>JAGWCC010000038.1:0-1336939 GCA_022651775.1 Drusus annulatus
AGTATTTGAAACATTTGGGCATGCTATGACGTCCCCAACTTCTTCTTCCATTAATTTACCAGTCATATATTCTTCAAACAATCCTTTTTTCACCCATTAGCTCTTTAACATCTCTTTAAAATCCTGTACATTATAGTTACATCGACTTAACATTGCTTTCTTTATACACGGGCATAGATGAAAATTAACTTTTTCTTTTGGTGGAGATTGAGTATCATCCTGGTTTTTTTCCCTCTGCAGGCTGCAGACCTGAACAAACTAGGGAACGCTTGACTTTAATTTTACAAAATAATTATTTTATAAATATATTATGTACTCATATTCTTTATAAAATGGTCATGGCTACAGATTAAATAATTTAGAAGCACTAGAAATAAAAAAAATTCCATTAAAATTAATAGTCATATTCTTAATTATCAATTAAATCTGTCCAATATTAGGTACATTTCCTGTAAACACATAAAATTTCTCATTATTCTTTTATAACGTTCTCAGTTGACGTTTTGCCTCTTTCACTTCATATTATCTGTCCCTTCTCACGGTTCCTTTGTTATAATTTAAATGTTTTTTTTCTTACTTTTCTCTTATTTTATTTTATATTGTGTTCTCCTTCTGTATATATAACTTTATGGCTAAGCAAAACCGCTTGGTCATAAAAATTAAAAGTAAATCTGTGGTCTTGTACAAAGTTATTATTTCATTTTCATTAAATAATTATTGCTTTCCGGAAATGTCACGATTTCATTTTTATCTTTTCCAACCCTCTCTCTCGTTTCCCACAGGTACTCATCAGGTAAACCGTCAATTCCGGCTTCTCCACCCTCTACCAACCAAACCTATAATAATTGCCCTATTTACCAAGTTCAAATAATACTTATACCATTCATACAAAAACGCACCCAACCCTTCGAAAAAAATACTCACAATCGCCTCCTACAAAGTTAAACAAAAACCACTCATTGTTTAAACAAGCAAAAAATGCTCACGTATGTTATACTCTTTCTATAAAATAATCTATTCAAATCAACAAAACACTTTCGCTTTTATAAACAGAAAAAATGTATTAAAAAAATACAGCCTACCTGTCTTCATCATTTTTTTAAACCAGATGATCTTTAGTACCAGTGTACTTATTTTTTGTAATTTTTTTGAAGGAGACACCTGAAAAAAAATCACCCCTTCAATCGGGGTAAATATTTATCATTGTCCATTTTTTCCTTGTATTTTTTTGTCTCACCTCTTCTTGCCCCAATATTTTCTTCTGTGACTTTTTTACGCAGTTTAACCAACAACTTAACTAGGGTGATGTTTTTGTCGGCGCTTTTCGTAGATTTTTTGTTGATTTGTCTATAACTCATTTTGCTTATAAAAACTTTGAACAGCAGGTCAACGTAACTTGAATGTAATATATTCATCATCATCGGCCGTTTTTTTATTCTTTGTTGAATGAATGCAATCCTCTCTGTAGGATATACTATATTTATTAACAATTGTGGCATCACACAGGAACTCCACTATTCTAAGGGACACAAGTGGTGGCTCATTCAATTGAGGAATGTTTTGAGTCGGAAAGAAATATTATAGAGGAAGGAGATAAAGAAGAGGAAGGTTCTAAAGTTCTGTTCAACGAAGACAATATCTAAGTTTGTCACTTTTATTTTGTATTATCTGTCTCTTTCTTTCTGTTCCTTTGTTATATTGTTTTATTACAGTTCTCATATTTTATTTTATATTGTATTCTCCCTCTGTATGAACGAGTATATAACCACACACTATGTTTTTGTTGTTTGTTTTTATTTTGTATCATGATGATACTTAGGCTAAGCTAAAGCAGTCGGTCATAAAAAATAAAATTAAATCTGTGGTCTTTTACAAAGTTATTATTTAATTTTCATTAATATCTAAGTCGTTACAAATAATCACAGGAGAATTATACACACCGTCCCTTTCACCAAAATAAACATAACGAAATAATTATGAGCCGCGGATACTTTGCAAACATTTTTTTAAAATATGGCTTTTGAAATATTTGTTTCCATTAAAAAATTTTTTTTTCCTTAACATGCACTTACGTCAACGCATATACATATTTAAATAAAAACAGCAGTTTTTTTCTTGGATATCGTAGGGTCAATGTAGTTACTTTAATAATAATAATAATAATATTTTGATGATTTGTATGGCGTCGTTTTTGTGAAAAATCACCTCAAGGGCGCTGTACAGATCTTATTTTATATTATTACATATTAATTCCCAGTTTAAATAAGAAAATATTCAGGAACATACTTACCTGGCAGTTCCTTTTCAGATAGCTTATTAACTTTAGATTAAAATTATGGTTTCAATCATTTTTTTCCGATTTAGGGCATGGGAGCGAAATTAAAAAATGAAGCTTTGAAGGTAAGTTTTCAGTTTGGACCGAAATTCTGTTGGGCTCGTTGTACATCTTAGTTTTATCTTAGCTTGAAACATAATTTATATAATGAGATTTGGAGCTTTGAAATGTTGGTTTAACTATTAATGAAAACGAATTGATATATTATTTGGTAAGCACATATTTTTCAACTGTACAAAATGAAATGAAAAATAGTATTGATAAGCAGGGTAGTTAGTATCTATAGCGAATTTTTTTTTTTAATAAATTGTCATTATGACTTGACTGACATTATCTCAAATATAAAAAGTAGTTCGCCATATTCTAAATGGATTTTTTACACATAAATTAACATAAATAAATCAATCACATTGGGAAATACGTTTCAAGCCATGTTTATTTATAGACACTGCATAACATTTACAATATATAAATAAATGGACTTAACTATTATATTATATTATAAATTGTAACGATTTTAATCATTTCAACTCATTGATTTAAAAATACGAGATTACACATTTCACTGGAAAGCAATTTAATTGAAAAATACATATCGTATTCATCATTCATTTTCATGTTGCGTTATAAAATTTGATGACTTCATAAGACAAAATTACTGGATTGACGAATGATCTCGCTCTACTAGATATTTCGATGACCCATCGCTTCGATACGGCTGCACAGGTAGCCTTAGTTTCAATCTGTATCAGGCTGAGTAAAGTGCGGAGGACGCTTTGAGTATCGTAAATAATAACATGTTAACTGTCCTCAATCTAATTTCCTTTTCTTTGATTTAACAACTAACTAACTAACCATCACGCCGTTTCTTCACAGACGGACCGCCATATAACTCATACGTACTCTTCTGTTATTCCGACTCTTCACATTACCCGATTCAAGCGTTTGATTTACTTGATCGTGCCATGTCTTTCTCGGGCGTCCTCGACTTCTTCTTCCATTCACTTTCGCATCATATATTCTTTTCGCACTCCTTTCTTCGTTCATTCGCTCTACATGCCCAAACCATCTGACCACCATTTGATTTGACAAATATTTAAATATGAATTCATACGTTTCATCTGGATTTTTATACCCTTAGCTTCTAGTAAATTGTTTTTTTGTTAAATCTGTTGATGTACACATCCACTGTAATACTCATATCTGAACCTTTTTCTCTCTTGATTTATGATAACTTCTTGATTTATGATAACGATCATGATTTTAGATAGTTTTAATTTGTATACATATTATATTATTTTCTCCTTGTTAGTTAGTCTTATTAGTTTAATCAATTTAGTATGAGTCGCACTTGAGGTGAAAACATGCGCTATTTCGCTGACTAAGTTCGCTGTTATTATTATTATTATCGCCCTAGTGAAAAACCTTCATTCGAAATCAACCTCAAACCATGAGAAATAACGATATCTAGATTTAGAACAGCACAAACCATCCTCTAACACTTCTCCTCTCCCATTTACCTCCAGCTTCACAGACATTGATCAATCGGGGTTAACATAGTCCCAGTCGCTCCGGGCAGTAGATTCCTTGCGACATGTCACAAAAAAACATCTTCTGCATAGTTATTTCAGCGACCCATCGCTTTGTAATGCAAGCATATTTGAAATCACCAGCCTCCAGGCAATAAAAATATTACCACCAATTATTTATTGATTCAGGTGTTTTTGACACTGCCAAGGCCAAACTTAAATATTTTAAAACATACCTTTGTTTATAACAACGTGTATATGCAACCGCAGCAAAAGTTGTATTTAAAAAAATAATTGTTGTTAATAATAGGGTTGTTACAATTTGAGTATTAATAAAGTTACCTGACTACTTCCTGTGCTAACTACTTCAGATATAACTTTATCTGGAGACTGTAGGATTTTATGACAAAGTAACAAAAAAAATGCATTAGGTATTCCCTTTCATGCCCAACTTCTCCCCACTTGAGACGGTGTGTTTTGCTAATTATTTTCGTCTGCCAGCACACGAATAGGTGTTTTTGCTGACACGCGCGTGATATTTCATCATTAACATTACCACATGATTAGCAAATCTCGTCATATTGATCAACCTATTTTGTGACAAGTGTTTTTTTTTGTGTCATACAGTACTGATTATTACTGCCCGGCATTTTATTCGAAACATTTATTCTAATTGATTGAAAAAATGTTGAATAAAATATGACGTATTTTCTTATGAGAGATAAATCAACATTTCAAAGCTCACGAAAATATTTATTTAAAAATAACTTTCCTAAGAATCTCGATTAAAAAAGTGTTCAAATTTTATAACGCCAGAGCTTAACATAATTGAAGTTTTTAAGCTACTTTCCATCTCTTTTTTATTTAAGACCTGGCCGGTTTTACCTTATGACAGACATCTTCAGACTGGTACAATTTTGAGTAAATCTGTGAAATAAATACTATTAGTGTACGGAACGGAAGCTTATTGAGTCTCATAGTAAACATCTGTGACTTTGATCAGCAACGTCATCGGCTATCGGAAGGCTTATAGAACCTAAACGCAATCCAAATACTAAGTTTGGAGATCGCGCTTTCGGAGTTTCGGGGCCGAATATTTGGAATAAACTCCCTCCGGAACTAAGATGTATAACGAGCCCAACAGAATTTCGGTCCAAACTGAAAACTTACCTTTTCAGACTCTCATATCCTTAAATTCATTAAAAGAATCTCAACATTATCTGTCTCTCGACGAATCACCTTTAGATGTGCAAATTTTAACCAGATCCTGTACTGTATGACAAATTCAGAAAATCCATTATTTTAATTTCGCTCCCATGCCCTAAATCGGAAAAAAAAAAAAAATTATAATAATAATAATTAAATAATAATCATAATTTTAAGTTCATAATTGTGTCTATCTGTTATCGTTTATCGTTCTATCTTATCGTTATCTGTCTATCGTTTAGATTACTGCAACGGAATATACGCTAGTCTTCCTAAATATCAAATTAACAAACTACAACTAGTCTTTAACGCCGCGGCAAGACTTATCACCGGCGTATCAAAATATTCCCATATCTCAGAGCACCTCAAAAATCTTCACTGGCTTAAATGTCCCGAAAGAATCCAGTTTAAGCTTTGCTGGATGGTTTTCAAATCAATTAACGGAATGGCTCCGGCTTATTTATCGGAATTGTGTATTCCTGAAGATTCCAATTCGCGACAGTCAACTCTTAGATCAGCAATGTCATCGGCTATCGGAAGGTTGAAAGAACCAAAGCGCACACCAGACACTAAGTTTGGAGAGCGCGCCTTCGGAGTGTCAGGTCCTAAAACCTGGAATGGACTACCACATGATCTGAGAGTAATAAAAGACTCGGCAGAGTTCAGAGCCAAACTCAAAACTCATTTTTTTTCAGAAAATCATATCCATAATCAAGATGTAACAAGCCCAATAGAACCAAGAAAACTTTTCAGACTCTCATTCCTTAAATTCATTAGAAGATTATCACCATTATCTGTTCTTCACTACGAAAAGTTAAAAATACCTCCGATATACTTTATCTTAAATTTGCCTTCATGCCCTAAAAATGAAAAAAAAAAAAAAAAAATAAAAAAAAATAAATAAATAAATAAATAAACAAAATAAAATAAAATAAAAATAAAAATTTAAGTAATTCTAAATTTTAGGCTATTATGATATGGTGATTGTGTCCTGCCAGAAGTGACCTGTCAGGTAAGTATGTTGCTGTATATTTATATAAACTAAGAATTAATATTAAGTAGAAATTAAGATTTGTACAGCGCCCTTGAGGTGATTTTTCACAAAAACGGCGCTATACAAATTATCCAAATATTATTATTATTATTATTATTATCTGATGGGACCTGCCAGGTAAGTATGTTCCTGTATATTTTCTTATTTAAACTAGGAATTAATATGTAACGATAGAAAGTAAGATCTGTACAGCGCCCTTGAGGTGATTTTTCACAAAAACGGCTCTATACAAATCGTCCAAATATTATTATTATTATTATTTGGGTATTGATTTATTGCTGACAGAGGCGGCTTTACAATAACATTCAATAATACATTCAGAAACTAACTAACCAACTAACCATCACGCCGTTTCCCCGCAGGGGTAGGGGGAGAGGACGGACCGCCAAATAACTCTGTCTTGGCACACACTCCTAGCTTCATTCCCATTCATACAACGTCTCATACATACTTCATACAGGTATTTTTATTACCTTCTGACGACGGACCGCCATATAACTCTGTCTTGGCAGACACTCCTTGCTTCATTCACATTCATACATCGTCTCATACGAGTATATAATACATTCAGGTAGTTTTATTACCTTCTGAGGTGCCCGTCATAAGGTGAAACCGGTCAAGTCTTAAATAGGAAAATAGTGGAAAAAATTTTAAAAAAACATCTGTATTATTAAAATCATCACAGTGTTATAATAATAATAAATCTTTATTTAAATACAATTTACAGTAATAACAGCAAAATAATAAAAATAAAAGCAGAATAATCATATAAAATACATGGGGTGTATAAAGGTGTAGGTACATTTATATATTTTAACAAGAGATTGTAAACAGTAAATATATATATATTACAGAAATATTAATTAAATAGAAATATAGACCATTATTCGAATTAGCTTAATACATATAAACTTAGTTTTTTGTATTTTTGTATACAGTTATTACTTTTGTTTTGTCGTAATCTGCCTCACTAGGCAAGCCTGTGTTGAGGCAGTAATTTTTGCCGATTGTTTTGGTTACTTCAAATTAAATTAATTTATGGTTAATGTTATTTGAAAGTGTGAATTTAATATTAATATAGAAATAGTAACATAAAATCGTACATATATAAATAAGTAATTATTTGTTCTGTGACTGGTGTTATCGTTATCAATTAGCTATCTCATTGGCAAAGGGGTTCCTACGATCCTTGGCTCTGCATACAGAGATCGCGCTTAAGTAACCGGGAGAGGTCAAACAAAAAATATTAAGTTTTATAAAAATATGTATTATATTGTTTGCATCTCCTTCTAGAGCGATCGAATGAGACAGAATGATCCTTAATAAATCAAATGTCTCAATCACGCGTGGTTATTTAAATTTAAGATAATTCCATCCTCGACAGTTGTATAAGCCGAGGAACAACAATAAAAAACAGCCACTGTTTTACCAAAATATTTCTCGTCCAGTTTTTTTCGGCCACTTTTTGTTGTAAGTTTTTATAGACCTATCCTTGAGTTTTTGTCATAGTTTTTACGTTGCTTTTGGATCAATGGGTTTCCGCATCGAAAATCGAAAGTGAACATACATTTTTTACTACGTTTCGCTTATTAAATTGCTTTAAGTGTCCCGCAATAGAAGTTTTTACTTTCGATGAAAAGGGTTTTGGTTTTTTGTTGGTAATCTCACTCGTTCTTTGTCTGTTTGTTCCTGAACAGTTTACCTAGAGTACCTAGGAATAGAGGTTTTTCTACAGCTGAAAAGGTATAAGTACTTTTTTATTGTACATTTAACGAACTTAACATACATATTTCTAGATCAGCTTTCAAAAAAAAAAATAATTAAACAAATACAAATATTATTAAGTTACGAACAACTTAATAACTAACTAACCATCACGCCGTTTATCCGCATAGTTAGGCAGAGAGGACGGACTGCCATACAACTCTGTCTCGGCAAACACTCCTCGCTTCGTCCACATTCATACATCGTCTCATACATACTCTTCTGTTCGATCGTGCCATGTCTTTCTCAAACGTCCCCGACTTCCTTTTCCATTCACTTTCGCATAATATATACTTTTTACACTCCTTTCTTGGTTTATTTACTCTACTTGCCCAAACCATCTAAGCGTCCCTTTCTTGATCCTATTCATTACGCTTCCCTCAGCCTATGCATTATTTCCGCATATCCACATTTTTAACACGGTCATACATGGTTTTACCGCACATTCGTCTCAGGGATCTCATTTCCACAGCTTTCAGTCTACTTTCATCCTTCCTTTGCCAGTTCCATGCCTCACCGCCATACATCAGGGTTGGTATAAGCACTCCATTGTGGACTGCTAGCTTAGCTTCTTTAGACAATTTTTTATTAGCGCCAACAGCGTTCAGTCCTCTATTAATGGAGTTTCCTGTATTCACCCTTTCAATATCCTAAGAACTTGGTAATATTTTTATTTCGCGTATTTCCATCATTATAATTGGACAAAGTTACTTGTGCAATGATGGAGAACTTAGCTAGCAGAGCATCTAACCCGCCACACCTGGGTGTGAACTCGACGCATTTGTCCACTCACTCGGTTCCTTTCATTGTTTTTGTTAATTGGTTGTTGATGGGGAGACTGTAAAATTTAAAATCAATCAAATGATAAAAAAAACCCGCGCTTCACGTTTTATACTTGATACGGGTTGGTACCAATCTTCTGTTAAGACAATTATTTAACTGCGTAAGGCGCCGTTTGACTCATGGTCGAGCCTGCTTATGTTAGCCAACCTCCGATACTAGAAGGCCCCAGAAAAAAAGGAAACTAATAAATAGCTGTGTTACTCTTTTATGCTGTTTACTTCTTGGGACATTTTCAGAAATGGTGAATGCAATCAATTAACTTATTATACTAGATGCTGACCAAGTAAATCAAAGTTTTCCAATGAAACGAATGAATTTTGATGAAAACTCTCACGTATGGCATCGTGACGTGGAACTGACAAAATAAATACGAAGATAGACTGAACACAGTAAAAATAACACCCTTGATACAGCTTCTAGCATAATAAACGTATGACTTTCAACTAATATCGTATAAATTATTACTGTTGCTAGGCGAAGAATACTAAACTCCATTGTATAGTGGTTATAACAACAATTGAAGCTGGATCCGAAGGCAGTGAATTAAATTCTCATCAATGTTTATTTTTATATGAATGTTGGATTTCGAAGTGATATTTTTTTAGGTTCTTACCTTCATGTTTTTCATTCAGCTTCTACCTATCCCACCATTTCGCTATTTGATTTCCTTATTCAACAATACTGTGTTAGAAAACAGTTAACAGTCGAAACAGACGAGAGTTATGTGAAAAAAAACGTGTTCGTTCGTTGATATCTCGCTTGGTCGTCGGTTTGTTTTTGTTTTCAAATATTTTTAAATTAAGTGTGGTGTTTTGTTGTGATTTGTTGTGTGTAAGATGAATCAAGAACTTCTACTTCAACTAAATCGGTGAGTGAATGGTTTTCCATTTCTTTTTCATAAAGAATAATCTTTCCACATCCATATTAGACACTTCCATCAAGTAGTATAGTTTATCGTTTAACAGTCCACTATTTTCCAAGTTCTTCTGAAGCTGAAAACACATTCAGTGTTTTATCGCAGCTTCGGATCCAACAATGAATATATATATATAACTCCCTTCAGGGTCTTTGTCATATTTAGGGATGCTGTATGGTGTGTCTTTTTGAGGAAAGGAAGGATTGAACCTACTTCTTGAAGAAGCCTGTAAATTTGTCCACGGGGGAGCTTTTGACACAAGCTTGAATACTAAAAACGACTTGCTCTCCTATAAAGTAGAATCAGAATCGAATTACAAATACTAAACAATAAAAAACATCGCGGAATCATCGGTTGTGAATGACAAAGACAACAAATGAAATCGTTACTTCACTCTTCTCATACCATAATGTATTGTAATATCGAGATATCTCAACCCTTTATCGGCAGCCGAAACAAGCACAACTATTATTACTCCAAATTGGTATTGTTGCCATAAAAAAATAAAAATTCTTAATACTAAAACGTGGGCGAAACGTGCCGAAAAAAAAAGAAGAAAAACACAACAATAACAATAATAATTTATTTGTACCTTTTCTGTAGAAAAATAAAGCAGAATAACAATAATTTAAATTTGTTCATGATTTATTTCTCAGTAAAATTATTTATTACGTCTGGGGAAGCTTTTGAAATATTATTTGTGTCAAATATTATTGTTTTATTGCTTCCCTTAAAAGTGAAAGCACATTAAGGTTTATTGGTGTTTACTGCCGATCCTTCGTACTAGGTTTGGTAACTGATAACAGAGCTTCTTACTTCCTGCTGGTTGAACTCGGAGATCTTTTTTAATTTCATTGTTCCTCTGCAGCGAATAAGGGAGGGAAAAATACATTCTTCATAATGTCATCAATTATTTCAAATATTTTTTTCACATTTGACATAACTAATAGAATGAAAAAAAACTTTTGGACAAGACCACGGATTTTATATTATTTTTATATGAGTGACCGGTTTCGCTTAGCCTAAGCATCATCAGGGTGAAAAAAAATAACTAAAAAAAAACACAAAGCATGCGGTTATATGAATGTATGTATACGCCCGAGAAAGACATGGCACGATCCACCCGGGCGTCGTGCGTTCAATTATTCTGCTGGCTAAGTCCTCCATCATTGCACAAGCAACATCTTCTGCTTTTTATGATGGCAGTAGGAGTTTTTCAAATATTTTCAGGTTATTCGTAGCCCGGGAATGTTTGTCTTACTTAAAAAAAAAAAAAAGATCAAGTAAATCAAATACTTGAATCGGGTCATGTGAAGAGTCAGAATAACAGAAGAGTATGTATGAGACGATGTATGAATGTGAATGAAGCAAGGAGTGTGTGCCAAGACAGAGTTATATGGCAGTCCGTCATCTCTGCCGACCCCTACGGGGAAACGGCGTGACGGTTAGTTAGTTAGTTAGTTATTTTTCAATTGCACACATATATAAATATATGTGTAATTGAACAATGGTCCGTTCGTATATAAATAATTTAATGACACAACTCTTTAGATGAATGAAATAATGTAGATGCGTTACTGAGACAACGCGCGTGAATGTACTAAACTGAGTCTGAGAGACATACCTGAGATTTACTGCGTTTAGTATCACACAAACAGTCGTTTGACAGACAAGCTGTCACGGGAAAATGGGAGCTCTTCAACCGAAATAATGTGAGATAGCGAATACATAGGTGTGTGGAAGACAACCGTTTCCGTACGTCGTACTCTACTTAGCTAGTCGCTCAGTAAGTTCGTCGGAGAAGAGAGATTATAACAGTAACGCGGGACGTTCATATAGCTATCTCATCCGTACACACACATTCTGTTTAGTATTGCTATCCTTTTCATAAGCGTTATGAGCCTTGAAACGTGAATCCAGACCGTGCCATATTTATCGTTCGATTTGTATGAATATGACGTGTCTTGTATTTTATGTATATGCACAACTCTCATAAATTTACCAATAAAATTTGCTAGCTTCTCAAAATTACAAAATTTACTCTCCCTTTTCAAACTGCCAAAAAAACTACTACCCTTCGGACAATGAGCGACACGTTGGTCAGCAGCGGGGTAAACGTGCCCCACTTCCTTATACGCACAATATCAATAAAACTTTCAAACGCAAGGTTACCCCGCGCCGACAAAGTAACGAAAGCGACAGTAATAAATGCAATTGTATCTTTGTGTTGCTAGAAAAAAATGTACGGGTACCTTTTTTTCATCCTCAATAATAATATTCCTTGAATCGAAAAGGGTGCAAAACGCCCCCAAACGGCGACAAAAAAATACAAAAGTAAACATTTATGGAGAAAAAGTGTATTAGATTTGCTTAGCCAGAATATTAGTACAATATTTTAGTGTGGTTTTTTTACAGGGGAGTTTAAATTTGTTTGTCTGAGCTTCTCAAAAGGTTTTGGGGCGATTTTTTCATGAGTTTTACACTTTACGCAACGACTTTTTGTCCATATTGTGCACTTGTTGTGGAACGAGTCTACCCCTTTCTACGATTTGAAAGGATTATAACAACGTATACATGTACTCGTATTTAACACTAGTGTATTAAAACATAATTGAAAACAAATATAACTGTAGATATTACAATGGTCGTATACTCGTATGGTTGCCGATAGAAAAAAACCTTCATTATGAAAATTATAAAATCTAAAATCCGCTAACATACTCGTAGTTCTATCGTGAAAAAAGTGATAGCAGAAAGTGCATTCGTTAAGTTGGGTGGTGCTACTGATATTACTGACAGATACAAGAAATTTCCGTAGTGGGAAATGTTTGATTGAATTAATCTTAAACATGTTATTCCGGAAGGTATGCAGGAGTAGTGCAATGCAAACCTTCCATAATTGATATCAATACATAGTAATAATAATATTAACAAATAAAAATGGACAGAAATTCATGAGAAAAAAATAATAAATAAATATAATTTAAAAAAATTTAAAAATAAAATAATACAAGTAATAAATATTTATGGAGGATTTTATTATAGTCTATCCTGACAGCGTTAAGATTGATGAAGCCAATAATTTACTCCAATTCGCTTCTATGCTTGAATTCGGGATTTGACGGGATACCATGATGAGGTCATTTCTGGAGTTGTTAATCCTTTCCCGCATTCCTGCTACCCTGGTTTTCATAAGGGCTGCAAATCCTGGAACTCGCCCCTCGGTGAACATACCGGAAGCACTGCAGTGCCTGGGAAGACTGAACATCATGCGCCATGCGGTAGGCGTTGTTGTACTGGACCCGAAGCCTTTCCATGCTACTCTTCTTAAAATTGGTCCAGAGCTCGCACGTGTATAGGGTAGTATAGAACGCCAGGAAGAGTGTCCTTTTCACTGGTGGACTACAGAGCCGAAATCTTCTACTAAGTATATTTGATTTTTCACTGAGTGCTCGCCTTTGCCTGTCGATGTCGTCGTCATCCATTAGCTTGCTGGAACAGATCATCAGAGAACAGATATATTTAACTCCTAGATTTGGAAAGTATATATCTGAAACTCCATATTGGAAAGTTTAAATCAGAGCATTTTAAAGTTTAGTTTTTGTTTTACAAGAAAATTCATTCGCTCAATCTTCAGCACCGGGTTGGATTTTGAAAAAAAAGCTTACTTAATGCCCTCACTGAGCTACCTAAAGCGACAAAAAGCTAAAAAAAGTCCCAAACTTATGTCGCTCGAGTCCTTTTCTCAAATGGTAAATATATTTTAGATGGCTGAATGGCCACAAAAGTCTTCAGAATTAAACTAGAGTCAGAGCATTCGATGCAGAAAAAAACTGAACAAAACTTCATATTTAACTCATATTTGACCAAAGTGTCGCTTAAACCCTTTCCAGCGACCATAAGTCAAACTAAGAAAAGTATTAAAAAAACTGTAAATAATGAGCTTCGAATTTTTGTCACATTATTTTGTATATAGAAATGAATGCCGTAGAAATTAAATGCCTGAAGCGCACGCAGTGAAAACATGATCGTATTAAAAATGTGGATTTCCGGAATGAATGCAAGGCTGATGTAAGCGTAATGAATAAGATCAAGAAAGGGACGCTCAGATGGTTTGAGCATGTAGAGCAAATGCACGAAGAAAGGAGTGCGAAAAGAATATATGATGCGAAAGTGAATGGAAGAAAAAGTCGGGGACGCCCGAGGAAGACATGGAGTGAATCAAAACTTGGATCGGGTCATGTGAAAAAGGAAGAATATGTATGAGACGATGTATGAATGTGAATGAAGTAAGAGGTGTGTGCCAAGACAGAGGTGTATGACGGCCCGTCCTCTCTTTCTACTCCTGCAGGGAAACGGCGTGATGGTCGATTGCTTCTAATGTTTCTCTAAACAAAAAAATCTAATGAAATAACAATGACAAAAACATGAACGATCTTCTGTTCAGCAATTCGTTATAATATCAGCCTTTACAATTTCGTTACAAAAATACATCACTAATTTTTCTTACTTAATTGTTGAAAGTACCTGTCTGTAACCCAATAACATTTATATAAAAATAAACTTTTATCTAGCTTAAAGCTACCTAATTGCCGGAACGTAGAAGGTACATCACAAAAGATGTCACCGGATTCTCGACAAAGTACAGAAAATAATTCTATACTTTGGCGGGTGCTTTTCAACTCCAAAATAAATATATATTTATCGAGTTTCTGATTAAATCGAGAACCAATTGATGTGGAGGCCCTGCCAAATGAGGCCAGGTTGTTTACTGGTTTCACCCTAAGGCCGCGGCTTGGCCAAATTTATATTTAGCTAAAGGCATCATAAACTCAATTTTATCACCTCACCCTGAATTTTTTAACTGTTTGTAATGTTTTGTTTTTTTTTAAGTGAATACCGCAACCTTCTAGAGCCAGTGAGACTATGGCATCCACAATTGGGGTATGTTGTGAGACTGAAGGTAGTAAGGAGGAGGAGGAGGATGGGTAAGAGGAAGGTTGGGAAGTATCTGGCTATTCAGATCTGATCACCAAACACGGCTAAAGCCATTTCATACAACGTTTCGATTCTGAATGGTGGTCTTTCACCAGGGCAATACTTATCAGTATATACCACTCTGGGACGTGCCTCAAATATAGTTATTTCAATTTTTATATAAATTAAATGTGTTATGACACATATTGATTAAATAAAAGTCATTAGCGCGCGCCGGGTTTGAGCTCGAGACCTTTCGATTTGAAGTCGAGCGTATTGCTACTCGACCACGGAGGCCGTCAACTAACTAACTATCACGCCATTTCTTCGTAGGGGTAGGCAGAGAGGACGGACCGCCATACAATTCTCTGTCTTGGCACGACTTTCCTTGCTTCGTTCACATTCAAACATCGTCTCATACATACTCTTCTGTTATTCTGACTCTATACGTGGCCCGATTCAAGTATTTAATTCACTTGATCGTGCCATGACTCTCGGGCGTTCTCGACTTCTTCAAAATGACACATATTGATTAAATCAAATTTATTTGCCCACGCCGGGTTTGAACCTGCGACCTCTGGATTCGTAGTCGAACGTCTTACCACTCGACCGCGGAGGCCGTCAAACCCATGCTTAGTTTAAAATATATATAGAAACCTTTCACCATAAACTGTATCTTATTGGATGGACGAATCACCGTTCGATAAATAAATTTAAATCAAATCCCCATACTTTTCTACAAATTCAGAAAGTTCATTATGAAATTTGCTCTCCGCTCCTAAATTCTAACAACAAAAATCATAAATAATGAAAACAAATACCAACTATAATTTTGGCAATATCATGTTTTTTAGTGCAAAACTGTATCTTTCTCCAAACTAGAAATAACTTATATAATAGTGTTTATCTGAAGTGAGCTGCCAAGCAATTATACTTCTGTACCCATAATAAAAATACGCCATAGATTATAATATTATGTAATTAGTAATAAGATGGAGCCTACGAATAAAAAAATGAGCACCCTTGAGGGGATGGTTTTCTAAATATTTCATAATATTATTATTATTATTTTAAATAGACCTTTTTTGACTTTTGTTAGGTTACGTCCTAAAATTTAGAAAAGTTAAAAATAATAATATTTGAATAATTTGTACAGCGCCGTTTTTATGAAAAATCACCCTTAGGGTGCTGTAATGCAATAAACTTCATAATTGGCCGCTGTATTACAAATTACAATAACTAAGAAATTAAGATTTGTGCAGCGTCCTGAAGTGATTTTTCACAAAAACTTGGCTTTACAAATTTTCCAAAGATTATTATTATCGGAGTTAAGTTTTTTTTGTTTTAATTACCATATTATTTTTGCCAAACCGCGGCTTAAAGATAAAACAACCAAGTCTATGTAATCAAAAAAATAATTCTTCAAATGACAACGTTGGTTATTACTAATTATAATTATAATATATTTAATTATCAGAATAAGCAAACACTTTGTGGATTGGCATGATTAATTAAATAAAAATACACGTTGTTTTAATCCACTTTTATTTTTGTATATGTCTACTAGTTTCGATTCAGCTGAATCTTTATCGGTACTCAAAAATATACCAATGTTAAAATATACAAAAATAAAAGTAGATTAAAACAACGTGTGTTTTTGTTTAATTTTAATACATTTTTGAATTTTTAAGTCTGCTTCGTCCCACTTCGAATTCTTTGAACATCAACTACAGTAATTTGCACACATGATAATCACAGTCAAATATCCCACGCAGTAAGTACACGATATGAAATGATATTATTTGATATAAGTCCTGTGAGATAGGCTCTACATCAACAAAAACTCTAAAGTGAGCTCTGACGAAGCGACACTTCTATCATGAGCTATAGAGCTTTGAAACATCAGTTTAACTGTGAACAATCGAGATAAGACATTTTGAAATAATCAATCTCTAGAAATAAAACCTCAGGTTAAGTCGGGTACCTTGTAAAACTAGTAGGGGGCCCTTAAATACTGAAACTAAAAAACTTTTGATTCTGAACAAAAACGAAAAACCCGTTTGATAGACACCCCTGTCTAAACGGATGGATTGTAATCTTTAAAACATAGACTTTAGGTAGGAAGGCTGTTTGTTCCTCCGATATTTCAATTCAAGGTGCTCCAAAGAACTTGCGTTATTGATCTCTCCCGCACCGGGAGACACACCAAACACGTACCCAAAATGTGTACAAGGGTGATATTGTTCGCATAATAATAATACTTTAATTATTTATATAGCGCCGTTTTGTGAAATATCACCTCAAGGGCACTTGCGAGTTAAGAACGGGTAGTTTTCACAACGCTTGAGAAAAAATTACCAGCTTTTGTGTTTCTTCCCTCCTTCAACATGCGTCTCTCAAAGATTACTGCGGTACATACTCTAAGTATCGCCTCGGTGAAAGACCACCATTCAAAATCGAAACTTTGCTTGATTGTAATGGCTTTAGCCGTGTTTGTGACCAGATCTGAATAACTAGGTACTTCTCAACCTTTCTCTTCTCCATCTTCTTCTACTCCCCATTACTTTCAGCCTCACGACATATCCAAATTGGGGATGCCAGTCCCACTGACTCTAGATGGTTGGGAGCAGTTGGGACTCTTGTGCGGTATTCACTATAAAAAAAAATCGATTTTCTTTTCTGTGTCTTTCATAAAACCCTCCTAGCAACATCCCAAAATATGACATAAAAAAAACCTCATGACCCAAGGTTTGGTATTAACAATAAATATAAATAATATCATCGCCGGAAAGGCAAAAGGTCTGAAGCGCCATTTTGCAAACTTTTTTTTGTTTTTAAATCTACAGTACTTGGTTAAATTTTGAAAAAAAAGTTAACTCAATGCTCTCACTGAGTTACCTAAAGCGACAAAAAGCTAAAAAAAAGTCCCAAACTTGTGTCGCTTGAGTCAAGCCTTCTCCCAAATGGTAAATATATTTAATATGGCTGAAATGCCACCAAAGTCTTTAGAATCAAAATAGAGTCAGAGCATTCGATGCAGAAAAAAAAACTTGATAAAAACTGCATATTTAACTCGTTTTTGACCAAGGTGTCGCTTAAGCTCTTTGCCTTTCCCGCGATGATATAACCTCAAAATACATTTTTACTTCCTATTCATAATGTGTTACTTTCAAATTAAATTTTTTCTCAAAAAAACGTTTACACGTTCATTGCTGACACCCCGCGTCGCGCGTCGATAAACATGTGACCGGTATGCGCACAACGCGCCACACGCGGTTTTGAGTCGTTCCATAAGGCACAGGTAAACCCGTCACTATTTGTCAGTATGAATTGATCCGTCATTCATATAGCATTAATTTGTACGAATTGTAGTTAGCAATGAACATGTTAACACACAGTTTCCCAAGGAGAAACATTAAAAAAAGATGTGATTTAAAGTGACAAGTGTTAAATAGTCTGGTTTTCATTTTCGATAGACTGATAGACTTTGTGTATTTTTTTAAACAATTACGGTCTGCCTGTTTATTTTGCGTCGTCGAAAACAGCCAGTAATAATTTCACACAAAAATACAGCCCTTTATTCGAAAGTATCCAGCGATACCTACAAAGTCTAAAAAATTCAATCCCCCGCCAACGAAATTATGTAACCCGTGTACAAAAAGAGGCGTATAAAAATGTACAAGACTAGTTATATAATTTATAAAAGTGTGCAGAGTTTGAATGTATTGCGCGCGCTTTATGTGGGCCATTTTGTATGTATTCCCGTTCGTACGCAGGCTGTTGCGGGTGTATTTCCGTGCGTATACAGCCTTCGTTAGTGTGTAGGCCGCGTGGCAACAATAGACCGAACACCCGAAACACTTTACCCTGGAAAAATCCAGCCTGGAAAAGAATTTTCAGGGTCGACACGCGTGACCGTGAAACCTTCACCCTCCCCCGCCCCTCCCCCAGAATTCCCCATAGTGCCACGCACAGGGCGGTGGGGGATGTACTGAAAGCTACGCAGGCTTTTCGTTCTGGGTTGGGGCTAGTTGCGGAGAGCTCCAGTCGCCATTTTGGTTATTTAAAATTTGTAATAATTATTATTATCAGATGATTTTTATAGCCTCGTTTACGTGAAAAAAATCACCCAAGGTCACTTTACAACTTATTATCTAACCTACAACACATCACTTAAAGGATAACTAGAGGCTTACAAATTAGATTTTCAATAATTATTCATGAATTAGCACTAGAAACAAAGAAAGCCATTTAAATAAATACTCACATTCTTATTAATAAGTAAATTTGTCCAGTAGTCCAATATTATGTGTATTTCCTGTAAATTCATAAAATTTATCATTATTCTTTAATCACCTTCTCAGTTGAAGTTTTGTCTCTTTCAATTTATATTATCTGCCTCTTTCTTTCCGTGCCTTTGTTATAATTTAAAGGTTATTCTATTCTATTGTTTTGTTATTTTTTTTTATAATTTAATCTCCCTCTGTATGTATATATATATATAACCGCATACTTTGTATTTTTTGTTTAGTTTAATTTTGTACCCTGATGATGCTTTGGCCAAGTGAAACCGGTCGGTCATAAAAATTAAAATAATATTCGTGGTCTTATACAAAGTTGTATTCGATTTCTTTGATGGTTTATGACTTGACTGATTTTAATAGCGTTGTTTTGGTGCAAGAAAATTAATCGATGGTTGATTGGTTATTGACTTAAAACATAACAAGACACTTCTGAGTAAACTATTCAATACTCGTCGAAAAACTTAATTCATAGTATTGACATGGAAGTAAACCGGCAACCGATCCACCCCCGTCAAGTATCTTCCAAATAAATAGTAGTCTAAGCAGATATTTACTTGGCGAGTATAGTTACTCAGCAGTGGTGAAACGGATAATAAACATTACTCGACGAGTAACGACAGTAATCTACAGGGATAGTGAAATACCCCCTAAGAATTATAAGTAGTGAGTTTTATTAAGTATTGTGTAATTTTTTGTGGTATATTATTTTTACGAAGGTTTTTAATCAAATTAATAATTAGATAGAGGATTAATTATCATTTACTTTGAATTAGAATCTAACACAATTTAATATTGAATTGTTATTTGTTAATCATCCGATTTTTTTGTTATTTTCTTATATTCTTATATCCTAGTTGGTATTTTACCCAGATTTTTTTTGCTTTTCTTTGAATTATTCATCCATTATATAACTTTCTTAAATTATGTATCTTTTAACCGAGTTCTTTTAATATTTCGATTTGTTTCTTTTCATTAATTACGTGCTAACATTCTGTTAAAACCTAAGTGCAGAAGTATAAACGGGAGGGACAGCTTTGCGAAACTGTGTAGTCAAGATTGTTTTTTTTCCTGACTCGGGCATGGCTAGGGTTTTCATGAACATACATTTCAACATCCATTCATAGCACATGTCGACATAATGTAGCGTTTATTTGTATAACCACTTTTTCACAGTATTGTTTTCAACAAAAACAAAGGATACAACCTCAAAATGCGTTGAGTTATGTCGTATAACGTAGTGGGCGGAGTCACCGGAGACGCGGGAGACGGAAAACATGCTTAAATACCTAAAAGTGTTGCGATATTATGTGACAACTTGTTCAGTCTCTATCTCTCACACAGCTTGCGACGTAAAACCTCGGAGTAAGTGATTTATTGTACATATGTATAGGTTGGGTACAAATATTTAGCTCTCTCTCCATATTTATTCTTACTCCGAGATTAAAAACTAATGCAATAAATACATTAATTTGATTTACCTAAGCTTTCATTAAGTAGGTAGTCTACAGTAGCCAAAACTATAGAACGGGGAGCTACAGCATCATGAAATTCTATAGAATTTCACTGTTGAAATTGCAAGAGTTAACACCATGGTTTTCAGCTTGCAACGCAATTGTGGAAGGATGTTTTTTTCTATCAATCGAATTTGAGTCCAGTGCTCGCCTATCACTTACAAATGGCATATGATACGGCGATGCAATGTTTGTTCTCTAGGTATTTAATTGGAAGGTGCTTCAAAGAACTAGCGTTATCGTTCTTCTGACACTAGAGCACAGTCAGGGTAGACGCCAAACGCATTCCCAACATTCCTTTCTCAATTTTTTGATGTCCGAATACATTTCTCTCGTTAAATAAAATAATAAATCAATGATTTTATCAATGAATAACCTCGACTAAAATGAAGGCCGCTGAAGCTGCCTTGAAGAGGGAAGCCTGAGAGCGTCTTATCGAAACGATGGGTTTTCGACCCGAATGGGACAAGAGGAAGATGATGGGATTAGATAAAGTTTTATCGGGTAAATGTCGCAAGTCCCCAGCTTTGTGATTGTCTACCTTTGTTTGTCTGATTAAATCACCCTTATTATTCCACATACATACACTGTGACGGCCTCAGTGATCAAGCGGTCAAGACGCTCGACTACTCGAATCTAACTACGAAGAATCCAGAGATCGCGGGTTCAAATCCCAGCGTGCGCAAATAAAATTTATTGCAATTAAAATGTGATATTTCAAATTCAATTCAAATATATAGCGATGAAAATAAAGTAATAAATTTCTATAAGACCAAAGATTTTATTTTTATTTTGATGACGCATCATCAAGGTACAAAATTAAACTTAACAAAAAAATACAAAGTGTGCGCTTACATATACATACAAAGGCAAAACTCAATGTAAAATAAAATAAGAGAACAGTGAGAAAACCATAAAAGAACATTTAAATTATAACAAAGAAACAGAAAGAAAGTGACAGATAATTTGAAATGAAAGAGACAAAAAAAATCATCTTCATTTAATACGTCGAACCACAAAGTGATTGCTTTCAACAAAAATATAATATATAGTCAATTTTCGGCACGTTCCAGAGCGGTTGATACTCTAAGTACCGTCTTGGTGAAAGACCACCATTCAGAATCAAATCTTTGCTTGAAACGGCTTAAGCCGTGTTTAGCGACTAGATTTTAATAGCCACGTATATTCCAACCTTCCTCTTCTCCATCTCCTTCCCCTCCCCACTACCTTCAGCCTCACAACAGACTCCGATTGGAGATGTCATAGTCCCACAACTTCAGACGGTTAGGAACAGTTGGGACTTTTATGCATCATTTATTTGATAGTGAAAATGTAAAAATAACTTTTTAAAAGACCACAGTTTTATTTTTTATTTTTTATTATTATTGACCGGTTTCGCTTAGCCTAAGCATCACTAGGGTGCAAAATTACAAAGCAAATTTTCTAGTGGTTCTTAATTATTTAATTTGTTGCCATGACCATTTTTTAAAGGTACAATCTTTTTCAATAAGATGAACCTCAAGCTAAGTGAAAAACAAAAGAACAACATTTAAATTATATAAAGGAACAGAGAGAAAGAAACAGATAATATGAAATGAAATGATTATTATGATTATATGCATTAGACGATGCATTGCCTACCCCTGAATGAAACGGCGTGATGGTTAGTTAGTTAGTTTAGTTATACATTAATAATAAAAGTGTTACTTAGGTTATTTGTTCATTTATATGTTTTTTTTTGTTTTTGTTTTAAAGTGGCTTTATTTTTTATTTTCTTTTATTTAAAAAATTTTTTTTAACACATAATTCGAAAAATGTCCTCCACATCACAGGTGAACTTCTAGCGTGAAGGACAATGTATGTACAATAGTGTTAATAAACATGAAGTAAAGTAAATAAAAAATAAATAAAAAAAAAGATAGTCAAAACACCTTGGAGTAACAATGTATGGAGAGAGAACTAATTATTTTTACCCAACTTTCACAAATATGCGATAAATCACTTTCTCCGGGTTTTCACGTCGTAAACCATGAGAGAGAAAGAGACAACAAATATAATACACCGCTTCTATGTACTGTCGCGATGATCTTGGGCTCCTGGGTCACCGCGGGACTCCGTCCACATTTTTTATAATGCCACTAAACGGTTTTTAAGATTATATGCCATATTTTTGTTAAAAACAATACTGTGAAAAAGTGGTTATACGAATAAACAAAAACATTTTGTCGATATGTGATATGAATGGATGTATAAATACCGTAGATTTAGTCTTAGCCACGCCCAGGTCCGCCGAGTCCTGTAAAAACCATTAAAAACTGACTACACTGCCTTGGATAGGTACCACTCTATATACTCTAAGCAAAACACTAACCGAGAAGGTGAATAAAGAATAATGAAAAATTAAAATTAAATCTGTGGTCTCTTACAAAGTTATTATTTCATTTTTATTGAATGTGTCAAACCACAAAGGGATGCTTTCTACGTTTTTTTATTTTTTTTCAAAATGGCGTTTGATCCGTCCGCCGAAAACGGTCCCGCGCCGTATCCGTCTGGTATACTCGCCCTAATTTTAGATCCGAGTGCTCTCACAAGGCCAAGGTTGTCCGCAAGACGGAAATATCGATCCGGCGCGGGCGCGGAACAAGGGGCGGCGGGGGCGAGGGCGCGGGGTCTTATCACACACGGTGTCGCGATTAGGGGTTCCCGCTAGACCGACTTGCTCGCCTGAAATGTGGACTGTCGGGCTGGAACAGCTGATCTGAGAATTTCACCCCAAACACTTCTGAACGTATTAAAGATTGACGCGCCGCAGGCTGTTTTCTACAAAATGATTTTTTTAAACTTACCTGGCGACATTTTTTTGGGAAAGGGCTGGTGATCTCAAAACGTTAGCAACCACCCAAATAAGCGTATCAAAAATCGATGTCCCATTCACCGCAGGCTAATTTCCGCTTGAATTTAATTTTAGAACAGACGACTGATTTAATTATTTATTTATTTTTTGAAGAAGCAATTACTTTGTTGTTTAATGAATTTAATAAAAAATATGTAATTACTTTTTGCCTCTTTCATTTCATATATTTGTTATTATTTAAATAATATTCTATGGTTTTCTCACTGTTCTCTTATTTTATTTTATATTGTGTTTTTCACTGTTGAGTAAATACTTATCAAGTAACTTTAATCGTGGGATTAACATGGCTGTAAAAACAGACACTTACTTGATGGGTAGCGTTACTCAACAGAGGTGAAATAGATAAAATACACTACTCGATGAGTAGTATAATCCACAGTTTACTCAGAGGTGGTAAAATACCACCTTAATGAAATGAAAAAATAACTTTTCAAAATACCACAGATTTTATTTTTATATTTATGACCGACCGGCTTATTAATTTCTCATTATTCCTTAATCACCTTCTCAGTTGACGTTTTGCCTCTTTCAATTCACATAATCTGTCTCTTTCTCTCTGTTCCTTTGTTATAATTTAAATGGTATTCTTTTATTTACTTACTGTTCTCTTTTTTATATTGTGTTCTCCCTCTGTATGTATGAGTATATATAACCACCCACTATGTATTTTGTTGTTTAGTTTAATTTTGTACCCTGATGATGCTCGGGCTAAGCAAAACCGGTCGATCGTTAAGAATAAAATAAAAACTGTGGTCTTATATAAAGTCATTATTTCATTTTCATTAAATAAATAATAAGGTTAGGTACGGTTTTGGAATTAGTATTTTTTTATGCTGTTAAAATGAAGCCAAACTAGCAGTCCATAAAGGAGTTTTGTTAGCAGTTTTAAACAAAATGAACTACCAACAAGATTTGTCTGACGTTTATGTAAAAACACAAAGGATATTAAAAAAATCTACATTAGTCTAGTGAACAAGGTTATGAGAGGGATGCTTAGACGAATCGGATGTGTAGAGGGAATGGACGTAGAATGGAGTGGCAGGTGAGTACATTACTCGCAAGTGGAAAATAATTCTGATTAATTCATGATTTCCAGAGTTTTTTTTTCTTATTTTAATCGTACCCTTTTTTGGACGCTACTGTATCGCACTTACCGCTACATCCCTCGCAAACCTTCCAGAATAAATAATTCCTTAAATATTTCAATTCTCAAAGCACACAGAGAAAATTAATTGAAATCGAACCTTTGATAAACGGTTGAAAAATCATTTCACCAAACCAGAAAACATTTTTTTCATAAAACTACCGCCCACAACATTTAAAGATCACAGAGGCAAAACTTTTTCGTTTGCAATTTCGATAATATTAACTGTAAATGTTTTTAGACATTTGTGAACGGCCTTGAAAAAAGTAGAAAAATATATTTTATGTAGTAGTGTTCTAATATTTTTATAAGGAATCAATTTCGCTGTGGCAGTGTTAGTATAGAGGAGCGATGAAGGGCAACTAAAAAGCCTGGCCAAACTAAAAACGAATATCCTTCGCACGTCATTTATAAAAACACACAGCTGAATGTAAAGTGAAATTCTAGGAATTGATGTTTGAGTTCTGATTTTTTTTATTACGTGGAACGAAGGTTTAACGTGTACGTTGTATTACGGTATCGAATTGGGTGCTTAAGTATTTCTTAAATAGATTTTACTCAATATCTGAAAGTGTCCCATTTTTGAGTTGTTTGGCAGGTAGGATAATAATAATAATATTTGGATGATTTGTAAATCGCCGTTTTTGTGAAAAATCACCTCAAGGGCGCTGTACAGATCTTATTTTCTATTATCACATATTAATTCCTAGTTTAAATAAGAAAATATAAAGGAACATACTAACCTGGCAGATCCTATCAGATAGACACACTTATTAACTTAAAATTATTATTATTTTTTAAACTTTTTTTCAGATTTAGGGCATGGGAGCGAAATTAAAAAATCGACTTGATAAAATGGATAAGTGTGGGGCTTGAGATTAATGTGGGGTTAGAATATTGCGTTGGTGAAAGATTGTCATAATGTAAAGACCTGAGTATTTTGAGGTTTTCAAATAGGAAAGAGAGAGAGAACGCGCAGAAATAATAAAAGGATAAAAAAATATTTTAATTAAATATTATTAATTAGAAGATTCCAACTATGGGCTTTTTTCTTATTAAGCAAGTTGAGCAAAATAGTATCTCGTATCAGCTACCTTTCAGTTTATTTTTATTTCAAAGCTCGTTCAAAGTGACGCTGGAAACAGAAAATGGGTACGTTGACTTAAAAATACCAGAAATAAAATCTGTGAAAATTTTATGAAGCCAGAACTCACCGCTCTTGATTATTTTGTCGGATGATCAAACGGACGTTGCTTCCGAATGACTTTTTGAAGAGAATTAAATTTCTGTCTAAATTCTATGAAAAGTTGGTTTATACCGGAAAAGAATCTTTGAAAGAGTACAAAACGGTTCGTGGTGGTGAGATTTGTCAAGCTTCGGCTCCTCGTGTATTGCCTATGTGTGCAAGATTTTCACTCTATCAACCAATGTGCATACTGTAATGTCAATAGATTGTGATAATAATTAATAAAGTTTCACTTTCTTAAATAAAATTGTAATAAAAGTGACAAAACTTAGTAAACGTCAATACTAGATGTCCAAAGACGTGTCTCTTTCTCCCTTAAGAAATTAAATCCCTTGAGAAAAAACGCCCTTCGAAAAATAATTAAGAGAATTCATCATTCAAAGACTTGCGTTCGTCACCTGCCTCCCTCAAACATATGCAAATTCACCGAAAAGAAAAGGACAGATACAATAATTACTGTCCACTTATTATAAAAAAACAGAGTATTTAAAAATGAGGGTCCCTAGAACGAGATGCAAAATGCGCAATTGTGATTCTGCATCCTGCTCTAGCGCCCTTTTTTTGCCGGGATGGTTTGCGAGGTGGTGCAAATTTTTCGACTCGTTCGAATAAAGAAACCGAATTATTTGATTCGCAGCATTTTTATTATTTTTTTGCATCGTAAAGCATTTTTTTATTATACGATTCTGAATGGACCAGTTGAATTATTGTCATGGATGTGTATTATTTAATAATTGCCCAATTTTGCGGGTTTTTTTAATATTGTTTGTCGCGTGGCCAAAGGTGCGTATATGCTGAAAAATAATATGAATTCAAAAGGTTAATATATCATATCAGAGAGGGTGCAGAAAAAAAATCTGAGATTTCTCTACACGAAAGAGTGCGGTCACTATTCATGGCTCTTCCCAACAAAATTTCTCATGGGCATGTTTGGACTTGTTTGCAGCTCAGAAGCCCATTGAATTATTATAAAATAATATACTTGTAAGGTAATTGCGGCACGTTCCAGAACGGTAGATACTCTCAGTATCGCCCTGGTGAAATACCACCATTCAGAATCAAAACGTTGCTTGAAATGGCTTCAGCCTTGTTTGGTGACCAGATCTAAATATTCTGACTGTGAGGTTGTTGTCTTCAGAACTGGAGTTTAATTCATTCAATTAAATCATTACAAGTACATCTACTACGTTAACAACCATTTTTTTAAATCAAATCTATCAACTTAACATAAATATTCTACACTCTCAATAATGCAAGCCTCAGACATGGAATCGGGGATGTTACCTCTACACCATCGAAACGAGCATGTACGATGTTGATTTTTAGTGTTTTCGTGCCACTGAGCCCTCCGTTCTAACCTCTCTCTCTGTCACATGCATCGTTCGCTAAAAAAAAGAGGGGGAGCTTACAACGGAGCTTTCAGCAGTAGGCTTTATATGGGAACTCAAATCATAATTCCGTCGCTGAAAAAATAAAAGGGCTTAAGCGACACTTTGGTCAAAAATGAGTTAAATATGCAGTTTTGATCAGTTATTTTTTTCTGCATCGAATGCTCTGACTCTCGTTTGATTCTGAAGAATTTTTTGGTCCTGCAGCATCTAAAATATATTTACCATTTGGAAGAAGGCTTGACTAAAGTGACACAAATGTAAGACTCTTTTAGCTTTTTGTCGCTTCAGGTAACTCAGTGAGAGCATTGAGTTACCTTAATTATTTATAATTTTAATCGTAAAACAAAAACAAAAAACTTGAAAGTGCTCTGGTGTCACAATCTCAAAATGTCGCTTAAGCCCTTTTGGCTTTCCGGTGACGATATGATATCATGATAACAAGTTCGAATTTCTCCGAATTCGTCTTCAGTCAATATGTTTTTATATTTTTGTGACGTTTCTATTTATAAATTTAGAAAACACTATTTTTTTATTATTATCATAAATACGAGTATAAGCCGACGTCACCTAATGTACATAGATTGGCATTTTCATAAAAGTAAATTTATTTTTAGTGTACAGGAGGACACAGAAGTAGATTACATTATGATACATTTCTACAAATTCTTTTTTTTGTAACTTCCTGGTGAACCAATATATATTATGATTACCTTTTTTGTTGATGCTTCGAACAGCAGAATAGTGATTAACCGTCTACATTATTTGTTTATCATATATTTTAACCGGTTAGTAGATGAGTGGACATACGCCTCGGATTCCCACCTAGGCGTCGTGAGTTCAATTCCTCTGCTGGCTGAGTCCTCCAACATTGCACAAGCAACATTTTTCGCTTCTTTTGATGGTGGTAGGAATTTTTCAAAATTGTCAGGTAATTCGTAACCCGGTTTTTTGTCTTTCATTAAAAATAAAAATAAAATAGTTATATCGTAACCTTCCTCTTCCTCTTCTTCTTCGTCTCGCTACTTCCTTCAGCCTGAGAATTCTTCAGATTAGGGGTGCTTTAGTCTTACTGACTCCGGGAAATTAAGATGAGCGTTGTGTCGCATTAAAAATATACTATTTTCACTTATTTGGAAACGGACCGGTTTCTCTCCACAGTCAATATTCTTATTTCTTTATGCTTTATTCCGGAATGTGAGAGGCTAGCGCAATTACAGTACAAATTGAATCAAAGTATTACAAATATGTAATACTTTGATTCAATTCTATTCTATAGATAATATAACAAATTTTTATACAAAACAAATCTATAACACTTTACACCACCCTATTTTAATTAATTTCCAACTGGTTTCGTACACAGCTGTAGCTAAGTGATTACAAGAAGGAAGTAGGAATTAATATCAACCAGAAAATAAGATCTGTACAGCGCCCTTGAGGTGATTTTTCACAAAAAAGGCGCTATACAAATCATCTAAATATTATTATTAAGAAAGTTAATATTAATTTTTCACAATAATATGCACTGTAGAACATCAAACGTTGAATTGACGTTATTATACAATAATTCGTGCAATAATGAATTAATCGGTTTTGAAAAATGAATTAAAAATTAACGGATCTGAACGTTCCGTCTTTGCTTTGACGTCATCTTACTTTGATGAATTATTTATTGAGTTAGTTTGTGCTATATAAACTGATATTAATATTAGCTTGCTGTTTCTCAATTTTATAGTAAACATAACCTTTTTTTAAATACACTCATTCTTAATTCACTTTTCACACTTTGAATTGAAGTATCTCATCATAATATATTATCAGTCCTCTGTACATTAGGCAGTTCTTTGACTCTGTTTTTTTTTTCGTTTATGATGTGTAAGCTTGTTCTATTTACATTTATTGTGACACAATTATGTACACTTTTAATAAAAACAATTTCATCTATTAAACATTTGAGCAATCAATTACTGAAAAAAAAAAATACAAAAATCAACACATTGCTCTTCTCGCATTTGGTTTATTTTTTAATATTTGCTTTCCTTAGAATGCATCTCATAGTTCTATTCTGAATAACTTGTAGCTTGTTTAGGTTGTCCAAAGAAACGTAACTAGCAATCCACAATGGAGTGAGTGCTTATACCAACTCGGATGTATGGCAGTGAGGCACCGAATTGGCAGAGGAAGGATGCAAGTAGACCGAATGCTGTAGAAATGCTGAGCTGCATATGCGGTAAAACCATGTATAAAGACCGTGTTAAAAATGTGGATATCCGGAAAGAATGCAAGGCTGATTTAAAAGCAATGAATAAGATTAAGAAAGGGACGCATAGATGGCTTGGACATAATGAAATGAACGAAGAAAATAGTGTAGAATAGTAAGAATAAAGTTGATGAAAGAAGAAGTCCGGGACCCCCCACACATGGCGCAATCAAGTGAATCAAATACTTGATTCGGGCCGTGTCAAGGGTCAGAACAGAAGACTATGTACGTGAATGAAGCAAGGAGTGTGTACCAAGATAGAGTTGTGTGGGGGTCTATCCTCTCTGCCTAACTCTGCGGGGGAACTGCGTGATGGTTAGTTAGTAAGTTTTGTTCAGGTTTCCTTCAGTGGCCAAATCTAATATGGTAGAGTAGTAGTTTCTATGTAGAGCCACTATAGTTTTATAAACGAACTCTGCAGTGATATCACATACTCAAAAAGTTAGTCATGAGTTAAATATAACACCTAGATATTTGATTTCATTTTGATATTTTCGCCATCGATTGTCAAATTTAACACTTTGTCAAAGTAGGCATTTGTTGGACGGTAAATACAAAGTTTACAAAACTACTGGAATAAAACACATTCCAGTGCGAATTAACAGTTTTAAATAAAGTTTTTTCTATCACCTAGTATTAACTTTGACAAACAGTTATTCGTTCTAGAGTACGTCTCTACAAGTTGCCTATTGTCCTGTTTTTTCCAAGAAAGGGATCAGTTTGTAGCTAGGTTTTCACACAATGCTTCCCTCAGTATCCGATTGGCTATTGACGTACATTTCTTGATAAGATTGATAGCAGGACGGCGCAAATATGAAATTAACCAAACAGTGATCCGCTCTGGACAAATACCGGATGTGATGGCAAAGCTATTAGAGGTGAATAAAATATAGTGACGTGTCAAAATATAACGTGATTTCATATAATGAATATGAAATAATAAATTTGTACTAGATCACGGATATTATTTTATTTTTTATGAGCGACCGGTTTCGCTTAGCCTAAGCATCATCGGAGTACAAAATTAAACTATGTAAAAAATACGTAGTTTGTGGTTATATATTATATACTCGTGCATAAAGAGGGGGAACCAATGACGTTACAAATATATACACGTTATAGCCTTAGAATATTAACACAAAATGTAGCAAATAACAAACATCTTACGTTCACAGTAAATTCATCATTCAAATATCGGTCATGTATCATCATGTATAACAAAGATAGACATTCATAGAATATGTGTGTATGAACGAAACAGATGTAGGATCAGACTGCGTTCCATACTTGATAGTAGCGTTGAATGATCTGGATAGAATGAGATAGCACTTCGCTTAGTCGCTTACGCGAAGACGTCATAATTTTAATCTACAATGGAGATAGTTGTGTTGTCTAAAATGATAAGTGAGTTTCAGTAATTTTCGCGTACTTGGAAATGAAATGTTATTCCTTGGCTTTTAATAGTCTTTGCGGTGTAATTGAAAAACTTTTTCATCACAACACACGAGGGCATTTGGGTACTTATTTTTAAAAAAATAATTAGATATAGTAAACGACCTCAAGTGACGCGTGACAGTTTAGTACTAAATCGGCTTAAACACCGAGCACACCAACTAGCGTAGTTTTTGCTTGCCACTTTGAGAGCGCTACGACGTGTCTCTATATATTTGTAACGTCATTGAGAACACAATATAAAATAAAATAAGATAACAGTAAGAAAACAACAACAAAAAAACATTTAAATTATTACGAAGGAAAAGAGAGAAAGAGACAGATAATATGAAATAAAAGAAGCAAAACGTCAACTGAGAAGGTGATAAAAGAATAATGAGAAATGTTATGATTTTACGGAAAATATACCTAGTATTAGACTACTGGACAAATTTTTCATTTTATATGATTCCTTACTATACAAATTAATAATATAAATGTATACAAGTTGTCATATAGCTAGACCACAAAACAGATCTGCATAGTTTTCTTTTTCCTTCTGAAACTACTCATTTTCATCCTGCAACGTCATTTCCATTTGAGGAATACTTGAATTATATCATGACCGGTCAGTAGCTGAGTGGACAAACGCGTCGGATTCCCACCCGAGTGTCGTAGGATCAATTCCTCTGCTGGTTAAGTCCTCAATAAATAAAAATAAATAAATAGTAAATAACTAACGCCATAAATAGCCCAAGCAACATTTCCGCTTATTTTTATGGTAGTAGGAGTTGTTCAAATATTGTCAGGTTATTCGAAAAAAAAATAATCAATTTGATTGGCCTGTCTGAAGCCTTTGGAGTCAAAGGATCTTATGTTAATTTGCAATATCATTTTCTTGTAGACAGTAGATACGCCAATACTTTTGACTAGTATTTCTTTCAGAGTTGACGGCCTCCATGGTCGGAGACGTGGTGAGACGCTCGACTGCGAATCCAAAGGTCGCGGGTTCAAACCCGGCGTGCGCCAATAACTTTTATTTCATTGATATGTGTCATAACAAATAATAAATTAATTCATATAAAAATTAAAAAAAGTATATTTGCGGCACGTTCCAGAGTGGTAGATACTTTAAAGTATCGCCCTGGTGAAAGACAACTATTCAGATTTGAAACGTTGCTTGAAATGGCTTTAGCCGTGTTTGGTGACCAGATCTGAAGAGCCAGGTACTTCCCGATTTTCTTCTTCCCAATCTCTTTCCCCTCCTCACTACCTTCAGCCTCACAACATACCCTATTTGGGGATGCCATATTTTCACTGGCTCTAGACGGTTGGGAGCAGTTGAGACTCTTGTGCGGTATTCATATTTTAAAAAAATATATAAAAAAAACAAGGTATTTCTGCATGGGCCCGTCAGTGACGTCACAAATAATCGGCCGTAACAAAACAGCTCGCGTTTTTCCGGAGGAGTTCGGCTCCATTCGGCTTGCAGCGGGGCTATTTATGGCGTGACAAGAAATCTGCATGCGATTATTTTTATCCCAAAGTCTACGACGTAAAAATAACAATTTCTTCGGAATAACCGTATTTCCTACCCACGTGAAAGACAGCGCATAGCGGCTCTATCGATAAGATGCTGTCTTATATTGTGCATTAATAATAATGTTAAATATATATCGCATTCCCGCGACTACTCAGCTATCAGTAAAAAAATATAGTTTAAATACTAATAATATGTAAATACTATTTAGTTGCAGGGGATTGATAATTTCGGAGGTATTGTAAGGTTTTTTTTAACACACTCGTCATTCCGAATAAGAATATTTAAAGAAATAAAACAATAACTGTGTATAAGACGACAAATATTATTTTAATTTCTATGACCGACCAATTTCACTTAACCTAAGCATTATCGGGCTAAAAAAATTAAGTAAACTAAAAAATACGAAGTGTGCGGTTATTTATACAAAAAGAGGGAGAACAAATTATAAAATAACAAAACAATGAGAAATTAAAAAAAATGACATTTAAATTATAACAAAGGAACCGAGAGAAAAATACAGATAATATGTATTGAAAGAGACAAAGCGTCGACTTAAGAAGGTGGTCTTATAAAAAGTTAGTTTTTTTTATTTCTTTAAAAAGTTAAAACCACACAGTAATTGCTTTCTACGAAAATATAAGAATATTTAAGTGCGCGTTTTCATGGATGGGAACGCCCGCATAAAAGAATTTCTCTAGACTTAACTAACTGACTAACCATCACGCCGTTTCCCGTAGGAGGAGGCAGAGAGGATAGTCCTGCAGACAATTCTGTCTTGGCACACAATCCTTGCTTCATTCACATTCATACATCATTTCATGCACATTTCATCACTTGATCGCGCTATGTTGTCTTCCTCGGGCATCCCCGACTTCTTCTCCCATTCACTTTCGCGTCATATATTCTTTTCACACTCCTTTCTTCGTGCCCAAACCATCTTAGCATCCCTTTCTTGACCATCAGCCTTGCATTCTTTCCAGATATCCACATTTTTAACATTGTCATACTTGTTTTTGCGCCTCAGGGATCTTATTTCTACGGCATACTATACATAGTAATGTTGCAAAATTTAGAAGCTTATCTATAGTTTTTTTAACATATTTTTTAGTTTGACATATCGTCGCTGGAAAGGCAAAAGACCTTAAGCCACACTTTGGTCAAATATGAGTTTAATCTGCAATTTTGATCAGTTATTTTTTTCTGCATCAAATGTTCTAACTCTCGTTTGATTCTGAAGACTTTTGTGGCCCTTCAGCCATTTAAAATATATTTACCATTTGGGAGAAGGCTCGACTCAAGCGACACAAGCTTGGGCATTTTTTTAGCTTTTTTTGTAACTCACCGAGAGTATTAAACAATTTATTTTTTTTCAATTTCCAAGCAGGTTTGTTTTTTTGTATTTTTATTTAGATGTATGCAAACATTTTTTTTCACACATCTAGTAAGAAAAAAACATTTTACATTTCACAATTATAGAACAAAGCATATAAGGTTCCTATACAGCAGATATAAATTGAAATCTTAATAATCTTAAGAATCATAGGGTTTTTTTTAACATATTCAGCACAAATCTCACGAAAAGTGCCTTTTAAGACTTGAGGCTTCTTTTAAGGTATTTGGAAGACTATTAAAAAGTTTTTGACCTTTAAAAAACACGCTGTATTGAGTACACACAAGTTTCGTTTTGCGGGAAGCCTAAAATCATGACAACTTCTCGTAGGATAATTGTGAATATTTACATTAATTATTTAATATTATTTTGCAGATATTAAGACTAACTAATTTTATTCTTAAAGCAAACAAAAAACTCAAAGTGCTCTGGCGTAAAACTTCCCAAAGGGCGTTTCAACCCTTTTTCCTTTTCCGACGACGATATTTTGATATACCGTATTGTAGCTGCTGGTGTTTGATTCTTAACATTTTGCTTTGAGAGTAGGACCAGGTTGATTTCACCTCAGTGATGCAACACAAAGAAGATAGACTCTACGCTCTTCACATGTTATAAAAAGGCTATAACGCTGGTTGTTTTAGAATTACTTATCAATGGATGATTTATTTTCTAATTGTTTTTAATTATCTACCTTCCAATTTGAAAGCTAATTTAAAAGTGCCATAGTAATTTTCGTTCTGATTCGAAATGAGTTTATTTTTCAAAATCGCCGAGACAAAACACAAACTGGTCAAGTCGACCGATTGCAAAAAAACAAAGCCTTAAGAGGCGTCTAATACGTAGGTACTAAAATCTAAGACAACATCACTACTGAGAATGAGTCACATTTTTGATGATGAAGAAAATTGATTAATTTTACTTCACTAGCAAAATGACTGAATCTTATTTTGTAGAGTATAGAGCATTGCGTTTTGTCATTAAAATTTGTGGTGAATGATTTGTATTATTGACTCACCTTCTTTGTTGCAACTCATCCAGTTCAACATTCCTTGCCGCAGACCCAGAAACAATGAATTGCTGTTCCTCAATCATCACTCTACTAATTATGGGTATCATTCTCTACTGTCCAGAATGTTGAGACTTGTTAACTCAAGCCATGGTCTTGAAACTTTTGGTACCAGTCTAAATTATTTTTGTCATTCTTTACGACTCTACCAAAATCTTGACATGGCCTTGACTTTGACTTCAATGGGATGAATCATTTGTAGTATTGCTTGTACTAGAAACCCAAAAAATGTCTATTTTTGGGTGCTGACGCTTCAATAAAATTTAAAAAATTATCCGATTGCTAAGCTTCCTTGAAGTGATATATTTTCACGTAAGCGGCCCTATAGAAATTAGCTAATTATTAAGCATACTACTCTACAGTTGTATAGTCTTTGGCTTTAATGAGATGGTGCGGGTATTGGCTTCCACAAGTCATGCTTGGTGATTGCAATGATCACGTTTTGAGACTCATATTGATTATCTTTGTTACTTCTGTCCGCGTTCGATAGATGGTGTTAGGTGTGGAGAATTCAGTAGCTTTAACTATTTATACTTTTTTTTAAATATATGATAAATTGAAAAGAAAGCTCACATGTGGTGAAATAAAACAAAATTATGAAATTCTGTATTTTTAGAGCTGTCGAGATTTCTCCAGACCGTACTGTGTGTAGGCAGGGGAATAATTTTGCCACCTGGTTGGGCAATGTTTTAAGGCGGGTTAAGGAATGGTTATTCGAAGGGATTTGTTGTAGAAATGAAAATGACCCGAATAAATGAAAAAAAAAAAACAAATACGAATATCAAAAGCTCCAAATTCCTACATAAATTGGAAGATAACGTTTGTGATTATCTATGTGGCTTGCATGTTTTGTTGCACAGCTCATTGTGAAAATTGAGTCGCAAGAAAATCTCAATTCAAGAGAGTTTTTTTAGTTTTAAAAACAAAAAACAAACAAATGTTTTACGCTTTATAGATGATAAACTTAAATAAGTACCTACCTAAGATAGTATTATAAATAATGTTATTCTTCTTCTGATGCCCTCTCCTATCGGAGGTTGGCTATCATCAAGACAATCCTCACCCTGGAGGTGCAGCCTGGAACAACTCTGCGGAACTGCCCTCGTACCAGTCACACAGGTTACGAATCCACGAAGCTATAAACTTTTTTTTTCTTTCGATAACATCTTTCACCGGAGATTTCATTTTAAAAATATATATATTTTTAGTGAATACCACAAAAGAGTAATGAGAGTATGATGAGAAGGTATGTTGTGTAACTGAATGTAGCGGGGAGGGGAAGGAGATGGGGAAGAGCAAGGTTGGGAAGTACCGGAAGTGAATTCGCCCCATGAAAACAAATTACATTTAATGGCGCTATAGAAATAATTAAAATATTATTTTCTCTTTTTAACCGACGAAATACAATTTAATTTAAAAACTAATCTTCTCCCTTCTAATAGAAAGCTTCAAAAACAACTTTGATTATATTTTTAATTAAGTAGGCAGCTACCTACCGTCATTCTTTGAAAGACACATCGTAGATTAAAATCTTTGCAGGTAATTACTATTGAAAATGATTCGTCTCATATTCCGACTGTCACCTTGTTTCTCCTTTCTCATAGGTGGCTGTATCACAATAACCAGTCGGACGAAGCTCGATATTTCAATACGAATCGATCAATTAATTTCAGCGAGTGCATATCGTCGCCGGAAAGGCAAAAGGGCTGAAGCGCCATTTTGGGAACTTTAGACCAGAACGCTTTAAAGAAAAAATCGTTTTTCAATATAATTCATAAGTCTTCGGTACTACCTGGTTGGATTTTGAAAAAAAAAGTTAAGTCAGGTAACTCAATGCTCTCGCTGAGTTACCTGAAGCGACAAAAGCTTTTAAAAAGTCCCAAGCCTTTTCCCAAATGGTAAATATGTTTGAGGCAGCTAAAGGGACACAAAAGTCTTCAGAATCAAACGATGGTCAGAGCATTCGATGCAGAAAAAAGAACTGATCAAAACTGTTTGCACAAATTGTTTGTCATAAGAGTCATAAGTGAAATGAGAAAAAAAGAATTTGAAAAAATAACACGTGAAGTATCACCATTCTATATGGAGGCGTTGCTTGAAATGGCTTAAGCTTTGTTAAGTGACTAGATCTGAATCAAAACAACCTTCTACTTCTCCCTCTCTTTACAAAAGATCTCTAGTCTCAATTTTAATTTTATCACTTTCTAACTAACAATCACGCAATTTCTCCGTAGAAGAATGAAACAGTATATAACGCCAAGCAACTCTGTTTTGACACATGCTCCTTGCTTCAATCACATTCATACGTACGTATTTTGTGATTTCGACCATTGACATGACATATTTGATTCACTTGATTTTTTATTTTTTACAGCAACTTGAAGTAATTTTTCACAAAAACGGCGCTATGCAAATTAAGAAAATATTATTATTATTAATGTTAACACCGCACAAGAGTTCTAACTGATTCCAAACGTCTGAAGGTAATGAGACTATGGCATCCTTAATTTAGGTATGTTGTGAGGCTAATGGTAGTGGGTAGAAGAGGGAGATGAGGTGGAGGAAGGTGAGGAAGTACCTGACTGTTCAGATCCGCTCACGACACAACGTTTCGGTTCAGAATGGTGGTGTTTGAGAGTGTCTTTATCTTACTGTAACACCCTTTTTAATGCCTATCCGCTCTACATATCCAAACCCATCCTCTTTTTTTTTAAAAGAAAGACACACATTCCCGGGTTACGAATAACCTGACAATATTTGAAAAACTCCCACTGCCATTTTTATAATAAGCGGAAGATGTTGCTTGTGCAATGATGGAGGACTTAGCTAGCAGACGCGTTTTTCCACTCAGCTACTAACCGGTCAAATCTATGCGTTCTTATCTAAATCTTTTTTATTTATGACAATTTCAAACGTAAGATGTTGCAGTTTTTTTTATTACTCTATCATTTGCATCCATTAATATTATAATGAAAATCTTACAAATACCTAATTTCATACATTGTGTGATATTATTCAAATTATTGTAAACGTTTTCGTACTTTGACTTCGCCCAAAGTACAATAAGTGATTCGTATAAAATTCTTAACACTAAATTAAATAATCGTGCTTGATATCAAATTCAATGATCATTTCAAACAAGATATTCGTTATTTTGTAGTTTAGTAATCAATGTATCAGTTAGAGTGAAATTGACAGGTAAAGAAGCTTTCTGAAAGTTAATCAGAAAGCTTTTTTTTATTTTATTTTACTCGTATTGCATACTTGATCCATCTCTAGAGATACTGTATAAAGCTTATTTTAAAGGAAACGAAGAAAAAAACACGAGCTTTTAAGAGACCCATGCGGTTGGGGAAAGAAAAAATGAAAATCGGCAATTCGTTCTGCAGACGAACTGTTTCCCTCGGGGCCTATGCCATTAATGAGAATGCTGTGCGGAGGATCTTATTAAAGGAGAGATACATTAAACTTGCGTTTTAAAGGAGTATTGTAGGAGGGAGAAAACACGAAAGCCGGCATGTCGTTTCACAACTGAGCTGTTGAGCATAAGAACTAGTCGTAAAAACGAACCATTCTGATATCGAAAATATCAACTGTTAGATCCGCAGCTGCGATAAAATACCGAATGAATTTTCAGTTTTAGACGAATTTGTAAAATAGTGGACTGTAAAACGATAAACTATACTACTTGATGGAAATGTCTTATTATTGACGTGGAAAAATAATTTGGAATGAAGAGAAAATGGGAAACCATTCACTCACCGTGTAGATGAAGTGGAAGTTCTTGATTATTCTTATACACAACGAACCTCAACCAAACACCACACTTAATTTTATATTACTTGGAGAACAACAACAAACCGACGAACAAGCGAGAGACTAACGAACAACACCAAACACGTTTTTATCACATTAAACTCTTCTGTTTCAATTGTCACTTGTTTCCAATACCATGTTGTTCCATACGAAATTTGATATAAATAAATGGTTGGATAAGGTAGAAACTGGATCAAAAACGCGAAGGTAAGAATCTGACTAAAGTATTTGACACGCTTTTGTCTTGGCTCCTGGCGGGATAACCTTCCATTCTAATACCAGTAGAACAAGTACAGCATTCCCACCTCGCATTTATGTTCCCAAGAAATCTTTTCGTCAATTTAAGGGAATCTTTAAAATGGATTGCCCGTTTCCAGCCAGTGAGACTATGGCATCCCTAAGTGGGATATGTTGTGAAGATGAAGGTAGTAGGGAGGGGAATGCGATGGGAAGAGGAAGGTTGGGAAGTACCTAACTATTCAGATTTGGTCACCAAACACGGCTAAAGCCATTTCAAGCAACGTTTCGATTCTGAATGGTAGTCTTTCACCAGGGCGATACTTAGTATCTACCGCTCTACAAAAGGTAATCAGTAACAGAGAAATAGATTACAATGGAGCTCTCAGCGGTAGGCAAATATGAAAAGAAAAGAGATTAATTCACTGAGCATGATTCTAAAAATGACTTAGGTTTTGTAATTTAAACATGTTTAAATTTAATGTCTTTTATTTTTTCCATTTAAAGACGCATTATTCATCTGTACTTTGAACTCGAGAGTAGGTATGTCATCTGCAGATTAAAAATTATTCGTCAACGTCTGCAGTGTGTGTGTTTTTCCCAATTCTATTTAAATTTGATGTGCATCTGATTTGATATTTAAATTTATTAAAATTATTACCTTAGGCCACCTACTTATAAGTTTCATTATTTTGAGGTATAACTCAAGTTGAAGAGTTTAATTCTTTCAATGACAGCTGTGAAACCATTTATGTAAAAAAAATAAAAATAATTAACAAATGTTATTATTTCAATGTAACGTTTGTGTAATGTTAACAACACATTTTTATCGATAATTCTCCGACCTGTCAAAAAAAAAGACAAGCATTCTTGAATCAAGTACGAGCGTGCTAGCCTCGGTAAGAAGAAGTCGGGTACGCCTGAGGAAGACATTGCACGCTAAAGTGAATCAAATACTTGAATCGGGCCATGTGAAGAAGTCAGAAAAACAGAAGAGTATATATGAGACGATGTATGAATGTAAACAAAGCAAGGAGTGTGTGCCAAGACAGAGTTGAATGGCGTTTCGTCCTCTCTGCCTACGCCTGCGAGGAAACTGCGTGATAGTTAGTTAGTTGACGACCTCCATGGTCGAGTGGTAAGACGCTCGACTTCAAATCGAAAGGTCTCGGGTTTAACCCTGGCGCGAGCTAATAACTTTTAATTAATTAATATGTGTCATAACACATTTAATTCATATAAAAATAATTATAAGTATATTTGTAGCACGTTCCAGAGTGCCAGATACTTAAATTATCGCCCTGGTGAAAGGACCACCTTTCAGAATCGAAACGTTGCTTGAAGCTTTAGCTGTGTTTGGTGACCAGATCTGAATGGCCAGGTACTTCCTAATCTTCCTCTTACCCATCTCCTTCCCCTCCCACTAGCTTCATCCTCACAACATTGCCCCAATTGGGGATGCCATAGTCACACTGGTTCTAGACGCTTGGGAGCAGTTGGGACTCTTGTGCGATATTCACTATAAAAAATAAGCAGTATTAAATTATGTCGTCATTAAATGTTTTTATGTGTATGTAACTTTTACGTAGTGTTTATCAAACAACACATTTTGATCAACAATTTGCAACACACAGACCTGTCAAAAAAAGTACAAGCATTCTCTAACCAAGTACGAATAAACTCCGTTGTGGACTGCTTGCTAGCTTCCCTTCTATTGTCATTTTTTCATTAGTGCCAACAGCGTTCAGTCCTCCACTAATGGAGTTTCCTGCATTCACCCTTCTTTCGTTGTAATTAATTTGGTAATAAGTTTTATTTCAATTTTTATTGTTTGTGTAAATATTAATGTTAACATCTGTTTCACTGTTAGCTAATTTAGTTCGTCTGACATTTTTGCCACTTTTGAATATCTATTTTGCCTAAGTATAATTCTCATTGCTGTTTTTTCGAGAATTTTTAACTTGTTCTGTTATATGTCGTTACACAAGAAAGAATCGTTGAACAGCAATGCAAATGTGGAGCAATAATGAAGAGGTAATGAAGTAATAATAATGAAATCTTAGATGTAAGTCGCTAGTTATAAGTTATACTCAGTAGTAAGATACTAGCTATAAGTCCTTATTGTTAGTCACTAGTTGAAAATATTAGTTATAAGCCATCAGTAAAAAATCTTAACTCTAAGCTTTTAGTAATAAGCTTAAGTGATAAATTATAGGTTTGGTAAATTAATTTGTAAAGCGCCCTTGAGGTGGTTTTCCCACAAAAACGGCGCTATAAAAGTTATTTATTTATTATCATTATTATTTCAATGTCCCTATCAGCCGTATCCGGGCAAAAATATGATATAAATATACAAACGAAATTTTATTCTAATTATGATTTATATTTTGTTCCAGGTAAACAAACTCCATAAATAATCGGTTGGAAGCACAACTCTTCCCTTCAGGAAAAAAAGGTAAGAAATTTCACTATTTCAATGATTCACGCAGTCCGTAGAGAAAGAACGAATGACGATTGAAAATGGGAGAATAACGATACCTGAGGCTTATGTGTGCAAAACACCTCAACATTATGAATTACACTAATTAAGGGAAGCTTAGATGATTTCGACACGATCGGCGGATGAACCAAGAAAGGGTATCAGGGAAATATTTTATCTGGCGAAAGCGACGAAAAAAGAAATCAGAGACGTCTCAGGAAAGCGTGACACGATCAAGTGAAGTGTATTTAAGACAAGTCATAACAATAACTGAGTATGTATTATTGTGGATGAAGCAAAGAGAAGAAGATAAGTTGGGTTCTCAGAGCAAGAATATACATGGAGAGAGCTAAATATGTTGGCCCAACCTATACAAATTCCTTGTTTTTACGTCGTAAACCGTGAGAGAGAAAGAGATAGACAAATTCTCACATAACATAGCACCACTTTTCGGTATGTTAGCATGTTTTCCGTACCCCGCGTCTCCGGCGACTCCACCCACTACGTTTTGTTATGCGACGTAACAGGACATACCTTAACAGTTTTTTTAGGTTATATCCAAATTTTTTATTGCTAACAATATTGTGAAAAAGTGGTTATACAAATAAACAAAAACATTATGTCGACATGTGCTATGAATAGATGTATAAATACCTTAACCCTAGCTTTAGCCACGCCCGAGTCAGGAAAAAATCAACAATCCTGACTACAGAAGCGCTTTAATTGCGCTCTATTGCTTTGAGGTTGGGTTTGTGTTATTTTATTCTGTAAGTTTTAAAATAAAATAATCGTAATAATAATAATAATAACAATCAAATTAATTTATCTTATAGTCCTATCCTAAATATTTTTCCAATAAACCGCTCGGTTATTCCCATAATCTCCTCAATTACTCCTTCTCCTTCCAACTCCTAAATATGTATATTTATCTCAGTATTTTGTATTTCAGATTAATTTAATATTGTCCTGATGATGAAAGGGTACTTCCGAAACCGGTAGACAAAATATTAAATAAAAAAGTGGTTAAAAACAAAGTGTATGTGTTCTATTTATAAAATAATCGTCTTTGCAAAGGTGTCAACAATAAATGATTTCAACAAAGTATTATAGTAATTATACGAGTGTATTCGATCTAACGTTCGATATTTGAATTACGATATTTTAAAAGTTTTTCAAATTCCGAACATCGAACCTGGTCAGATGTGTTTTACATCAACCGCCGATATTAGGGTGGGCAACAGAATACGTATTATAAATTATACCTTCGACTTGTTTATATCATTCAATGGACAAATGTCCCCCCAGCGAAGAATCTATTGTGTTGATTGACTAGTACTGGAGAATCAGGTTTCTCCCCTCCTCGAATGATTAGTCTGCTTTCAGACCGTCTGCGAATATTTAAAAGAAAAAATAAGTTTTGGTTTTGAAGTGATGTTTTATAGTGAATTATTTCGCGTTATATCTACTGAAAGTTTTATAAATTACACATTATGGTTAGGTGGGCTAGGACTAGTTGACGAGTAGTCCAACCTTCCTCTTTTCCGTCTCTTTCTCTTCTCATCTACCTTCAGCCTCACAACATACCCCATCGCTGCCTGAAGTTGTTTTAGCCGTGTTTGGGACCAGATTTGAATAGTTAGGTACCTTCCTTTTACACATCTCCTCTCCCTCTTCACTACCTTCAGCCTCACAACATACCCCAATCGGGGATGCCATTGTCTCACTGGCTCCAGACGCTTGGGAGCAGTTGGGACTCTTGTGTGGTATTCACTATAAAAAAATATGTGAAAATGGTGTCAAATAATATGAACCTGGAAGAGATGAAAAGTATTTTACAAAGCGGTTCTACTTGTACACAGCAATAATAACGCATGAATAATTATAATAATAGTAAGCTTGTGTAGCGCAGTTTTGTAATATTTCAACTAAAGTATATTTCAACTAAATTAATTAAGTTAATAAGACTAACTAACAAAGAGAAAATAATACACAATATGTACACAAATTAAAACTATTTAAATTCATGATCATTATCATAAATCATGAGGGAGAAAGGTTTGGATATGGGTATAACAGTACATGCGTACATTAATAGATTAAAAAACAATTTACTAGAAGCTAAGGGTCAAAAAATCTTGATGAAACTTATGGAAAATAGTATGGGAATAAAAAACTACAATAAAATACATAAAAAAACAAAATCGAAGAAATTTGTCACTGGCAAGATTCTTTACTTTATTGTTCTTCGAAACGTTGCTTGATTGAAATGGCTTTAAATGGTGACCAGATCTGAATAGCCAGGTACTTCCCAACCTTCCTCTTTCCTATCTGCTTCCCCCCCTACCCTTAGCCTTACAACATACTCTAATTGGGGAAGCCATAGTCCCACTGGCTCTGGACTGTTGGGAGCAGTTGGGACTCTAGTGCGGTATTGACAAAAAAAAACTACAAAAACATTGAATACACAGATTTAAATAAATATTAAAATTACGACCTCCAAAACTAGGCGTATTCCTAGATCACCGAGGCGATCAGAAAAAAAAACTTGGTACAAAATACAAGGGTAGACCATAGACCAACCCTTATTTCAAAATACCTATAAGGAAAAAACACAACCTTGTGACTAGACAGTTCGACAATATACGAATGAAGCAAATCATTATTCCATTTTTTAGTATCTACCCGTGTAGTGTACCTGTGTGGTTGAAATTTTTTTCCCCTTTTTTCCTCGAGCAAAAAAAGTCTTCGTTTGAACTACAAAAGCACTGTCTACGTTTTTTTATATACGAATTAAATATAGGTCACTAGTTGTGTATGATGATATCAACTTTGTTTATTATGGCAACTGTGTAACCGTGAATAAAATTTGCTTGTTTGCAAGGCTGGTGTTAGCGTAATGAATAGGATCGAGAAAGGGACGCTTGGAGGGTTTAGGCGTGTAGAGTAGCGTAGATATTGGAAAAGAACATATGATGACATATAAGACATAAAATCAACAAAAAGCTTCGATCATTAAGGCAAACCTTCTGCTATTAGTGTTTGTGTGATATTTTGACTTTATAAATCATTTTAATGGTGTATTGATATTGTTTTGATTAATGTGTTCAAATATGTTTATTAAAAATGTCCGAATTCCATTTGGGCGGTAACTAATATCTTTGTCTCTTTCTATCGAGTCAGTATAAAGTCAACAATACTGACTATACTGTTTCGTAAAGGTATCTATCTCTCCATGTATAATTTTACCACAAGGATCCAAATAATATTAGAGTACCAATAACTTATATTATTTGAATGATAAAGTTATTCTAACCTTGAAAGCTATTTCTATTTTTTAATGTTACATGACCGGCATTTTGTCAAAAATAGAATGTACAAATGTGCACGAGTTAGTAAGAAGTGAATCTCGCCATAAATACATATTAGTGTTGGGAGTAAAATGTATGCCTTATTGATTTATCACCATTATGGCTTTTGGCTTCGCAGAGAATTTGAATTTTGTTCAAGGCCGTATCATATTATATCAGTACGACCGAAACGCGTACATGGAAATTCAATAAATGTATAATTGCAAAGTTGATATAAAGGTAACTAAATATGTCTTTATTTTATTTTGTTTTTTAAACATATCGTCGCTGGAATCCAAACGGGCTTAAGCGACACTTTGGTCGAAAATAAGTTGAATATGCAGTTTTGATCAGTTATCTTTTCTGCATCGAATGCTCTGACTCTCGTTTGATTCTAAAGTCTTTTGTGACCTTTCAGCCATCTAAAATATATTTACCATTTGAGAGAAGGCTTGACTTTTTTAGCTTTTTGTCGCTTCGAGTAACTCAGTGATAGCATTGAGTTAACTTTTTTTTCGAAATCCAACCAGGTACTGAAGACTTGTGAACTTTATTGTAAAACAAAAAAAAGTCTTCTGGTATAAATTTACCAAAATGGGGTTTCTACCCTTTTTCCTTTCCGGTGACGATATGCTCAAACGCCGCCAATGTCAGAGTAGATTATTCTATGCTCACTAGACTATACAAAATATGTATACTGTGAGATCTGTGCCCGTTCAAGTGGCTAGTTTGTGTTAGTATCTTTTTTAGTGTCTAGGCAGTGCTTTTACAGAACAAATCCAATAGCAATCAGTGACATCTATTGGTATCTATCTCTTATAACAATTAATCCGCCGTTTTGCTAACTGCCTACCCTGATACAAAAAATTGAATTTTATTGATAAATTAAAAAAACTTCATAATAATCTGTTGGAAACTTCGCACAATGGCGCTTCGACCCTTTTGCCTTTCTGGTGACGATGTTAGTAATTATATATTATTTATTACTTTATTTTGTATCGATGCAAGTAGAATTGGTGTCGTATCCTTTATATATGCATTCAACTGTCCTAAACAAACGGGAATATGCCATCCCTGATTGCAGAATGTTAAGATGTTTAAGGAAGTGGGGAAAGGAATGAGATGGGTAAGAGGAAGATTGGTAAATACCTAGCTATTGAGATCTAGTCACCAAGCACTGACTGCTGAAGCTGTTTCAACTTTTCGATTCTGAATGGTGAACTTTCACCAAGGCAATTTTGCTATTACCCAGCACTCTGATAAGGTTTGATTTATAATGTAATAAAGAAAAAATATTTTCTTTTGATAGGTAATTAATGGTAAAGTTCTCAATCAATAATACGACAACCCTTGTGGTAAAGCGGTAAGTTCCTTTGCTTTGAATGCATCCTTTTAATAATGAACGTGGCAAAAAAATATTTAAGTATCAATGTTATATGGCTTTTACACATATATAAATGTAATAATACTTGTATACTACTGTTTTCCTCTGTCCCACCAAAGCTCTCTAATTGTTCTGTGAAATTCCACCCCAAAAGCGTTTTTTCATTTTAAATAACAGTTAAGTATACAAACATCGTAAATAAATTAACTTAACCTCAAACATAAGTAGGTACATGCTCAATTTAAGACGGATAAAAACAATTAGATTTGGCAGGTACTAAAGCCTTTTTTTCGTTCAATCTACCTGCCTATTAAAGGTGAGTACACCATTCGTCTTTCATAGTACACTGGTTTCTGTTTATTTTATTTGGAAATATAAATAATCATTAATCATTGTCTCTAATATCAAAAAAAATCTTTAGAATTTTTTTGTACTACCATAATGAACTTTTTTCAAAGGGTCAAAGGTATAGATATAAAAAATCTTTCGATCGTTGTGGAAATGACGTTGCAAGCTGAAAATAGATGCGTTGACCTAATGAATTCATATAGAAAATGTAGTGGAAAGTTCGTATCGCCACACCTCCCCGTTAGATACTTTAAGTTGTAATACATTAACAAGTGTAGGTACCTGAGATGAAGGTTCTACATTTTATTCAAAGTTCAATAACTCATGATAGCTGTTAAGGATATTGAAAGAAGGGTGAATGCATGAAACTCCATCAATGGAGGACTGAACGCTGTTGGCGCAAATAAGAAATTGTCCAAAGAAGCGAAGCTAGCAGTCCACAATGGAGTGTTCATACCAACCCTGATGTATGGCAGTGAGGCATGGAACTGGCAGAAAAAGGATGAAAGTAGACTGAATGCTGTGGAAATGAGATCCCGGAGACGTATGAATGTGGATATCCGGAAAGAATGCAAGGCTGATGAAACCGTAATGAATAATAACAAGAAAAGGACGCTTAAATGGTTTGGGCATGCAGAGCGAGTGAACGAAGAAAGGAGTGTGAAAAGAATATATGATGCGAAAGTGAATGGAAGAAGAAGTCGAGGACGCCCGAGGAAGACATGATACGATCAAGTGAATCAAATACTTGAATCGGATCATGTGAAGAGTCAGAATAACAGAAGAGTATGTATGAGACGATATATGAATATTAATGAAGCAAGGAGTGTGTGCCAAGACAGAGTTGTATGGCGGTTCTTCCTCTCTGCCTACCCCACAGCGTGATGGTTAGTTAGAAAAATAAAAAAATTAGAAAAAAAAATCATCGATCTAGAAATTCTACAGTGAAAAAGATGTGAAAATTTTTAAAAGGATCTCAAAGCTCTGCTTGAAAGATTTTAGTGGAATAATAATACTACGAAGTTACGCATCTTCGACTATATCTTATAGAGACCATCTAATTTGCATATAAGGTGCACGCAAGGCGCAGGAAGCGGTAAGTCACACGATAACGCGATTCAAATCATTGCGAAATACCAACTTTTTACAGCGCCAAACGTCTCCGCAATAAAAGTTTTGCGAAAAAAATGTCGAAAAATGCACGCCGGTAGCAGCTAAATAATTACATAATAAAAATAAATCAAATTGATACCCGCAGTCTACAACGCCGGCTTGTGTTCTGCGTCCGAAGAAAAAAACACCAACACAAACACACGAAAAAAAACGCGCCAACACCGCTTCAAATCTGCCGTAATAATTATAAAAAGGCACAAACACATAAAAAAAACCGCCCGACACATAAAAAAATCACCGACACACATCGGCGTGATGAATACAACACAGATATACGAATTTCATCTCCATAGAAAAAAAAATAACAGTGTCTATGGAGCACGGACGCACACCGTCGAGAGATACCGCGAAAAAAATCCCTGTTCGAAGCAACACTTGACTATTTAGGTATACAAAATTTAGGTAAGTAGGAGAAAAAATCGTACCCCCAGCGAGAGAGACGGAGACGCTAGAGTTGTCTTTATTCTACGGGAGTGGGGTCCGCACCAACACAGGTGGGCCGCTCCGAGATCGTGTGCGTATAGGACGGATTTTTTAAAAGTGTTGGTGCTTAATTTTTGTATGGGCCACGAAGTTTTTCTAGTATGGCCGACTCAGTCTCGTTTTTGCCGCTCAGAGCGGTTGACATGTAGCCAAAGCGGTACCGCGCGCTTTTTTATACGTTTACTTTTCGGTTCGGCTTTTTCTCTGGAGGATTTACACCCCTCCTCGCAGCGGACAGTGTGTGTAGCACCCACGTGCCCGATAACGGACACAGCATTATTTCCGTGTGTTTTTATTGTTTTTTTTTTTGTGCAATTTTTTGTACCATCACTTGGGTGTAATTTTTTTCTTCGCTGTTTGTTTTCTTACTATTTTATGTTATACGGACATTTTTTTGTGTGCGTGTTCTTTAATGTGTTACGTTTACTTTGATCGATGTTTGTTTTAGTAGGTAGGTACTTGTATACGTATATATTATTTTTATTTGTGTGCATCGCAAGTCAATCATTATAAAAATGTTATTTTAAGCTGCCTAAGTGAAGCTTAGGGTTTTTGTAGACAAATTACTTTATTTTGTAGTCTGAAATCGGATTTTTTTTAGTTGCGTTTTCAAAATAAACTATATATAATTCTAAACATCAAATTTTAAAAGTAAAATATTAAAAATGCTAACGTTTTTCATTATGTTTATCATTTTCAACACAATACGTATCTAAGTTAACACTATTTAAGTCATTATCACTATATTGCATACTGCTAATTAAATGTACTCGTAATTAAAATAAACGCGATTAAGAAATACCCATGTACCTACTTATATTCTATTATGACTTGTTTTTTTTTTGTCCAATCACATTAAAAATCGGTTTCACTTGTTTCTATTACTTAAATGACTATTTGAGTTTGCTATTGTACCGGCTTCGACCCACAACTTACACTTGCAAGCGTTCTACCACTCGGCCATACGCACATTTTTTTTAAACTCTAATATTAATTATACAACATTAAACTAATTAGACCGTTAAAAAACAATTATTTTATCAATAAATAGTGAATCATTATTGACCTTATGATCAAAAGCATCATCTTATTTCCTTATCATAATTATAAAATAATAATTTTTGACATTATTATTTAAAAAAAATATTTTGTTTTTTTTATAGTGTAGGTGATTATTTATTCGTGTTCTATTTTATTTAATTTCCTTATCGTTAGATAATGTTACAAGTGTCTAATTATATATGTTTTTAACTTAAATAATATAATTTTGTAATCGTATTTTTACACGTGTAAGCTAAAAAATAGATGATTTTTAGGGAAGCCAAAAAACCCTTGTTTTAAAATGGTTTTGCAAGACTTGATATTTCTCAAAAATGGCGATATAAAAATTATTCGCTCTTGTCTATTTTCATTCAGAAAATAATAAATGAAAGTTGTTGAAAAAATATTTTTATTATTATTATTTCTAGTTCGGATAAAATTTTAATTTTTAATTAGACAAGAAGATTTGTTCGAGCATTTTATCAGTTATTTTAATCTGTATTATGGTGATTAGAGTAAATTTTTTAAAATGCATACATTAAATTTATCAGTTGGTCGAAAATCAATTGTTTGTTTATTTAGTATTTTTCGGGGTATCTAGTGTTCTTCGTTTCATTGTAATACTCTCGATTTTTTGTACGTAATTTACAAGTTTTTACACCATAGACAAATTCTCTGCAATGCGGTACCTACCCACTAAAATATATACAAAGCGAGCCGACATGGCAACCGACAAATATAATGGAAGATATAATTGCAAACGTCCTTGAAACTCGAATCTTGTCAATAAACGTCTGGCATTAGATATAATATAATCTAATCATTAAATTTCCCAAATAACTATTAAAACCTCTTTATTTTGAAGCTCTCTCCTATGGGAGGTTGGATATCATCACGCCAATATTTTACCCTGCACACTGCAGCAGGAATAACCCTCGAAGAGAATAAATGCGCCGTTCTCCTCTATTGCATAAATCTTATTGGAGTTTTCTTCTTTTTTGTATCTAGTCAAATTAAATTTCGATAAAGAACTTCTAAATTTATAACACTACCTCAGGTAATCCAGGGTATTTTGAAAATGCTCCAACATATTAGATTAAAGTCTTTGATTTTCCTCGTTAATACCTGCTAATCAGGATAATCGTAATATCAAGATTTACGCAGTCAAGACTTCGTAAATAAATGAGTTGATTTTATAGGCAACTACGAGCTTTAAGCTTTTAGCCTTATAAAAAACAAACCGAATTCTTTCAATGTCACCTTCCCAGTCGCCGCTGAAGGCTGTTTTCGGTAAAAAGCTTCCGAATTAAATAATTTATCGAACAGAGCTCGTTCCAAATTCGGAGTTTGAAATACAAATAACGTAAGAGTACCGCGATTGCGCGCGCATCTGTGTTCTTCTTCAATGGACGTTGGTCGGGAGGTACTAGCCATTTAAAACAATTAATCAAATCTATTGTTTATAATCGACGTATGATTAAAAATTAAACATTGTATACACCCTAAAACGAATGTTTGTCACTTTCGTAATAAAAATATTCTCAACTATAATGCAGAGATCTGTTTTCTTAAAGCAGCTAAAACTCTCAAACGGTGAGCTCTGACGTCTTGAAATTTGCATAGCTTCTTCTGTTTTTGTTTTCTAAAACGTTAAGTATTTTTCGTGGCAAGCATTCAAATTTTCCATTTAACTGTCAAATAATAATACGAAAAGACGCCATTTTTTTACATTAACTCTACAGAGAAATAATTTCTCTATGTCATATTTGGGGATGCTGTGTGGAGGGAATTTTCGAGAAAAGGAAGGAGTGAACCAGTTTATATATCTTTTTTTGGAGGGATGAAATACAGAAGCCGGCAAATCATTCCATAGTCAAACTGTTGAACACAAGAACGAGTCGTAGAAGCGACCCATTCTCAAGTGACGAATGTCAACCGTGTACATCCGTCATATTTTTTATTCCAAAATGTTTTCATTTTTAAATTGATAACGATTATTGAAACTCGCGTGAAACCGGTGTGTAACTATGTAATTTTTTTTTATAAATATAGATTATTAGTTTTTTTGGTGATTTTTTATTTGTTCATTCTTAATTTAAAATAAGATTTTTTGGATTTTTATTCGAAATCGAACGTGATTCACTCGGCAAAACTGAAATGAAATTTCTAAGAAAAGAGTTTTTTTTTTTTCTAACATCACTTGAATATCGGTTTGGTAGTCGATTGGTAAGGTATCCGCTTGGTAGATTGTTTACACGGAGTCAATCTGTAATCGCCTTGAATGGCGTCGTGCTCCGTATTCTAAAAGGTGTTTTTTCTTGTTTTTTTTCGATTGCATGCTTTTTACCAATTTATTACTGGTAGCTACGATAGAATTCTGTCTATTGTCGAATCATCTAAAGGGTGTTACAAAAACAATTAAGCCTTCATATTTCTCTTTCAGTTCAATTAGGAATCTTATTATTTATTTAAAATAGAATAATCTCTTAGAAATTTTTGTTTAAAAATATAATAAAACTTTTTTTTAATAGATAGAAAATTTACTTTAAGTGTATTGTTTTACATTTTTTAAACTTTAGTTTAATAATTATAATAATAATAAAGCATTTGGATGATTTGTATAGCGCCGTTTTTGTGAAAAATTACGTCAAAAGCTCTGTACAGATCTTATTTTCTATTATTAGATATTAATTCCTAGTTTAAATAGAAAATATACAGGAACATACTTACCTGGCAGATCCCATCAGAGAGACACACTTATTAACTTAAAATTGTCATTATGGTTTTTTTTTTCTTGCGATTAAGGGCATGGGAGCGAAATTAAAAGTTTGTTTTAATAACACTGTTTATTGATACATATTATTTGTACCAAAGCTTTGGCACATGTGTTAATAAATAATCACTATTTTACTTATTATATTAAATAGAATATAGGTCACTAATTTAGAGTCCTAACCTAAAATTTCGTCTGTAACGCACTCAAGTGATTTCCTTTATACACTTACTGAGTTAACTCAAGCGACCCTAACATAAATGTTTCATCTTAATGTATGTAATATTAACTTCAAAGTGTTAGCTTAACTTTTTACCCTACCATAAATTATTTCTCATATAGAATATAACTATTTTATCTAATATCAAATTTGATTATCTTATTATGGTATGTAACTTGACTCGCCAAGAAAAAAAAAAGTTCCTTTAATGCACCTATTTCAAATATAGAACAATTTCTTTTGAAATACATTGTAGGTAAAAAAAAATGGTTTGAAAAGATTATTTTTATAGTTTGATCATTTTAATTAACATCAGTTCCAAATTTGAAAAGCTCACACTCCTACGGTCGTACGTGCTCACAAAGGAAATTATTTATAGTTGGTTTTTCTAGGAAATTTAGTTAAGCTTAAGTTATAATAAATAAATGTAGCTTTCTATTTATTCTGATGCCTATCTAGCTAACCTTACCTTTTAATAATGATTTATTTTAATATGTAAGTAACTACCTTATTTTGTTGTTATGCCACTTTCCTATTTGCTAGATTTTAAAATTATTATTATATTCAGTTTTTTTCATTCCCTCGAAAAAAATTGCTTTGTTTTTTTTTGTAATATTTCAAATCATTTAATCAAAATAACAATTGTATAGTTTTGTAACGCCCTTTGATGGCAGCAAGTGTTCGATCCGTGACAAATTCCAACAGCACTTTAAGACCGAACTGAATATCTATAAAAAGTGCCACAATTTCAGGTAAACCGTGCCATACAAGTCTAGTCTGTACCTAATCATGATGTCGAAATACGTGCACGTAGAAATACAGTGTTTCTTAAAACTTTATCTTTTACACTTTTAATATATATATTTTCTTAATACTTAAGAACGATTTGTGACTAACCGAAATTTTACATTTATGAGATTCAACAATATGGAAGATCTACAGTGTCTCGTGTCTAGGATGAACCAAGTATGTATGCAAAATGAGTTGATAGTGAATGTAAGTAAGTCAAAAATGATGGTGTTTGAAAGAGAGAGTACGAGAACAGCGTGCAATATAGTATGTTCTAGAGAGACGGAAAGGCTGATAAGGATATTGAAAGAAGGGTGAATGCAGGAAACTCCATTAATGGAGGACTGAACGCTGTTGGGGCAAATAAGAAATTGTCCAAAGAAGCGAAGCTAGCAGTCCACAATGGAGTGCTTATACCAACCCTGATGTATGGCAGTGAGGCATGGAACTGGCAGAGGAAGGATGAAAGTAGACTGAATGCTGTGGAAATGAGATCTTTGTGACGGATGTGCGGTAAAACCATGTATGACCGTATTACAAATGTGGATATCCGGAAAGAATGCAAGGCTGATATGAGCGTAATGGATATGATCAAGAAAGGGACGCTTAGATGGTTTGGGCATGTAGAGCGAATGAACGAAGAAAGGAGTGTGAAAAGAATATATGATGCGAAAGTGAATGGAAGAAGAAGTCGAGGACGCCCGAGAAAGACATGGCACGATCAAGTAAATCAAATACTTGAATCGGGTCGTGTGAAGAGTCAGAATAACAGAAGAGTATGTATGAGACGATGTATGAATGTAAATGAAGCGAGAAGTGTGTGCCAAGACAGAGTTGTATGGCGCTTCGTCCTCTCTGCCTACCCCTGCGGAGAAACGGCGTGATGGTTAGTTAGTTAGTTAGTTATGAGATTCAAAATTTTATCGGAAGGTACGCCTACATAAATAATGTAAAATTAAATAAATATATAAACTTATAAATAAAATTAATCAAACACAAAATTAAACCTCAATGATGTTTTTGTAGTATTTCAAATAGCAAATTACGTATTTTCTTATTCTGTACAGTTAAATGGTATTTTCAAAGTTTTAAATGTAACTGAAAATAGTTGCGCTGACTTAGAATTTCGAAACAGAATTACACCAAAGCTCACCATTCAAGAGTTTCGCTGTTTCATGCATACAGATTTATATCTTAATATGATTAACTTTTTTTTTTTTAATATTAGTACCTTTTTGGAACATGCATAAGTATATTTTTTTATATCTTTGTAATACTTATAATTTACTTGGTAGTTTCAAACACAACCGTGCCTTCATCAGAGCAATGGACATACCAACATGCTTTAATAGGTTAATTATGGAGGAAGTATACAAATAAATTCAATTAGCCAATCAAAAATACAAGTTATCCTATTTTACGGTTTTTTTTCATGTATACAATATTTATATTTATTTCAATGAGGCGTTTTTTTTAGTTGAACCAATTTCACAAAGAAAAAAATTACACCCATTGTACACCCAAACATTAAAATATGTGAAATACTAATTGAAACGTTTATTCCAGATTTGTAATTAGAAGTAAAGTACAAAATTAAAAATTGTATTTTGTATTTTATTTACACCGATTGAAAAAAGTGGTACCAAAATGAACTAAAAGTGAACTAAAAAATATTGATATTTAAGGAGTGCGCAAAATAAGAATATTTAATAAGTGATTTAAAAAAATAAATGCTTTCGAACTCTTTACTGCTAAAGGTGGCTTGTGACTTGAAAACACTAATCTTAAGGAAGAAAGTGTGTTGTGATAGCTTAATAATTGTTTTTTTATGATTATATTAAGACTGATTTGTTACCAGAAGAAAGAAACGATGCAAAAAAGAAGAAATCTACTTTACCCTACTCAATAATTTGCTCAATAAAAAAACTCAACAGGATATTTTTGTTACCTCGAAGAAATAGAACGAAACCGCCTTACAAATATTTATAACTAACATATTTGAATTATATTATATAATTATTTTGATACTCACAACAAAAAAAACCTAGATAGGAAAAGAAATTATATGAGAAAAGAGTTGACAGCAGCGGGCTAGAACTGAAATCTAATTAATGAATTATTATTATTAATTACGCTCAATTATTTGAAGAAGAAAGATTCTTCTGTGATCAGAATTCAATTGCAACGATTTTATTTAATTAGTTCGTAATTGTTTAATGAAAAAATTGTTATATTTCGAAATGGAGGGTAGATCCATCGAATACCGCCCAGATGGGGGTGGGTTGGACTATCACAACTCCCCCCTCATGGCGGAGATACCTGTCGGGGACAACTACACGCACATACACAGGTCCATCGAGCACCTCCGGTCCATGGGCGGCGGCATGCTGGACGCCCATCGGACTCTGGGCGTGACAGATCTGAGGAGGTACGACCTGCACCACCAGCAGGAGTCCAACCACCACGACAGAGACAACAAGTCCGGGACCGTCTTGAGGATTGTCAACGACTACAAGGGCTCCATCCACGACCTGAGGAACCAGGAGAACGGAGACAACATGAGCCACAGGAACCAGGAAGACATCAGCCAAGCCAGCATGAAGGGGTACAGCGCGCCCTCCACGCCCCTGTCGGAGAACGGCCAAAACATGCAGGATGAAAAGGTTCGTGTCTTTGCTAGAGTGTTTTATTCTTTATCGCGTAATACAGGGTATTCTTCGATATTCCTATTTTATTATATTGCATTCCTTTTTTCTGAAGTCTACAATAGCTGTTTCATTATTATCTCGTTTCGGATATCCGGAAATAATGCAATGCTAATATAAGCGTAACGTATCAAGAAAGGGACGATTAAATGGTTCGGACATGTAGAGCGAATGAAGGAAGAAAGGAGTGTGAAAAGAATATATGACGCGAAAGTGAATGACATGGGAAGACATGGCACGATCAAATAGTCGAGTCGAGCCATGTCAAGAGTCAAAATAACATAAGAGTATGTTCAAGACGATGTATGAATGTGACTGAAGCAAGGAGTGGTACCAAGACAGAGTTGTATGGTTGTTCGTCTCCTCCGCCTACCCCTGGGGTAAACGGCGCGAGGGTTAGTTAATTAGTTAAGCCAACTTCAGGTAGTAAAGCTACAACAGTGTTATTCCCTTGAAGGGGTAAATGTTGTAGCAGAGAGGAAACTTTAAAGTGCAGATCAGAATGGATTTGTAAAACGACCTGTTCTTTTATGGAAACTTTTCAACTCATCACGCGAGGCCGCCAACACAGGATTCTGTTTCTTCCCAGGTGCAGAACTAACTTACTGGTGGTGATACTCCTGGGAAGACTAACTAGGTTAATTAACTGCCTCGCAGGAAATTTGGATATTTTTCACACGAGCTACAACAAGTTAAAACAAGAACTAACTATTCAGTTTACACGTTCCTAGAGTCTGTTGAGAACTCCGTTGTGAAGTCTCTTTCTTTTAGACAGTCATTCAAGATGGAGATGTTACAACCTGACCATTAGCAGTACGCCTTTACATTGATTATAAACACATATTCTAACATGAAAACGAATAATTTATTTAATATTTTGTCGAGATTTAGGACATCTAATCGATTATAAAATGTAGATATGTTTAAATGTCTGCCTTTCAACACGGATTCTCTGCCGTTATACGATAATAAATCGATGTATTAAATTCAAGATAAAACAGCGATACAAATGCCACCATGTAGAAAGACTAAAAAAACAATCATCGTTGATGTGTCAATAACCCAAGAGAAAAATTGAATAAGATACCATAATTTCTCGCATTTTTTTCAATTATCTTTAATGTCTTATTCAGAGATGTCGTCAAATCATGTAAAATATATATATTTTTTAAAACTATCGGGTATTTTTGTAACTTGTAAGATATTTTTTTAATAAATAATAACACAAAAACTTGTCAAGAAGACATTGGGCACACGACAAAATTACCATTTTAGCGATTGATAAATGAAAATCAGATAAAATACTTTGTTTTATTTTTTATCGATGAGCCAAAGGTTTTTTAATCACGTCAGTACATGGATGGCTTAGCGTAAAACATTAACTGAATATCATATTTAATGAATACAAATAAATAAAACATAATTTTTTAAACGCTATACATGTATGTTTATAGCAGAGCCTATGTTTCAATACTCACAATTGAAAAATATCGATAAAAACAATATGGCGTATATAGCTTATGATGGAATTGATACATCGAACTGAAAATGATTGCATTGGTCTTAAAATTCCAAACAGAAAAAAGCTGTTTTAAGTCTCCAGAGCTCATTATGCTTCACAAGTTAGCGATACTCACAAACAGCAGCTTCGCAGTAAAGACTACAGCAAGCTATTTGATTTGTGATCCAAGTACAAGCCGTGGAGTTTTTAAATTTTCTAATAAAAACGTTTTTCAGTAGTGAATGTGTATATCTGGGGGCTGATGCTAAAAGGGTCCATGTCAAATAAGTGAATTATTCAGGAAAGACGATTGTCTGTCGATTTGTAAATGTAAAAAATGACGAAACATTACTATGGCATTCACATCATATAGGCCACAATTTTACATTTCTCAAGAGGCTAACATAGGCAAATAAAGTATTAAATTAGGGGAAACCTTAGTACATATTTTGATAAATATATTAAACGATCAAAATCTGATATAGACCTTTTTCGCACTAACCCCCAGATATAAAAATCTCAAAATTTTACTGAAACTTCATAAAATATGTTTTGAATGATAAAAAATTGAAATATGAACATATTGTGAAACTAAGAATTAATATTAAGTAGAAATTAAGATTTGTACAGCGCCCTTGAGATGATTTTTCACAAAAACGGCGCTATACAAATCATCCAAATATTATTATTATTAATATTGTGTAATGTTTTTTTAATGTGTTTAACGAATGTTAATTTAAATATTTAAATAATACAAAAAATCAACAACGCAAATATGAAAAAAAAAAAAAAAAAGACAGAAAATAAAAAGTCAATGGTCACAACCGAGATTCAAACTCGGATCCTCTACTCTATCCGGGAGTAACGCTTCAACCAATTCAACCATTGGGATCTTATTAGAAACGGAAATTTTTATCGATCTCATACTTTTCACTCAAGATTAATGATTTTTTTTTCTTCAATTTTCCTCTGTTGGCTGCCATCTTTCACCATTGTCTTTTGATTTTATGGCTTTCTCGTTAAATTTAAAAAAAAACATAAGCATTATTGCTTTTGAAGTTAATTTTAATTTCAATGATTTTTTTGTTAAGAACTCATAAAACTTCCATCTATTGAAGATATAAAAAAAATATTAGTAATAGAAGTAGTAAAAACGTTATAATCACCCTGTTTCCATTATCGATTTTTTTGACAAAGTTTTACATGTAAGACTCCTGAATAGGTACCTTAATTTTGAATTGAATATAACTTCAAAAAAAACGTACATTATCAGTTAGCTATGTATATTTATTGGGCGTTATTAATAAACATGCGTTAATAACAATAACATAAAACACGACGAGAAAAAAAAATAACACCATGTTCAGAATTGGTCAATAAATAAAATGTCAGGTAATAATTATCTGATAGACAATTTAATATGGCGTCGTAACGGGTTGTTGTTTGTTAATGGTAATTTATGAAAACTGTACGTTTTAATAACACCTCACACGTGTCATTGTGGAGGCACGTTGTCCACCCTTTTGTAGATTTGTCGTAAACGTGTAAAATGATTAAAATATTATGTCTACCGAATATTTGATGACAATGTGAGAGTATTTTTAATGGCGTCTAACTTGGTGGAATGCGTTTCGTTAAACACGTATTATATTTAATTTTTTTAATATATTGAATACCGCACAAGAGTCCCAACTGCTCCCAAACGTCACAGTGGACCATGGCACCCCCATTTTAGTTTTATTTATTTTATATCAGTTACTTGTGCATTTAAGTTTAAAAAGTATATAATTATAGATTATTTTTTTTGATTTAGTAATATTTTAACATATATGCTACTTATTATTTTGATTTATATGTATTTCAAATTGTTCTTACAGGCTACTTAGAATTTATTGATTGGCACAATTTTAATTTTATAATTAATAATAATATCATAGTTGTGAATGATGAATACTTGGAGCAAGTGGATGAGTTTGTGTATTTAGAAAGTATGTTTACAAGAGACGGAAAGGCTGATAAGGATATTGAAAGAAGGGTGAATGCAGGAAACTCCATTAATGGAGGACTGAACGCTGTTGGGGCAAATAAGAAATTGTCCAAAGAAGCGAAGCTAGCAGTCCACAATGGAGTGCTTATACCAACCCTGATGTATGGCAGTGAGGCATGGAACTGGCAGAGGAAGGATGAAAGTAGACTGAATGCTGTGGAAATGAGATCTTTGAGACGGATGTGCGGTAAAACCATGTATGACCGTATTACCAATGTGGATATCCGGAAAGAATGCAAGGCTGATATGAGCGTAATGGATAGGATCAAGAAAGGGAAGCTTAGATGGTTTGGGCATGTAGAGCGAATGAACGAAGAAAGGAGTGTGAAAAAAATATATGATGCGAAAGTGAATGGAAGAAGAAGTCGAGGACGCCCGAGAAAGACATGGCACGATCAAGTAAATCAAATACTTGAATCGGGTCATGTGAAGAGTCAGAATAACAGAATAGTATGTATGAGACGATGTATGAATGTAAATGAAGCAAGAAGTGTGTGCCAAGACAGAGTTGTATGGCGGTCCGTCCTCTCTGCCTACCCCTGCGGGGAAACGGCGTGATGGTTAGTTAGTTAGTTAGTTTAATTTTGTAAGGCTAAAAGTAAGGAGGGTGGGAAAAATATGGGGAAGAGGAAGGTTGTAAAGTACCTGGCTATTCAGATCTGATCACTAAACACGGTCAAAGCCTTTCAAGCAACGTTTCAATTCTGAATGGTGGTCTTTCACCGGGACGATAATTTAATCTACCACTCTGGAACGTACCGAAAATACACTTTTTTTTTATATGAATTAAATGTGTAGACGGTGGGACTATGGCATCTCCATTTGGGCTGTGTTGTGAAGCTGGAGGTAGTGGAAAGGTGAAGAATATGGACAAGAGAAAGGTTGTAAAGTACCTGGCTATTCCGATCTGATCATTAAACACTGTCAAAAGACATTTCATGCAACGATTTTTATTTTGAATATTGGTCTTTCACCAGGGCGATACTTATAGTATCTACCACTCTGGAACGTGCCGCAAATATACGTTTTATATTATTTTATATGTAAAAAATGTTTTATGATGCATATTGATTAAATAAAATGTATTTGCGCACGCCCGGTTTGAACCCGCTATCTTCGAATTCGTAGTCGAGCGTCTTACCACTCGACCACGGAGGCCCTCAAAGTATGCTTTAGGTGTAGATACTTTCGGTATCGCTCTGGAGAATCATTCAGAATAAAAAAAAATATTGAAATTAATTTCCTTATAAATTGTTTAATGACTAAATCTAAAGAGCTAGTTACTTACAAACCTTCCTCTTTTTCATGCCCTTTTACTCCAAACTTTTTTCAGCCTGTAAACAAATTGATGCGTTTAAAAAATAGTCCGTTGGCTCGGTAGATCTTCTTTTAGCCACCTGCAAAGATAAGTATATCAAGCTGTATCTAATAATAATAATAATATTTGGATGATTTTTATAGCGCCGTTTTTGTGAAAAATCACCTCAAGGGCGCTGTACAGATCTTGTTAATTTTAATGTTTATGTAAGATGGAATACGGCCGCCCTAACAGATTTAGACCAACGTGGGCAAATGTCATCTGGCTGTCGTAAGGGTGTCACTTGGGTGATTTGTTGGATGCCTGGTTCGTTCGCGTTCGGGAACAGTCGGTCGAGATCGGCACTCCCCCGCCCCCCTGCCGGTTCCCAGGCCGGCGGTCGAAAGAACACATCTGGACAAGGATCAAAGCAAGTGACCATTCTCAGGCTATGGCACTGCATTTAAAACACTGATACTTAAAGATTAAAATATTTTCTTAAAAATCGAAATTAGGTCGAAACTAGTCACTTTAAAATTATTTAAGGTTTATTCACTTAACCTATACACAACAACGGTAATTTTAGTGTTGTTTTAAAAATGTAATTTGTGAAATATCCTACTTATTTGGCGAAAAATAACGAGAAAGACTAAAACACGTCAGGCAGCTCAGAAAGCGCCACGACATCTCTTGAAAACCCTGTCACGTGTAAACCAATAATAGTTTCGTGTTTTTTCGAATGGTTTAAATTTATTTATCTTTACAAGTGACAGTAGTTGGTCAAATGTATTATGGTTTACGATTTTCATATGAAAGATTACCTTACAAAAAATAGTACAAGTTTTAATAAGACAATAAATCCTGAGGTGAATAAATTGAACACAATCAATAGATATTCTTAGTCTACCTAAAATTTGTATTGGAAGTTATTGAAGCACTCGAACAATTTCTTAATCGTATTTAGAATGAAAAATAAACAGGTACCATAAATGTGTTTTAGAAAAATATTCTGTTAAATTAATCTAGTAGATACCTGGATTAAATACGAATAACGATGCTCGAAGAAACGAATCGTTCTCATGCTGCCGACCTCAACTATTGTAAAATATCCCGTGTAAACCGTCTTACAGAAGGTAATAAAACTACGCGAATATATTTTTGAAGGTATGGTAAAGCCACCTCTGTCAGCCATAAAACTAAAATCCTTAAGTCACAGATTCACTATGAATATCAATATCCATCCCTTCCAGACCTAATATTATATATTCCATAGACTTACTTAAAATTATACCAGTCTAAATTATTGTGAAATAATTATCTCTTGTACACTGAAGATACCCTGGTGCAACGGTGCACAGAATATCATTTCTGCTAGCTCATTCGAACAGGCTCCGTTAAGATACATGTAAAACAGACGCAGCATGCGCAAATTTCGTCTGTACATAACACATAGAAAGCGTTATGTTTACAACGGTTTATTAATCGTCCTCTGCAGAGTCATACAAGACATTCTAATATTTCGGGGCTCCAGCCCAGAGGTGGCTATGATTATCAGTGTATTGATACTAATCGAAGACCACGATCTTCAAAGCCCGGCGTTAATTTAATTTTTATAACCCAAAGCGTAGCGTTTTCAATAAATGTCTAAAAACCTATAACCATTTGATTTTCGTCGTTTTTTAAACTTTCCTCTTAATGCCTTCATTACGAGAAAAGCATCTAATTTAAATAACAACTATCGATAAATTAAACATTTTACCATAAGACAGAATAAAACTGTGGTGATGGCTGTCATGGAAAGATATTTCAGGGGCGTGCGGTAGAGCTTTTTGGGAAAATTCCAAAATACAAATATATTTTTATGATAATATAAAAAGTGTTTTTTTATTATTTATTATCATTTGAACTGCTACCTTCATTTATCATGACGGTTGATAACTATTTCACATTTCGATAGCAATTCAAATAGAAACGGAAAACTAGATATAAAAACAGAAAAAAAGATTATCAAACTATGTTTTACTTTTGATCTTTAAGTAGTCTTCTTAGTTAAAATTGACATGAAATAATATGTCAATTTTAACTTAAGCATTTTAAATATTGTTAATCTTTTATTTAATCTCCCAAATAACTACTTATTATAAAACACTAATCTCTATTTTTTTTTTAAATTTCCACTTTTTATTTGTTTTTTTTTTTTTTATATATATTTTATGTTTTCGTATTTATTCTGACTTGTTAATATTTAAAATTACCTGCGAGTCCGTATCTTCATTATGAAATATAAATAATTTTACAATGCATACAATTTTCATGCTCATTGTTTTATTATATTCCATAAATACATAAGTTCAGTTATTTAATGAAGATTTCTCCGATAGTGGCCAACCTCCTATACAATGGCACCAGAAGAAGTTCGTTTACGTCTCCAGTTTAAAGTTTCGAAAAAAATCTAATATACCTGCAATAATTATTAATCCTTTCAAAGACATCAACGTTTTTATAGCGGACAAAACTAACGAACAATATTTAAAACTTCTCTGGCTTTGAGCTTTTTTTACTGTGAACTATTATTGAATGCCGTACGCCAATGGTAAGTAGTAAAATACATTATTTAGTGTCAACGACTGTTTTTATAAACATTTATAGGCCTATGACCATAATGTTGATGTATGTACAACTTTAATTCCTTTGATACGTTAATCCGACAACAACTAATAGATATTGGTCGTTTTATTTTGGCTGCCGACGGTTTATTTAACATGATCATTAGTAATTTCTATGCAGAGTTGACAATTCTGTTAAACTCATATTTTTTTACTTGCGGTGCGTATCAAACGAAAAATATCCACATTCAAGATAGATTAACACGCTAAGTGGTCGTAAGTAATCAATAACAGAAGTTTGGGGAGCTTTTGGTGTTTGATAATAACCGAAACATCTTATCGAGGTGCCACTGTAATAAAATAAAATTAAAATAACTTAACAACAAGGACACTCAATAAAGTTACTACTAAAAACTACTCGACGTTCAATGTTTTCGAGGCGTCCCTCACGGGCTTCTTTTAGGTCTACTCCTGGGATGGTATGTAAACCTGGATCTTAAAGAGACGCTTTATGTATGTCATTCAATACATGAGAACGGGTCGCTTTTACGACTCGTTCTTATGTTCAACAGCTCAGCTGATTTGCCGGCCTCTGTGTTTCCTCCCTCCTTCAACACAGGCCTCTTCATGACCCAGGTTCACTCATTCCTTTCCTCAAAAACACCCTCCACACAGCATTTACAAAGATGACATAGGCCCTGAGGGAAATTATTTTACTCACGACCTCCTGTGTAGAGTTAATGTAAAAAAAAATACAGCAGAGTTGTTGAGTACGAAAACAATTCGTTTAGTCAAAAATAAGGCTTAGTGATGTAGAATTGTTTATTCCTTCGATGGGGTAAAATTTTACTCAACTTAACTTAATATACACTGAGTTTTGATTAGTGACAGTGACCGTTAGAGCCCATCTAGGGGAAATTAATTATCCGAAAAGGGACGTTTTTTGGTTAATCAACTTGTTTTGGTTTAAAATTTTCCTTAGCGTTAGTAAAATTAGTCAGTAAAAGGTTTCGCAGATTGATTCAATGCATTAACGTCTTCAAATAATGAAGCCAAAGTAAAAACAGAATACCGAAATGATTATTTGATCTAGCTTTGATTTGGAATTTATAGATATTAGCATCACTTGGTGATGTATCTACCAATGGATAAAATGTTAGTCATTCATATATACGACAAGAAGATTAGAATTCAACCTATTGATTTAGGCTCAAAGATTCAAATCCTATAAAATTTCCAAATACTAAATCGACAAAAAATGTTAAATCGAAGAACATAAAACTCTAAATGTACAAAAAAAGGATTTAGAAAGTTCGGAAAAAATGATTTAAAAAATTTGAAAAAAACGCGAGAAAAAGTTACATGTTTTCGAAAAAAGCTGCCATAAAGCTTTTACGATTTGGTCATCAAATTAAACCCCAATTTGGTAATCAAAATGCTTGTTGACAAATTTGGAATTACCTATATCAAACGCGTGATTAGTACACGATAAAATGTGACAATAAAAAGTCCTTTTTTATGGCGTTTTTTCGTTCCGAGGGTTCATAGTTTGACTCCACCAAAATACCCAAGTTATTTTTTACCTGTGATTGGCGGCCAGGTTTATAATTCTGATTTTATTTATTGCTCGCCTAAGCTAACACATAGGAACCTACATTTTTTTAAATGTGATTAACTTGTGTTTTTTGTTGATGTATATATTTTCTTTGTGGCCATATTTAAGGGGTATTCACGTTTTAAAATACAAAAAGTAAACAAATTAGTTATTGATTTAATGCCGGCGAGGCGGCTACCGGGCTGTAAAATAGATTTAACGAGATTACATATGTTAAGAATTAAGTAGAGGTACTCACTCACCTAAGTAGGGTTCATTCATAAGAAGTTGCCCCTCTTAAATCGAAGTAAAGATCTACTTGAATAAGTTGTATTTTTTTCATTGATGATTCTTTTGCGGCGTTATTTTGATGAGATCTTTTCGATGAGGAAAATGCCGACAGAATAAGGCGACGTAGCGAGCTGAAAATAGTTGTAAAATAGAAAAATCTGAAAAAATTTCACGATTGCAGAGGAAGTGTTTTTTTGTGATGCGCATATTTTCTGCAGTATCAGTAATTATGATTGTGAATGCCAATTGAATTATACCTTGTTTGCTTGTGTTAAATATACATGAAGTGCGTCCGACTAGCTTTAAATTTGCCGGTCATTATAAGTACATTACAACATGGTTAAAAAACTCAGACAATCAATAAAATAATGAACCAATAATCATTTTTTAGCTAACAACAAAACTAGTTTTTAAAATGTGTATGTTCCATACAACCGTTTAACGAATATGGAGGTCAGAAAAGAATGCAAGCCTGATGATAGTCTAATGGACAAGATTAAGAAAGCTACGCTTAGGTGGTTTGAACATGTAATGCGGATGGACGCAGAAAATAGTGTTGGAGAGTGTAGATAAAATGTGACGCGCAAATAATAATAACATTTGGATAATTTTTGTTCTTGTGAAAAATAACCTCAAGTACGCTGCAAACATTTTAATTCCTAGGCTCCATCTTTTTACCAACTACATATAATCTATAGCACATTAATATTTATTTATATTATGTATAGAGATGACATACAGAAGCATACTTACCTGGCAGGTCACTTCAGATAAACACTTTAATTTTAAATAAATTAAAAAATAACTTTGTATAAGACCACGGATATTATTTTAATTTTTATGACCGACCGGTTTTGCTTAGCCTAAGCATCATCAGGAGTAGAAAATTAAACCAAACTAAAAATACAAAGTGTGCGGTTATATATACATACAGAGGGAGAACAAAATATAAAATAAAATAACAGAGAAAAATGAGAAAACACTAGAATAACATTTAAATTATAACAAAGGAACAGAGAGAAAGAGACAGATAATATGAATTAAAAGAGACTAAACATGAACTGAAAAGGTGATTAAAGAATAATGATAAATTTTCTGAGTTTACAGGAAATATACCTTATATTGGACTACTTGACAAAAAAAAACTATTATTTTAGATATTTGTAGTTTGCAGAAAGATACAGTCTTACACTCAGAGGACATGATATTGGAAAAATTATAAGTGCATCAAATTTCTTACAGTTACCCCAGTAAAAATAATAATTTAAAAACGTACTTCAAAATGTGAACATTAAAAAGTGTGAACATCGCAGAGAATCATACAGTGAAGAAAAAAATATTTAAAAAGTTTCATCAAGCGAAGCTAACACGCGCATTAAAGCTTACGATGACGTCACAGTTGTAGCACAGTAAATAATAAACTAACCAACGCTCAATAATTAATATTATGTATTCACTCTTTCCGAAATTCAAACATCGAACGTCGAACGCCCATTTGAATTTAAAAACGTTCTTTCGCATGGCAACGTTCCTAGATGCAAAGCGTTCGAAATTCAAACTTGTTTCCGCCCGCGCCCGCCGCATAGAGAATTCTAACACTTGTCTATGTCTGTGCCTGTGCTATAGACTGGATCTATTATAGACTATATATGTCCATGTCTATGCTATTCGCTCGATCTATAGACTATGTATAACGTATGTCTACGCTAGTGGTGTTGATCTGTAGACATGTAGACTAGGCATAGTGTTGTGAAGGTACTATTCTAACGTATGTTGTGATAAAATGTAGGCTTTTAACGACGTTAATGTGCCAAAATATTGTATTTTAATTCAATATCTTTTTTTAGTGTTTATTAGTTCTTTTTTAGTTCTTATTTCTTTAATGTCGATTTTTTCTTCAGTTTACACTTTTTTAATTATCATTATAAAGATATATGCATACATTTCTTCCACGCCTGTACATTTCTGTTGTATCTTGTCATGCTCTTTTCTGCAATATCTTTTTATGGGTATCAATTCCTCGATGGTATGTTTTTAACAACAATTGTTTGTCTTATTTTTTCATATGTTTATAGAACCGAGCATAAAGAGAGAGCTATATTTTGCGAGTATGTCAACAATTTTACTCAATATTAGGACGGTCTCTTGTATATTGTTACTCTAAGGGTATTAATTACCCACTTATTTCAAAAGCATTTCTTCATTGTTTGTGTATTGAATGTCCACGCGTTCCATGTATGTTTCTTCAATGTTCACGTCTTCCATGTATTCAGTGTTTCTTTATTCAATATCTATTTATATTATATATTTTCACGTGTTCCATGTACATTACTTCAATGTCCATTTCTTTGATGTTTCTGTATTCCGTGTATTTTTCAGTTCATTCAGTCTATTTTTCAGTTTAATCAGTGTATTTTTCATCAATATTTATTTATTAAATGTCCACGGGTTCCATGTACATTACTTCAATGTCCATTTCTTTGATGTTCACATTTTCCGTGTATTTTTCAGTATATTCAGTGTATTCTTCTTCAATATTTATTTATTGAATGTCCACGCGTTCCATGTACATTGCTTCAATGTCCATTTCTTTGATGTTCACGTATTCCGTGTATATTTATTCACTGTCTCTTTTTTCGATATCTATTTATTGAATGTTCACGCGTTCCATGTACATTGCTTCAATGTCCATTCCTTCGATGTTCACGTCTGCTATGCATATTTATTCAGTGTCTCTTTCGTTAATATCTATTTATTGAATGTCCACGCGTTCCGTGTACATTTCTTCAATAATCAAGTCTTCCATGCATACTAAATCAGTGTATCTTTCTTTAATATCTATTTATTGAATGTCTACGCGTTCCGTGCACATTTTTTTCAATGTTTACGTCGTCCATGTAGAATATTTACTCGGTGTCTTTTTATTCAAAATGTATTTACTGAATGTCCACGCGTTCCGCGTACATTTCTTCAATGTTCATGTTTTCCGTGTATATTAATTCAGTGTCTCTTTCTTTAATATCTATTTATTGAATGTCCAAGCATTCCGTGTACATTTCGTCAAATCAGCGTATTTCGAATACATTTATTTTATTAATTAAAAAAACGTTCAAAATATACAATATTCAATAAAATATGGTCATTTCAATTTTGTATATATATGCCTACGACTGAGGCAACTGATCGTCTAATGTCTAGACCGCATCGCCTTCGCAGTAGGGTAATTTTTTATCAAAGATTTATTTAATTATTTTTATACCTTCTCCAACGTACAATTCTCGTGTTTAGAAAGTACAGAATCTTGAGCTAGCCGCGTGCACTGGTAAATAATAACATTCCCGCCAAAACCGAAACCGCCGGCGGCCATGTTGGCTGTTGGCAAGATGGCCACGCGGGTTTTACACGCGAAGTCTCTCAAGGATAAATAATTATAAACAACAATATCAAGTATTCGCCTATCTTAAACAATCTGATACGGAGTCGTAAAACTGAGGATGCAGCAAAGCGATCAATTTATGCAATAAATACAAAATGGCGGCACAGTATTTTTTTTATAAATCTAAAAGATTAAGAAGTAAGTGTAAGTGTAATCTATTTAATTATGAAATATTGTATATAATCATTTATTTTTGTTTCCAACAACAGTTGTAAGCCTAAAGCAAACATAACATCACAACGACAAATATTAAATGAAAAAAACATATATTTTTATTATGTACCTGTTTGCGCTGCGGCGGAAATCGAGTCCCCAACTTCTTGACTTTTAACAATTCATTATAATTCTACTATAAAAAAATTCGACTTAAACAAAATGGCGTCTTTTAATTATTAATAATTTTAGTGTTAGAAATTCCAAATAGAAAACGCTTTGCAAATTTCTTCACGCTAGAGTTCTCAACTTGAGGGTTTTTGTTTCTTCACCACGTAGATGTTATGCTCTATAGAATAATTCTCTAGATAATTCCCTAAAAAAATACATATAATGTTGATAATAGCATAATAAGTGCGTCCTTATTATATTTAAATTTGTTGGTTAACATATTCTCCTTAGTTATTTCTTCCTGGATTTCATCTGATGTCTAGATCGCATTTTATTTGCGGAAATTGTCCAGTGTTATAATTCCAAGGAAATCGCTATTATAAAAATATTTCACAAAACACGCTCAGTACCTAACCATGCGTAACATTTAGTTGATTATTTTAGAATTTAATAAATGCAATCCACTCGCCTTCGCAAATCCAAATGATCCTGTTAGACTTTTTTAAAATTAATTAATGACTTTTCGTATCAAATTTCGGAACAACTTTTTACATTATTTATATACTGTGGCCATTATAACTATTATAAGATACTTAAAATTTAAAAAGATATTTCTGTCTGTTACATAAATTAATTATTTTTTGGGTATATCCCTAAATAAATTTGATCATTTTAGGCGCAATCAAAAATTCTTCAAACCTTAAGCTCTGATGTCATGAAATTTGTACATTTCTGTCTCCCTGACCTCAACACTTCGTTTTCGAAGTAAGTCGTAGAACAAACAGTGGCACCTAGCAGTGTTCGGTGACCAGATCTGAATAGCCAAGTACTTCCGACCTTCCTCTATTAATCTTCTTTCCCTCTGCACTATTACTAACCTCACAACATACCCCGATTGGGGATGTCACAGTCCATGATGCATTAGGCCCACTGGCTCTAGACTGTTGGAACCAGTCGGGACTCTTGTGCGGTATTCACTATAAAAAAAAAAACAATTAATAGCGCCCTTGAAGTAATTTTTCACGAAAACGGCGCTGTACAAATACAAAAAATAAAACCGTGCTTTAAAATTTACCAGTTGAATGAATAATTCAAAGCTCTATAGCTCACAATGGTGTCGCACGCTGAAAACAGTTGCGTCGAAATATATTTTATTTATAACAATAATTATTACAAAAAAAATAAAACCTTGCTTTAAAATTTCAATGAGTTTGAATGAATATTTCAAAGCTCCATAGCTCATGATGGAAATGACGTTGCGAACTGAAAATAGTTGGGTTGAACTTTATTTTATTTTTTATAATAATGATAGTTCTTGGTCGCTTCTATAGCGCCGTTTCGGTGAAAACTCGCCTCGACGACGCTTTACAACGATGGAATATATAAAAGCGGGACAGATAAATCTGTACGAATTTCATGACGCCAAAACTCATGCCTTTCGTGTCATCATCGAGACATAGATGCAGACAGATTTCTCGCTTTATTAAATAAATTATTTTGGCTGACACTGGCCCCTAAATACGGCCATTACCATAAGTTTATTGCCGCTAATTGGCATTTATTGGTGCCAATACTGGTTGTACTAGACTACCTGCGCCGTTACGTCTGCGTTTTACCTTCCAATATCGTATTAATATAATCGCTGTCTAATTCCAAATCACCTTCAGAATGGTCAGTTCTCGGTTCCTACTCGAAGTGTTCAAATAATACCGGCTGCTGGAAACACCATTCGCCGATTGGTCTATGGAACACAGTGGCGTGCAATTATATAAAGAATAAACAAAAAAAAACTTGGAGTAACAATGTTCGGAGAGAGAGCTAATTATTTGTACCCAACCTATACAAACTCGGGATAAATCACTTTTCTCCGGGTTTTTAACGTCGTACACCATGAGAGAGAAAGAGACAACAAATATAATACAACGCTTCTATGTACTGTCACCATGTTCTTGGGCTGCTGAATCACCGCGAGACTCCGCCTACATTTTTTACTATGCCACTAAACTTGACACAACTAAACGGTTTTTTAATGTTATATACTATATTTTTGTTGACAACAATACTGTGAAAAAGTGGTTATACGAATAAACAAAAACATTATGTCGATATGTGCTATGAATCTGGATGTATAAATACCCTAACTGTAGTCATAGCCACGCCCAAGTCCACCGAGTTAGGTAAAAATCATCAAAAACTGACTACACTGCCTTGGATAGATACCACTCTACAAACTCTAAGAAAAAAACAATATGCATACATATTGTTAACTGTTTGCATTTTTAGAATCGTCAACTTGTAATACTTGAATATTAATATTTTTGTACCAAAACGTTAACTGTCTTCAGTATTATTTCCCTTTATTTACTACATCAAATTTTCTCGTATTTATAAATACTTTTCATCTGGATGTTTACGAGTATACCCTCAGCTTCTAGTAAATTGTTTTAAATTTATTGATGAACGCGTGAACTGTTATACCCATATCTGAAAAATGTTCATGATTTATTTTTTTATTCAGAATCAAAAACGTTGCTTTAGATGGCTTTGACCGTGTTTGATGATCAGATCTGAATAGCCAGGTGCTTCGCAACCTTCCTCTTTCCCATCTTCTTCCTCTTTTTACTACCTTCAACCTCAAAACATACCCCAATAGGGGATGCCATAGTTCTATTGGCTCCGTTGCTTGAAATGGCTTTAGCCGTGCTTGGTGACCAGATCTGAATAGCCAGGTACTTTCCAAACTTCCTCTTACCAATTTCCTTCCCTTTCACTACATTCAACCTCACAACATACCCCGAGCGGGGATGCTACAGTGCCACTGGCACCAGACGGTCGGGAGCAGCTGGGACTCTTGTGCGGTATTCACTGTAAAAAACAAAAATTTGAAGTGGCATTACCGTCGTGATTACGTGATTCTTTATACCATTCTTTCTGATTCTCTACAGTATTCCATATTCAAAAACTTCTTTACAATTTTAACGATCTTTAAAAAGCACTTGTCATTCTTCCATTGACGCATATTACTCAGCATGGACATTGTGTTCGTGTTCGCCCAATGTTCCTCGCGGTTTACGTATTATTTTTAATCGAATTTTAACTAGCGCACGCCACTGGCGCGTCTATGTATGGGTGCGGTAATTGTCAATTATTCCCAGACGAATAGTTTTATAACATATTTTCAAATTATATTTGCGGGTGGTAAAAATACAAAGGTTATTTAGTTAAAAGTTTTACACGATAGAGAAACCCGACAGACAGAAGAGAGGGACATCCGTTCACAGTTGACGTCGGCAGGATGAGATCGAATCGCTAAAATTTTTGAGTTGACTTTTAAAAGGGTTAAAAAAAAATTATTTATGAAAAAATTGCCAGTCTTAACACCCGGCTTTGCCCGAGAATTTAATACTTCTTTTAAAGCTTTTTTTCAAAGATATTAAAAAAAAAATTAAAGTTTTTTTTTAGATTGATTTTTAAAATTTACATAGCTCGTGATTGAATTGACGTAGTGAGCTGAAAACAGCTGCGTAAGTGCAGTTTTTTTTTGTTTTTTAGTTTTTTTTTTTTTTTTTTTTTTTTTTAATAACTGTGCAAATTTCATGACGCCACAGCTCACCTTTGGAGAGTTTTTAGTAGGACATACAAAGAGGTTATTTGTATTATAGTAAACGTTTAAATAATTAGGTATCGCTTAACGTAAATACTCGATTTGTTTATATATTTAGTTGCAATCAAATTTATTCGTTTAGAAATGACACAAGAAATACGCCACACACGAATACAATAAGATATTTTGTTGTTTACCGACGCGTGTGTGGGTTAATTTATTATTATTATCATAGCAACACTTGTTAAGTGCTGTATACTAAATGTTATATTGCGTTGTGAGCCTCCTTTCGAACGACCCACTATATTTGTTTTTAACTATCGGACATAATTTATTCTGCATTAATTTCGATCAAGAAATGCCTTGTGCATTGTGAAAAATGCGGATTTCTAAGGTGTGAATCGTAAAATGACCATAACAATATATCACTGCGTCGGTATGCAGAGAAGATGGCCACGCATCCGGTTCCCGGTTCGTTGGTCTCCTGTTGTCTCCCTCCAACTCCTTGTGTTGGCCTACACACCAATTAGCCACCTAAGTTTAGGTCTCCAAAACCTCCTTAGTCCTGAAGGGTTTTTTTTACAACTGCTCCCAACCGTCTAGAGCCATTGAGACTATGGCATCCCCAATTGGGGTATGTTGTGAGGCTGAAGGTTGTGGGGAGGGGAAGGAGATGGGGAAGAGGTAGGTTGGTAAGTGCCTGGCTATTCAGATCTGGTCTCCAAACACGGCTAGAGCCATTTCAAGCAACGTTTCGATTCTGAATGGTGGTCTTTCTCCAGGGCGACACTATGAGTATCTACCACTCTTATTACGACGAAGCCTTTTTGGCGGTTAGGTTCGGTTAGATGACTCTTCCAACAACAGAATAGTATCCTTATTCTGGTGCACTCTCCTATCGGAAGTTAGCCACCAACGTGGCAGTATCACCCGAACTACATTTGGGTGGGTGATCTTGTATTTTTCTTCTTAAGTCTTTCTTTAAGACCAGCGACGTGATAATGATAAGGGAGGCAAAATTGTAGATCGTATAAAAAGTCGTTGAAGCGCTGCAGTAGCACGGTAGCCCAAACAGCATGCTGTACACAGCTGATTATTAAAATACGCTCGCAATTGACTGGTTAGTAGCTGAGTGGACAAACGCGTCGGATTCCCACCCTGGCGTCGTGGATTCAATTCATCTGCTAGCTAAGTCATCCATAATTGCAAAAGTAGCATATTTCGCTTGTTATGATGACAGGAGGATTTTTTTTAAAGATTGTCTGGTTAATCGTGACTCGGGAATGTTTCTATTTCCTTAAAAAATATTTTAAATAATAATAATTGGTTGCATGAAGTTTTCTTGTATTTGAATCGCAGTTTGCAGGTTCATACAAAAGGATCTAAATGAAGTACTTTTCACTTCTATACTGCATCGAGAAAATCGAAGAGAGAGCATGTTTGCACGAATGTTCAACATTCTCCTCTGCCACTCAATGTCGTCCTTTTCATCCATCTTCACTGAAAATATGATAAGGATATTTGTTCTTTTTCTGAACTTCTATTGTACCACTATACACAGGAAAAATCTTGTCAAGACTTCCACCAGACTTAAATTTAAACAACATTAAAAATCTGAAACGTAAGGAGACACTCATAAAGTTAATTTGGTTCCTGCACAAGAGTTCTAACTGCCTGAAACCAGTGGGACTATTGCATCCCGAATTTGTGGTCCTTTGTGAGGCTGAAGGAGTGGCAAGAGAAGGAGACGGGATCGAAGATACTTGGGAACTTTCTGACTATTCAGATCTGGTGACTAAATGCGGTTATTTCCATTTCAAGCAACGTTAAAATTCTGAAAAGTGCAGAAATGTTAATATCAGTCTGTCGTATATTTTTTAAGGAAATACAAACATTCCTCGGTATATAGGATTAAAATTACTTATATTCGGTACTTCCCAACCTTCCTCTTCTCATCTCCTTCCCTTCCCCACTGCATTAAGCCTCGTAAGATACTCCAATTGAGGGTGCCTTAGTTTTACTGGTTCCAGACAGTTGGGAACAGTTAGCACTTTTGTGCAGCATTCGCTTTTTTTAAAGATAGCTAATTTAGTGTAAAGCGCACTTGAAGCGAACTACTACAAAACTGCGCTATATAAATTCACTTTTATTTTAATTATTTGATTGGCACATTTTAATGAATCAAAGAATGGCGTTCACCCTTGGCCCCTAAAGAATTCGTTAATAATTTAAATTAAATTATTTGAAACATTTGACATCTATACGTGTTGGCTGAATTGAACGGATGGATTTATGGATCACGACTTTTAAAATATGTGTATTAATTATTATTGATCTATTCGTGCGGAATTGAAAATCGATAAGAGATTCCTATCTATTGCAAATAGTAAACTAAAAATATTTGCTTAAGTAATTTTAATTCGTCTTTTTGTATAGACAGACTTAAATGACGTCACTAATATAAGTTATTTGTTTTTTGCATGCGTTAGATACTTTAACAGCGGGATTCGTTAGTACTAGCCAATAACCATCTCGTTGTTTGATGATTTTCGGAGTTGAGTGATGAGATTTAATTGGAAAAAACTTTGTAAATGTTGACTCAAGTAAAACGAAAGGTCATCTTTAGCGCCGTTGTATTATTTAGCGAAAATAAAATTTACTGGAAAGTGCATTAAAATTTTGCAGTTTGTCTTTTTTTCGCATTTTAACGACCTCCTTTGAATAACTGTAAGCTCCACAGGTCTCAACTTGTAGGTGTCAGGATCAAAACCCGGTGTGGGCTAATATTTTTATATAATTTTAGTAAATAATCAAAACTATTTGAAATAGAAGAAACTCACAATATCTATCTGAAAAAAAAATCCAATTTTGAATGGAAACCTTGCTTGATATGGCTCTAGCCATCTTCAGCGACAATCTGAATAGTTAGGTTCTTTACAACCTTGAAGTAACAATATATGAAGGGAGAGCTAATTATTTTTACCCAAACTTTACCGATTTGGTATAAATCACTTTCTCCGGATTTTTACGTCGTATACCATGAGAAAGAAAGAGACAAAAAAAACCCGAATTATCACACCGCTTTAAAGTATTGTTAGAATGTTCTTCGTGTCCCGCGTCTCCGTTGGCTCCGCCCACACGTAATGATACTCAAAACAAAATGACACAATTTGAACGGTTTATTACGTTACATGTTATATATTTTTTAACAATTCTGTGAAAAAGTGGTTATACGAATAGACAAAAACACTATGTCGACATGTGCCATGAATGGATTTATAAATACCCTAGCCCTATTCCTAGCCACGCCCAGGTCTAGCCGAGTCGGCAAACCTCGTAAAAACTGACTACAGCTCTGAGTTTACAACCGTCACCTCCCCCTTCTCCTTCCACCACCCTACTTCTTTAGGTCGCACAGCATGCCTCAAATTGAAATGGTATAGACAAGCATTAAAATTATCGAAACATCGTTTGAAATGTTTTTACCCGTGTTTAGTGACCGGATCTGATTAGCTACAACCTTCATATTTCCCTTTATCTTTCCTCTACGTTACTCCCTCTAAGCCTCACAGCATTCTCCAAATGGAAACGCCATAGTTCCACCGGCTCTATACAAACACTTAAAAATGACCACACACTTAAATCCATCACAATCTTGGATACATCGGCGGTTTTTTTCTGTTATTCTCACATCTGCGAATGCCTAAATGCACAGTGAATTTAAATACGGAAATAATACCCGGCGTTACGTACGTACATACGGACGGGCTGTTACAAGGTCATACCACCACATATTATAATGGCATTTTAAATTATTTGCTACTCCTGCTACCTCAGCCATGGTGATTCGGTAACTATCTAATGGCTATTTGATATCTAGGCACAGCATCTCACAGTCGGACAAGCTGTTTACCTGTGCGGACGAAGGCCGCTCGAAAGCTTCTTATGAAATATCATCTCAACAGTAGAGCAGAAATTATTTTTGTGTGTTCGCGTTTGGCGTCGTGAAATTTGCACAGATTATCCTGCGTCGAATCCCTAGGTTGACGCAAATATTTTCAGCTTTCTAAACCTTTTCAAGCGTGAGGTGTGAAGTTGCGAAACTTTAATTCACCTGTCGAGCAAAAACTTTCGAACGGTGAGCTCTGGCGTCATGAAATTTCCACAGATTATTTCGAATGCAATCTATGAGTCAACGCAATTACTTTTAGATCGCTACGTAAGTCAGTTTTATCATGAGATATTAAGGTTTGAAATGTTATTTTGACTGACAAAAATTAAGAAAATACGTAATATTGTTTGTTCCATATTTTAAATGTTGTTGAAATTTTGTCGAAACCAGATAGGTTAGTAATTAGTTCACTCATTTATTACTACAAAGTACACCTGTTTATTAAATTATCAAAGCGAAGAACTTTTTTCCATCGATGTCCAAAACGGATTATATTCAAAGTTTCTACCACGTACAGATAGAGTACGTTACTGAGCTACCTGTAGATCGAGGAATACTAGCCATCCACTGAATAGAAAATGTCTAGAAGAGTCATATATACCAATAAAGAAAACTGATGTTGATAGTTTACGTAAGACCATTCGATCTATAACTTCAATAAAATTGATTTTCTGTAATTTTTTTTTTTTTTTTAGATATTGTGTAAACATTCAAGTTAACACGAAATAATATAAAATCGACCTTAGATAGTGCCACACCGACACGCCTACAGCCTACTTACATCAGTTTATTTCTTCGGTGTAGTCATCAAACCAAAGTTCAAACCGTCAGCGCTCTGGCAACACTAAAATACTTCTCTACAAAAGTCATTTTTTAAAGTCGTTAGGCGTTCGGTCGGTCTGTGTAATTTGGACGTCCATCAGACGAGCAAGGAAGAATTATTATTAATTGCTCGGCCGGATTTCTATAGTGGTTCGCCCCAGGCGATAACCAGTGGTAAACTGCGATACACAATAGTAACTAGGCATGGCGTATGTTTGAAAAAAATTGTTGGCTTTAGCAACGTTTAATGTGTTTCCTGGAAGTGTTATTGTTGATCGGAGTGGTCAGAAGATTTACAACATTAAAACCTTAACACATCACATCACTTGCTTGGTTTGTTGTGTCCTTTTTATGAAATGAGGGGCTTAGAAGCAAAGGCAGCAATCTCCGAAAACGGTTCTGTAGCATTGTCAACTTTTGAATGATTATTATGAAAACATGGAGAATGAAGTTTACAAAAATGTTAGTGCACATTAAGCTAGGAACAATTTGAAACAATTAACTCTGAATTTATCAACATATTCACAAAAAAAAGTGCATTAAGGCTGATTCAACCAACGTCCGGTTCCGCTCAGTGCCGATATTGTTCCGCAAGAAACCTTATTGATATGGTATGAATATCAATCAAGGAGTATGTGCCAAGACAAATTTGTGTGGCAGTATATTCCTCTGTCCACCCTTGTGATATTTAACTACTTATTTAGTTAAATAATTATTTTGAAGTGTAAAAATACTTACAACGCAGATTTTTTTTTTTAAACCATTTTTTTATCACTAAATAATATTTTTATTAATTATTAATTATTTAACCGTTTCACCGTATGACGGGTATCTACAGACTTTTCTTAAGATTGTACTAGGCGGAAATCGGTCAGGTTTTAAATTTTAAAAATGTGGAATAAGGTTTAAAATTTGGTATTATTCGATCATCAGAAGATTATGTGTGAATGTCAATGAAGCAAGGAGTGTGTATGGTATGCCATCATCTATATTCAACCAATTTACAACAAACTTTTCAACTATTAACCAAAAAACTTGCATTGTTTGATTGTTTATTGTTTAAACTGGCATATTTCCTTCATGATTCCATTGCCAAGTTCAATACAAAAAATCTAGTAAACAAAGACCAATTAACCTTAGCAATTAGTAGACATAAATAATGAGTACTCTCCAATATTTTGCTCAAGTTAACAAACGCTAAATGAGCCACTTTTATGAATAGATGTGTCTTAAATCGGTGAATTAATTAGTGTTTCGTGTGTCGGTGAATAAGTTAGTAACGTTCTCGAGTGAAGCTTTTTTGACCTGACTAGCTCCGAGCTATGTTATTTGGTATACGACCAGTTAGTATTAAAATTTTCTCGTGTGTTCAATCAATTACTCAAAAGCTAACTGACATCAGCGTATTCGGTGTAATACTTCTGGATAAATGCTAATTAGTATTTGATTTTGGACTTTAGTCTTGTAAATGTATAAAATTCATATAAAAGAAGAAAAAAAGTTTGCTTTATTCTGTTGTAGTTATCAAATAACTAATTGTTATTTTAATTTTTACTGCACTTGCAATTCTAATCGCAGTCGATATCGATGTTATCGATGTTATCGATGGTATTGATGTTATCGCTGTTAACGCTGTTATCGCTGTTATCCCTGTTATCGCTGTGTTGTCGCTATCGCTATCATTGTCGTTATTGTTATCGATATCACTGTTGTTTTCTCCCGGTTATTGTCGTTATTGTTGTCGCTGTCGTCACTGAAGTCGTTTTCAAAATCGAAAAAATTGTACATTTTTTAAATATCTGATAATATTAATACCGTAAACCGTCTTCTGCCACGTTCAGTGGAAAAATTGCTTATAAATACAAAAGTTGGAAATTTTCTTCCAATTACAGTCCTTTACGATTTACTCACTTTGTTCCTTTTTATATGTGTGTTAAACCGCGCGGGATCGGGTTTTTATCTGCTTGTTAGGAATATTTTTTTCCGTAAACTCTCATTATAACAAAAAAAAAATTCACATTATTCTTTAATCAGCTCCTCAGTAGACGTTTTACCTCTTTCATTTCATACTATCTGTCTCTTTCTCTCTATTCCTGTGTTATAATGTGAATGTTATTCTCTTGGTTTCTTACTGTTCTTTAATTTTATTGTATATTGTGTTATCTCGATCACGACCGGTCGGTAGCTGAGTGGAGAACGCGTCGGATTCCCACCCGGGCGTCGTGCGTTCAACTCCTCTGCTGGCTAAGTCCTCCATCATTGCACAAGCAACATCTTCCGCTTTTTATGATGGCAGTAGGAGTTTTTCAAATACTGTCAGGTTATTCGTAACCCGGGAATGTTTGTCTTACTTTAAAAAAAAAAAAAACTCTCTATACGTATATATAACTGCACAATTTGTATTTGTTTTTAGTTTAATTTTGTACCCTGATGATGCTTAGGCTAAGCGAAAGCGGTCGGTCATAAAAATTAAAATTAAATATATAGTCTGATACAAAATTATTGTTTCATTTTCATTAAAAGAAAAAAAACTTATTTTGTGTAATTTCGTAATGTTTGAATTATTATCGTTATAATAATCCTTGCAACTTGGTGATATCTGTCGCTGTCGCCATGCTGTTGTCGTTATTATTTTTGCTATCGTTGTATCGTCAATTTTGTCGTATTAAAAAAAACATATTGTTTAATTAAAGTGCTTAAATTTTTATTGTGTAACATTGTATTATCTCATAAATTCAACGAGCACCTACTAATATAATGACATCTATCGAGAGTTGACACTACCTTGTGCCATTTGACAACTTCCTGATACCATAATATACAAATACATATTACATAGTAACTAAAACACACTGACCTATCTGACCAACTTTCCAGACGATTATTTAACTGATAACACCATAATAATGATAATAAAAACGTTAAATGTCTGACAAAAAAAAGCAAATTAAAAAACAATCTGCCAAAAAATACATTTTTACTGTACAACGATTTAAATAAAAATTATACACGAGCAGTCATAAATCACGATAAAAATCAAATTAGGTTATTTATGGTGGTTTTTTTTCATGCATATCATCAACATTTACCCATTAATGTCTCGAAGTGTAAGCTTTGGCGTCCTGAAATTTTTCCACAGTTTTGTGCTTTGAATTTCTCGGCTATTGCTACTGTTTTAAGCTTTTTAGCTAACCGGCATCACGAGCTATGGAGCTTCGTAATGAAAACATTTAGAAACAAATTATATTATTTCTCTCGTCAATATTTTCCCACTAATCTCTCGAAGCGTAAGCTGTGGCGTCGTACAATTTTCCCACATTGTTGTGCTTTAAATTTCTCGGTCATTGCTTCTGTTTTAAGCTTTTTTCCTGACCTCCATCATGAGCTATGGAGCTTCGTAATGAAAACCTTAAGAAACAACTTAAATTATTTCTATCATCAATATTTTCCCACTAATCTCTCGAAGCGTGAGTTGTGGCGTCGTGAAATTTTACCACATTGTTGCGCTTTGAATTTTCCAGTCAGTGCTACTATGTTTAGCTTTTTAACTGGCTTCCTTAATGAGCTATGGAGCTTTAGAATAAAAACATTTAGATGCAATTAAAATTATTTCTCTCATCAATATTTTCCCAATAATATCTCGAAGTGTGAGCTTTGACGTCGTGAAATTTTCCTACCGTTTTGTGCTTTGGATTTCTGGGTCAGTGCTACCATTTTCAGTTTTTTTACCTGACCTCAATCATAAGCTATGAAGCTTTGGAATAGAAACATATAGATATAACTAAAATTGTTTCTCTCATCAATATTTTCCCACTAAGCTCTTGAAGCGTGTGCTCTGGCGTCATAAAATTTCCCCATATTTTAGTTCTTTAAATTTCTCGGTCGACGTTACTGTTTTTAGCTTATAACGTAGCTTACATCATGAGGAAAAAGAAAATCCTTATTTGAATGACTTATTTGATTCGCTTGATCGTGCCATGTCTTCCAGACGCCTCCCCGACGTCTTTATCCATCCACTTATTTACAAAAATCACGCTATAGAAATCGTTTCTAATATAACAAACAACGCATATTCCTGTACGTATTTTTCATGGATAATAAAAACTCTACGATTTGAGATATTAACGTCATCCGTCGTTCTCACATTCTCAATTTATTAACATCCATACGAAATATATAGCGTATAAATCAATAACAATAATTAACTTAATTATAGTTAGACAGATTATTTCGCCAACGGTCTAGCGATATATTTTTCATTTCAAGGTCCATTCGGCGAACATACCCAAAATGTGTAATAATTATCCTCTATAAACAGCATATACAACGGCCAACCATAGGCAGCCAACGCTTTTAAGACGTAATGTAGGAAATGAAAATTTGTGATCACACGTTGATAACGGATAAGATCGAGAAACGGACGCTTGGATCACGATTCCGTCAGAAGCAAGTGTGATCATCAACAGAGTAGTAAATACGTCCTTGTGAATGACCACTTTCAAGAATTAAAACGTTGCTGAAAATGGCTTTAGCCGTGTTTGGTTACCAGATCTGAATACCTAGATACTTACCAACCTTCCTCTTCCCCATCTCCTCCCCCTACCCATACACTCTTATGGGATATTCACATTTTTTTATAAAACAATCAACAGCAGTTCAATTTATTTTTACGTAGGACCTCTTTAATAGTGTTATCTTATAAAGCCTATTAATCTCTACAATTAGTGTTTACAGGCTATATAACAATATTTTTTGTTTCGGGGTTTTAAAATTATCTAACCCTTTTAAATTAATTATAAACATAATGATACTTGACTAATTTATATAGCCCCATTTTTGTAAAATGCCACCTCAAGGGCGCTTATAAGAAACAGAAGAAAGTGAGGTTAAGTTGATTTTTAAAGGTTTTCTCTAAATTAAACCTATTTGCGACATAATTTCAGGAGTTTGGTAAAACAACGATTTAACAATTAATTTAATAACAGAGGAAAAATGTTAAAACATTACACTGCAATTTCAGTATCAAAAACAGTTCAGTATAATAAATTACTTGCTATTCTTTTCCTATCTGCATGCCACTGCGTGGACAGAAGAAGTGATGTATCGGGCATAGATGTGCATCAAAAGAATCGGCGATATTAACCACTACACCATGAAATTCATCGGAATGATTTTTAGCGATTTTAGGTTAGGTTAAGTTTTAAAAGTGATGTAAAATCTAGTCAAATGATTAGTTTTCTTCAGTCTGATTTTGAGCTATTCTATTCGTATGTGCCGCATATGCATGCCCCTATGGGGACTGCCAATATGTACGAACCTAGCAGTACAGACCTAGACAGTCAACACCATTGAACAGTGTAACAAATAATATAAAAATCACAAGAAAAGTACGGTTATGTTGATTACAAACATTAGCTACTGCTTAACTAAATAAGAATAATATCAGTGAATTTATATAGCGCAGTTTTGTGATATTTCACTTCGAGTGCGCTGTATACTAAATTAATTAAGCTAATAACAAGGAGAAAATAATATATATTTAATAATGAATACAAATTATAACTATCTAAAAACATGATCGTTTTCATAAATCATGAGAGAAAGGGTTCAAATATGGGTATAACAGTGCATGTGTACATCAACAGATTAAAAAAAAGCAATTTATTAGAAGCTAAGGGTATAAAAAATGATAAAAGAATAACTTAACCAAAGTATATTCATCTCCAAAAAATGAGGTTAGGTTGAATTAAACTCATTTTTGTTAGTAATGACTAATTTTATAGCGTAATTGCGTGCTATTCCATCACCAGCATGCCCCTGCGTGGACAAAAGATGCGATGCGATGTGTTAGACTAGAGTCAGACGTGACTTATGACCTTGACTGTGATGCAGCTGCCGGAGGAACATTTAGCGTTATTTGTGGGCTAGCGAGGCGTGACCAATGGTATACAGCCTGGACGGAAGTAACTGCATTCATTTTTTTAAATAAATAAATATTTTTTTAAAGATTAACATATTATTTGTTTTGTGAATTTTAGTATTATACATATTACCGCTGAGAGCTCCGTTTCCATACATCTTTTTGTTACATGCATGGTTTATGAGAAGCACCAATGTACATGAATTCATACAAACAAACAATCCCTAGAAGAATTATGAATTAATTTATGCAAGAAATGTCGACACCTGATTGATTAAATGTGCTAACGAGTAATTTCGATGTTTGAATTTTTTTGTTCAATTTCACTAAGAGTAAGAAAAAATAAATTTAGCTTTTGGGCACACAAACACGCCCACATCACACTTCTGTCTATTTATAATAATAATAATAACAACTGGCTAATTTATATAGCGCAATTTCTGTGAAATATCACCCCAAGGGCGCATTTCTTCACTGTAATATGTATGATATTATTGATGGTATGCTGTAAAGTGGTGATATTTCAATTCGAATGATTCGTTCTTCTTTTTAAAGCATTTTCGATGCGGAAGATATCCAATCGACGTGAATCGAATCAATTCTATCGGTTACCAAATACACTCAAATCCTGCGACATTTTTATGGTTTTCGGTCAACATAATATGATTATTATAAAAAATGATTTATGACAAGTAACTCATTTAATACAGCTTGATTTGGGTACTCATTTCATTGATCTGTGTTGTTATTTGTTTTTCATGACCAAAACAAACAGACAAGTGTAACATATTATTTCCAAAGTGGAAGATACTCCAAGTATCGCCCTGGTGAAAGACCACCATTCACAATCGAAACTTCGCTTGAAATGGCTTTAGTCGTATTTGGTAACCAGATCTGATTACGTAGGTACTTCCCAACCTTTCTCTTCCTCATCTCTTTTCCCTCCCCACTACATTCAGCCTCACAACATAACCCGATCGGGGATGCCATGGTCTTACTGGCTCCAGACGATTGGGAGCAGACTCTTGTGCGGTATTCACTATTACAAAAAAAATTCAATTCATTTAGACTTGTTGTTGTCCTGTGAAATGACGTTGTGCACATCTAACCTAAAATCAATGATATAACATTTTACTCTGTTGGAATGAATCGATTTATGGTGAACGAATTATGCTCTCGAATTAATTAATCGATTCCTGTCAAAGTATCGAACTTCGTGCCACTTTTTTAGGTTTTATAGACGACTTTTATATGCGATTAGTCAAAAACGTGGGTAGGAACTTTCGCACAGTGCTAATTCATAATTTCGTCTGACTGTATACAATCCTCTACCAATAACTAACCATAGATATGATTTTGGCATTAGTGTTAAAAAGCGACTCAGGGTCACCTAAAATACAGAATTATTGCATTTTACAGCTCATTAATGATAATAATAAAAAAATATTTTGATTATTTATAAAGCGCATTTTTTGAAACGTCACCTCATGGGCGCTTAACAAGAGTAGACAATAAACAAAAACTATAGCAGTTATAAAAATAATTAAGAAAGACAAACATTCCTGAGTTAGGAATATCTGCCAATTTTTTAACAACTCTCACTGCCATCATAATAAGCGAAAAATGTTGCTTGTGCAATAATGGATGTGGTACCAGAGTGGTAGATACTCTAAGTATCGCCCTGGTGAAAGACCACCATTCAGAATCGAAACGTTGCTTGAAATGGCTTAAGCCGTGTTTGGTGACCAGATCTGAATAGCCAGGTACTTCCCAACCTTCCTCTTCCCGATCTCCTTCCCCTCCCCACTACCTTCAGCCTCACAACATACCCAATTTGGGGATGCCATAGTCTCACTGGCTCTAGACGGTTGGGAGCAGTTGAGACTCTTGTGCGGTATTCATGTAATGGATGACTTAGCCAGCAGAGGAATTGAACCCACGACGCTTGGGTGGGAATCCGACGCGTTTGTCCACTTAGCTACTAACCGGCTTTAACTTAACTTAAGCTTAGTGACTAATATCAATTGAATTAAAGTTATGTCGCTGAGCTGTGCAAATTTCATGACCCCATACCTCTCCGTTCATTACAATTTTCCTGCCGCAGAGAACTCCTTCACAAAGATATTCCAGTCAAAAACAACATTTACAATTTTTTTTTAATAAAAATATATTCTTTTGTCAGGGTTTACCGTTTTTTACTACTACGTAAAATGCCTTCTGCCACCTAGAGTTCTGTTGCTAAAAAAATGCAGACGACAATTAATTTTGTGAATTTCATGACGCCACAGCTCACTATTTTTACTACAATTTTGAGAGCTCCTCTATGGCATCTCTTTTTGTTACATGCATCATTTAAGAGACAGATGGAGAAGCTACAACTGAGCTACCAGTGGTCGGTGATTCCGCCAAATAACGAAGGATTCGCAACGAATTCCCTTTCCGCCGGATCGAAGGTCACTTATCACCATGCGTCGAAATGAAATTACGCCGGCGAATCGAAATAAACGCTGTAACAATAATGGAACTGATTTGTTGCGCACAGACCGGGTGTCGGAAAAACTCTGTTTTCCCGCTGCTAATTGCCGAATCTAAAAATCGACGGAATGAAGGTCGATTTGACAGCAAAATTATATCGAGAATTTGGTTAAAGGTTGCGCGCCGTTCTTTTCTGCGCCCGCGTGCGTGCGTTTGTAAACAGTTTTGGTACAAAACACGCGGGCCTGATTTAAATATAGGACAAATACCATGCATCTGAACCACAAATATATATAATCTCTATGAACCTTATTGCAAATGTTCGTAAAGACTGTGTTGGCAAATCACAGTTCGTAATCGTCAAAACATTGAACAATTTGCGCTTTTTTATTTTATTTTCAATATTAAAGATGTGTCTAAAAGATGCTATCTTCCGCGTCAGTGGATTTTTTTAATGTGAATACCACAAAAGAGTACCGATTGTCACCAACCGTAGGACTATAGCATCCTCAAATGGAGTATTTTGTATAGCTGAAGGGAGTGGGAAGGGGCAGGAAACGGGCAAGAGGAAGGTTTGGAAGTATCTGGATATTCAGATCTAATCACTAAACACGGCTATCGCCATTTATAGTAACGCTTCAATAATGAATGCCGGTTTTTAATGAATGTTTTTTTTTAATTTTTATGAATGAATACTTAGAGTATCTACCACTGATTCCGCGTTGACGCACGGTTCTTTCTTCAGATTTTCAAAAAAAATACATATTTTTAATACCCATCAAATACAATTTAAACATACTTTTTAACTTTGTATCTTCAATAGTTCAGAAACCGTTTGGTGGCAGAGTGGACAAAGGCGTCGGGTTCCCACCCGGGCGTCGTCCTAGTGAGACAGACATGGACCAAACCCATGTTTTTTATATTTTAACATTTTTTAAAATTCTTTTTTTAAAGAAAGGCAAACATTCCCGGGTTACGAATAGCCTGACAATATTTGAAAACTCCTACTGCCATCATAAGAAGCGTAAGATGTTGCTTGTGCAATGATGGAGGACTTAGCCAGCAGGGGAATTGAACGCACGAGAATAAATAAATAAATTGCTCTGCTAGCTTAGTCCTCCACCATTGCACAAGTGACATATTCCCCTTATTATGATGGCAGTAGGAGTTTTTCAAATATTGTCAGGTTATTCGTAATTCGGAAATGTTGGTCTTTCTTAAAAAAAAAAAACAAAATTTTCTGAAATTTTTTAAACTTTTTTTCTACACTTTATTTTTTTGTTTTTTGATATTTGTGGCAACCCTGTTTCGTGTCCCTCTTGCCTCTCGGTCCTTCCGTGAACGTTCTAGGCAGTTCGGCACTCGTTTCAAGGGCGTCTGTCAATCAAAAGTCTAGGATAATAATTATCTTCACAATCATCATCATAACACACACACCCACAACACCAACCCAGTACACACAGCCATTATATACGGACACCAATACACTCACGCCGCTGTAGTAACACGTGTATTATTTATCTATGTACCTACACACTAAACATAATAATATGCGTTTAAATGTATCGTTCTATAATGCAGAGGTCTGCTACTATAAAAAAATACTTATTGATAGATTAGCTATCTAACTAACTAAACATCAAGCTGTTTCACCGCAGGGTAAGGCTGAGAGGATAGACCGCCATACAACTATGTATTGGCACACACTCCTTGCTTTAAAATATAAATATATATATTGTTAGTACCGTACAAGACCCCCAACTGCTCCCAACCGTCTAAAGCCAGTAAGACTATGGCATCCCCAATTGAGGTATGTTGTGAGGCTGAAGGTAAAATTGAGAGGAAAGAGATGAGGAAGAGGAAGGTTAATAAGTACCTGGCTATTCAGATCTGGTCACCAAACACGGCTTAAGCCATTTCAAGCAACGTTTTAAATCTGTATGGTGGTCTTTCACTAGGGGGATGGTCAGAGTATCTACCACTCCGGAACTAGCCACAAAATGCACGCCGGGTTTGAACCCGCGGCCTCTCGATTCGTAGTCGAGCGTCAAACCACTCGACCACGGAAGCCGTCAATTCATTCAAATTCACGCATCGTCTCATATATACCGTTCTGTTATTCTGACTCTTGACATGGCCCGACTGGGTATGTAAGCATGTTCTCCGTCTCCCGCGTCTCCGGCGACTCCGCCCACTACGTTTTGTTAAGCGACATAACGGGATAGAGCTCAACGGTTTTTTTGGTTATATCCTATATTTTTGTTTACAACAATACTGTGAAAAAATGGTTTTAAAAATAAACAAAAAAATTATGTCGACATGTGCTATGAATGAATGTATAAATACCTTGAAGTAACAATATATGGAGAGAGAGCTAATTCTTTTTACTCAACCTATACAAATTTGGGATAAATCACTTTCTCCGGCTTTTTACGTCGTACACCATGAGAAAGAAAGAGACAACAAAATCTCCCAAATTATCACACCGCTTTAAAGTATTTTTTCCGTTGACTCCGCCCACACGTTTAGATACGCGATAACGGTTTATTAGGTTACATACTTTATATATTTTTATAACATTACTGTGAAAAAGTGGTTATACGAATAAACAATAACATTATGTCGATATACGCTATGAATGGATGTATAAATACCCTAGTCTTAGCCACGCCCAGGTCTAGCCGAGTCCGGCAAAACTCATCAAAACTGACTACAGCAGCGCTACCTCTTGTATAGTATTGCTCTGAGATAAATTTCCGAGCCTAGCCCTAGCCACGCCCCAGTCGGGCAAAAATCATCAATACTGACTACACTAGCACTCCCTCCTAGACGGTTGGTGCGAAAGCTGAGTGGGTTGAAGTAACAATATATGGAGGGAGAGCTAATTATCTTTACCCAACCTACACAAACTTGCGATAAATCACTTTCTCCGAGCTTTTACGTCGTACACCATGAAAGAGAAAGAGACAACAAATTTCATGGACCGCTTCTATATACTGCAAGGATGATCTTAAGGTCCTGGTTCACCGCGGGACTCCGCCCATATTTTTTATTATGCCACTAAACTTAACACAACTAAACGGTTTTTTAGGTTATATGCTATATTTTTGTTGATAAAAATACTGTGAAAAAGTGGCTTTACGAATAAACAAAAACATTATGTCGATATGTGATATAAATGGATGTATACATGCCGTAGCCTTAGTCTTAGCCACGCCCAGGTGCGCCGAGTCATGTTAAAATCATTAAAAAACAAGTCCAAAACTGACTTCACTGCCTTGGATAGATACTACTCTACCAACTCTATGCTCAGTGGTAAGAATAGGTACCCGGTAAAACGTTCCGAGTTCAAATGTGTGTTTTCTTTTATACATAATTTGTTGATTATTAACAATAAATATCGGTTGTTGCAATTATCTTGCAAGGAGTAAAATTGAACAATAACAGTTCGCCTGCCAGTGTTAATACGCCAATGACCTTCGCTCTTACGGACCGCAGTAGGTATACGACTTTGGATGTTGACGTATCATTTCGTGGAGAGTTACGTCAGCAATGACGGCCGGCTAATGTTTAAATAATCGTCCGGGGATCTCGGAATTCGGCTGCGATGACCGCGGTCTGATGCTGTACGCGTTCAACCAACCAGGTTAGGTACTACTTAGCTGAATACGTACGTCTAATGTCTGCCGAGAGCTTAGTTTTGAGCTTTATTTCTGTCACATGCGCAGCTTATGAGAAAGAGGGATACGTCAAAACCTTGAAGTAACAATGTATGGAGAGAGAGCTAATTCTTTTTACCCAACCTATACAAACTTGCGATAAATCACTTTCTCTGGGGTTTTACGTCGCACACCATGAGAGAGAAAGAGACAACAAATATAATACACCGCTTCTACGAACTGTAACGATGATCTTGGTCTCCTGGGTCACCGTGGGACTCCGCCCACATTTTTTATTATGCCACTAAACTTAACACAACTTAACGGTTTTTTAAATTAAATGCTATATTTTTGTTGATAACAACACTGTGAAAAAGTGGTTTTACGAATAAACATAAACATTATGTCGATATGTGATATGAATGGATATATAAATACCCTAGCCTTAGTCTTAGCCACGCCCAGGTCCGCCGAGTCAAGTAAAAATCATCAAAAACTGACTACACTGCCTTGGATAGATACCACTCTATGTACTCTAAGGTCAAAACCGATATTCCAGCTGTGTGTCCAGACATTAAGCAAAAGGGGTTAAATACTCTCAGTATCGCCCTGGTGAAAGATTCCGATTTTGCATTTTAACTTTGTGGTTTGAAATGGCTTTGGACGTGGTTAGCGATCATATCTGAATAGCCAATTACTTTTCTTTTTCCAATAATCACATGAAATCAAATAAATCCCAACCCACCTCAAGAAGAACACATTTAAGTATATATTTTTCGGTAACTTATTTTTATATATTGTTTTTGGACCTTTAACGTTATAACTACAAAAAGTTACCCTAAACCTTGGAGTAACAATGTATAAAGAGAGAGAGCTAATTCTTTTTACCCAACCTATACAAACTTGCGATAAATCACTTTTTCCGGAGTTTTACGTCGTACACCATGAGAAAGAAAGAGACAACAAAAATAACACACCGCTTTTATGTACCGTAAGGATGATCTTGGTCTCCCGCGTCTCCGGGGACTCCGCCCACATGTTTTCATATGCAACTAAACTCGAAACAACTAAACGGTGTTTTAGGTTATATACTATATTTTTGTTGATAACAATACTGTGGAAAAGTGGTTAAACGAATAAACAAAAACATTGCGTCGAAATGTTCTGTGAATGGATGTATAAATGCCCTAGCCTTGGTCCTGGCCACGCCTAGGTCTGCCGAGTCCGGGAAAAATCACCAAAAACTGACTTCACTGCCTTGGATAGGTACCACTCCATGTACCCTAAGCCCTAAACTAACCTGGTAACTCTTTTTTTTAATTCTCAACATTTTTTTGGACCTTTAACGCTATTCCCTGCTAAAAGTCCTTAACTTAACCTAAGAAGGAACTTTTATCTCTTACATTAATTCTAACAATTTTTTATGTATTGTTTTTGGACCTTTAACGCTATTTCTTGCTTAAATTCACCCCAACCTAACTAACTTGGGACGATTTTTTTTTTTAGATTTAACTTTTTTGGGCCTGTATCGCTATGCCCTTGAGTCCTTATTTGCTTGATGGCGTGACCACTCGTCTTTATAAGCGGTGGGACCAAATACAAAATAATCACATATTATCCAAAGATTATTCTTCTAATACAATTATGATTCACGAAACACTAACATTTCCAAACACGCGATCACCATCAGCAGCGGAGCTAGGATACCGCAGATATCGCTACTTGAGACGTTCTAAATATATATAACTTCGGAGTACGTATAATAATAATAATATTTGGATGATTTGTATAGCGCCGTTTTTGTGAAAAATCATCTCAAGGGCACTTTACAGATCTTATTTTCTATTATTACATATTATTCCTAGTTTAAATAAGAAAATATACAGGAACATAGACACATTTATCAACTTGAAATTATAATTATGATTTTTTTTTTTTTTTATATTTTTCCGATTTAGGGCATGGGAGTGATATTAAAAAAAATGGACTTTCTGAATTTGTCGCACAGTACAGGATTTGGTTAAAATTTGTATATCTAAAGGTGATTCGTCGATAGACAGATTATGTTGAGATTCTTTTAATGAATTTAAGGATGTGAGAGTCTGAAAAGGTAACTTTTCAGTTTGGACCGAAATCCCGTTGGGCTCGTTATACATCTTAGTTCCGGAGGAAGTTTATTCCAAGCCTTCGGCCCCGATACTCCTGCAGCGCGATCTCCAAACTTAGTATTTGGATTGCGTTTGGGTTCTACCAGCCTTCCGGTAGCCGATGACGTTGCTGATCTAAGAGTCAACTGCCTTAGAAGAATGTTTTCTGGAACGCATAATTCGGTGATGTACAGTGGGGCCATTTCGTTAATGGATTTACGTATTTACATACGAGGGATGTGTAATTTTTTATTTATTTTAAATCCCTACCTTCCTAATGAAGTACCTACCTATAATGTATTTCAACAGAAATTATGCTATGTTTGAAATAAATATTTTTTTAAGTTATATCCAGTGGTTTTTTTTACGGATACGACTACTAGTTAAAAATAATTAAAGTTATATTTGTTTAGTTGGTGTGGTTCTTTCTCTTTCTAGTATCCCTGACCTTAACCCTTGCGCGTTGATGTTAACCCGCCTGACAACAAATGTTCATCCACGGTTATAATTAAAATAATTATTTCAAACTTATATAGGTATTATAATATATAACCTACCGCCGAAATAGCCAAGTAAAAAAAACTAATATATTTAATACCTTCATGAACAATATCCACCTTGAAAAAAACGTGTTTTGTAAATGTTTAAATTTTATTATTAGAGGATAATGTTCAAACAGCTGATGTCATCGTTTTTTCTTCTTCTTATTCTGGTGCCCTTTCTTATGGGAGGTTGGCTACCATAGGGAAATTTAAATCCAATAAGCTGCAGCCCGGTACAACTTAGTAAAAAAACACTCATAATTATTGATAAAAAAAATATTATTAGTACCAGGGGTGTTAGTTGAAGTTTACCGGTTTTACTCATAGATGTCGCTAGAGATATGTATACATTTCTATGATTTGGCATCTATGTCATATTTTTTTATGGACATTAACCTTCAAAAATACACAAGTTACATTCTGTCAAAATAATAGTGTTATAGTTGTTTACCTCGGTGAATATGTCGAGTTTCGTTCCAAGTAAATCACATTTGAGGCATTCGTTGCTTTTCTTAATTCATCAAAAGAAAAATAGCAGTTGAAGCTCATCGGTTGCTGGTAGAAACTTATGGTGAACATGCTCCAGTGATTAGAACATGTGATACATGGTTTCGTCAATTTAAAAGTGAAGATGTCGATTTAACAGACAATGAACATCCTGGTGCAACGAAAAATTTCGAAGACGAGGAATTGCAGGCGTTATTGGATGAAGACCCAACCCAATCGCAACAACAATTGGCCCAAACACTTAATGTGACTCGAGGAGCAATCTGCCAACGTTTAAAAGCCATGGGGAAGATTCAAAAGTATGGGAAATGGGTACCACACCAAATGAACGAGAGACAAATCGAAAATACAACATGACAACGCACCGCCTCATACAGCTAAAGTAGTAAAGAACACTCTCAAAGCATTGAATTGGGAAATATTATTGCACCCGCCGTACTCTTCAGACCTTGCCCCGTCCGACTATCACCTTTTCGCATCGATGGGACACTCACTCGCAGAGCAGCGCATCGCCAATTTTGAAAAAGTCGAAAAATGGCTCGTCGAATGGTTTGCCTCGAAGGAGAATTTTTTTTTTTAATGGTATCCATGATTTGCCTCAAAAATGGGCAAAATGTATGGAATCCGATGGTCAATACTTTGAATAAAAAAATGTTGAGCTCCCCTTGAGAATTAAGCGTTTTCTTTATTGAAAAAACCAGCAAACTTCAACTAACACCCCTGGTATATACTGAGTTTCGCGAACCTCTGAACTCGTAGTCGAGGATTTTAACCACTTGACCATGAAGACTGTTATATTAACTTTCTTTTGTCATAATTCTAATCTAAAGAGTAGGAACAAATACAAGAAATTAGTATTTTGACATTAAATTTATTATGAAGAATATTAATACTTATTCTTTTGTTTTCTTACTGTTCTCTTATTTTATTTTATATTGTGTTCTCGCTCTGTATGCACGAGTATATATAACTAGACACTATGTATTTTTGGTTAATTTTAATTTTGTACCCTGATGATTCTTAGGGTAAGCGAAACCAGTCGGTCAAAAAAATTAAAATTAAATCTGTGGAATTATACAAAGTTATTATTTCATTAATAAATAAATAAAAACATAGTTGTTAGGTTAGGTTACAATGCATTATTATTTTTTTTAAATAGTCAACAGTAATCTGAAGACGAAGAGATGAGGCAATCAACCCCTTCAGCAATTAGCAGAGGCTTTACAATCTTAAGGCTACTTACACCTTGCGTTCACCATGGATTAGCTTGCTAACATCCCTCTACTTGTAAAAGTACAAAGGCGGTACGTCAAAAATACTTTTGAGTCATAATTTGCCTTCAATTTAGAAAAATAAACTTACCTCTTCGAAGTTTGTATTCTTGAAGGTATTTTAAAAAAAATACATATATTGAATACTGCACAAAAGTTCCAACTGCTCCTAACCGCCTAGAGACAGTGATACTATACTCTCCCCTATCAGGGTTGTTGTGAGGCTGAAGGTAGTGGGCAGGAAGGAGATGGAGATGAGGAAGGTTGGAAAGTACCTGGCTTTTCAGATCTGGTCACCAAATACGGCTAAAGCCATTTCAAGCAACGTTTCGATTCTGAATGGTGGTCTTTCACCAGGGTGATACTTAGAGTATCTACCGCTCTGACTGAAGGAACCAAAGCACACACAGATATTAAGTTTAGCAATCGCGCTTTTGGATTATCACGCCCAAAGAACAAAAAGTTCGAGAAAATTTTGAGCTTAACTGAAATCCTACATTTAGGCAGTTCGAATTTTGTTTATAGCTTGTTTTCATCTTCAAATACTTTATAACGGTGAGCTCTAACGTCATGAAATTTCCACAGCTGTTTTTGTTTGAAATTTATCTATCAACACAAATATTTTCATTTTGAAAATTCTGTTCAATCATGAGCTATGAAGCTTTAAAAAGTGCAGTTATCTATAAAAAATAAGACAAAAACCATTTTTTTTATCAATGTTTTTGAGTTATATTTGAACAAATAACTATTACTTGCTGCGTATGTATTTTGACACGGTTCTAAAAGTTTTGGCGTGTTGGATTAGGAAAAAAAACTGTTATTAAAATAAATATGGAACTACGGTTGAATGAAAGAGTTTCATTTTGATATTTAAAACTGATTCTCAAAAAGAAATAATTTATCTCTTATCCGCCCTTGCAAAATGCAAAATTTTCGTTGCATATCTGCCAGAAGATCACATCTTGTGAGGTGGTCTTAGACAATAGAGATAACGAAACTTTCTCTAATGCGTTCCGAGTAGTAACCGTTTAGGCCTCATAGATTTAGGGGCGATTTACTAAGAAAGCCAACAAATCTGCTTGGAGAATATGCACACAATTCGGTTTGCATAGATACCTGTGCAATTGTGTTGTTCCTTTGGGGTGTGTTTTGTAATCCTCACTGCAAAGATGTTCTTAGAATGTCAAAGATAAAAAAGAATAAGTTAATTTGTGGTTTAAGATTAAAGTGAGAAGCTTACCGCAAGGTACTATTTTGGTACCTTCTTTATTTTGACTTTTTTCAACAGCCGCGATGATGCCATACAACTTCCGATAATCCATTGGTAAATTTCATTCTAGCGATTTAGTTATGAGAATATCTCAATAATTGATTTAGTTCTGTTGAAAACTCAATAATACTAATTTGAGCATTTTCGTTTTTCATGTGACCAACTAACTCTTTTCCATGGGTAAATTTATCGATAGGAGTAGACAGAGAGTAAGGAACGCTATAAAACTGTGTCTCGGTACACGCAATTTGCTCTATCAATGACTCTTGACATGATCCGATTCAAGTATATATTTCATTCGATCGTTTAATTTTTTTCTGCCTTTCTGGAGGATCCCAACTTTTTATTTCATCCACGTCTCCTGAGACTCCTCACGCTTATCGCAAAGCGGTTTTATTAATATTGTCTGGGTTAATAGGTTCTAATTGTGAACTTTCTAATTTAAATTTCGACCAATTTCGACACTTCAAGTATGTAATTCATGACTTTAAAACTTTCGGCTCATAACTCTTACCAACAAAGGGCTTAAAATCACCCTAGGAACTTTAATTTTAAAACTATCGTTTTCTATAGGGCTTGTCCTTTCAAAGGGTTGTTATTAATGAAACAATTTAGCAAAGGGCGGTTTAGGAAACAAACCCTTGGCAGGGGGGAATAAATCAAAGATTGGGGCAGCATGATAAGCGAAAACTCCTTGACCGTATAGGATCTTGCATAATTTGTAATTTATGTCCGAGAGTGGTGAGGTGACTGCGTAATTAGTGAATGTCGAGGGTTCGATGCCTAAGTAAGTGATTACGCATAGTGGTGTGATGGTTAGACACTTAGGTTTAGGAGGTTCCAGTCTGATATTTTAATATGCATTTTAAAACTTTTCAGTTTGTGTGTTGTGATGTTTATTGTACAGAAGATTGTATTTTTTACTACATACAATTTTGTCTTATTTTTTCACGGTTCAAATTATATTTAAAACTTTAATTGCTCATTATGAAAATTATGTGGCAATCTGAAAATAGTTGCCCCAACCCAGACGTTCCCGACAGAAAAATTGTTCGACTTTCAAAGTTAGTGTTTTTGATGCTTCGGAAAATTAAAAAGATTAATATATAAAGGATTTCTACTATATTTGTTAAATGAGGGTGTGACAGCTGTTTTGCTTTATAATTTCGCTATTATTATACTTCTCAACGGTGTACTTGGCACATAGAGTTATACCTAGCTAAAGAATGTGGAAAATTTTATTTTTTGTGGATGAATGAATGGATACCTAGCAGATTTGTTTAAATTTTGAACTAAATTACAATGGAAAGTTTAGAGTGGAATCGGGGTTGTGATTGCGGTCTTATTTATCGCGGAAGCGAACCCCGTTTGTGGAAGTTTGTGGAATCAAGGCGATGCAAATTGTGGAAACGTAATAGTGATAATTAATGTTCCAGCGAATGCTACTGACACAGTTGTAATTTTGTGGATTCGTTGAGGCGAAGGCGTTCGTTTGGCTCGGGGGCGTTTTTTGTGGAACTAGGGCTGCGAAATGAAAGTGTGGAATTGTATTTTTTATAAAGTTGAAGTGAAAAAATCTAAAATTTAATATCATTTTTTTCATAAGAACCAATCACTTTGTGGTTTGACATTATAATATAATAAAAGAACACTTTGTTTTAAACGACGAATTTATTATGTTTTAACGCCAATTGGTTTCGCTTAGATCGAGCTTTGTCAGGGAACATATGATAATTAAAGAATAATACAGAGTTATCAGGTAAATATAGGTACAACAAAATCATAGAAACTAATCTTAAGACATAATAAATTCGTGGTTTAAAACAAAGTGTTATTTTATTTTAATCCAATAACATGGTTACATCTTGGGAAAAGATTAAACAACTCATAATCCTGGGGAAGATTGATGGAAGAAGTGGTAGAGACTTTATAATCTACGTGACTGGTACCAGTGTTATTCCGTTCAGTTGTTTCAGCTGCAGCCTGCATGTTGAAGATTACCGTAATGATACCCAACCTCCGATAGGAGAAGAGATTATTTTTACTAGATTCGAAAATCTCCAACACTGTTTATTGTTATGTTATGTTTCGTTTTCATACATTTTACTAACGTATTTTTTCTCTCTTTCTAGGTAAACTTCCAAACACATTGAAACAGCATTTTTGTCCATTTGCAAAAATTGGTAATTTCTCTAACTATAAGCTGAAATAAGGTACGATTTTTTTTCTTTGTCCCATGATTCTTTTAACTAAATCGTGCATTTCCATACACACCCACTTCAAATATGTATCTATATACTAATTATTAAGGTACACACTTGCATTTCTAATTAGTAACATTTTCTTTACACACCGATTTTATTAATTGTAATAAAAATATATATTTTATTTTTGGTTAACATTTGTGTCAACCCTAATTCTGCAAGCCATTGTCTTAAGGGACGTGTCCAGTATAAAGGTCCGTATGAAAAACAATTAATCATATTAGCGCCCCGGAGACAGGGTTGCAGAAAACGGAAACGCCAATTGATACAATCAAAGGGGGTCGACAACATTTTCTCTACTATAATATAAACCATGTTTCAGGGTGGTACAGCCACTTTAAACAATATATTGAAAAAAAAAGATAAAATAATGTTTTGGTTTAAGGTGGTAAAAAACATGTATGGTGATCGTAGCTTTACAACGTATAATTGTTTTTACGAAGGTGTGTGCATAGCCGATCAATCGTTAGGTTACAGTCGGTGAAACAGATTTCACATTTAGCAAATCAGTATCGATAGATTATTAGACAATCAGTGGTCAGCATAATGTTTAATATAAAGGATCGGTTACACAAACCTTTAATTTACCGTCCGCAAAATCAACGTATTAAATTTATTCGTAAGAAGCAATCACATGGTGGTTGGACATTATATTAAATAAAAGAATACTTTGTTTTAAAACCACAGAATTGTGTAATTGAAAGGCCAACCGGTTTCGCTTGGATCAAGCTTCGTCAGGGCACATATAATAACTGCACAGTTATTATATGTGCCCTGACGAAGCTTGATCCAAGCGAAACCGGTTGGCCTTCATCATAATAAATTCTGTGGTTTTAAAAACAAAGTATTCTTTTTATTTAGTATTAAATTTATGACAATAGTTTTTAATGTCGCTACATTAAGAGCCGGAGATTGTAAAAACTTCCACCCGTGAATAGGCTGTTTTCTTTGCACTGTATATGCATATTTTTATACATTCACATCATCGTTGCAATTATGATCTCTAACTATATTAATTTTGTGATACTGCAACTATTATAGAACACTTTATTTTGCAAATTTTACAAACCGGTTTCGGTTCCATGTGCATAATTCACTGTAGATCTTTTTGCGTGAATGCATATTATCATACATCCACATCATCGTTGCAATTATGATCTCTAACTATTAACTTTGTGCTACTGCAACTTTTATAGATCACTTTATTTATGCAAATTTACAAACCGGTTTCGCCGCCATGTGCATAATTCACGTGCCTTCATCGGAGCAGATATAACAGTTTTAACATTACTATACCGAAACCGCTTTTGATTGATCACATAAACAAACTTCTACACACATGTAAATGGGGTAAATAATTTAAATTTTAAAATTTATTGCTTGTTTCATGTGCCAAAAGTTAACCAAACCTATTTCCTCCCCTTTATGATTGATCGAGTCTTTCTAATCCATATCTTCCGCCCTCTAATCTCTATCCCCTTCCCTTCCCTACACTAACAATAAAAGATAACCCCCGCTAATGAAATGTCCCAACTAGCCCCGACCGCGTACATAAATTTTGCCCCTCGGAGGGGAAAGGGTAAGGATTGGAGGTATTGTTTTCTGATTTCCTGAGGCAAAAAACACTGATATAGTCAATTATAATGTGAAATATACAAATTTATGAAATTCTCCCGCAAAATTTACAAATTTTCCAAATCTAAATTTTCTATATACAGGGTTTTCTAAAATATGCTCTCAGCGCTCTTGGGGTGTTTTTTTCGCAAAAAGTAAGCTTTTTAAATTAAGTAAAAACTTTTTATTTTTATACTGATTCATAAAATGTTGGGGCCAAAAGAATGTTGTTTTATGAATTCCTGATGAAAAAACACAAGATTTTTTAAATTATCTTGCTAAATATATTGACTGTTGAAATACTGGAATTAAAAGTAAGGAAATTTTCTAATATTCTTTGGGCAATAAACCTTAATATTCTAAATGACTAAGCGAAATGTACAGTTTTTTTTCCAACATCCTCCATTCATATTTTTTACTTATATTATTATTTTTTTTTTTTTTTTCTTCATGAATTTCTGTTCATTTTTATTTATTGATATTATTATTACTATGTATTGATATCAATTATGGAAGGTATTGCATTGCACTACTCCTGCATACCTTCCGAAATAAAACATTGTTATTATTATTATTTTCTAACACTTGCTGCAATAACATTACTTTATAAAATATGAATATCATATATTCCCCAGTTTTCTAGTTCATGGGGTAAAAAATGACTGATATTCTAAATTCTAATGCGAAATACACCGAATCATGAAATTTTGTGGCCAAAAGCACAGAATGAAATGCTTGGGCAATATTTTCATATAAAGTGCCCTAGAGGTGATCTTTTTACAAAATTGTACTATATTGCGAGCAAAAATGTTTCATAAACAAATGAGCAATATTCAAAGCTTTTTCTGCTTTATATTATATTATCAGTTTATTTCTTAAGATATTAAGGCGAGTCGTAACACTTCTATATATATCTTCCCCCTACAGACCGCAGTGTCTTCTTCCACCACGTCTTCCGTCAATATTTCCTGGATTATAAGTTGGTCTATCTTATATTTGTCTATACATATGTTGCCATTCCACCTATACCACAATCCTAAATAATATAATTTCCTAAAAAAAAATGAAATCTGATCACTTCAAAAAGTTTAAAAAAAAATGTTTATATTTTCATAAAAAGCAATCACTTTGTGGTTTGGAATATTCAATTCTAATTAAAGAATAACGTCGTACAAGACTACAGATTTAATTTTATTTTTTACAATATGATTTGAATAGCTTACTTTATTTCTAGTGCTTCTAAATTACTTAATTTTTTTTTTTTGAATTCGCCAATTATCTTATTGATAAAGTCCATACCTTAAATCTAAATGATTTTCGTCATACTTTACGACTCTACCAAAACTTTGACTAGACTATGGCTTGAATGTTCTCTCTTATGTTTATTTTGCCTTATTTTTGTCATCGCTACATTTATTATTATGTATGTGCTATTCCTTCTCTGTTGCTCTTTTTTCTATTTCGCGTAATTTGTATTTTTTATAATTGAACTTTAGTGCTCATATTCTCCATAAAAATGGTCATGGCAACAGATAAATAATTAAGAAGCACTAGAAAAGAAGAAAGCCATTCAAATTAAGTCATATAAATTTAAATTAAATATGTGGTCTAGTACAAAGTTTTTGTTTCATTTTCATGAAATATGTTTATTTTCACAATAAAATTCACCCTCGTTATTTTAGTTCGATTTTACACAAATTTTGCATTATGTAAATTTAAATCTTCTCAGTGTTTGAAATTTCAAATTTCACCCAAATACATTGAGTAGTTTGAATAGAATCCAAAAATCCATTAAACTTCCCCCTATTTTCTTTGACGGATGTCAAAATCATCCGGGATTTCGGTGTCGTGAGATAGGTCATCGAAATGACGGATTTTTCCTGAATTTAGGGAATATATTAACAGTTTATTTAAGTACGCATGGGAACCATTGATTTTAAATTTGGGATGAGAATTAATATAACATAGGGGTGTTTACAAGAAGGTACCCACTCATAAATGTTACATCGATTAGGAACCGATTTTACGAATCTGTTTTTGATTAAATATTGTAGTTTTGCCTATGGAGTCAGTTAAAAAGTAAATTTCTATATGAAACATAAAAATTTCATTATTACCACCTTCTCAGTTGCCGTTTTGCCTCTTTCAATTCATATCTCTATTCCTTTGTTATAATTTATTTGTTTTTCTTTTGTTTTTTTGCTGTTCTCTTATTTTATTTTATATTGTGTTCTCCCTCTATATCTATAAATAACGGCACACTTTATATTTTTTGTTTAGTTTAATGTTGTATCCTGATGACGCTTGGGCTAATCGAAACCGGTCAGTCATAAAAATTGACAGAAAATTTTTGGTCTTTTACAAAGTTAGTTTTTCATTTCATTTATAAAATTTCTTACACATTTTTAAGGAGCTTTCGTAAATGGTCGAATAATGTCTTTTTTGTTATGATATCATATCTGAATCCTTTCACGACGTAACTAACTAACTAACTAGTCATTACATACAACTCTGTCTTGACACACACTCCTTGCTTCGTTCACATTCATACATCGTCTCATATATACTCTTCTGTTAGTCTGACTTTTTACGTGACCCGATTCAAGTATTTGATTGACCGTGGCATATCTTCCTCGGGCGTCCCCGACTTCTTCTTCCATTCCCAACGTATATATCCGTATCATTTGCCGTATTTTTTTTCTGCCAATTCCTTTCTTCTGCCAATGCAATGTATTACTGCCGTACGTCAGGTTTGGTGTCAAAACACCATTATAATGCCTTCCAATAATCAACAAGTATTTTAAAAGTTATTCAAGTACTGTTTTGTATATTTTCTAGCTTTGTACAGCGCCCTTGAGGTGATATTTTACAAACAATGGAGCTAGGAGTATTTTATGTTATTTCTTATGTTCACATACATCACTTGCTAGTAGTTTGTGTACCCTAATTTAAGACAATACCTATTTACCTGTAAAATTTTTCGTTGACAGTGTCACTTGGGTACTTTAAAACCAATTCGAGATTACAACAGGTGGACAAAACCTTGAACGCGTTACGATTATTAACTTATAACGACAAGAATAATCGATCCAATGCTCCATATTCAATAATATTACAGAATATTTCGGTGGCGTTGTTTATTGAGTCACCCACCGTAGCTAAATGCAGATAAACTTTGGTCTATTAACCGACATTGAGCAAGCTGCAGTAATCGTTTCATTGTTGTAGATTCGCCCTTGAAGGCTCCGCTTGTTTTCAGAGCAGTTTCCCCAGAGTCTTTGATTTCCCCAACTATTGAGATATTCATTTATAATTTGTATGTGACCAGGTCATGCACGAATGGTTAATTTCTTAAATGACGTATTAGACCGATTTATTACAATCTGTACCAAAGCCGAATGTATACCAAGTATGGAACCTAGGAAAAAACTGATTTAAAAGTGTATTGTTATCATGAAAATCAAGAGTTCTTTATAATATAGTTTAAGTAAATAAGAAATTGACCAAAGAAGCTTAGCTAGCATTTCACAATGGAGTGCTTATATCAAACTTAATGGATGACAGTGAGGCATGGAACTGGCAGAGGAAGGATGAAAGTGGACTAAATGTTGTGTAAATGAGATCCCTGACGCGCATGTGCGGTAAAACCATGTCTGACCGTGTTGAAAATGTGGATATCCGGAAAGATTGCAAAGCTGATGTAAGCATAATGAATAGGATCAAAAAAGGGAAGCTTAGATGCTTCAGGCATGTAATATTAACTAGAAAATAAGATCTGTACAGCGCCCCTGAGGTAATTTATCACAAAAACGGCGCTATACAAATCATCAAAATATTATTATTATTATTATTACGAGCTTTTAAAGCTCTCAGTTATGATTTCATCGCAGAAAGCATATAACAAGCGTGTTTTTTAAAGAGATATATATGACGTCACGCTTAGATCAATGCTATTATTTAGTAGATGGATTATTTTTTTTAAATCAATTAGTTACTTAATTTAGTTAGTCCTCGTATAAAAACACGATAGAAAAAATCTGTTAGTTCACTTCATCGAAGACTGCTCAAGAGAATAAATAGCAAGTCGCAGGTTGATTCGTTATTTATTCGGGGTCCAATCCCAGATCCTTGCGGTGCGCCATAAGAGCGGATGCTGCTAGCCCAGATGGCGCGAGAACCCAGTGACAGATGTTGTGCGTGAGAAAGGAAACACAAAGTGCCGAACTGCGCATGTCGGCCTAACTAACACTCTGGTAACTCGGGCTGCGCGAGGAGCACAGGACATGGGGTCATTAGGGTCAAAAATGCCCCCAAATGGCACCCCAAGATTCTGAAACCTTGAAGCGGAGAAACAGCTTAGGGTGGGATTTTGAATATAATATAATATGTGATTTTTGTGACGAATCACACGTTTTTGAACGCAAAAGGAAATACTAATAATAACGACTCTGAAATGTGATCATTGTTTTATTTAGAATGAACATCTGCTTTTTAACAGTCTCATAAATTTAATTTGCGACGTTGATTAAAAATCTTTATAACCTGTTTTTGAAATTTCGCCCAATCTTTTTTTTTATATTAGTGTCGATATTCTAATATAATCACGCCTAAAAAACATTATTTTCTAGGTTAGTTCCATTTTTATCTATATTTTTTTGTACATTACAGCCTGGCTTGTTTTTAAAAATCTCAATATTTTTAATGAAATATCACATTGAGGGTGCTTCTATTACTCTTTTTTGTGCCTTTTCTTATTGAAAGATGGCTATCATCGGAGCAATGTTTGTTTATTTTTTAATTTTTATTTAGATGTATGCAAATTATTCTTCACACATAGTAAGAAAAAAGTAATACATTTCACAATAGTAGAACGAAGCACACAAGGTTACTATGCACTTATAAGTATATATAAATTGAAATCTTAGTATTTATAAAAATTATAGATTTTTCTTTACATATTTAGTAGAAATCCTATCCTTTACCTTTAAAACTGCAGCCTGGAACAACTATGTTCTACTTGAAATGACATTTCACGAAAATGGCGCTATATAAGTTATTCAGTCATTATTTTTTTTATAATTACACCCTTATCTGTCAAACAGGTATCGAAGCTATAAGGTACGGCGCCATCCTCTACCATATCTTTCACCAATATTTTGTATTATTTAAACAGCCAGAAAATTTCCTTTAAACCATAGTCATAATATTTATCTTTAATATGCTAAGGTATTCAGTTACAGAAATAAAAAGCCTTATAAAATTAACTAAATAACTTATTTACAGTGGTCGATACAGTAGTCTAGACTACAGTTGTAGGTACATTTCGCTGTACCACGTGATTTTTTTATAAAAATGGCGCAACAACCTACTAATAATAATCATTCATCGAATTATTGAAATGATTAGTGGATTATACAGAAAAGGGTGTACCAAAGTTATAACATCTCATCTTGTTTACAACGATTCAGAACAGGTCAAACTTGTCTCGATCGAAATTTGTGGCTACATAAATAGGTTTCCTCAGTTATCTGCCTACTTCCACAGGCTACAGGTTAGTTAGACGGAAGTACAGAGAATATTAATCTTTAACTCCAAAATAACAAGAATAATAATATGTTGAAAATTTGTGTACCGTCGTTTATGAGAAAAATCACCTCAAGGGCGCTGTACAAATCTTAATTCCTGGGCTTAATCTTATTCCTAGCTACGTTCAAAATCTATGGCTTTTTAACATTATGTACAGAGATAATTTATAGAAACATACCTACCTGACAGGTCTTTTCAGATAAAAAACAATTATTTTAGTTATTTCTAGTTTGGTGAAAGACACAGTTTTGCACTCAGAGGACATGATATTGGCAAAATTATATTTATATGATGTATGGCAGTGAGGCATGTAACTGGCAGAGGAAAGATGAAAGTAGACTGTAGGTAAAACCATGTATGACCGTGTTAAAAATGTGGATATCCGGAAAGAATGCAAGGCCGATGTAAGCGTAACGAATAGGATCAAAAAAGGGACGCTTAGATGGTTTGGGCATGTAGAGCGAATGTACGAAGAAAGGAGTGTGAAAAGAATAGACGATACAAAAGTGAATGGAAGAAAAAGTCGGGGACGTCCGAGGAAGATGTGGCATGATCAAGTGCATTAAATACTTGAGTCGAGTCATGTGAAGTCAGAATAACAGAAGAATATGTGTGAGACGATACATGAATGTGAATGAAGCAAGGAGTGTGTCCAAAGACAGACTTGTATGGTGGTCCGTCATCTCTGCCTACCCCTGCGGAAAAACGGCGTGATGATTGGTTATGTTTATATTGTTTTTTATTGTTCGATTTTAGGGCATGATAATATGAATAACAGAAGAGTATATATTAATGTGAATGAAGCAAGGAGTGTGTGCCAAGACAGACTTGTATGGCGGTCCGTCCTCTCTGCCTACCCTTGCGGAGAAACGGCGTGATGTGTTTTTTTATTGTTCGATTTTAGAGCACGAAAGCAAGTTTCATAGTGGGCTTTCTGAATTTGTAGCCAAAACAGCTTCTTGTCTACAACAGCCGCCAGAAAAGGCAGGTGTTACCTAAAAATCTTCAAAAAATTAACATTTCCCACGGGTTTCCAATGAATCTGATCTTCCTTAATTTATTATTATTATTATTATTACTAGTTTCACCCAATAGGCGTCGTCAGATTACCATATGCTGTCTCGAACGGCGTTCGCCGTATGTTGTATTTTGGGCGTCTCATTGATTGTCTATTCATGCGTGATTTATCAAAATTTATCACCTTCCAAATGATGGATTAGCCACAGATTGTATTCAATGATTATCACTGACCGTTTAACAATTTTCGTTCTCTCTCCCTTTATTCGTTCATGCTATTTCATTAAAACGGCGCTATTAAAGTTTGCCGTGTATAATTTCTTGGTATCTCATGAGTTTCCTTCAAATATATCTTTGAAGATGCTTTGCAGAGGGTGTTTTTAATGAAAAAAAAGGCGTTAGCCTGTGTTTTGGACTCATTTTGTAGGGTAGAAGAAACACAAAAGCCAGCAATTATTACCCCTTCTCATGCGGTAATCGTTAAGAAATCAATGATTGGCACGGGTTTAGATCTTTCGTTATCGACGCTGCCTAGAGCACCAGCAACTGAAATACCGGTAAAATATCATGAGGACAGCAATCCCACCTACGTTCAAAATATAGCAATCCGATCGTTAAGACAGTCGGATCTTTCAAACATGTTCTCATTTCGGAGTTTCAGTTTTCATTCTAACCATAAATCTTATTATAAAGGTCTGATTCTACTAATTCTTCAACGCCAGCATCTCCAGGAATGAACCCTCCTCTTCCTCATCTCAACTATCTTCGCAATCTCAGCACTCCGGCAAGCGGAAACCACCGCTTATTTTACCTTTTACCCTTTACACCTTCTGAGAAGGAAAGGGTGGTCGCATCTGTAATGGGCAAACCAATAAAGAAACAGATTCATTTTGGATGAAAAATCAATATTTTGTACTAAACCAAAAAAATTGACGGTATTCGGTGATCTACACGAACAATCACGTAAATTCTTTTACTCCGTTAATAGATTCAATTTAAATTTTAAACATTGTTTTAATTGCAAAAGCTTATTTCTCGTAATAAATGGTCTTTTGATTAATTCATCTTCTACGTATTACTTTTGTCGTTTGATTTCGACATGATACACGTTATGCATGTAATAACTTGTTGTGACAATTCTAAACTCACACATAGCACGACATTACACCTGTCCAACTTCCAAATAAACCAGTTATTTTGACACAAATTATCAACAAAAAAAATGGATAATTAAAAGCACTAATAACTATAGGAAATGGAGATGAAGAAACACAGATTCGTTTATGGTACTGATGTCCTGCCGTGACGAGAAGAGGAATTAGATAAGTCGAGAGATGAATACCACGTTGTAGAACAATGAGACATCACCAAACAACCAATGACAACCTTGGTGGACATTATTAATGGGACTGCGCTACTGTCAAGGGAATAAAGTGAATCATGGGAGGTAGCAAAATAAGTCTGTGGCCTGAGCGCTTACGGGAGATATGCAAACCGTCTCCGAATCAATAAAAAAATCACAACTTCGTAAAACGTGATTTTTTATGTAATTTTTCTTTATCCGTTGCCTTCTGATTACCGGGGATCTCACCCTATCAGACCCGTTCGCATCCTTCAGAGGCATGCTGACTACATAAGGCTGTATTGACCATACCGGAAATGCCTCCATATTGGAGATTGAACCTCCAACGGAAGTAAGGTGGTTGGTCGATAAAATGCAATCAATTACCATTGTCTAGTTTTGATTTACTCCAGTTTTTCGCTTTATATTACGTCTACGGACCCATACATAACAAATTGTAAACTGCATAACCGAAAAAAATCACTAGTAGTTTCACAATACTATTTTTTACTAAACATTGTCTTATGGGCACTTTAAAAGCTTGAAAATAATGCAATAGCAAAGCTTAAATTTTATATTTTTTAAATAAATGAAAAAATAACTTTTTATGAGACCAGGGATTTCATTTAAGTTTTAATGACCGACCGGTTTCGCTTAGTCTAAGCATCGTCAGGGTAGAAAATAAAACCTAACAAAAAATACAAAGTGTGCGGTTATATATATATATACAGAGGGAGAACAAAATATAAAATAAAATAACAGAAGAATGAGGAAACAATAGAATAACATTTAAATTATAACAAAGAAACAGAGAGAAAGAGACAGATAAAAATAATTGAAAGAGACAAAACGTCAACTGGTGATTAAAGAATAATGTTATATTTTATGAGTGTACGGGAAATATACCTAATATTGGACTACTGGACAAATTTACCTGAATATTTAGAATATGACTAATTTCTTTAAATATGTCAAACCACAAAGTGATTGCTTTCTACGAAAACAAATATATTTTTAAATCATTGTTGACATTTGCAGATGTGACGGTCTGTGAAAAGTGAAAACATTGAAACAAACTGTCAAGGATGAACAAATTAAAAAACACAAAAGATAATAATTTTCAAATTGTGCAAAAAATAATATTGTAAATTATAGATTTTAGTCACTTTAAGCTAGCTCTGAAAAAAGGTTTTTAACTGATCTATTTATGAATATCCGTCAAAGTTCATCTGATAGTCTATTCCAAGCTTTAAGTCTTGATACTTCCAAAGCGAGATCTCCGAACTTACTAGCTGAGCTGTGCTTTTGTTCCTTCAACCTTCCGATACATGATGACGTTGCTGATCTAGAAGTTGATTGCCGTGAATTGGTGTTTTCAGGAATGCACAGTTCGAACAAGTTGTGGAAATTCCCTTAATTGCTTTCATTATCAACCATCGAAGCTTTGACTGGACTGTTGAATTGATTTTTCCTATCTAACTTTCATTTCTTTCTTCCGATACAATCAAAATCTCTTCAAAACCTGGTGTTATTTGACGTTTTTAGACATTTGATGTGTTTTCTTGTTTATTTTTGTCCCAGATAACTGTATTAATTTTCATTATTTTGCTTTTCCTATTTCGTCAGAATGGCAGATTGGATGATGTGTATTGTTCCCAAATCAGCGTCGCCCATTGCAATTGTGGGGATTTTTCAAAATCACGATCTTGACGAAATGGTTTAATGGAATTTGAAAAGGCTGCGTTCTTTTTTCGTTTTTCGGAAAAGAAAATTACGACACCCAATCACGATCGCCAAATTGATGTTTAGGAAATTCGGATGTGTTCTTTATTCGAAAATCGAACACAACAATGGCGGCAGCCAATCACGGATCACGACTCAATCTGTATCAGAATTAAAAGTGTCAAAACTTTAGAACTGTCAGAAAATGACAACCTTTTCAAGTTCCGAATTTTTCACCCTACATTAATTTATCATTAAAAAAAACCGGAAAGTGTCTAGCTATGGTCTGCTAGAAATGCACATAACAAATAAATAGCGCGAGAAAATATTCCTGCGCCGCAATTTCGTTAGTAGACAATTTTGAACACTTACGCGATTTCTGGGGAATGCAGAGAGCATGGAACGCCTAAAACTCTTTCTTGGCGCTCTCTTCTTGCTTTATTCACATTCAAATATCGACTTATACATACTCTCCTGTTAGATTCTGAACATATTTCATTAACTTGCTAGTGCCATATCTTCCTAGTGCTTCATCGACTTCTTCCTTTATCCATTTGCTTGTCAAGTATTCAACTTCTTTTTTATCCATTCGCTCCAAATCGACTGAGTGTCCATTTCTTAATCTTGTTTATTCCGCTTTTCGTAACTCTTCATACGTATTTGGTTTTATCACTCGTACGAGCATACTCCTTTGTTTGATCGACTCTTAGCATGACCTAAAACAATATTCGATTCACTTCGTCCTGCCAAATCTTCCTCCTTAGTTTTAAGTTGTTTTAACCAAGGTTAGGTTAGCTTATGTAAAGGTATGTTATGCTAGATTAATACTAATATATAAACTAAGAATTAATATTAAGTAGAAATTAAGATTTGTACAGCGCCCTTGAGGTGATTTTCCACAAAAACGGCGCTATAAAAATCATCCAAATATTATTATTATTAGATTAGGTTAAGTTAGGTTAGGTTAGATATGGAGAGAGCGCTAAATATTTTTAAGAAACCTATACAAAATTACGATAAATCACTTCGTCGTAAACCGTGAGATAGAAAGAGATAAGACAAGTTGTCAAATAATATCGCAACCCTTTTCGGTATGTAAGCATGTTTTCCGTCTCCCACGTCTCCAGTGACTCCGCCCATTATGTTTTGTTATGCGACATAACAAGACATAACTCAACGGTTTTTGAGATTATATCCTATATTTTTATTGATAACAATACTGTGAAAAAGTGGTTGTACAAATAAACGCTACACTATGTCGACATGTGCTATGAACGGATGTAAAAAGGCGTGTCTACGAAAACCCTAGCCACCCCCGAGTCAGGAAAAAATCAACAATTCTGACTAAACTAGGTATCCCTCCTGGTATATTATTGCTTTTAGGATAGAACCTTGTTATTAAATTCTGATTGCGTATCACAGTTCGCCAACTGATAGTTGTCCACTGGCGTTTCCCGCACTAAAGCTGACCTAGAGTGGCCGTTAAAATCAATTAAATGGCGTGCCGTGTAAAAAGCATGAAAAAGTCAGTCGTTGCTGACATCTGGAGTGACAAATCGAACTAATTATCGGATATCGGGAGGCCGCTTCGGTTTTCACCCGAACTTTTCCGAATGACCCCGACCGAAATTTATTAGATTATTGCTGCAAACCCGAGCTCCAAAAACCGATCGAGTGGAAACAGTGTCAATGAATCGAGAAAAAAACGCTGACATAGACACCTCTCTGACTAATGTGGCCAGTTACAGATTTTAACAAGAATAAATTAGGCGCTTTCTATATTTGCAATCTGAATACATGATTATTAAAAGTTACTAATTAAAAAAAATCGACTACATTCAAATAACATAATATTATTTATTTATTTACAAATTAACGGACTAAAGTCCAGTTACAAAAAACATATAAAACACGAAATGGAAAAAAGAGCAACAGAGAAAGAAAAGCACAGACATAATAATAAATGAAGCGATGACAAAAATAGGACAAAATAAACATAAGAGAGAACATTCAAGAGTCGTAAAGAATGACCAAAATCATTTAGACTGCTACCAAAAATTTCAAGACCATGGCTTGAGTTAACAAGTCTTGAGATTCTGGACAAGAATTATACCCATAGATTATTAAAAACACAAAGCTACATTAGTAATAATTTTAATGACTTGGAAAACTTAAAATAGCTGCATTGGTTTTAAAATTACACATACATTACATGCAAATTGCATGACACCAGAGCTCACTGTTGCTTTATAGTAAAGGTATGTTCTGTCCATTGTGTAGCAACTCGACTACCAATTAACAAAATTTTGTTGAAACACTATATTTTTAATATATTTATATCTGACTAGCTAGAATGCCCGGTTTCGCCAGAGGCTTAAATTTTTAAAAACGAAACAAATAATTTAACCTCTTATTTTATCTTTTTGACAGTGAATTTGATTTTTAAAAAGCTCCATAAATAATATTTTTAATGACTTAGCTAACTGAAAATAGCTGCATTGACTTGAAAATTACACAAAAAATACGTGCAACTTGCATGACGCCAAAGCTCACTGTTAAAGAGCTTTTACTGCTTCAAGCGCAATTTTCAAGTATTTATATGGTAAAGGTTTCACATGTCAATAAAATGTCATCAACTTTACCGATGTACATTCTTTCCATTTTGTAGCAACTCTGAATCTTTTCTCAGCGTGTCTAAGAGTTTTTTCTGCATTAGGTATACAGATATCTACTTTATAGATAAGATTCATTATGCATTCATTAGTATTATAAAATAGCGTATATTTGGTTCCCTTTATACATTAGTTGACAGATACAATAACAATATTTAATTTAAATACATAACAAAAGATAACTATTAAAAATTACGTATTTTATTTGTAAAAACTTTGTGTTATGATTTGAACCCCCCTCGCAATATTTGTTACGGGACAGCTCCAGCTGTACTAGCAAAGAAGGTCATTCAAGTGAAAACGCTATTATTTCATTTTTTGTTTCCTACTTTTTGTCTCGTTTATGGTCCAGTGCGCGCTGGGTGTCATTGCATTATGCGCTGATTAGCAAAGGTTCAATCTCCAGCCCAGAACCAAACTAAAAAGTACAAGGTGCCAAAACAACAATATTTTGCAACTTTAAGTGATTCTACGCATTTCTACTTTAAATACATTCTAACTGAAAATTAATTCTACATCCAAAAATATGCTTATTATTCTTCTGATCTCTCTTACCGGAGGTTAGATATCATCAGAATTGAACTGCACTCGAACGAGTCACCCAGGTTCCGTTGTCGAGGTCTTTTATTAACACTAGTAAAGAGAAATGTGTCGCGCAAGTGGATAATATAATAATGACATTGAATTTTTATAGCGCTGTTTAGTGATAGTTCGCCTCATGTGCGCTATACACTAAATTGCCTAACCTAACGAGAAAATAATAGTTGACAGATATGCAGCCAAATTAAAACTATCAATAATGAAAGATTTTTCAAAGAAATGAAAAAATAGCTATGTATAAGACCACATTTATTATTTTTATTTTAATGACCGACTGGTTTCGCTTAGAATAAGCATCATCAGGGTACAAAATAAAACTAAACAAAGAACACAAAGTGTGCGGATATATGTACTCATACACACAGAGGAAGAACACAATATAAAATTAAAATAACAGTGAGAAAACTAAAGAATAACATTTAAATTATAACTAAAGAACGGAGAGAAAGACACAGACAATATGATTTGAAAGAGACAGAACGTCAACTGAGAAGGTTATTAAAGAATCAAATTTTATGAGTTTACAGGAAATATACCTAATATTGGACTACTGGACAAATTTACCTAAAAAACTGTAAATAATTCTGAAAGACGTGCCACGATCAACTGAATTAAATACCTGAATCGAGTCATGTTAAGAATAGTTATAACAGAAGAGTTGATGATGTAAGAATGTAGGTGTGTCAAGACGGAGCTGTGTGTCACTTCATCCTCTCTGCCTACCCATGCGGGAAAACAGTGCGATGTAACCAAAGGTGTCAAAGATGAAAACCCACATTTTTCTCTTTACCGTAATCAAACCAGTAATGTCGCTAACGTCTATCGGTAAAGTGTTTAAAATTAATTTTAATTGGAATATTTAAAAATATTAATTAGTCTTGGATCGTGGATTTATTAATTTGGGCCCAAAACCGGTACGCACGATAAAAAATGACCCAAAATTAGACAGATACACTATTTGTCTAGTTTCAAAGAGGCACGTTAACTGGTTTTGATTCGACGTTATTAGTCGACTAACAGAAATTAAACCGGCTATAAATTGAATATGAGAAATAACACATGTTCAAAGTATCATTAGCGATGTTAAAATACTTTCGTTATCGACGAAAGCTTCTATGATATATATTTTGTGTTTTTTTTTTAAATTAGCTGCACGATTTAGTTTATCCGGGATTATTTTGCTACACCAAAAAAACATAGACATTTTTAACCGATTAGTAAAAAAATTTAATCGACATCTTACAGTAACGATCTTTTCAGATCTTGCCATTCGTAATACGTTATTTAACCACACATACGCCCCAGGGGTCTCAATTCAACTGCATTATCTCTATTCCGTCCTTTCTTTGCCAGATTCATTCTTCACCGCAAATATATAAGGATTAGTAGTGGACTACTAGCCGCTCTCTTCTCTTTTTTTATGTATTTTTTATTAGTAACTTGCTATTACAATAGCTCTGGTGAAAGACAACCATTTAGAATTGAAACGTTGCTTGAAATAGATTTAGCCGTGTTTGGTGACCAGATCAAATTGCCAGTAACCTTCTTCCTCCTCTACATCTCCTTTCCCGCCGCACTACCTTCAGCTACACAACATACCCCAAAAAGAAATTCCATATTTCCACCAGCTGCAGATGGTTAAGAATAGTTGGGAGTTAAAAAACTAACTAACCAACCAACATGCCGTTTCCCCGCAGTGGTAGGCAGAGAAAACGGACCACCATACAACTCTGTCTTGGCACACACTCCTTGCTTCATTCATATACATACATCATCTAAATACAAACTCTTCTGTTATTCTGACTCTTCACATGGCCCGATTTAAATATTCAAATCACTTGATCGTGCCATGTCTTTCTCGGGGGTCTCCGACTTTTTCTTCCATTCACTTTCGCATCATATGTGCTTTCACACGCCTTTCTTTGTTCATTCGCTCCAGTTAAAAAAAAAGATCCTCAATTAATTATTGAGTTAACTCGATTCACCGTGTGTTAAAGGATTAGTATCAGAACTCCATTGTAGACTGCCAATTCTTAGCTAGGTAGAAAAGTATCGTTCTTGACAGTTTATCTCAAAATCTGAACCTTTTCACATCATGATATTTTACAACATTCGTGAAAATAAATTTAAATATTTATTTTAAACCATCTCGTTTAATCCACATAAATAGCTAATGTAATTCTAGACATTTTGACCATAGTTTTAAGTTACTTCCTACCTTAAATAGAACCCAAGAGGTGACATATCACACAAGGTGTTTAAAAAGTCTCTTTCAGTTTTAAAAACTGGTTAAAAATTAACCGAATTCTTTACTGTGTCATTTTTTTACAAAAAATGCAAATCGTCTCAAATTCTACAAAAAAGCTTCTAAAGTTTATTTTGAGCTTTAAAAGCTGCTAACATCTTCTGAATTCTGACTTTTTCATTGATTTTATTCAAACAACTAATTAATTTAGTTAAGCAGTTCACCTTTCAGACGTACAGTATTGTACGTCGTAGCAACGTACTTTCATCTGATCAAACTAAATCCATTTCGTTCCCCCACAATAACATAGTTTCCTGCCTCCTTTGCTCCTATAATTGCATTCAGCCCTTCATTACCTTGATGATGCAGCACTTTGTCTTAAATGATGTACAGCGTCTCACAGGGGTGGACAAAGGTTACAATAATAAAAAGATAATTAAATCATTTTACAGCGCCGTTTTTGTAAAAAAAACACCACAAATCTAACACCAACGTAATATTTTTGTATCTTATACTTAATATAACCTAACCTAATCTAAAATTTGATCAAACAAACCTAATCAAATAAACGTTATCAATAGTAATTGTTAGATCCGAAGCTGCGATAAAACATCAAATGTGTTTTCAGCTTCAGATGAATTTGGAAAATAGTGGACTGTAAAACGATGAACTATACTACTTGATGGAAGTGTCTAAATATGGATGTGGATAGATTATGGTATGAAGGAAGTAGGAAACCAATTCACTCACCGAAGAAATTGAAGTTGAAGTTCTTGATTATTCCTACACATTGTATTATTAACGAACACCACAGGAAACACACACTTAATTTAATATTATTTGAAGAACAATAACAAACCGAACGACCAAGCGAGACACCAACGAACAAACACGTTTTTTCACATAACCCTCTTCTGTTTCGATTTTCGCTTGTTTTCAAACTTGGTGTTGTTGAATACGGAAATTGAATATAGTGAAGTGGTTGGATAGGTTAGGAACTGGATGAAAAACAAGAAGGTAAGAACCTAACAAATAATTTATTTTAAATCCAACAGTAATACTACGCAAAATGTTTAACTGCTCGAGTACATTGGAACTTTGTCATTCTCTTTTAGGGGAATGTAGTGAGGGATGGAATAGAAAAACTTTTGTGACGAACCTGACTATTCAGATCCACTAAAAAAGCTAAAGTCATTTCAAGCGACGTGACGTTTCGATAATGAATGGTAGTCTATCACCAGGGTGATACTAAAAGTATCTGATTTCAGATATCACACAAAAATTTCAACAGATTAGAGCTAGTGGAACTATGGCATTCTCATTTGAGGAATGTTGTGAGGTTTAAATAAGTTGAGAAGGGGGAGAAGGTTGAGTAGAGGAAGATTGAGAAGAACCTGGCTATACAAATCTAATCACTAGACATACCTCAAGCCATTTTAATTCTAAATAGAGTATCTTCCACTCAAATAAGCCTCTGTGGCTATTTAGCTTATAAATTCAAAACGTATTTTGTAATATTTGTCAAAAGTTGGGCCCTGAACACACAGGATATGCGCTTTACCAGATCAATTTGTGGTACATAGTTCTACCTGCTACCGATCTCGCATCGAGGGTCATTAGTGCGTGAAGATGCGTTCTTTCGCCTCCCGAAAGGCAATCATAAATACCTCCGAAAGACGAAAAACTCTTATAAACGGTCCTTTTTTGACTCGCGTTAGGAGCTTAAGATCAACGATGCTGTTGGTATATCATCATTTTTCTACATTAATTTTTATAAAAAAAAGTTGCATTTGCTATCCGGTTTTGCCTAATTAACTTCTCATATTGAAGAGTTAAAAATATGTAGTATACAGTATGGTTTTTTTATCAATTGAATATATTTTTTTCATAGAAACCAATCACTTTGTGGTTTGACGTTTGAACTAAACAAAAAAAACATAGTGTGTGGTTATATATAGTCATACATGTAGAGGGAGAATACAATATAAAGTAAAATAAAAAAGAGAACAGTAAGAAAATAAAAGAGTGACATTTAAATCATCATGAACAAAGGGAAAGAGACAGATAATATGAAATGTTATTTTTTAAATTTTGTACCCTGATGATGCTTAGACTAAGGGAAATCAGTCGGTCATAAAAAATAAAATAAAATATGCGGTCTTATACAAAGTTATTATTTCATTTTCATCAACAAAATATATATTGAAAGCCCTATCCTTTGCTGTAAAATTATGGCGATAAACTGTGAATTTCAGACATAAAAATCTGTGCAAATTTCAAGACGCCAGAGCTCACCATTAGAGAGTTATTTTTATAAATAAAACAGCAGATTCTGTGTTTCTTACTTAAGATTTTGTTATTTTGTAGAGGTTTTTGTTAGTATTTTTATTTTTGTTAGTAGTTAGTATAGTGGTAAATGTACGTATCACGAAACCTTTTAATTTACATGTTTGTAATTTCCTTAATGTAAATAGGTTTAAGCCTTGTCCCAATTTAAAACTTGTCCGCATTTTTGAAGGTTGTTTTTTTGTTGCTAATTAAACCATTTTAACAGACCTCACATTAAAAAAAACACCAAAATAAATGGACCCGTTTTAAGTAAATCGAATTAAACCCGCAAACAAATGGTATTTAGGTTCTCGGTCTCATTTTTCCGTTGCGTCCCCTTTTCCCCTGTCCTTAGTAACCGGTGCCTACTTGGTATCGCTAATATCAGTAGGGGAAGGTGGGGTGGGGCGGGATAAATCGGACAACCGGGTAAGGTTGAGAAAAAATATCACCCTCAGGGTGACAACCGCTTATCCTCTATGACGGATTGCTCCCGTTAAACACACATCTCCCCTATACGCAATTTGCCAGCTTTAGAAGGCCAAATAATTAAAAACAAACTCAATCTACCCTATTTGGGGTTTGAAGACATTTTTCAAACTAAGTAAGGTAGAGATTTTTTAAAAATATTTTTACAATCAAATATTTAAATAATATCAATAATCAACAACACAAATATGAAACATAAAAGTTAAAAAAAATAAAAAAAGACAATGGTCCCAACTGATAGTCGAACTCGGATCCTCTACTCTATCTGGGAGTAACGCTTCAACCAATTCAACCATCGGGATCTTATTAGAAACTTTCATTTTTAATCGATCTTATATTTTTCATAGAAGATTATTGATATTATTTTTTCATTTTTTTCCTCCGATTTGGCTGTCATCATCTTTGTAATTATAAGCAAAGCTCCACCCGAGTACATTGAATACCTATACGTCGTCTTGCATTAATGCAGTCAATTCTAATTTCAATTTTTACAATTGTTGTCAATTTTTATTCTTAATTCAAAATTAAATTAAATGCCAATTTTGCAACCTTAACAATTCGGATGTCGAATCAGTGATGGATTTCAATTAAATCGATAAATTGTAAGTATCTACATAGTTTTTAACTTAAGAAATTAACTTGAAAAATTACTATAGATATTTTTACTCTAAAATCTGCAAAGAGGATGGTTTAGAAGTAGGTACCTACCTATTAACGTCTAGTCACTAAACGCGCCTAAAGCCATATCAAGCAACTGACGTTTCGAATGGTTGTCTTTCACCGGTAGTGATTTTTTAATGTGAATACCTACCTCACAAGAGTACCAACTGCCCGGAGCCAGTGGAACTATGACATTCCCAATTGGGGTATGTTGTGGGGGTGAATGGTGTGGGGAAGAGAAAGAGATGGCAAAGAGAACGGTTGAAAAGAACCTAAGAAGTTTCAGTTCTGATTGGTGGTATTTTACCATGGTAATACTGAAAGTATCTGGATGATCACTTGTGTCTCATTCAATCTGCCTAAGATGAAACCTCAAAGGTTCACTTACAAATTACCCTCTGAGGTCCACAGCCATTTATCTTTTGATAATTTTCCACCCCTTAAGTACTTCTTTAACCCTTTGTGTTATTTTTTAGAACATTCCTAATTAGGTACGTTTCCTGTGTGAGATAAAACCCCCCTTAGAGGATATATTGAAGTAATTATTTATGTTACAATGTTCACGTATGTACGCAGGAAGCATAATAAAACGTTAAAAATGTAGCCTTGAGATGAAGAACGTTTGGACATTTATAGAATATAGATGAAGAAAAGAATATTAAAAATGTGTATAACGTGGAATTATACTGTCACGAAAACTGAGCCATGTAAATCAGCCAATTATTATTATTATTATTATATCACGAGCAAAATGATCAAACCTTTGAACAACTAAAAAATGTGTACCAAATATATAATGACTTGTCTTATGTGACGATTTGAAATCTCCATAACTCCGGATATAAATGACTTAGCGAGTTAAAAATTATTTCGTTCTCTTAAAAAAACTAAAAAGATTAAACTGTGCAAAGTTTATGAAGCCAAAGCTTCAATAGTTTTTCTGCTTTAATACATCTGATTCCTACTTTACAGCAAAGATTTGTGAATTTTCCAATGTTATTAACTATTGTTTTTTAGCAAAGATTATTAGCACGTAAGTGCTTAGTTTGAATCAGGTTGTTCGTTATTGTGTATTGTACATGTCCACCTCTAAATAGTATACCTTTCAATAATGTTATGACGTGAATATCTTCCGATCACGAATTAAAACTAAACGGGGTTTTCCCACTAGGAAACGGGCATCAATGTTTCAATTAATAGACGTAAAAACTTGCCGTAAACAGTTTAAAAACATTAATCACAGTATTGAAAATGTACGTCTTTATTTGGGTGATGTTCCTTGGAAATAACCATCTCATGGCGTCATTCAAAGCGTCAAAGCTAACTGAGCAAATTAATAAATAAAAATATGTACTTATGTGTCAAGACAAAGATGTGTGGCGACCCATGCTTTCGGTATACACCTACGAATAAATGACGTGATTTTTGGGTAGTAAGAGAGTTTAGGCATATTTTAAGCTGTAGAAAATTTTTCAATACCAACTTTTATGTCTACAATGTCGGAAGCTTAAAGGAACCAAAGTGCATTCTAAATGCTATGTTCGTTGACTGAGATTTTAAAATATCCGGCTACAAAGCTCGGAATAAACTGCCATAATAAAACATAAAACGCTGAAATATTCGTCAAATTTGATCATCATTAGAGTATCATTTAGATGGCCTCCGTGATTGAGTGGTAAGACGCTCGACTACGAATCCTGAGGTCGCGGTTTCAAACCCGGCGTGCGCAAATAAACTTTATTTATTTGAGTTAGTTTTTCATAACACATTTAATTTAATTCATATAAAATAACATGTAGTATATTTGCTGCACGTTCTAGAGTGGTAGATACTCTAAATATCATCATTGTGAAAGACCACCATTCAGAATCGAAACGTTGCTTGAAATGGCTTTAGTCGTGTTTGGTGACCAAATCTGAACACTCATGTACTTCCTAACTTTCTTCTAACCCATCTCCTTCCCCTCCCCACTACTTTAACCTCACAACAAATCTCAATTGGGGATGCCATAGTCTCACTGGCTCTAGACGGTTGGGAGCAGTTGGGACTCTTGTGCGGTATTCACTATTAAAAAAAGATATGTTTTTACATCCATACAGTCTCTCAATAAGTAATAATAATGATACCTGTTTTTATATTTTTTGTAGCACCATTTTTGTAAAAAAACAGCTTTACAATGAAGCAGAATGTATTAAATTTTATGGCTTCCAATGAAGACTATGGGAAGATTTTATTACTCGCGTCGTTTATGGCAAAGATAGAGAGGTGACAACGGTAGGTAGGCTTATAATAATAATAATATTTGGATGATTTGTGTAGCGCCGTTTTTGTGAAAAATCACCTCAAGGGCACTGTACAGATCTTATTTTCTAGACGATATGATTTTCCTAGCTTAAAGAAAAAATATACAGGAAAGTACTAACCTGGCAGGTCCTATCAGATAGACAAACGTATTATTATATTATATCAGACATCTAAGTCAGTTAGATTATAAGTAATTACGATATTAAAAACAAACTGAAATTTCTCATTTTCTACAATATTGAAGGGATGGTACTGTGGTCATCGCGAACGAGATTAAGAAACGGTCGCTTAATTCAGACAGATTGACGTGTGCGTGAAAATAGGGGTTGGGGTGATATGCAGCGCAGATGAGCAGGACATTTTCCATTCTTATTTTGAGACAAATGGCTGTTTCCCGTATCAAGATTAGCGGCGGAATGCCCCCGGCTTAAAGGTGGCATCCTCAAATGCCCTTAAATTCTTTAAGTGACCCCTCAAATGTCCTGTCCGTCAAAAAGAGCGGACACCAGAAGTGGCCACCCCTAAATTTTTAGATAGAAAAAGTCTTCAAATTAAATTTATTTTTTAATTTAATTTTTTTAATGTATTATTATTTTTAAGTTGTTATTAACTATTTTAGCGATTTTTGTAACAATTCAATAATACGGAACAAACAATATGGCGTAATGTCTTATTGCTAACTAAAATTCGCACATATCAATGCCATATGAATGACGGATCAATTCAAACTGACGACTAGTGACGGATTTCCCTGTGCCCTGTGGAACGCCTCAAAAGCACGTGGCTGCATCTGTTTTAGATCGGTTCAAATCGAAGAGGCAACAAAACGCGCGTGGTGCGTTGTGCGCATACCAGTCACATGTCTATCAACGTGCGACGCGCGGTGTCAGCAATGAACGTGTTAAGTGAATATTTCAAAGATTTTATTTATTTTATACAAACAACGTAGCGAGCTGAAAATAGTAGCGTTGGGCTGGATATCTTCAGTCAGAACAAGCGGTGCAAATTTCTTGACGCCAAAGCTCCCTGTCATAGAGTTAAAAATACAAACTAATTTTCCACTTTAAATTTTGTTTTTTCTAAAACACTTTTTTTTTACCAAAAATTACCACGGCACGCCACTGTCAGATTATAGGTAGATGCCGAAATTTCTAATCAGGGTTTTGAAGATACTCTAAATCTAGCAAGTCACTCCGAAAATAAATAACACGCAGTTTTTTTTAAAGCGTAGCTACTTATAGTAGAAGCGCTTGGCAAATTGGCAAACAAAAATAATTTCGCTATGCTTGATGGCTTTGTTGGACAATCAAGTCTATCCCAACCCTAGATACCAAAACCGATCGACTCGTGTCGAAATACGTAGACGCAGTAAGCGAAATAGCTGTTTCTTAAATCGTTATCAGTGTATTGATGGAGATAGATATATGAGGTCTGATATATAGCTCACGGCTATAGGACCGTTGAGATATCTCTCTTTTTTCTACTTGTTCCCCTGACAGTAGCCCAGTTTCTTCAACAAAGTTCACCAAGATTATCATAGGACGTTTGGAGATGAACATAAATTCCTGAACCGTGTATTATTAATACCTGACATCCTGGCGGAGATTGGATTTCATGTCCCTGATAATTTCACGCGAGGCCGCCAACACAGGCTTCTGTTTCTTCCCAGGTGCAGAACTATTTTACCAACGGTGATGCCCCTGGGAAGACTAACTAGGTTAATTAACTGCCTCGCAGGAAATTTGGATATTTTTGGAAAATTATGATTACCATTTTTGTGTTATTTTTAATGTTTTGGTGTAAAACTGCTTTTGCAAATACAAAATAAATAAATAAATGTCTCCTGGTTCCCCAACATGGTACGAAACCTCACAGGATGCACATATCTACAGCTTTTGGTACTTTTCACTACCAACTAGCGATGGGAAAAACTTCAAAGTTTTATGTACGCTTCACGAACTACAAGTTTTTTAAAACAATCCCTTCGCGTTGAACATTTCAATTAAACTAACCTTGGAGTAACAATGTATGGAGAGAGAGCTGATTCTTCTTACCTAACCTATACAAACTTGCGATAAATCACTTTCTCCGGGTTCTTACGTCGTTCACCATGAGAGAAAAAGAGACAGCAAAAATAACACACCGCTTTTATGTACTGTAAGGATGATCTTGGTCTCTCGCGTCTCCGGGGACTCCGCCCACATGTTTTCATATGCGACTTAACTCGACATAACTAAACGGTTTTTTAGGTTAAATGCTATATTTTTGTTGACAACAATACTGTGAAAAAGTGTTTTTTACGAATAAACAAAAACATTATGTCGACATGTGCTATGAATGGATGTATAAATAGCCTAGCCCTAGTAATAGCCACGCCCAGGTCTGCCGAGTCCGGAAAAAATCATCAAAAACTGACTACACTGCCTTGGATAGGTACCACTCTATGTACTCTAAGACACAAACAGTTCAATCGCTAAGTTCACACCGTAGTAGGTAGTGCAGCGTGTAGTCAAGGAACTAGGAACTTGAGTGACTGCTACGTCGTTCGTTCGCAGTTCAGCAATCAGTTCCTAGTTCATTCATTGATCCACGAACTTCACGCTGCAAAAAAGTGCGGCGATTTGTCAGAAGAGTAATTTTGAAGTACTACAATTGAAGCATTCGCACAGTGAGAAATGTGTGAAGTGTGAACTGCCTATAAATGAAGTGGTCCGTACAGAACGGTTATATTGCTACTATCAACAGCTCTCTCAGTGAAAAATTAAAAGCAACACAGATATCTGAAGTAATATAAAATAAAATAATTTAAAAAAAATGATAGTGGTCACCTGTAGACAGAAAATAGTCCGAATAAAATAGGGTAAGGATAAAAGGTTGTTGAAAAAGTGATAGCTATCACTGCAGTGTCCGCGAAAGCCTTCTCTCGTATACACAGATAAACCTGCTGAACCCGAGCTGCGACCCTTGTTAATTCGCGCAGTATTTACACGTCGGGAGATTTTTTACCTCCCCTCCCACCACCGACCGACCACCCCCCTCAAAAACATACAACAAAATGTCAGGAAATGTAAGCTCCCTCTACAGTGAGGTTTCTAATCAATGTTTTGCTAGTTTTATTAAGGGTGTCTTTATATTTCTCAAGTCTCCTAATGATAATAACAAGCTGTCTTTAATGACTAGATCTGAATAGCCAGGCTGTTTTAAACCTTCGTCTTCTATATCCACGTGAAGCAAAATGTATTTAAGAGGAAGAAAATTCAAATACAAAATTGAGAAAATACGCTTAGATGGTTTGGACACGTAGAACGGATGAACGAAAAAAGGAGTGTAAGGATAATATATGACCCGCAAGCGAATTACGGAAGAAGTCGTGGACGCCCAAAGAAGACATGGAATGATTAAGTGAATAATAGTTGTTTAGCGCCGTTTTTGTCAAAAATCTCCTCAAGAGCGCTGTACAAATCTTAATTCCTAGGCTCCATCTTATTACTAACTACCTACATAAAATCAATGGTATATTATTTATTATGTACAGAGATTCATACAGAATTGCACCAACAGTTGGATATAATTATTAAAAATATTAGTAGCTACATACGAATATTGTTAAACGCCACGCAGTCTCAACACTCACCGATTATGTTTCGATTGTTTTAGCTTTAGCGTCAAACAAACAAAACTGTAAGAGTATATACTCCGTGAACGGTAGTATGCGTAATTTGGAAAGATCTTTTGGTTATATACCTCCCTACTAGACGTTTTTGTGGATTTTCCTATCCGAAATGGCCGATAAGTAGTGCCTAGAGTCAAGGTAATCTACCGGCAGCAAGTAAGATACAGCTGTTGCGTTATAAAATAACACCCCCAACAGCACCAACGATCCAACTGTTTCAACTCTTCCAACAGGGGATTATAATTGTTGAAAATCAATATCGTCGCGTCAACGTTGGCGTTATTTCTAACAAATATATTAAAGAGTTGACGTTGATTCGAATTAACGTCAACGACCGTTCTAATCGATACACTGATTTATACACTACTTACTTTGCCTCAATACTTGGTTCCATTCTCCTTATCTATAAAGAGGACACACCGCTTGCCACACCTATTCTACGATCATAAAATATTAACGATCACAATAAATTTATTTTAAAAAGTTGCAAAAACCACATACTTAAGTATTCTAACTCCGTGCTATATTAAAGTTAGTTGTATTGTAACTAAAACCTATCAATAAATCAACGCTCAAAATCCGCGCTATTATGAGATTGCTAATAAACACTAAATATTTAAATTTATTAAGGTTTTAAGTATCGTGTTAATATTCGGTAATTTCCAGTTCTTTGGCAGTTTATTAACACATTTAAATAGTTAGTCAAGTACCTATCTGCTTAAGCTATCAATAAAAAAGATTTAGTTAACTACCTTAATGTTGTGTTGTGGTTTTATATTCAAATATAATGAAAATTAACGGTTCAGAGTATTAGGCTCTCCAATGGCCATTTGAGTTCAACCGATACATAATTCTAACATCAATGTTAAGTTTTACGTTTAATAAATCAATTTTTATTATATTTTTATTCAACAAAATTATCTACCGGATTTTTTAAAATGTTTATCGTAACGTGAAAGTATTGTTGGCGATATTGTTTTGCTAAATTTAGTTTTTTATATTAATTTTTGGAAATGATAATTTTTTATTTTTTGATAAATTTTTATAATTCAATTAATATCGTTATTATTTAGTTCTGCTATTCTTAGTGACAGCTGTTTCGGCGTTTAAGGCCATTATTAAGCTGTAACTAAAAATATCAGAACTGGATGATAACAATATTAAATTTTATTTAATTGAATTAAAGCATAAAACAATTAAAATGGAGTTCTACAAATTTAACACAAAAACTATGAATAAAAAAATCAAAAATCAAGGTTATTCCAGTATATATTTGTATCTCATTCCAGAGTGGAAGATACTTTCAGTATCGCCCTGGCGAAATAGCATCGTTCAGAACAATAATCATAGAAACTTTGCTTGCAATTACTGTAGCTCTCTTTAATGACTAGATTTGAATAGCCAGGCTGTTTTAAACCTTCGTCTTCTATATCCACATGAAGCAAAATGTATTTAAGAGAAAGAAAATTGTGAAAATACGCTTAGATGGTTTGGGCACGTAGAACGGATGAACGAAAAAAGGAGTGTAAGGATAATATATGACGCGCAAGCGAATTACGGAAGAAGTCGTGGACGCCCGAAGAAGACATGGAATGATCAAGTGAATCCAAACTTGAATCGAATCATGTTAAGAATTAGAATAATAAAAGAGAATTTATGATATGATGCTTAAATGTGTATAAAACAAGGAGTGTGTGCCAAGACAGAGATGTGTATCTGCCTACCCCTGCGGGGAAACGGCGTGATGGTTGGTTGGTTCAAATTGAACTTTAGTGAAACTCGTTTAGCACGAAAACGTTTAGCACGTAAAATCGGTTAACACGAAGGAATATTCCAGTCCTTACAAAATGCTATGCGATTTCATACAATGTATTTATTTTTATCCATAACACGCAATCAAATAAATATACGTCAAGATCATAGCTCCTGCTCGATAATTTCTAAGGTACAGTCATTATTGCACTTACGCGTTAATTATATAACCTGCTATGATTGACAATCGACATTATCATTACGTGTGTGACCTTAAGAAAACCATACCAAAACGCCCAGTCTAAAATTGTCTCATTATAATATCAATATTAAGGAAGTTATTACAGCAAACCTCAGACCGCAATATATATTATTATTTAATGTTGCTACATAATAATTCATGAATTCATTTCCTTTTTGAAGGATTTATAAATAATATGTATAACATTGGCTAAATTTAGATTTAATGAGATACAATTTGTACATTCCTATGGTAATAAGTGTGTGTCTGTAAGTAAAGGGAATAAAATATGTTCAAGTCAACTTGTCTCAAACCAACCTAACCAGGGTGGCGACTTACCGCGTAACCGGGAATTATCGGGATAAAATAAATTTTGTTATTTCACATTTATAATTCATAATTAATAATATGTTTGCGGCACGTTCCAAAGTGGTAGATACTCTAAGCATCGCCCTGGTGAATCGAACAGTTTTTTTTAAATGGCTTTGGTCGTGTTTGGTGACTGAATATCCAGGATATCTGAACATCTAGGTACTTTCCAACCTTCTTCTTCCCCATCTCCTTCCCCTCCTCACTACCTTCAGCCTCACAACATACCTAAATTGCAGATGCTATAGTCCCACTGGCTCCGCACTCCAAACGGTTTGGGACTCTTGTGCGGTATTCACATTGTCTTTTAAAACACTTTCATCGTTTCATGTCACATTTGATATCGCCACAATTCAACGATCAACGCCATTTTTAAAACATTTTAACGGTCCCCGTTGATCGCCGATTCTAGGTCGGTTTCTGCGTTTGAACAAATTGCGATCGAATAACAGCACGACCGCTATCAGAATTTGTTCAAAGATTTGATGAAGCGGGTGGGATGCAGCATTCGCAGTGGTTCCCAGCATCCTAACGTGTATCCAATCTTTAGGGGGTGTCCGGCAGCGGAATCCCAGGCAACGTGGGCGCCGCAGTGGGCGGCGACCGCAGAGGGAGGAAGAAGCACATCTCCACCTCCCCCAGCGAGTACCGCGCCCCCCGAGGAGCGGGCGACCCGCTGGAGTGGGGCATGCTAGAGTCCTCCGACCACGAGGTGCCAGACCCTGCATTCGGTCTTAGACCCGTACTGGCTCATGACACTGTTAGCTGTGCACTGTTTGATTAAGTTGTTTTAGTTGCATCCTTTATTTTGTTACATTGTCTTTAGTTTCACCATGCCCTTCTCTCTGGTCTCCCATAGTTTCGATATATTGATGATGTTTTTCATGTAGTCTCGTTTTTCACGGATCCTTTGATGTTGTCCTGATTCTTGTTGATATATTGTTTTTAGTTCCATTATTCCAACGTCTCTTATTTTGGTAGTGCCTGGATTCTTTAACAATATCATTTGTTCAATCCAATTTCATTTTGATCCTTTGATGTTCACATTTAGTTTAGTCCCATTTTGTATGTTATCATATTTTACTTTGATGTTGTCTCTGTTCACTGTCCTGATTATATTTTCTTAGTGGCATTCTTCCTCTGACGATCATTTTTTTTTTTTAGTTACGTCATACCGGTGTTTGAAAGAGAGAGTACGAGAACAGCGTGCAATATAGTCGTGAATGATGAATACTTGGAGCAAATAAATGAGTTTGTGTATTTGGGGAGTATGTTCTGGGAAGACGGACGGGCTGATAAGGATATTAAAAGAAGGGTGAATGCAGGAAACTCCATTGATGGAGAACTGAACGCTGTTGGCGCAAATAAGAAATTGTTCGAAGAAGCGAAGCTAGCATTCCATAATAGAGGGCTTATACCAACTCTTGTTAATGGCAGTGAGGTATTCTTATATTAACCCCAGCGAGGAATGGAACTAGCAGAAGAAGAAAGAAAGTAGACTGAATGCTGTAAAAATGAGATTCCTGTATGTATGACCGTGTTAAAAATGTGAATATCCGGAAAGAATGCAAGTCTGATGTAAGCGTAATGAAGAGAATCAAGAAAGGGACGCTTAGACGGTTTGGGCATGTAGAGCGAATGAACGGAGAAAGGAGTGTGAAAAAAATATATGACGCGAAAGTGAATGGAAGAAGAAGTCGGGGACGCCCGAGGAAGACATGGCACAATCAAGTGAATCAAATACTTGAGTCGGGCCATGTGAAGAAGAGTCAGAATAACAGAAGAGTATGTACGAGACGATGCATGAATGTGAATGAGGCCGGGAGTGTGTGCCAAGACCGAGTTGTTTGGCGGTCCGTCCTCACTGCTTACCCCTGCGGGGAAACTGCGTGATGGTCAGTTAGTTAGTTAGTTTACGTCATACCAACGTATCTGATCTCTTTTAGTTTTCTTAGGTTTTTTGATATTTTGATGTTATAATTTGCTTAGCCCATTTCGGCTCAATTTATGGTGTTATATTTTGTTTAGTCATGTTTTTCTTTTTAGTTGCAAAATACCTGTTGCTGTGTCGATGTTATTATAATCAAAGTAATTATTTCCTTTTCAGCTTTCTTATATTTATCCTTTGTTGGTTCTTAGTTATTTGTATGTTTAACTTATTATAACTTATTTAAAATTTATGATTACTTATGGTCGATGTTGTCGTTTTTATTTAGTATTCTAGACGCGTATATGCCGTACATTATTAATTAGCAAATCCAGATCAAATAAATATACCTACCCAACCACCCACATCATTATCATTATACTAATATCGAGAACATTCGCAGCTATTTCTAAGAGCGTTAAAAAGGTTTTACAGTTGATGTCCGAATTCATGTCTCACGCCTTAAGCTTTGGACTATTCATCTTAAATGTTCGTATTACTATTATGTATAAGATGTGTGGGCTTTTTTGTTGTAGCAATTTATCCAAGTGCCACTTTTGCACTGGTAGTTTTCATCCGAAATGAATCATTTTATTTCAATTTCACAGTACTAAATACTTGGCGATTCATCTCGCCTCTTTCCCCGAGGGCTTTGGTTCAACGCTTTTAAAGATTAACTTCCATTCCGCCAATGGTTTTTACGCCTTTTGATACATGTCTAGTTTTTAGTTTGATTGTGTATCGGCATTTTTTAACAACTTGCTTTATTTGATTTTTTTTATTCTGCTTCATTGTTCACTTTCGTTCCTTTCTGGCTACGAGTATTACATTAAACTTTTTGTCCGGTATCTTTTCCTCGTGTTTTGTTTCTGCCTATTAAATAGGTAGTGAATGTGTAAGTTTTTCCTGCATTATTATAAATTCCGCAGTAGTACGAATTGTGCATTTACTGTTAATTTGACAAACGTATCTCGCTTGGATTTCCTGTCCCATTATTGCAAGACCGGTTTGCTAGATAATGCATTTTTTGCGTTATTCAATCAAATCTTTTTTTTCTTTCTTTTAAAGCAGTCGTATCTATTCAAGCGGCTAAATCTACGACAACGAGCAGTTTTTTGACAGTTTTCGGAAGTTTCGAAGTGAAACTACATTATGCATTTGTGTTGTTACCATTTTTACAAACATATCATCGGAAGTTTTTTACGATTCCAGCGAGATTTCTCTCAGATTTTTTGCTCCTAAAGAAAGTACCAGGTTTTTATCACTAGAACAATAATTAAAACCCTGCTGAAATAATGCCAAAGAAACAAACTCCAGTTGCTTTCAAAAGCTGATACTTTTTTATTTTAATTGTTGAAATGGGCAAATTCACTGGTAACTGGGCAATTCTGTCAATTTAGGAAGTCAATCGGATGAGCAGGAAGATGTGTGATGCCATTGTTGTCAATGGTGCGGCTCTAATCATGACTATGACCAAATGCTTCCTCAAACTTCAACTGTTTGTTTTATCTCCGACACATCTTGTAGCTTCCTCGATGTTTCAGATTCGACCTCGCCAGCAATTTGACCTAATCACTATTTTAAATGTAGTGTGACCTTTGGAATATTAGCCGCCTTTTGCTTCCTAGTCCTTTTTGATTTAACTTTTCATAGAGCTTTAAAGTGTCTACTACCATGTCAGAAAACTGTAGATAATTGATAGATAATTTCGCCATTTCTTTGTATTGGCCTTAATTACTACTGGAAATCTCCAATGACTGTGACGATTGAAATGTATACGCACCTAATCAACATTTGATGCGAGGTATTTCCAAAAGTGACCGCTGTACCATATAGTAGAGGTCATTTTCATTTATCTACAGAATGTGCTTATCTAATGGACACTACAAAGCTGTCCAAAACTATTGCTTTTTTTAAAACCATCAAAATTGGATTTTTTTCTGAACAAGTATGCATATTAATTTTCCAAATAGAGTCAGCAGTCGGTCAGTTATCAAATGATATAATTGAAATCACAATAAATAAATACATATGTGAATTTAACCAATTATCATAATGATACTTGAATAATTTACTAGACGCCATTTTTGTGAAATTTGTTCGAAGAAATAAATCAAATAGTTAAAAGATATGTTTTCTTGGAAAGCAATCACTTTGTGGTTTGACATATTTAAAATAAAATAACTTGGTATAAGACCACGAATATTATTTTAATTTTTATGAGCGACCAATTTTGTTTAGTCTGAGCATCATCAAAGTATAAAATTAAACTAAACATAAAAAAAAAACAATGTGTAATACTCATAAAATGTATCATTATTCTTTAATCACCTTCTCAGTTGACGTTTTGTCTCTTTCTATCTTATCTGTCTCTTTCTCTCTGTTCCTTTGTTAGAATTTAAATGTTGTTATTTTATATTCTCACTGTTTTGTTATTTTATTTTACATTTTGTTCTCCCTCTGTGTGTTTATATAACCGAACACTTTGTGTTCTTTGTTTAGTTTGACTTTGTACCCTGATTGTGCTTAGGCTAAGCGAAACCGGTCGGTCATAAAAATTAACACAATATCTGTTGTCATATACAGAGTTATTATTTTTTCATTTCATTAATTCAAAGTTAGTTTACAATTTCGTTAAAGCAACATGCAATCGTCAAATTCAATGTAAGTTTTAAAATGTAAATCATTAAAAAATTAACCTTTTTATCACAAATTTTCGTTTTCATGTTGTGACGTCTCGAGCTAGTACATGTTTTAATTTAAATTATTTATACACAGTAGTAGATACTCTCAGTATTGCCCTGGTGAAAAACTTTATTATCTAAGTGAAAGTTCGCCATTCAGAATCAAAACGTGGTTTGAAATGGATTTAGCCGTGTTTGGTGACCAGATGCGACTCTCTGTGAATTTAGAATATGCCAGATTACTTTTGAGGTGCAGAGTGCAAGCCGCGGCATTGCGAAATTCGCAGAGTTCACGTTACGCGCGCGTCACTTTTGCCATGCCAATTTTAAATTTATTTTGGCACAAAATGCGTGTTTATTTATAACGGAGTGTTTTCAATTTTTTTTAATTTGACTTTTTCTTCGCGGAGTTTCGAGCAGATTTATCTCGCGCCCGCGCTATTTCCATCTTCATTCATTAAATAATTTAATAATTATGTAAGTTCCAAAAAGACAACAGTGCCAAACTATCTTCTGGTCAAGAATTTATGACACAAACAAACTGTTTGCGATTCTTTGCTTCAGTTTTTTAAATCATATAATTTGACGACCTCCGTGGCAAACATACAGAAATTAAATTAAATAATAACATGTCGCCGCCCGAAAGGCAAAAGGGCCGAAGCGCCGTTCGACGGCCTCCGTGGTCGAGTGGTAAGCCGCTCGACTACGAATCCAAAGCTCGCGGGTTCAAACCCGGCGTGCGCCAATAACTTTTATTTAATGTTTCATAACACATTTAATTCATATAAAAATGATAAAAAGTATATTTTCGGCACGGTCCAGAGTGGTAGATACTCTAAGTATCGCCCTGGTGAAAGACCACCATTCAGAATCGAAACGTTGCTTGAAATGGTTTTAGCCGTGTTTGGTGACCAGATCTGAATAGCCAGATACTTCCCGACCTTCCTCTTCCTAATCTCCATTCCCTCCCCACTACCTTCAGCCTCACAACATACCTTATTTGGGGATGCCATAGCCTCACTGGCTCTAGACGGTTGGGAGCAGTTGAGACTCTTGTGCGGTATTCATATAAAAATAAAAAAAAGCTCCACTTTGGGAAGTATTCATTACCTGGTTGGATTTTGAAAAAGCAAGTTAACTCGGGTAACTCAACGCTCTCACTGAGTTACCTGAAGCGACAAATTGTTAAAAAACATCTCAAACTTGTGCCGCTTGAGTCAAGCCTTCTCCCAAATGCTAAATATATTTCAGATGGCTGAAGGGCCACAAAAGTCTTCAGAATCAAACGAGAGTCAGAGCTTTCGATGCAGAAAAGAAAACTGATCAAAACTGCATATTTAACTCATTTTTTACCAAAGTGTCGCTTAAGGCCTTTTATCTTTGCAGCGACAGCGGCACGTTCTAGAGTGGTAGATACTCCAAGTATCGCCCTGGTGAAAGACCAACATTCAGAAACGAAACGTTTGGTGACAAGATCTGAATAGCCAGTTACTTCCCAACTTTCATCTTCCCCATCTCCTTTCCAACCACACTAACTTCAACCTCACAACATACCCCAATTGGGAATGTCATAGTCCCGCTGACTCCAGGCAGTTGAGGTGATTTTTCACAAAAACGGCGTTATACAAATCGTCAAATATTATTATTATTATTATTATTGGGAAATAATTAAAAAACTATTGAATTCCTACTTATAGGTTGCATAATTAGAGTTAACCCAAACAACACATACTTAAGATTGTGTGTATTGGTGCATATGAATACACTTCCAACAGTGATGTCCTTGCGAAAAGTCACTGAGAAACAGCATTTTGTCTTGCTGCCTACTTTTTTTTTACTAGCGAAAATGACTTTGTAGAAGATCACGAATATATATTCTACATCTTCATGATCTTATACAAAGCTATTTTTCAGTTCTTCAAATATGTCAAACCACAAAGTGATTGTTTTCTACAAAAAATACAAATGTACATGTTTATCAAATTTTAATGGTTATTTTCTTTATTGCTGTATGCAAGCAATGCATATGTGTGAGTACTCTGTTCGCTTAAACTCTCGCTGTGATACCTATAAAAACTAACTACAAAAACTTTGTTGCAGTTACCTCTCAAACACTTTTGATATATCTTCCATCGCAACTGTTTTTATCTTGTTCTAATCATAACGTCGTATCTGTTCCAGGTGTTTGGATCTAAAGCCGACCTGCAGCTCCACACGCAGGTGCATCTGCGCGAGGCCAAGCCCTACAAGTGCAGCCAGTGCACCAAGGCCTTCGCCAACTCCAGCTACCTGTCCCAGCACACGCGCATCCACCTCGGCATCAAGCCCTACCGCTGCGAGATCTGCCAGCGCAAGTTCACGCAGCTGTCGCACCTGCAGCAGCACATCAGGACCCACACCGGAGACAAACCCTACAAGTGTCGCCACCCCGGCTGCCAGAAAGCCTTCTCGCAGCTGTCCAACCTCCAGTCGCACTCCCGCTGCCACCAGACCGACAAGCCGTACAAGTGCAACTCGTGCTACAAGTGTTTCTCGGACGAGCCCAGCCTCCTAGAGCACATCCCCAAGCACAAGGAGTCCAAACATCTTAAGACACACATCTGCCAGTACTGTGGCAAGAGCTACACTCAAGAGACGTATTTGAGCAAGCACATGCAAAAGCATGCTGAAAGGGCCGACAGGAGGCCCCCGATAGCCGGCCTCACGAGCAGGGCTCCTCCCGCTCCGTTCCCGGACCATCCCTACTGGCCGAAGATAAGCCCGGACTCCGCAGCCCATCTCTCGGAAGCTATGCAAGAAGGCGGGGGCTTCGGACAGCAGAATGCCTACGACGGCGGTGACGAAACTGAGAACGATCATCTTCAAGCTCACCACCGAGCTCTGTTCGACCACCACAGACTCAACGGAGGAGATCTCAACAGCGAAGACGCTAGGCAGTCGCTTCACTTGAACGGACAAGGTCCTCCGATCTCCACGTCCGGATACGACATCGCTTTGTCTAAAGCTAGCGCCGCCGCTAATTCGGCCTTCACCCCGATCAACTCGATGGCGCCCCATCTCGGCGGCCTAGCTCACGCCCAGCTGGGACAGAGGCCGTACCTCTACGACTCGCTGGGATTCCAGCAGAAGCAGAACAACCTGTCGGCGCCTGCCTCCGCATCATTCCCCAACCAGCTGATCTCTCTGCATCAGATCCGGAACTACGCCCACCAGCCGACGGCCAATCTCCTGTCTCCCGAGCACATTCTGCCGCACTCTCTGGCCGTGAAGGATAAGCAATGACTGTCTGTGAATACAATGTGATGAATGCAATAATTGAACTATCCAATCCTTTTCGTACGGACTATAAGATCTTGTTCTTTTAATCAGTGTTGATGCTTTTATCTTTTAATCTAATTTAGCCCTAAGAACAGTATTACGCAAGGTGTATATTCTCAACCCACATCCTGGAGTGGTGCTGCTCATAGCAGTGTGGTTCCGGCATTACGGAACTTATGGTATTAATTCATATGAAAAATTCCTTTAGATCAGTATTAGCTCGAAGGTGTACCAAACTGTTGACTAGGCGATTCTTTCTCGGATCAACTTCTCGCTTGTGAAATAATAATCTATTTATTTTATGGTAAGTACTTAATTACAAACCGTGTGCTAACAAACATCACACCTTAGCTAATTGGTTTCAACACAATATAACCACAATGCACTAATGAAAACAAGAATATCTGTGAACTTAGTAATATATGATAAGTGCAAAATGATAATTTTGTTGTATGTCATATGTGGAATTAGATTTTGTATCCTCTTTCATTCGATTTGACTAGAAAACTCTATCGTAAACACAAATGGTCCATGAAATCAACCAAAACAAAGAAACATATTGTTTTTTTGACTATGTAACGGGTCATTTGCAGGTTTCAAACTGTTAAAATGTCTGTTTTGCACTTAAAATATTTTGACCTAAGACCACAGTTATATTATAATGAATCAACGATAAACGAATGTGTCAATTTCGCTAACATTACTAAATAAGTATAAAGTTCCATGCAAATTTTTGACAGCTAATAGTATAAATAATATGTGCAAGTACTACTTCATAAATCTTTATTCACTATTATGTTAATTTTATGAAATCGCATTAGAAAATAATCTCTGAACGAATTTGAATATTTTCTATTTCGTCGCCTATTATGTTTATGACAATGGTTGACTATCATTTCCCTGTGGACTTTGAATCTGTGTGGTGATTGTCAACCCAAAATCTTTAGAATAACATATTTTATACTTCACCGGATGCACAGACAATCATTTGATCAAGAAATAATACAAGTTTAACAATTTTTGCCAACAAAGTTCCTCGAAATGATCTTAAATCGATCAAACTCATCTAAAACTGTGTTTATTAATTAATTAATGTCAATATTATTCAGTAGTAATAGTTATTTCAAATGATCTTCAAGTTTTAAGGTATGAATAATTGTTTGGTTATATTTTTAAGTTATATTACAGTATTTTTTGGAGTCACTTTGTTTATTTCTGTTTTAAACTTTCATTACTACATCATAATTTTCAACATTTAATGCTATATGATCATTTTTGTCAACTCTTCGTCATCGTGTTGAACATTCATTGCTCTCAGACCATTTTGTTAACTTTTAATTGAATCTGAATACTCTCAGATAATTCTCGTGAACTTTTCCATATTCTGTTTGACGTTTCATCTTCTCAGACCAATTTGTTCACTAATAATTAAATCTGATCATTGCGTTTCACATTCGATGCTCGCGGTATCATTTTGGCTAAGTTTCAATGGAATCAGGATGATACCTGACAATCGCCACCAGATATTTGTAAATTTGGTATATTATGCATATGTTTTAGTAGTGTAACTAATCTAGCGGTCTATATGAAAGATGTTTTAAGTGCTGTGACTGAAAAGGACTTATTAATCTATAATTTCGTAATTGTTTATGTTCTACGTGGCATTTTAGATCCTGTCCATGACATTTGGCCCTTTTGACCAACCAGGATCCATCCACGACATTTGGTCAATTGACCACCTAGGATCTTTTCCGTGACATTCTTGGTCCTTTGACCAACAAAGATCTATCCATGATAAATGGTCAATTGACTTATGAGAATCTGTTGATGAAATTTGTTGTTCCCTTGACCAGCTAGGATCCCTCCATGAAATTTGGTCAATATTTGATCAACTAGGATCTGTCCATGACATTTGATCAATTGATCAACCGTGTAATTTAGTCAGTTGACCAGATCTGTCCATGAAATTCGGTCAATTGACCAACTGGGATCTGTTCATGGCATTTGTTGATTCATGAACCAGCTTTGGATCTCTCCATGAAATTGATTTTTTTTACCAAACTAGGATCTGTCCATGACATGTGTTGGTCCCTTGACCATCTAGGATCTTGAATATTGAAGGAATTGTGTGCTCTCTGTAATATGGAATAGTAAAGTTGTGAAATATTTTTTATTAGTTTATTGTAAAAATTAAATTCAAATTTAATCTAACTAATTCTCGGTGTAAGAATAATTATAAATGGATATTAAAATAAAATTATGGAAATAAATTAATAGTTCAACGAATATTTGTGTCTAGTTCTTATTCAAGATTGTGTAAAAAAAATATTATTTACGTCTAATAAATACTTTAAAATTATGTTTTCATATCTTTTATTTTGTAAAAAGTTGACATCATTAATTATTTAATTTTTTAAACTAAAAAGCAGGTAAAGTTTTCATAAAATCAAATGAAAACATAATTTTGATGTGTTTTGGCACAAAAAATCAATGTTTTTTGGTGTAATCAAAATCAGTTTTAAATATTTTTTTCAAAATTAATTGAGAAACATGTGAATATTGTTGATGAATAATTTAGAATTATCTAAAACAAAAAATGCATTTTTTTTATTTACACTTTGATGTAGGTAATATACATAATTTCATTTTATGTGATTTATTCATGTTGGCAGAATGAACATTGAACATTTTAAGTCCTTATTTAAGTCGAAGAAATGTTAATTTTTAGAAATGTATTTGACCTCATGAAAGTTAATCTCCCAAAGTCCACGTTTTCTCAAGTGGAGGGCAAACAAGGGAATAATATTTATATTTTCATTAAAATGTTTACTACATAATTTATAATCTAAAAAAAACACAGAAAAAACTTAATTACATACGTAATAAAATTGATGCAAATTAAATGTTTTAATCTTAGAAATAAAAATATCAGAAGGATGTAATCACAGATGTTTATGCTTGAATATTAATTCAATAGATGTCAGCAATTTTATGTTGACACTTTGTGGGTTTTTTTTTTTTTTTCTCATTTGACATTGTCACAATTCAATGATTAGCGTTATTTTTTGTTGTTGATATTTGATCTCCGTTAAGCACTGTCAATCGTTTTCAGCTTTTGAACGAATTGTGATCAGCTGAAAGCATAACAGTGATTTGTTATACTTGTTAGCTGATCAAAATTTGTTATAAACAGACTGACAATCAGCGTTTAATTGGAACTGTTCAATGGTAAAAAAAAATGGTGCTAATCGTTGAAATCCGACGATGTCAAATGTGACGAAAGTTTGGAACACACCTACCTAAAATTCTTTCATAACTGTATAATATTCGTTATTAAAAAATATTCACATGTTTCTCGAACTATTTTGAAGTATTGCAAAGTGGCATAAGTTTATATACTTATTTAAGATGCAAGGAATGTAGAAGTTTTTATAAATGGGATGGATTAAAATGTAGTGTTTTGTTTTATCATGGAATGCAGCATACCCTTTTCAATAAAGCAGAATATTATAGCATAATTCAATTACATTTTGATGTAAATACTGCAAATGTCTTTCAAATTTTTTGTTTCGATGGAAATATCCTAGCAAGAAAGTGTATTTTTTTTAAAAGAGACATATTTAAAGAATTTATCTTTGGTATACATAATATTCTTATTACATGTTTTTACCAGCTCCGCATTACGTGCATATTTCTCTCTCTTTACTAAGTTCTTCGTAACAATGTGTTTTAAAAATCTGCGTCGTTAAAAAGGGTAACACTGTAAATAAAATCTACAACAATTTGAATAGTATTTATTTAAGCAAAGCAATTTTTGTCAATTTAGGATAAAAAGCAACATTTTATTTCCTAAATGTCAAATTCAATCATTTGGTTGATTTCCGTTGCACTTAGCGTAGATTCAGAATCAGGTTACGTGTTCATTAAAACATGTTTGTTTATTTGGCCTACTCTTTGAACAGTTTATTGCAGACTATAATTTTCTTATTGTCAACACAGACTTCCAATTATAATTGTAAAAATAGATTGAATATTGGATCAATAAAGTAAATTGACTCGTTTCCTACTAGATAATATTGATGTTTTCTAATTGTGGTAAAAATAAAACCTTGAGATCTGCAACTAAAATGATTAAGTGTATAATATTGAACAGAGAGTGAAAATTTTCTGACAATTCTTTTGCCAGCACTTTTAATGGCTCAAAAAATCTCTCTATACATTAATATGTGATATAATAAAACATATTGTGTCAAAATAACTCTTTTTATAACACTTAGTTAATTTACAGAAGCCTAAGTCTTTTTGTTCCTGTGTTTATCAATATAATACATGTATATGCAGGTTAGATTCACGTGATTTAAATTGAAACAATGAAATGGTTTCTTATTCTTAATACAATTTTGTTTATTTAGCTTAAACAATGAAAATCATTTCAATGTTCACTTTTAATTCTTATGTATTTGTAAAATTTTTACAATAAATTACGTGAAGCATATAGAAATAAAAACAGAAATCTCTGCCAAACTTAACTCAAAACAGTGGAAAAAAGTTACAAAATTGTATTATTAAATCATTTCAATGGATATCTACAACCAATTAATCATCAGTTCAAAAAAATTGAAATAATAAACTCAATTTTATTTATAAACAAGGTAAATATGGTTCTTTCGTAAATATTTCGTTAAATTTCATGATTTTTAGTTATATCTAATCACTTTGACATCTAAAGTTCTCCGTTTCTTTAAGTAACTCTTTAATTCGTACACGAAATGTAAAGATACCATAAGAACACAGTGATATCCACTTTTTTAATGCAAGTAGTACCCTGGTTTAATAGTTGACATGCCACAAAAACTTAGTTTTAAAATCCCATCAATTTTTGCTATGCCTGTCTCACTGGGAGGAACTCTCGTGTCGAGACATACGTTAGTAAGGGACATACATATGTAAATACTTGTAAAAAAGAACAAGACACACTTCTGGCTTGTTAAAGTGTATCTCGTTATGTCATTCTAATTACACACTTTATTTAGTTTTGTTTATTTCATGAAACCGCAAGTTTTCAGTTTTATAGTTGGTAGGGTTTTGTTTTCGTGATCGGATATCCTATTTTATTGCATTTACTTTCTAGTTGATAACATCTCATTTACGGTTCAATTAACTTACCTCAGAATAAATACAAAAAATAATTTCCTATTATGTATTCAATTCTTATCTATATTTTATTTACAATACACAATGATTTGTTTTGTAATTGGTGCATTTAAACATTCTTTCGGCGTTAACTAGGTTATTTTTTAGTGAATTTTTACTAAATCGAGATCTTTCTTATGAAGGAGTAAAGATGTAAATAAATAAAATGTTAATATTTTATTTCATTTTGAGCACAGGTTAATAAAAAAACTCTTAAACTATAATTTTACATCTAATGGTTCATGGTTGCTAAAACAATTGAGTAATTATACAATAATTTTTAACTTTAAAAATGTATGTAAAAAAAATATGGCAAAATTGTCATTTCTAATTGAAGATCTAATGTTTTATTACAATTTTTCTTCTAAAATAATAATTAAAATACAACATAATCCTTTAATTTCGAAATTTATTAGAATCTTTATAAATTTAAGTAGAAATTGTGATATAGTAATTTACATAAATTTAGACGTATTGTTATATTTGATTTTTTTTATTAAATTTAAATACTTAATTATTAATTAAGCTGATTTTCGAATTGACTCGCTCAGATCATGGTGTGTGAAGAAAGAAATGGTAACATAAGAATATTTCAACGAGAATGTGTAAATAAATAAACATAAATGATATGTGTTCTTCTCAAAATATGTGAAATATTTTTATTTATACGTAAAATAACTGCACTTATTTGTTAAGTTGTTAACTTTAAATGTCAACAATTCTCAACTTAAACTAACGAATTAGTTTGACAACCACTTCAATGTTGTTATAATTACATTCACAATGTAAAAACTGGAAACAAATTTTGTTAAACTATAAAGGAAGCATTTTGTTACAATTGTTTTTAAATTGTTTTTTTTTTAATAATATGTCTTATGTCATAACTTATTATGTTTGAATTTTGATTCGTATTGTTTTATAGGCATAGGAAGCACAATACAAGATTCTTTAAAACAATTCCTCTCGAAAAAATGTTTTCACTTTCAAAATGAGAAAAATACACAATATTATATGAAATCAAACAATTTATCTTTATTTTTCAATAAGTGTTTCCATGTGACACAAATTGAAACCATTTTAACAACTTTTCTCATTGATCAAACACTTGTAAATATATTTTTGTTGATTTATAAATTACAAAAATTCTTGCCTTAATTACATAATAATTTAAAATGATTTTATTCTAAAACACATTAAATATGTGATTTTAAAATACCAGGACAACCATAATGTTAATCATATTAATACAGCATTTAAAAATGCCAACAATGATATCTGAATTTAATTATTTTTTAGGTTACACTACTATTTTTTGTACTTACAATATTTACCATGACTTAGAAAAATTTTATTGCAATCTCAGTAATGTATACTTATCGAATTAGGATTTTTTTTAAAGTTCATTTTTATTTTATGATATAAGTTATATTTTTATTTAATGCATAAAGAAACATAGATAGTCAACAGGTGTATATAATGTTTAAGATTATTAAAAAAACCAATTATTAAAAAAAATCTCTTTGGCTTTCTTAACTGTGTTTTAAGAGTTGTATTAAAAATCGCAAATACGCCATTAATTAATAACTAGTTAGGTATTTGTTAATTTTTAAAATCTATTTTGAAAAATTCACTTTGTTGTAAATATTGTCATTATTATTATATTTGTTCTCGTAGATTTTTTTTTAAATGAATGTTGAACGCATTTTGTTCATGTCTATATTTAGTGAATTTCTGTTTAAAGCATGATGGTGAAATATGTTTTAATACATGTATTTTTATTTTATTGAACGACTTGTCGCATGTCTCTTTCTGTACGCGCAGGCATAATATATGATATATGTCTGTAAGCTGTAAGGAAGATGTCACCGTGGCAAAGTTATGTTCAAAGCCAGCAGTAAGAATAAAATGATAAAAATATCAAAAATACTATTTTTCATTTTTAACCCCACAATATTTCCTATAACAAATACACATTTAGTAGTAATAATAATAGTATGCAAATTTTCTTATGTGTTGTTGAAATCTGTCTTAGTTGAAAAAACTCAGTGCTCATAGTTCTGTTTACTTGAGTTTTAAGTACAAAATCAGCATCTAAAATAACACCTGATAGTTTGATACATATCTTTGGAGTAACGTCACCTCCTGATGCAGCTATCGGGGAGTTATTGGTGTGATGCTGACCTCTGCTAATGGCGGTCCAGAGAAACTCTGTCTTTGAAGGGTTCATCGATAGAAAACAGTCTATTCTGAATAATTTGGACAGCGCGGGCCCAAACATTTTGTTTCAAATAAGCCGCTGGATCTAAAAAAGTAAAGTTTAAACAACTCCACCCAAAACCACACTTATTTACATTCATAAAAAACCAATACATTTGAACTATCAACCCGCACACAAAACATAATCAATAGATCCATCAATCAAAAGCATAGCCAACAAGAACAAACAAATGCATTTGAATGGGGAAATTTCAATTACTACGGCCTAAACCTTTACAATCAATTTCTACTATCCAACAAAAACCTTACTAACATCAACAGATTCAAATCATCCATTAAAAATTGATCTTGGACACAAGGAATTGTGATTTTGACTAAATATCAAAACTTCGGTTTACACTTCACTTCACAGACTAATAAAATGAAACAACCAATGTTACTTCAATACAATATCATCTTGTAACCTTACCTTTTAAATCCTAACCATGTATTTAAAACGCATTCTTTAGTACTGGAAATCCCAATGAGGAAGATATTACTTATTTTGTTTCTTCTTGTGTTTAAAGCATAATATACATATAATATGCATAATATACATGACCGGTCGGTAGCTGAGTGGAGAACTCGTCGGATTCCCACCCGGGTGTCGTGCGTTCAATTCCTCTGCTGGCTAAGTCCTCCATCATTGCATAAGCAACATCTTCCGACTTTTATGATGGCATTAGGAGTTTTTCAAATGTTGTCAGGTTATTCGTAACCCGGGAATGTTTGTCTTACTTTAAAAAAAAAAAAAGAAAAAAAAAAATAAGCCATCTCACATAATAGTGGCACTGTATCATCACCATTTGGAGAATGTTGGCAGGCCTATGGAAGTGGAGGAGGGAAAAAGGATGGTTGGGAAGTAGCTGGCTCTTCAGGTCAGGGTCTTTATTTTGAGCAAATTTTCTTATTTCTGCGTAGCGTGTAAGAAGATAAGTACTGTTATGTTTCAATATTTTGTTTTCAATTAGTAGGTGGATCAATCAAGTCTATTAACTCATGGTATTTTTGGTAAGCATATATGTTATGTTTCACAGATTTAAAAAAAAAACATTATGGTATCTCTATTTTTGTAGGTGCAGCCATCACTCCATATGATTATTGGAAGATTTTTGCATGCAAGACCTTCCAAGTAAACTATCAAGCAACTTGCAAAACCTGATTCAAGTTTAATTGTATTTCAGAGAATCAATAGCACCTCGTTTTACAAGATGCTATTTTATAAACTGTGAAATTATGGACACATAATTAGAGATTAGATTAAATAAGGACACACTTTAACAGCCTATAAGTCTTGCAGCAAAATGATGCTGTTTTGAGCTTGGTTTATGTCAAATTCCTTCGCCTTCCTCTAGCTGTATCCTTACTGTCTATGTACATGTCTTCGGGATTTTTCGTCATGTACCAGATTGATTTAGTAACTTATGCACACATCGCACAGATCTTTACAGATCGAAAAAGATAACGCTTGTATGGATTTATCCTTGGATATTTCTTATAAACTAAGTTCTAAGTACATTTTATTTGAAGACTTTTGGCAGTGGTGCTGTCGATCGTTTCCTCGGCAAAAGATTTATATTCGCATATTGATGAACCTTTCCGCCACCAGGAATTGATTCCAAAAGTAACTGGATAAAGAACTGGTTCCACGTCAGTCTACAGTAACTGGAACCGCAGTGACCCCCAATTTCAAAAATTAACCATCTCTATTACTTTGATAGTTTTCAAAGAAACCATCTTATGGAAGGGGACAAGTTTCCATGACACGGTATATCTTCATGATTCTGTGTAGAATTGGGTACCAATTACCCACAGTTACTAACTTCAAAGGTTGTTTCAACACTTCCACCAAACTGTAGAATAAGTACAGGTGGAAATGTGTTCTGCGAAGCAGTTTCATCTTGATTTTTACTGGGTTTCTGTGTTTTTGTTTTTTTTCAAACCATATTTTCACAAAACTAATTATTCGTCAATGCTATCATGTTATTAGAATGACTGTCACTCTCAGTCATTCTTCTTTAATATTTTATCTGTAATAGTGCCATGTAAACAATATAAAATTTGTAATACATAATATAAAATGGACACACCTAGAAGGAGAATTAAGAGACATATTGAAGTGACAGAAAACTAACCAGGAAATTTTATTTAATTAATATGTGCTATATCACATTTAATTCATGTAAAATAATATATTGTATATTTGCGGCACGTTTCAAAGTGGTAGATACTCTTAGTATCGCCCTGGTCAGAATCGAAACGTTACTTGAAATGGCTCTAGCCATCTCTGGTGATCAGATCTAAATATCTGGGTACTTGCCAATCTTCCTCTTCCCCATCCTTCTTCTTTTCCCCACTCCCTTCAGCCTGAGAAAATACTCCGACTGTCCAAACTGACCGGAGTCAATAGAACTATGGTATCCCTAATCAGGTTAAGTTGTGAGACTGATGGTAATGGGAGGGGAAGGAGATGGGGAAGAGAAAGGTTGGGAAGTTCCTAGCTATTCAGATCTGATCACTAAATATGGCTAAAGCCATTTCAAGCAACGTTTCGATTCTAAATAGTGATCTTTTATCAGGGCGATAATGAAAGTGTCCACAACTTGTCAAAGGTGTTAAAATAAAACAACAGTTTGTGCTTTTCATATATTTTTATTTAGGAAGAGTGTAAGGCATTTGATGTTGTATACACAGTGGTAGTATTACATACACTGAAAAAAGTACACACATACTAATAAATTATAAACCGACAAGCCTAAATAAAGACAAAACAATAGACAATAAGGTTCAAAACAAATTATTCAAAATTGAATAAATAATATTAAACTAGAAGGATATAATATCTATTCAGCGAAAATGAAAACAAAGAGATGCCATTTGAGCATAATTTTAATTTATTAAAACTAATTCAAACTAAAGGGTACAAATTCTACTTTTTTTCAATTCACTATAAATTATTCTCTATTCAAATGACAAAAAGAATTCGTAAAGAAAAAAAATAGACACTTTTTTTTCTCTTTTTTATCATTTTGTCTGTGGAAATAATGTTTTTTTAAATAATGAACTATTTATTATTTTGACTTGTAAAAATAAATAAAATGTCTTAAAGTTCTATAGAGAGAGTGAAACATAACCTCAAATAACCTTTCTTACATCGTGATCATTCTTTTCCCTTTATTCTTGGTATTTTTCAAGTAATTATTATAATATCCCTGCTTACCGCTACAACCATTTGACATGCAAAAGAAAATGTTAGAATTTCTTTTAAAATTCAAAATATTTTTTTGCCTTTTCTGAAGTTGTTTTAGTTAATGACAATAATTTTAGGCGCAGACTACGAGTGGCAACTGTTAACTACCGTTAACGTTGTTACATAATTTTTTTATGTATTTCATTACGATATCATGTTAGTGTGTTTATCTGAACTATATGAGAAAAAAATTGTTTTTTTTTTCACATGTTTTTTTAGAGAAATTAAATAATAATTAAATAATATCAATAATCTCAAACACAAATATGAAACAGAAACTAAAAAGAACAACTGAGTTCTTGTCTTGGTTGTGACCATTGTCTTTTTATTTTCGGGCTTTTTCTGCTTCATTTTGTGTTTTTGATTCTTGGTATTATTTTAATATAAAAAAAAACATTAATTGAAGACTATTTTACTACATTTTATTCAATAAATAAAATAAAAATGTCTTAATTTCATTAAAACCAGAATATTATTAATCTAAGTCGTTTTTATTACATTTTATTCTACAAATAAAAAGAAAAAATACTATTAAATTATTGAGAATGAGTTAAAATGACATATGGCCATTTTGTTTCAAATGTCAAATGGTAATGTTGGTATCAAATAAAATTCCGTGGTCAAAAAGATTAAGCGTCGACTTTGTACGGTGATCCGGGTATGTGGTCATCTCCCCACTTGACGAGCACGAGGTATTCACCCTTATCGCGTACCAGGTAGGACACTTCGTAGTTGTTCTTTCCCTTGTGCTTGACGTAGACTTCCTCGCAAGGGCCCTTGGGGCCGTAGACTCCTGCGTAGAGAATGTTGTTGCCTGAAAAAGTAACAGTCATTAAGTTACTTCTAAGTGGTACAACATCTAACATATTTATAAAATGTTTAACAGTAAGCGGCTTGGATCTAGTTTTGAAACTAGGTGATGAATACCAGACCAAAGAAATCGAGAGATTTTTATTTATTTATACTGGGTTTTTAAATCAGTGTACAATAATTGTTAAAAAATACAAATACCAAGGATACATCAAATATACAATTCAAAAACTCAATCAATGATAAATAATACAAACAAAAGCAAGATATACAAAGAGAGACGAAAAATATACACAATATAATATAATATAATTAGCCCAAACATTGTAATATACGAGGCCTGTTCAAAAGAAAAGGTGAATTCTGAATTTTCGCGGGCTGTGTACATTCGATTTTCGATTTTTTGTTGTTGTTATGTTGGTAGACATATGTTTATCATATGTTAGCATTATCAGCCATTTTGGATTAGTGGTTTGTTTTTGACAACTGGAAAGGTTGGTCACGTTTTTGTGTGTTCTTCAATTTTTTACTTTTTGAAAAAATGGATCAAAGAATATGACAAAATTTAGCAATTTCGGAACAAACTTCGCTACCACACGTTTCATGCCCAAAACATCCGAGAAAATTGCATGGCACGAGCCGATTGATATGTCGACATCCTCTGCAACTTTCCTAATAGTGATTCGACGATTTTCCAAAAGCACTTTCTTCAATGTTTCGATGTTTTCTTCGTTTGTTGACGTGGTTGCAACTCCGGGACGCTCATCGTCATTAACATCTTCTCGGCCTTCTGTAAAGCGCTTGTACCACTTATAAACACTTTTCAGAAGGCCGTGAAGATGTTAATGACGATGAGCGTTCTGTAGTTATGGAAAAACAAATCATGGATTTTATTCTTTGATCCATTTTTTTTAAAGTAAAAAATCGAAGAACACACAAAAACGTGACTAACTTCCAGTTGTCAAAAACAAACCACTAATCCAAAATGGCTGATAATGCTAAAATATGATTAACATGTGTGTACCAACATAACAACAACAAAAATATCGATAATAGAATGTACACAGCCCGCGAAAATTATAAATTCACCTTTTCTTTTGAAAAGGCCATGTATGTTTAAGCAATAGCAGGACATTTTTTTCTGAAACTGTACAAATCGTCAACAAAAATATCTACATCAGCACACTCTATCCTATTATACAGTCGGCACATTCGAGACAGAGGGCTAAAGTAGGCAATATTATTTCTGATTGTACTCAGGTGGAATGTGCTATGGCGTCTTAAACAATAAGAATTAGGTACATTTATTTCAATACTGCTAAGACATACTATAGTATCGAGATGACCGTGAATTATTTTATGTAAACATAATAAATCAGCCTTCTAGTTTTAAGTAATGCTAAAGTATTCAAGGCGTGCGTCATATGATCTTAGATGGTCGTGTAGACCACGCTGAATGATTGAATTTGTATTTACCTTAGCTGTGTTTTTAACTTGCAACCACTGCATTAGAGCCTAGGAGTTTACCACTCTGATATGGTGGGAAATATGATGGTGTTATATTTTATTTGTGATAATCCAGTGCATTTAAAGCTACTCATTAGCTTCGTCCAGACGGACAAGCCGTGTGTCGAATGCAGCTAGACAAGTGCGAACCGGTATCAAGCAATAGTTGAACATTAATGGAAAGACCCAAATATATTATTGTGGTTGATTTTATAGACTTGCAAACTGCCTCATACGCCAGCCAAGCGTCCTCGTTTAGATGAAGCTATTGAGTTTGTTTTGTTTTTTACAGTGAATATCGCACGGAGTCCCAACTGCTTCCAACCGTCTAGAGCCAGTGAGACTACGGCATCCCTAAAAGTGAGGAGGGGAAGTATATGGGGAAGAGGAGGGTTGGGAAATTGATTAGAATTGAAAATACTATAAACACAACATACCAGCATCCCCCGCCTGCACAGTAAACTGGTTCATCTTGGCCAGGTAGGCCTTCTTTAGGCCCATGCCCTTGGAGGTCACCTTACTGGCATCAGACTTGAAGTGAGGCATGATGGACCCGGCCTTTTGGCCGTTCTTGGCCAGCTTCTGCACTGTCTCCACGATGACTGACGACGTCTCCTGGGCGCCGAACTCAGCCAAGTTGTCACCTGGGAAATAGAAAATGCCTGTAATAAATCTGTGCTGTTCGGTCTGTTTGTGATAAGCACAAAATCAGACATTTTTTCTCTAAACTCTAGTCTCTCAACTAGAGTTGAGGCAAGCACAGTACTCACACGAATATATAACTTACATACAGCGTGTTTCGTTTTAAACTTCAATAAAAAATAAAACAATTAAAATTATTTCACACTTCAGAGAAGCCAAAGCGTGTTGGAGTCAGTAATATAAAACGTATTTTAACACTATCTTGTTTTATTTAATTGTTATTAAAATACAAAAAGTTCTTAAAATACATTTCTGAATAAAGAACTCAATTCAAAAGGGTATTAAAAAAAACAATTATCCATTAATCCAGTAATTCGTATTGTTTCCCGATTCGGAACATTCTCGAGCATGTCATATAATATATTGGATGCTAATTACTGTTTGTACAATATAGATTATTAAATTATTTTCAACAGCGCCCGGTCGAACTGAATGAATAGAACACGCTGTAAGTGCGCTTTCAATATACTAGAAGAATCATCGTAAACACAAAGGGCTAAAACAAGACAAAGGGCTATTTATTTATGACGCCTCGCAAATAAATCGCCACTGGAGCGTATATCGATACACAATACACACAACGCTAAGCATATGTTGTTTGCCTTAACTCTAGTTGAGTTACCTATAAGTCATTTCACTTTGTTTTGTGAACTAGTTTGTTTGGTCAAACTATGATTAGTGTATTTTGTATAGACTTGCTCCGATGTTTGATGATTTTTTAAAATTTTTTTTTTTTCTTCTTTAGTAATGCTCTACCACAGAGAAAGGTCGTAGATATTCACAATATCGATAATATTATCAATATCTATGACGAAACGAGCTGTTCGGTCTTTTTGAAACGTCAAAATGAGAGGAGTGCGTTTTGCAAAACTGATTTTTAAAGCCATAATCAGTGATATCCCGAAAACTGTCTATCTTCCTAATCTTCATCCGTTCATTTAAAATCAAATAATGTTTTTTTTATTTCCGCACGAAAATAAATGCAACGTTATTATTATTACTGTTATTATCGACATGTAGGCAAATTTATTGATGAACTAACCAATTAAACAGTCGATATCAACTGTCAAACATCATTGCCGATTGTGGGCGTGCCAGAAAAAGTCGGCTAATCACCGATAAGGTTGCGAAAAGCTTTTACCATGGCAGTGTGGATAATTCGAAGGCAGCTCTCCTGATCCAAATAGGAAAAGGGTAAAAAAAAAAAAATTCATAACCCACCTGTGCACTCAATCTTAAAGGGCGACCCCACGATGTGGGCGCCGTTGTACTTAATACTCATGTAGTAGTAGCCGGGCACCAGTGGCGTGTAGCGCACCTTGTAGCCCTCCTCCACCTCGGTGCAGTCCATGGCCACGCGGGAGGGGCCGTCGACAGTCACAGCCAAAGTGCCAGCCCCTGCGTTGCAGGTGTCGATGATCAGGTCGGTCTTGGCACCTGAAAACACCATGAGTAGCGATTGGGTTGATGATAGTTGCTCAGGGGCTCTAGCATGACTCTTCGATATATATTTCATCGACACTGTCAGTAATTTGAAATCACCCGACTGCAGATTGCCACCGAATAAATGGCAGTTCACATCAACTTGATTAAGCGCATTCAGTCGATGTGAGTTGTCGTTTGTTCGTTGGCGATAAAATCCATACCGATGTTTCGTGCTAGAGCCCCAGATACCTGTGAAGTCAGTTATTATAACTGGGACCTAGTGCTAAAGATAAAATAAAACTTTTAAATAATATTAATAATCTAAAACACAAATATGAAACAGAAAAAAAAGCCAGAAACTAAAAAGAACAATGGTCATGACTGAGACTCGAACTCGGAACATCTACTCTATGTAGGAGTAACACTCTGAAGATTTTTTTTCTTTAAATCTAAAAACAAATCAAATATTAATAACTTCCAATATAAGTATGATATCGTTTAAAAATGCCGCATTCTTATAAGGTTTGATGGATAGAGTAGAGGTTCCGAGTTCGAGTCTCAGTCATGACCATTATTCTTTTTAGTTTTTGGCTTTTTTCTGTTTCTGAGTTTAAATTATTAATATCATTCGAATACTTAATAATAAATAAGCATTAATGCTTTAAATAAATTCCAATTTTAATAAAATTAAAGTTGTTTTTTTCCAGAAATGAAATAAAAAATAACATACAATAGTTGGTAACCAAATAGAATGTGGAAAAAAACTCTCTGGGAAAGCTAGTAAGACTATAAAAGGACACTGTCACCTCAGGAGACATATGCAACACTATCTAGAAATATAAAGAAGATGAAGAAACAAACTTATAAAACCATGTATGACCGTATTACAAATGTGGATATCCGGAAAGAATGCAAGGCTGATGTGAGCGTAATGGATAGGATTAAGAAAGGGACGCTCAGATGGTTTGGGCATGTAGAGCGAATGAACGAAGAAAGGAGTGTGAAAAGAATATATGATGCGAAAGTGAATGGAAGAAGAAGTCGAGGACGCCCGAGAAAGACATGGCACGATCAAGTGAATCAAATACTTGAATCGGGTCGTGTGAAGAGTCAGAATAACAGAAGAGTATGTATGAGACGATGTATGAATGTAAATGAAGCAAGAAGTGTGTGCCAAGACAGAGTTGTATGGCGGTCCGTCCTCTCTGCCTACCCTTGCGGGGAAACGGCGTGATGGTTAGTTAGTTAGTTAAGAAACAAACTTTAATTAAAAATTAAACTTTATGGTGCGATTGTCACACTTTATTTATTTATTTATATACTAACAGACTATTGTACAATTATAAATAGAAATACATAACACGTAATGGAAAAAAAGAGCAACAGAAAAATAACAGCACATACATAATATTTTAGTAAAGAAATGACGAAAATGGGACGAAAATATACATTAGAAAGAACATTCAAGTCAAAGCCAAGATCAAGTCAAAGCCAAGATCAAGTCAAGGTTTTGGTAGAGTCGTGAAGAATGACCAAAATCATTTAGACTGGTAACAAAAATTTCAAGAATATGGCTTGAGTTAACAAGTCTCGACATCCTAGACAGTGGAGGATGATACCCATAATTAGTAGAGTGATGATTGAGAAACAGCAATTCATTGTTTCTAAGTCTACGAAGGCATGTTGAGCTTGATGAGTTGCGACAAAGAAGTTGAGTAAATAATAAAATTAATAATTTTGAAAATTTCAATTAAAGATTTTTTTTTTTTTTCTTTCCTGTTCCCAAACATAGCTAAAGCCTTTTCAAGAAATCTTTTGATTTTGAAAGTTGGTCTCTCACCAGTGAGATACCAAAAGAATCTTCCACTCAAGAACAACGTTCAAACATACAACATTTAAGTTTATTTCAATTGTGATTGCACACGAATTTGAAACGTATTTAAAACAACGTAAAAATTATGTTTGCATACAGATATAATTGCTAAGTTAGGATGTAAGAACTTTCGAAAAAAGCATGTTTTCCAAAAGTAATAATATCTCACCAGTTTTGACGGGATTCAGCCCATTCCCGTGAGCGTGGACCGCAGCCGGGTCCGCGTCGTCCTTACCCACCTTGATGCGCAAGGGCGAGGCCGGGATGTGAACGCCGTTGAACTTGACGTGGATCTGATGGATGCCGTTCTCTCGGGGCATGAAGCGCACCGAGTACTGGTCGCCGTCTATGTTCTGGATGAAACAGTCGTCAACTGCGCCAGACGGGGATTTTATCTGGAAGAACATTATATTTTGATGTATGGTCGTGAGACGTCCTTGAAATTTAGTTTAAGAGCTTCTTCTAGCTTTGAAGATTCTTTTTTAGGATATCATGGACAACCAGGGGGGACCAATATTTCCGTTCTGGAAGAGCTTAGCATCTACAAAGGACTGTTGACTGCTTGCCAACAACGTATCCTAAGAAACTTTGAATAAGTCGATTGCCTGAACTGTAGACTTTTCACTTTTTTAATGATATAAAGAGATAGAATAAACAAAAAGCTTTCATTATTATTTAGGCAAACCTTCTGTTTTTAGTGTCTGTGTGATATTTTGACTTTATAAATCATTTTGATGGTGTATTGTATTGATATTGTTTTTGCTTAATGTGTTCAAATATATTTATTTAAAATTTCCGAATTCCCAGTGGGCGGTAACTAATAGGCTATCCAACATCTTTTAATACATCTATATCTCTTTTTATCGAGTCAGTATAAAGCCAATAATTCCGACTAAACTATTTAGCAATGGTACCTCTCCATGTTCTTCACAAAAAATTACCCGCACCAGGCGCCAATTAGCTCAGAACTGGGCCTGATTGTTGTAGGACTGCGCTACATCTGCAGACCCTCGGGAAACTGTGCCACTTCCAGGAGATAAGCATTAACGATAGTCAAAGACATCCATCAAGTTAGGTAAGGGTAAATTTAACTCACCCTAGCGTCCAGCTCTCCCCTGGCTCCGTTGAACCTGATGTAGAACTGGGCGGGCTTGTCCACCTGCAGATTCTCGGGGAACTGGGCCACCTCCAGGAGATGGGCGTCTCCGATGGCCGAGGTTATATATACTCTGAACGGGGAGTCAGGAATGTGCTGGTCGTTGAATTTCATACCCACGCGGTACTCACCTGGAATTGAAATACAGATTTAATATTGTGAAATATATTTTTTATAGTGAATACCGCACAAGAGTCCTAACTACTCCCAATCGTCTAGAGCCAGTCAGACAATGGCATCCCCAATTGGGGTATGTTCTGATGCTGAAGGTAGGAGGGGGGAAGGAGATGGGGAAGAGGAAGATTGGAAAGTAACCTGGCTATTTAGATCTGGTCACCAAACACGGCTTAAGCCATTTTAAGCAACGTTTCGATTCTTAATGGAGGTTTTGAAGTTACAGAAAAATGTTCTATTTTCGAAATTTGACCAAACGCTAGACTTGGGGTCGGATTTAGAATGCCATTTTCTCAAGCTCTATGGAAAAAACTGCCATTAACAAAATTTTTGGAAATACGATCAATTTGATGGACCAAATGCGAGACTTGGGGTCGGATTTAGAATGCCGTTTTCTCAAGCTCTATGGTATCAATTGGAATAAAACTTTGCCGTTCTATTAGGAAAAAATAACTGCTTCGGATTCAATGGAAAAAACTGCCATTAACAACATTTTTCGAAATACAATCAATTTGATGGAACAAATGCGAGACTTGGGGTCGGATTTAGAATGCCGTTTTCTCAAGCTCTATGGTATCGATTGGAATTAAACTTTACAGTTTCTATTAAGAAATATAAACTGCGTCGGATTAAATGGAAAAAAACTGCTATTACTTACATTTTTGTAAATACCATCAATTTAATGGACCAAATGCGAGACTTGGGATCCGATTTAGAATGTCGTTTTCTCAAGCTCTATGGTGTCGATTGGAATGAAACTTTGCAGTTTTATTAGGAAAAAATAACTGCTTCGGATTCAATGGAAAAAACTGCCATTAACAACATTTTTCGAAATACAATCAATTTGATGGACCAAATGCGAGACTTGGGGTCGGATTTAGAATGCCGTTTTCTCAAGCTCTATGGTATCGATTGGAATTAAACTTTACAGTTTCTATTAAGAAATATAAACTGCGTCGGATTAAATGGAAAAAAACTGCTATTACTTACATTTTTGTAAATACCATCAATTTAATGGACCAAATGCGAGACTTGGGATCGGATTTAGAATGTCATTTTCTCAAGCTCTATGGTGTCGATTGGAATGAAACTTTGCACAAAAACGTGACTAACCTTTCCAGTTGTCAAAAACAAACCACTTGTCCAAAATGGCTGATAATGCTAACATATGATAAACATATGTGTACCAACAAAACAGCAACAAAAATGTACACAGCCCGCGAAAATTCAAAATTCACCTTTTCTTTTGAACAGGCCATGTATTATGCAAACCCCAACTAAGAACACGCTTCCTTATGCCGCTGACGGTCTCCGCGGTCGATTGGTAAGACGCTCGACTTTGAATTCAGAGGTCGCGGGTTCAAACCTGGCGTGCGCAAATAAATTTTATTTAATTAATATGTATCATAACACATTAAATAATATATAGTACATATTGTGGTGGAAACTTTAAGTATCACCCTGGGGAAAGAGCATCATTCAGAATCGAAACGTTGCTTCAATGGCTTTAGCTGTGTCTGGTGACCAGATATGAATAGTCAGGTACTTTCCAAACTTCCTTTTCCCCATCTATTTCCCCTCCCCACTACCTTCAGCCTCACGAAATACCCCAATCTCACTGGCTCTAGACGGTTAGGAGCAGTTGGGTAGTAAAAATATTTTACTAGCCCTGGAAGGTGATTGTCTAATTAAATGGGGATTAGAAAGTTGCCATTTTAGTAAATGAATAAATTTAAAGCCTCGCAAAATCCTCCATAGCGCACCCTCACCCTCAAAAATATGTCCAGAAAGAGTCTTGTCTGGTGTAACGAAGTATTCAAATAAAAATTATAAAGCTCAAACAAATTCTTCAGAAGGATCAACCCCCTGCAGCCATTCCCGCAATGTATTAATTAAGATTTTCTCATAGAAACATACATCTTTAAAATCTCCCACCCATAATAATCTATCATTTTGAAAGAGCGGTGAGCCTAATTACCGGTTTACTGCTTTTTTTCTAATTTATCAAAAAGTAAAAATTACGAAACACTTCATTTTGATAGTATATAATTTTCAGAAAAACCCCAGTAATGAATGTTCTCTCTTATGTTTATTTTGCCTTATTTTTGTCATCGCTTCATTTATTTTAATTTATATGCTATTCCTTCTCTGTTACTCTTTTTTCTATTTCGTGTTTAATATATATTTTTGTAATTGGACTTTAGTCCGTTAATTTATAAATAAATAAATAAATAAATTGGCAGTGGGGTATTTTTGAGATAAATATTTAAGAATTTTGACTATAATATACAGGTATTTTAGTTTTAAATTAATGCCATAATTTGACATATTATATTTAAAAAAGGCTACTTACAAGTTCACCCATCACACTGGACTGGTACACGTTAGATTTGCATGAAAAATCTGTTTTGTGGCGCCATTTCGTGTTGACATAGTGTTAGGTTAGGTTAGGTTAGGCAAACATGGTTAAGTTGGCACTGAAATGCAATACAAAAACAGGAAGATTAGAAAATGAAAGTTATATTAAATTAGTTATGAAAAATGGCGGTAATGCCTATACAATCCGGAAAAACGTGGTTATAATAATATATATAAAACAATGTTCATGAAAAGTAAACGAATATTTACTAAGTTTGTCAAAATACAGAGTTACATTGAGTTTAAACCACTATGGGTAAAATTAATTTCAATACTCTCTCAACAGGCTCATCCCGCCTGTCTATGAAGTCTATAACGACCTTGGATTTGAATTAGAGGTAGTTATGCAGAAAGCGTCCAACCCACAATTAGCCAAAATCGAGTCTTACATATTTTTCTATAGATAAATATCTGCTGAAAACATCCAAGCTCAAAATGCAATAGATTTTTAGCAATAATTTTTTTTTTACCAACACACAATGCAGATATTTGATTTAAATCGATGTTTAAAAACATTATAAAATTTTGGATTACATAATTTTTTTTTTTTTAATTAACATATTAAAATATCATAAACTACTTATTTTTAATAATGCTCGTAAACAAAAACAAAAACACTGATTTTCACTTTACCAATGCCGATTGCGCATATTAATGCTTTTTTATCTTTTCAAATTTTTGGGGTTGGACGCTTTCTGCACACTTACGTCCAATTGACTTGAAATACTTTGTAAGTTAGGTTAGGTTAGATGCTCTACACTCAGCTTATCTATTTTTGGAAGTTATTTCAACTTTCAAACACTCCTTGCTAGAAAGGTATCAATATTCTCTCATCAGATTCATCCACCATTTGAAACACATCACAGTTCAATCTCACCTAGCCTTAAAATCTATCTCCGCTTTGGAGTTGAGTTAACTTTAAAACACGTTGTAGGTCAGGTAAAGTGCTCTACACTTAGCAAATTCATGCTTTTAAGTTAGGTTTAGTGTCAAACACCTACCAAACGTCAAATCACTTGTAGTCAGGCTAGTTTAATATCAATTTCATCTCACCAGGTTCCTCTACTATATAGCAAACATCACAAGATCCATCTCGCCTGTCCTTGAAGTCAATCTCCGCCTTAGAGGGACCCTCCACGGAGATGGCCAGCTGCCCGCCCCCAGCCTCTCTGGTCCAGACGTTGAACTCATTCCTAGCGCGCTGCTCTCCTCTCTCGAGACCTGTTCCTCCGGCCTTCACGAGATGGGCGCCAGAGTCGCGCAATGGTCCCACGGTGAACTGGAAGGGAGATCCTAGAGAAGAAGAAAATTAATAATGTGATGTTAAAACTATTTTTTTTACTGTCTTACGACATCTCTGGCCCTGTGTAGTATCGATTGCGCAAATAACAAAGAACGAGCACGCTGATTGGCTGTAGACATTGGATCACATCGATTTTAACGTATAACACACAATAGAAAAACAGACTCTACGCTCAACCAACTATTATGCAATTCGTAAAAAAATTCCTTGACAAATACTTTTTTCATACTTTACACGATAACAGTTGAATACAGTGTGTGTTTTTTTAAAATTAACTCCATACAGGAGGCCTTGAAGGAAATAATTTATTTCAGGGCCTATGTCATCTTTAAGGATGCTGTGTGGTGGGTCTTCTTGAGGAAAAGAAGGAGTGAACCTGAATCTTAAAGAGACCCATGTTGAAGGAGGGAGGAAACACAGAGGCAGGAAAATCATTCCACAGCTGAGCTGTTAAACATAAAAACGAGTCGTAAAAGCGAACCGTTCTCATGTATTGGATGTAAGCCATGTACAAATGTAAGGCGCGCGATAGGTGAGTTTCCCGACTATGCGCCGGTGCCGAAGGGATCAATGACGCAAGTTCCTCTGAGCATCTTCCTTTGAAATACCGGTAGAACAAGGACAGCATTCCCATCTGACGTATCTGCTCCAAAGATTACAATCCGCTTGTTAAGATAAGTAAATCTATCAAACGGACCGTCCGTTCCTCGAGGGTTTTTTTAAGTATTTAGGGGCTCCAGACCAGAGGTGGCCAGAATTGATGTGGGCAGCGCGATGGAAAACATAATTATCCCATGATGTTGGTAATTTGTAAATGATTTAGGGAATATTTTTATATGAGTTAGGTTAGTTAAGGAATACTTGGAGCAAGTGGATGAGTTTGTGTATTTAGGAAGTATGTTCACGAGTGACGGAAAGGCCGATAAGGATATTGAAAGAAGGTTGAATGCAGGAAACTTCATTAATTAAGGACTAATAAGAAATGGTCTAAAGAAGCTAAGTTAGCAGTCCACAGTGGAATTTTTATACCAACCCCGATGTATGGCAGTAAGACATGGAACTGGCAGAAGAAGGATGAAAGTAGACTGAATGCTGTAGAAATTAAATCCCTGAGACGTATGTGTCCATGAATGACCGTGTTTATAAAGTGGATATCCGGAAAAAATGTAATGCTGATGTAAGCGTAATGAATGGGATCAATAAAGGGACGCTTAGATGGTTTGGGCATGTAGAGCAAATTGACGAAAAAAGGAGTGTGAAAAGAATATATGAGGCGAAAGCGAATGGAAGAAGAAGTCAGAGACGCTCGAGGAAAAGATGGCACGACCAAGTGAACCGAAAAATTAAATCGGGCCACGTGAAGAGTCAGAATAACAGAACAGTATGTATTAGAAGATGTATGAATGTGTACTCGTACGTAGTAAGGAGTGTGTGCCAAGACAGATTTGAATGGCGGTATGTCATCTTTGAGGGGAACGGCGTGATGGTTAGTTAGTTAGTTTTCAGTTAAGGAATATTTTGCTATGAGTTAGTAAATATTTTAAATAAATTTAAATAAGATCTTTATTTTCACGGCGCTCCTTCAGAGATATGCAGTAGATTGGCTTGACGCTAGGCGCCAGTACTAATAGACTTACCGGGAATGTGGATCTCCCTGTATTTGACAGACACTGTGTGAACTCCCAGTTCTTTGGGCACGAAGACCACCGAATATAGTCCATCTTCTATTTCCTGGATCTCAGCATCTTCGCACAGGCCCCCGGGGCTGGTGACGGTGGCGGCTAGGTCGAAGGATGTGATGCCTGAAAAGTAAAATAAGAATATTATGGACTATGGTAATAATAAATCAGTAAGTGTTAAAGGTGATATTAGATCAGTGGAACCCAGTACTTACGATCGTTTGGACATTGACTCGTTAAAAATTATAAGACGACATGTAGTCTCATCGATTGTATTTAGGAAAAAGGCGTTTGTTGGATTCGAAGCTGTTTTAAAAAACCAAATGTGTTTTCAGCTTCAGATGGATTTTGAAAATAGTGAACTGTAAAACGAAAAAACTATACTACTTGAAGGGAGAGATTATGGAGTGAAGGAAGGAAGAAAACCAATTCAATCACCGACGAAGTTGATGTTTGAGTTATTAATTCTTCTTACACAACAAATCACAACATTCAACTTAATTTTACTTAAAGAACAACAACTAAGCGACGACCAAGCGAGACACCAACGAACGAAACACATTTTTTCACATCAATCTCCTGTTTCTTGATTGTCACTTGTTTTCAAACTCGGTGTTGTTGAATACGGAAATCGAATATAGTGAAATGGTTGGATAAGGTAGGAACGGAATGGAAAACAAGAAGGTAAGAACCTAAAAATTATCTCTTTGAAACCTGAAGACTAAAATAAGAATATTATGGACTATAGTGTTAATAAATCAGTAAGTGTAAAAATATACGACGACACGTCTTATCGACTGTGTTTAGATGAAAGGCGTTATTCCTCATTTTTTCGCAAGGAAATTCAGACCTAAGTGATAACATATCCTGATCATCATTTGATCAAATGCTGAAACGAGCCGAGAATTGGTGGTAAGCGGGGGCGATTACTTGAAGTGGTAACAGTGAAAAAATCATAATAGCGCTAATCAGGGGCTGCTCGTGACTATTTCGTGTGTATAGTGCTGGAAAAAAATTGTACGAAAAATTTTCAATTTTAACAAGACCCACCAAAACTGAAAAATCTTGAAAATCTTAATACATTTTTTATTTTTTTTAAATAAAAACATAATTTTCGGCTACAACAATATCGAACATGACGTTTTTACTATCTTAGGACACTAAAAGTCACGAGCCGCCCCTGGCGCTAGTTATTATTGATTTGCGACAGTGTAAAATGTGACAGGGATTCAAACCATAAAATTCTAAAACCAACCCAGAAAGTGCATAACTTTTCAATTTCATACAAGAGTGTGAATCCAAGAATGACTTGAAATTTTTGTCAAAATTTGTAGTTATAAATGTAAATAAAAGTTCTCCTAGTGAACAAAGCACTGATAAATTTGATTTTTTAAAGCAAAATTTTCCAAACATGCACTTTGGGCTGTGTTGCATCTAAAGCTGCAATAAACACCGAATGTGTTTTCAGCTTCGGATGAATTTATAATAATGAACTGTAAAAACGATAAACTAAAATACCACTTGATGAAGTGTGATTATATATGTGGGTAGATTAAGATCCACTAAGCCAATTCACTCACCGATGAAGTTATGTTTAGAATTCTTGAAACTTTTATTTTTTAACTTATTATTTTGGGACCAATAACAAAAACGACGACGAAGAAGCAAGTGCACCAACCAGCAACACGTTGTTCACCAAAACTTTATCTTCTTCTAATGTCACGTGTTTCGATCATAGTGTTGTTGAATACAATCGAATGGCGAAAAGGCTGGATAGGTAGGAACTGGATGACAAACATAAAGGTGATAACCTAACAAATTGTCTATTTGAAATCCAACAGACTGTCCTTATACGTTTTAGGGTGAAGGTATCTTGAAGTAACAATATATGGAGGGATAGCTAATTATTTTTACCCAACCTATACAAACTTGCAATAAATCACTTTCTTCGGGTTTTTACGTCGTACACCGTGAGAGAGAAAAAGACAGCAAATTTCATACACCGCTTCTACATACTGTAAGGATGATCTTAAGCTCCTGGTTCACCGCGGGACTCCACCCACATTTTTTATTATGCCACTAAACTTGACACAACTAAACGGTTTTTAGGTTAGATGCTATATTTTTGTTGATACCAATACTGTGAAAAAGTGGCCTTACGAATAAACAAAAACATTATGTCGATATGTGATATGAATGGATGTATAAATACCGTAGCTTTAATCTTAGCCACGCCCAGGTGCGCCAAGTCAGGTTAAAATCATCAAAAACAAGTCAAAAACTGACTTCACTGCCTTGGATAGATACCACTCTACCAACTCTATGGAAGGTATGGATCTTGCCCCTGTATACTCGTATTTGCGAGGTACGCATGTGTGTAGTTGAATAGTATTGTTACCTGGCATTTTGAATGTTAGCTTGCACTTGGTTCCCACTTCGGTGACGGGAACAGCTTCCCTCTGCCTCTGAATCTTTTCGCGCTGCCTGTTGGATCCTTCGCCGGTGATCTGAAAGCCAACACGCCAGATGAACCTTGACGAACATGATTCAACCTACAAAATCATCACTTGAAGTTTTGAACAAGCAATAAATTGGCAAATAGCAATTAGTTTTGGTTTTCAAAAACATACTCTTCAAAATAGACTGATTGCAGTGGAAATGATATCACTAGGTGCATTTGGTATAAAACTTTTGAATGCATTGCGAATGAGAATATCTGAAAGAATGCAATGCCGATGTAAGCATGAAGGAACAGATTTAAAATGGTGTGCCATTGATATAAGAAATCTTTTGGAAATTTGGAGCGGATAGACAGATATAAAAGTGTTATCTATTGTTTGGATTTGACAATAGAATACCCTTAGGTAGGGAAACTCCCCATTGTAATGGACATCAACAATAATTACAATTTATCAGAAAAACCTAATGGGGACATTGGTAGTTAAAAATAAAAATAATAATAACATAAAACATGATATAAATAGTCCGTCTGTATGTGGCTTCTCTACAGTTTGATAATGCCCTCAGAAGGCGAAACAGCTGTCACGCGTAAAAATAATTACATCGCAGAGCTTTTAACAAAAAATTGTTTTAAAAAAAAAAAAAAATTATTATTATTATTATCTTTTTTGCATGTTCGACTTCAATTGAAGTGTTCACATCGAAGGGTTCATTTTAAAGAACTAACAATTCGTGAAGCATTCACAAAACATTGAAGTTTTTCCCAACGCTAGTTAGTTAGTTAAATTAATTTGGCTCTCCTACCTTCACAGTGAACGGGGACCCCTGCACATGATGATCGGCGAACTTCAGGTTGATGATGTAGTATCCTGGCTCCGACGGCTTGTAGCTGATCTTCAGTACTCCATCATTGGAGTCCTGGCACTGGATTTCAGCCTTGGAAGGACCTGGAGAAATGAAAAATACTTCATAAAACAACTTCTTCGTAGGCCTTCTGACAGACTTTTCTCAATGTATCCAGTTGTTATACGATGATACCACTTTATATCCTCCCTCGCCTTGGTGAGTGGGCTTAAATAAAAGATTGGTTTAAGCACAAAAACACAGTCTGCAAAATTTTGATATTAGCATTTGTATATAAACATACTCGTATACACAAAAAACCCTACAAAGATTATCTCGTGATGAATGTACCTCTAACAACAGTTGACACAGGAAGAGGGACAAATATTATCTGGCACTTTTCAAAATTTATACAATACGATATACAGGTATGATGGGCTTAGAAGCAAAATCAGCAATCTACAAAAATGGTTCTGTAGCATTGTCAACCTTTGAATGATTATTATAAAGAAACAGAGAATTTTGTGTGTCAAAATGTTTGGGTACATTAAACTAGGTACAATTTTAAACAATAATCTCTAAATGTATCAACATATTCTTAAAAGAAAAGTGTATAAAACGCTATATCGACTATTTAATAAATAATTTAGGATGAAAAAGATTATTGAAATTAAAATTAACATTAAAGCATTATTGCTTATTTTTTTTATTTTTTTAAATTAATAATATCAATAATCGGCAACACAAATATGAAACAGAAAAGGCCGGAAAAAAAAAACAATGGTCACAACCGAGACTCCAACTCGGATCCCCTACTGTATCCGGGAGTAACGTTTAAACCAATTCAGCTATTGGAACCTTGTTGGAAACTGTCATTACTAATCGATCTCATACTTTTCATTGAAGATTATTGATATTATTTTTTCAATTTACGTCAGTTTTTCATCGGTTGTGACCATTGTCTTTTTATTTTCTGGATTTTTTTGTTTCATATTTGTATTGTTTATTATTAATATTATTCAAATATTTATGAGAAATGGTTGCTGCCTTTGATTCTATATCCTTCATATATTATATCCGACGATATAGTACAATACAATATTAAATTAGCTAGCTTTATTCAAGTTTGGACAAAGTTGTTTTTCTGAATTTTCTGTCAGCGACGAGCCTTCAGCAAAATTAAAAAATCAAATTCTACATATTATGATCCCCAATGAAATACTTAATACCCTTGTTTCTATTGCTCTCAGTATGATTTATCACGTGTATCTTTAATTTTGTTGTAATCTGTTTGTTTACTGAAAGAGCATTTTTTAAGAGAAGTTTATAATAGAACTCACCTTCAATAGAAAGAGAGAGACCACCATATCCGGCGCTCTTGGTGTCCACTGAGAAGGTGTTGTCTGTCTTTGTTTTACCTTCCTTCAGGGCGGTGCCGTTTACCTGAGGGATCCCAACAAATAACCATTATATAAGAGTCACATAATACAATACAGTATTCATATACCTCTAACTATCTATCGCGATACCATTGTCGCCAGTCAGCAGTGACGTGCAAAGAGTTTTTTTTTATCAGGGCAGGCAGAAGGAAAAACGGAGGATTAATTGATAATGCAGATAGATACCAATAGATGTCACTGCTTGATATTTAATTTGTTCTGTAAAAGTACTGCCTAGACACTAACAAAGATACTAACACAAACTAGCCACTTGAACGCACACACAACTCACACCATACATATTTTGTGTAGTCTAGTGAGCATAGAATTAAATACTCTGACATTAGCGGCGTTTGAGCATATCGTCGCCGGAAAGGCAAAAGGGCTGAAACCCTATTTTGGAAAATTTATTCCAGAAGACTTTAAGGTTTTTTTTGTTTGTTTTACAATAAAATTCACAAGTCTTCGGTACCTGGTAGGATTTTGAAAAGAAAAAAATTACTCACGCAACTCAATGCTTTCACTGAGTTACTTGAAGAGACAAAAAGCTAAAAAAAAGTCCCAAACTTGTGTCGCTTCAGTCAAGCCTTCTCCCAAATGGTAAATATATTTTAGATGACTGAAGGGCCACAAAAGTCTCCAGAATCAAACGAGAGTCAGAGCATTCGATGCAGAAAATAAAACCGATTAAAATTGCAAAGTTAACTCATTTTCGACCACAGTGTCGCTTAAGTCCTTCTGCCTATACAGCGACGATACGTAGTTACTGCTTTTGACACGTTATATCAGGACGGTCGGTGGGGCGCTCGCGGCGGTGCGAGCTGAACTTCGCGCCTGTTATTTAAAGTGTATATTTATTTTGTGCAATAATTTTATAGATAATATATTATGTAATCCAATATTTTTTTATGCTGGTATGGCAGGGTTGGCAGTGCTTATGTGCCTTTATTGAGTGCAGGCCTCTGCCTGTCAGCAAGTGCTTCAGTAATATGTGATATCGACCAACCAATGGCTTATTCCGCTCACCTTGACCTTCTGCGCATTTCCCACCTCCTGCTCGCCCACCGTGATGTGGAAGGGCGAGTTGGTGATGTGCTTGCCCATGCGCTTGACGGAGACGGTGTGCTCGCCGATCTCGCGGGGGGTGAAGGAGATGCCGATGTTGCCCGTCGGCAGGCGCTTCAGGAAGCAAGGTTCTTCCAGCCCCGTGGGAGCCTGGAAAAGTAAAAAAATATCATTGTCAATATTTGTTTATTTAATTTTTCTGGGGGGTTGGGATAAGCAAACCAACATTCTCACTAACACAGATTGTTTGCCGAAGTCTTCTTGAGCCTGGAAGGTTATGAAAGATGAACGCGTATGCAAAACTAATATACTTCTACAAAGTACAAAGTAATTTGTACTTTACAAATCATTTGTGAAAGTTTGTTTTAGTTTTTAATACGTGCTCATGCTAAATAATTGATTGCCAACCTTGGAGTAAGAATATGCATGGAGAAATAGCTAAATATTTGTACCCAACCAATATAAATTTACTTTCTTCGGGTTTTTACGTCGTATACCATGAGAGAGAAAGAGACAAGAAAAATCTTCATAGAATATTCCAGCACTTTTACTAAGTATGTTAAAATGTTCTCCGTCCGCGAAAACTTCACATCATCGAGTCGCATAACTTACGTCAACGGATTTTAAGGTTATTTCCAATATTTGTGTTGATCAAAAAACTTGTAGTGGTTATACAAATAAATCAAACGTAATGAAAATCATGTGACATTTTGGTATGTTTTTGATAGAATTTAAAGTACAGTTAAAAGGCTGAGTTCACTAGACAGACATTTTTTTAACTACCTGTAAAAGATTGCAGATACATCATTTGTAGTATTGCTTGATTAGAATGCTACAAAGTAACACACAACAGGCAGGGGTTTCATTCAGGGTCTATGCCATATTTGGGGATGATGTTAGGAGGTTCAAGGAGGCAAGAAACACAAAGTCGACAAAACAAGTGGTTCCACGATCAAGCTGTTGATGAAAGGGGTGCATTCTCAACTGTGTACAAATGTTGGGTAAGTGTTTGACGTGTCTCCGGACTGTGCAGTATGAGATTAACTCTTCGTAGCACCGTCACAGACTTATTTTATTATTAAGTGGTTCTTAAAAATCTTACTTTTTTGCTATAATATGTCAGTTTTGTTAATACTCTGATTTTAGGGTCTGGGTAATTGATTTGTGAATTGTTTTATTTACCTGAATGGAGGCATTCAGACTTCTGATATCAGAATCTGAGATCTTTCCAGGAAGAGTCACTTCACTGCAGCTTCCCACTGAGATCTGGTTCCTCTTCCTTCCTTCTCCTGAAACCTGGAACAAATTAAAATATTAGCTCAATCAGAAATTCCAAAGATCTATTCTGCAATGAAGCAGCAATGAATATATCACAACAATAAGATATTATACTCTGCTGCTTGTATATTTGTTTGATTCTTAATTACAAAGTGATTTAAAAGGATGTTCGCAATTAGACGTAACAACTTACTATTCGAGGGCTTCGTTTGACAGTGTTGAGGTTTGTTTAAATTAACATTTTGACTGTGTTTAGGTCAAAAGCGTTGTTCCACACTTTTTTGCAAACAAACTTAGGCCTAGTGGTTTGAACCACTGTCTCAAATCGATGATTAGCGATATTATGATTTTTTTACCGTTACTACTTCAAACAATCGCCCCCGTTGACCACCGATTCTCGGTCCGTTCCATCATTTGTTCAAATTATGATCAGGTGTCAAGCATAACAGCATGACCGTTATGTTATCACTAAGGACTAAATTTCCTTGCAAAAAATGTGGATTAACTCCTTTTACCTAAGCGCAGTCGATATCGTCGCTGGAAAGGCAAAAAGGCTCAAGCGACACTTGGTCAAAAATTGGATAAATATGCAGTTTTGATTAAATTTATTTTATTATTTCTGCATCGAATGCTCTGACTCTCGTTTGATTCTAAAAAAATTGTGGCCCTTCAGCCATCTAAAATATATTTACTGTTTGGGAGAAGTCGTGACTCAAGCGACACAAGTTTGGGACTTTCTCAGCTTTTTTTCGCTTCAGGTAACTCAGTGAGAGCATTATATTACCTGAGTAAACTTTTTTTTTCAAAATCCAACCAGGCACAGACGACTGAATCAAGTTTATTGTAAAACAAACAAAAAATTAAAGTGCTCTGGTGTAAACTTCCCAAAATGGCGCGTCAACCCATTTGCCTTTCCGGCGACGATATAATATTATGATAACAAGTTCGCTTTAAGTAATGAGAGCATTGAGTCAAACTTTATTTTTTAAAATCCAACTAGGTACTGAAGACTTATGAAGTTTATTGTAAAACGATCAATACTTTGAAGTGTAAACTTCTCAAAATGGCGCTTCAGCCCCTTCGGCTTTCCGGCGATGATATCTTAAACGTTAGCGAAGAACTGATATAGTACGGAATTCGTTATTCATATCACTTTGACTTAGATATAGCACACTCGGGGTCGGACGAGTGCCAGTATGAAATAAAAACCGTAATGCCTTTCGAAATGAGTGGCAGTGTTGTGATGCACTTCACCTGCTGTAACAAAAAATGTATGATTTTCTGACTCTATGTGTTTCTGACTCACCTTGGCCAAGTACGGCGAACCCTTGATGTGCTTATCGCCGAATCTGACGCTGACTTTGTAGTCGCCGGGAGCTGTGGGCAGGTAGGATACAGCCACCGTGCCATCCTTGTTGTCAAGGGCTGTGATCTGAAAAGAGAAACGGTTAGATATTCCCTCTATGTTTTATATCAAAAAGTCAACCGGAGACTGCGTTCGAATGGATATTTTGCCTAACAATGTATTAGTTCCAAGGATGGTGGAAGAAGCGCGTTGTCTTTTACACCGTCTTTCCATCTAAGCTTATGTCCCTCAACACTTCTTCATCCTGCAGTTTTATTATAAAAAGCATCTCTAGGGAGGGGTTATAATAATAAATTAACTTTTTGCACAAGCAAAGTTTTCACCTATAATCTTAGATGAATTAAATAATGTAGATACGTTACTGAGACAACGCGTCTGGTTGCACCAAACCAAATCAACGAGACATACCTTCGAAACACGCTTCATATAGCTATCTCTTCCGCACACACATATTCATTGAATGGCTATCCTTTTCATACGCGGGTGAAACATTTAGTGGTGAAACATTTAGTGGTGCAACATTAGTGGTGCTACATTTTTCGTAAGATTTATAATGATGCGGGTAGGAGTTTTGGTGACCAGATCTGAATTGTCAGATACTTTCTCACCTTCCTCTTCCCCATCTCCTTCTCCTCCCAACACCTTCAGCCTCACAAAATACCCCGATTTGGGATGCCATAGTCCCACTGGCTCCAGACAGTTGGGATCAGTTGGGACTCTTGTGCGGTATTAACCATTGAAAACGGGGTGCTTACTTTGGTTATTGTAGGTAACCTAACCTTCCATCCTTATAGCAGGTCCCATCCAAGGGAACTGAACTACATTGAAAAAAAAGCAAACCACGTTTTCAAAGTCGAAAACGTTTTCTCGGGTTCTTGATTTAAAAAAACATGATTTATATTTAATTATTTTACCAAGTTTAAAAACTATCTTACATGAAATTAAAGGCTCTTATGGCTGGACTACTATTTTGGGACCATTTGGAATATTTAACGTCTAAAAATTTACGAAATTCACCGAACCCTTTCTGGTGATATTTTGTTGATTTTCTGCCGTCCGAAATGTCTGATTAATTCGCCTAAACATAAAGTCATAGATTAGGTTAGGTTGGGCAAACTTACCTCCGCCTTGCTGGGGCCCTCCACGGCCATGCTGAGCCCCCCGCCGCCCGCCCCCTTGGTGCTGATGGTGAAGAGACTGGGCTCTCCGCTGACGCCGACGCTCAAGCCGGGGCCGTAGGCGGTCACGGAGCCCGTGGCCAGGGAGTCTACATGGAATTTGTAGGGGGACCCTGGAGGGAGGAAGAAGGACGTGAAGATTTTAAAATAGAGATATTGGCTCAGTTCAAGAATATATGGAGAGATAGCTAAATGTTTTTACCAAACCTATACAAACTTACGATAAATTACTTTCTCCGGGTTTTCACGTCGTAAGCCGTGAGAGAACAAGAGACAAGACAAGTTGTCACAAAATATAGCCCCACCATTCGGTATGTAAGCATTTTTTCCGTCTCCCGCGTCTCCGGCGACTCCGCCGACTACGTTTTACATAACTGGACATAACTCAACGGTTTTTTAGGTTATATCATATATTTTAGTTTTTAACAATACTGTAAAAATGTGGTTTTACAAATAAACAAAAACGTTATGGCGACAAGTGCTATGAATTGATGTATAAATACCCTAGTCCCAATCCTAGCCACACCCAGGTCTAGCTGAGTCAGGCAAAAATAATCAATATTGACTACAGAAGCGCTCGCTCCTGTATAATATTGCTCTGAGGGTATTGCCATGTAATGATTATTAGGTTTTTGATCAGTTCTGGTTGCATTTTTCAAAAATGCAGTTGTCTTGGAAGCAGAAATTGACATCTGTAGTGGGGAATTATTTGTTAGTGGATACTTGCAGAGAATAGGTACTGGTAGCTTTTAGAATCAGAGCAATAATATACAAGGAGAGATAGCTTTGCGAAATAGCGTAGTCAGGATTGTTGATTTTTTACTGACTCGGATGTGGCTAGGGTTTTCGTGGACACACCTTTTTAAATCCATTTATAGCGCATGTGACATAATGTAGCAGTTATTTGTATAACCACTTTTTCACGGTATTGTTTTCAACAAAAAAATTAGGATGTAATCTCAAAAAACCACAGAAAAACGTAGTTGTCCGAGACGCGGGAGACGAGAACGTGCTTACATACCTAAAAGTGGTGCAATATTATGTGACAACTTGTATTATCTCTTTCTCTCGAGAAAGTGATTTGTCGTGAATTTGGATGGGTTAGGTAAAAATATTTAGCTTTCTTTCCATATACTGACTCACTTTCAATATCAAACTTTTTGAATGACATAGGAATTTCCATTGATTATTTCCATTTTTAAAAGTCAACTGAAAAGGTACACATTCTCTGGAGCAAATGCGTGCAAATTCCTGTCAGAAAAGGACAAATCCATTTAAGAAGCACATATGAATCGTGAAAAGCATATCACCAACTTTTACATCTTCATCATCATCGGTATTAACCCTTGGCGAGTTTTGGATGTTTCTAGAAAACTATTCCACCCCGGCCGCTCTTCTGTTATCTCTCTCCGATTCACCAAGCAAAAGGATGACGGCCTCCATAGTCGAGTGGTAAGACGCTCGATTACGAATCTAAAGGTCTCGGGTTCAAACCCGGCGTGCGCTTTTAACTTTTATTTATTTATTATGTGTCATAACACATTTAATTCATATAAAACGATAAATAGTATATTTTTGGCTCGTTCCAAAGTGGTAGATACTTAAGTATGGCCCTTGTGAAAGACCACCATTCAGAATCGAAACGTTGCTTGAAATAGCTTTCGTGTTTTGTGACCAGATCTGAATAGCCAGGTACTTCCTAACCTTTCTCTTCCCATTTCATTCCCACTACCTTCAGCCTCATCACATACCTCGATTGGGGATGCCATTGTCTCACTGGCTCTAGACGGTGGGGAGCAGATGGGACTCTTGTGCGGTATTTACTATAAAGAAAATAATAATAATAAAAAATGTGAAGTTTGTCTCCACACCATATCCTCATCTATGGTCCTCCCAACGCGCTTTTGCCTTACGGGCGTATTAAAGAGAAACCTCTTTGGTGTGTAGTTGGCAAACTCTTATCTTTCTGCATTTCGCAACCCTGACGGCATCTTTAATTTCTTTACTCTACTAACCTTGCACATGCTCGCCATTATATTTGACGAGCAGCTCGTGCGAACCCTCCTCCCTGGGCTCGTACTTGATGCTGACTGTTCCATCGTGGTTGTCCTCGATGATGGGCAGGTCCGTGTGGCCTGAAGGCATCTTCACTTGAGCTAGAAATAAAGAAAAACACCTTTTAACACATATTTTTATGAACGTGAAGTTTGGTGGTGGAACTCGTAATTTATAGCGTCGAAAGTTGAATACATCGATGACGAACACCAGAAAACTATTGGTGAGCAACTTTATACTTAAAAACGACGAGCCAGTGAACACTGCACTAGAAATCAATCATTTTTTTTTGTCAAAGGAGCAGCTCTGAAATCTAAATACTAGAATTCCACCCTAAAACATTTCAAATCGTGGAGGACCAAATCTTATCACTGTTAATTGCTTGTCAGACCAGTGCTAAATTACGGCTCAATATGCTGGGCTCTTACGAAGGATAGTACAAGGCTGTTTTTGAAAAGAAGACATTTTAAAAAAGGTCATAAGTAACATTTTGTCATCAGTTTGAAGAGCTATCAATAGCATGATTTTTAGAATTGGGACGGTTCCGTTAGTCAGAGCATGTAGCAACGCTGGAAGATAGTCAACGATCAAAGAGGTTTTTTATAACAAACCTGCAGAACAAAGGAGTGTTATGAAACTTAAACTTTTGTGACTGGTCGGTTTGGAAGTGATCACCGCAGCTTTAAACATAAAACATGTCGAGGGAGATAGTCGCAGTAGACCGGCAGAAATAAACCTGTTTCTTAGAGGTACAAAAACTCTCTAAAGACAAACAAAACATTCCTGGAATAAAAATTACCCGAAAATCATTAATTTTTGCCAACCCCCATCATTCAAAGCCATAATTGTTGCTTTAGCTTTGATGGAGAACTGAGCTTGCAGAAAATTGAACCCGCAACGCCTGGATGTGAACTCAATTCTTCGGATCACTCGGTTACTAACACTAGGAGTACAGGCATTTTTTACACCTATTTCTACGGGCACCCGTCGAATTGACGGATAAACCCAAATACTGTTTGTAAATGTTTTATTTAACTGAAACTAAACTCCGCGTCTCCGCACACTGACTACAACTCTATAACTGAAGATAGATTTATTTACTTACACTAATGCAGCCGTATGGTCAACATCGCCGGACTTTTACCCTCGAAGAGACCTTTTTTATTGCCCCATAAATCATAATGCGCCGAATGTGTTACGCAACGAACGGTTAATTGTAATTTGGATTTGAAACAAAATATTCTTTCCACTGATGACATTCTTTCTTCATTGCTTCACACAAATTGTTAGACTATGTAAATTTTGTTTTAGAAGTAATAATTTCACAAATGGGATAAATTCAAAAGCGTTATATTACCGAATTCGTCAATTTGACAGGTGTCCGTAGATATAGGTATATAGCGAAGTGATTTTCAAAAATAAGAAGTTTCCGAAAATAAAAATACAGTAAGTATATTTACACTGTTCAATTATAGAAAGTCGTAAAAAAAATCTTAAAAAAATACTCTCTGTTTAGTAAAATTTGCAAAGCAAATCGGAAATCCGTCAATTTGACGGGTGCCGCAAACCTAGTGTTAACCAATCCAAACCCTGTTATATATAAGTATACAGATCTGTAATTATTCACTCCATTAATATCAAATATCTTTCAAACTTTCATGTCAATAGAAGGTGTTCTAATAAAACGTAGTGGGTTTGCGTGCAAACTCAAAAAAAAATCCAGTTTCATCTCGCAGCTGATTCAATCTGAATCATCAAATCTGAATCCGGAATGTTCTGAATTATTTGATGGCCTAAAAATAATAAAGCATTCGTTACCTCAACGCGCTGGGACCATTACGGAGACGAGCATTTATTTCAGTCATATTTTCAGCAGTACAGGAAAGCATAAACCTCAAAAAAATATGAGGAACATGCAACCTGTCTGTGGCCATTTACAATAATTCAAATCCTTAATGGTCCGGTGCTCAAATGTAAAACCATTGCTGATGTGTGCTTTCTTAAATTCAATACAAGAAGAAAGTATGGAATATAACCAGTGGCGGCTCGTGAGTTTTTAGTGTGCTAGAGTGCTAAGATTGAAAAATACGACATTGTTGGTGTTGTGTAGCCGAAATCGATTTTTATTTTATTTCAAGATCTTATTTTTTGTTTGAAGATTTTCAAGATTTTTCAGTTTTAGTGGTGCACTGCACGGATTTCTGAAAAATCTTCATACAAAAAGTTGATATTTCTAAAAAAAATAAAAATATATTTTCGGCTACAACAACATCAATGATGACATTTTTTTCAATATGACCACACTAAAAAGTCACGAGCCGCCACTGAAAATAACATGTTAGTATTAATTTTTTTTTTTTAAATTGAGTGAAGAGCTGTAGCGTCATGAAATTTGCACAGATTAGCACAACCATTTTTAGTTCGCAACGTTCTATCATTGGCTTTAGAATTTTGAAGTGTTCATCCAACTGTCAAAAAATAAGTCAAAACATAATTTATTTTTTTTTTAATCTAAATTTAATATCTAAACTTATTTTGAATAAGGAAATAAATTGATTGCAATAAAATTGCTTTGCACTAAAGAAATCATTAAAAATTGCACCCCTTTGTAAATGGCCCAAAGTTCAATACATTTGGAAAGTGTGAAAATTATTCTGTAAAATTAAAAAATCAGCCACTCCGAATGCACTTCAAAATGTTCAAAGACGCCCCGCCCCCTCGAAATATCCCTTTCTCCGTTGTTATTTATGCCCTGGCAACATTTTCGAATCGTCAAAACGATAATTAGAATCAATGTTTTCGGAATGTCAGAAAATGCGCGGCAAAACATTAGCTCGGCGGGAAATTCTCGCTAGCTTCTGAAAAGTATTTTTGAATTTTCTTATTTTGTAAACAAGTCGGTCTTCAGTGCACAACGTAGATGAGTAGATGCCTGTTTTTTTAAAACGCATTATTTTTATCGGCGGGTGAGAGTAGCAAATGGGCCTTCACAGATGACGGAGGGTTTTAAAGAATCTATTAATCATTTTGAAGTTCACTATGTTATATTTTATTTTTTATACTCGATAGTCCTAATTTGACGGCCTCTATGGTCGAGTGGTAAGACGCTACGAATCTAAAGGTCGTGGGTTCAAACCCGGCGTGCTCCAATAACTTTTATTTAATTAACATGTGTCATAACACATCTAATTCATTTTAAAATAATAACAAGTATATTTGCGGCACGTTCCAGAGTGGTAGATACTCTAAGTATCGCCCTGGTGAAAAACCACCATTCAGAATTGAAACGTTGCTTGAAGTGGCTTTAGCCGTGTTTGGTGACCAGATCTGAATAGCCAGGTACTTCCCAACCTTCCTCTTCCTCCTTCTCTTCCCCACTACCTTCAGCCTCACAACATACCCTATTTGGGGATGCCATAGTCTCACTGGCTCTAGAAGGTTGGGAGCAGTTGAGACTCTTGTACGGTATTCATGTAAAAAAATTAATAAATTGCTCCCTAACGTCTAAAACCAGTGAGACGACGGCATCCCCAATCCGGTTATCTTGTGAGGTTGAAGGTAGTGTGGCGGATAAGGAGATGGGGAAGAGGAAGGTTGAGAAGTACCTGGCTATTCAGACCTGGTCACTAAACACGGCTAAAGCCACTTCAAGCAACGTTTCGCTTCTGAATGGTGGTTTTTCACCAAGGCGATACTTAGAGTATCTACCACTCTAGAAATGTATTCACACTATGTACTCACAAGTCAATTTATTTTTTAAACTATAGAATTTTGGTGCCAAATTAAAGTGTTACATCAATTACTTCGCCTTATTCTTATTATAATACAGCTTTAGGCGTTCATCTTTTGACAATGTTTAAGGTCCGGTTGTTTCAATCTCCGTCACATTTGAAGGTGGGTAGTTTGATCAGCCGTTAATCATAACGATCATCAAATGCGTCCAAACGCTGACGGGCCGAGAGTTGAAAGCGCCCGTCAGCCCATCTTTTTAAACCTTCAAAAAATTGCTTTTCTGAACTTGCTACAGCAAACTCAACCCTATACACCTTCTTCCGTAGGCCAAACATTCGTTTTGCCGTCTGGTGTTTCTGCCCTTTTGACACTATTGCTGCACGACAGCTGGCCGGTACCAACGTGTAAGCTGTGCCCAATGTCACGATGAATTTCTATTTTTTTTTTATCGAATTCTTAGTGAAATCTTATGTTTTCTAACATGTTGACTTCACTTACCTGTAAATAAAAAGGGTTGCAAATATTTTTACCAAATTTAATACAACATAAACGAATGCAAATAAACTTTATTTGTTTTCAGGCCTCCGCCCATTTCTATGGTAGTGAGTTTTCATATGTTTTCGATGGTGTTGAGTTATCTTTGGTCTATGTAAAAAAAGCTCTAGAAATTTACATCATTTATTTATTACAGTAATTTATCTTAAAAGTGTTATTAAAAATATCGTTAAGATAAATTGATAAACATCGCTAATTTATGTAGATAAAAGTCATAACTGTAATTTGAAATTATTCCTGAACATAGAAAAATAAAATACTAACTCACATTACTCTCTAAAGACATTAAAACTGTCATTCGGGATTAAAGAAAATAATTTTAAAGTTTTTAATTCTTCTCCAATAAAATCGTCTAAATTGATGTAGATACACAACAGTCACAATCTGTTTAATGCGCTTACCGCCAAACGATTTATGATGGCGCCGCATTCGAATTTCGAATATTCAAAATTAGAACATCGCCACTCCCCCATCGGTTGATGGACAAATCGAAAACTCCGATGTAAAAATTTGGATGACTCAAAAAAAAGTTTTGAAAATCTTAAATTTCTCTTCAGATTTAAAATTAACACAATCACTGAACAAAATATCCATAGGACGGTAGATACTTTGGATATCACCCATGGTGAAAGAGCACCATTCAGATTCGTAAGGTTGCTTGAAATGGCTTTAGCCGGGTTTGGTGACCAGATTTAATTTTTCAAGTACTTCCTAACATTCCTCTTCCTCATCTCCTTTCCTTCCTCACTACATTCAGTCTCACAACATCCCTTAATTTTAGATAATAATAATATTTGGATGATTTTTATAGCGCCGTTTTTGTGAAAAATCACTTCAAGGGCGCTGTACAGATCTTGATAAATTGTAATGTTTATGTAAGATGGAATGCGGCCGCCCAAACAGATTTAGACCAACGTGGGCGAATGTCATCTGGCTGTCATCTGTAAGGGTGTCACTTGAGTGGATGCCTGGTTCGTTTGCGTTCGGGAACAGTCGGTCGAGATCGGCACTCCCCCGGCCCCCTGCCGGTTCCCGGGTGGTCGAAGGGACACATCTGGACAAAGGTCAAAGCAAGTGACCATTCTGGGCTATGGCACTGCATTTAAAACACTGATATTTAAAGATTAAAATATTTTCTTAAAAATCGAAATTACGTCGAAACTAGTCACTTTAAAATTATTTAGAGTTTATTCACTTAACCTATACACAACAACGGTAATTTTAGTGTAATTTTAAAGAAGTAATTTGTGAAATATCCTACTTATTTGGCGAAAAATAACGAGAAATACTAAAACACGTCAGGCAGCTGCGAAAACGCCACGATTGCCATAGTTCCACTGGCTCTAGACGGTTTAAAGCAGTTGTTGCAAAAAAATACCACTTAACTTTAATAATAATTGTGTATGATCAATACCAATTTGAAAGACAACTGAAAAAAATGACTCCTAGGCCCTAGACAATGTTAATCTTACAAGAAAGAATTTTGTTTTTTTAAGTTTTGTAAATTTCTCCAAAAGTAAGGAAAAATCGAGCTTACTTCGGGTACACCAGACACTCCCACAACATACTTATATCGGTTCATATATTCAGTTTAAATTATCTGTTGAAGATTGAATTTCAAAAAAAATGTTTTTTAGATGACATTACTTTTCATGTTAATGGTGGATTCAATTTGCTGATGGCACCACATTCAAATTTTAAATATTTAAAATTAGAACACCGCCACTCCTCCACTGGATGACGGACAGATAAAAAAACTCCAATATTAAACATGCCAGGGCGATTTCAAAATTCTTTTGAATAAAAGTTGCATTTTTTTCAGCGCACTTTTCAACTTTCCACTGTTTGCGTTCTATATCCAGTTCTTTATAAGTAACATCTGTTCGAATTCCGTGAATTTCTACTCGATCGAATTATAATTGTCGTTTGTATAAACAATCTCGCACCACTTTCCAATTTTCAAAAGAACTGCATTGAAAAACGATCAAATCTTTCCCGCAAGACGCGATGCCATATTAAAATATCTGACAGGAGAACAGAAAAGTGACAGAGGTGAGTCCTATTAGATTTGTTTACATGGCAAAGGTCCACAGAATCATAACAACTTTTAAGATATGGTCTAAGGTGACATAGCACTCAAAAACGAAAGGCTTTCCCGAAATTTACATTTAAATTTTTTCTGATGAATCTGTAACAAAAATATCAAATGTTTTCCGAGGATGCACTCCGGATGTAAGTAATTGATATTAAATATTAAAAAAAACTGCCCCTTACGGTTCACATTCTTACCGTAAAACGATTTACAAATTTTACAAATCGTTTTCCAGCAATAACATTATATGTAAGGAACAAATTTTCTTTTTGATGCGATGAATTAGTTTCTTCTCGAGAGATTCCTCGGAATACATTTGAGATTATAGTAATATGTTCATTAGAATTAATTAAAACTCAAAACATAAAACGTTTGCTTTTTTGAACCTGCTACAGCAAACTTAACCCTATATATCTTCCGCTGTGCGCAATTCCGTCCGAGGTTACGAGCGTTATGCTATTTTTGCAGTCTACTATTGTTATAGACGTGTACGCTGTGCCTAATGTCACAGTGAATTTATAATTTATTTTAACCAATTCTTGGTAAATTCTTATATTTTTTAACATTTTGACTTCACTTACCTCTAAAAGCTATTTTTTCCCACAATTTAATAGAACATGAAAGAAATTAGAATTTTAGAAAAGTCCCTGAAAATGAGGCTACAGTTTTCAAAATCTATTGTTGTAGCTAAAAAACGCTAAATGCTTACTAATTAATAAATTACATGAGAAGAAATTATAAGCCATTTAAGGCTTGATATTTTTGAAATCTAAAAAAATGCACAACTTTGAAATATTTATTAGATTTTATCGCTTCTAAAATGATTTATGGTTTTTTAAGAATTAGATAATTTAGATTAGTTATTTTTTAATAAGGTTTTTAACTGCTAAAATGATCTACAATAAATTTCTTAACATAATTTGTGTGACTCTTCGCAAAATGATAAATATCACTATTGTAAAATTTAAAAAAAAAACTGTTGATATCTTTAAATAATTGTAAAAACGCCAGTGACAACACTGACAACTAAATATTTCCAATGTCTTTATTTGAAAAAAGTTCTACAAATTCAATAAAAGCACAGAAACAGCAAGAGATGACATATTTTCTTACTTCTTACATTTAATTAACATAGTAAAGAAGTGTCGAGTGTCAACCCTGACCAAAGCAATAAAACAGTCAGGACCTTGCTGTAAATACGCATAATTAAATTTTCTTCATTGAAGACTCGACGACAAATGACAATAAATTAACTTAATCTGAGCACGCTTCAGTTAACAAGTGGCCATTTCCACACGAGTTCTAAAATACGTACAACCTATTCATGTATTTACTTACCTTTTGCTTCGGTTAGAAGGTTCAAAAGTACTAGACGTGAATATTTAGCCGATGAAAACATTACCCACACATTTCATGCTATCCGGAGATATGAAAATGATTCCGGATGTATGAATAACCTTTTGTATAAGACCACAGATTTTTTTTTATTTTTATGATCGACCTGTTTCGCTCAGCCTAAGCATAATCAGGGTACACAATTAAACCAACCAAATTAACAGTTTAATTTTGTACGCTGATGATGATTAGGCTGAGCGAAACCGGTCGGTCACAAAAATTAAAATAACATCCGTGGTCTTATAAAAAGTTATTTTTTAATTTCTATTTTTTTTTTAGATAAATATTTTTGCAATAACCGTGTCTGTATATTTATGCATTTTTTAAAATTATAACACACAAATGATGCTGTCTAGTTTCAGATGAATAAATAAATATTATTGCCGGATTCTATGCCTTATCTGTGGTTGTTAAAAAAAAAAATTATTTTTAAATATTCAACTTCCAACGGATACTCCAGTTATAATGTAAAAGGCGTGCATTTATTTCATATTTTGTAAGTAATCCAACAAATGAGATTTTATGTCAAACAGAGATTGACTTGAAACAATAATTCGATGCGCATTCCCAAAACGGAAAAAAGATGGAACAGAACTCTTTGTGTCAGTTTTTTTGTCTCACCGAGCGTTCAGCTCTTTCCTCCATTGTCCAGTCGGGCGGCATTGTGAGGATTTGTACAAAATTAAAAACGTTATTTGAACTTTTGAAGCATAATTTAAAAAGGTACTTTCAGATTTTAATATAATTTTCAACCGGTTTCGGAAGCATCCTTCCATCGTCAAGACAATATTAAAACTGAAATAAAAAAAGTACTTACTAACTGACATATTTTTGTGTTGCAAATTGTATAAACTAATTTGAAATTAATGTGCTTCGTTCTACATAGGTAAGATATCTTCAGATGTATACTTAAATCTGTATGCGCAAGGAAAAACGGAATGAGTTAATAAACGCAGATGTTATATCAAAATCTTAATAGGAGAGCCAAAACAAAATTGAGGAATTTTGTTTTTTGTATGTAATCATGTCATATGTCACGTGTCCTTTTTCAAAAAATAATATCACATTATTTTATTTTCTGACTCATCTCATTTTTCCTTGCTAGATATGTATCTAAGAAAAAATTTTGTATACTTAACTCAAAGCTTGATTTCTTGAGTCGTTCCGTTCTTCCTTTTGCACACAGAAATAATATGTCATTTTTTCGAAATTTCGAAACATCTTATAGGTACAGGCCATAGTTATAATAAAAATACAGGGGTTGGAATTGTACACCGTAATAAAAGAGGAAAAAATAGATAATTTTGGAAAAAACCTTCTATTTTTTCTTTAATTCTACACAGAAGGTTAGTCATCTTTCAGAATGCAGGGTAGAGGGTATTTTTGAGGAAAGGATAGAGTGACGCTGAATCTTTATAAGGCTCATGTTGTAGGAAGGAGAAAGCAAATCGTTCCACAGCCAAGCTGTTGAGCACAAGAACGAGTCGTAGAAGTGACACGTTCTCGTGTGTTTAATGTCAACCGTGTACAAATGATAATTCTAGTATAATTTACTTTCACCTATCACTTTCCCTTGGTTACAATCCCATTTCAACACTTAAATATGTCTCTTAATATGTTTGTATTTTTTTATGGTTTTAAAGTTTATTTTGTAGAACTCCAGAGCTTTTAACTAAAAACTGTTTAAAAAAAAAATTAAAATTATAATAATTATTGTTTAAATAAAATTAAAAAACCTAAAAATGTCTCTCAATAATTGTATTTTGTTTGATGTCACTTTTAATATTGTCCTGACGATGAAAGAGTGACAAAAGGTTCCGAAACCGGTCGACAATTATATTAAATTAAGGTGGTCAAAACGAAGTAACGTACTAAATTTTTATTCGCTTTTCTTTTGAATTCTAAAATGTTTGTGGATTTAATAGCAATTACTTTTGCATGTTAAAATTCTTGTTGATTTAATGGGAAAAAATATTGCATCAATATACAAATAAAAATGACTGTAAAAAAGATGTAATTTATATTGTACAAGTATTTAAACGATGCGTGTGGTTTTGGGGTATTTAAAACAATTTTATATGCGGGTGTGGAATGACCTATTTGCCAAGATCAATTTTTATTTATTTATTATCATTGAAATTAACCTTGCAAGTCGTAACAATGAATTCAAGCATAGATTAGCTATCGTTTTTCGTGTTTTTTGTTTGTTTGATACAGTCCCAACTGCACTAGAGCTAGTGAGTCAATTTTATTCTTCTGGTGCCCTCTTATATTGGAGGTTGGCTATCATCGGGATAATTCTCACGCCTGAAACAACTCTGTGGAATAACGCTCGCACCAGTAAAATTCCAGTGGAGCTTTTCCATCCCCAATTAGACGCTGTTCTGATAGAATTCCAACTAGAATCATCCTTTTCAAGCTCATTCCGTTTTTTTTTCAGAGTTTTTTTACCATAACGGCCTCGCTGGTCGAGTGATTAAGATGCTCGTCTACAAATCCGGAGATCCCGGGTTCAAACCTGACGTACGCAAATACGTTTCATTTAATTAATATGTGCCATAACACATTTAATTGATAAAAAAATAATATAAAGTATATTTGCGGCACGTTTCAGAGTGGTAAATACTCTAAGTATCACCCTGGTGAAAGACCACTATTCAGAATCGAACCGTTGCTTTAAATGGTTTTAGTCCTGTTTGGTGACCATATCTGAATAGCCAGATACTTCCAAACCTTCCTTTTCCCCATCTCCTTCTGTATCCCACTCCTTTCATCCTCACAACACACCCCAATTGGGGGTGCCATGGTCCCACTGGATCTAGATGCAGTTAGTCTCTCGTGCGGTGTTCGAAAAAAAAATGCTGAGAGGAATGATGTGGAGAAGAGCAAGATTGAAAAATGACTGGCTATTCAGATCTGGTCGTCAAAAATAACGAAAGCTATTTTAAGCGACGTTTTGAATCTGTTTTATTTTTCTTTCATCAGTGCGATACTAAGTGTAGGTATCTTTGGCACTGGAAGTTAATTTATATTATACTCATAATAAATTTGAAAAGACACTTCAATCCATTCGCAACTTCTTTTCAAAATTTCCAAGACGTTACAAATTGAAGAACATATCTGTGATATTAGTTGTTTTTTTTTTTTAAATGTAAACTATCTTCAAAACTAGTTCAAGCAGTCTTTAGACAGACAATTTATGTGCAAAACATTCTAAACCTCCCCAAGATATTAATATTTGGACGTGCCAGAAAGTTATGCCAAATTTCTTGTCACTGACGAATCTAATAAACGAATTGCTGTCTCGTTTCTTGAAATCTGTCCGAGTAATCTGACCTATTTATCAGAAATATAACCTTCAGATATACTCTGGTAGAGTCGCTATGCCTGGATTTCTGCAAACCAGGAAATATATCTTCCACGTTCAGCTTTTTCTGGACACATGGCGTTGGATTTCAAAGTGATAATTTGTTAGGTTCTTACCTTGATGTTTTTTTTCACCAAAGTTCCCTACCTATCCAACCACTTCGCTATTTGATTTCCGTATTCAACAACACCGTGTTCAAAACAATTGAACATCAAACAGAAGGGTTTTGACGTTGAAAAACGCGTAGTTTGTTGGTTTTTCGCTTGTTCGTTAGTTTGTTGCATTGATCTCCAAATAATATAAAATATATGTGGTGTTGTGAATTAAAAGAACTCAAATAAGTGTCATGTATTCGTTTCATTACTAATACAATTTTGTAAAAGTACTTCAATAACTTTCAACTTCGACTACATCGGTGAGTGAATGGTTTCACATTTTCCCATCATTCCATTTTTTTCCCATAAGCTACAATTAGACACTTCCACCAAGCAGTATAGTTTATCGTTTATAGTCCACTATTTTCCAAATTCATCTGAAGCTGAAAACAACTTCGGATCCAACACATGGTTTATCGATCAAGAATGAGAACTATGGTAAAACGCTATTTTTTTATACAGCCATGTCCTCAGGAACAAGATGATACCCCGAAATCTTCGAAAACATACTACCAGCACTCATGTTTGGAAGGCAAACTTGGACTTCCACTAACAATGTTGAGGCGTATATGGCCACCATGGAAAAAGACATGTTAGGTTTCTCGTTACACGATTCTGTTTTAAATCTAAACATATTAGCACACCGAGTATTTTTTTCGTCATCGGGAACCGGTTCCAAAAGTAACTAGATAAAGAACCGGTTCTTCGTAGGTTTCCGGTAACTAGAACCACAATAACAGCAGAGGTGTTCACTCTATAAAGGCACATAAGCACTGCCTAGCCTGCTATACTGACACAAAAATATTTATAATATTGGATTAAATGACCTTACTATAACATGTCAAAAGCAGTAATTAATTGTGTTCAAACGCCGCCAACGTCAAAGTAAATTATTTTATGTTCACTAGACTACACACATTATGTATGCTGTGAGCTATTGTACGTTCAAGAGGCTCGTTTGTGTTAGTATCTTTGTTGGTGTAATGTAAGGCAGTCCTTTTACATAACAAATCTAATGGCAATCTGTGATATCCGTTGGTACCTATCTCTATTATCAATTAATCCGCTGCGTTTCTTACTGCCTACCCTGATTCCTATATATCTTGTTCACAGGGCGATATCTGAGTCTCTAGACTTGCTTCTCTACAGGAAATAAAAACTACCTTACGTTCGAGAATAGAATCTTTAAAATATCTTACCCTTTCTAGAATTACAGTTGTAGTTAGACAAGACAGTCAGAGGTGTGAAATCCAATCCAAGCCCAGATTTGTTGAAGGCTATCTTGTGAATGTCCCCGTAGACAGTCGGAGTTTCTTCCCTGTCGTATTCCGAAACAGTTATAAATTTCAAATAGTCTCGTACCAACTTGTCGTAGTAAATATCCGGCTCGTCTTTTGGTCCGAATAGTGCGTTATATAATGCCATCGGGCAGTTTGACCTACGCAGAATCCAGATCTGTTGGATCTGATTTTGCTGCTATTCAAACTTTAGCATTCCTGGTAGAATGAGCTTTAAATATACAATCAACCACTTATTTTTGTTGTAAATAATTTATTTTGGTTGTTTTGGGTTCTGAGTCAAAATAGGGTGAATGTGTTCCAATTAGTTTTCGATAAGGCTGTTTTGTTTTATTGTCGCTGCATTTTTGCGTGCACCAATTTAGAATGGGATTTTGTCACTTGAATGATGTAAATTTGCGTTAGTGTATTGGTTAGTAAAAAAAGTGGAAAATGGCAAGGTTTTTAAAAGCGTAGGTTTTTCGTTCGTAGTTCTTTAATCGCTATTCCCATGAAAGCTTTTGTATTAACAACTGGAAGTCAGCAAACAATTCAACAAAATAGGAGTATTTTTTATACTATTGAATTATTTGTAGCCATATTTTCTTAGGGTTAAGATTTCGTCAAATAAGTACCATCAATATTTAGAGTATTTTATAATGTGTTTGTAAAGTTTTATGGGTTGATATGAGAGGCTTCGCGAATCAACAAAACTAGAGAGAAAGAAAACCTGTGTCCAAAGCTGGACACCAGAAAGCTTCTGAAGATAGAGATGGAGACTTTAGATGAAAGAAAGTAATTGTAAGTTCCTTTTTTTTGTAGGTAAGCTAAGAAATATTACGTTAGAATTAGTCTTTTGCATCTTTAGGTTATTTAGCTAATTGCAAAGTTAGTACCCCTGAGTATAAATTTCACATTGATGGTTACATGTCAGTAATTAATTGATTTTAAATACAAATTGAAATATGAAGAAAGATGGACGTTATATGTTTTGTACATTTAGAGTGGATGAATGGAGAAAAAAGAGAGTCAATGTCGTGAAAGTGCATTCCAGTAGAAGTCGAAAATCCTAAAAGAAGTCAACGCGCGGCTAAGTCAATCCAATACTTGAGTTCGATCATATCAAGGGTCGGAATAACAGAAGAGTATGTATGAGACGATACATGAATAAAGCAAGAAGCGTGTCTCAAGACTGAGTGTTGTAGCAATCCATCATCTCTGCCTAACTCTCCGGGGAAATAACGAGGTGGTTAGTTATTTCGTCAGTTTTAATTGACATCTACCAATAATTGCATTTTTTACAAATACTTTCTTACACGTGTTGAGATTTTATCTAGAACATATCGTGGGGCTACTGCAAAAGTTGGTAACTCCACATTTTAGGTATTTTGAGTTAGCGATGATTTGAATGTTTGTAAATTAAAATCTATGTCTGGAATAAATGTTGGTGTCTTATGTCGTTGGGTAGGTTTTTAGCTACTTTAGCTTTTGTTGTTATTAGACGAGAAAAATACTGTGAAAGCACTTTCAAAAGTAAACTAGTCAAGGAACAAGTGAACTCTAATGTATTTAAAAAAAAATGATTTTACACAATTTCCCATAGCCAAATTGAATTTAAAAATCGGTTTAACTCTAAAACATTTTTTTTAACCTCATGATATTTTAGTTCGAATACTTTAAATACCTTTAGCAAAAATTTGATTAAATTGATTCCCCTTACAAAAATAGTCTCGGAATCTAGAATTTACGAAGTGGTACTAAAATGCAAAGCAAGGTAATAAATATACCGGACTGGCTCCATGTCTCTACAAAAAACATTAACATATTTAGCAAGGGGACAGTTAACTGGAGTGACTATTTTTAGGTAAGGTAACCTCTCTGATGAAATTTAACACGCTGTTAGACGATTTGAAGAAAGTTAAATGGTTGTGTGAGTGAATTTTGTAGTGGTTTCATATTTTATTTGAATTTAAGTTTGTTGGAAGAAACAAAGAACGGATTTGGTGAAATCGGATCGCTGAATTAATACAACTTGGAACTGGGGAAGGAAGTACAAAACTTTGCAATCAATATAGTAGCCTCTAGTAATGCGTTTTCAGATGTAGCAAGACTAACAGTGAACAGTGGAGTTCTGATAGCAACCCTAATCTGAAGTGGTGAAGCATGGACTTGGTAGAGGAAGGTAACATTTTGTGTAGGAAGATATACGAATCAGGTGATCCTAAAATAATGCAAGCCCGATGTAAGCGATATCAAAAGGTTTCTTTTGGTAATTTGGAAGGAGTGTCGGAAAAAATATGACGATCAAAATGATGGAAGAAGAAATTGAGAAAGCACCAGAAATATATGACATACTTAAAATAATTCAATGATTGATGATATATAAATTTGGACGAAGCAAGGAGTGTGAGGCAAGCCAGAGTTGTAAGTAATCTGCCTACCACTGATGTGAAATAGCGTGATGGTTAGGTAGGTTTATTACATCAGCTTTATCAGTGAATAACGTTGTTAGCGTAAAACTATTTATAGGTTACAAATTAAATTGGGCGAATAAGGAAAGAGGGCAAATTCTTAGTCAAAAGCACGATTGGGTATATTTATATATTTTAAACAATTAATGAAGGCTTCGATTGAAGTTAAAATAATGGTAAATATATTTCTGTATATCGTTATTTTTAGAATTTTTAAAAATAAAACACTTTTTTTTAACCCTAAACAATTTTTTTATCCGTTTTACGAGGGTCACTCAAGAAGTCACAACTATTTTTTTTTAGAAAAATTATTTCTACTTTTTAGCGTTTCACCTAATTAGGTAACGTTTGAAGCCCCTGGGAACTACTGCACGACCCTTCGGATACCGCGAATCACGTTAGACTGGCGTGGGATAGTGTGGAAGAGGTGTGGGAGGCTGATGGGGGAGAGAGGAGGGGATATGGAGGTCCAGCTTGTAAATCTACAGTGGCGTGCATGGTAAAATATAATTTTCTATAAAATACCACTAGACTAAACCACTCTCAAATACTCAGTTTTTGTGTTTTATAATTTGAATGTTCGAAGACATTGTAATTTTCTGTATTTTTTGTGTAGATAAAAAGTATTGTGTGGGTGTGTAAGAAAAGAAGATATGATATGTATTTTCAACCATTTTGATTTTAATGAACATTTACTCAACAAAGTTGTTTATTCAATATATCCGTAATGTCAATGTTAGAAATATAACATAAAAATTCCTTCTTTTGCCACTCAACAAATGCATAATAACTATCTTTTCAAGGGGATAAAGAATTTTAATAGCCTTCCCGACAAAAAAAAAAAAATAAAAATTCACCAACTTTCAAAAAAAAACTAAAATCTTTTTTTTCTAACAATTTATTAAACTAGAAAGCAATAACTTGTTTCTATTGGAAACTAATTACTAAGTTGAATTATTAACAATGTAACCTCCAACGACTATTAAAGACACATTTTTCTAAAAATATCTTTTTTTTTTTTAAACTCCTACGCCAAGCTCAAGAGCTAGTTCTCTTCTTTGGCGTAGTCATACAAAAAAAAAGAAGTTATAAACATATCAACCTTTATATCGCTAAATTACAATATGTATTATGTTTAATATATATATATATATATGCTTTTATTATTTAATCGAATTACTTTTCTTCAATTTTATTTTTTATATATTTAAGTAACTATCCATATTGTCTAACATTGATATAATTTCTATAAATATGTTAACTTTTTTTTCTTATTTTTTAAATAAAAAAATAAAAATAAAAAAAATAAAAAATAAATTTAAAAAAAAGCATAGATGTTTAAATAACCACGGTTTTTCAGAATTCGCCAATCATCTTATTGACAAAGATCATACCTTCAATAAAAGCACCAGTGCTCATATTCTCCATATAGATGGTCATGACAACTGATTATTAATTTAGAAGCACTAGAAATAAAGAGAGCCAGGAAAATTATTAATCAGTTAAATTTGTCCAGTAGTCCAATATTAGGTATATTTCCTGTAAGCTCATAAAATTTCTCATTATTCATTAATCAGATCCTTTGTTGACGTTTAGTCTTTTTCATTTAATATTTATTATCTGCATCTTTCTCTCTGTTCTTTTGTTATAATTTAAATTTTATTCTACTATTTTTTCACCGTTATTTTAATTTAATTTTATATTGTGTTCTCCTTCTGTAGCTACTTGAACAAACTAAAAAACTAACTATTGAAAAAACTAAAACTATATAACCGCACACTTTGTGTTTTTTGTTTAATTTAATTTTGTACCACGATGATGCTTAGGCTAAGCGAAACCGTTCGGTCATAAAAATTAAAATAATATCCGCGGTCTTATGCAAAGTTACTATTTCATTTATTTTTTTCTCGTACATATATAATGTCAAAATTTTGATTGTAATTTAGAATAAAATTATTTATTTAAGCGACGCCACTGAACAATACTAAACGGGCCGAATCCGCGACATCCATTGCTGTAACTCCGGACAAGCATCGCAAATCAGTCACGAGTATATATCCATCACACACTCGAATATACCTCACGCCTAATATTCGAATATATCTCACACTTAATACTCGAATACATCTACCGTATCTTGTTTTACGCGATGCCGCCTCCGTCTCTTCCCAATGGATACTGCAAAATCGCAGGCCCCTCGGTCCGCGGCGGAAACTGCCGAAGATTGCCGAGGACAGCCGAACGAACGATAGGCAAATTGATCGGATCTGGAGATAGACTGATGAAGATAGAAATGCAAGTCTTGAAATGATGTTAAAAAAATATCATTCTGTATATTTTTGGATTAGCCAATGACCATACCATGTTGAACACACCGGTTCTCGTCCGATCACAGAAGTTAAGCAACATTGGGCGCGGTCAGTACTTGGATGGGTGATCGCTTGAGAACACCGCGTGTAGATGGCCTTCTTTTTTAGTTTTATTTTGTTACTTGTACATCAAAGTTTACAAAGTATCCAAATATAATTCATATTCTATTTGACATAATAATAATATTATTTTTAATTTAATAATTGGCACAATTAGGATGGTTTCCGGCAGTGCCTTATAACATTCATCCCTTTGTAAAGTGAGCTGTTTTGTTTATTTATTTTATTCTTTTTTTGTAGTCTGATTTCTTTGCATGTCCTTGTATTATGTCTGTAAATATCCACGTTGCAAATAATTAATTTGACGCACTTGAGGTGAAATATCACAAAATTGCGCTATACAAGTTCATTGTTATTATTATTGCATCATTGAAAAACTACGGGATAACTTTGTGTCAAAACCGAGCGAACGCTAAGTTAAGTTGAATTACCTTTAGCGAAAGACTTACCCAATGTCCCTGAACACGGCCTCCATGGTCGAGTGGTAAAACGCTAATATGTGTCATTACACATTAAGTTCATTTATAATAATATGTTTTATGTTTGCGGCACGTTCCAGAGTGGTAGATACTCTAAGTATCAACCTGGTGAAAGACCACCATTCAGAATCGAAAAGTTGCTTGTCATTGCTTCATTTAATATTATGTTGTGCTGTTCTTTCTCTGTTGCTTTTTTCCCCATTTCGTATTTTGTAATTGTATGATGGTAGTTAGTTTATAAATATGTTATATAAAATAATATATAGTATATTTGCGGCACGGTCCGAGTGGTAGATGCTCCAAGTATCGCCCTGGTGAAAGACCACCATTCAGAATCGAAACGTTGCTTGAAATGGCTTTAGCCGTGTTTGGTGACCAGATCTGAATAGCCAGGTACTTCCCAACCTTCCTCTTCCCCATCTCCTTCCTCTCCCCACTACCTTCAGCCTCACCCTTGAGTAAATAACTAGTATTGACAAATTAAATATTGCTACCAACGTAAAAAAATCAACTACATCAATTTTTTACTGTATTTTAAAGCATTAATATTTTTTATCGAAGGAAGCAAACACTTTGTAGCTTGACATTATAATTTAAATAAAAAATAATTTTGTTTTAAGCCACTTTATTTAATAAAGTTTAATAAAGTGGCTTAAAACAAAATTATTTTTTATTTAAATTAATATTTTTCCACAACAATGATTTATTGCTTCGAAATAAATATCTTCAGATCTAAGGTATTCTACAGAAAACACTAAGTCCTTCAAACCTTCAACAAGGATCTTTTAAGAAAGGATCACGAAATTCATCTACCACGTTGTTTTAAACTTTTTTTGAAGAAGAAAATATATTACAGCAACGATTTGTGGGCAGAAAACTCTCGTGAGAACGATAGAATTTTTTCGGTTTACTATATATTGGTAACACCGTCAACTAACCAGCTTCACAGTTTGCCAGAAGCAGCATAAGTAGAAATTTGCAAATTGTTCAATGATTCATATTTAACCAAAAAAATATCAATACTATCAAAAATATCTTTCTTATTTTACTTTCCGAAAGATTTGGCTGAAATGATCAAAAGCCTGTCATAAAAAAAAACGATTTCTAGAAAGTTTAATTCAAATGATAAAACAGTGTTTACAAATCACCCAACACATACAATCAATTGGATACTTTGCTCGGCGATGTGTGAACCTCGCATTACACAATTTATCAATCATTTGGCGGAATTAATCGAAAAAATAAATTTCAATGCTAATATTAAGCTAATCCGTAAATATTGGCTTGGCAAAAATTCCGACGATTGCATCTCACATAAAATTTATTCGTATCCGCAAATGAAAATTTTAATTTTATATTAGATGCGAGAGTTCTTGCACTTAGCTTACTGCCAATGATTCAAAGGAATCGGTTATATTTTATATCTTGTTCAAAAACAACGAAATATTTTTTTTAAATTTCAGTTTTTCACAAATTTATGTTCTCTCAATGAAAAGGCAAATTATTAATGCAAGAATTTCAATTTGTCGTATGCCTAGTTAGGTTTTTGCCATAAGTCTGAATCGTATCGTCGCTGGAAAGGCAAAATAGCTTAAGCGACACTTTAGTTAGTGTGTTAAATATGCAGTTTTGGTCCAATTTTTGCCACATTGAATGTTCTGACTCTCGTTTGATTCAGAAGACTTTTGTAACTCTTCAGCCATCTAAAATATATTTAACGTTTGGGAGAAGGCTTGCCTCTAGCGACACAAGTTTGGGACTTTTTTTAGCTTTTTGTCGCTTCGGGTAACTCAGTGAGAGCATTGAGTTACCAGAGTTAACTTCTTTTTCAAAATCCAACCAGGTATTGAAGACATAAATTTTATTGTAAAACAAACAAAAAAAAGTAAGTGCCTTGATGTAAACTTTCCGAAATGGCGCTTCAGCCTTTTTGCTTTCCGGCGACGATATGTTTTTAGACTTAAGCTATTTGTAATTTCTAGCTATTTCATTATAGGCTATTATAATTATATAGCTTATTAAGCTAATTATGCAAAATAAAAATTAGGTTAAACGTAGTACTTTAAAACAGACAACAACTCTGAAACATTAAGAGGATACAGTACCCTATAAACAAATCGCAGAGGGGCATTGTTAAAAAATGAGCGGATACTTAAAATAGAACAAATTAATTTGTATTCCTTCATGTTCATCATACATTTTGACAGCCTGCATGGTCGAGTGGGAAGACGCTCGACTACGAATCCAGAGGTCGCGGGTTCGAACCCGGGGTGCGCAAATAAACTGTATTTAATCAATATGTGTCATAACACATTTAATTCATATAAAATCAAATAGAGTATATTTGCGGCACGTTCCAGAGTGGTAGATACTCTTAGTATCGCCCTGGTGAAAGACCACCATCCAGAATTGAAACGTTGCTTGAAATGGCTTTAGCCGTGTTTGGTAACCAGATTTGAATGGCCAGGTATTTCTCAACCTTCCCCTTCCTCATCTCCTTCCCCTCCCCACTACCTTTAGCCTCACAACATACCTCTTTAGGGCCATAGGCTCACTGGCTCTAGACGGTTGGGAGCAGTTGAGACTCTTGTGCGGTATTGACGTAAAAAAAATATGTATGTTTTATTAAAAAATAAAAATGTAAGAAAAAGATTTCACCAAGAACTCGTTGAAAAAAATGTTATTGTCACGCAGACGTTAGGCACAGATTTGACGTGCTTATTAATCCAATAAAATAGTACAGGACGACGCCTTTAAAATCTATTTGACTGGAGCGAGTGCGATTACTCAGAGATGCTTCACACTGCAGCCTGCAAGATGAAGATTGCCCTGATGATGGCCAACCTCGGATAGGGTAAGGCACAATGAACTACTGCTATCAGTCAAGTAGATTTTTAAGCAAAGAAATGAGACATCTTCCTCTACTACTTCTACCAAAGTGTATTATTTTAATAACATGTAAATTGTGACTAGTATAAATAGCACTCTAATTGACACGAATAGCCCATATTAAATAAGTCGTAAAATGTGTACTGCAAAAAGCTTCTTCTCATTGAAGTTACGAATACACATTTTATGAGAAAATATTGCAACAACTTTCCGTGCTTATAACATAAAACTGACCGCCACAATATTATTTGATAATTTTATTTTCCAGAGAATCGTTCACAATATTTACAAGCTATATTTAGACTAGATTTAAGATTAAGCGTTTTTTTAAATTCTTTCAAGCTTTTCTATTTTGATTCCATTGGATATATTATTGCAAGCTGTTTTCAGATTGGTTCAGTGTGGTGTTTTTGTTTACTTTTATTACAGGGATAAATCAGTGCTGTCATACTATTTCTGCAACAACCGCTTTCCCATATACAAATCTTCCAACAAGCACAGATCGACACGCTTAACTTTGCTGTCGGTGACTGTGATATTGCAAATTTTGTGGCTACAAAAAAAATTACATTCTATACACATAATTATTTTGTTGGCTAGTTCCTGCTTCGGCTGCGTTGGATTCAAAACTACGATAAAACACCGAATGTATTTCCAGTTTCGTACGAATTTGGAAAATTGTGAACTGCGAACGATAAACTATAATACTTGATGGAGATGTCTAAATATGAATATGGAACGAATTATGGAATGAAGGAAAAGCGGGAAACCATTCGCTCACCGATGAAGTTGAAGTTCTCGACTCTTCTTGCACAATTTTAGTACCGAAACAATTCACGAAAACCCCACACTAAATTTAGTTCTCTAATTCATGAAACACCTCATTTATTTTATATTATTTGGAATATCAAACAAACCAACGAACTAGCAAAACGACCGAGCAACCATGTTTTTTTCACACGAAAATTGTTCTGTTCGATATTCAACTGTTTTGAACACGGTGTTGTTGAATACGAAATTTGATACGGTGAAATGGTTGGATAGGTAAAGATTCGGGTAAAAAACACGAAGGTAAAAACCTACCTAATTATCGCTTTGAAATCCAAAAAGCTCTATGTAAAAATAACTGGTCTTAACAATTGTAACAAGCTACGCGGTGGTTATGAAACTCTTTACAAGTACTACGACCTGAACTTAGATTGAATAGATTCATAAATCTGCTACTAAAATAATAACTTCAACGGATCCAATTACGAGTTGCCAATAGACTAACCAGATCTGACCAATTTCTTAGTCTCCCTCGATGCAACACTAATTCTAAACAAAACTCCTTCTTCTATCGGGCCTCACACACTTTTAACATACACTACTCACAATTTGACATTTTTAACTCTGCACCTCACTCTATAAAATCACACCGACGATCACAAATCAATCTCACTCAACTACTCATTCCACGGTACCACCAATTATTTTAACTTTAACTTTATTTCTTTAAATATATATTTAAAAAAATAAAATAAAACTTTTAAATCACACATATCATTATACATATTTACTACATCTAGATCGATCCCCCCTTCATGTTCTTCCTTTTCCTCAACCCTTTAAACATACTGATATGACATTTTAAAGTGTATGCTTCTTATTTTTTTTATTGGATTTGTATTTCTTTTAAATTATATCTTAATTTCTTGTTTAATTTTAAAAATTAGATTCACTTACTTACAGTATCAGTTCACCTGTATATTCCAACACTTAAGTGGAAACCTATAAATGGTCATATTAATACTACACATATAATATTTTACCTAGTTTGTGTGTAAACTGTTGGTCTCTCTAACAAATAAAATAAAATATCTGTTCTTGGTGTGATGAGGTTCTTATCAGGTCCTATTAATATTTAGCATTTTTTTAAATTTAAATATTATGTGTTGTAAATTTTTGGAAACCGGCTGGATAATTATGGCGTGAGAGAAAATGTAGTTTTTCTTTTATGTTTGTTACGGAAGTGCAACTCAGTTTTCTGGTATACACTTCAAATGAACATTTCTCTAATCTCATTTAGATCTAAGAAATATGTCATCGTTGTTGTTTTCGCTGTCGCAAGCAAACTCTGAATTTGGTGGGAGTAGTGAGTTTAAAAAACGCTCATAGCCTCCGCGGTCGAGTGGTTAAGATGCTCGACTGCGAATCCAGGGGGCGCGGGTTCAAACCCAATTAAATCTGAAATAACACGTGTTATATCACATATAATGGATACAAAATAATAAACAGTATGTTTACAGCATGAGTCGTAGGCCTTGGTTAATACCACCATTTATAACCAAAAAGACTCTTGAAATAGCTTTAGTCGTGTTACGTGACCAAATCTGAATAGACAAGAACTTCAAAACCTTTTTCTTCCCCATCTCCTTCCCCTTCCCACTTCTTAAGCCTTACAACATACCCTAATCGTAGATGCCACGGCCCTACTGGCTCTAGACGGTTGGGAGCAGTTGGGACTCTTTGCGGTATTCATTAAAAAATATATTGATATTGATTATTACTCTTCGCTTTTTCCTCCCCTTCCTTCACTCCTTTTTGCATGAAACCTATCATACTCCCTTTCACTTTGAGAATGCTTAGTCTCACAGGCTCCGAGCAGTTGTGACTTTTGTGCGGTGTCATATAAAAATATTAAAAAAGCGTTTCGGGTTTCTAAAATCTAAAATCCTTCGTAGAACACAAAACCAAGATCCAGCTTTCTCAGTGAAGCGTCTACACTCTACACATGCACTTATTATATGAATGTATGTATGTAACATCCGTTTCCTAATATATTTGACTGGAAAGGTGTACGAACAGCTTAACCCAGAATCTAATCTTCCCGAGAACGAACGGTTAGATACAAGTCGAGAGGAAACATCTATCAGACTGTCCAGCTCTAGTTAAATAAATTGCAGTACCTAGTCTTTAATTCAGCAATTCGCTAGACTCTGCCATCACTCATATTTGTGTAAACAGCTGTTTCGCCATTACTCAAACGGCGGCAATTTAAGAGCAAACCTTCGAGTTCTCGAGCCAAAGTCAAGCAATTACACGTTAAGAGGAATTAAACGCATAAATTTGATTAACTATTAATAGAGTTGACTGATTTTATCTCTGCCCTGACATTACACAGATTCGTTTGCAAACTTTGCAATTAGGACAATGTCAGAAATTGATATAATTAAAAGAAAACACACTTCCTTCTTCTTTTTTACGGTTCCTCTTCTTATTGGAGGTTGGCTTTAATAATAATAATAAAATTTTATTCCAGAAGGTATGCAGGAGTAGTGCAATGCAATACCTTCCATAATTGATATTAATACATACTAATAATAATATTTACAAATAAACATGAACAGAAATTGATAAGAAAAAAAATTAAAAAAATAATACAAGTGAAAAAATATTAATGGAGGATATTAGGCCTCATTTCTGCAAAACGCCATCAAGAGGGAGTCCATCCTGGCAGCGTTAAAATTGATGGGTGCAATAATTTACTCCAATGCGCTTCTATGCTTGAATTCGGGATCTGACGGGATTCCATGATAAGGTCATTTCTGGAGCTGTTTTAATTTTTTTTTAATCAAGGCAACCTTCACTCTGCAGCCTTGAACTACGTAACAAACCTACCAGGTAAGTTATTTTCGAAGTTTTTGTGAGGTGCTGTGTCCTTCTTCTCAACGTCTTCAGCGATCCTTACTTGGATTATTTTAATATTTTTTTAGAGTGAATACCGCACAAGAGTCCCAACTGCTCCAAGCCGTCTAGAGCCTGAGAGACTGTGCCATCCCCGATTGGGGTATTTATTTATTTATATACGCCCTCATGGGCTTTTACATAACATAGATATAAAATAAAATAACAGTGACATAAAAAATAACAATGACATAAAAAATAACAATGCACCCAAAAACATTTGATAGAAAATTAACACTAGTATTTTAGAAAGAGGTATGCTATTATAGCCTTCTTGTAACTAGATTCAGTGCAGTTGAATATATCTACTATTTCAGCGATAGAATTACTCACTGCATGCAATCTAGGTACAAGCGAGTATTTAAATGACTCAGTCCTGATATTGTTGTTACATTTAAAAAGAATTTTGGATCGAGTGGATCTGTTAGGTACATAGAAGGTAATTAAGCTAAGTAAATCAGGGCTGTCTATAATACCATTAACAATTTTAAAAATAAAAGTCAAGTCGGAAACAAGCCTCCTGTCTGAAAGTTTTAGTAATTTTAATTCTTTCATTAATGTATGTTGTGAGGTTGAAGGTAGTAATGAAGGGAAGTACCTGGCTATTCAAATCTGGTTACTAAACACGACTAGTCCCATTTCAAGCTACGTTTCAATTTTGAATGGTGGTTTTTCACCAGTATCTTCCACTTTGGAACGTGTCGCATTTGAATGTGTAATGACACATACTGATCAAATCAAATTTATTTGCGCACGCCGGGTTTGAACCCGCAACCTCTGGATTCGTAGTCGGGCGTCTTACCACTCGACCACGCAGGCCTTCAAAAGGAATGAATATAGATATGTGGAGTGAATATTAAAATAAATTATTATTCAGCTTTGCATTTTCACTGCTAGATGGCAAGTTAAAACTTGTATTCGTTTTTGTCATATTTCTTTCTAATTGATTCGAATGATCGGTTGGCACCCATTTTTTTTTAAATAGTGGTAGCACACAATTTTTTTTAAATAGTGGTGCTTATTTCTAAATCGAACAAACACATTTTAACTACTAATACCATTTTTCAACTGAAAACCGAACTCGACTTAAATATATTTTTCCATGCCCAAAACTAAATTGTTCATTTGCTCAACTTCATTATACTTATCAAGGACGATCATTTTTCAATCGACTACCTGAAGAAATCAGAAGCATTAATGATAAAACACAACTATTTAACTCTATTAAAAAATATTTTAAAAACATTCTTCACAGTAAAGTCTCAAATTGAATTGAATGAATGACTCTTTATACCCCATTTACTAACAATTTGTGCCATAGCGCATTGTTTGATCAATAATAATTAATGTACACTCCTCTACCGTACACAAGCTTTTGCTTCTAATGGAAGAGTACTATATTATATTTGAAAAATTTAAAAAAAATGTATCATTATTTGATTATAATTAACATGTGAAATAAAAATAATATATTTTGAAGCAATGCCTAAAATTCTTTGATCTCAAAGAGTCACATTGTGTAAATTGAAATTAAGATTTTTCGCTTCACTTATAAAATAACGTTAAAGGTAGGTAGAAAACATCAATATTTTCAAAAAAAAAATTATAATCTGACATATCTTTGATATTACACGCGTTTAAAACGCGAATAAATCAATTTAATGCTTTTGGAATTCAAGAGCATGAAAATTCCAAATCTAAGCGTTTATAAATAGAATTGAAGATTTCGTATGGCAACTATGCGGTATCTCTTATAGAACATCTCTCGAGGAATGTTGTAGATAGTTCGGTTTAGATGTCGCAGAATCCATCTCAAATGTATCTCAGATATATCTCAAATTTATTTCACAGGGGCGTCTCTTGTTCACGCGCAATGTGTGTGATGCACACGGGCGGCTGAAACAGGGGGCGGCAGCTTGATTCAGCAGTCTTTACGACTTTTTAGTTACGTTTTTTTTTAGTTTTTAAAGACGCTAATTAACAATTAAGGGGCTTAGAAGCAAAGGCAGCAATCTCCTTAATTTTAAATTATTCCTTGTAAAGTTGATTTAACGTTTAATGCACTTTTCTTTTGTGAATATGTTGATGCATTTAGAGATAATTGTTTCAAATTGTTCCTAGTTTAACGTGCACTAACATTTTTGTACACTTCATTCTCCATTTCTTTATAATAATCATTCAAAAGTTGACAGTACTACAGAACCGTTTTTGGAAATTGCTGCCTTTGCTTCAAAGCCCCTCAATTGTTCGTTAAAATTTTACTCAAATTTTAAATGAGGATTCGTTTCATTGTATCGATCCTAATTACACACTATTACCAGATCTTGAAAATTTACGACAACTGTCTCACCTATGGATGCATAACGTCACCGGAAAGGCAAAAGGGCTGAAGCGCTATTTCGGGAAGTTTACACTAGAGCACTTTAAAGTTTTTTTATTTGCCATAAATTAAAATTTACAGTATCTGGTTGGATTTTGAAAATGAAAGTTAATTCAGATACCTCAATGCTCTCACTGAGTTACCTGAAGCTATACAAGGCTAAAAAGTCCAAAGGTTGTGTCGCTTGAGTCAAGCTTTCTCCAAAATGGTAAATGTATTGTAGATAGCTAAAGGGCCACAAAAGTCTTCAGAATCAAACGAGAGTCAAATTATTCGATGCCAATAAAATAACTGCATATTTAACTTCTTTTTTTTTTTACCAAAGTGTGAGAATGTTTGACAGCTACGTAATGACGCCATCATGAATATCTGTTGTGGCGAAAAGCTACATTTGCACTTTTGTTATTTTGCCAAAGCAATTTTAAGGCATTTTTCAGATGGCAGTGACATTTTTTCAAAACTTTATAGATATTAATTGAATTGCAGTTCTATCGTTTTGTCACATAAAAAAATTCACCAATTAGAACATTTTAATGGAAGAAACTTTAAAATGACCCAAACTGCATATACAGTGGAACCTCTCTAACGAGACTAATTCATTCCAGAATCTTACTCCTTATGTGAAACACTCGTTAAGCAAAAAAAAAATCCCAAATAAATCAATGTAAAATACGATAATGCATTCCATACCGATAAAATACCCAATTTTCATTATTTTTTAACTTTTATTCAAATAAAATTACACACTTATAAATCGCTAAAGAGCGTAACAACCTATAATGCGATTTCGATTTGCAAAAAATCTAAATAAATGGTTTATTATTTATGTATTTATGACAAATAATTCATTCCTTTTTACTAGAAAGCTGTTTTGAGACATTTGTTTTTGCCTACGCTTCAAAATTCAGTGAAAATGTGACACAGCATTATTATTGAATAAATTTAGAACGCATATACTTCTCCTTATTAGGGTGATGCTTCTCAATGTACGATGCAACAGTTTTCTATGCTTTCAGCATTTCTCGTATTGCGCCAGAAAATTATTTCTCTGCTACTTCCTCCTCCTCCACTAACAAACTCTCCTCCATAACTTCTTGCTATGAAACACAATGCAACCCCAAAAGCTCTTCGGCGGTCAGCCCTCGACTGTTCTCTTCCACAAGCTCTCAATATCGTTGTTATCCACCTCTAAGCCCATGAAGATGGGACTTTCCCTCCTTGCGTCACTCGTGATGCAAAATGTCGCTCGTTAAGGGAGCGTTTTTTTCACAATCTGTTTGGCTCGGTATGCGAATCACTCGTTATGAGCGGTGCTCATTATGGGAAGTCCCACTGTATAACCTTTTGCCATGTCACTACCGAGTTGACAGCTTATTTTGGATGTTTGGCTCTTCCAAAATGGATAGAATGATGCGCCTGGCTGTACATAGTATCCCAAGCAATCATATCCAGCATCACATCTCAAGAGCATCTACCTATTCCCCTTCGCCGGATCTTAGTGTCCATGTTCGCACAATATATTAAATACATATAATCAAGAGACCGGTTTTAACTTTTTCACATACAGGTGGCTATACTCCTCTAAGCGGCCCTGGCATCTCGGATAAATCTGGCACACCTGTCTTAGTGATTTATTCGAGACAGGAGCGATCCAAATATTTTTCAGTTTTCGGGAATAGACAGACTAGCTAAAGATGATAGTGGATATTCATATATCGTATACTGTAGTATAATAATTTTGTTGCATTAAAGTTTCGCAACTTAATTTGGTCAGGTTTTTTTTTTCATTTGCATTATTAAAACTTAACCATAATACAGTACAATATGTAGATAATGCTTCTATTAGGGGTTGACATTCAATAATGACGCAAAAAGTCACTTTGTAGCATTCTTATACAAGCAATACTACAAACGATTTATCTGCAAATTTTCTATGTGTGGTTAGAAAAATGTCTGACGTTTCCAGTGAATACAACTTTTAAACTGTAATCCCTTAAATTCTATTAAAAACACACACAAATTTTAGTAAAAGTTGCAGTTTGAAAACCAGCAAAGGCATTTTTGAACATTTACCTAAAATACTAGTATGGATTTCATAAAGAATTTAATTGATTACTCTTTCAAAATTTTATTCACTGGAAACCTTAGTCATTTTTCTAACTACCCCTATATAATTAACGGTTAAATAATTTGTATTTTTGCTGGTACTAGAAATTCAAAAGGTGTGTATTTTTGGGTGCTGACCCTTAAATTATTATTTTTAACTAACTATTTTAATAACTACCAGCACATAAAGGTGTTTCAAATACCTTCTTTGTTATAAATAACTATTAAGATGAAATTCTGTTCGTTTTTCTCAGTAAAAAAAACTATCTTACAGAGAAATGGGATATCATAAAAAATTCACACCCTTTTTATCAGGAATGTCTAGGCCAACGCAATTTAATTTTCATCGTGAGCTACAGAGGTTTTAAATTTGAATTTAAGGTTGAAAAAATAAAGCAGGACATCAAATTAATTGTTCTCTTTGGTAAATTACTCAAATTCGTGAAAGGTTTTTTTGAAACTCGAGCGAAGTCGCACAGTAACTATCAATTAATATTGCATTAAATTTACTACGAAAAGAGGTGATTTTAGAAATATGTAGCCAATGTTCTCGTGACTTATAAGATTGTCACAAAAATGTAGTTTTATGAAATTAATTAACTTTTAATGTTATTTTCTTGTTAAAATTGCAATTCACTTTAAAGTATTAATGCTTACTTATTATTTAATAAATTAAAATAATATTAATAATCCAAAACACAAATTTCAAACAGAAAAAAGTCAGAAACAATGGTCATGACCGAGACAGCCTAAAATCGGAAGAAATTCAAATATTAATAATTTTCAACAGAAGTATGAGATCGTTTAAAATTGCCGGTGACTTAATTGGCAGAATTTTACTCCCGGATAGAGTCGAGGTTCCGAGTTCTAGTCTCGGTCATGACCATTGTTCTTTTTAATTTCTAGCTTTTTTTCTGTTTCATATTTGTGTTTTAAATTGTAAATGAATATATATTTTTTTAGATTTTCTTCGGTATTTTTATCAACTCGTTGTTTCGAATGGTACATTAAAAGGGTCGTATCTCGAGTTCAAAGCGACATTAATAGCGAGATATTGATCCATTAATTTGTAAAGGAATGTTTTATAAGCATTCACGATTATCCCAATAAGGAAACGACTGAAGAAGAGTTTAAAATATCTACCTCTAAGCCACGTGTCATTGAGTATGGTGTCCAGTAAATCACTCAAATTCCAAGTTTAACTCCGAGAATTCTAAATGACGTGGCACACTAAACTTCTGCTTGACACTCCTGCTATTTATACGCTCCTGGAAGTCAGACTTGATCTATTGCTGAGGTGATTATACTTGTATACACGTAGGTTTTTACTGTTGGATCAGTCATTATATACTTTATAAATGGTTGACTAAGACAGTGATGGAGTGAAATTTCAGCATTTTTAATCAAAATTATTAACATATTATGCTGATAATCTGTGGTGTTGGATCCGAAGTTGCGATAAAACAATGAATTTTTTTTCAGCTTCAGACGAATTTTGAAAATAGTGGACTGTAAAACGATAAAACTATACTACTTGATGGAAGTGTCTAATTATGGATGTGGAAAAATTATGGAGTGAAGGAAGTAAGGAACCAATTCACTCACCGATGAAGTTGATGCTTAAGTTCTTGATTATTTTTACACACAACTAATCACAGCAAAATACTTAATTTATTATATTAGAAGAACAACTACAAGCCGAACGACCAAGCGATACACCAACGAACGAACACGAAACACGTTTTTTCACACAACTCTTCTGTTTCTTGATTGTCACTTGATTTCAAACTCGGTGTTGTTGAATACGGAAATTGAATTTAGTTAAATGGTTGAATAGGTAGGAACTAGAGGAAAAACAAGAAGGTAAGAAGTGTATGTGACTGGTACGAGTGCTATTTTGAAGGGTTATTCCGGGCTGCAGCTTGTAGGGTTGAGATTTCTTGAATGATAGCTAACAGAATCAAAGTCAAATGCATTTACCATAACTCTGCAGAAACCATCGCTACGGTATGTATTTTTACGCATCAAAGGAAAAATAGAAATTTCAACTTTCCATGATATTTTAGATTCGAACTTCAATGCCTACGACCTAATTTTTTTCTGTCATAACAAGTCGTTAGTTTTTAATGTGTGGCTATCAAAACACTTTCACTTTGATAAAAATAACGATTCATTACATTTGAAGATATAACGTTGGAAAAAATACGTCGGTTTGATTGAAAGGTTTTGATTATAGCCGAGCGCAATTTCGGTAAACTCCGCCAACCAGACGGAGAATATGCAATATTGCACGTCCACCGATTTTTGCGATTATTGCGTTGTTTGCATGGAATTTTTTTTTAAGAATGTGGATGGAATTGCTGTTCAATTTCTTCCTGTAAAATGTTGGCTTTAAGACTTTTTTTTATTTACAGATGCTTAAATAAAGAAAATATAGTTGTAGTAAGTCTTGTTACATAATAAAGTAAACAAAAATTGTACTAGTACTCATCGCACTACACATTTACGCCCAAACGTTGCTATAAAGAAGTTGCGTAGGAGACATAAACTGGGTGGTGTGCAGCCTGCCAAAAACCAACTGACAACGGCTGGTGGAAGGATTTTTCACGGAGGTGAGAAAGGGGTTGCCGATGATAATAATGGGTTCGATCTAATAGATCGGAGACCTGAAATATCCTAGAGGAAGTCTGAAGAAAGAGAAGTGCTCGAACTGCCCGGCAATACCGCCAGGGACATAAGACGACCAGGATCATTCTCTGATATACGGAGCATACCATACGCCACGTCAAGGAGCTATACCAGCTTTTCTACGGTATGACCATCACTAGAGAGGTGTTTTGCCTAATATTCCGACCTTTCTTCATCGTTATTAAGAACGTTGTCACCAAAATATTAGTTTCGTTATTATCTCTAATTTGTGAAATGGTGTTCTCTCTCTCTCATACAAAAAAACTCATTCCTTAATATTTGTAAATAATAAATTGTGTGATTATTATGAGTATCTTTATTATTTACAACCAAAGATCCCCACGAATATGATCGAGATGACATCTCACTTCCTGAGATAGAGAGGTTAGGTTGCATTTGAAAAACAAAACAAATTTGGCATTACAGTCTGTTGGATCCGAAGCTGCGGTGAAACACCGTATGTGTTTCCAGCTTCAGATGAATTATAAAAAGAATGAAACTGTAAACGATAAACTATACTACTTGATGAAAGTGTCTAATTATGGATGTGGAACAAAATTATGGAATGAAGGAAAAATGGGAAACCATTCACTCACCGATAAAATTGGATTCTATTTTTAAAAATTACTACTGAAACAATTCATGAAAAACCACACTTATTTTAGTATTCTTAATTTAAAAAAAGACACTACATTTATTCAAACAATAAACCGACGAATAAGCGAAACGAACTGGCAAACACGTTTTTTTCACATCAAACTCTTCTGTTTTAGTTGTCAATTAAAATGGTTGGATAGGTAAGGACTTGGGTGAAAAAACATCAAAGTAAGAACATGACAAATTATCACTTTGAAATCTAACACAGTCCGTTGTGCATAGATAAGGTGATATTTCACCATAACGGCGCTATATAAGTAAGTTAAGTATTATTATTACTATAGAGAATTTACGGAAAACATATATAGACGGAAGATACCACCTTAATCGACACAAACTTATGCAAAGTGCATCTTTCACCGATGCATCTCAGAGCGCATGTAACTGGAATCAAAATCCGTCAACAGGAAACTGTACATTGGTAATATTCGTCTCTAAACGGGTCCAGTGGGACCAGCTTCCGTCTCTAATTCTAGGTGACGGAATGGCGTTCACATTTCGCAGAAATTCGTCTTAAATTCGATGCCGGGAATATCTCAGATCCATCAGCGGGAGTGATCTCCAGGAGTGTGGTAGACAGAAAGAAAGTGGTTAAAGTGATTAGCTCGAAATATAGTATTCACGGTAGACTTGTTTTGTGGGCGTGTCCGTGTGCCCGAAGTAAAATCGATTCTTGCTTACGTCTTACTCTGATAAAAATCATCAAACTTTTTTAAATGTCAAAATTATTTTTTGAACGGCTAATCTACGTCATTGGCCTATTTGAGGCCTAGAAATCGAAAGGTTTTATGTAAATTGGCGACTTTCCTTTTCTTTTAAATCGATACGGATCATCGTTCTAGGGATTCTCTATTCAGTGATAGAATCTATTATATATTTGGGCCTGTTTTTTATTTTCTTCTTGGGACTTCTCCTATCGGAGGTTGGCTATTATCAGGTCAATCTTCGCCTTACAACATTTAGCAAGTTTCACCATTTGTGAAAAATCACCATAAGGACGCTGAATAACACATTAGTATAAGCCGGCACTTGAATTGCAGTGTTATGTTACTATTAAAGGTATACATATTTTTTTATTCTTATTTAAACTCTCTTATCGGAGGTCAGCTATCGTTGGGGCAATCTTTACCTTGCAGACTGCAGCCCAGAATGACTCAACGAAAATGAGCTCGTACCAGTCATGTAGTTTCAAAGCCATGAAGTACGGCGTCTTCCTCTATTATTTTTTTTTTATAAACTATCGGACCATTGTCCAATTACAAAAAAAAATACATTACACGAAAATCGAAAATATACATCTGAAATAACATTCATGTCAAAGTCTGAGCAAATTTTAGTAGAGTCGTAAAGAATGACAAAAATCATTTAGACTGGTAACAAAAATTTAAAGACCACGGCTTGAGTTAATAAGTCTCGACATTCTGGATATTGGAGAATTATACCCATAATTAGTAGAGTGATGATTGAGGAACAGCTATTATGTATTCCATCAATCTTCCGCTGGATCAACACTTAGGAAATTTAGGACATCTGGCGTTTGTGGAAATATTGATGTTTTTTGGGCTTTTATTTAGTTTATAATAACCGCTCGGAATGAGTCGAATTCCAGGGGTTTAATGGTTTTTTTATGGTTCAGATAACATCAGTCTATATTTTATAATCGTTTGATCCCCATTTGTAGTAACGCAGTTGTTATGGTTGTGGCGTGAATTTGTTATTGTTTTTATATCCGGGAAATCGGAAACAGATTTTAAAAATGTATTCTAAAAACCGAACATTTTTGGTTGGATGTTTCAGATAAATGGTAACTAAAAAATGTATTAAAAAATCAGGTAAGTAGGTGCTAAAAAATCATCCAACCCAATCTGAAGACTAGCATCTTTGTTGAAAGAGATCGTTGGGCAGAGAGCGGAAAATATTAAAATCTGATAAAGTATCAGAATATTCAGACGAATGTTCTCGTAGAATAATCTCCTAGCTTACCTTTTGAAAATACGCTTTTCAACGATTTCGTCGATTAAGAGTGTATTTATGGTTCTACTTTCAAAATCAAACCAAACGTACGATTTTTCGTAATTCATTTCATTTAAATTTATATATTTTTTAAATTTATTGATTTTAAAAACTTTTTTATGTGACACACTTATTTTACCCTGAACCACTGGGGCAGCGGCATTCATAAAGCATGGGGATTTTATTTATGTATATACTAACGGACTATTGTCCAATTACAAAAAAAACTACATAACAGGAAATGGAGAAAAAAGAGCAACAGAGAAAGAACAGAACATACATAATATGTTTATTATTATTTATTAACGAAGCAATGACAAAAATTTATATTAGAAAGAACATTCAAGTCAAAGCCGAGGTCAAGTCAAGGATTTGGTAGAGTCGTAAAGAATGACTAAAATCATTTAGACTGGTACCAAACATTTCTGGACCATGGCTTGAGTTAACAAGTCTCGACATTCTGGACAGTGGAGAATGATACCCATAATTAGTAGAGTGATGATTGAGGAACAGCAATTAATTGTTTCTAAATCTGCGCAAGGAATGTTGAACTGGATGTGTTGCAACAAAGGAGGTGAGTCAATGATACAATTAATAATTTTGGAAATGCAAATTTTTCAAATCATTTTGCAAACCTTTCCTACGCTTTTCTAATGATTTTTTTTAAATTTAATTTATGAAAAAGGGGGTGAAGGAAATAGGTTAGAGGAAGTTTTAGAATACCTGGCCATTCAGATCTGGTCACCAAACACTGCTGAAGTTATTATGTTTCCAATCTAAAATGTGTTTTTTTTTTACCATTAGTCATACTGAGAGTATCTACCATTCCAAAATGTGGTTCGCATATTCTTCAAATATAGTGGCACATAGTATATTTTCGGCACGTTCCAGAGTAATAGATAATTTAAATATCACCCCGGTGAAAAACCATCATTCAGAATCTATACGTTTGCTTGAAATGGCAATAGACATGTTTTGTGGCCGGATCTGAATATCCAGATTTTTCTTAACCTTTCTCTTCTCCATCTCTTTCCTCTACTACATCTTCAGCCTTACAACATAACCTGATTGGGGTATGAGTTCCACTGGCTTCAGTCGCTTGGGAGCAGTTGGGACTCTTGTACGGTATTCACGTAAAAAAAAAAAAAACATTTGGCATCAAAATAGCATTGAAAAATATCAAAAGCTTTCCATTTCAACATTGTTTTAAAAACCAAAAAAGCTACAAACTTGTCATTACTACGTTTTAGTGGAACAGGGCTTCCATAAAAAAGTCTCCTTTCCAAAAGCTTCATCAAGCTTCCAAAAGATTCATCATTTTTTTTTTATAACCTCAAATTTATTAACACGATGAAAAAATTCTTCCAGGAGCACATGAAATTAAGATTTAATTCTGAATTTTGCGCATCTCGGTGTAAAAATATAATTAATACTTCACCTCAAGGCCGGGGTATATTTAAATTCGAGATTCATCTCATGATATAAATATTTGATACGTTTACGAGACAGATACGAGATACAAGATCTACTAATTTAATGTACAGAAGCTTTGCATCAAACTGTATATTTTTATCTTATAATCTAAATAATGAGATTTGATAGTTTTTTTTTTTATTTTACGTAAGATTTCGAGAATAATAAATCAGTGAGTTTATGAACCACTAGTATAAAGTTAAAAAAACATATTTTACCACCCTCCACACTAGCGATCAAATTCTTCTATGAGTACCTATTGTGTATTTTAAAAATAAACAAAAAATCTAAAATATAATTCGCAAAAAAAAACGAAAAATCAGCTTTGTTACGCTAAATACATTTTCAATCGATTTCTATGTTTTCATGTATAATTTATGACGGCCTTCGGGGTCGAGTGGTTAAGACGCACGATTGCGAATCGAAAGGTCGGGTTCAAATCCCGACTTGCGCTAATTATCTTAATTCAATTAATACGTGTTATCTCACATTTAATTTATATAAAATAATATAAAGTATTTTTGCAGCACTTTCCAAAGTAGTAGATACTCATAGTATTGCCTTGGTGAAAGATCACCATTCAGAATCGAAACGTTGCTTAAAATGGCTCTAGGCGTGTTTGGTTACCAGATCTAAATAGGCGGGTACTTCCCAACCTTCCTCTTCTCCATCTTCTTCCCCTCCCCACTACCTTCAGCCTCACAACATACCCCAATAGGGTATGCCATAGTCTCACTGGCTCCAGACGGTTGGGAGCAGTTGGGATCTTGTGCGGTATACAGTATAAAAAAAATATTATATTCGCTTGTTATCTTATAAATGAACATCTCAAACCATGTTCACATTCTGAGGTAACTGGAAAACAGAATAAAGTAGGAGGGAGGAAACACAGAAGTCAAAAATTCATTCTATTGCCGAGCTGTTGAGTAAAAGAACGATACGTTCTCGTGCGCGTTAAAATCAACCGTGTACAAATGTTGGGCACGTGCCTACCGGCTGTACTCGTAAGGGATCAATGACCATATTTCTTCGAAGCACCTTCCATAGAAATACCTATGTAACAAACATAGCATGCCCACGAGACACCTATGTTTATAAGATTGCAATCCGTCAATCAATCCATCAGACGGATTTCCTTGGGAAAATCAGCCAAAACATACCTTTCTTTTTACAAAAATGTCGCTATAAAATTCATGCACGTGTAATTAAGATATTCATTTTCACAAATAAGTGTGAAAATATATTTTCACGCTGAGTTTCCTCTAACCTTTCCTTCCTTATATCACGTCGCCCATCTGTGAGCGTGGAAACTCGTGCGCTTTTGATAAATGTCGCAATTTGTCAAAAGTCAAATAATATGACAGGATCTTGTTTTTTTTAATAAACTAAAATGCTGTTAATATTTAATTTCAATTAGTTTTACAAAAAAGCAGAACGTCCACCTTTTAAGCTGGAGTTGATATAAATCAAATAAAATTATTCGTATGAAAAATGTCCACAATACAACATTGGCTAACCGTGATACAGATGCTAACATTTAACACATTGATATTTATACAATGAAGAACTGTTACCAAAATATGTTTCTGACAAAATCATTTACAATGTGGATATTCTCGAACATAATGCAAGCACATGCAAAGAAATCTGACTACCAAAAATAAAACGATACACAAAATAGCCTACTTTATAAAGGGATGTAATGTTATAATGCGCTGCCGAAAGCCATCCAAATTATGCCAGTTAATATACTTAAAATACACTTTACGAACCATTTGAAATACAACAGTGATATCAAGTAGTATGAGAGTTATTATAAAGTCAAAAATAATATGAATTATAATTAAATACTTAGTAAACTTTGATGTACAAGAAACTAAAATAAAATAAGTATAAATAAAAAAGAACAATACCGCGATCGAAATTTTTATGATATAGATTTGAAAATTTGTACTAATGCAATTATTTTATGAATTACTGTACTGATATGATACGAGTTACCGGCAGAAACAATGAATTGCTGTTCCTCAATCATCACAATACTAATTATGGGTATAATTCTCCAATGTCCAGAATGTCAAGACTTATTAACTCAAGCCATGGTCTTGAAATTTTTGGTAGCAGTCTAAATGATTTTTGTCATTCTTTATTTTTTTAATTTTTTATATAGTTTATTCCAGATCTCAGGGAGGGTGGTGCAATCCCATGAGTTCCATATAATACATAGAAAGATAAGAAAAAAAAAATACAAAGATAATAAATAAAAATAGAAAACATGATAACATGGTAATAAATAATAGCAATAAAGAAATAAAATTAAACTTCGTTTCAAGACATCAGGAAATGACTCCATTGTTTATAAACGGGGCCCTGCAAGAAGTCCAGTGCTGCCATCACAAGAGTGTTTTCGCTCGTGCCTATTCTTATTCGGTAGTTGGCGATACGTCTTCTTATTATGGCTCTGAAACCGGGAACTCGTCCTTCTGCGAACATTTCTGAAGCGCTGCAGTACCATGACAGCCCGAAAAGCATCCGGTACGAGTTGTTGTATTGTACCTCCATTCTTTTTAAAGTTGCACGGTTGAAATTTGTCCACAGCTCCGATGTATACAGGCTTGTACAATATGTATTAAATAGTTGCCGTTTTGCTTCTCGGCTGCATTTGTTGAATCTTCGAGCAATCATGTTTCCTCTAATGCACAGTGCTCTTCTCTGTCGCTCGATATCATCATCATCTTTGAGCTCAGCTGTCAAAATATGTCCTAAATATTTGACCTCGGATTTCTCATTTATATTTGTTCCATTAAGGCTGACTGGTAATATTTTAGTAGGTCCTGCTCCCGTCTTGAACACTAGTAACACTGATTTAGTGGGGTTGTAAATCATGTTGTGTTCAGAAGCATATTTTTCGCATATCCTTAGCAGCCTCCTCATGGCTTTGATAGATGGTGCTAGAATAACCATGTCATCTGCGTACGCAATGTTATTGACGCATGCATTTCCCAGGTGGCAACCGACGTTTGCTGAGGTAAGTTTTTCGCTTAGATCGTTCATGTAGACATATAAAAGAATCGGTGATAAGCTTCCCCCTTGTCTGACGCCGCTTCGCATGTTTACTGATGTTGACATTTTATTATTCCAGATTACTTGGTTCTTTTGCTGATGATGCCAGATTGCCAGAATGTTAATTATTGAAGAGGGCACATTTCTTTTCTTCAGTTTTTTCCAAAGCAGTGCATGCGAAACCCTATCAAAAGCTTTACTTAGGTCTAGAAAACAAGCATTAAAAAGAAAGAAAGGTCTAGAAAACAAGCATATGACTCTACCAAAACTTCCTAGCCTTCCTGGCCTCCCAGCAGCCTTGTTCTGTACTACTTCAGTGACTTTTTCCAACCATCAATCATCTTCTCCTTGTAAAGTCACTGCAGCTGCTGCTTTCACTAGCTTGGTCTTCGTCCTTCTGGAATTGCTGTCAGTGTTTTACGCCAAATTCGCACTTCTGGCATTTTGAACACGTGTCCAAACCACGTCATCTACGACTGTTCTGAGCAGGGCCTCGATGGCAAGCGTAACACATCACTCAATAAGTTCGTAGGATGACTGTTAAAACAACAACTTTCAGGTAAAATTTGATTTTATTCATCAACATAGTCTCCTTCAAGAGTGATACATTCATTCCAACGCTTCTCTGAAATTTTGATGCCTTTTTTGTACAACAATTTACCTTGGGCCTCAAAGTAGGCTTCAGTTTCGGTAATCACTTCTTCTTCGGAGTCAAATCTCTTTCTTTGGAGCATTCTTTTACGTCTGTAAACAGAAAATAGTCGCTGGGAGCCAGATCCGGATAAAACGGTGGGTGGGGAAGCAATTCAAAGTGCGATTCGTGCAATTTAGCCATTGTTGCGATCGACGTGTAACGCTCTGAATCGTCGACGCGATGTTGTTTTTGATGGAGTGTGAGCAAACGTGGTACCCACTTCAGACAGAGTTTTTTTTTCTTCTTTTTAGCTTCTTCGAACATACAAATGTCGATGTAAAATGGTGAATACACTTCCTTCTGATATATTCTGTAAGGTATCAGCTATCTCACGCAACTTCAATCTACGATCGGCCAAAACTATTTTGCGTTTTTTTAATGTTTTCTGGAACAACTGCTGAATTTGGGCGACCAGAGCGTTCAGCATCATCGGTGTTTGTACGGCTGCTCTTAAAATTAGCAAATCACTCCTCTACCATTTGTTTTGATGGAGCAGAGTCTGAACAACACTTGCCAAGGCATTCCTTTGCTTGAACGGTATTTTTCCCACTAAAAAGCAATGATTTATCGAGACCCGAAATTCAGATTTTTCCATTGTGTTGAAAATTACAAAAGTAGCGACACTAGAACCACTATAACTTGTGAACTAAACGTCTGATTTTTATGAAATTCTTTTGACACGTATTACTCGAAGGTTGGCACTTCCTAAAAATTATATGGATTTGTCAATAGTGGCACCGACTATATGTCATCCTACGAACTCATTGAGTGATGGATTATATTGGATCGTTGAATTTTCTCACTTGATCAAATTACGGAACTCCAGCCACTTCTCTAAAAACCTCATTTCGGTAGTTTTAACCCTGTGATGCATTTTTCATCTCCCAGATGTGAGGATAGGGCGATACACTGATAACTTCTTGTCGATATTTAACTCTGCTTTTCTTATAGAGCTTTAGAAACGATGCAGCACCCCACTTGCATCTCTCCGTCTTGCCAGTGACCATGAAAATGTTATCATCGCATTATATAAAGTATTAATAAAATAAAAAATTTAATGTCGTTTTCATTCACTTGGATACTATTATACTTTTGTTAATCATAGAATGAAAACAAAATCATTCATAGCATAGCAACACAAACAACTATTTACGAATGAATTTTTCTGTCAAAAATAAAATCCCTCTCCTCCAACTTTAAACAGGGGCAGATTAATGCGACACACATATCAAAAATAATTTAAAATCATAACAACATCACTTATGCCCACGTTATGATGTGACTTATTCAAATGTCAAATCGTTTTTCTTTTTTTTTTTAAATACTCGGACTTTGATTATGTCAAAGAAATTGGGTTAGATTATTCCATGAACAAAATTTTGACATTGAACGCAAGGAAATATGAAAAAACATATATATTTCGACGGACCAAGTTGCATGAGTACGATTTTCAAAATAATCTCATAAAGCTTGTAGTAAATAGGAAAGCTCTCTATCATTGTACAAGCAATATTTTCCGATGTTTTTGGTTGAAGTACGGATGAAGGGTGAATGGAGAAAACTCCACTATTAGAGGACTGAACGCTGTTGGCGCTAATAAATAAAAATGTCCAAAGAAGCGAAGCTAGCAGTCCACAATTGAATGCTTCAACAAACCCTGATGTATGGCAGTGAGGCATGGAACTGGCAGAGGAAGGATGAAAATTGACTGAATGCTGTAACAATGAGATCCTTTGTGGCGTATGTGCGGTAAAACCATGTATGACCGTGATAAAAATGTGGATATCCGGAAAGAATGCAAGGCTTATGTAAGCGTAATGAATATGATCAAGAAAGAGACGATTAGATAGTTTGGGCATGCAGAGCGAATGAACGAAGGAAGAAGTGTGAAAAGAATATATAATGCGAGAGTGAATGGACGAAAAAGTCGGCGACGTCCGAGGAAGACATGGCACGATCAAGTGAATCGAATACTTGAATCGGGTCATGTGAAGAGTCAGAATAACAGAAGATTATGTATAAGACGATGTACGAATGTGAATGAAGCCAAAAGTTTGTGCCAAGACAGAGTTATTTGGCGGTTCGTCCTCTCTGCCTACCCTTGCGGGAAAACGGCGTGATGGTTAGTTATTTATATATATTTTTTAAGATAAACAAACATTCTCGGGTTACGAATAACCTGACAATATTAAAAATAAATCTTACCGCCATCATAATAAGCGGAAGATGTTGCTTGTGCAATTATGGAGGACTTGGCTAGTAGAGAAATTAAACTTGACGCCCGGGTGGAAATCCGACGCGTTTGTCCACTCAGCTACTAACCGATTAGTTAGTTAGTTTCTTCCCATCAAAATAGTATCAACATTGAACGCAAGCAAATATTAAAAAGTTTTTATTTTTGACGGACCAAGGTACGTGAGAACGATATTCAAATTAATCTCAAAAAGCTTTAAAAGCTCTGCTAGATACTCCATCATTGCACAAGCAATATTTTCCGCTTTTAATGGTGGAAGTATGAAGAATTTCAACATTCTCAGGTTTATTCGTATCTCGGAAATGTTACCATCATTGAGATTCGACATGTTGGTTATTTGAATAACCTCCCAACCTTCTGCACTTCATTCCTCTGCACCATTATTATTTATATTTTTTATTTGATAACATAAAGGATGGAAACCTTTGGAGAGGTCTTCATCCGAAAGTTGATAGAAAATGAATGTTTATAACGTTTCTAAATCATCAATACAATGCGTTATTTTCGGTAGCCGCGCAAGTAGTCAAGGAAGGCAGCGGCATCTATCGGTGGAAAACCCAATTTCATCACGGAATATTAAGCTCAACCTAGACAAGACGCAATCCGTATATTTGCAGTAAAAAATTCCGCCAGATGGCAGTTAACTGTATTTATCAGTAATTTTTGTTTTGATTATTTCGGGAAATTTTTGTTTATCAAATTAATTTGATGAAAAGTTTTCAACGACGAACTGGTGACCGTAGCAACACAAAAATATTATTATTTCAACGAATTTGTCGTAAAATGAATTGCATACACATTATTTTCAAATTGGAAAACAAAATACCAATTTTCAGATATTTCAAATGATGATGATTGGGAAAAGTTGGTTAAATTTCTTTTGAATGCACTTGAAAAATGTAATTATGACGGAATCTGACGGCCTCCGGGAGTCGAGTGGTGAGACGTTCGACTACGAAACCAGAGGTCGCGGGTTCAAACCCGGCGTGATCAAATAAATGTTATTTGATTGATATGTGTCGTTACTTGTAAACCTAGACACAATGAATTGCCGTTCCTCAATCATCACTTTACTAATTATGGGTATCATTCTCCTCTGTCCAGAATTTCGTGACTTGTGAACTCAAACCATGGTCTTGAAATGTTTGGGACTACTTTAAATGATTTTTGTCATTTTTTACGACTCTACCAAAAATTTGACTTGACCTTGGCTTTGATTTGAATGTTCTTTCTTATGTATATTTTGTCCTATTTTTGTCTTTGCTTCATTTTATTATGTTGTGCTGTTCTTTCTCTGTTGCTTTTTTTCCCATTTCGTGTTTTGTAAATTGTTTAGTAGTAGTTAGTTTATAAATAAATAACATTTTAATTAAAATAAAATAATATACAGTAAATTTACGGCACGTTCCGAGTGGTAGATACTCCAAGTATCGCCCTGGTGAAAGACCACTATTCAGAATCGAAACGTTGCTTGAAATGGCTTTGGCCGTGTTTGATGACCAGATCTGAATACCCCAAATATTTTCCAACCTTCCTCTTCCACATCTCTTTCCCTTCCCAATTATTTTTAGTCTCACAACATATCCCAATTGAGAATTTCATAGTCTCACTGGCTTTAGACGGTTGGGAGCAGTTGGGACTCTTGTGCGGTATTCACTTTTATTTTTTTTATTTTTTTTATTTTTATTCTAGGTCAACCTTCCTTAGATGGGTCACTGACCAAATGATACAGCGTAAGATATGTATTAAGTGCACCGAAGATCAGCGCACCATATCGTCATCGGAAAAGCAATTGGGCTTAATCGCCATTTTGAGAAGTTTATGCCAGAGCATTTGAAAGTATTTTTTTTTTGTTTTACAATAAAATTCATCTTCAGTTACATTTAAAAAAAATAAATTAACTCAGGTAACTCAATGCTCTTGCTGAGTTACCTGGAACGATAAAAAGCTAAAAAAAGTCTCAAACTTGTGTCGATTGAGTCAAACCTTCTCCCAAATGATAAATATATTTAGATGGCTGAAGGGCCACAAAAGTCTTTAGGGTCACGATGCAGAAAAAAACTACTATTCAAAACTGCATACTTAACTCATTTTATTAAAGCCTGTTTGTCCTTCCAGCGACGATGTATGAGAAGAAGACAAATGACAAATATTCAGCGGTACATCCTGTCTATTAAATTCATTGAAAGTCAACTCACCCAGGTAGGAGGCTGACAAATGAAAAAAATTAACATTTAATTTCTATTAATTGTAGGTGAACTCACCCCAGATGGGAGGCTGGCTGCAGGGTCTCTCTCCATCCTCTACGTGTATGGTGACCAGCAGCATGTCCTCCTGGCAGGACAGGTCGATGGCCAGGTCACAGGGCCTGTTAGTGTTCATGGTCACCGGCCCCTCGGGGAAACCGTCTTTCTTCATTTCGTCCCGGGACTATCGCGTGTCAAGATAGCATTCTATTGTCACCTTTCACGATTCGCACTATATTTTTTTTTTTTATTTTAAAACACTTGTGTTTTTATCTTATTTTTTTGACCTATTAAAAATGTGTTACACTTTAAGTTAAAAAAAAGCTTTCAATTTATTTTATGTTAATGCCAGTGCCTACCTAAAGTTGTGTTTATTGTATTTATTATAATCTTAGAGTAAGAATATATATGGAGAGAGAGCTAAATACTTTTACCCAATCTATACAAATTTACGATAAATCACTTTCTCCGGGTTTCACGTCGTAAACCGTGAGAGCGAAAGAGACAAGACAAATTGATACATAATATCGCACCACTTTTAGGTATGTAAGTATCTTTTCCATCTCCCATGTCTCCGGCGACTCCACTCACTACGTTTATGCGACATAACTCAACGGCTTTTGAGGTTATATCCTATATTTTTGTTGATAACAATACTGTGAAAAAGTGGTGATACAAATAAACGCTACATTATGTCGACATGTGCTATGAATGGATGTAAAAATGTTTTTCCATGAAATCCCTGGCCACGCCCCGAGTCAGGAAAAAGTCAACAATCCTGACTAGACTGTTTCGAAAACCTATCCCTCCTGGTATATGATATTATAATAGTACTGGGTTTTGTCAAAAATTAGAAACAACGTCATTACAGTTATCGTTGGCAATTGCAACTGTTGAATATAACCGTTGAAAATAACGCCGATGTTGACGCGACGATATTGATTTTAAAATAGTTGGATCGTTGGTGCTGATGGGGGTGTTATTTTATATTACTTGCCATCGGTAGATTCACTTGACGCTAGGCGCTACGTATCGGCCGTTTCAGATAAGAAATTCCACAAAGACGTCTACTATGGAGGTATACAACCAAAAGATCATTCTAAATTATGCATAATATTGTTCACGAAGTATACACTCTTACATTTTTTTGTTTATGTGGCGCAGGTACATACTAGGTAAGTGTTGAGACTGCGTTGCGTTGAATAATATTCGTATGTAACTATTGATATCCAACTGTTGGAGCAAATTTCGACAATAGCGTTGGACGGCTAGTTCTAATTTTATTCATGAACTAGTATTTATGTGTGGAATATCAATAAGGCCATCCAAATATTTTTTTTAAGGCATGAATTGACTTTTTTTTCTTCACCTGTTGAAACCATGGCCAAGTACATCCTTGAAGGATGAAAGCCATTGTACATTGGACTAACCAACTAATCAACTAACCATCACGTCATTTGTCACTCCTTGCTTAATTCACATGCACACATCGTCACATACATACTCTTTTATTATTTTGACTCTTCACATGGCCCGATTCAAGTATTTGATTTACTTGATTGTACCATGTCTTCCTCGGCGGAGCGTCCTCGACTGCATTCATAATAATGGATAATTCAATAAGTCAACCGAAAATGCAATAAGATGGCAGTTATTCATTATCATGATGCAAAATAATAGCAGTGCCAAAATCATGGCGCATTAAACGCGAATGCAATAAATTGCATCTGAACGTACGAGTGTATGGTTGTGTTAAACAAATAAATTCTTAATTTTGCATTATACCTGCACAATAACATCAAAGTAGAGCTTTTTTTCTAAGGTAGGTTTTTACGTATGTTTGCACTCCTCTGGTAAAAAACTAATGGTGTTTTTAGATAAAAGCTTCAATTGCCAGAAAAAAGTTCAAATTTCGTAGATATGTATTCTGAGAGAATTTCCGTTTTTAACAAACAACTAAGTGTTATTGTTTTTAATTTATTTATTTTACTATGAAACTTTATGCTGTTGATTTTTAAACAATATCAATGATCTTCAACGAAAATATGAAACAGAATAAGCCAGAAAATAAAAATAATTTGGTCGCGACCGAGACTTGAACTTGGAAGCTCTACTCTACCCGAAAGTAATAAAAAATATTTATATATAAATATTTACAAATATATATATATATTTATTTTTTTACTGACCGGGTATAGTGGTATCTGAGTTGATACCCGGTCAAGTTAAGATTATAATTTTAACAAATATGTTTGTATGTAAGACGGTGTATTTTTAGAAAAAAAGTCACGCTTAAAAAAAATCACATGGCTATTTTTATTTTCAAATATTTGCGAATCATCGCCGATATTTTGAGAAAAATTGTGACGAAAAAAACTGTTTCCTGCGTAGGTATAAATGATTTGCATTTCAGTTGTTTTGGAATGCAGAGTACAGTGTAAATTATTTGACTAGTCCCTTACACATAATCAACAACAAAAAAATAACATTTACGTTTATCAAAACTCCTACGAAATGTAATAAATTAGACCGGGTAGTAGCTGAGTGGACAAACGCGTCGAATTCCCACCCAGGCGTCTTGGGTTCAATTAATCTGCTAGCTAAGTCCTCCATAATTGCACAAGCAACATCTTCCGCTTATTATGATGGCAGTAGTTTTTCAAATATTGTCAGGTTATTCGTAACCCGGGAATGTTTGTTTTTATTTTTAAATATATTTAAAAAAAAAACCGCTTAGTAGCTCAGTGGACACACGCATCGAATTCCCACCTGGACGCCGTGGGTTCAATTCATTCGCTAACTAAGTCCTTCATCATTGCACAAGCAACATCTTCCGCTTATTATTATGGCAGTAGGAGTTATCAAAATAATGTTAGGTCATTCGTAACACGGGAATGTTTGTCTTTTTGAAAAAACTTATACCTACACAGTTTAATGGAAAAACCTTTTTGTTTATTTGACAATAAAGCAAAAAAAAATGTTCTGTATGGAGCAGCTAAAACTCAAATTTTGAGCTCTGTCATCATGAAATTTGACAGTTTTTTCTAACTGTTTTTTCTTCTTCAATTTTGTAACGTTTGCAGTATGCAAAACATATTTATTTATCATTAGCCATGGAGCTTAGAAATCACAGTAGACTGTCGAAATGTAAGAAAAGACGCCATATTGTTTGTTCAACATTTACGATTTGTTCGTATGGAGAAAAAAAGTAATCTTCATAATCTACTGAGAGAAATGTAGTTTAGCTTTTAATTAATGAAAATAAAAGAAAAGTTTTGAAATTGAGAAATAGAAATAGATTACTTTATGAAAAGCACTTAGCAGACATTTTCAGAATTGGTAAGATATGATAAAATATATGTATGAATATTATACTTTAAATCTAATGCAATAAAGTTTTAACGTGATTTTTTTTTGCATAATTATTAACAATATACGTTATTAATAGGCTTTAAAGCAGCTGCATCGAAACGCCGGATATTCAAACATAACTTTAGTAATGTCAGTACTGAATCATCACGGACCACCCAAAAGCACACACTGTGAAAACCCGACAAATCGAAAATAGAAAATCCAAAATGGCCGCCTCAGACCAGCGTCGACATAACCTCAAATCAAAACTTTCATCAACACTGACTTTGATATAACAAATACATTAAAATCCTCACGAATAGAACGTTAAAACTTTACAAAAACACTATAAAACGGGCAAACAAACACATTAAAGCGATGAAAATAGCTTTAAACTTGAAACACAATCTAAAAACGTCAAACTTTGTAAAGTTTTTTCACCATGTAAACAAAAGATTATAGAATTTTTCGCGCCTCACTTATTTTTTTCTGTTTATCACTGGTTTCGAGCACTTTTCAACATTTTTCTCGCGCTCTCGCAGTTTGTGATGTTAGCAAACCGGTTTCGGCGGATTATTTAAAGATGGCGCAGTTCTGTCACGTCCAGAGCGTTTGTTGGTCGCTCGAGTTTTTCCGACGGCCCGCCATTGCGAGTTTATTTCGTATTTTTATTTGACGTCCCGAAATAAGTCACGGCGGAGTGTGAATCTCCTTCTGTGCGGCCATGCTAGCAACAGGAAGGGGCGAGATACAGGGAGATCGTAAAGAAGTTAGATTCATTTAAAAAAATAAAATAAAAAGTAACTTTATTTTGACACCACTTTATTAGATATACCAACCGATTTCGGCTCTATCTGAATCTCCTTTAGGGTTGAACAAATATGTATTATGTTCAACCCTGAAGAAGGTTCAGGCAGAGCCGAAACCGGTTGGTATATGTATCTAATAAAGTGGTGTCAAAACAAAGTTACTTTCATTTAAAATTTAATTATGTCTTACCACAAAGTGAGTGCTTCATGTCAAAGTTGAAGTTAATTTCGTTGAGTTTAACTTAAAGCTCCTTTAAATTACAAAATTTACCCGCGAGTAAAAGGTTACGTAATTAGAGTTGACCAAAATAGCTCAATCTTAGGACTGTATGTATTGGTGCATATTTATTTACTTCTGACGGTGATTCCTTTTCCAAGCATCACTGAGAAACAGCATTTTGTATTCAGCAACTATATTCTACAACTGCTGATTATATTATAATATTTTAAAGTTTTTACGTTGGTTCGAAAATTTTTCCATTGTGCTCGTTTTTATCATTTAAAAAATAAAATTTTTTACATTTTCTTTCATCTCAAGCTTGAAACATACTGTATGCAAGCAATGCATCTGTGTGAGTGCTATGCTCGTGTCAACTCTGGTTGCGATACGAAGTAAAACTGGATTTTCTTAGAATTAGACGAAGTACTTTGGAGTTGTTTTTTTTCTTTCTTTTTTCTTGATTTGTTATTTTTGAAAAACGAGTGATAAGTTCTTTGGCTCTGAGCCTAAATTTTTTGAGTTCGACAACCAGCAGAATGGTTATAAAATTTATTTATTTTCTGTATCCAACATACTTAAAATTTTATTTTACACATTTATGATTGTGTAATAGATTTATTCTTATTTTCAGAGTGATCCATTAAGGTACATTTAATACCACGCATCTCTTTCTCCTCGGCCGGGGAGATCTATGTATTTTCGGTCCCTCATGTTGTGGTTTTATAATTAACTGTATAAGACCAGGTATCGCAACTAGAGTCGACCTGAACACAGTAGAGATGCATTGCTTGCATACATTACGCCCCTTGAGGTGATTTTCCCACAACGCTATAAAAGTTATCCATTTATTATTATTATGTTTCCAGCTTGTCATTTTTTTTATTTATTTCAGGTCAACCTACCTTAGATGGGTCACCGACAAACTATACAGCGTAAGATATATATTAAGTGCACCGAAGATCAACGCACCATATTCTCACCGGAAAGGCAAAAGGGCTTAATCGCCATTTTGGAAAGTTTACACGAGAACAATTTATCTTTATCTAATGAATAGAAAATTTCATTGAGCTTTAAGAAAGTTCATTTTTATTATAATAAAATAAAAGCACTATAAAAACATTGACAATATTTAAATTCGATAAATTATTATTATTTCTGCGTGTGCAAGGAAGACCGGAATGAGTCAATATACGCAAATGTTCAGGAGAGCCAAAACAAAATTTTGGAATTTAGTTTTTCTTTTGTAATCATGTCATATTATGTCACATATCCTTTTTCAAAAAATAATAGCACATTATTTTATTTTCTGACTTATCTCATTATTCCTTGCTAGATATGTATTTCAAAAACAACTCAGCATACTTAACTTAAAACATGTTTTTTTTTTCTTATTCCGTTCTTCTTTTCGCACACAGATTTAGTTGTTGTCCTTTTCTAACTAAAGATAACGACACGAGATAAAATGCTGTTTTCAGTGACGTTTGGCAATAAAACACTTTATAAATTGTATACCTACGCACCAATACACTTAATTCAAAGTTTTTTAAAAATAGAATACCGCACAAGTGTCCTAACTGCTTTCAACCTTCTTGAGCCAGTGGGACTATGGTATCTTCTATTAGGGTATGTAGTGAGGCTGAAGGTAGGGATAATTGGAAAGATAAAGAGAAAGGTTGGGAAGTACCTGGTTATTAAAATCTGGTCATCAAACAGGGATAAAGCCATTTCAAGCAACGTTTCGTTTATGAATGGTGGTCTTTCACTATGGCGATACTAAGGGTATCTACCACTCTGATATGTGCCGCAAATATACTACAAATTGTTTTGTATTAATTAAATGTGTGAACACATATTTATTAAAAAAAAAATTTTGCGCACGCCGTATTTGAACCCGCGACCCCTGGTTTCGTAGTCGAGCATCTTTATCAATCGACCACGAGGGCCGTCATAAATGAAAAATAAAAACATAGAAATCGATAGAAAATATATTTAGCATGGCTAAGTTATTTTTTATATGCTTAGATTTTTAATTCACTTTTAAAATTCATAATACTTATAAAATAAGGTGATCGCTAGTGTGGAGGGTGGTAATAGGTGATTTATTTTCCTTTTGTCATTTTGCTTTACTCTAGTGTTGAATAAACTTACTAATCGACGGCCTGCTTGGTCGAGTGGTAAGACGCTCGACTACGAATCCTGAGGTCGCGGGTTCGAACCCGGCGTGCACTAATAAATTTTATTTAATTAACATGTTTCATAACAGATTTAATTGTTATAAAATAATATATTGTATATTTGCGGCACGTTCCAGAGTGGTAGATAAACTAAGTATCACCCTGGTGAAAGACCACCATTCAGAATTGAAACGTTGTTTGAAATGGCTTTAACCGTGTTTATTGACCAGATCTGAATAGACAGGTACTTTCCGACCTTCCCTTCTCTCATCTACTTTCCCTCCCCACTACTTTAAGCCTCACAACAAACCCCTATTGGGGATGCCATAGTCTCACTGGTTCTGAACGGTTGGGAGCAGTTGAGACTCTTGTGCGGTGTTCACGTAAAAAAAACAACAAATAATGATTATTCTTGAAATCTTACGTAAAGCAAACACTTTTCTATGAAAATGTCGTTTTTTTATATGAATACCGCACAAGAGTCTCAACTGCTCCCAACCGTCTAGAGCCAGTGAGACTATGGCATCCCCAAATAGGGTATGTTGTGAGGCTGAAAGTAGTGGAGAGGGGAAGGAGATTGGGAAGAAGAAGGTTGGGAAGTACCTGGCTATTCAGATCTGGTCACCAAACACGGCTAAAGCCATATCAAGCAACGTTTCGATTCTGAATGGTGGTCTTACACCAGGGCGATACTTTGAGTATCTACCACTCTGGAACGTGCCGGAAATACACTTTTTTTTTATATGAATTAAATGTGTTATGACACATATTAATTAAATAAAAGTTATTAGCGCACGTCGGGTTGAGCCCGCCACCTTTGGATTCGTAGTCGAGCGTCTTACCACTCGACCACGGAGGCCGACTTAATTTTAATCACACTATTTAGATTATAAGTTAAAAATACACAGTATGGTGCAAAACTTATACACAATAAATGTATATATCTGTAGAGTTTAATTTCTCATGAAAAAAAGTGCTCAAAATAAAAAATTAACAAATTCGTTTTGCACACACCGTGTACCCTTTTACCTTCGCTAGACAAGGATAAGAGTTTAGTTAGGGAGAATTAGTTTGAACCTTGTAAGCTTAAATAGACGTCTCCTTGTTCCCCGCTCGACGCCCGACTGTGTCTTTCGACACCGGGTCATTAGTCGTCTGGACTACGATGAAGTCGATCGACTGACGCTTTAGCATTCGTCTGAGAGTTCTGCAAGCATTTATTGTATAAAAGTTCTAAATTGAAAACCCCACGGCAAAAACCTGTTAACTGACTGCCGAGTCATTCTGAGATATTTAGTCTTTTGCGCTTTGTTAAAAAAAAACGTGTGTACCGTCACAAATCCACTAACTATTTTTAGAATGTTACAGCTAACATACAAAATTTAATATATATATGTATATATGGTACATGGCCTGTTCAAAAGAAAAGGTGAATTTTGAATTTTCGCGGACTGTGTACATTCGATTATCGTTTTTTTTTGTTATGTTGGTACACATATGTTTATCATATGTTAGCATTATCAGCCATTTTGGATTAGTGGTTTGTTTTTGACAACTGGAAAGGTAAGTCTTTAAAAAAAAAATTGATCAAAGAATTTGTATTAAATTTTGCTATAAAAATGGAATAAAGTGCTCCAACGCACTTAAAATGTTGACTGTGGCATTCGGCGAGTCTACTTTGTCTCAAAAAAGTGTTTATAAGTGGTACAAGCGCTTTACAGAAGGCCAAAAAGATGTTAATGACGATGAGCGTCCTGGAGTTGGGAAAAAACAAATCATGGATTTTATTCTTTGATCCATTTTTTTCAAATGTAATAAATCGAAGAACACACAAAAACGTGACAAACCTTTCCAGTTGTCAACAACAAACCACTAATCCAAAATGGCTGATAAACATATGTGTACCAACATAACAAAACAAAAAAAAATCGATAATCGAATGTACACAGCCCGCGAAAATTCAAAATTCTCCTTTTCTTTTGAACAGGCCATGTATATATATATATTTTTTTTTTTAAAGAAAGACAAACATTTCCGGGTTACGAATAACCTGACAATATTTGAAAAACTCCTACTGCCATCATAATAAGCGAAAAACGTTGCTTGTGCAATGATAAAGGACTTAGCCAGCCGAGGAATTGAATGCACGACGCCCGGGTGGGAATCCGACGCGTTTGTCCACTCAGCTAACGACCGGTCAATAGCATGTTAATGCATATCTGAAATACAATGTTATTATTGTAGATAACATGTTCTTACAATTCAAAAATATTTCAGCTTTAATAAATTTTTCAGTTAACATGTTCAACTCTTTTGATTTTCCATGTTCGTGCCATTTTCATGATCTGAATGTTCTGTTCATTGGATAGAGTGAGAATACTAACTCATTTTTGACAAAAATGTTAGTTAGATTCTCGCCGTGGGGTCTTCAATTGTTTAATTAAAAATTGTAGGTATTTAAGAACAAAGGAAAAAAGAGCTTCATTAAATAATTTATTTTAAAATATTCCTCGCGTGTACATACATGGTCCTTTTTTGAGAACTGTCAAACTTAATACTAGGCGATCTGAACATCACAACACTCAGACCTGGCAGCGCGATATTAAATGAAAAATCCATTATTTGATGGTGTATACCTATAAAGTAGAAAATCTGTTTGAATGAAGCAGTTAACACTCTTATTCGGTGTGGTGGCGATATGAATTTTGCACAGCTTTTCTGTCTGGAATTTTCAGAATGTGCAAAAACGATTGACGGTTTAGTACTAAATCGACTTAAACACCGAGCACACCAACTAGCGTGATTATTGCTTGCCACTTTGAGAGCGCCACAACATGTCTATATATTTGTAACGTCATTGTTTAGCATAGCAAAGTTAATTTTTAGATGACTCCAATATTTTAACAAACGGATTATAATCTTGCGACCAGAGACAGGCGGGAATGATCTCCTCGTTCTACCGGTATTTCAATGGAAGATGCTCCGAGGAACTTGCGTCATTAATACCTTCTTTACCGGTCAGCTGGGAAACAGGACAAACGCGCGCCCAATATTTGTAGACGTTTGACATTTGTTACATGAGAACGGTCGCTTCTACGACTCGTTCTTGTGTTCAACAGCTCGGCTGTGAAATAGTGTTTTGGCCTCTGTGTTTCCTCCCTCCTGCAATATGGGTATTGGACTGTCGCCAGTGTCACTACTGCCGACTGCCGTAGACGATGTGTTTACAGACGTCACTGTCCCACTTCTCGTAGACACACCACACCTTTGTGTAAACTCAATTACTTTGTCTACAGTTATTTTTCTTGTTTTCCAATTGATAAAAAACTTCGTTTACAGTTTCGCCACTACCCCTGTCATCATCAGATTGTAACGAAACCATTATGTTTTTTTTTTTATCAAATAACAATATAACGTAATTGGATTTTCAAATTGTTATAAACAATTTCCTTTGTGAGAACGTAAGACCGTACGAATATGAACTTTTCAAATTTGGAACTGATTTCTATTAATTGAAGTTATCAAATTTGAAAAAAAAATTTTAAATGCTCACCTACTTAATAAAGTACCTACTTATAATGCTTCTTAGCAGACATTATTCTGAATTTAAAATGAGTGGTTTGAAGGAACTAGTATTTTTTCTTGACAAGCCAAGTTACATTCTATGTTTTTTATACAAAAAAATGTTAAATATTTATTATTTTCTTAATTTACTTATTCATTGATTACTGTTGGTCTCACATATAAAATAAAATAAAACAACAATAAATAAAGTATGCATTGAATTCCGAGAGATTTAAAAGATATATACAGTTATAATCCTGGTTTCAGTATCAGACCTTTTTTTTAGTTCAGTTTTCGGTTTCAATAAAAATTAAGAAAATTTAGTAAAGACATACCTTCTAAAGAAAATGCAGGAGAAAGTCTTAGGGCGAATCTGAAGGTGGAAGCGAAGGTTGAGTCAAAATACCAAACTCGCTGTTCTTCGCCCAGGGTAGGTTCCAAGTTTCACGACTGAAAAGAAAATGGAAATTTGTATTTGAAAAAAATGCTCAATGTAATTTGCGAAGATGAAATAAACTTAGAATTTTTTTTAACATGTTGAGTGGATTGAAAGAGAAATTGGTACCAGGAGAGTATAAAGGATGTATACCTGATGGAACAAATTTATTTATTTGCATTTTTCGATATGTTTTTTGTAAATTAAATAATATTTTGACAAATTTCTAACCCATAGAGAAAAAAATTAATCCTTCCATGTGTCAAGTGAAATAATTTTTATTTACATATTTAATAACACAATAATGTTCAATCAAATAATACAATTTTCTTGTACCTTCGTACCTAAATACAAGTGTGACATTTTCAAAATTGGAACTGATGTATTTGTTAAGAAAATCATCACATTATAAAATTAAACTTTTATAATCCAAAACAAGCTTTCTTTTGCGAGACAATTGATTTTTTCTATATTTTAAATGTGAATTCGTTTGCCTTTTTTTTCAAGCCATTTTCAAATGTATCTAATGAATATGTAAAATAAATATATTTAAAATAAAACTAAGGGAAGTCAATGTCAAGATCAAAAAAAGTGTTATTTTATATATTTTTGTTAGAATAAGAGTTAAATCGACTAATGGTATTTTTTTGAAGTTTTAAATTTGGTTAACTTATTTTTATTTATTTTAAACTTAGTAACACTTTTCAGGTGCGTAAGTTATGAAATTTTTAAGCTTTCGCTGGCAACAAAAAGTCTTAAAAAAATAATTCAAATGGATTGCAACTTTAAACTCCCTATAACAACTAAAAAAATGATCATCAAGACACTGGACTTGTTTGACTCACAGTCATTTTGACTCTTTTTCATTGTTAACGGCTATCTAGAAATTAAATAGAATTAAATGAATTACTATTTTTGTTTCAGTAGAAACAAAATATCAAAGTTTTTTTATCTTGGAAATTAAAGTTTCATTCCGGAATATTAACAGTTATTCAATAACGTAGATTCACGGTTTTGAATTTTTTTTAAAGAAATATCTCAGATCACTTTTCTTTAATTTTCTCGAATTTTGCATCTAATTCTTTATCATTTTATCCGGTAGATGGCGATAGATCAAAGATTATGAGTAAAACCGAAAGGGAGATTTCTGCTAATTTTAATATAGAGATTGGTTCGCGTCCTGGCTATGCGAAAGCTTTCGAAGCTTTACCGCTAGGTTATCTAAATTAGACCATTTGCGAGAAATTTATCAAACAATAATAAATTTAACTAAATTGTAATATTTTTATTTACTCATTTAATGAATTATCTATAAGGAAACAATGAGTTTTATATTATTTATTCTTAAAAAAAAATACAAATACAGAATATATTTTTAAAACCGTATTACAAATAATGTGGATATTTGAAAAGAATGTACGTCTGAAGTAAGCGTAATGAGACCACGTAGAGCGGATGAATGTAAAAGGGGTATAAAGAGAATATATTACGCAATAGTGAATGGTAGAAGAAGTCGTGGACACCTGAAGAAGACATGACACGAACAAGTGATTGAAATATTTGAGTTGAGTCCTTAGATGAATTAAATAATATTTCATGTCTATGGTCGAGTCAAGAGTCAGAATAAGAGATTATTTTATAAGACGATTAATTTTCATTTTTATAGTGAATACCGCACAAGAGTTCCAACCGTCTAGAGCCAGTGAGACTATGGCATCCCCAATTGGGTATGTTGTGAGGCTGAAGGTAATGCGGAGGAGAAGGAGATGGGGAATAGAAAGGTCGATAAGTACCTGGCTATTCATGTCTGGTCACCAAACACGGCTAAAGCCATTTCAAGCAACGTTTTGATTCTGAATGGTGTGTTTCACCAAGGCGATACTTAAGAGCATCTACCACTCTACGTGGCGCAAACTTACAACATATTATTTTAATATGATTAAATGTGTTGTGATACTAATTCAATGAAATAATTATTGTTTTTCGTAAGAAGCAATCACATGGTGGTTGGACATTATATTAAATAAAAGAATACTTTGTTTTAAAACCACAGAATTTATTATGATGAAGGCCAACCGGTTTCGCTTGGATCAAGCTTCGTCAGGGCACATATAATAACTATGTTATTATATGTGCCCTGACGAAGTTATTATATGTTATTATATAATCTAATCTAATAAGTTATTATATGTGCCCTGACGAAGCTTGATCCAAGCGAAACCGGTTGGCCTTCATCATAATAAATTCTGTGGTTTTAAAACAAAGTATTCTTTTGTTTAATTAAATAAATGTTATTCGCGCACGTCTTGTCGAGCGTCTTACCACTCGACCACGTAGGCCGTCAACGATTCATGAATGTGAATAAATGGTGGCCAACAAAATTTAAAAAATCGTGTGCAATGAATTAAGAAATAATGCAAGCAGCGCTCGTCAATACAGAGTGGTGTGGCGGTCCATCCTCTCTGCCTACCCCTGCGGAGAAATAGCGCAATGGTTAGTTAACTAACTATTCACATTCATACATCGTCTCACACATACTCTTCTGTTTTTCTGATCCTTCACATGGCCCGATTCAAGTATTTGATTCACTTGATCGTGTCGTGTCATCCTCGGGCGTCCCCGACTTCTTCTTCCATTCACCTCTTAATTCATTAATTTTTTCCTCAGGCGTCTCGTAAATGGCTTTAGCCGTGTTTAGTGACCAGATCCGAATAGCCAGGTACTTCCCAATCTTCTCTACCCCATCTCCTTCCCCTCCCCACTACCTTCAGCCTCGCAACATACCCCAATTGGGGATGCCACAGATCCACTGGCTCTAGACGATTGGGAGCAGATGGGACTCTGGTGCGGTATTCACTATAAAAAAAAATGTACAACCGTAGTTAAGGGAGGTATACTGATTGATATCAAATGCCTCCAAAGCTCCAATGAAAGCTTGGAAACGAGTGTAACTTAATTGACCTTGGTGTAGCTTTTCTCTGGTCTAGAGCAAATCCCAGTAAATACTCTCACCAACGTTGACCTTGGGTATGTAATGTGTATACGTAACAAAGATAATTGTTTATTCTCTGGCATAAAAGCGCCCCATGGTGAGATAATTTGTGTACATGATCATTTGCATCTTTGCCAATGAAATTAAGTAGCAGCGATTAGAGCAAAAAACATTTACAAAACACTAAAAAACAGCGCTCATTAAAATGTTTTTCATGTTTGGAGTAATGTAGATTTTAAGTGTTTATTTCATATATATGCAATAACTAGACATATGATTGTTTGCATATGTCTATTGATTTGACGGTCTCTATGTTCGAGTGGTAAGAGTTAGGTTTTTTTTTTTAATTGAACGCTGAATTATGCCCTTCACATCAGAGGTGAACTCCCATCGTGGAGGACAATGTACTCGTATGTACAATATTGTAAAAAAAACACATGAAGTTGAGAAAATAAAAAATAAAAATTAATTTTTTTGCTGCATCCATTACGATGCTAATCAGGATTTTATTATTTATCCAAGTGTGCTTATTTCTTAGATATAACAACCTTTTCACAGCAAGCGACGTATGTAAGCAATACATTTATGGCTTAAAACTCAAAACTCAAAGCCTAATGCTCAAAGCTTAATGCAAAGCTTAATGCTAAAAGCTTAGTGCCCAAAGCTTTAAGAACAAAGCTTAAAACTCAAAGCATAAAGCTCAAAGCTTAAAACTCAAAGCTTAAAACTCAAAGCTCGAAGCTTAAAGTTTAAAGCACAAAGTATTAAGTTCAAAGCTCAAAGCTTAATACTCAAAGTTCAAAGCACAACTATTAAAGCTTTAAACTCAACGCTCAAAGCTTGACGCTAAAAGCTCAAAGCTTTAGGGTTGAAGCTTAAAGCTTTAAACTAAACGCTTAAAGCCGAGAGCGCTAAGTTCAAATTAAAAGTTTAAAACTGGACCTCTTGACAAGTGAGTTTTCGCCAACCAAAATAAACTGCATTAAATATTCGATTATTTAGTCTGTGGACTAAATTTGTAAAATCCGTGCTTCTCACATGGACAGCTGTATGTGACCTGCTCACGCGTCGGAAAACCTTCTTATTTATTCATATACCCACCGACGGGCAAACAAAAAAATACTGTGTATTCAAAAGCACTTCAATGTATAGAATTTAAATACAAACCCTTTATTTCTTTGTGTGAAATTGCAAAGCACGCCGGGTACTCGCTAGTTATATAATATATTATTGATGAATTGAAATGTTTTCAGTTTATTCAAAACCAGGAAATGTTTGTCCTTCTTTCAAAAATCTGTACTTAATATTATGGTATTAGAATACTGTAAACATTAACTTAAAGTGAAGCGTCTTCATTATATTTTCATTATATTTATTTTAAATTTATGGTACGATTATAAAAACACATAATTCAGACAATCTTCCAACTGGTAAATTAGCTGGCACTCAATCATAACATCAAGAAGCGAGTGCCAAATAACTGTTTTATCTTTGATGATTTCTCTGCTAAGACTTTTATTGCTTTCTGTCACATGGCAAATACTGAATTATCTAAATAAACGTAGTTCTGAGAATTTGAATTCTCCACAAGTGTGTTAGAATCAGTCACCTATTTACCGAGTTGCGGTCCCCGAGATTGCGAATAAAAAATATTTTTTTGCGACGTGGGACAATAAGTTTATGTTGATAGCCATTCTATCGTTTTAAATACTTAATTCAAAACATTAAATTCGACACAAATAGATCACAGGATGTGGTCAGTAACCAATTTTTATTATATAACTACGATTTGGTGAACATATAAAGTGGTATTTTCGTGGAAAGCAATCCCTTTGTGGTTTGACATATTTAATGATTTTTTTTATGAATACCGCACAAGAGTCTCAACTGCTCCCAACCGTCAAGAACCAGAGAGAATATTGAATCTCCAAATAGGGTATGTCGTGAGGCTGAAGGTAGTGGTGAGGGGAAGGATATTCAAAAGAGGAAGGTTGGGAAGTATCTGGCTATTCAGATCTGGTCACCAAACACGGCTAGAGCCATTTTAAGCAACGTTTCGATTCCGAATGGTGGTCTTTCACCAGGGCGATATTTACAGTATCTACCACTCTGGAACGTGCAGCAAGTAAACTTTTTTTATTATTTTTAAATTAATTAAAATGTCTTATGACACATGTGTTTTAAATAAAAGTTGACGCACGCCGGGTTTGAACCCACGACCTTTAGATTCGTAGTCGAGCGTCTTACCGCTCGACCATGGAGGCTGTCATGTATAAACTTGATAATAACCTTAATAATAACCTTGTATAAGACAACAGATTTTACTTTAATTTTTATGACTGACTGGTTTCGCTTAGCTTAAACAACTGATTTAAAAAATTAGAAGCACTAGAAATGATGAAATCTATTAAAATTTTCCTTTTCAGTTGACGTTTTGCCTCTTTCATTTTATATTATCTGTCCCTTTCTCAGTGTTGCTTATTTATGATTTAAATGTTATTCTTTTGTTTTCTTACTGTTCTCTTATTTTGTTTTATGTTGTGTTCTTGGTCTGTATGTATGAGTATAATATGTAACCACACACTATGTATTTTTTGTTTAGTTTAATTTGGTGCCCAGATGATGCTTTCGTTTTTATAATATATAAAATTGTATTTTTATGTTTCTAAGTTTGAGAAGATAGTAAGGAAGTGAGTAACCAAAATTCCGGAATATGTAGCCAAAATCATGTTCCTGAGTGTCTCAGAGACTGCTCTAAGAGATTAAGCATCACGCCATTTCTCCACAGGAGTAGGCAAAGAGGATGGACCGCCATTAATCTTTTTCTTGGCAGACACGTCTTGCTTCCGTTAAATCAATTTTTGAGATAAGCCAATCCAAGTATTTGAATCGCTTCATTATACCCCATCTTCCTCTGACGTCCCTGACTAGAGCATTAATTTATTTATCGTCATATCGTGGCCAGAAAGGCAAAAGGGCTGAAGCGCCATTTTGGGAGGCTTACACCAGAGCACTTGAAAGTTTTTTTTTACAAAAAATTCACAAGTCTTCAGTACTTGGTTGGATTTTAAACAAAAGTTAACTCAATGCTCTCACTGAGTTATCTGAATCGACGAAAATCTATCAAGAGTCTCAAACTTGAGTCGCTTGAGTCAAATCTTCTAAATGGTGAATATATTTTATATGGCTGAAGGGCCACAAAAGTCTTCAGAATCAAACGAGAGTCAGAGCATTCGATGCAGAACAAAACACTGATCAAAACTGCATATTCAACTCATTTTTTACCAAATTGTCGCTTAAGTCTTTTTGCCTTTCCAGCGACGATGTATTCTCTTGACACTCTTTTCACTATATTCGCTCTTTCTGTGCAAACCATCTATTCCAAGCCCAACTTAAATACTTAATACTTTTTTTTCGTGAAATCATTTTTTTCTAGTAAAGTGTACTGCAGAACGAAAGATATGCGTATATCGTATTGGTGACACCGAGATTGTGCATTGTGTCACTTAGTTCAGTTGCTGAAACCGGTCATTAAAAAAATCCTTCAATTTTACTAACTCGAAATTCTCTACATATTAAATAAAAAACGATATCATAAACTACTGCATAATACGTTATACAATTGTTGACTAAGCCTATCTTGACAAATTGTGATATCTTCACAAGATCAAGGAGACTCGCATATATCATTGTTGACTATCTTATTCTAGGCGGTGAGTCAAAACATAAGTATTTCCAGGTCGCGCATAAATTCTGTGAATCTCGTAACTTCTATCGGAATTATTTTTTTTTGCTCTTTACACAGGTAATCTACCACTGAATAAATCATTCCTAGAAGTGTGATCTATATAGATTTGAAAAAAACTTATGTCGCCAGTTTTCATAAAACAGGTTGATGGAATTATTTATCTGTTCAGGAAAAAAAATCGATATTAGAAAATGTTTAATATATTTTTTTAAACAGAGTGGTCCAGATGCATATTTTTCACATTGCACGTTTTCCATTTGTGATTATTTCCGAAAGGAGATAATTTTACACTATTTTAAAAGGTATTTTAGTAATCGTAATTGTAATTTTTAGTACCCTGTAAGCGAAGCGATTTCAAGATTTTAAAAAAATTATGTAATAAACAAAGAAGCCATTTGTTAAATGTTAAATTAAAATATAAACTATGTGAAACAAACGCACACAGAAAAAAATAAGAAAACGTCAAAAAAGTAGTTATGCCGTTTTTCTTCTGTCAAAAATCTCAATTTGAATTGTTTCAAAATTGGAAGTAGTTATGTAGAAAGAATCTAATCCCAAAAGTATACATACGAGAAAACGGCGTTTGAAAATATGACGATACAAAAGCATTAATATGCGTATTTGGCATTGGTATAGTGAAAATCTGTGTCTTTTTCCTATTAGAATTATTATAAATGGGTAATTTATAATCTATCAATGTATTTATTACAATGATAATTGTAATTCCTATGACATCATACATCTTGATGTTTTCAAACTTCAATTTAAGATAAATATCTGCAATGTGTGTCGCTAAAAAAAATGAATTACCAAAAACCTATTGCATTTAGAGCTTGGATCTTTTCAGCAGATACTTCGTATTTATGTATCGGAAATCATGTAAAACTCGATTTTGTAAAATTGTGGGTTGAACGCTTTCTACATAACTACGTCCAATTGATGTAGCTCAATGTTAACATAGTCATTTAAAAAAAAAAAAACACATTTTTTTATTTATTTTTTTTAATTTTTTTCAAACTGTATTATTTTTCGAAATGAAATGTATATAAAAAAAATCCTGCTAAAAATTGATAACAAAAGATTATGTGATAACACTGAAAAGTTGCCAGATCGAAGCTGCGATGAAATAACTCAGAAAGAAAATAACTTTCCGTTTGATCGGTTGACATTTGTAGCCGGGAAATGTGTTTATTTCTTAGTTGAGTTATATCCCAACAGGTGGCAGCGCTTGCAGACAAAGTAAACAATCACATCACTAGAGGCATGTTTAGTTCTTTTTGGGTTGGCGTTATTGAGATTTGAAATGTTTCGGAACATTTCTGGAGGAAACAATTTAACGTCATGTCAAATTGGTGTAAAGAATTACGTTACGGGAATAACGGACTTTTTGACAGAAAACCATTTGTTTAATTCGTTTTTTTTCGGATGCCCAGCTAACTTCTTGGAGGTTACATTAAAGTGTTTTTTTTTCTATTTAATTTTAAAAAATATAATATATTTATCAGGTAACATAGAGGCCTGTTCAAAAGAAAAGGTGAATTTTGTATTTTTGCGGGCTGTGTACATTCGATTATCGTTTTTTTTTTTGTAAAGTTGGTACACATATGTTTATCATATGTTAGAATTATCAGCCATTTTGGATTAGTGGTTTGTTTTTGACAACTGGAAAGGTTAGTCACGTTTTTGTGTGTTCTTCGATTTTTACTTTTGAAAAAAAATGAATCAAAGTATATGTATTTATAGTTTTTGTGTTCAATTTGTAGAACTCCATTTTAATTTTTATATAATTTAAGTGAATTAAATTTAATATTATTATTATTGAGTTCTGCTATTTTTCAGTTTTATTTTTAGTGACAGCTGTTTCGGCGTTTAAGGCCAGAAGGCAAGGCCACAGTTTGACAATGGCCTTAAACGCCGAAACAGCTGTCACTAAAAATAAAAACTGAAAATAGCAGAACTCAATAATAATAATATTAAATTTAATTCAATTAACTTGTATAAAAAAAAATAAAAAATAAAAAAAAAAGAATATGTATTAAATTTTGCGTTAAAAATGGAATAAAGTGCTCCAACGCACTTAAAATGTTGACTGTGGCATTCGGCGAGTCTACTTTGTCTCAAAAAGTGTTTATAAGTGGCACAAGCGCTTTACAGAAGGCCGAGAATATGTTAATGACGATGAGCGTCCTCGAGTTGTGGAAAAACAAATCATGGATTTTATTGTTTTTTCAAAAGTAAAAAATCGAAGAACACACAAAAACGTGACTAACCTTTCCAGTTGTCAAAAACAAACCACTTATCCAAAATGGCTGATAATGCTAACATATAATAAAAATATGTGTACCAACATAGCAAAAAAAACGATAATCGAATGTACACAGCCCGCGAAAATTCAAAATTCACATTTTCTTTTGAACGGGCCATGTATATTTATTTTTTTGCTTTTTCGATGCTTGTTTAAACTAGGTACATAATATTATATAGTTTTCAGGAATTCCAATGTTTTTATTAATTTCAATATTTTTATCGTTCGGGAAGAATTTATCAAACTTGGTAACGAGAGGATTAAAACAGTCACTAGGGGATACTTAAAGGATCAAAAAAGTATGACTATCCAATAATATAACTATTCTTACTAGAATGTGACTTTAAAAAATATTCATATCACATACATTTTTAAATGTGTCTCGAGCTGAATGTGTTGAGAGAAATTTAATTACGGTAATAGGATAGGCAGGTTGACAGAGTGCTGAGATAACCCCTTCGCGCCTACTTACTGCTAACACATTTAGATTGTTTTCGTGGTATTTGTAAAGATGGTGTGTTGTAATAGAAACGCCGCTTGTTTTTTCGTCAAACAGTTTATTTGAAGAAAACTCTTAGATCTGAGGGTTGACCATAGACGACAGACGAAAGAAAGTAGTCGATAGCAAGAAAATTAATTTTATCGATAAAATTTAGTGATGTTAGCACAGGCTATTGATTAAATGTTGAGAGTTTTTCTGATCGTGACGATTAAACAGCAAATAAACTTGTGTACTTGACCATAAAACAGAAATTTATACGAATCTGCGAAAGTTTGAATGCTGTGCTTTGATGATCTGAAATATCTAGATCAATAAAATTATTTTCAATAATAAATGAGAAAGTAACTTTGTATAAGACCACGGATATTATTTTACTTTTTATGACCGACGGGTTTCGCTAAGCCTAAGCATCATCAGGGAACAAAATTAAACTTAACAAAAAATACAACGTGTGCGGTTGTATAAACTTACAGAGAGAGAACATAATATAAAATTAAATAAGAGAACAGTAAGAAAACAAAATAAAAATATATAAATTTTAATAAAGGAACGGAGAGAAAGAGACAGGTAATATAAAATAAAAGAAGTAAAATGTCAAATGAGAAGGTGATCAAAGAAAAATGAGTTTACTGGAAATATACCTAATATTAGACTACTGGAAAAATTTAACTGATTAATAAGAATACGACTTTTCATTTCAATGTCTTTATTTCTAGTGCTTCTAAATTATTTAATCTGTTACATTTTTATGGTGAATATGAGCTCCGGTGCTTTTATTTGAAATACCAAATTTAATATTAATATGAAACCAGTCGGTAATTTCATTATAATTAAAATAAAATCTGTCTTATACAGAGCTATTATTTAATTTTCATTAAATTAAATTAACGTTTCTCATCGATTGCGAATTTAAAAAAAATATATTATTTAAAAAAAACATATGGGCAAATAGCTACTCGAAAATCAAAAATAAACATGTATATTTGAAAAAGCCAGCTAATAATAATAATAATCATATTTGGATAATTTTTATAGCGCCGTTTTTGTGAAAAATCACCTCAAGGGCGCTTTACAAATCTTAATTTCTACTTAATACTAATTCTTAGTTTAGATCTAGTTACTAGACCTTTATTATGGAAAGTGAAAGCATTATCCAATACCGTGAGTTATTATATTCATTTGGTTATACGACTAAAGCTTTAAAAGCTGCAGATAAATAGACCCGTCAAAAGCATATGATTTTCTGTTGGTGCAAATAAATAATTGAGTAGATTCCCCTAAATGATTTATGACATCTGTAATAAATTGCATCTGGCTAGATTTAATGATGAGACGTTACGAAAATATGTCAATTACTGTCAAGTATAATATTTGACATTTTGATGTCAATCAATTCAGCTTCAAATATGTGTATATATCTGGGAGGGAAAGCATTTTCACTTGACAGAAATCCAACTTACAAAAGTAACAAAATCCAAAATCTCTCGATCAGTGAGTTCTGACATTTGATGTCATTAAATTCGCAAAATATTGCTGCTTCGAGTTTCTAGTTCAGCGCAATTCTGGAGCGTGTAACCTTCTTTTCTTTATGATATGGATATACTCGTATGGTCGCCGGAAAGGCAAAAGGGCTGAACCATCGTTTCGGGAAGTTTTCACCAGAGCACTTTAAAGTTTCTTTTTGTTTTGCAATAAAGTCTTCAGTACCTGGTAATATTTTAAAAATAATTTAACTCAGGTAACTTAATTATTTTACAGGGTTACCCGAAGCGTCAAAAAGCTTAAAAAGTCCTAAATTTGTGTCGCTCGAGTCAAGCCTTCTCCCAAATGGTAAATATATTTAAGATGGCTGAAGGGCCACAAAGGTCTCCAGAATCAAAGGAGAGTCAGAGATTTTGACGCAGAAAAACGAACTGATCAAAACTGCATATTCAACTCATTTTTGGCCAAAGTGTCGCTTAAGCCCTTTTGCCTTTCCAGCGACGGTATATTTAAAACGTCAATTAAACTTTTTTTAAATAAAGACTGTACACCAAAAAAATTGTCAAGCATTTATTTTTGACTGAACAATAAGAAAAAAAAGAGTTGATAAATAATAACTTTGAATTTTAAGAGGGAGTGTTTAAACCCGGTCTCTCCAAGACTCGTAATAACAAATCTCTTGCAGCATTTTAACCCACCTCACAACTTTGACTAATCGGGTGTTGACATATTTCTTTGGTTACATTCACCCTTTACACTGCAACTGTTAGAATATAGACTTTTTTATTTTATAGTGAATACCGCACAAGAGTTCCAACTGCTCCTAACCATCTAGAGCCGGTTAGACCATGACATCCCCAGTTGGGGTATGTTGTGAGATTGAAGGCAGTGGAGAGAGAAAGGAGATGAGGAAGATGAAGCTTGGGAAGTACGTGTACCTTGCAGAAGTATTAACAAATACATAATTATCTGTTAATACTTTTATTGATTAATCAAATCTAAAGAACCTCTTTATACTCGTAAATCGCTTTGTCTTTCCACTTGTCCGGCGTATTTTACAAATACATTATGTTTCCGAAATTCATTTCTGATTTCTGAATCACTTGATTTATCTTGAAGCACGTGTCCAAGACATTTGCACGTGCTAAATCCCTCGTGCTCTAGTCCATTTATTGGTCACAAGATCCAAGATATGCACCCAAATTTAAATTAAGCAAGCTGTCGTATAAATATCGCGTCAGAGTATGTGAGAATTACTGACGCGATAACTTATTTACTTGACCGTGCGACAATTTGCGAGAATTCGTCTTTAGTCGGTATTATTTGCATTTTATTTTAAGCACAAGGCAAGTCATTCAAAGCTCACATGTGACATGTAGTCAAAGTGGACAGTTTTTTTAATGCACGTAATTCTTTAATTGTGTGTTTGAATTTCAATTGGCGTGTAAGTAGGCGGAAGAAAAAGTCGGCGACGATTTGTACGAGCTCACTTCTCGTTTGAACTTCTTTGTTGCAACTCGTCCAGTTCAAAATTCATTGCCGTGGGCTCAGAAACAATGATTTGCTGTCAATCATCCCTCTACTAATTATGGGTATCATTCTCTACTGTCCAGAATGTCGAGACTTGTTAACTCAAGCCGTAGTCTTGAAATTTTTGGTACCAGTCCAAATGATTTTCGTAATTCTTTACGACTTTACCAAAACCTTGTTCAGGCCTTAACTTGAATATTATTTCGATTGTACAATATATTTTAGTCCAATTTTTTGTCATTGCTTCATTAAAATATTATGTACATTCTGTTTTTTTCTCTGCTGCCCTTTTTTCTCATTTGGTGTCATGTATTTTTTTATTGGACAATGGTGCGCTCAGAGCAATAATGTACAGGAAGGATAGCTTTGCGAAACAGTGTAGTCAGAATCGTTGATTTTTTCCTGATTCGGGCGTGGCTAGGGCTAGGGTATTTATACATCCATTGTCCACATGTCGACATAATGTTTTGTTTACTTGTATAACCCCTTTTTCACGGTATTTTTATCAACCCAAATAAAGGATATAACCTCGAAAACCGCTGAGTTATGTCGCATAACAAAACGTAGTGGGCGGAGTCGCCGGAGACGCGGGAGACGTAAAACATGCTTACATACCTAAAAGTGGGGCGATATTATGTGACGTCTTGTCTCTTTCTCTAACACGATTTACGACGTACCATAAAAACCCGGAAAAAGTCATTTATCTTAAATTTTTATAGGTTGGGTAAAAATATTTAGTTCTACCTCCATATATTCATACTCCAAGATGGTCCGTTTTTACATTAATAAGTATGTTAAGTACACATGATAGAAGCTAGAGATTTATAGAAGCTCCTAATTTAAAGTATTTCTACTTAGAAGCCATTTTTCAGCGTAACATTTATATGACAATAGACTTGTCGCCTATCGCGCTCGATTATTTTCAAAAAACAAAAGCGAGCTTGCATTCATTTGTCTTTGCACGTGACGCGGACATATTGGATTTACGAATGTGAATACACGATAAATAAATTCACATCCTGTCGGACACTGCTCCTTGAATATATATTATTGTTTTATGAATAGCTTGTTCCAATTCGCTAGCTAGAATAATATGATTCAACTGGTGTAATTAATTCCATGAAAGCGTTCTCTTAGAAAGTCAGGGGATTTTTCATTTTAATATTGATGGGCATATTTATTTTAAATTATTTGCTGATGAATAGTATAAAAATAGAAACTAACCGATATAACTTGCTTTAAATTGTTCAGCCGAGTTAAATAATTAATAAATATTGATGGGTTTACTTTGACCTAAAGATTAAACATAAACACTGGTATAAAAATCGAAAATTCGCTTCATAAAAGAAAGATGGGAGAGACAAAGGGACTGAAGCGACACTTTGGTCGAAAATGAGTTAAATATGCAGTTTTGATCAGTTATTCGTTCCGCGTCGAATACTCTGACTCTCGTTTGATTCTGAAGACTTTTGTGGCCCTTCAGCCTTTCTAATATATATTTAGCATTTGGGAGAAGGCGTGATGCAAGTGACACAAGCTTGGGATATTTTTTTAGCTTTTGTCGCTTCAGGTAACTCAGTGAGAGCATTATGGACCCAACCAGGTATAGAAGATTATAATAAAGTGTTTTAATGGTGTAAACTTCTCAAAATGGCGCTTCGGCACTTGTTCCTTTCCGGCGACAATGTGCATTTAAAAATATGAGTGTCCTTGAACCGCAACTTGACTAAAAATAGTTTACGACTTTACCAAAACCTTGTTCAGGCCTTGACTTGAATATTATTTCGATTGTACAATATATTTTAGTCCAATTTTTTGTCATTGCTTCATTAAAATATTATGTACATTCTGTTTTTTTCTCTGCTGCCCTTTTTTCTCATTTGGTGTCATGTATTTTTTTATTGGACAATGGTGCGCTCAGAGCAATAATGTACAGGAAGGATAGCTTTGCGAAACAGTGTAGTCAGAATCGTTGATTTTTTCCTGATTCGGGCGTGGCTAGGGCTAGGGTATTTATACATCCATTGTCCACATGTCGACATAATGTTTTGTTTACTTGTATAACCCCTTTTTCACGGTATTTTTATCAACCCAAATAAAGGATATAACCTCGAAAACCGCTGAGTTATGTCGCATAACAAAACGTAGTGGGCGGAGTCGCCGGAGACGCGGGAGACGTAAAACATGCTTACATACCTAAAAGTGGGGCGATATTATGTGACGTCTTGTCTCTTTCTCTAACACGATTTCCGACGTACCATAAAAAACCCGGAAAAGTGATTTATCGTAAATTTTTATAGGTTGGGTAAAAATATTTTAGTTCTACCTCCATATATTCATACTCCAAGATGGTCCGTTTTTACATTAATAAGTATGTTAAGTACACATGATAGAAGCTAGAGATTTATAGAAGCTCCTAATTTAAAGTATTTCTACTTAGAAGCCATTTTTCAGCGTAACATTTATATGACAATAGACTTGTCGCCTATCGCGCTCGATTATTTTCAAAAAACAAAAGCGAGCTTGCATTCATTTGTCTTTGCACGTGACGCGGACATATTGGATTTACGAATGTGAATACACGATAAATAAATTCACATCCTGTCGGACACTGCTCCTTGAATATATATTATTGTTTTATGAATAGCTTGTTCCAATTCGCTAGCTAGAATAATATGATTCAACTGGTGTAATTAATTCCATGAAAGCGTTCTCTTAGAAAGTCAGGGGATTTTTCATTTTAATATTGATGGGCATATTTATTTTAAATTATTTGCTGATGAATAATATAAAAATAGAAACTAACCGATTTAACTTGCTTTAAATTGTTCAGCCGAGTTAATTAATTAATACATATTGATGGGTTTACTTTGACCTAAAGATTAAACATAAACACTGGAATAAAAATCGAAAATTCACTTCATAAAAGAAAGATGGGAGAGACAAAGGGACTGAAGCGACACTTTGGTCGAAAATGAGTTAAATATGCAGTTTTGATCAGTTATTCGTTCCGCGTCGAATACTCTGACTCTCGTTTGATTCTGAAGACTTTTGTGGCCCTTCAGCCTTTCTAATATATATTTAGCATTTGGGAGAAGGCGTGATGCAAGTGACACAAGCTTGGGATATTTTTTTAGCTTTTGTCGCTTCAGGTAACTCAGTGAGAGCATTATGGACCCAACCAGGTATAGAAAACTATAATAAAGTGTTTTAATGGTGTAAACTTCTCAAAATGGCGCATCGGCACTTTTTCCTTTCCGGCGACGATGTGCATTTAAAAATATGAGTGTCCTTGAACCGCAACTTGACTAAAAATAGTTTGTTTACAGCTCAGTGTTTTTTCATATAAATACTACATCAAAATATTTTCACCAATTTTCTTCATCTCTTATTTATTTTCTTTAATTGCACTGCTTACTTGTCCTTGCCAAAATTCCTCGTGTCATATTATTGGAAATACTAAGTATTTATCATTTTTCCACTAATGACGGCCTCCGTAGTCGAGTGGTAACGCTCGACCACGAATCCACGAAGGTCACGGGTTAAAACCCGGCATGCGCCAATAACTTTTACTCAATAAATATGGGTCACCACACATTTAATTCATATAAAATAATAAAAAAAGTATATTTGCGCCACGTTCCAGAGTGTCACCCTGGCGAAAGACCACCATTCAGAATTGAAACGTTGCTTAAAATGGCTTCAGCCGTGTTTGGTGACCAGATCTGAATAGCCAGGTACTCCCTAACCTTCCTCTTCTCAATCTCCTTACCCTCCCTAGTATCTTCAGCCTCACAACATACCCAATTTGGGGATGCCATAGTCTCACTGGCTCTAGACGGTTGAGAGCAGTTGAGACTCTTGTGCGGTATTCATATAATTTTTTTTTATTTTTTTATGTGAAAATCCAAAATTAGCGCTTCAGCCCTTTTGCCTTTTCGGCGACGATATGTTTAAAAAAACTGCGTATTTAATTTCTGTTACGATTTCGTAAAACTAATAGACGTAAATAAATAAAAAAAGGGCTTTGAATTCCCCTGGCTTAAGAGCTGAACACGACAAGTGTTGGTAGAGTATAATTTGTGAGGTTGCTTTTAGATCGTAATAGATCGGAACACTTGTTTAATTTACGTAACACTTGTATTGGCTATGGAAGACACTCGGCTAGACACTAGAGATAGGGCGATGTGTGGTTTGTGTAGCGAATTGTATTTGATCTCTATTATTCGCGTATGTACATGTATATGTGTAATTATGTTGTGACAAAGAGTTTCGGGTTAAAAAACTATAAAAAATATAGTTTTTTTTTCAGAATTCGCCAATCATCTTATCGAAAAAGATCGTACCTTCAATAAAAGCACCGGTGCTCATATTCTCCATAAAAATGGTCATGGCAACAGATTAAATAATTTAGAAGCACTAGAAATAAAGAAAGCCGTTAAAATTAATAGTCATATTCTTAATCTCGACGGCCTCCATGGTCGAGTTGTAAGACACTCGACTACGAATCCAAAGGTCGCGGGTTCAAACCCGGCGTGTGCCAATAACTTTTATTGAATTAATATGTGTCATAACACATTTGATTCATATAAAATAATAAAAAGTACATTTGCGGCACGTTACAGAGTGGTAGATACTCATAGTATCGCCCTGGTGAAAGACCACCATTCAGAATCGAAACGTTGCTTGAAATGGCTTTAGCCGTGTTTGATGACCAGATCTGAATAGCCAGGTACTTCCCAACCTTTCTCTTCCTAATCTCCTTCTCCTCCCCACTACCTTCAGTCTCACAACATGCCCTATTTGGGGATGCCATAGTCTCACTGGCTCTAGACGGTTGGGAGCAGTTGAGACTCTTGTGCGGTATTCATATAAAAAATAAAATAAAAACAGTTAAATTTGTCCAGTAGTCCAACATGAGGTATATTTTCCGTAAACAAAATAAAATTGCTCATTATTCTTTTATCACGTTTTCGGTATGTTTTATGGTTAATACCACACAAGAATCCAACCGCCTGGAGCCAGTCGTACTATGGCATCCTCGATCGGGGTATGTTGTGAGGTAGTATTGATGGGAAGGGGAAGGAGATGAGAAAAAGGGAGGTGCGGAAGCACTCGGCTCTTCAGATATGGTCACCAAACACGGTTAAAGCCATTTCAAGCAACGTTTCGATTCTGAATGGTCATCTTTCACCAGGGCGATACTAAGAGTATCTATCAGTCTGATAACGTTGACGTTTTGCCTCTTTCGTTTTATATTATCTGTCTCTTTCTCTCCTTTGTTATAATTCAAATTTTATTATTTTGTTTTCTCACTGTTCTCTTAATTTATTTTATATTGTGTTCTCCCTCTTTGTGCACGAGCATATACGAGTATAAACACACAGTTATGTATTTTTTTTGTTTTGATTAACTTTGTACCCTGATGATGCCTAGGCTAAGCGAAAACAGTCGGTCATAAAAATTAAAATATAATCTGTGGTCTTATACAAAGTTATTATTTCATTTTCATTAAATATGTCAAACCACAAAGTGATTGATTTTACGAAAAATTATTCTCTTAAAAACCAGGAAATAACTGCTACCAGAATATTCAAATCTAAAAATACGTCTACCTCTAAACATTATTTACGTACCATTATTATTTGAAGAGACCTATCAAAACATTCTCCCGTATTATTCACGTCCTCTTCTTCAGAACCGATTGTTATTATTGTAGATATCGCACGCTTTGCGGCTAGACTTGAATAATAAAATTATTTATATTTCTTGGTCCAGAAGCGAGGAGCACAGTTGTTGTTTTTAAATAATGATGCTGAAAGAAGACCAAATGAATAATACCTGCTTTTATCAAGCGTGAAAAGCTTTCTGCGTCCGCTGCTTTGATTCGGGTTCATGTAAAAAGCTTAACTGCAAATTTGGACAGTTTTTATAGCAATAAGTGAAATCATTCAATATCATTCTTTCGAAACAATCAAGGGGATTGGTTGTTTAAGTTGGGCAAGCTTTAAGCTTTGGATCACTGCCTGAAATTGTGTATCAAGAGAATAAGTAGCGAAATAGACGTACATGGCCTGTTCAAAAGAAAAGGTGAATTTTGAATTTTCGCAGGCTGTGTACATTCGATTATCGATTTTTTTGTTGTTGTTATGTTGGTACACATATATTATGTTCATCATATATTATGTTAGCATTATCAGCCATATTGGATTAGTGGTTTGTTTTTGACAACTGGAAAGGTTAGTCACGTTTTCGTGTGTTCTTCGATTTTTTACTTGTGAAAAAAATGGATCAAAGAATATGTATTAAAAATGGAATGTTCTTTCAAATGTACATTTTTTCTTGTAATTGCTTCATTAAAATAATATGTGTGTACTGTTATTTCTCTGTTGCTCTTATTTTTTCCCATTTCGTGTTATGTATTTTTTGTAATTGGACAATGGTCCGTTGGTCGTATATAAAAAAAAATAAGTACTGAAAAGCTATCATTCTAATAGTGTAAAGTATAAATTCACAACGGTGCACATTTTGATATACTGTTTTTTTCACTGTAGAAATTTTGACAGTTTATCCCTCAAATCTGAATACTATTACAGCGTTCGAGCGGTTAAGATCCCTGGCTTCGAATCCAGAGGTCGGGAGTTCAAAACCCGGAACACGTAATTTTACTAAGTTTATTACTTAATTTGTTCCTTCCATATTTTAATCAATGCAAAATAAAAAAATAATAATAATTGGCTAATTTACATAGCGCCATTTTCAAGGAATATCACCTCAAGGGCGCTTTACAAAACTTTAAAGCTATGACTAAATTTACCATAAAACTATTTTAATAACTAAAGCTTTATCTAAAATCACTTTATTGCTATTTACATATTTATTACGCCTATTTAGACGTACTATAATATGTATTTACATGGCCAGCAACGGGGCGCACCTAACCGCCTAGCAGAGGAAGGTATTTCCCGCGGGAAAGGTGTTTCTAGCAGGAAAGGAGGAATTTGCCACTGACACCTCGGACTACCCTTCGTGACGGAAAACACCTCTTGTTTTGGGATTACTTACGTCAGCGTGTTTAAATTTGTAAATAAACATGATCTACCTAACCTTAAAGACTATCATTTGACAATTAACTAGTACATTTATTTATTATAGTTCCTTAGTTCTACATATTATTTTTTATATTTGATGTAGGCTGTAAAAAAATAACGAACTTTTCGTTTAGCAGTAGATTGAGGACTGAGGATCGCGAATAATTGCATGAAAAGATATTATTATATTGGTGAGTCAAGATGCTAATGGTTTAGCCTAGCTGTATGTAGTATTAATATGTAACATATTGGTGACACGCTCCAGAGTGGTAGATGCTATCAGTATCGCCCTAGTGAAAGACCACGTGAATCTAAAGGTGTCCTGAAATGGTGACCAGATCTGAATAGTCAAGTACTTTCCTGCCTTTCTCTTTCCCATCTCCTTTTCTTCCACTCCTTTCAGCGTTCCAACCCTCCGGGCATTTGGGAATTGTTGGATATTTGTAAAAAAATAAAGTAATAGCTAAGCAAGATCTATTAATGCATTTACTATAAAATATTGTCAAAGAACATGACAGCGCGACGCGAGACTATAAAATCTTTAATTAAGTCTCACCGACTTGGGCGGAGTTAAATTGATTTTAATTGGTTTGGGAATACATTACAGCGCCAACTTGACATTCCAACCTATCGCACGGGTCACTTGATTTTGGGATTAGTGTTAATTTATTATAGATATTATGTTTATTTATAACTTGGCTTGACTCCAGGAATATACAAATAAAGTAACCGTCGCACCACAATTAGGGATGTCCCGTTAATTAGTGAAAATTGGCTAATGATAAATATACATCGTTCTGTAGACATTTTAAACAGTGCCTGGGAATATTTGTCCCTCTTCCTGTGTCAACTGTGGTTAGAGGTGCATTAATGGGGAGATAATCTTTTCTACCCGGTGAGTTTAGTTTAGTTTTTTAGTTTTATTTATTTTATATTAGTCACTTTGTACATTCCTGAAAGTTGAATGTTGAAGTTTACAAGTAGCTAATTATTCCATATTCTTTTTAACTTTATAATATTTTAACTTAAATACTACTTATTATTTTGATTTATATGCATTTTAAATAATTTTTACAGGCTATTTTGAATTTATCGATGGGCATAATTTTGATGGTTTCCGGCAGAGCATTATAAGATTTCATCCCTTTATATAGTAAGTTTTTTTGTGTGTTGGCTTTATTTTTTTCTTGTAGTCTAATTTCTTTGCGTGCCCTTGTATTATATTTGTGAATATCAAAATTGTAGATAATATTGTCAGAAAAATATTTTGGTAACAAGTTGTTCTTCATTTTATATTTAAACATCAATGTGTTTAATGTTAGCATTTATTTTACTGTTAGCAAATATAAGTTCCTCTGAAATTTGAGTTACTTTTGAGTATCTATTTCGCCTAAGTATAATTCTCATTGCTCTATTTAAGAGAATTTGAAACCTGTTTTGTTTTTTTGTCGGTACACAAGAAAAGAATCGTTGAATGAGTGGGCGCCCTTGAGGTGATATATCACAAAAATGGCGCTATATAAATTACTCAAGTATTATTAGGCCTTTATTATATCGTCGTCGGAAAAGGCAAAGGGCTGAAACGCCATTTTACAGTTTACACCAGAGCACTTTATTTTTGTTTGTTTGTTTTACAATAAAATTGAAAAAACTGAGTTACCTGAAACGAAAAAAGCTAAAAAAGTCCAAACTTGTGTCGCTTGAGTCAGGCCTTCTCCCAAATGGTAATTGTATTTTAATATAATTGTAATACTATGACGGCCTCTGTGGTCATGGTAAGACGCTCGACTATCAATCTAGAGGTCATGGGTTCAAACCCGGCGTGCGCATATAAATTTTATCTAATCAATATGTGTCGTAAAACATTTAATTCATGTAAAATAATATTTGGTATATTTGCAGCACGTTTCAGAGTGGTAAATACTCTAAGTATCGACCTGGTGAAAGACTAACATTCAGAATCGAAACTTTCCTTTAATGGCTTTAACCGTGTTTGGTGACCAGATCTGAATAGCCAGGTACTTACCAACCTTCCTCTTCCCCATGTATTTTCCTTACACACTACTTTTAACCTCACAACTATCAGTGACTTAAGACGGTTGGGACTCATGTGCGATATGCACCATTAAAAATTAACTTAAAAATTAACTTGAAAATTAACTAAAAAAATAACTTCAAAATTAACTTAAAAATTAACTTAAACATTAACTTACAAATTAACTTATAAATTAATTGACCGGTCGGTATCTGAGTGGACAAATGCGTCTGGCTAAGTCCTCCATCATTGCACAACCAACATCTTTCGCTTATTATGATGGTAGTGGGAGTTTTTAAAATATTGTCAGGTTATTCGTAACCCGGGAATGTTTGTCATTCATTAATACATATATAATATGGTAATAAACTGAGTCACCACTTCTCTAACTAACTAACTAACTAACCATCACGCCGTTTCCCCGCAGGGGTAGGCAGAGAAGACGGACCGCCATATAACTCTGTCTTGGCACACAATCCTTGCTTCATTTACATTCATACACCGTCTCATACATACTCTTCTGTTATTCTGACTCTGCACATGACCCGATTCAAGTATTTGATTTACTTGATCGTGCCATGTCTTTCTCAGGCGTCCTCGACTTCTTCTTCCATTCACTTTCGCATCATATATTCTTTTCACACTCCTTTCTTTGTTCATTCGCTCTAAATGCCCAAACCATCTAAGCGTCATTTTCTTGATCCTATTCATTACGCTCACATCAGCCTTGCATTCTTTCCGAATGTCCACATTTTTAATACGGTCACACATGGATTTACCGCACATACGTCTCAAAGATCTCATTTCCACAGCATTCAGTCTACTTTCATCTTTCCTCTGCCAGTTCCACGCCTCACTGCCATACATCAGGGTTGGTATAAGTACTCCATTGTGGACTGCTAGCTTCGCTTCTTTGGACAATTTCTTATTTGCGCAAACAGCGTTCAGTCCTCCATTAATGGACTTTCCTGCATTCACCCTTTTTTCAATATCCTTATCAGCCTTTCCGTCTCTCGTAAACATACTTCCTAAATACACCACTTCTCAGAATATAAAAATAGGATAACATCTGTATAAAACTTCGTTACTTAACACAGCCCTGTCTATTTATTGTGAATTAATAATAATACTGACATAAGGACACGTGGAAAATTAATACACGCTTTATCTCTGCTTATATTTAATACGTAATGAGATACTTTAATAACTGCTATTTTTAATTTAGTTTATGTTGTCATGCTGCAATTATATTAATTTATTCTCGGCTATTTATTTCACAAACAAGAGACGTCATCTATTAGACTTAATTTAAACTAAGCGGTCTCAGGCTGACAGGCATAATATATTTCATTTCCTTTTTTTCAGAAAATTTAAAATGTTATATAGTTTAGTGAAAATATGATTTTTGCAAAATAATCAACTGCCACTTGTATTACATAATGAACAATTTAATTGCATTGAGCCCACTTGGTGTAATTTCTTTATTTAACACATAAAGTAGTTCTGTTAAGAGAAAACACCAAGATTAGTATGTCTACTTAGTGATTGCTAGAGAAGATTATTTAAAATGGTTAGATGGTTTGGGCATGTAGAGCGAATGAACGAAGAAAGGAGTGTGAAAAGAACATATTTCGCGAAAGCGAATGGAGGAAGAAGTCTTATTTAATAGACACTATCTAATTTTAAGAGATCCCTGAGGCGATCGTGTAGTAAAACCATATATATAACCTATAAAACCGCTGACGGACAAAAAAGTTTTAAGTACAACGCAACTAAGCAATTCAATTCTTTGCCCAGCACCATCAGAAACATACAAACCAAAAGCTTCTTTAAAAGCAATATCATTACTCACCTTAAGAATCAAGTTTAATTTAGTTATTAATATGTAGATTTTATATCTTCAAATTAGTCATTTACTTATATTATTTTTATTTTTATTATGTATGTACTATATGTTCGATACTAACATGTTATTATGGAGCTAAAAATTTTTTTTTGCAAATTGCCATCCCAACACAGGCTTATGCCTAGTAGGATGGGCAAATTACCAACAACAAAAAAATAAAATTAAGTTTAAGTAAAAGAAAAACGTAGAGCGGATATTTCTGTAAAAGCCTTTAATGGGCGCGAATAAATAAATAAGCATAGAAAGGAGTGTAAGGAAGACATGATGCGAAAGTGAATGGTAAAAGAAGTTAGGGACGCCCGCGGAAGATATGGAACGATCGAATGAATCAAATACTTGAGGCGGGTCATGTCAAGAGTCAGAATAACTGAATAGTATGTACGAGTATGAGACGATGTATAAATGTGAATGAAGCAAGGAGTGTGTGCCAAGACAGAGCTATATGGTGGTCCGTTCTATCTGCCTACACCTGCGGGGAAACGGCTTTATGGTTAGTTTTGACGTTGATTGGTAAGACGCTCGACTTCGAATACAGTAGTCACGGGCTTAAGCCCGGCGTGAGCAAATAAATTTGTATATTTGCGACACGTTCCAGAGTGGTAGATACTCTTAGTATCGCCCTGGTGAAAGACCACCATTCGGAATCGTAACGTTGCTTAAAATGGCTTTAGCCGTGCTTGGTGACCAGATCTAAATAGCCAAGTACTTCCTAACCTTCCTCTTCCCCATCTCCTTCCCTTCCGCACTACTTTCAGCCTCACAACATTCCCCAATTGAGGATGCCATAGTCTCACTGGCTCTAGACGAGTTTTAAGCAGTTGGGACTGTTGTGCAGTATTCACTATAAAGTGACAGTTGACGCTCTGTAGCTAAAGAAAATTATAAAATATGGACTATAATAGATCAATGGTAAGAAGATGAGTTGAGATGAGACAGTTGACGCTACAGAAAAAAAAATAATCTTAATGTGTGTTTTACTCAAAAACCTGTTTTTTACACAGCGAATTTCAGCTGTAACCCGACCCTATATAATTGTGAAATAATTCCCTACGAAGTCGAAGAGAGTGTGAATTCATTCTTCTCCGAATCGCCGTTTGAAAGTGTCTACGATATTAATAATACGTGTCGGAATTCAGACACCATCATTCGTGAGAATAAAATAGCGGATGCACACGACAAGGGCTAGACTAGGCATACCGCTAATAGGTCCGTTGTAACCTAACATTGGATTTATAAAATAGGTCGCTCTAATATTGTTAACTACTGACACCTAATTAGACGTTCATACTTTAATTTTCAATCTATCTTTATCTCCAGGCATATACAATCCTATTTTTTATTTTTCTGTATTAACCTTTACCATATTATAACGTAAAATTCTTTTTCCTTTTTACTACTTTTTATTTTATTTTTATTAATGTTTAACAGTTAATATTATATAATTTATGTACTCTACGTCTGTCTCGACACAGGAATATCTTAGTGAGACTGACATGGACCAAACCCATGTTTTTTTTTAAATATTTCAACAAGAATAAACCAATTTAAAAAAACCTCCCCCTCTTGCTCATAAACGAAACATATAGGTAGTAATAGAAGTTTGAGCTTTTTATGAAAACTCAGGTTGAGCGTCAAATAATTTTTCATTTGTAATTTTCCGTACAATTGCCAGTAGACAAAATTCTCTGAAAATAGGATTAAAAATTAATCACAGCAATAATTATCCAAAATTAGGATCGCCTATTGAATGCATTCATTTATACCTTGGAGTAGGAACATATTTGAAGAGAGAGCTAAATATGTTTACCCAACCTATAGAAATTCGCGCGCCGGGTTTTTACGTCGTATACCATGAGAGAGAAAGAAACAAAAATATTCGTTACATAATATTGCAGCATTTCTAAGTGTGTAAGGATTTTCTTCGTTCGCGCTGACTTCGCATCAGATTTTGAGGTTATTTGCTGTATTTGTGTTGTTTAAGAAACTTGCAGTGGTTATACAAATAAATGATGGTGATATGTGCTATGCGCGAATGTTTAAATATGAGCAAACAAAGATTATAAAACATCACTTTTCAGAGGTATTTCAACTTTTTTTAAATATTTTTGACCGAACTTTACAATTTTCACATTTTAAATGATACGAGTATAAAGACACAAAATCAACAAAAAGCTTCCATCATTATTTAGGCACACTTTTTGTAAGTGTCTGTGTGATATTTTTACTTCATATAAATCATTTTAATGGTATATTGATATTGTTTTGTTAAATTTGTTCAAATATGTTTATTTAAAATGTCCGTATTCCATGTGAGCGGTAACTAATAGGGTATCCAACATCTTTAACATATTTTTGTATCTTTCTATCGTCAGTAAAAAGTCAACAATCCTGACTACACTGTTTCGCAAAGGTACCTCTCCATGTCCTCCAAGATTTTTACAGTTCCGGGTCCCGATGACAGTTGTGTTATAAACCGGTAGCGGTACCTACGTAATATTCGAATGCGACCGTTTTGCGATTTTGTAGCGTTTTAAAAATCAATAATTATTTTTGAAATTTAATCGATACAGATTTTTTTTTAAATATTACACACTACTCTTAACATTATTCTTCATTTGTGAATATACCCCATTTTTAATTCTTACATTGCCTTGTAAGGAAATATCGTCGCTGGAAAGGCAAAGGGCCTAAGCGACACTTTAAACAAAAATGAGTTAAATATGCAGTTTTGATAAGTTTTTTTTCTTCTGCATCGAATGCTCTGACTCTCGTTTAATTCTGAAGACTATTGCGGTCTTTCAGCCATCTAAAATATATTTACCATTTGGGAGAAGGCTTGACTCGAGCGACACAAGTTTGGGACATTTTTTAGCTTTTTTCGCTTCAGGTAACTCAGTGAAAGCTTTTGAGTTAACTTTTTTTTTAAAAATCTAATCAGGTACTGAAGACTTATAATTTTTAAGTAAAACAAAAAAAAAACTTTAAAGTTCTTTGGTGTAAGCTTCCCAAGATGGCGCTTGAGTCCTTTTTCCTTTCCAGCCGCGATAAATTCATTTGTATTGTAAAATAGTTCGAGGGATTATAATCTGTGATTTTGCAATATATCTAGTGTTCATATTCTAATCTCGGCCGTTTATGTTTTTAATCATTAAGAGGCATCGAAAAATTTAATTAATATTAAAAAAACATCTCTAATTAATTTGTAAGAGATGACAATAAAATACAGGGAAATATATAATGTGTAGAATTACCGTAATGCCACAATTGGCAAAAGCGATCTTTGAGACGTATGTGCGGTAAAACCATGTATGACGGTATTAAAAATGTGGATATCCGGAAAGAATGCAAGGCTGATGTGAGCGTAATGAATAGGATCAAGAAAATGACGCTTAGATGGTTTGGGCATTTAGAGCGAATGAACGAAAAAAGGAGTGGGAAAAGAATATATGATGCGAAAGTGAATGGAAGAAGAAGTCGAGGACGCCTGAGAAAGACATGGCACGATCAAGAAAATAAAATACTTGAATCGGGTCATGTGCAGTGTCAGAATAACAGAAGAGTATGTATGAGACGATGTATGAATGTAAATGAAGCAAGGAGTGTGTGCCAAGACGTTATATGGCGGTCCGTCCTCTCTGCCTACCCCTGCGGGGAAAAGGAGTGATGGTCAGTTAGTTATTTAATGTACATAATAAAAAATGTGCAAACTAGTTCTCGTTTTGACAATTAAAAACTGTGATTTACCAAAATGGTATTTATTCAAATATCTAATAAGGTTCAAACAAATTTCATGTGGCATATAAATGTTTTTTTTTTGTATTAATTTTTAAATCCTGCACTGCACAATCATCTCGAAAGATGCACATTGCACATGCGGCTAACTTGCATCCTGCAAGTACAACTCTCGAGATTAACTCGTTTTCGGGTATCATTAAGTTTTAAGCTTCATGCTGAGGCAGGCTGAGGAAAGGCGCCCGTTTAATGGGGGACGCATTTGGAACGCGAAATGCAAGCATTTCGCAGGACATAAGCGAATTCAAGAGACAACATCTCGATTCCCGGAAGCTGTAGAATATTTTTAGCAACGTTCACTGAACAGATAAACTAACGGAAGTGTAATCTATAAGTGCCGAATTGAAAGAAATTCGGTGTCAATAAATTGCGTAATACCTTCGACTCCTAGGCCCCTGACAGGTCAATAAAATTGATTGCCTGAAATACTTTCGATATTTGTAGGTCCATGACCAATTTCAAAAGAAGTAATGAAAACTTGAGCTTATTTAGTGCACGCGGATACGCCCACAAAACACTTCTGTTGGTTTATATCTTCAGTGGTAATACGTATGCTAACATATACGCATTACTATAGTACCTTGATAGCTTCTGCCCTAGTTTCGCATACGCATAATTAATAGACCTGCAGTTCTGATAACCAGGAGCTTCCTTAGAGTTTATGGGATATTTTAATTTTTTTGTAAAACTATAGTTTAATGTCTTTATGGATGAAATTTCGCTTGCCGGTAATATGTCTGATGCATAATACAGCATTAGCTACATGATTTATTGTGGTAGATACTCTCAGTATCGCTCTGGTGAAGAACCAGCACTTATAAACAAAACGCTGATTGAAATGGTTGAAGCTATGTTCAGTAAGCAGTTCTGAATAGTCAAAATGATTCCCAACATTAATTCCCTATCTCCTTTCCATTCCCTATTATGTCATCATCATAACATGCATACTGGGAGTGCCATAGTCCCCTGGCTCCGGCTATTTGAGATTTTCTGTCTCCTCTACTACATTCTACTGCTCATAAAATTTCAAATAAAAGTTGGGATGCTATATTTACACTGGCTCCAGGAAAATATTTTCTTTGAAAATTTCACATTTGAAAATATTGCAGTTTTCTAGAGTTTTCCTTCTGTAGTACGCACCAAAAATGCTAAGGCTTAGGGAGTTGGATTAATAATTAACTTAACATTTCTTCATTGCGATCATCTATACAACCACCAACTTATGTGAATTTTCCAAACCGAAACAATTCGTAAAAGAACTTGAAATTCGAACGAAGACACGAACTCCTTACGCTGGCTGCAATTAGGTTAAAATTGCCACTTAACGCCGGCCGCCTGATTCGATTTATGCAAAAAAAACATCACCAAAAAGCATGTTGAATTTTGTTTTGCGAAACATGTCGCAAGCGGTCATACTGTAAAGAACTTAATTTACCACATAATACAACAAAAACAAATCCGGAAAAGGGTTCATAAGTAGAACTTTTTTACAAACCTTTTGAACAGGCCTAAAACATTTTTTTCTAGACTCATTAAAGGACTGGCTTATAAAAAAGCTCGATTAAAATAAACGACAAGATGTTTTCTGCTCTTAGTATTTCATTAAAGCATCTTTAATATTTCTAGATCAAATTTTCAAATCAACAACACACACCAACAAGTTTTTCTGTAATATACACCCGCTAAAGAATTATTCGTACGGAAGAATCGAAGCGCAATGTTGACATTTTCAATCCAGCTTCTGGACCAGAAATAGATAAGATTTCTCGCTACTCTTACAAGTGATTTTGTAAAGTGCAAAATGGTCTGATACGTGTTCCTAAATGTACCTTAAAATGTCGCCGACGTTCACAAATTGCTTCTAACTGTTGCGTGACTTCGCTATAGTGACAATAGATGTCTCCTTGTTCCGGATGCGCTCCATCTTTTAAATTCAAATGTAGCTCTAGAACGCAGTCCGTGATTTTCAAAATATAATTTATTCAATTGCAGAAGCGTGTTATAATATACGACAGCAGATTTTTGTTGAATTTAAAGTCTAACAAAGTCACCAGAGATGCTGCACGAGCAGGTAAAGATTTGATGACACATTTACCTTAGTACAGTACCTGGTACACGATCGTAATAATTTAATGTGCTTTAAGCTTAGGGTAAAAGCACATAGATGTTTATAGGAAGGAAAATTAAAATTATATTTTGTCATGGCAACAGATTAAATAATTTAGAAGCAATAATAGCAAATAATAGTTTTCAATTATTAAATGGGACGTAATAGATTTTAAATTTAAGTATCTCATAGAATAGAATTTCAAAATTATTCGGTTTTTACCGACATCAGTAATTAAACAGTGAACTAAAATCATACAAATAAGTCGTTTCCATGTGTTATACCAACCCTGATGTTTAGCAAAGATGCATGGAACTGGCAGAGAAAGGATGAAAGTAAACTGAATGCTGTGAAAATGAGATCTCTGAGACGTGTGTGCGGTAAAACCATGTATGACCGTGTTAAGAATGTGGATATCCGGATAGAACGCAAGGCTGAAGTAAGCGTAGTGAATAGGATCAAGAAAGGGACGCTTAGATGTTTTTGGCATGAAGAGCGAATGAAAGAAAAAAGATAATATATAATTCGAAAGTGAATGGAAGAAGAAGTAGGGGACGCCTGAGGAAGACATGACACGATTAAGTGAATCAAATACTTGAGTCGGACTATGTGAAGAGAATAACAAAAGAGTGTGTTTAATACGATGTATGAATGTGAACGAAGCAAGTAGTGTGTGCCAAGACAGAGTTGTGTGGAGGCCCGTCTTCTCTTCAATTAGTTAGTTAGTTTACATGTGGCCTAACCAAAGTTTAATCATTATCTTGTCTTGCCTTAGCCTCGAACGCCGAAAGAGTTACTCAAAATAAAAAGAAAAATGGGAGAACTTGATAAAAATAATATTAAGTTTGATAAAATTTAAGTGTAGTTCTACAAATTAAACGCAAAATCTATAAGCTTTGGTGTTTTTTTTTGGACCTACCTTTATCTATTTTTGCGCTCGTTTAAGATATAGCTTTATTACACTATTTTTTTTTCCTAACATTTTTTAAATAAATAAAATATTAAAAGGAACAATATTGTATCGAGTTTTATCAAAACTATCGCCGGCTAAATAATTAATTCCTAATTACCGAAGTTACGGTGGCGGCATTGGGCAGTGGACATTGTGCCGAGTGGGTACCAGTGGTCAGTAAACGTGATGGACTGTAATACAATCAAAGTTAAGCACCGCTTTGCGCTTAACGGTTAGTTAATCCTGATTGCCGATCGTCTGGCGATTTGACGGTGCGTACCACGTTGGAAAACAACAGCGAGAAAGCAGAGGGAACTCAATACTTGAATTTCAAAATTGTCAAACAATTCTCAAAGAAATTGTTATACATAGCATATCATTATACATATTATCTCCACTAAGTAAAATGAAACTTTTATTTCAATATTTTTTGGAAAATATATATCGTCACTGAAAAGTCAAAAGGGCTTAAGCAACACTTTGATCAAACATTAGTTAAATATGCAGTTTTGATCAGTTTTTTTACTGCATCAAATGTCCTGGCTCTCTTTTGATTCTGAAGACTTGTGGCCCTTCAGCCATATAAAATATATTTACCATTTGGGAGGAGGCTTGACTCAGCGACACAAGTTTGGGGCTTTTTTAAAAGCTTGTCGCTACATATAATTCGGTGAATTAACTATGTTTTTCAAAATTCAACCAGGTACTGAAGACTTATGAACTGTATTGTAAAAAAAAAAAATCAAAAACAAAAAGTGCTCTGGTTTTAACTTTCCAAAATGGCGCTTCAGCCCTATAGCCTGTTTGGCGACGATATTTAAACCATTTAGGTGATATTGTATAAAAATGGCGCTTTGTTAATAATCGAAATATTAATATTATTACATAATACCTGATGATACCCAAATACGCATTCATTTGTGTCTCTCGATTTTATTCAATGCCCGGTTTTAAGTTGTTTAGTGGTTTGTGGTGTTAAGTTGTTTATGGTTTTAAAGTTTATTTTGTTTGTTTTAGATTTTTTTGTTTAAATTTTATTCAGTTTGATAATGTCCTCAGAAGGCGAAAAAGCTGTCGCGCGTAAAAAAATTACTTAGTAGAACTTTTGACTAAAAATTGATTTTAAAATTCAAAATTATTTTTATTATTGTTTGAATAAAATTAAAAAACCTAAAAATTAAATGCTTGTTTTTTTCTTTCTTGATTTTTTTTGGATTTCAGTTATTAAATAGTTTTGTCTGTTCTTGAACGTCTTTTTCTGGTTCATTGAGAATACATTTAGCAATACACATTGTGCTCAAAATAAATAAAATAAAGCTAAGAGGGTAAATTCAGATTCGGATTTCGGTCTGATTTTTAAATAGCGGAAATCTTTCTTGAACCATTTTCAAAAAACCAATGTCATGTCAATTTTCTTCCAAATCAGTATACATCTCACGTCTAGGGATTATATGTTCAGTGCTAAAAAATACCCCAGTATTCGAAGTATTAGAAGTACGTACATTTTAAGATCAACGTAGAAACATATAAAAAGAAATGAAATAATTCCTGATGTATGAAATAAACCTTAGTATGATTATATATTTTTTAATTCAATGAAATGAAAAAATAACTGTGTATAAGACCACGGATATTATTTAAATTCTAATGACCGACCATCTTAGCTTAGCTTAAGCATCATCATACAAAATTTAACTAAAAAAAATACAAAGATTGCGGTTATATGTACTACATACAGAGGGAGAACAAAATAACAGAACAATGAGAAAACTAAGGAAAAATATTTAAATTATAACAAAGGAAGAGAGAGAAAAAAAAAGAATAATATGAATTGAAGGAACAAAAATAAAAAATTATAAATCTTTCTCCGAAAATATAAAATAAAAAATATGTATTAATATTAAATAGAAAGACTTTTTAAGAACTGAATATTGTATTTAGCTTTAATTTGTATTTCCATGCTTAAAACTACAACGTTTTCACTCTAAATTATCTAAAAAATAAGTCTATAATGAAAGCCCAATTAAAAAAAAAAAGAATATTTTCAGTATATTTTAATATACCAAGGCTACATACCTCATGATATTAATGGGATTACAAAATTTGCGTTAAAATGTGTTCCTGTTAAAACGCTTTAAGTTTCATCCTAACAAATTCTAACTCTAACGTTTTCTCGGGATACAAAATTTATTCGTGCTAACCGATTTATCTTGTTAAATGCATTCGTATTAAGCGGTTCCCAATGTAAATGTATTTATAACCGATGTTTTACTAATTATAAAAAAACTAATTTATCAATTTCAACACTGTAGATTAGTGACTAACTAACCATCACGCCGTTTCCCCGCAGGGGTAGGCAGAGAGGACGGACCGCCATACAACTCTGTCTTGGCACACACTTCTTGCTTCATTTACATTCATACATCGTCTCATACATATTCTTCTGTTATTCTGACTCTTCACATGACCCGACTCAAGTATTTGATTTACTTGATCGTGCCATGTCTTTCTAGGGCGTCCTCGACTTCCAGTGGAAAAATAATAAATAGTTGTTATTCCCAATAATATGACCCAAAGAATTTTGGCAAGAACAAGTAAGCAGTGTAATTAAAGAAAATAAATAAGAGATGAAGAAAATTGGTGAAATCATTATTACGTTGTGTTTATTTGAATAAATAACACTGAGCTATAAACAACTATTTGAAGTCAAGTTCAAGTTCAAAAACCCACACATTTATGATAAAATGCATTTTTTGTTTTTTCGGGAAATATGCATTTTTTAATTTAAAATGTATTTTTAAGCTAACGGCGCATTTAGACGTTTCCCTGATGCAAGTTTTGGCTTGCAAATGGTAAACAACCATTACGACAGAGTTTCAACAATCAACTCGGCTGAACAATTTAAAACGAGTAAAATTGTAGTGCCCCCCATTTTTATATTATTACTCCGTTTTGACCAAAGTGTCGCTTAAGCCCTTTTACCTTTCCAGCGAAGATATATAAATTATCGAAGTATTATTATATTACATAAATAAAACGGATAAACTTTGTTTAAAACCACTTAATTAATATTGTCCTGATGATGAAAGGAAAATTTTAATATTGTCCTGATGATGGAAGGGTGCTTCCGAAACCGGTCGACATAATATTGAATAATAAAAGTGGTTGTAAACAAAGTGTATAACCACTTTTATTTATAAATATGGCAAGCTAGAAGTAAATGCTTTTTACGAATATGTATTATTATTACTATCGTGTTATAAATACTCTTTAGTTAATCTGATTCTTAACAAAACCCCAAATCAGTATCTGATTCATATGATGTTGCCATGTCTTCCACTTTCGCGCGTCATATATTCCCCTTACACTATTTTCTCTGTCCATCCGCTTTACATACAACAAAACCATATACGAATCACATTTTTTGATCTTGTCCATTATGCTTTCGTCAGCAAATTATTATTTCTAGATCTTCATATTTTTAACACGGTATTGCACAGTTTTTTCAACACATACGCATCAGGATATTGAAATCAAATATTACGATATCAACAAATATATCGGATGTATTGCGGTAACGTATGGGAATAGAAGAGGAAGGATAAACGTTGACTGAATGCTGTTGAAATTATATTTTTAAATTTTTAATCTTCCAAGGATATATGTATTTAAATATTTTATTATTTATTTTAAAAGTCATTCTTATTATGTCGACAGTAAAATAGACATAACATATACCCCCACTATTCTTCCACATAGCCTTGAAGATATTTACTATTATAATAAAACAATATCTGAAATAAGTTTCTAGCTAACGAAAAGTTTTCATTCATTTCAAAAACACTTCAAAACATTTTTTTAATCAGACGTTTCCGTGGGTTGAACAAGTTCTAATGCTCTTTCAAAATTTTAATCACAGTGAAATTTTTGTTTTTAAATGTCGATCAATGTCACCCATCGCTTTTTATAAAATCCTTGAAATATTATTTAAGTTTTTTTTAATGGAATCAGAAAAAATAGATATTTAAAAAACACGTTACGTCAATCACGCATTTTTTGCTCTAGTTTTTATTAACCTAAAATAATATTCAATTGATGATTTTCCTTAAAAACTCTCCTTTTTCCCTTTCATGATAATAATTGTTATTAAAAAAATGACGAAAATCTACGAAAATGCTCAATCCCTATTTTTCATTTAATTTGAGAACATATTTCAACGACAAAAAAAATATATTTTTGATTTATTATTGCCAATGAGTTATGAACTGCAAATTCATTTTTAGCTTTTTCTCAAGTTTTCAAGTTGACAGTTTTTCATTTTAATATTACAAGCGCTTAGTTTTTTTACGACAAAATATTTTATGATTTTATTTTATTTCCGTAGCGACTAATTTCCAAGTAAAAAAATAATTTTTATAGCTTCACAATGTATTACATAATTTTAGCGATGAAACTAAACTATTAGATCTGGTAACTATACTAGAAAATACAAACAACGCAGCCATTCTGAATGGTGGTCTTTTGCTAAAGGCATTCTGTATATGTATCCACCACTCTGGAAAGCACTAAATGTAAGAAATACAACCTAATGCATTTGTGAAATCCACCAATAAATTGACACAATCACATAATGACATATCTGCAAAGCACCAACGAAATTTGTATAAAAACAACGTATCGTTTGCATTTAATTTTTTACCCTTGGAAAAGTAAGATATTATCGGCTAAATAATCTGTTAAAATTACAAAGATCAATCACATAAGTCAAGAGTAATGGAATGTTTTATAAACAGCCTACACAGTTTTCTAAGCTTTCATAATAATCAAGCTCTGAAACAAGCTTTCCAAAATTCCTCTGAAAGCTCCGTTCCTGAAAGATTTTTTCAGCCAATATTATTTCAGGGTTAAGAAAAATAAACAATCCACCTATTTGTGAAAACATTTACACGCCTTAGCGAAATAACTGATTCAAATTAATACATTTTCTCGGTAAATTATGTGTTTTGATTCGTTCAATATGTTTTTTGTTTATATCAAATATTCCGACACACGTTAAATCTCAGAAAATAATCGATGTTTATTTTTAGCAAAATTTTCAAGTCACTGAGACGGGAAAAACGGTTTTTCTGTATTCGATTTGATTTGAAATTCAAAAGCGCTCGTCTCAAAACCACTCTCTTGTGGGCATATCTGTTATGTCATTTCCCCCTACATCAGGCGAATATAACAAAACTTTTAAAATACCTCTATATCCTCTGGGACCTAGGAGTTTTAAAGGTTTTATGTATACAGGTGAAATAAGTTTTCTTTCAAATTGGTATTATTCACACTTCTATTCATCATTTTTTTAGTGTTCATAGCTATACTAATTGATTCAATGATTTTTTATTATTTTTTTCTTATGCTCCCTCTTGTCGGAGGTTGACTATCATCAGGAAAATCTTAGAGCCTGTAGGATGCAGTTCTAAGTAACTTAGCGGAACTGCAACCATCAATTGTTTGCGGAGATAAATGAATGCTTTTAAAAGGTTTTTTCTTCAATCACCATTTTTTATCTCATAATAACTTTATCATGAAAAACTCGGAATCTTTTATAATTTAAATAAAACAAAACAAAAACTCTGTAGCGTACGAGATAAGTGCCACATATTTATTTTAATATAATAAGGGTTTATTCAGCTAAACTATGTTAGCCTTGAAATCGTTTTTTTTTTTTTACTAAAACAGACACCACCCCCACGTTCCTCTTAATGGATTACTAAAATGGCAATTAATTAAGTGTTTATTTTCCCAAATGAACGTTTGATTAATTAAAATGTTTCTTGATAAACTGATTCCAAATATAGTTGAGTGAACAGTTCTTAAGATTGACACTTTTCACAAGAGAGCTTTTACGTCTACGTGAATTAATATAACATAAATCAAGTCTAGAGAACGACACTCAATTAATTATTAAATTAATTGAGATTAACTTTTTTTAGACAAAAAAAATTAGAGATTATTTTTATGTTGAACGCTATACGATATTTCATTTTTTGCTAGTTGTTATCCGTGAAAAATCTCGGGATGTAAATTGACTTGCCAAGAAAAAACATTAGTTGCTTTTAATCCACCCATTTCAAATTTAGAATTATGTCTGCTAAAATTTATTATAGGTTGAAACTTTATTAGGTAGGTAGGGATTTGAAAAGTTGTATTTTTAATGTGATATTTTTTAATACATCCGTCAGTTCTAACTCACAAAAGTTCACACTCAGATGTAGTAATTAACCATTACACGATATAATATTATACAATTTTACGACAGCACGACTATGGTATTCCCAATTGGGGAATGTTGTGAGGCTGAAGGTAGTGAAGAAGGGAAGGAGATGGGGAAGAGGGAGGTTGGAAAGTACCTGGCTATTATGATCTGGTCACCAAACATAAAAAAGTATCATTTCAATCAACATTTCGATTCTGAATGGTGGTCTTTCACCAGGGCGATACTTAGAGTATCTACCACTTTGAACTACAAGATATTTCATTACAGGCGGGCTTATTGCCAATTGTAATATCTTTCAACCAACCAATTCGTAGTGAGAAATAAATATTTAATATCAAAACCCCAATTTTTTTCGCATAGTGTGATAAAAAAACAATCAACAGATATTTTTTTTACTTCTAGTTGGAAATGAAAGGAAAGAGACTTGGAGTAACAATATATGGAGAGAGAGCTAATTCTTTTTACCCAACCTATACATATTTGGGATAAATCACTTTCCCCGGGTTTTTACGTTTTACACCATGAGAAAGAAAGAGACAGCAACATTTTCCAAATTATCACACCGCTTTAAAGTATTGTGAGGATGTTCTTCGTATCCCGCGTCTCCGTTAACTCCATCCACACGTTTTGATATGCGACATAAATGGACATAAGTCAACGGTTTTTTAGGTTATATGCTATATTTTTGTTTATAACAGTACTGTGAAAAAGTAGTTAAACGAATAAACAAAAACATTATGTCGACATGTGCTATGAATGGATGTAAAAATACTCTAGCCCTAGTCCTAGCCACGCCCAGGTCTAGCCGAGTCAGGAAAAACTGATCAAAACTAAAAAATATTTTTATTTGTACTTTGAAAATGTCCTTTTAATAATGTCTACATCTACGAATACGTCTACGTCTAACATTACGTGCGTCACAAGGCAGCAAGTTCCAGAGACGCGATATTTAATCTGTAACAAAATGCGTGAATGATAAATCATCCAGCTGCCCAAAGTGAGGCCTAATCATGTCTTTACAACTAAAAGCGATCGTAATGACAATTTACCATCCATCAACGTCTCTTAAATACCCAGGTTAAGTCTTTCATTTCCTCAAAAATATCAAACAAAGCAACCTCATAGAAGCCATCCAATTTAAGGAAAATATGTGGGAAGGGGTCGAGAAATGGGCATGGCTTGGAAAATACGGTAGAGCCTTCCAACGTGGTTTCTTCAGATAGTCCGGATGAAATCGAATAGTCTGTAAGCAACTCAAAATTGATATGTAGGTATATACACTCGTATTTGTGCCCAAGAGTAAAAAAATCAAGTATTGAGTTAAGTTTAAAAAAAAAAAAAATTATAGTGAATACCGCACAAGAGTCTCAACTGCTCTCAACCGTCTAGAGCCAGTGAGACTATGGCATCCCCAATTGGGGTATTTTGTGAGGCTGAAGGTAGGGGGGAGGGGAAAGAGATGGGAAGAGGAAGGTTGAGATGTACCTGGATATTCAGATCTAGTCACCAAACACGGCTTAAACCATTTCAAGCAACTTTTCGATTTTGAATGGTGGTCTTTCGCCAGGGCGATACTAAGAGTATCTACCACTCTGGAACGTGGCGCAAATATACTTTTTTCATTATTTTATATGAATCAAGTGTGTTGTGACCCATATTTTTTAAGTAAAAGTTATTGGCGCATACCGGGTTTTAACCCGTGACCTTCGCGGATTCGTGGTCGACCGTTACCACTCGACCATGGAAGTCGTCGTATGCAGAATTATTCCTTAGATACATATCTATCTAAGGAACATGTTTATTTAAAGGTAAATATAAATAAAAATCTATGTGTGGTTAATATAAATAAAAGTCTATGGTTAAAATATAAATCTATGTGAAGTTTTAAAACAACATAAAAAATGATTCCGAAACAATGAATTGCTGTTCCTCAGCCATCACTCTACTAATTGTGGGTTATTCTCCACTGTCCAGAATGTCGAGACTTGTTAACTCAAGCCATGGTCTTGAGATTTTCGGTAGCAGTCTAAATGATTTTTGACTTTTCTTTACGACTCTACCAAAACTTTGAATTGACCTTGGCTATTATTTAAGTGTTCTTTCTTGTGTATATTTTATCCTATTTTTGTCATTGCTTCATTAAATATTATGTATGTGCTGCTCTTTCTCGGTTGCTCTTTTTCCCCATTTCGTGTTATGCGTTTTTTTTTAAATTAGACAATGGTCCGTTAGTATACAAATAAATAAAAAATCCATACATCATCACCCGAAAACTTCAGCAAAGTGGCCAAGGACTAACGAAAGTGAACCGAGATCAGTTAAAAATGAATGATGTTATTTGACTTCTCGAACAACCGTTGTGTTCTATACTACGTGAGCTTGTGTTAAAAAAAAAAATAACATAAAAAGACCAATGACGTTACAAATATATAGACACGTAATAAATTGACATTTTCAATGATAAAGCCTTAGAATATTAACACAAAATGTGGCAAGTAACAAACACACTTACGTTACCAGTAAATTCATCATTCAAATATCGGTCATGTGTGACAAAGATAGACACGCATAGAATACGTGTGTATGAACGAAACAGATGTAGGATCGGAATGCTCTGGTAAGAATGAGATAGCACTTCGCTCATTCACTTACGCGAAGACGTCATTATGTTGGTCAACAATAGAGAGAATTGTTTTAATTAAAATAATAAGTAATTTGCACGTTCTTAGAAATGAAATTTTATTCCTGGCTTTTAGTAGTCTGCAGTGTAATTTAAGCACTTTCTCATGACACACGAGGGCATTTTGGCACATATTTTATTAATTTGATTTGATATGGTAGACGACATCAAGCGGCACGAGACAGTTTAGTACTAAATCGGCCTAACCACTGAGCACACCAACTAGCGTGGTTTTTTCTTGCCACTTTAAGAGCGCTACAACGTGTCTGTATATTTGTAACGTCATTGAAAAAGACACACTACTTAGCCCGTTTTAGAGTGGGATGTCACACAATGTAGACTTAATGTAACGTTCTTTATCTGATAGTGCTGCCAAAATATTTTTTGTAATTACAAGAATTGCATTATTGCGCTTTCACATTAAAAATAACACGTAAATAAATTACCTACATTCTTCGTTGTTATTTCCACCGTTACCATCTGCAAAGCCAACAGACAATAAACGAAAACACGTAATTTCAATTTATTAGATGTTGCGTTTTTTTACTTTCTGTGTGGTTGGTTATGAATTCCTTTTTGTGTGAATACTTTGAAGTAACAATATATGGAGAGAGAGCTAATTATTTTTACCCAACCCATACAGATTTGGGATAAATCACTTTCTCCGGGTTTTTTCTCGGGAAATATACCTAATTTATTTATTTATAAATTAACGGACTAAAGTCCAATTACAAATAAGACATATAAAACACGAAATGGAAAAAAGAGCAACAGAGAATGAATAACACATACATAATAATAAATGAAGCGATGACTAAAATAGGACAAAATAAACATAAGAGAGAACATTCAAGCCATGGTCTAGTCAAAGTTTTGGTAGAGTCGTAAAGAATGACAAAAATCATTTAGACCGCTACCAAAAATTTCAACACCATGGCTTGAGTTAAGAAGTCTTGATATTCTGGAGAATTATACCCATAATTAGTATTGTGATGATTGAGGAACAGCAAATCATCGATTCTGAGTCTACGGCAAGGAATATTTAACTGGATAAGCTGCAATAGAGAAGGTGAGTCAATAAAACAATTACTAATTTTGTAAATGAAAATTAAATCAAAGTCTTTCCAACGCTTTTCTAATGAAGACATTTTCAATAATTGCTCAATTTCATCATATGAATAATCGCCTCTTTCTTGCCCTAATCTCCATGCAATACCGCGTAAGAAGCGATCTTGTACGGATTCAATATGATGAATATGAACGGTATAGAAAGGGGACCAAATTACACTAGCATATTCTAGATGAGGGCGAACTAATGAGCAGTAAAGGGTTTTTAGGGTCTTTATATTCTTAAAGTCACATGCAATTCTATTGATGAAGCCAAGAAGTTTTAGTGATTTATTAGCTACATTATTAATGTGGTCACGAAAAGAAAGATTATAGTCTAGAGTGACACCAAGATCTTTTATAGATCTGACGGTAGATAGGGAGACACTATTATTGGACCACTGGCCAAATTCAACTGATTATTAATAATATGACAATTCATTTTAATGGCTTTCTTTATTCTAGTGCTTCTAAATTATTTAATCTGTTGCCCTGACCATTTTTGTGAAGAATACGAGCACCGGGGCTTTTATTGATGGTATAATCATTTTCAATAAGGTGAAAAGCGAATTCATAAAAACCGTGGTCATTTTAAACATCTAAGGTGTTCTTGGATTCTAATATTGACATTACGGGTTGTTTTTCCGATATAAAATGCATTCCGTGGTCTTATACAAAGTTACTTTTTCATTTCTTTAAATATGTCAAACTACAAAGTCATTGCTTTCTACAAACATATAATTGAACTTTATTTGCGCACGCCGGGTTTCGAACAAGAAGGGTTTCGTCAACGATCTTAACCGCTCTTCCATAGGAGGTCGGAGATATTTCTTCCACTCGCATTGTTCTACAGTTAAAACCGTGAATCTTTAATGAATTACGCATGTTGAATTATTTTAAAATCAAATAGATTCTACTGAATTAAATATCACCTAATTAAACGAAGTACCGGAGAAATGTTTCAGATCATTAAATTCATTTATTGACCCATCAATAAACGAATTGGTTATTAGCTAAGTCAATAATAATGATCAATCGATCATTCTTAATGGACCTAGACTTGGCAAATAGATTTATCACGAAAGGTAACTTACTGGTGTCTTGTAAGATCATGTTTTAGAAGTAAAAATATCTCAGCTTTACGATCCGTTCCCAACTAGAAAATAGGTTTGTAAATAAAGCATTAATGGAGAGGTCCTGATATATTATTGTTCTTACAATTGATTTCATGCACTTTACTTTGCCCTTTTGACTGCTAAATTATTTATTTGCTGGTTTGGAATAGTTCGCGTGCGTCTTGCGAACTGCCTGGACGATGCTAATGGATTACGAGAAAAATAATGTTGGTCTGAATATTTTTTTAGTACGAAAATACGTTAAAAGAAGGATAAATGCAGAAAGTGGGACAAAACGCGATAATCGCTATCAAAAAGTGGTCCATAAAGTGAAGCTAGCAGTCCATAACTGAATACTGATACCAACCCTAATATATTGCAGTGAGGCGCGGAACTGGCACAGGAATAGCCTAGGTTGACCAGTTAGTAGCTGAGTGGACAAACGCGTCGGATTCCCGTCCGGGCGTTGTGGGTTCAATTCACTCTGCTAGCTAAGTCCCCCATCATTGCACAAGCAACATCTTCGGATTATTATAATGGCAGTAGGAGTTTTTCTAGTATCGTAAAGTTATTTTTAATCCGGGAATGTTTGTCTTTATTTAAAAAAAATAAAAATAATAATAAAATTTTACTTAATTCTAAAGAAATAAGATTCCTCAGGCGTAGGTTTGTTGTAAAACCATGTATCACCGCATTACGAATGTCGAAATCTGATAATAAAGCAGGACTGACAGAAATCAACAGGTTCTATAAAGGGAAACTCAGATATGCCCGAGAAAAATATGGCGCAACCAAGTGAATCAAATACTTGAGTATGATCATATCAAGAATCAGAATAACAAAAGAGTGCATGAAGCAAGCGTGTGCTATAGAGTTGTTTCTTGGTTCATCCTCTCTGCCCACCCCTTCGGAGAAACAGCATGATGGTTAGAACATTAATATTTTTAATGATTTAAAAAAAACTTTTTTAGCAAACAAAGGGTTTTTTTTTCGCAGACGACAAAATTTAAAAATAAATAAATTTATCAGTGGAGATAAGGCACCAATAGCGAAAGTTTTGACTACCAGTTAACAATTATGTACGCAGAATACAGTTGACACTTTTTTCAATTCATTTTTTTTTATTTAATCTCATTTCCAACGTAGGTTTTACCAATCGTGTACGGCCTGTTTACTTGTTAGGTTGCTTGAGTCCTTGAAGTAATAATGTATGGGGAGAGAGCTAATTATTTTTACCCAACCTATACAAACTTGGGATAAATCACTTTCTATGGATTTTTACGTCGTACACCATGAGAAAGAAAGAGACAACAAAATCTCCCAAATTATCACACCGCTTTAAAATATTGTTAGAATGTTGTCCGTGTCCCGCGTCTCCGTACACGTTTTGATACACGAAATAACTGAACATAACTCAACGCTTTATTAGGTTACGTGCTATATTTTTGTTTATTACAATACTGTGAAAAAGTGGTTATCCGAATAAACAAAAAACTTTGTCGACATGTGCTATGAATGGATGTATAAATACCCTGGCCTTAGTCCTAGCCACGCCCAGGTCTAGCCGAGTCCGACAAACATCATAAATACTGACTACAGCAGCGCTCTTTCTTGTATAGTATTGCTCTGAGCTTGATCCTATAGCGGCGAATTAGTGTATCACCAACTGTACCGTGACATTCCACTTGCTGATCGCATTGTTAAAAATATCATGCGACGGAGTCAGGTTTCGGGAACTCTGTTTATCTTAGGACCCAAGCCAGTGAAATAGAAAACTAAAGACTGGTTTTACAGCAAATTAAATTATTAGTATTTATATTATTTTATTTTTTATAATCATTTTACTTGAACATACATTTTTTTATTAGTTGGTAAATTGCCCATCCCACTAGGCATAAGCCTGTGTTGGGATGGCAATTTGCAAAAAGGTGGTTTTTTAGCTACATTGTAAAATGTTAATTTCGAAATAAATTAAATTTGTCATAAACATAATGCATATGACAAATTTGAAGATATAGAATCTACACTTAAGAACTAAATTAAATTTGGTTTTTAAGGTGAGTAATGATATTGCTTTTAAAGGAGCTTTTGGTTTGTATGTTTCTGATGGTGCTGGGCAGAGAATTGAATTGCTTAGTGGCGTTGTACTTAAAACTTTTTTGTCCGTAAGTGGTTTTATAGGCTGGGATATTAAAGAATTTTATGTGTGACTGCCTTAAGGTTCTAGAAATTTTCCTTTCTTCAAACATATGGACATTATTAAATTGGTGCAATAGGATATTTTTAGAGTATAGTTGTTTCAAGTTTAGGACGTCTGGCTCCTTAAAAACAAATTCAGTGCTCGTCCTTAAAGGAACTATAAGGATAACTTTCAGAATCAATTTTTGGTTGTTGATTAGAGGCTCCAGGCAATGATCCAACGTACCTTACTAGATCCGTAGCACGAATCCCTTAAAATTGTCGACAATGACACGATTAGACGTCATTTTTTATAGTGAATATCGCACAGTGAGACTAAGGCATCCCCAATTGGGATATGTTGTGAGGCTAAAGGTAGTGGAGAGGGGAAGAAGATGGGGAAGAGGAAGGTTGAAAAGTACCTAACTATTCAGATCTGGTCACCAAACACGGCTGAAGCAATTTTTTTTTTTTTAAAGAAAGACAAACATTCCCGGGTTACGAATAACCTGACAATATTTGAAAAACTCCTACTGCCATCATAAGAAGCGGAAGATGTTGCTTGTGCAATGACGGAGGACTTAGCCAGCAGAGGAATTGAACGCACGACGCCCGGGTGGGAATCCGACGCGTTTGTCCACTCAGCTACCGACCGGTCTATTACAAGCAACGTTTTGATTCTGAATGGTGGTCTTTCACCAGGGCGATACTAAGAGTATCTGCCACTCTGGAACGTGCCGCAAGTACACTTTGTACTATTTTATATTAATTAAATGGTATTTTATCAACAATATCGGTAATTATTCGACACTTGCTAGAATTATCGCAAATCACATAACATTCGACAGTTGATAATGATTCGAACATTTTTAGTTAATTAAAGATAAGCTTGTCTATAAGTTGCTAAAACATATTTTATAAAGTTCGAAAATCAAATTTAAGGAATAGAAACGTAGTTTAGAAAGTTATTTTGGAAATCTACTATTGGTAACAAAACAATCAGCAAAAGTCAATGTTACATAAAATTAGTTTTCCAAAACACAGTCGTTTGAATTTGTTTCAAAATAATAAAAAACAGCTGACTACGCCGTAGGTAAAACGTATTAATATTGCCACCGTAGGGCGATTTTTTGGCCGATATTGATAAAATACCGAAATATTAAGCAGCGCGGACGCGTTCGCGATATCGATAAACCAACTCGGCCAGCTTAGTCCGTCGTATCGATTTGGTGCAAAGTCATGACTGCGTAACCTACGTGACTGGTACGATTTCAGTTCCGGGATTATTGCCTTGGTGATATCCAACCTCCGATTGGAAAGACTACCATAAGAAGAAGATACAAAGCTATAGGTTTTCGAATGAAAATGTTCCACCATCCATCACAGTTTTACTATGTTATTTTCCTATAGTTAATAATATCCGTCAATTTACTCTGAAATTGGTAATAAAAATAAAAGTTTTCATCATATGTATTTAGACTAACTAACCATCACGCCGTTTCTCCGCAGGGGTAGGCAGAGAAGATGGACCGCCATACAACTGTCTTGTTACACACGCCTTGCTTTATTCACATTCATACATACTCTTCTTTTATTTTGACTCTTCACATGCTCGACTTAAGTAGATATTATTTGTTCACTTGATCGTGCTATGTTTTTCTCGAGCGTCTTCTTCCATTCATTTCGCGCCATATATTCTTTTCACACTCCATTCTTAGTTCATTCGCTCTATGAAATGTGTCTAGAAATTATACAAACAGCTTTTCTGTACGTGGCTTCTCCACAGTTTGGCAATGCCTTCGGAAGGCGAAACAGCTGTCACTAGTTGAAATAATAATATAACAGAGAGCTTTTAAAATTGTCATATTTCCCATTATTATAAAAAACTTAAGAATTAAAATGGAGTTTTACAAAATAAAACTTTTAAAAAATTGAAAAAAGAACATAAAGCGTTTTTGTATTTCAATGATTCCAGTTTTTCCGCTGTATATTTCAAATGGTATCTACTGAAGTTGAGAAAATTTTCGCAAATCGCATATGGAGGAGTTTGGACAAATTCAAAATCAAAATTCTCATTTAAGACGTCGTAAAACAGGTAATACGTAATAAAATGCAAACCATAAGTTGAGAATTTGACTTCATTCGTAATCCAAAATACTTTTAGCATTAAATTTATTTTAACATCAGTTTGGGCTTGTCCGATATTATTTAACCGAAGCTTGAAATTGATTGATCCCCGTTGCACAACGGTTAAGATCCCTGACTGTGGATCCAGAGATCACTAGTTCGAAACCCGGAGGTCGCAGGTAAAATTCGTTTATTTTCTCACCATCAATCATTTAATTCTTGTGGTTGATCAATTCCTCATATAAATACATTTCTATAGTATCATTTTAATAATTTTATTTTAGTTTACTAAACTTGCATTGTATAACAATGTATAATTTGTAATTCGAAAATGTGTAAAATTATTATTTTAAGTAATATCAATTAATCTTGTCCCAAAATTTATATTGCAATGTGGCAAGATTTAAAATAGTTACAAAATAGATCTGACTACGTTTTTCTAAACTTTTATCTCACCTTTCCACGTTCTTCATTCCATTAAAAGCAATCGTTACGATAGCAGAAGTTTCCAATTTCAAATCTCGGACGATTCGTTTTCCTTTTTCTTGTGCTATTTTCGAAATGCATATGATTTGGAGAATATTAACATTATTTAAAAAGATATTTCTCTCATTCTGTACGCTTAAAAAAAACTTCGAAATGAGAGTTCCATAGCCCCACTGACTCTGAAGAATATTAAACATCTGCGGTCATCACAAAATAAAAACGCTCAGCGATTTGAAAATATTTACGAAACTGAATAATTAGTTTATATTAACCCACTTACGTACATGCACTTATTTGTATCCCGATTTCGTTTATGTCAAAGCTTTGTCAAGGCAGCATACCAACTGACAAACAATGATATTTTATTTATAAAATAAAGCTCCGATGAAACTTAAGTAAAAACTGAAGCTAAAATGAAAATCAAACAGTTTTTGCAAATTAATTGAGAAATTTAAGTTTTTTTCTCATTTTTTTTTTTAAAGAAAAAAACAACTTTCCCGGGTAACCAATAACCTGAAAATATTTTAATAACGTTCCTTGTGCAATGACGACACCCGGTGGGAATTCGACGCGTTTGTCCACTCAGCTACTAAACGGTCTAGTTTAAACAGGTGGATTGGTACTTAGGCATTTAAAAAAAATAATTATTTGATATACTTATCTAACAAAGAAAGGGTTTTTCTTTTCTCATAAATGGAAAGGATATTAGAAATTCACTATTTCAACACAATCATGAAGAATATTTTTCCACATTCGCTCTGGCAATATTCGATATTTTGAATATATAAGCACTTTTCACTTTAAATATGAAATAGATTATTTATTATTGATTGATTACACTCGTCTTAGTACAAAAATATGCACTTTAATTCGAAATTCAAAAACCGTAATCAAGAATGTAAATTTTTTATTTGAATATTCTTTCTCATCCTGGTTTATTAAAAATATAAATAGCTGGGGTTACAAATTTAAATTCATAAATCAAATATTTTTACTCATCCTGGGGTAATAAATAAGCACTTCTATTCGAGATTCACAACCGCGAAAATTCGAAATTTGAATATGTTTACTCATCCTTGTAAAATAAATATGCACTTTAATTGAAAATTCAAGATCCATAATCTAAAATTCCAAATTTGAAAATTGTATCTGAATATTTTTACTCACCCTAGTGTTAAGGTTTTTGTAGAAGTGGCAAACGTTCTCAACCAGTTGGGTGGCACTTTAGGCACTTTGGTAAAGTTTGAGGTTCGATACCTGACCGGGAGCAAGACCGACCGTACAGTGTTGGTACAGTGCACGCGCGAGATGAATCTCTAGTGCTCTAGAAGCCGGTTTTATCGGGACTGGGCGGACATTATTAAAATAAACTCGGATTATAAAATAGCGGGGAATCGTTTAAATTTAACCGAAGCTTTGGGTTCCATTGCGGCGGGCTGCGATTTTGCGAGGTTGGAAGGAGTAGTGGGGGGGGGTAGAGATGAGAAAGAGGAAGGTGGGAAATACCTGGCTATTCAGATCTGGTCACAAAATCACAGCTTTTTATTTAACATTGAATACCGCACAAAAGTCCAAACTGCTCTCAACTGTCTAGAGCCAGTATGACTATGGCATCCCCAATTGGGATATTTTGTAAGACTGAGGGTAGTGAAGAGAGGAAGGAGATAGGAAAGGGGAAGGTTATAAAGTACCTGGCTATTCAAATCTGATCACCAAACACGGCTACAGCCATTTCAAGCAACGTGTCAATTTCGAATAGTGATCTTTCACCAGGGCGATACTAAGAGTATCTACCACTCAGAAACGTGTCACAAATATATCATATATTTTTTTATGTTATTTAAATGTGTTATGACACATATTAATTGAATAAAATGTATTTAAGCACGCCGGGTTCGAACCCGCGACCTCTAGATTCGCAGTCGAGCGTCTTACCACTCTGAGCGGCAGTCTTTCACCAGGGCGATACTGAAAGTATCTGGAACGTCGTGTTGTTATGCTTGTCAGCTGATCGCAATTTGTTAAAAAGCGGAAACGGGTCTGGAATCGAAGTTTAACAGGAATATTGAAGTGTCAAAAACCTAAATGGTGCTAATCAATGAATGGTGACGATGTCAAATGAGACGAAACTTTGAAACACTTCTACCTAAGACTTATAACCTTAGAGTAAGAATACTCGTATATATGGAGAGAGAGCAAAATATTTTTACCCAACCTATACAAATTTACGATAAATCACTTTCTCCGGGTTTTTATGTCGTAAACCGTGTGAGAGAAAGAGAAAAAACAAGTTGTCACATAATATTACAGCACTTCTAAATATGTAAGAATGTGCTCCGTCCGCGCTAACTTCACATTATCGAATCGCATAATTTACGTCAACGGATTTTGAGGTTATTTCCTATATTTGTGTTGATTAAAAAACTTACCAAACATGATGGTGATATATGCGCGTGAATGTTCAAATGAGACCAAACACAGATTATAAAACATCACTTTTCAGAGGTATTTCAACAGTTTTAAATATTTTTGACCAAACTTTAGAATTTTTACATTTTTAATGATATAAAGACATAAAATCAACAAAAAGCTTCCATCATTATTTAGGCAAACCTTCTGTTATTAGTGTTTGTGTGATATTTTGACTTTATAAATTATTTTAATGGTGCATTGAAATTGTTTTGTTTAATGTGATCAAATATGTTTATTAACCTTTCCTTAACTATGATGTGTAACGACTACACAATGCTTCTAATAACATTAATATCTCTATAACCATCATAAATACTGGCTTCAGATTTTAGGTATTTCTCCATAATACATTAACGCATTGAATGAAAAAATAGTGTTTATGTTAATTAGCATTTATCGGGCACATACGAGATATTTTGTGAAAATCGGGACTAAATTCACCAATAAAATCAAACGCTGCTAGTGTGTGACGTAGGCACTCGTATATTCATTCTAAAAAACCCCTATGGGATGCAAAGATACACGAAGAGTGTGCGGGGGAGATACGAAGCTATTCACATCTCACTCTTACTTGACTTCGCTATATGGGAACCCGCGAAATGGAATCTCAGTTCGCACCCACAGCGCGTAAGATTTACCGCCAGTTAGCGTTGGGAAAAACTGCAATGTTTTGTGAATGCTTCACGAATTGTTAGTTCTTTAAAATGAACCCTTCGAAGTGAACACTTCAATTAAAATCGAACTCGCAAAAAAGAGATTTGAATTTATCCGGTTATTTGTTCAGTTCTTTTTGAAACCGGTTCCTCGCCGAAAAAGCACGTACTAGTCGGTAGTGATTTCAAAGGGAAAAGAGCTGGAACCGGTTCCTCGCCAAAATAACGTTCACCTTCGCAACTGTACTGCTGCAAATTGAAGTAGTTCTTTCAATGAAATGAATGAACGCTAAAATGAACTACCGACTTCAATTGAAGTATTTTTTAATGAAATGAATGAAGGCTTAAATGAACTACCAACTTCAATTGAAGTATTTGCTCAATGAAATGAAGTTAATGAAATGAATGAAGGCTAAAATGAACTACCAACTTCAATTGAAATATTTGTTCAATGAAATGAAGTTATTGAAATGAATGAACGCTAAAATGAACTACCGACTTCAATTGAAGTATTTGTTCAATGAATGAAGTAGGAACTGTTGCCAAAATAAGTAGTTTTTTCAAAGTGGTCACAACGCTACCGCCAGTAGCTTTCGGGCATCTCTCGGAGGTGGTTTTCTCGCCCGTTTTGTGAGCGTCAGCCGATGATTTTTTCATGTTTTCAGCTTTTAAATTTCAATCATTATCACTCTTGATTTCAAATATGATTCATTAAAGCGATTGGCTATGAATATCCTTATTTGTCTGATTTAAATTGCAATTTTTACCTGTGTTATGATTACACAACGCCGGGGTCGGAATAATAATTTAGCACAGTAAAGGGAAGGTTAAAAATGTCCGAATTCCATGTGGGCGGTAACTAATAGGCTATCCAACATCCTTTAATATATCTTTATCTATTTCTATCGAGTCATTATAAAGTCAACAATCCAGACTACACTGTTTCGCTATTTCGGTACCTCTCCATATACATTCTTACTCTAAGCTTAAAACTAATGACTTAATTGCTATTGACACAGATGGACTTTATCTACGCATACATATTATATGTCAAAGCGAGTATTTTAAGAAACAACTATGCTATAGATAATAAAAATTATAACATAACGTAATATTAAAAACAAAATTCTGACGAGTTCATGTATGATTCAACTCTTGACACAGATGATTATGACCGCGTCAGATCAGTGTTGTGTATTCAACATGTTGTGATTGTTTTAATGCTACAAGGAAACGTTTATAGTAAATTTATTGTTAGAATCGTCAGAAGACGAACAAAATTAACATATTATAATAATTATTGAAACAGTATGAATATATTATGATATACTGGTTGGATTTTGAAAAAAACGTTGACTTAATGCTCTCACTGAGTTACCTGAAGCGACACAAAGCTAAAATAAGCCTAAACTTGAGTCGAGCCTTCACCTAAATGGTAAATATATTTTAATGGAAATGAAATAATAACTTTGTAAAAGACTAAAGATTTATGTTTCATTTTTATGAACGAACGGTTTATCTTAGCCTAAACATCATCATCCTCAGTTTAATTTTGTATCCCGATGATGCAAACCGGTCGGTCATAAAAATTAAAATATACTCTGTGGTATTATAAAAAAATATTATTTCATTTTCATTAAATATGTCAAATCACATATTGATTGCTATCTACGAAAATAAATTTTAGATGGCTGAATGCCCACTAAAGTCTTCAGAATCAAACGAGAGTCAGAGCATTCGATGCTGAACAAAAAACTCGTCAAAACTGCATATTTAACTCATTTTTGACCAAAATGTCGCTAAAGCCCTTTTGCTTTTCCAGCGACGATATGTTCTCCTTGCACTCCTTTCTCTGTTCATTCGCTCTACATCCTCAATCCATCCACGCCTCCTTTCTAAAATTATGTTTATTCTAGCTTCGCAACATCTTCTTAGGTGATATTGAGATAGTATATAAAAAATAAGCAAGCGTTATTATTAAAATAAAATAATCAGTGGCACGTTGACCTTTCCAAGAGGTCAAACGTTAAAATACGGGGATCTCCTTATACCCAGTTGAGTCGGAAGACGTATCAATGACGTCATTTTTTACAGCATCTTAACTCAAACATTACTTTTACAGATAGTTAGAAATGAATCAAATTTTATTTGTTTACGATACAAGTACCTTTAAATACACAAAAAATCAGTTTTAAAAAACATTACCATTTATGAACATACTTTTATATACACATTGTCGCTGGAAAGGCAAAAGGGCTTAAGTGACACTTTCGTCAAAAATAAGTTAAACGTGTAGTTTTAATCAGTTATTTTTTCTACATCCAATTCTCTAAATCTCGTTTGATTCCCAAGACTTTTTGTGACCTCCAGCCATCTAAAATACATTTTCCATTTGGGAGAAGGCTTGTCTAAAACGATTCAAGTTCGGGACTTTTTTTAGATTTTCGTCGCTTCAGGTAACTCAGTGAGAGCCTTGAGTTAACTTTTTTTTAATCCAACCGGGTACTGACGACTTATGAATTTTATTGATAGTGAAAAAAAAAAATTTAAACTTTAAAGTGCTCTGGTCCAAGCTAACCTAAATGGCGCTTCAGACCCTTTGCGTTTCCTGCGAAGATATAATATTATCTACTTTATTGATTAATAAATATATCTAAAGAAATGAAAAAATAACTTTATCAGGGTACAAAATTAAACCATACAAAAAATACATATACATATGGTTATGTATATACATACAGATGGAGAACAAAATATAAAATAAAATAACAGAACAATAAGAAAATAATAGAACTACATTTAAATTATAACAAATAAACAGAGAAAAGGAGACAGATAATATGAATTGACGGCCTCCATGGTCGAGTGGTAATAAGCTCGACTACGAATCCAAAGGTCGTGGGTTCAAACCCGGCGTGCGCCACTAACTTTTATTTAATTAGTATGTGTCATAACACATTTAATTCACATGAAAATAATAAAAAGTATATTTGCAGCACGTTTCAGAGTGGTAGATACTCTAAGTATCGCCCTGGTGAAAGACCACCATTCAGAATCGAAACGTTGCTTGAAATGACTTTAGCCGTGTTTGGTGACGAGATCTAAATAGCCAGGTATTTCCCAACCTTTCCCTTCCTAATCCCCTTCTCCTCCCCACTACCTTCAGCCTAACAACATACCCTATTTTGGGATGCCGTAGACTCACTGGCTCTAGACGGTTGGGAGCAGTTGAAACTCTTGTGCGGTATTCATATAAAAAAAGAAAGAGACAAAACGTCGACTGAGAAGGTGATTTAAGAATAAAGATAAATTTTATGAATTTATAGGAAATATACCTAATATTGGACTACTGGACAACTTTACCTGATTATTAAGAATATGACTATTAATTAGAACAGCTTCCTTTATTTCTAGTGCTTCTAAATAATTTAATCTGTTGCCATAACCATTTGTGTGAATAATATGAACACCGGTGCTTTTATTAATAGTTTGATTTTTATCAATAATAATATACTGTCTTATACAAAGTTATTTTTTCATTTCTTAAAATATGTCAAACCACAAAGTGATTGCTTTCTGCGAATATATGATAAATACACCACTTAAGTGTCTATTAAATTTTGATAAATCTACTGTCGTATACTCGGAGTAAGAATCTAATGGAGGGATAGCTAATTTGTTTTACCCAACCCATCCGAAATTGTAATAAATCACTTTCTCCGAGTTTTTACGTCGTACACCATGAGAGAAAAAGAGACAAAAAATTTTTTGGACCACTTGAACGTATCGTAAGGATGTTCTTAAGGTCCTGGTTCACGGCGGGACTCCGCCCACATTTTTTATTATGCCACTAAACTTGACACAACTAAACGGTTTTTCAGGTTATATGCTATATTTTTTTTGATGAAAATACTGTGAAAAAGTGGCTATACGAATACACAAAAACATTATGTCGATATGTGATATGAATGGATGTATAAATACCGTAGCCTTAGTCTTAGCCACGCCCAGGTGCGCCGAGTCATGTTAAAATCATAAAAAAACAAGTCCAAAACTGACTTCACTGCCTTGGATAGATACTACTCTACCAACTCTATGGTCGTAGATGTGATCATTTCAGATCAAATGTTTTTTTGGCTGTTCCTTTCTAAACAAACATTATCCTCTTTCCTATGAAGCTTTATCTGGAACGACCCCCCCTCTCCCCCCTCCCTTTAATTTTTCGTTCTTTTAATCCCTTACATAGCTTAAAAAATAATAACATTTTGTATTTATTTACCACTGGCAACTAAATGTAGATAAAATTTTAATCAATGTAGACTTGGTACAGCCCACTGCGAAATGCATGACCTTAGAGTAACGTAGAGACCTAACTTTGCGAAATTTTGTCCGCACTTTTTGACCAAGCAATGACCAAAGGGTGTGGCCTAAACTCAGAGTAAAATCACTAACAGGGTTGTCACAAATTAAGTAAATTAGGTATTTTGTTGTGAGTAGGTAGTTGTAAATCATTAAAAAGAATGAATGTTGTATATTTTTTTGTTTATTCAAAGATTCATTAATCAATAAGATTATTAAAATCTTATTTATAGATAAAAATATAAACGAATTAAATTATTAGTACAGAACATTTTATAATACATCTTATAAAATGAACTTCAGTTCCATCAACAAAATAGTTTACAAACAAAAAGTAAAATAAAAAAAATGTACGGTGATAACAAATGTTAAATCATTTTCTTAACCTTGGAGTAAGAAACCGCTTTTAAGTATTGTAGGGATGTTTTCCGTCCCGCGTTATTTTGTAAGGAAATTTCGAATGCAGATAATAATAACAGTGAACTTTGTGATATTTCACGTCAAGTGCGCTTCATACTTAATTAATTAAGCTAATAATTCTAACTAACAAGGAGAAAATAATATATAATATGTATACAAAATTAAAACTATCTAAATGCATGATCGTTATCATAAATCATCAGAGAACAGGTTCAGAAATGGGTACAATAGTGCATGTGCACATCAATAGATATAAAAAAAACAATTAACTAGAAGCTAAGGGTATAAAAATCCAGATGAAACGTATGAATTCATATTAACATATTTGTTAAATCAAAGAAAAATAAATTAGATTTTTCTCGTCTTTTTTCATCCTTTGGAAATCTAAAAATAATTAAATAAATAATAATATTCCAATTTTGGCATAGCCCTGAATCTGAGGACGTAACCGAAATTATAAATATAACTAAGAGATAAACACTATTCTGTCTTTATCTGTTTGCCAACAATTTAGCGTTAGTATCATGAGAAAGAAAGAGACCGGGATATTTTCAGAAGCCGCTAGATATCGGACAAAAAAATAACTCAAGTTTTTAACTATTTACGCACTTTTGACAGTCCGTTCACTTGACACTCCAAACGTGAATGAAGTTCGTCCAGATCAATTAACCGCGGACATGGTATTCAGCACGCCCCAAATCGTGTATTGGTTTCAACAATTGTTTGTCTCTTTTTCTCATATGCGTATAGAACCGAGCATAAAGAGAGAGCTATATTTTGCGAGTTTGTCAACGATTTGTCACAAATTAGTACGGTCTCTTTATATTGTTACTCTAAGTGCATGACGTTATTCTCGCCAACATAACGATAATAAGCCGGGGAAATCCTTCTCCCCGTGATAGCGGTTTGTTGTTGCCATAACGTATTTGATTCATGACTAATAACATACATAAAAAACAATCGTCTTCAATTATTACAAAGTTCGCCGCACAGGGGCATCAGAAAATTGACCATTCTTTTATACCACTGAAAAAATTGGATAGCTAGAAGTTTTTTTTAAATGAATATTGCACAATAATCCTAACTACTCCCAACTTTCTGGACCCAGTGTAACGATGGCATCCCCGAATTGGGTATGTTGTGAGGCTGAAGGTAGTGGTGAGGTATTGTTGAGAGCTTGGAATAACAATGTCTAGAGAGAGAGCTTATTATTTTTACCCAACCTATACAAACTTGGAATAAATCACTTTCTCCGGGTTTTTACGTCGTACACCATGAAAGAGAAAGAGACAACAAATATAATACACCGCTCCTATGTACTGTCACAATGATCTTGGGCTCCTGGGTCACCGCGGGACTCCGCCCACATTTTTTATTATGCCACTAAACTTGACACAACTAAAGGGTTATTTAGGTTATATGCTATATTTTTGTTGAAAACAATACTGTGAAAAAGTGGTTATACGAATAAACAAAAACATTATGTCGATATGTGATACGAATGGATGTATAAATATCCTAGCCTTAGTCTTAGCCACGCCCAGGTCCGCCGAATCCGGTAAAAATCATCAAAAACTGACTACACTGCCTGATACCACTCTATATACTCTAAGGGTGAGAGCTATTCATATCTGGTCACCAAACATTGCTTAAGCCATTACAAGCAAATTTAGGATTCTGAATGGTGGTCTTTCACCAGGGCAATATTGAGAGTTCCTACCACTCTGGAATATGCCGCAAATATACTGTTTATAATTTTATGTTGATTAAATGGGAAATGACACATATTGAGTTGTTTTCTCACTTCTGGATATAAACCCGCGATCTCTGGATTCGTAGTTTAGCGTCTTAACCACTCTGCCACAGAGGCTGTGTGATGTGTGGCTAGAGGAAGAAGCGGGAACTATAACGATAAAATCAATGAAGTTCTAAAATTCCGATCAATTTTATCAGAAGTGAGGTGAAATTGATTCTACTTCTAGCTTAGATTTATGTGAATTCAGGCAGTTCATACAGACGGAGACTTGAGACCGTGTTCTATTTAGATCGGGGGAGGTATGTGGTGCGGAGAGGGGACTCTCGCGTTGGACAGCAGAACGAAGCTCACGAAACATGCTGACATTGACCAAACCTTAGAGTAACGTAGAGACCTAACATTGCGAAATTTTGAAGCCGCTTTTTGACCAAGGATTGACCAAAGGAGGTATGACGTATATGCTTCCAGCCAATCGGATGCGAAGAAAACCGTAAAGATAAACATTTTTCCGTCTTTATCTGTTCGCGAACAATTTTGAGTTGCTACATGAGAAAGAAAGTGACATGGATACGTTCAGATGTTAGACTAATCAGGGAATCCCAATTCTTACAAATTTACGTCAGAATCTCGTATAACTCTCGAAGTAAAACATTTTGAGAATGCATTCAAACTCATTTTAAACGGGAGTTTATTATATCGAAACAAATAATGCAAAGATTGACTAAATATTGGTGTAGGTAACTAGTTATTTTGTAGGTTAGCGTGTAAAATATTTGAGGTCAAACTAAAAAATACGAATTCTTGGATAAATACCTGTGGAAACTGATTTTTTTGGTCCTTTATTACTTCAGTTGAAACAACCAACAACTGCACATATAACCATATCGTTTTTTTTAATATTGCACTTAATTCACTTAAGTAATTATATATTTTAAGCTTTTTGTCTGTCAATTCGACTGACATGTAAACTACTGTGAAGTTAGTAATATATTGAAAAAATGGCTACACGGTTTTAAGCACGCCCCAAATCATATGTTCTTAATAGCAATTGTTTGTCTCTTTTTCTCATATGTCTATAGAAACAAGCATAAAGAGAGAGCTATATTTTGCGAGTATGAACGATTTGACTCATAATTAGGACGGTCTCTCTATATTGTTACTCTAAGGACCGAACGTACTAAACGGGGCAGTGCCATTGTTTGACAGGTGTTGTGTTTTGCGAATTTAAAATTTTATGAAAAAAACTTATCCTCGCCGAATTAGCAGTTATTTTAATGATATTAAAATACACTTTCCTGGGAAAATTTCTTAAGTCGGCTCTACCGAACTTTTTGACGTTTCGATATAAGCATAGCATACGTCAAACGCCGACTACGGTTGTAGATCTACTTGAGTGGTGGGACACTCGGTGGATGTAACAACCACCAACTAAGTGAGTCACTTTTTCGCTAAGCGTCTCATCTAGTTATAATACAGCAATGACTTCTGGTGAAATTGTCCAACAATATTCAGATGCAAAAAATCTTTTTTGTACATATTATCAACTTAATCGGCATGTCTAGGGCCTAGGAGTGAAACCTCTTATTCAAATTTTAAATTTTATTGATTTCTCAAACGGCTAACATTGATTTCTGATGTTGAAATACTAAATTGATTTGATAACTGCAGAGAGTGGTATACACCTTCAGTATCGCCCTGGTATAGTCGGGTCAACCTTCAGCTTTCTCATCTCCTTCATCTTCCCACAATACTCAGCCTCTCAACATACGCCAACTTATCAGGGTTGCCATTGACCCACTGGCTTTAGGCAGACTTTTGTGTAGTATTCACATAAGTTTTCGTTGTTCAACAAGAAGAAAAACATGTATCGACTATTATATAAAAAATGAATACCAATGTCAACAAAAAAGTAGTTAAATATTTGAATAATATCAATAATTAACAACACAAATATGAAACAGATAAAATCCAGAAAATAAAAAGACAATGGTCACAACCGAGATTCGAACTCGAATCCTCTACTCTATCCGGGAGTATAACTTCAACCAATTCAGCCATTGGGACCTTATTAGAAACTGTCATTTTTAATCGATCTCATACTTTTCACTGAAGATTTTTGATATTATTTTTTCTATTTTTGGTTGTGAAAAAAAAAAATTCTGACTTTTTCTGTTTTATATTACTGTTGTTGATAATTGATATTACTTAAATATTTTTTCAAATCAGAATTAATTCTTTAAAATTAATTCAAATTACAAAAAAATATTTTGTAGGTGAATGGTTTTTCGGAACACCCGGTTATAAAAGGAAAGAAAGAGAGATTGCCAAAAATGTGAGATGGACGCTACAACCTCGCATTATAAATACTGATGTTTCTAAAACTTTATCATTCATAAGAACGAACACATTCTTAACACAATCTGTTCAGTTAAAAAGTAAATTACAGTATTTTATTTATTTTGGAAATTGTATTTTTTTGAAGTCATGAAGTTTTTGGTATTTTTATTATTTGCGCTGGTCGTGGTGGAAAGTTTGCCTTTGGAAGACAATGAAGATTTTGAGGGACACGACGCTGCAGTGGAAATTGAGACCAATGGGGGTGAACTGGAAACACTTATAAGGAACAAAAGACAGGTATATATTAAAATAACTTATCTAAATTGTATTTCAATTGGGAGATGCTTTCAGTATTGCCCTTGCCGAAAATTTGTTTCTTGTTTATATTTTTTTTAATTAAAAACAAAAGTTAGATAAATTAACTTATTTTATCTTGTAAGGACACGTATTTTTTAAAAATATATATTTTATTAAATTCACACATAAGACTCCAAAAATTACAACGCTTTCACCTTTTTTTATTTGTATACAACACAGTGTCTATGGCTTCTTCAATTGGGGTACGTTGCAGTGGCGACTCGCGACGTTTTAGTGTGCTAGAGTTCTAAGGTTGAAAAATACGGCGTTCTTAATATTTTGGTAGCCAAAACTATTTTTCAAAATCAATATTCCGTATGAAGATTTTAAAGATTTTTTCAGTTCAGTTCAGGCTGCTTAAAAACATTCATACAAATAATTTAAATTTTGAAAAAAATAAATATCGTTTTCGGCTACAACATCAATCATGGCGTTTTTTTAACCTTAGCACTCTAGCACACTAAAAAGTCACGAGCCGCAACTGGTACGTTGTGAAGCCGAAAGGAAAGTGGAGGAGAAAGGGAAGGTTGGGAAGTACCTGGCTATTCAGATCTGCTCACTAAACATAGCTAAAGCCATTTCGAGTAAGGTTTCGATTCTGAATGGTGGTCTTTCACCAGAGCGAAACATGCCGAAAGCAAACTATATATCATATGAGGAATAACTTATTTGCCACGTCAGGTTTTAAAACCACAATCTTTGTATTTAAAGCCGGGGATATTAACAGCTCGGTCCCGCGGAGGTGGTCAGTTATTTTTGTGATGTGTTTTAAAAGAGATGCTTTTAGTTCTCAACTTGCCAAAACAAAAATTGTCACATTAATCCACACATTTCAAATATAAATATTGTCTGCTAAAATACCTACGTTACAAGTAGGTAAATACTTTACTAGATATGCAGAGATTTTGATAGATTATTTTTTAATTTTGATAATTTCAATAAACATTCATTCACACTAGTATCAATTAGTACTGAGCATTGGCGATAATTCGAAAAAAATGCTACCCTCGTTATTGTTGGCATTTTTTCTCGACCGTTGAATATAACCGTTGAAAATAACGCTGACGTTGATGGGACGATATTGATTTAAATAATAATAAACCCCTGTTGAGAGATTTGAAACAGTTGGGTATTTCTTAGAGCAATAATATACAAGAGGTATAGCTGTAGATCGATCTCAAGTCAGTTTTTACTAGCTTTTACCTTGAAGTAACTGACTTGGTTGGAAAAGGGCGTGGCTAAGACTGGGGCTACGGTATTTGTATTTCCATTCACAGCACATGTCGACATAATGTTTTTGTTTGTTCGTATAGCCACTTTTTCACAGTATTTTTATCAATAAAAATTTAGCATATAAGCAAATAAACCGTTTCGTTGTGTCAAGTTTAGTGCCATAATAAAAAATGTGGGCAGAGTCCCGCGGTGGCCCAGTAGCTTAAGATCATTGCGTCACTACGTAAAAGCGGGGAATTAAATTTGTTGTCTCTTTCTCTCTTATGGTGTACGATGTAAAAACCCGGAGAAAGTGTTTTTTCGCAAGTTTGTGTAAGTTGGATAAAAATAATTAGTTTTCCCTTCATATATTGTTAATTCAAGGGTATTATTTATAGCGCAACAGCTATATCTTACTTGCCACTGGTAGATTCGCTTGACGCTAGACGCTACGTATCGGCCGTTTTGGATTGGAAAATCCACAAAGACGTCTAGTAGGGAGGTATACAACCAAAAGATCATTCCAAATTACGCATGATATCGCTCACGGAGTATACACTCTTACACCTTTTTGTTTGTTTTGAATTTTAGTTCAGTCCGTATTCGCCTGGTCCGTTCAAGTTCCAGCCCCCACCGCCACCGTCCTATTCATTTGCGCGTCCCATGAATTTCCAACCAGCTCCAAATCCGTGGAGCGGTAATTTCCTTGGAGGGGGGTCCACGGTTGGAGGAAGACTGAACTACGACGTGCCCAGGGGTGGAGCTTCCGTCATGGGGGCGCACACCTTTGGTAATCCTTCCAATACGAGGGTAAGATAACCAATTTGTTTGTGCAGTCATATTATTCAGCTACTTGTCATGATCCCTAGTCTGCTTGTTTTACGTTTTCTCTTTGTACTCTATTTTATTCTTTCTCCTTATTTTCTACGTTCTCCTCGTTATAGTTCTCTTTGTTTTTATTGCTCTCCATGTTCTACCTATTATCCTCCTTCTCCTCGTTCTGCTTATTATCTTTCTACTCTTGTTTTTTCTTACTATCCAAGTTCTCCTTCATTGTTTTGCTGTCTTTGTTATTTTGGTCTCTTTTTCATACTGAATATTCCACAAGAGTCCCAACTGCTCCCAACCGTTTAGAAGAAGTGAGATTATGGCATCCCCAATCGAGGTATTTTGTGAGGCTGAATTTAGTGGGTAGGGTAAGAAGAGGAAGGTTAGAAGTACCTGGCTATTCAAATCTGGTCACCAAACACGGCTAAAGCCATTTCAAGCAACGTTTCGATTCTGAATGGTGGTCTTTCACCAGGGCGATACTTAGAGTATCTGTCACTCTGGACTCTCTCTTTTTACTCTACTTGTTTTCGGTGTCTTTCTTCTTCTCCTTTTTACACTTTGTTTTCCTTATTCTTCTCGTTTTCCTTGTCCAACTACTCGTAAAGAAAGCAACGTTAAATCAATATGTACAGTTTCTAATATTTTTAGTCGGACCGAGAGTTTACAAATAATTGTTAAGATTACAACATTGTCAAATAAGGCCAATTCAAACCATTCAATATCTTACCGACACTTCTGCATTATATTTCTCGCACAACTCAATTACGATTTGAAAATATCTTTCACATTATAACAAATCAATAAAGTAATATGTTTGTCAACAGGCTGGAGTCGAAGGACGATTAAACCTTATCCACGACAGAGCCCAGACGCTTTCAGTAAATGCAGGCCACATGACCAACCTCGGACCAGGACCAAAGATGCCCGAGAACACAGTCGGCGTTACCTACAAGAGAACCTTTGGATAAAACCTCCCAGTCAACGGAATTTACGTTAAGATGATATTTTGTAGTTTTGTATAGGACGTTAATTTCTCAGGGCAATAATATACCAGGAGAGATAGCTTTGCGAAACAGTGTAGTCAAGATTGTTGATTTTTTCCTGACTCGGGCGTGGCTAGGGTTTTCATGGACACACCTTTTTACATGTATTCATAGCACATGTCGAAACAATATTTTTATAACCACTTTTTTACAGAATTGTTATCAACAATAATATAGGATATAACCTCAAAAACCGTTGAGTTATGTCGCATAACAAAACGTAGTAGGCGGAGTCGCCGGAGACGCGGGAGACGGAAAACTTGCTAACATACCTCAAAGTGGTGCGATATTTTGCGACGACTTGTCTTGTCTCTTTCTCTCTCACGGTTGATGACGCAAAAACCAGGAGCAAGTAATTTTTCGCAAATTTTTAGCTATTTCTCCATATATATTCTTACTCCAAGGCATAATAAAAACCTCCTGCATTTCATACCATCATTGCACGGGACCTTATATAATTATGATTTTTATAATAGGGTCTTTCTTTCTGAACACCATAAAAAAAATAAAGCCATCCGGTCATCCGTAGGAGCCCTAAAATGGATGTTATTTTTTTGATTACGTCGAAATTCGGAAATTTCACCCTTAATGAATTATATGTTATGTCTCCCGGAAGTTCATAAATTACTTTGTCCTGTATGACAAATGTGTCAAAACTACATGTAAAAATCCAAAGAAAATCCTTTGAAAGGAGCCGCGCGCTGCAGCCTTTCTCGCAGTATTCTCCTAGCAACAAAACATTCGTTTCTGATGTCACCAACTCATAATAATTCACCTTTAAAAAGGTAAGGACGCGTAATTAGTCCGGTACTGTTTTTAAAAATTAATCAAAAAATCTAAAAGCTTTAATTTATTAACTTAGTTTATTTTGTTATTATTTTTTTTTTTTTTTTAAATTCCATGCTCATTTGCCATCATAGCTTCAAAGGTTCTTTGCGATGCTTTAGATATTTAAAGCTGTCCACTTGAATAAAAGCAATGATATTAAGTATAATGATATGATCAAGTATTAGTAGAAGCTATTAATTAATGTACTTACCGTAAGGAATGGTTATTCTTAATTAAATAAATAACCATATTCTTTTAAAAGTGATTGACTTTAAAATCCATGTATTTAATCATCATGTTACCAAAGAATGTAATAAAAATCATTTATTTTTAATTCTATCCATTGGTGTTTTTTAAAAAAAATATTTTTGAACATTTTTCTCACGCACTGAGCGATTTGAAATGGCTTGCTGGTAGGAGCATTATACAACAACAACATTGTGGAAAGTTTTGGCTCTCCTGCTGTCTACCTCCAGTTCCAGTAATGTTAATACCGCACAAGAGTCTGCCCGGATCTTGTTGAATTAGCATCCCGGCATCTTCAATTTGAGGTATATATTGAGGCTGAAGGATGTGGGGAATGAAAGAGATGAGTAAGAGGAAGGTTAAGAAGTACTCAGCTACGACCGGTTAGTAGCTGAATGGGTAAATGCGTCGGGCTCCAACTCGTGCGTAGTGGATTCAATTCCTCCGCTAGCTAAGTCCTCCATCATTGTATAAGCTATATTTTGCGCTTATAATGTTTAATGTAACGATATTTTCGTAAACATTAACTTTAAGCCCCGTCTGTTAATATTTTAAGGTACTTAACCTAATATTAAAATCATTCTATTTTATTACGTACGGGCAACCCCAAAAGGGGAGGAGACTCAAGGCAGGAGTCCACCCGGCGTCTCGCGCGCGGTTACCAGGCTCTACAGATTAGACAGTTTCACGGAACGGACGTGCTTACCCCTGAACAGGCCTTCCCGCGCTAACATCAGGACATCTGCGAATCCAGCCGACGCTTTAAAGCCGCATCCGCAAATCGAGTCTACTACGATCGCTCAGGGTATTGTTAATTATAATTTGATTTAAATAATGTCCCTAACTTCATTTAAGCTCACGGTGTCCACAAAGAATTAAAGCTTTTCCTAGTAGCGTAAATTCATTTGCTAAAATATAAGCCTTTCACCGAAGGCACCTCCTTAAAGCAAAAGAGAAAGTGTTTTCATTTCTGTATTTCCTTCCCTGTATAATATTTGTTATCCTCCCCTACCAAAAAGAAGGTCAAGTTTCTCACCCCTATCTAACGAACTTCCAACACGATGACGCTCTCCGAGAAAGCTAGTATGGCGTAAGTATTTATTAAAGATATCCATAGTCCTCATTCAGGACTAGTTCCGCTGGTCCGTATCAAATGATGGTAGTAGAAGGAATTTAAATATTCTCATGTTATTTGTTAAGTTTGGCTTTATTAATTATATAGTTAGGTACCGAGTTGCAAATATAATACTTTTCAGCAAAAATTGTTTTTAATTTTAAAACTTTATTACGGTCTGCCGTTCTGTTGAAATTCCTAATCAAATCCTCCTTTAAATAATATTTTTGCTAAATCAGTTAAAGGGTATATTCGATAAATCTATCGTGTATTAATAGACATTATGCTATCGTATTTTACCAGGTATCTCCAATCTAGGAGTGAACTGCAGGTGCTGAAACGCCATGCCGGTATTGCTTTTTCGGAGAAAAATACATAAATTATTTTAACTTAAGTATTCAATGTTATCATATTTCTTAGTGGAAGATATTTTTACTTCTTTAAATGGTGTCTGACGACGTATTGCCTAAACTTATCCTACAATACTGAACAACTGTGAGTCAGTAAGCCTTTATTTACGTCTCCCCCTCCCTCTTTTACGTCCCATATCATCGCTTGAAATGCAAAAGGGCTTAAGCGACACTTTGGTAAAAATTAGTTAAATATGCAATTTCATCAAAAAAAATTTCTGCATCGAATGTTCTAACTCTTGTTTGATTTTGAACACTTTTGTGGCCCTTCAGCCATATAAAATATATTTACCATTTGGAAAAAGGCTTGACTCAAGCGACACTAGTTTGGGACTTAAGATTTTAACCGAGGTAACTTTTTTTTAAAATTCCAACCAGGTACAGAAGACTCATGAATTTCGTTGTAAAAAACTTTTTAAGTACTCTGGTGTAAACTTCTCAAAATGGCGCTTCAGCTCGTTTGCCTTTCTGGCGACGATATGCTTACCTTAATTTCTGACGCTTCATATGTTCAGTATTCGCCCATCCTGCTAATATCAACATTAAATCTTCTTAATTTCGTCAACCTGAACTCTTGTTCGTTCGTTGGCGATCTGCAGTCGTGCTCGGTAATGTTGACAAATGACCGGCACTGTTGACAAAATCCTTATCGATGTGCTAGTGCTAGGCGCCCTGAAATCACAATTTTAACATTCCAAATTCAAATCTAAAAAACAATCAACTTCAGAGCAATAATATACAAGAAAAAGAGCTGTAGTCAGTTTTTACAAGGTTTGCCGGACTCCGCTAGACCTGGGCGTGGCTAGGATTAGGGCTAGGATATTTGTTCATCATTCATCGACATAATGTTTTTGTTTATTCGTATATCCACATTTTCACAGTATTGTTAAAAAAATAAATATAGCATGTAACCTAATAAACCGTTGAGTTATGTCAATTTATTTCGCGTATCATAACATGTGGGCAGAGTCAACGGAGACGCGGGACACGAAGAACATTCTAACAATACTTTAAAGCGGTGTGATAATTCAGGAAAATTTGTTGTCTCTTTCTTTCTCATGGTGTACGACGTAAAAGCCCGGAGAAAGTGATTTATCCCAAATCTGTATAGGTTGGGTAAAAAGAATTAGCTCTCTTTCTTTACATATTGTTACTTCAAGCAATCAACCGATGGGTTTAAAGGATAAATGCGCAGGTGTGAAAATTACCATTTTTTATTTCATTGAAAATTATTTACCATTCCTAATAAAGTTAAAAACAACGATTCTTTACAATACAAATAGTTTACATTAGAAAATCATCAAATAAAAGTTTACAATGCGCTTGTCTCAACACTTGTAAGATATGGTGCACTATTTTATCATAAACATTTTTTCTAGATAAATAGTTTTTTTTAAGTTTGACTTAAGTGAGACTTTATATTTAAAATTTAATGAGATAGCTAGTCAAAACATACATAAGCATTTAAAAATAGTTATTATTTATACACCGAGCTTCAGGGTGGTACAAAAAACTTATGTTATATTTATTTAAATATAAAAAAAAAAAAACATAGCAATTCTACTTTTTAAATAAATTGTCATGTTCAAAATTTGTCATATTTTTTATCGTGGTCGTGATAGATCAATCACTTATCACGTCATTGCTAAGATATGGTGGGGAGCAAAAATTAATCGATCAGTTGTCAGGTCAATCAGTCGATTGGTATTTTTTTTTTTTTTTAAGTTTAAATTTTCATTTAGCAAGCCAGTAGCGGTAGATTACGGGCGCTTAAATGTTTCTTACGAAGGATCGGTTACACGTTACAGTACGTAAATAGAAATTTATAATTTATTTCTTATTAGGACATAAATGAAAAAAAAGTGTTAACATCTTTTTCTTCCATTTTCATGAACGAACGTCATTTTCGGTACCACCCTGCAACATGGTGCATAAAAAAACAGTCATCTTTGTAATCTAAATATATTACACAAAGCTAAAGCCACCCTAGAAACCTTAATATTAATAAATACGGACACTGAAACGTGTTCATAAACTTGTGAAAAGTATTATCAAAAAGACAAAGCATCCTGCATAGAAAATATTTGGATTAATATTGAAATAATCAAAAATAGTTTTACAAAATACACTTTGGCAAAAAAAATGAAAAAGAGAGAACGCTGCTATTGTATATATTGCTTTGAATGATAACACAAACAAGGTTCAAAAGGATAAAACTTTTTTGAAGCACTAAGGTCCTGGTGCATATTTTTCACATTATTAATAATTTCCGGACATTCAGTAATCAAGAAAAAAAAAATCACTTTGTAAGCGAAATAATTGCATGTTTTTCTTTATATTTCAAAGTGTATCTATCAAAGAAGCAATTTATTATAGTTTTATGTGAGTCCCAACTGCTCCTAATATTCCAGGGCCGGTGGAACTATGGCATCCCCAATTGAGGTATCTTATGAGGCCAAAGGGAGTTGAAGGGGAAGGAGATGAGTAAGAGGAAGATTGAGAAGTACCTGGCTATTCAGGTCTGGTTACCAAACAACGATATAATTCAAGCAGCGATTTGATTCTGAATGGTGCTCTTTTACCAAGGCGATACTTAGAGTATCTGTCACTCTGGAAATATACTACATATAATTTTATTGAAAGAATTTGTGAAATATCACATATTAATTTAATTTAATTTATTTGCGCACGCCGAGACTCGAACCCGAGACATCCGGATTCTCAGCCGAGGATCTTAACCTCTCGCTACGGAAATCGACACATCAAATCGAAATTAAAACTATGTGGTAAATCGCACACTTGATGCCAAATATAAATAAAATAAGTTAGGCGCTTTTTCCTGTAAGATCAAACTGTCAAAGTCTAGCATGACCTAACATCTGAATATACCTTTATTTTTTATTCTAAAATTTGCGTTGCACTGTGTTTCGACAGTATTGATTTTTTTATCCACTTAAATAAATATGTTGTAATAAAAATGATATTATTTTGATTGGCTCTTTATAAAGTTAAATGACTTTTTTTATTTATTACATAACTATGTACAGTAAGTATCATAATAATAAGCTCGATTGGTGGTTATTACAAGAAGAAGACCTAGGGCAAGGATTATAATATTATAAAACACAATTTATAGTTATTTGTGCATTGACATGGCAATTCGCAAGTGGATAGTTTTTTATTATTCCTACAAGACATCAACAGTGCAGAACGTTTATTATTAATTTTATTTATTTCATATTGATTATTGAAATAATATCAACAATCTTCAACGAAACAATCATTATTAATATCAAAAAATTAAAGAAATGACAAATAAAAAGCATAAATCTAATTCTTTTTTCTATTTTTTAAATTTAATTTAATATTATTATTATTTAATTTTGCTAGTTTTTGTTTTAAGATACAGCTGTTTCGGCGTTTAAGGCCATTATCAAACTGTGCACAAGAACTATAAACTAACACATTAGCCTTAAACGCCGAAACAGCTGTCACTAAAACAAAAACTAAAACTAACAGAACTAAACAATAATAATACGGAATTGAATTCAATTGAACTATATATATTTTTGAATGGAATTCTACAAATTGAAAAAAAATGAAAATAATTAATATTTCAATAATATCAATAATCAACAGCAAAAATATGAAACAGAAAAAGCCAAAAAATAAAAAGACAATGGTCACAACCGAGACTCAAACTCGGATCCTCTACTCTATCCGGAAGTAACGCTTCAACCAATTCAACCATTGGGATCTTATTAGAGACTATCATTTTTTGATCGATCGCATACTTTCATTGAAGATTATTGATATTATTTTTTCAATCCTCCGATTTTTGAAAAGTTAATTTCAATTAAAGTAACAAACTTCCAGACTATTATTAAATACAATACCGCAATTTTAAGCTTCATAGATGTAAGAAAATACATGATTTGTTTTTTTTTTCTTATTTAGGTGCCTTCTCCTATCGGAAGTCGGCTTTCATCGGGACAATACTTTTTACCATGCAGTAGTGATGGTCAATTACACCGCTTGCGTTTACATATGGCAGATATTAAATTTGATCGGTGCCATGGTGAAATAAAAGAGTGATTTTTCAAATTTCTAAATTAATTCTCAAAAGTACCACTTTGAGGTCATCTCGTGTCTAGGAGCGTCAGCAAGATAGTATTCTACCCTTCTTTCTTATTCCGTTCTTTCACAAAAGACGAAGAAAGAACAATTTCTGAAATTTCTGTATCGTATTCTGGTGCTAAGTCCAAATTGAAAAATAAAACACCGGAAATAAAAATTACTTCTATATTACGGGGGATTAGAATTACAGCGAACTATCTTTGAGGGTTTTGCATTTACAGGATAGGATCAAGAAGTAGTAGGACTGAATTTCTGTAGCGCGAACCGAGCGGTGGAGGGGGGTCGGATCACCTGGGCGTGGTAATGGGGAGCCTTTCAAAGAAAGGAAAGAAAGAGACATGGATACGTTCAGATGTTGGACTAATCAGGGAATCCCAATTCTTACAAATTTACGTCAGAATCCCATATTTCTCTCGAAGTAAAACATATTGAGAATGCATTCAAACTCATTTTAAACGGGAGTTTATTATATCGAAACAAATAATGCAAAGATTGTCTAAATATTGGTGTAGGTAACTAGTTGTTTTGTAGGTTAGCATGTAAAATATTTGAGGTTAGCATGAAAAAATACGAATTCTTGGATAAATACCTGTGGAAACTGATTTTTTTGGTCCTTTGTTACTTCAGTTGAAACAACCAACAACTGCACATATAGTCATATAGTTTTTTTTAATATTGCACTAAATTCACATGAGTAATTATATATTTTAAGCTTTTTGTCTGTCAATTCGACTGACATGTAAACTACTGTGAAGTTAGTAATATTTTGAAAAATGGCTACACGGCTTTTAGCACGCCCCAAATCATATGTTCTTAATAACAATTGTTTGTCTCTTTTTCTCATATGTCTATAGAAACGAGCATAAAGAGAGAGCTGTATTTTGCGAGTATGAACGATTTGACTCATAATTAGGACGGTCTCTCTATATTGTTACTCTAAGATTTTTTCCAGTCGCCTGCGGGCAAGCAGAGAGTAAGCACGTTGACTCCGTGAACCTCTGTTGAAGTGTCGTTGCGATCCGAAATTGAAAAAATCTCAAGCAGCGCTACGCCATCAAATTCTGCGTCAAACTCGGGAAAACCGCGACGGAGACCCTCGGAATGATTTAGGACGCCTACGGGGATGCCCGTAAGATAGCCCTCTCGGTGGTTACATAACGGTCGTGCTGTTACGATTGACACCTGTTTATAATTTAATCAAACGCTGAAACCGTCGAAAATCGCTGGATAACGGGGGTAATTTTTTGAAGTGGCAATGGTAAAAATTCATAACGGCGCCAATCATCGATTTGCGACAGTGTGAAATGTGACAGTGGGTCAAACCACTAGACCTAAGATTGCTTGCGAAAAAGGGGAATAACGCCTTTCACCAAAACACAGTCGATGTAATAAAATGAATTAAATTTGAAAACTTTTTGTATAACATGTTTCTATGCTATATTTTCAAACTTTAAATACTTGCTGCCCCTCTCTCACTAAAAACAATAAGCAAGCGTGAACAAAACAAAAAGTAGTTTTGAAGGGCCTTCTAAAGTGTATACATATGTACCAATACACACAATCCTAAGTTTGTTTTGTTATTTTACGAAGCTCAAGCACATATAATAAATTTTAGCAATTCTCTGAGTCTAACAAATCTAAAATACCACAGTGTACAGTAAAAGCGAATCTGAAAAATGTTTCGTTAGTAGAAGATTTTACACTTTAAAGAATTTAAACAGACTTGAAACATGTTTTTTTATAGGCTTATAAAAAAACTCGAAAAAAAAATTGGCCGTTTAAAGCAAAGGCCAACATTTGTTCTATCCGCAGTATTTAATTAAAGGATCTATAATATTTCTAGACGATCCAATTATCAAACCAAAAAAACGTTTTTGCATTTTTTTATTGATACGCCTTAAAAGTGACACTTATTTATACTTTATCTAACTATTTTATTTAGTTATTTAGGTAATTCGGTAATCTGGGTACTAGTGAGATTCTTCTTCACACATTGTTAACTATAAATATTTTTGTATTAATAATTGAAAAAATATCTATAATCCCCAACTTAAATATGAAACAGAAAAAAAATAACAGTCCCGACCGAGACTCGAACTCGGAACCTCTACTCTATCCGGAAGTAACGCTTCTGTCAATTCAGCCACCGAGACCTTATAGGAAACCGGCATTTTGATCGATCTCATTCTTTATTTAAAAAATATTAATATCATTTATTTCAATTTTTCTTCCGATTCGGCTGCCATCTTTGGATAATATATATTAGCTCTACCCGAGCACGTGTTATATACCTAGATGGTGTCTCGGATAAAGGTCAAACCGCACTAGCGCGTCAGCGGCGCTGCACTGGGCGGCGCGTCGCTTCACCACGAAATTAGAATTAAATAAATTAATTAAAAACAGTCGCTTCACGCGCTAGTGCGGTTTGACCTTAAGCCATCTATTTTTACTTTACAGAAGAGAGAATCAATATATTAAATTAAGAATTAACTTTTAAGAATTAACTTTTAAGAATCAACTTTTAAGAATTAACTTTGAAGAATTAACTTCGAAGAATTAACTTTTAAGAATCAACTTTGAAGAATTAATTTTTAATAATTAACTTTTAAGAATTAACTTTTATGAATTAACTTTTAAGAATTAACTTTGAAGCTTTTATGCTTATTATTTTAATGAAGAATGAGATCGATTAAAATGCCGGTTCCCTATAAGGTTTCGGTGGCTGAATTGGCAGAAGCGTTACTTCCGGATAGAGTAGAGGTTCCGAGTTCGAGTCTCGGTCGGGACTGTTATTTTTTTCTGTTTCATATTTACGTTGGGGATTATTGATATTATTTCAACTATTAATATAAAAATAATAAGCATAAAAGCTTCAAAGTTAATTCTAATTTAATACATAACTAATTTCCTTTGTGAGTACGTACTACGTGAACTTTTAAAAATTGATACTGTGGATGTAAATTATTAAATTAAAAAATAATCTTTTCGAATAGAGACAAGCGATTAAGTAGGTACCTACCTGTAATATATTTTACAAAAACAATTTAGTGACATCTAACTGTCAGATTACATTTTCACGGGTAACACCTTGTTTGATATTAAAAATTAATATTACATTATTTTAGCAATACAGGAAAGTTATGATAACAGATAAATACAGTTAAGTAATGATTAAACTATATGCAAATACATTTTTTTTCACATACATAATAAATTATTCTTAACATTTTTATAAAATATTCAATCTTCCTGTAATTTTGATTAACATTTCAGTATTTTATCCATTGGTCTACCATAAACATTAATAATTTACATAATTAGATAGTTCCTACACTAACATACACTAAAATTGCTAAGGACACGCGATAAACACAACGTCAACATGATGTTTTTGTTTAAGTACTAATAAATAATATTTTAACACTAAATATGTTAAAAAAAATAACATCAATTTTATATTAGAATCGATACATTCCAGTTAAATGATTTTTTGACAAGATCGTTATTTTCTTAGCAAACTGGTAGAACCGGTCAAAATCTTATCCATATATTTATGTATATATATATATATATATATATATATATATATATATATATCGTCACCAGAAAGGCAAAAAGGCTGAAGCGCCATTTGGGAAGTATACACTAGACTAGAGCACTTTAAAGTTTTTTTTGTTTTACAATAAAATTCATAAGTCGTGAGTATTTGGTTGGATTTTGAAAAAAAAGTTGACTCAGGTAACTCACCTAACTACTGTTACCTAAAGCGACAAGAAGCTAAAAAAGTCCCAAGCTTGTGTCGCTTGAGTCAAACCTTCTCCCGAATGGTGAATACTCGTATGTTTTAGATGGCTGAAGGGCCACAAAAGCCTTCAGAATCAAACGAGAGTCAGAGCATTCGATGCAAAAAAATAACTGATTTAAACTGCATTTTTAACTCATGTTTGACCAAAGTGTCGCTTGAGTTCTTTTGCCTTTCCAGCGATGATATGTATTGGTTTTTTTTAATACCATCGCACAGGAATTATAAAAAAAATGTATTTAATAAACCGTTCGATTCTGAGTGGTGGTAGATCACTAGGGCGATGCTTAGAGGAACATCCACTTTGAAACACGGTGCAAATGCAATATTTTAAAACCATTTGATTCCTACATTTCATATTGTGAAAAAACCCTATTTTTAATCTAGCCGAGGTTTGAGTTACTTATAACTCTGGGCTCAGAGCTAAGGAGCCTACCGCTCTGTAATGTAATATCTTGCAATGTGAAACAAGTTAGAAATACACTACATATACCAGTAGATCCACCATTTCAAAGCAGAAATACGTCCAATAAAGTGAATATGAGATGTTCACGTTTTAGAGATTTTAATGAAACTGGAAAACATAATGACAGTTACAAATGCATTTTTTGTTTTTGTTTCATTGATGAACAAATAAATATTGTAACAGATATGTATATACTCGTAGATCTCAACGTGATGACAAATTGATGGTAATAACTAATAACATAAATAATTGTTTATTTGTATTAGTTTTTGTCTCGCACTATATTACAAATGTATTAATATTTTATTTATTAAGATATTGTATCTCAACAGCCTATTAAAACACTTGAAATAAATATTTTTTTACATTTGGAAACATGTAAATATCTTTGGTATAGTGTGCGATGGTGATACCATATTTTTACACATACGACATTGAGTTTTTCTTAATAGAACCTGATTCATTTGTTAACTAATTTTCCTCGAAACGTAGAGATATAATCAGGGGTGCACTCGTAATTTCCCCAGTACTGGAACGTTTAATTTTGTATTACAGCACTAGACTGCAAGAATATGGTCCACAGTCATAAGAGGCTGACCACATAAAAATGTTATGAAAAATATTCTTCGAATTCGATATTTACATTTATAAGAAGCAAGAGAGTTTGCTAGACGTAAACAAATGGGTCACTGACACAGCGCTTGCTCAGTATTGTAGGATAAGTTTTGGCAACAGCAGTCTAGTTCATCAGTTTATCACACACGATTTAAGGAAGTAATAATATCTGTTCCCAGTAAGAAATATGATAACACTGAATACTTAATTTTAAAATAAAACGTAGGCCAGACTTAAGCCTTTACCGCATGGATGTTTTAATCCTTCCAGAAAAAAAAGTTGGTTTGGAAATGTATGTATTTGTAAAAAAAAAATTTTTTTTAAAGAATTGCAAAATATTTAGTATAAATGTTTTGTTTCATATTTGGCACAACATGCACTATGGCGAATAAATACAATACTCCCGAATTTGTCACACTATTCATTAAAAGTATACCAACTACAACAAGGAGTAGAAAAAAAATGTATATCTTAATATTTATTATTACTTCTAAAATATTACAAAATAATTCCCACACTGAACAATCACAACCACGTTCGTTCACGAAATGGCCGAAATGACAACTTACTGACGCGACTGTTGTTACTAAAAAGCTCGTAACTGGCAGCACTGTTCGATATATGATGATGCAGAGCTCACAGTAAGAAATTAGCTGAAAATAAAATACATATATGGCCCACATAGCCTTTTATGATGACAACACTATTATGTTCCAAATTTGGAACAGCGTGCGGTAAAGGGTTAAAGTTAAATCAAATTTCATGTGATCCCAAAAAATAAACAGTACTGGAACTGCATTCCAGCACAAGTGCACCCCTGAATACAATGTCTTGACCTCAGAGCAATAATATACTAAAAGGGATAGCTTTGCGAAACAGTGTAGTCAGGATTGTTGATTTTTCCCTGACTTGGGCGTGGCTAGGACTTTCATGGACACACCTTTTAACATACATTCATAGCACGTGTCGACATAATGTAGCGTTTATTTGTGTAACCACTTTTTCACAGTATTGTTATCAACAAAAATATAGCATATAACCTCAAGAACCGTTGAGTTATGTCGCATAACAAAACGTAGTGGGCGGAGTCGCCGGAGACGCGGGAGACGGAAAACACGCTTACATACCTAAAATTGGTGTCATATTATGTGACAACTTGTCTTGTCTCTTTCACTCTCGCGGTTTACGACGTAAAAACCTGGAGAAAGTGATTTATCGTAAATTTGTATAGGTTGGGTGAAAATATTTAGCTCTCTCTCCATTTATATATTCTTACTCCAAGGTCTTGACTTAAAGTTATGTGTGGAATAACGCATCTAACAAACTAAATACTAAGTTTATTTTTTGTAATTTCTAGGTTAGATGTATTTAGAGAACATGATCCAATATGTAGCGTTGAGCACAGAGAAGAGTAGAGGGAAGAAGACTCGGGAGAAGCGGTCGATGTTGAGTGCACGCGCCCGGCGGGTGTACGCTGTAGGGCCGTTCTTCTTGGGATTCTTGGCTTTGGGAGGGGCCCGGTTGTACAGCGCGTTCTCCTTGAACATGAATGATTGACCAGACGATCATTAACTGGTCAAAAAATTACAGAGGAACGCTTATAGGCAACTGGCAGAGAAGCAACTAGAGGTAACTGACAGAGGAAGGATGACAGTAGACTGAATGCTGTGGAAATGAAATTCCTGAGGCGTATGTGCGTAAAACCATGTATGACCGTGTTGAAAATGTGGATATCCGGAAAGAATGCAAGGCTGATGTAAGCGAAATGAATAGAATCGAAAGGGACCCTTAGATAGGTAAAGCATGTGGAGCGAATGAACGAAGAAAAGAGTGTGAAAAGAATATATGATGCGAAAGTAAATGGAAGAAGAAGTCGAGGACGCCCGAGGAAAACACGGCACGATCAAGTAAATCAAATACTTGAACCGGGCCACGTGAAGAGTAAGAATAACAGAAGAGTATGTATGAAGAGTGTGTGCCAATACAGAGTTGTATGGCGGTCCGTCCTCTCTTCCCACCCCTGCGGGAAAACGGCGTGATGGTTAGTTAGTTGTGTTGTATTTTTCTTATTAAGTGTTTAATTTTGTATAAACCGTTTTATTAAGATCAATTCGAGATGCTGGTTTTAAGTTTACAAAAGAGCAATTTATTCGGCAAAAATATTTTCGATTCGGTTTTTTCACTTGGTTGGGGACAGGCCAACTCCATCATAATTGATGACATTTTAGCTGTTAACACGACTGTTGCGCTAAGTAGTTGATCACAATTTGATCGAAAGCTTAAATTCATTCACTTTCGCGTCATATATTATTTTCACATACCTTCGTCCATTCGCCCTACACACCCAAACCATCTAAGCATACCTTTCTTGATCCTGTTCATTACGCTTATATCAGCTTTCCACTATATCCGTATATTCGCATTTTTCCACAGCATTCAGTCTACTTTCATCCTTCCTCTGCCAGCTCCATGCCTTACTGCCATACATCAGGGTTGTTATAAGCACTACATTGTGGACTGCCAGCTTCACTTCTTTGGAGATTTTTTTTATTTACAGTAACGCAGAGTATTTCGAAATAAGCATACGTCAAACGCCGACGATAATTGCAGGTCGACTAAAGTGGTGAGAGCTCAGAGCAACAATATACCAAGAGGGATAGCTTGTGTAGTCAGGATTGTTGATTTTTTCCTGACTCGGGTGTGGCTAGGGCTAGGGCTAGGGCTAGGGTATTTATACATCCATTCATAGAAACTATCCACATAATGTAGGGTTTATTTGTAAAACCACTTTTTCACAGTATCGCCATCAACAAAAATATAGGATATAACCTCAAAAATCTTTAAGGTATGTCGCATAATAAAACGTGGTGCACGGAGTCGCCAGAGACGCGGGAGACGGAAAACATGCTTAAATACTAGAGAGGGTCGTTATCGGAATTGGGTGTACCTGCGGTTCCAGTTACCGGTGACCGACGAGGAATCGGTTATTTACCCAGTTCTTTTTGGAACCGGTTCCTGGTGCCAGAAAAGTTTCTCCATGAAAATTGATTTATTGTGTGGGAAAAAAAATTCTCATCGCCAAAATAAAACTTCCATAAGGGGGGGTGGGGGGAGGTGGGAGGTTGAAAACAAAAAGAACTGGAACTGGTTCCTCGCCAAAAAAAAAAACATGGGGGGAAGGGTGGTTGCTAGCATTTTCCAAAACGAAAAAGAACGGTCAAAGGATAATATTATATTTTTTTCTCTCACGGTTTACGACGTAAGAACCAGGAGAAAGTGATTTATCGTAAATTTGTATAGGTTGGGTAAAAATATTTAGCTCTCTCTCCATATTTATATTCTTGCTCTAAGGGTGGGATAGTAGATAGACATACCTACCTCCAACCAAGTGGAGCTACTGTTTTTCGCTAAGGGCCTCGTCTCATTATAATACGAAAAATAAATTTTGAATTATTTTTAACCAGATATATTCAAACGACTGGAATGCACCGATTAAAACATTTCAACAGGTCAAAAAGAAAATTGAAAAGTCTATATGTATTTGGAGAACATGATCCAATAGGTGAGGTTTAAGACAGAGAAGAGCAGCGGGAAGAAGACCCTGGAAAAGCGGTCGATGTTGAGCGCCCAGCGCCTGCGCGTGTGGAACGGGACGCCCTTCTTCTTGGGCTTCTTGGCTTTGGGCGGCGGCCGGTTCAGGAACAGCGCGTTCTCCTTTAACACGAACCCATCATTACTACTACATCATTGAAACTGGAGCCAACTCAACCGGGAGCAACTAGGGCACTTTGAAACAAAACATTTTTTTTATATTTTTCATATGAATACCGCACAAGAGACCTAACTGCCTAGAGCCAGCATCTCCGATCGGGCTATGTTTTGAAACTGGAGGGAGTAGAGAGGGGGGGATGATAGAAAAAAGGAGAGATGGTCGATATTCTTGTCCCGGTTAAATGGAACCGGTTCCAAGCCGGTCACTGGAACCGTCGGTTTTATTTCTCTGAGGAACCGGTTCCTTTTTTTGGCAAACAAAAATCGATATCATTTGTCCGAGGAGCAGGTTCCTTTTTTGGGTACAATAGGTTTTTGGCGAAAAGGTCTCTTTGACGAGGAACCGGTTCCACAGTTAATTTATATTTTTTTAATGATTTCCTAGTACTTTTCGATTTCAAATCTCTACCTACTAGTGTTTTTTTTCGGAGGGGATTGTTTGTTGATTTGCTAGTATTTTACGATTTGAATTTAAAAAATCTCCTTCATGGATTTTTTTTTGGCACCAGGAACCTGTTCCAAAAAGAACTGGATAAATAACCGGTTCCTCGCCGGTCACCGGTAACTGGAACCGCAAGTACACACAATTTCCGATATCAACCATCCCTAGGGAAGAGTAAGGATGTAAAATACCTGGCTATTCAAAATTGTTACTAAACACGGCTAATGCCATTTATAGCAATGAGGTTTCCATTCTGAATGGTGGTATTTCACCAAGGTGATACTGAGAGTATCTACCACTCTGGAATGTACTGCAAATAAAGTATTCATTTTTATTATTGATTATACGTGAAAAAACATAGATAAAATAAATTTAATTTATTTGCGCCTGCCAGGATTTGAACCCGCTCGGTTACAGAGGTTGTCTACAGGGAAATTGTCGTTTTTTTTATGTGAATTCTGCACAAAATTCTCAGTGCACAAAGCCAAATAAAGCGAAAAGGTTGTGAGGTTAATGGAAGTTATCTACATAAATAGGAAGAGGGTGATTTTGAAGTGCTTGGCTATATAGATTTGGGTACAAAATACTATTATTTTTTTAGCAATTATACTCAATATGAGATCATATTTGGAGATGGTTTTCTAAGATAAAGAAGGACTGAACAAGGGTTTTGAAGAAGCGTGCAAAGAGATGTTGCAAAACTTAAAAAAACACCAAAGTCAATCATTCAACAGCAGGGCTGTTGAAAACAAGAACGACTGGTAAAAAAAACCATTCTCACGTGTCAACTATGAAATAATATATGATACGAGTTTTGAGTGTCTCCAGGCTGTAAAATAATATTGGAATACGGTTAGACCAATCACAGCATTCTTCTCAAATGATATCTATTCTAAACGTTATGTAGATGTATTGGGAATACAGGTATATCAAACGGGTTGCTCTTTTTTGCACAGATTCAAGAGTTCTTTTCAACCAATATTTTCATTCTGAAACGCTATCAGTCACTGCGATGTTAATGAAAATATATATTGACACTCCAGAACGATCCCAAAAAAGGGGAAAGAGAAATATCTCAGTCATTATATGCAAATCACTCAAAGCGTTATTGAGGAAAACATTTTAGAAAAAGATCGAGAGAAGATTATTTTATAAGACAAACATTCTCTGGTTACGAATAACCTGTCAATATTTTGATTCCTCCTACTACCATAATTAAAAGCCGAAAATGTTACTTGTGCAGTGATGAAGAACTTAGTCAGCAGATAATCAAACTATTAACGCCTGGACATTTACTAACCCGACGCATTTGTGCATTCTGCCGCCGGTTATGCCAATGTCCTGGCTTCGAAAAAAGAAGAAGGTGGTCGATCAGATAAGATAAAATATAACCAATATAAGGTGATCGATAGCCAGGTGGGTGGAATGCTCGATTGGCAGTCAAACAAACCGAGTTTGATAATTAGAGTAGGTACTGTCTTACACCCTGTTCAGAATAAGTTATGCGTGAGAATGTTTTTACAAAAAATATTTGGGTTTATAGCTTATTTTAATAACCTAGAGCAGATTTAGATTGATAGATTTTAACCTCAAACAGTTGTTAAAGGAATTAAAAAAGAGAAAGTGTGAAATGAGGATTGCTGGGTGAGAGTTTTAAGATATTCTCATCAATTGGGCCAAATGGAAACCAGAGCTTTCTAAGGAAGGTGAAAATAATTGTTTTTTCACCTTTGGTGGTTCTGGAGGAGGTGGTTTGGGAGCATCCGAGTCTCCCAGGACAACATTCACCAGGCAGTACTCCATCAGAGCCATGAATACGAATCTGAAACAAACTATCAGTATTAGTAGGGACTCAAGCTATGCTTTTTGTCAATAGTGTCTGTTGGATCCGAAGCTGCGATAAAACACCGAATGTGTTTTCAGCTTCAGATGAATTTGGAAAATAGTGGACTGTAAAACGATAAACTATACTACTTGACGGAAGTGTCTAATTATGGATGTGGAGAGATTATGGAATGAAGGAAGTATGAAACCAATTCACTCACCGATCAAGTTGAAGTTAAAGTTCTTGATCATTCTTACACATTGTATTATTAACGAACACCACAACAAAAAAACACTTAAGTTAGTATTATTTGAAGAACAACAACAAACCGAACGACCAAGCGAGACACCAACGAACGAACACATTTTTTCACATAACTCTTTTTTGTTTTCAAACTCGGTGTTGTTGAATACGGAAATCGAATGTAGTGAAATGGTTGGATAAGGTGGGAACTGGATGAAAAACGAGAAGGTGAGAACCTTAAAAATTATCTCTATGAAATCCAACAGTGTCATTACCTACTTTTCAAAATGTTATATTGTAATTAATAAAAAATTAAAAAAATCAATTCATTTGTAAAATAGCGAAAATATCAAAATATTTCACTACTGCGTTAACGCGGAAATCGATATATATATTTATTTTCCAACATTTTTGGACTATGTGACATCTTCAATGAATCTTTTAGTTTATGCTTTTCTCAATTGTATTTTGTAATAAATGTACTATGTACATATTCTATGGGTAAAACATTTACGAACATACAGGATACCCTGGCTCCCAACCGCAACGAGACACAGGGTATCAAAACTTCGTCAAAGCTTCAGTAAATCTCGCTTTAAAAAAGCTGAATAATAAAAAAAAATTTATTAAAAGCTGAATATTTATTTTCCAACATTTTTGGACTATGTGACATCTTCAATGAATCTTTTAGTTAATGCTTTTCTCAATTGTATTTTGGAATAAATGTACTATGTACATATTCTATGGGTAAAACATTTACGAACATACAGGATACCCTGGCTCCCAACCGCAACGAGACACAGGGTATCAAAACTTCGTCAAAGCTTCAGTAAATCTCGCTTTAAAAAAGCTGAACTAATTCACTGTAAACAGATCAATTGCCATCTCTAACGCACAGACAAAAAGTAAAGTACAGAGAGTGGAGCTTTTGTTAGGTGCAAAAAGTTCCTTCCAATAACACGTTCCTCGTGATGGGTGATGAAATTAGTTATAAAAAGGTCCAATTGTTTAACTAACAAGGTTGTCTCACCCTCAGAAGACGTGGACTTCACTAAATCCCATCTGGTACAGTCACAACCGTTATGGACCTAAGAATTTCGTAATTGTACAAATGTGAATATTTCCAAACTACAGAATATAGATGAACGTCCCCTGCAGCAATTTTCTGGAGGGACACTTTTGCTTAATCAAGTAACTTCCAATGCCGTTGACTGGCTGAACAACTTCATCAACCCACTATGACCTGAAACATCTCTTTTCCACCACATCAACGAGAAAAAAAAGGTCCGAAACTTTAAAAATGATTAGAAAAATAGGATTACATTATTATACTAACACTGTGCAGACAGACATGAACGCGTCCACGGCCTTGAGGTAGGAGACAGGTGGTAATGAGGCCTGGGACTTGGCGTGCTGGGTGGACAGCGTCAGGAGTGAGGTGACTCCCAGGGTCACTCGGGCTGGAGCTGCTTCTGGCTTTATCCAGAATGAAACCCACTGGAAAAGAAAAATATTATAATGTACAACCACTAGATATACCAATTGCATAAAAAACCGTCAATAAGAAGATTCGTTGTATTAATGACTCAGCTTCTATCCAGTTCAACATTACTTGTCGTAGACTCGGAAACAATGAATTGCTGTTACTCAATCATCACTCTACTGATTATGGATATCATTCTCCACTGTCCAGAATGACGATACTTATTTATTTAACCCATGGTCTTGAAATTTTTGGTACCAGTCTAAACAATTTGTGTCATTCTTTATGACTACCAAACTTTGACTTGACCCTAGCTTTTATTTTAATTTTCTTTCTAATGTATGTTTTAGTCCTATTTTTTTCATTGCTTCATTATAATATTTTATATCTACTGTTTTTTTTCTCTTTTCTTCTTTTTTTCCATTTCGAATTATGTATTTTTTGTAATTGGACAATAGTCCATTAGTTAAAAGGCTTCTCATTAATAAACCTGTAGGACAAATGAGTGTTTTGAGGCCTACGCTTAGGTGGCTGGATGGTGTGGAGGTAAATAATGCAGCCTTAGGCAGCCCCGGTCCTGAGCCAAACGGCGCCTGGCGCAAGCTTAATTTTTGGCCCCCTTTGTTGAAACTTTAATTTAAACTCTTCAATTTTCTTGTATTCCAATATTTTTTTGACGGTAGAATTGCTCTATTTAGAAAACCTCGTTAGGTTATGTTAGGTTTTATTATTAAAATTGGAATTAACTAGCACTAATCCTTATTTATTATTGAATATTTAAATAACATTGATAATCTAAAACACAAATATGAAACAAAAAAAAAGCCAGAAACTAAAAATGGTCATGGCCGAGACCTAAAATCAGAAAAAAATCAAATGTTAATAATTTTCAAAAGTAGTACGAGATCGTTTGAAAATGCCGCTTTCTAATGAGGTATTGTTTGTTTTTTTTTTTTTAAATAATTCAATTGAATTAAATTTAATATTATTATTATTGAGTTCTGCTATTTTAAGTTTTTTATTTTAATTTTTTTAATTTAAATAAAAAAATAATTTTGTTTAAACCACTTTATTTATACACATATAACAATTCGACCGGTTTCGGTTAGACTTAACCTTCATCAGGAACGTATAAGTATAAACTAAGATTAAATATAGAGTAATACAGTAGACTACTGTATTACTAGTAATACAGTAGTCTACTGTATTACTCTATATTTAATCTTAGTTTATACTTATACGTTCCTGATGAAGGTTAAGTCTAACCGAAACCGGTCGAATTGTTATATGTGTATAAATAAAGTGGCTTAAAACAAAATTATTTTTTATTTAAATTATAATGTCAAGCTACAAAGTGTTTGCTTCCTTCGATAATTTTTTATTTTAGTTTTTAGTGACAGCTGTTTCGGCGTTTAAGGCCATTGTCAAACTGACAGTTTGACAATGGCCTTAAACGCCGAAACAGCTGTCACTAAAAACTAAAATAAAAAACTTAAAATAGCAGAACTCAATAATAATAATATTAAATTTAATTCAATTGAATTATTTAAAAAATTAAAATGGAGTTCTACAAATTAAACACAAAAACTATAAATAAGGTATTGTTTGCTTAAATAGCAAAGTGTTACTCCCGGACAGAGTAGAGGTTCCGAATTCGTGTCTCGATCATGACCATTGTTCTTTTTAGTTTCTGGCTTTTTTCTGTTTCATATTTGGGTTTTAGCTTATTAATATTATTTTAATACGTTTTATTATTTTCTTAGAATATCGTGAAGTTTGGTGATACTACCCTAAAACGTGCACATTACTTGATTACTTACCGACATGATGACGATGAGGCACGTAGGAATGTAGGTGTTGAACAAGTGGTATCCAAGGCGCCTCTTCAGAACAAATATCACCTCAAGGCACGTGAAATTTCCTGGAAAAATACATACATTTAAAATGTTATGATTTGTTCAGCAGAAAGAATGGCAAAGTTAACATGAGAAACACCTAGCTATGATAATTAATTCAATCATTTACGAATATTATATTTTGATAATAAAAAATTGGAAGATACCCCAACACCTTAAACGCGTTTATTCAACAAATGCATACGTTTAGTAATAACGTTGTGAGTACAAAAATGGAACCATATAACCAAAAACGTTGCAACGATAATAGTCACTACATATAGTGCATGCTTGATAACTCCTTGCAAGCTAGAAAGACGAATGATTGGGTTCTAAAGGCTTAAACCTCACTGTGCACGTGGTTTGACGTTACACACAATCGTTGGAATAACAATATCCTTCGCGATCGAGCGTTAAGATTCTCGACTACGAATCCAGGTTGCGGGTTCCAATCCCGGCTTGCGCAAATAAATTGTATTTAGTGAACATATCGTCGCCGGAAAGGCAAAAGGGCTGAAGCGCCATTTTGAGAAGTTTACACCAAAGCACTTTTTTACAGTAAAATTACCTGTCTTTAGTACCTGGTTGGATTTTTGAAAAAACTCAATGCTGTGTTACCTGAAGCGACAAAAAAGCTCCAAAAAAGTCCCAAACTTGTGTTACCTGAGCGACAAAAGTTTCAAAAAGTCCCAAAATATATTTCAAATGACTGAAGGGCCACAAAAGTCTTCAGAATCAAATGAGAGTCAGAGCATTTGATGCAGAAAAAAAACTGATATAAACAGCAAATTTAACTTATTTTTTACCAAAGTGCCATTTAAGCCCTTTTGCCTTTCCAGCGACGATATATACTCGTAGATGGTATATTTGCGGCACCTTCCAGAGTGGTAGTAAATACCACCATTCAGAATCGAAACGTTGCTTGAAATGGCATTATCCGTGTTTTGTGACCAGATCTGAATAAGCAGGTACTTCTCCACCTTACCCTATTCCATCTATTTCCCCTTCACACTAACTTCAGCTTCACAAAATACCCCAATTGGAAATGGTATGGTCATAATGACTTCAGACGGTTGGAAGCAGGTGGAATTTTCGTACGGTATTCACATAAAAAAATCAAAGCTGACGATTTGAAGAAAACCGCAGGTTTCAGATGGGAGAGAGCCGCCAAAGTTCAAAAAACCTGAAAGAATTGAGGCCGTAATCTTCATACTGACCAGTGGAGTAGACTTGAGTGCAGTCCGCCGTCCTATTCTGCACCAACTGCAGTTGGGGCAGCTCTATGTTCTCATCCACCACCAGCGGCACGTCCGGATCCCACTGGAACACCATGTCATCCGTGGTGTGGGATACTGAAACGACCAAAAAACCTGTACGTTAGTTTGCTAAAAACAGCATTGATGGTCAAGGCGATCAGGTATGGGCAGGGTCCGAAAAACGTTCCTCCAGCTGTCTCAAACGGTGAGGTTCTAACGACGGTAGATGAAACCATATATCTGGAGCACATCATCACCAGCAAGCTGACGGATGACGACACAGGCAAAGGCGAGCACTCAGTATGAAGTCAAACATGCTCAGTAGAAGATTTCGGCTCTGTAGTCCACCAGTAAAATGGACACTCTTCCTGGCGTTCTGTACTACCCTATACACGTGCGAGCTCTGGACCAATTTCAAGAAGAGTAGCATGGAAATGCTTCGGGTCCAATACAACAACGCCTACCGCATGACGTTTAGTCTTCCCAGGCACTGCAGTGCTTCCGGTATGTTCACCGAGGGGTGAGTTTCCGGATTCGCATCCCTTATGAGAACCAGGATGGCAGGAATGAGGGAAAGAAAAAAAAGAAACAACTTTAGAAATGACCTCTAATCATGAAATCCCATCAGAACCCGAATTCTAGCATAGAAGCTCATTGGACTAGGATATTGGCCCCATCAATCATTAACGTTGCCTGGTTGGACTCCCTCTTGATGCCTTTCTGTAGAATTGAGACCTAATATCCTCCATTAACAATATTTACATTTTTAATCTTTTTTCCTAAGAATTAATGTTTTTTCTTTATTATTATGTATATATGTATTACAACTTTATTTAATACATTATTATCAATTATGGAATGTATTTTTATCGCACTCCTCCTGCATACCTTCTGGAATAAAAACTTTATTATTTTAATTATAGCCAGTTTCTCAACCAAAGTTTTTTTTCAAAACGATCCACCGCCGCCTACACTACGACTGACCAGATACCGTTTTGTACGGCCCGCCAATAGGTGAATTTGGTCCAGTGCGCCATCAAGACTTTTGTAGCCTCCGTGGTCGAGTGGTTAAGTTATATAAAATAATATGTAGTATATTTGCGGCACGTTCCAGAGTGGTAGATACTCTACGTAATACCCTGGTAAAAGACCGTCATTCAGAATCGAGACGTTGCTTAAACTGGATTTAGCCGTGTTTGGTGACCATATCTGAATAACCAGGTACTTCCCAACCCTCCTCTTTCCCATCTCCTTCTCCTCTTTACAACCTTCACCCTCGCAGTATATCCCTTATAGTCCCATTGGCTCCAGATGGTTGAGACTCTTGTTCAGTACTCTATACAAATTAAAATAAAACTGAAGAAACAAACCGGTTAGTAGCTAAGTGGACAAACGCATCGGGTTCCCATCCGAGCATCGTGAGTTCAACTCTTATGCTAGTTAAGTCTTCCATCATTACACAAGCAACATCTTCCCCTTATTACGATGGCAGTAGGAGTTTTAATATTGTCAGGTTATTCGTAACCGGGAATGTTTGTCTTTCTTTAAAAAAATAAAATAATATTAGTAAAACTCAGGACTCGTTCTTTTACTTATTGGACAATACGATTTTTATGAGAATGTAGAATTCGATTTTTATTTGTTTTTGTAATTTTATTTAGATGTATGCAAATATTTTTTTCACACATCTAGTAAGAAAAAACATTTTTACATTTAAAAATTATAGAACAAAGCATAAAATCATAGGTTTTTTTTTACATATTCAGCACAAATCCTCCGAAAAGTGCCAAGGCTTGAGGCTATTAAAAAGTTTTTGTCCTTTATAAAACACGCTGTTTTGAGTACACACAAGATTCGTTTTGGGAAGCCTAAAATCATGACAACTTCTCGTAGGATAATTGTGAATATTTACATTATATATAATATTATTTTGCAGATATTTAGGGAGCATGTTATTTTTAAGCTTGTAAATCATCGTTAAAGTATTATGTATTATATGTTGTTTAGGTGTCATCGTATTTAAATTTCGTAACATTATTTGAACTCTAGTAAAAATATTACATTTCAAAATCGTCCTCATCCCCCTATTTTGTATAACCTGCAGTTTATTATTTTGGGCTTCGTTACATAAGAATAAAACACTAGAACAATAATTTAAATGCGGAGTTACAATAGAATTGTATACAAGGCGGGTTGTCTTGAGATCCAAGTTGTTTCTGATCCTTTTTAAGAATCCAACCTTTTTAGCAATTTTTTTAGTTATGTATTCTAAGTGTTTGTCAAATTTTAACTTATCATATATTATTACACCTAAATATTTTATACTGCTAACCCTTTCTATATTTGTGCTATCAATGTTTAGTGTTGTCTGCACGTTTCCACATTGGCTATCTACTATCAGAAACTTTGTTTTCATAACATTTAATTTCAGTTTGTTTCGGTTTAACCAAATCGTAACATAATTCAAATCAACTTGTATTTTCTCAATGGCATCTTGTAAATTCTTACTGGCTATGTATAATAATGTATCATCTGCAAATAATTGTATAAAGCAATGTTTTAAAACTTGAACAATATCATTCATATATATAATGAACAACAGTGGACCCAAGACCGAGCCCTGTGGAACACCTTTACTAGTAGGAAGTGGTTCAGATGTTACCCCACCATATTTGGTTACTTGTGTTCTTTCTTTTAGATAATTATCAAACCACTTATTTTCTTTCCCGTTAATTCCAATTTTTCTTATTTTTATAATTAATCTATCTCTATCGATTGTTTCAAACGCTCTTTTTAAGTCTAAAAATACTGCAATAATTTTACAGTTTATGTCTCTAAAATTTTTCCATTCATGTATTACATAGTTGATAGCGGTTTCACAAGAAAATTTATCCCTAAAACCAGATTGTTGTAGAACTAATATCTGTTTGGCCTCGAGATATTCCGTAAGTTGCTCTTTTACAATGTATTCAAGTATTTGTTCATATTTGGGTAAACAATTTATAGGTCTAAAGTCGTCAAATTTTTTTTGGTTGTTAATTTTCGGAATAGGTGTTATTACAGAAGGTGTTATTATTACTGGCGGGAAGGTTACTTGGCATCAACGTTGTCAAAAAACTCCTGTAAAATGCCGTAAACTTCCAAAGCCATCGTTGGATGTGAAGTTCGTTACAAAACTTATGTTGTAACTTGAATAAATGGCCCGCCATAAGCTCATGCATTCACACACAACGACGCAGACAATTTTGCTTCGAGGAAATTTTATTATTCTCTTTGTTAGTTTTTTAATACGCCGGATCCAATCAACCTGTAACGTATATATTTGTTTAAGTATTCAGATAGCTGATTAAATTCTCGTGAATAAAGTTTGAGATAGGCTCCATCTATAATATATTTAACACCGTTAATTATGCGTTTACAAGTATATGAATTTTAGCATGGTTTATGTAAAAACATTAATATCGGAGGTAACATGATTTTAAAGTACATATTTTTTCCGACAGGATTTACCGACGGTAGATTACTTCTACATCTGGGAACAACGATTATTTGTGCTCACACACTCTTGAATCGAATTATCTGTTTCCCCGGCTTAATATAAGTAAGCATATAATTTTCACATAGCATTAATTTAACATCAAACCCATCGCCAATTTCTTAAGCTTCATTTTCCACCCGACTGCATTTTCCTTCATAATTCAGTTATCGCTCTAGTAATCCATCTGTCGAAACCAAGTCTTTTGATTCTGAATAATAGACCTTATTATATGAATACATATAGTCGACCCCAGCAAAAGGTCGTGACCTTCTTAAATTTCATCATTTGTTTTTATCCAAAAACATGATTTAGAGGATAGCGAACCATATCATTGCCTTAAGGTTCAGCACCCAAAAATACACACTTTTTGGTTTTCTAGTACAAGCGAAAGTACACACTATTTAGCTATCAATTCTGTATGAGTAGTTATAAAAATGTCTAAGGTTTTCAGTGAATACAATTCTGAAACAGTAATCTTTTAAATTCATTATGAAATGCTTTGGAATTTTAGATAAAACGTTAAAAAAAAAATTTCTGATTATAAAACTGCAACTTTTACTGATATTTCAGTATTTTTTTCATATAATATAAAGGATAACAGTTAAAATAATTGTATTCACTGAAAACTTCAGACATTTTTTCTAACTACCCATAAAAAATTGCAGATAAATCATTTGTAGTACTGCTTGTATTAGAATGCCAAAAAGTGACGTTTATCGTCATTCTTAGGTGCTGGCTCTTAAATAATAAGTTGTTTTTTTTTCAACAACTATTATTAATTTAATTTAAATTTTTGATTAAAAAACTTTTAAAACTTTTTTCAACTTATTTATTTTTGAAATAACCGGTTTCAACTCGCAACAGACATATTTGTAATGTAAATCTGTTTTAAAAATATAACACTTGTTAAATAATTTTCTTTACGAGTAAAAGTTCACACTCATCCATACAGGTAGGTATGAGTGTAAACTTTTCAAAATTGTAACTGGCGCATATGTTCAAAAGCATTATCGAATTTAAAAAAACCTTTTCAAATCCTACCGTTCTAAAGTACCCACCTATAATGTATTTTGGCAGACATTATTCTATATTTGAAATGGGTGGATTAAAGCAACTCATATTTTTTCTTGGCAAGTCAAGTTACATGCCGTGATTTTTTACGGGTAACGTTACATATATCACTCACGTCAAAACAATACTTTGTACTCCGCCCATTTGTCAGAATTGATTTTTCAGTATGTTCTCGTACAAAAAAAAACTTGACCAAATCTCGTAAGAGAAATAAAAATTCTAGGGTTATTTTTTCATTTAAAGTAGTACCTTGTAAAGCCTTAAAACCAATAATTCCCCAATAATTATATTTAAAAGCCCTCCTGATGACAAGAAGCTAAGATAAAGGTTCATTAGAATTCATGATGCACCTTTTTATAACTGTTAAATTATGTGGCAGGTAATTTTTTAAAGTTAAAAAAATATATACATCTTTATACGACGTTATTTTGTCTCTTGTAAAATTTGTATTATGTGGGATACAAGGTATTGTTTGTCATGAACGAAACGGACTTTGATTATATCAGGAAAAATAAATATTTTAAAAGCAAATACTCCAATATCTCTAAAAAGTACTATTTTTTATGAGGACAATCTTTTGGGCATCTTTGTTAAATTGTCAATACTGTAACAGATATGATGTCTGTTTTTTCCTATGCAAGGAAGAAACATAACCCCTGTATCTTCTAGATTCTGAAAACAACGTTAAATTATGCATAGCAATGAAAAATATTAATATATTTTGCTTGTCTAACTCCACTGAACAGATAATCTGTAGAAGTGTGATATGTACCGATCTGAAAGAAAAAAAAATGACGCTAATGTATATAAAACCTTTTGCTTCCTAGGTCTCACACAGGATAATTTTATAGATTTTCTACCCAAGGAAGCATTACGATTTTCAGAAATATTTTATCAGCTTAATCAGAAGTAAGGAAAAATTGAGCTTACTCTGGACACACGGACACGCCCATAACACGCTTCTAAAGGTTTATCACTTCAGTGTCTCATCCCCGTTCAATTTTCCGAAGGTGGCCAATCTGTTTACATGGTTTTTTAACTATGTTTACAAAAGCGTGAAAAACTTTCACAACCGACGACAAAGAATATGTTTATTTTATGTTTGAATAAAAAATCGTTAGCGCACTCTTTTTAAATAATATCATAATCAGCGTTTCTACAAAATATGTCCTTGGAATTTTTTTTTTTTTTACTTTTTCTCTCACAAGTGGCCTTCGAGGAAATAGTTTTCCTCGGGGCCCGTGTTGCTGTAAGAGGAGCAAACACAGAAACAGTAAAACCATCTCACAGCCAAGCTTTTAAATAAAAGAACGGTTCGTAGAAGCGACCCAGTTAAATTTTAAAACGCTTAATTTACGAATAATACAATAAATGATGTCGGTTTTTTCCCTCTGACATCACCTTTTACAAAACCAAATTAGAAAAGATTATTTCAATAGATTTTTAGAGACGCTACATTTTTTATCATCGCTGGAAAAGCAAAAGGGCTTAAGCGACACTTTGGTCAAACATGAGTTGAATATGCAGTTTTGATCAGTTTTCTTTCCTGCATCGAATGCTCTAACTCTCGTTTGATTCTGAAGACTTTTGTGGCTGTACAGTTATCTAAAACATGTTTACCATTTGGGAGAAAGGTTGTCTAATCGATGCAAGTTTGGGACTTTTTAAGCTTTTTTCGCTTAAGGTAACTGAGTAAGAGCTTTAAATTACCTAAGTCAACTTTTTTTTTCAAAATCCAACTAGGTATTGAAGAATTTTAAACGTTTTGGTGCTCTGATGTACACTTCCCAAAATGGCACTTCAGCCCTTTTGCCTTTCCGATAACGATATGACTGTTCACACGTCAATAAAGAGAACTTTTCTGGTTCATAAAAAAGCTTTTTTTAAAGTTGTTACAATTTTGAAATTTAATAAAATAACTAATTTGATATTTGTGTTTCGTCTACAAGTTTCCGTCGTAAAAAAAACAGGTATGATGAAATGCGTTATTCATTTCTAGATAAGTGTTGATTGTAATTCATAAAACCCGACATCAAATTCCTTGTCGTACTTTTCACATAATTATTCGGCAGACAACTGGGGGGGTCAAAAACCCTAAATGGTGAGGGCGCACTTTTATTTTTACTTTTCTAAGGATTAAAAATATCCGCAAATGAGGCCCTTGACCGCTGTTCGTCTCATTATATTTTCGTGTCACATTGTTGAAAGCGGCGGAAAATAATGCTGGCCGAGCATTATTGTAAAATCACCATTTTGCTTGAAAAGAAAAAATGTTTTTCGAAAAGTGTTTTTTCACTTACCGTAGATACCTACTCTCAGTAATACTCGTTAGAATAAATACGGAGAGGGAACTAAATATTTTTACCCAACCTATACAAATTTACGTTAAGTCACTTTCTCCGGGTTTTACGTCGTTAACCGTGAGAGAGAAAGAGACAAGACAAGTTGTCGCATAATATCGAACCACTTTTAGGTATGTGAGCGTGTTTTCCGTTTCCCGCGTCTCCGGCGACTCCGCCCACTACGTTTTGTTATGCCACACATAACAACGGTTTTTGAGGTTATATCCAATTTTTTTTGTAATAATTAATAAACAAAACATTTATTTAAATGTCAAAAGGGTAGAATATGAATGGATTTAAAAAGGTGTGTTCATATAATGAAACCCTAGTAACAATAACCTTTGAGTTCTATTGAAAACATTCAAAAAACAGATTTTAATTCTGACTACACTGTTTAACGGTAAACATCTGTTTTTTATATCTTGCAGCCTCTTTTAATGGGCACTATCAAAATAATTGTTTGAATAGAAACTAACTAACTAACCATCACGCGTTTCTTCTTAGAGGTAATAAGGCTCGTTAGAGGACGGATCGCTATTTTAAATAAAATTAAATGTCTTGCGTCTTGAAAAATCACTTTTTTCATTCTCATTTTACACATCGTCAACGATTGGGAACTAACTTCTAATTAATTCTGAGAAACTTATGCTTCACATGACCCGAATGAATATTATTTGGTTCAGATTGTGATTGTACTCTAGATTAGATCTCACTTTCAAAATTCAAGCATTTCATGGCCTGTGATATACTGTGAAAACGTGGTTATACAAATAAACAAAACATTATGTCAACATCGTGCTATGAATGGATTAGGTGTGTTCTAAATTCTAGCCACGCCCGAGTCAGAAAAAACAATAATTCTGACTACACTGTTCCGCAAAGCTATCTCTCTTGTATTTTTTTGCTCTTACGGTGAGGCACTACTCAGAATAGAAACTAACTAACTAACCATCACGCCGTTTCCCCTCAGAGGCAGGCAGGAATAGAAATTTTGTTTCATTAAAATCATAATAGTTTCTGTGATTCAGACTCTTGAAAAATCAAGTATTTGGTTCACTTGATCGTGCCATGTCTTCCTCGGGCGTCCCCGACTTCTTCTTCCATTCACTTTCTCGTTACAGATCTGAAAAGCCAAGTACATCTCAACCTTCCCTTTGCCTATCTCCTTCTCTTCCCCACTGCCTTCAGCCTTACAACATACCCCAATTAGGGATGCCATAGTCCCACTGGCTCCAGACGGTTAGGAGCAGTTGAGACTCTTACACTATAAAAAATAAAGTAATAAAGAGATTGATTTCTGTTAAATCATCTGCAACATTCCTTGTTTAATATATTTTACATGTATAAACTACGGAATTTAACTCTATTTTTAACATTAATTTCCCTTTAATATTAATATTCACGCAAAATTAATATCATATTTTAATATAATATATATCAGATATTTTGAAATTTGAATACTTGTATTATTTAAGGGGCTAAGTACCTAAAACTAAAACAAAATACTAATTTGTCAAATAAATTTGTATGTAGCACACCCTTTGAAGAAATAATTGTTATTAGTTTTAAGCAATCTCGACAGTTTCTATTATTAAAAACCTTAATTAATTTCGCATTCCCATAAAATAAAATAATATTAAAAAATGACAGTTTTGCTTGAATTTTTTTGGTACTTAGTGCCTTAATTAATACAAGCTTTCATTTATATAAATATCATGATATTTTTTAACTCTGGTTCTACTCGCAGTGTTTCATTTAGGAAACTAGAACCTTTCATTTATTTATGTTTGTAATTTTTGTAAAGTTCTGAAATCTACTAACTAGCTAACCATCACGCTGTTTCTCCGCAGGGGTAGGCAGAGAGGACGGATTGCCATACAACTCTGTCTTGGCACACACTCCTTGCTTTATTTTCATTCACACATCGTCTCATACATACTCTTCTGTTATTCTGACTCTTCACATGACCTGATTCAAGTATTTGATTTGCTTGATCGTGACATATCTTTCTCGGGCGTCCTCGACTTCTTCTTCCATTCACTTTCGCGTCATTTATTCTTTTCACACTCCTTTCTTCGTTCATTCGCTCTACATGCCCAAACCGTCTAAGCGTCCCTTCTTGATCCTATTCATTACGCTCACATCAGCCTTGCATTCTTCCCGGAAATCCACATTTTTAATACGGTCATACATGGTTATACCGCACATACGTCTCAAAGACCTAATTTCCACAGCATTCAGTCTACTTTCATCCTTCCTCTGCCAGTTCAATGCCTCACTGCCATACATCAAGGTTGGTATAAGCACTCCATTGTGGACTGCTAGCTTCGCTTCTTTGGACAATTTTGCCAACAGCGTTCAGTCTTCCGTTAATGGAGTTTCCTGCATTCACCCTTCTTTCAATATCCTTATCTTCGAAATCTACACCAATACAATACAGCCGATTCCAACAGAGAACGAATTGTCAGTGTCAGCATACCACCCCAGCGAAAGCCAAGCTGACATATATTGTAGGCAACAATGACATAAATAAAAATCTTTTTCCAATAAACCGCTCTGTTATTCCCATAATTTCCTCAATACGGAAAAACAGAAAAAATATGAATAAAATTCGAATATATTACAAATTCATTGTATTTACACGCAAAAAAATCATTAAAAGTACATAACTTTATTAAACATGTTTTTTTATTACTTAAGCACAATTTTTGAATAAAATTGAAATTTTGTATTTACCTAGATTTGTTTTATTATACTCACATAATTGTGAAATTTTGATTATAATTAGTTTTTTGTCCATTTTATGTAATATCATAATGTAAAAGTTATTTTTTCATTTATTTAAATATGTCGAACAACAAAGTGATTGTTTTCTACATAAATACCTAATTAAAGCTATTTTGATATTGAGCTAATATGAAACATAATCAATATTTTTTAGTGAAATATGAAATAGTAGAAAACACAGAAAATAAAAAGACTGGGTTAGGAATGAGATTCGAACTCGGAACCTCTACTCCATCCAGGAGCCTCTGCCAATTGAGCTACTGAACAAATGTAGTGGTTAAAAATGACGATATTTTAAAATGTTTCGATAGCTCAATTGGAAGAGGGGTAACACCCGGATAGAGATTTTGAGTTCGAGTCTCGGTCGCAACATGAATCGATCTTTTAATGCAGAATTTTACGTAAATACGTGAAAATTTTTTTCACTAAACGCGAGTGGAAGGGTAGTCGATATTTTCTTTAAAAACAGATGGTTTACGTATATGAAGAAATTGTATCGGACTTTTTTTAAGATGTTATCCAAACAATGAATCGCTTTAATACCGGTCGGTAGCTGAGTGGACAAACGCGTCGGATTCCCACCCGGGCGTCGTGCGTTCAATTCCTGTGCTGGCTAAGTCCTCCATCATTGCACAAGCAACATCTTCCGCTTCTTTGGTGGCAGTAGGAGTTTTTCAAATATTGTCAGGTTATTCGTAACCCGGGAATGTTTGCTTTCTTTAAAAAAAAAATGATATTTTCTTCGCTGGAAATGCAAAAGGGCTTAAGCGACACTTTGGTCAAAAATTAGTTAAATATGCAGTTTTGATTTTTTAAAAAATCTGCAGCGATTTTTCTGACTCTCGTTTGATTCTGAAAACTTTTGTGGCCCTTTAGCCATCAAAAATATATTTACCATTTGGGAGAAGGCTCGACTCAAGCGATACAATTTCGGGACTTTTTTTAGCTTTTTGTCGCTTTAGGTAACACAAGTTAGTCAGTTTGAGTTACCTGAGTTAACTTTATTTCAAAATCTTACCAAGACTTGTGAATTTTATTGTAAAACAAAATAAATTTTTAAAGTGCTCTGGTGTAAACTTTGTAAAGTGGCGCTTCAAACCTTTTGCCTTTCCGGCGGCGATATTATCTAGGAATATCGCACAGGAGTTCTGCTCTTAAGGGATTATGGTAGCGTTGTGACCGCTTTGAAAGAACTGCTTGAAAGAACTACTGCTTTTGGCAACAGTTCGTACTTCATTCATTGCTCATTGAATAAATACTTCAATTGAAGTCGGTAGTTCATTATAGCGTTCATTCATTTTAATAACTTCACTTCATTGAACAAATATTTCAATTAAAGGTGGTAGTTCATTTTAGGCTACATTCATTTCATTAACTTCATTTCACTGAACTAACACTCATTCAATTGATTAACTTCATTCCACTGAAAAGTACTTCAATTTGAAGCAGTACCGTTGTGAAGGCTTTGACATTTCAAAATGAAGGAGGAACCAGATCAAGTTCCTTTCGTTTTGAAATGTCGATCGGGTAGTACTTTTCAATGTGGCAAGGAACCGGTTAGTAAGTGATTTTTAACGAGGAACACAAAACAAGCGGATAAAAAAATTTCAATTGAAGGGTTCACTTCGAAGGGTTCATTTTTAAGAACTAACAATTCGTGAAGCATTCACAAAACATTGAAGTTTTTCCCAACGCTAGATTATGGCAACCCTGATTGGGGTATATTGTGAAAATGATAGGGAGTGGGAGAGGGAAGAGAAGAGGATGAAGAAGAGCAAGGTTGGGAAGTACCTTGGAGTAAGAATATAATGGAGAGATAAGTATTTTCACCCAACCAATACAAATTTGCGATAAATTACTTTCTCCGGGTTTTTACGTCGTATACCATGAGAGAGAAAGAGACAAGAAAAGTCTTCACATAATATTGCAGCACTTTTAAGTATGTAAAGATCTTCTCCGTCCGCGTTAACTTCGCATCATCGAGTCGCATATCTTACTTCAGCGGATTTTGAGGTTATTTCCTATATTTGTGTTGATTAAAATACTTGCAGTGGTTATACAAATAAATCGAACATGATGGTGATATGTGCTATACGCGAATGTTCAAATAATACCAAAAAAGATTATAAAACATCACTTTTCAGAGGTATTTCAACAGTTTATAATATTTTTGACCGAACTTTAGAATTTTATCATTTTTATTGATATAAAGACATAAAATCAGCAAAAGGGTTCCAACATTATTTAGGCAAAACTTCTGTTATTAGCATAGAATTGGTAGAGTAGTATCTTTCCAGGGCAGTGAAGTCAGTTTTGGACTTGTTTTTGATGATTTTAAACTGATTCGGCGCCCTGGGCGTGGCTAAGACTAAGGCTACGGTATTTATACATCCATTCAAATCACATATCGACATAATGTTTTTGTTTATTCGTATAGCCACTTTTTCACAGTATTCTTTTCAACAAAAATATAGCAAATAACCTAAAAAACCGTTTAGTTGTGTCAAGTTTAATGGCATAGTAAAAAATGTGGGCGGAGTCCCGCCGTGAACCAGGACCTAAAGATCATCCTTACAGTATATAGAAGCGGTCCATGAAATTCGTTGTCTCTTTTTGTGTGATATTTTGACTTTTTAAATCATTTTAATGGTGCATTGGTATTGTTTTGTTTAATGTGTTCAAATATGTTTTTTTAAAAATGTCCGAATTGCATGTGGGCGGTAACTAATAGGCTATCCAGCTTCTTTTAACATATCTTTGTCTCTTTCTATCGACTCAGTATAAAGTCAACAATAAAAAATTTCACCGAAAATTTTAAAAATATTCACACCTCTCTGATTACCATACCTTCTCATTACTCAGGTCTCGCCAAAAGAAAAGCGAAATAGAATGTTACACTAACTATGTCAAAAATGCTGAGTTAAATATAAAGAAAAATTTGAAGTATTTTTGGACTTTCGTGAAATCAAAACAATCCTCTTCTGAAATACCTAATAACATGTATCACAAAAACATATCCTCTAGTGATGGTCAACAAATTTGCAATCTTTTTAACGATTACTTCCAATCTGTCTTCATCCCTAATAACACTACAAAATCTACCACCACAATTAGTGTCGATATAAACAAATATGATAATATGAATTCAATCAATCTCAATACCATTGAAATAACCGTACCATTAGTTTTAAAATATCTTAAAAACGTTGATACCAAAAAAAGTGCTGGTTGTGATAAATTACATCCAACTTTTATTGTTAATTGTGCGGAAAAACTAGTTATTCCTGTGTCACTATTGTTCGAAAAATCCTTTAAAAAAGGTGTATTTCCTAATATTTGGAAAAAATATTTTGTAACACCTGTTTTTAAAAAGGGGGATAAACACAACATTGAAGATTATAGACCTATCTCGAAGCTATGTGTTTTTAGTAAAATAATGGAAAAAATTGTATATGACCAACTTTTCAACTTATGCTAATATACCATCATTAGTCCCCATCAACATGGTTTTTTCCAAGGCAGATCTGTTGAATCAAACCTAGGACAGTTCACCGATTTTGTTCTTAATACTATGGACAGTGGGAAACAGGTTGATTCCATTTACACTGATTTCACTAAAGCATTCGACAAAGTAAATCACGATATACTATTAAATAAACTCTGGAAGATTGGTGTTTGTGGAAATCTATTAAGATGGTTCTCCTCGTATATTAAAAATAGAAATCAAGCTGTTGCCTTAAAGGTTACATGTCACAGATTATAACCCTTCCCTCAGGGGGTACCTCAAGGCTCCCATCTGGGACCTCTATTATTTATTTTTGTATATAAACGATATGAAACATATCATTAGTCATTCTTCTTTCCTACTTTATGCAGATGATATGAAATTATATAAATGCATTAACTCTATAGATGATTGTAACAAGTTACAAGAAGACTTAAACAATATTATGGAATACTGTAAAAACAATCAATTATATCTGAACATAAACAAATGTAATCTTATAACTTTTACACGAAAAAAAATCCAAATAATTATACGTATAAATTATACCATGTACCCCTACAAGAGTAGAAACAATAAGAGATCTTGGAGTGTCACTTGATTCCAAAATGCTTTTTAAGGATCACATTGAATATATGTTAAAAAAAGCTCATAAACAAATGGGCTTTATTTTACGAATTACAAAACCTTTCACTAAGCCGAACACTCTGATTCTATTATATATGGCATATGTAAGGTAGCAGCTTGATTTCGCCTCAATAATTTGGAATCCTCAATATCGAACCTATATTGATCGTATTGAAAATGTTCAAAAGAAGTTCATTAAACACCTATCGTATCGTTTAGTTATTATCGGTTTAATCCATTGCTCTATATAAACGTAGAAAAAATCTTGGATGCTTTGTTCCTATACAAAGTTGTGAACTGTCTTGTTGATTCATCATATCTCCTAGAAAGGATTGCATTTCGTTGGCCTGAACGCAATACAAGATCAAACGATCTGTTTAAAATACCTCACTTTAAGACTAAAAGCGCACAAAACTCGTTGATAGGACGAATCTGTAAAACTCATAATACCCTGCGAGATGTAGACATTTTCAATAACCTAAATGTACTTATTAATGGAACTTGATTGGTCGAAAATATGTATAATTGTAAATATATTTAAACTTATATGACTGTTTGTTTCCTAAATAAAGAAAAATAAAATAAAAAAATACTGACTGTTACGCAAATGTACCTCTTATATTCTTACTCAAAGGGAAGTACTTTGCTATTCAGATCTTATCACTTAACATGGTTCAAACCATTTTAAGATACGTTTTGATTCTGAATGGTGATCTTTCAACAGAATGATAATCAGAGTATTTACCACTTTATCTCAGTTATTTTGCAGTAATTGAATCAACAGACGATGGAAAATGAAATCCGAATATCAAATTAATAACAAAATTTCTCTGTTTACGGAACCACATTTCACAGCGAATCTTTTTCCTGCGATTCCATCTCGATCTGCGCAGATTACCGACAGAAGGATGAAGTGGTGCGAGCTGCGAGAAGGGGCCGGGAAGGGGGCCGAGTAGATCTCGAGAGATGCTGCGGCAAGAGGGGGATAAGGGTGGAACGAGTGGAGAGGGAAGAGGGAAAGAGGGATTGAGTGTTGACTTGATCCACAATAGCTATATCCATGTGCCAGCTTTCACTTTGCTATGTCTATATTTGGGACTTGAGATACCGATAGCTTTGATTATGTACTTGACGGGCTAGAAGTCGAGCTTATGCTTAGATTTTCACAATTAGTATTTCAGAGAGGTGATAAAATATTGTAGAAGAGAGAAAATAATACAAATTATCACAATTAATCATTATATTCCATCATATTTTCAAAGACAAGCAGATGCACTTGAGGTGAAATATCACAAAACTGCGCCATATATTTTTTTAATGTTTGTGAATACCGCTCAAGAGTCCCAACTGCTGCCAACCGTCTAAATCCAATGAGACTTTGGCATTCTTAATTGGGGTATGTTGTGAGGTTGAAGGTAATGAGATGTACCTGGCTATTCAGATCTGGTCACCAAAGACGGTTGAAGTTATTTCAAGCAACGTTTCAATTCTGAATGGTGGAATTTCACGAGGGCGATACTTGGAGTATCTACGACGCTTTAACCGTGTTTGGTGACCAGATCTGAATAGCCAGGTTCTTCTCGACCTTCCTCTTCCCCAACTTCTTTCGCTCCCCACTATCTTCAGCCTCACAACCTCAGAGAAATAATATACCAGGAAGGATAGCTTTGCGAAATAGTGCAGTCAGGATTGTTGATTTTTTCCTGACTCGGGCGTGGCTAGGGTTTTCATGGACACACCTTTTTACATCCATTCATAGCACATGTCGACATAATGTTTTGTTTATTTGTATAACCACTTTTTACAGTATTGTTATCAACAAAAATATAGGATAAACCTCAAAAACCGTTGAGTTATGTCGCATAACAAAATTTAATAGGCGGAGTGGCCGGTATGCGGGAGACAAAAAACACGCTTACATACCGAAAAGTGGTGTGATATTATGTGACAACTTGTCTTATCTCTTTCTTTCTCACAGTTTTAGACGTGAAAACCCGGAGAAAGTGATTTATCGTAAATTTGTATAGGTTGGGTAAAAATATGTAGCTCTCTCTTCATATATATTCTTACTCCAAGCTCACAACATATCCCAATCAAGGATGCCATAGTCTCTCTGACTATAGACGGTTAGGACCTTAGAGTATACAAGAGGTAGCCCAAGCCAAGGCAGTGAAGTCAGTTTTGGACTTGTTTTTGATGATTTTAACATGACTCGACGCAAATGGGCGTGGCTAAGACTAAGGCTACGGTATTTATACATCCATTCATATCACATATCGACATAATGTTTTTGTGTGTTCGTATAGCCACTTTTTCACAGTATTTTTATCAACAATAATATAGCATCTAACCTAAAAAACCGTTTAGTTGTGTCAAGTTTAGTGGCAAAATAAAAAATGTGGGCGGAGTCCGCCGTTAACCAGCGAAATAACCAGCTTAAGATCATTACGACAGTATATAGAAGCGGTCAAGAAATTTATTGTCTCTTTCTCTCTCATGGTGTACGATGTAAAAACTCGGAAAAAGTGATTTATTACAATTTCGGATGGGTTGGGTAAAACAAATTAGCTATCCCTCCATATATTATTACTTCAAGGTTAGGACTCTTGTTCGGTATTCACTATAAAAAATATATATATGGACAAGTAATTATTTATTAAAGGAACAACTTACCTTCGTTTTTTATAATGAACCATAGTATGTATATATATATATTAATAATAGACAAAAAGCTATATTCGTACTTAGATTATTTTGATGAATTCTAAAATCTCAGACAGGTAAATAATTGTTGAAGGAATTATTTATAATGTCGATATTAACATTTGATGGTTTAGAAGACAAATTTGTACCTACTTAAATTCTCACAAGGAATATCTTAGACAAGTAATCAACTCTCGAGTGAACAGCGTAATGTAATTTGTCATATTTAAATCAAGCAATGAAACAAATCAACATAATTAAGGTACCACTGCAACACTTAGTACCCACACCAACTCTAGAGTTGTCATCTTATACGCGCGTGACTTCAAATCGTGTTCCATTTCGCTGTGGGGCGGTGCGGGGTGCGGGGTGCATGGTGCGGGAAGGGACTATCGCGTTTGGCTTGGATCGGCCCGGTTCGGGACCGACATGAGGTTTGCGAATACTGCCAAGCGTGCTGCTCCATGTGACAGTTGGATGTAAATATTTGTGTATTTTGCAAACATCATATTTTTGAATTAAAAAACTCAAATGCTTAATTAGCAGTTTCGGGAATGTTTATAACTCGGTTTTAGCAGATTATCAAAATTTTAGGTTTATTTATTCAACCTGCCAAGAAGAGGTGTTCGTGGGCTCCACTGAAATGTAGTCACTTTGGGCGTCTAGCTTCTGAGAAGCAAACTTTAAAAAAAATTAACCAGTTTTTATTAATGTATCAAAGAGTTCCAGACCAAAGGTGACAGCCAACTCAATGTGCTGCTTAAACGGTCGCAAAGCCACTGTATTTTTTTGTATTAACTCCACAGAAGGCCCTAAGGAAATTATTTCCCTCATGGTCTATGTCGTCTTTAGGGATGCTGTGTGGACGGTCTGTTTTGAAAAGATGGGAGCAAACCTGGGTCTTGAAGAGGCCTATTTTATAGGAGGGAGTAAACACAGAGGTCGGCAAATTATTCTACAGCCGAGCTGTTGAATATAAAAACGAGCAATAGACGCGATCCGTTCTCATGTATCAAATGCACCGGCGCCGAAGAGATCAATGACGCAAGTCCCTCGGAGCATCTTCCATTGAAATACCGGTAGAACAAGGACAGAATTCCCACCTGACGTCTGTCTACCAAAGATTGCAATCCGTTTGTTAAGATAGGAGAAGCTATCGAAAAATTATTTAAAGGTCATGTGAAAAAAAAATGGAGTCTTCTATGATTATAATATTTATGTCTTGTAAAACTCCTTATAATATTTTTATAAAGGAATTCCATTACGATAAACAAAAATAATTCATTGTTCGACGCTCTTTGAGGTGTGTCTCACAATTGAAGATGTGCAGTGGGAGGGAAAACGAAAGGAAAAGTAATGAAAAGGGAGGAAGAAGCGAGGAAAACCCTCCCCAGGCGCCAACAATGGGTGGGAGTAACTTGAAGAAGCTTCGCCAAATACTACGGAAGAAATTCAGTACATTTTCTGAATATTTTTTTAAACTAAGAATTAATATTAAGTAGAAATTAAGATTTTTGCGCCCAAAAAATTATCCAAATATTATTATTATTAATGTTTTTTTCTGTTCAAACTTTGAACATTATTAATATGGTTACTAATAATCTTTAATTTTATTGTGATGGCCAAAAATGCAATCGTTTAATAATAATAATAATATTTGGATAATTTGTGTTACGCCGTTTTTGTGAAAAATCACCTCAAGGGCGCTGTACAAATTTTAATTTCTACTTAATATTAATTCTTAGTTTATATAAATATACAGCAATATTATTACCTGGCAGGTCACTCCTGGCAGGACACAATCACCATATCATAATAACTTAAATTTTAGCTGATTTTTACATATATTGCGTATTATTATTATTTTTATAATTTATTTTTTTTGTTTAGCTGTTTTTGTTTGTTTTTTTACGTGAATAAGTCTCAACTGCTCCCAACCGTCTAGAGCCAGTGAGACTATGGCATCTCCTATAGGGGTATGTTGTGAGGTTGAAGTTAGTGGGGAGGGTAAGAAGATGGGGAAGAGGAAGGTTGGGAAGTACCTGGCTATTCAGATCTGGTCACCAAACACGGCTAAAGCCATTTCAAACAACGTTTCAATTCTGAATGGTGGTCTTTCACCAGGCCGATACTTGGAGTATCTACCACTCTGGAACGTGCCGCAAATATACTTTTTATTCAATCAATATGTGTTATGACACATGGGTTCGAACCTGCGACCTCTGGATTCGTAGTCGAGCGTCTTACCACTCGACCATGCAGGCCGTCGATTAGATAGAGTGAGACCCTTAAATGGTTAGACTATTAAATTAAATTTGATTTAATCAATATCCGTTTTTTCACATTTAGTTAATATAAAATAATATTTAGTGTATTTGCGAGTATCGCCCTGGTGAAACACCACCATTCAGAATCAAAACGTTGCTCGGATTAGCTTTAACCATATTTGGTGACCAGATCTGAATAGTCAGACACTTTCCAACCTTCTTCATCTCCACAACCTTCGGTCTTACGACATACCCCAACTGAGGGTTCCAAAGGCCCACTGGTTCCAGACGATTGGAAGCAGTCGGGACTCTTGTGCGGTATTCACTTTTAAATTATTTATTTTTATAAGTATGACTCATGAAAGTAGACTGAATGCTGTGGAAATGAGATCCTTGAGACGTATGTGCGGTAAAACAATGTATGACTGTATTAAAAATGTGAATATCCGAAAAGAATGCAAGGCTAATGTGAGCGTAATGAATAGGATCAATAAAGGGACGCTTAGATGGTTTGGGCATGTAGAGTGAATGAACGATGAAAGGAATGTGAAAAGAATATACGATGCAAAAGTGAAAGGAAGAAGAAGTCGTGGACGCCCGAGAAAGACATGGCACAATCAAGTAAATCAAAAACTTGAATCGGATCATGCAAAGAGTCAGAATAACAAAGAGTATGTGTGAGACGATGTTTGAATGTGAATGAAGCAAGGAGTATGTGTCCAGACAGAGTTATATGGCGGTCCGTTTTCTCAGTCTACCCCTGCGGAGAAACGGCGTGATGGTTATTAGTTAGTTAGTTAATTATGACGCATAGTGTATATTTGCAACACGTCCCAGAATAATAGATACTTCAGCTATCGCCATGGTGAAATACCATTCTGAATAGAAATTTCCGTTGAAATGTCTTTAGTTATGTTTAGTAACCAGATCTAAATAGCCAGGTACTTCCAAACCTTCTCAACCCCATCTCCGTCCACCCCCATCCCTTTAGCCCGTACAATAAACCGCAATAGAAGATGCCATCAGTGAAACCACATTTAAAATTGGGTCTCAAAAACCTTTTGAACCGATTTAACAAAAATTTATATGTATAGGTACTCACGTAAAGATATATACTCACATTCATAAATTCTTTCTTTTACGATTCTGTCAAAATATTTCGCAGCAACTTTGGTATTACACAAAAAATCAACACTCGCCACACCAACATTAAACCTGCCTTTAATTCCGACTCCAGCACAAAACATGATCGCAAATCAAATACACGTATCGTTATCTACTCACATAGGCTAAGTTTGAAATTAACTCTCTGAATACATCGCATATACCTAATAAACTAAAGCATTTAAAGGATATTTTAACAACCTTATAAATCAGTGATGTATCCTTTCCGTTAAAAGCTATATGTATGGAAATATCTTTTCTTAATGTATTTATGGTGTTTGTTTATTCCTTACTCTTAAGAGACTATTTTTAATGTAATTACTCGTTTGTTTCCTTTGGTACATCCTTTTAAAATTAGTATGATATAATAACGACCGGTTAGTAGCTGAGTGGACAAACGCTTCGGACTCCCACTCGGGCGTCGTGGGTTCAACTCCTCTGCTAGCTGAGTCTCAATCACTGCACAAGCAACATCTTCCGCTTACTATTATGGTAGTAGGAGTTTTTTCAAATATTTTTTAAATTATAAATGAATACCGCACAAGAGGCTCAACTGCTCCCAACCGTCTAGAGCCAATGAGACTATGGCATCCCCAAATAGGGTATGTTGTGAGGTTGAAGGTAGTGGGAAGGGGAAGGAGATTGAGAAGAGGGAGGTTGGAAAGTACCTGGCTATTCAGATCTGGTCACCAAACACGGCCAAAGCCATTTCAAGCAATGTTTCGATTTTGAATGGTGGTCTTTCACCAGGGCGATACTTGGGGTATCTACCACTCTGTATATAAATAAATAATAAATATTGTCAGATCATTCGAAATCCGGGAGGTTTTGCCTTTATTTGAATAAATAAATAAAATTAAAATAATATTTATTTTTGTTTTACAATTTTGTCCTTTCCGGAATCGATTTTAAATTTAGGCATAAATTATTTCACTCTCTTTATAAAATTCCAGCAAACTTCTTATATAATATTGTCATCCGTAGTAGCGGCTTTCCTGGGTAGTCCTCTTCAACCATAGAGCAGAGCAAAAAGTAGAAGGTCGAGTTGATGACGCGGCGATTTGCCTAAACAAGTGGCACTCCACGTCTATTCAAGGCGCTACTTCTATCTCTATGGCCTGTCAAATAGAGTCCATGGCTGCAGCCGAGCGTCACCAATAAAAATGTCGGTAATTCGAACAAAATTTTACTTTCAGTAGATAATTTTCTACCGATAATCATCACAGATAATTTATTTATGTATTAACGCCGTGGGACCCTAGCAGGAAACATTAATATGGATCTCATCGACACCATCGGTGATTTCGAATCGTTCCCGGGCCCGACTGCAGATCGCCAACGAACCAAAAACAACTCACGCCGACTAGACATGCTTGATTTAGCAGAAGTGAAATGCCATGTTTTTATTACTTATTGAAATGATATCAATAATCTTCAAAGTAAATATGCGACCGAGACTCGAACTCAAAACCTCTACTCTACCCGGGAGTAACGCTTCTGCCAATTGAGCCACCGAGACCTTATAAGAAACCGGCATTTTAAATCGATCTCGTTCTTCATTCTGAAATTATTAATTTCATTTTTTTAATTTTTCTTCTGATTTGGCTGCCATATTTCTGTTTCATGTCAAAGTTGAAGATTATTAATATTCTTTATAATTAATATAAAAATAAAGCTTTAAAATAATTATAATTTAATGTTTTTTATCGTTGGTGATCTGCAGTCGGGCTCGGGAACGATTCCAAATTAAATTAGAATATTTTTACGTACATGATAAGAATATAGACTCCCTTAAAAATCATTCTAGCATATCTACGTCTAATACGTAATGGCCTCTTCGCAGTCCGTACATAATAGAGATCCTTTTGAGCGAGACAGAATGAAGCACTAGAATCGAAAGTACGCCCCATGCAAAATATCATCATCCCCCTCCCCCCCTAGCGAAGACGTCGACTGGAATAGACGTCATTATTGAAAAGGAGAATATAAATAAGTAAAGGGTCGAAATAATAATTTATAACACGTCGATTTACAAAATATCGCATCTTCGATTGAATTAGGTTGCTAGCGTACAGGGCCGTTTTTTAATGAGAATATCGCACAAGAGTTTCAACTGCTCCTAACTTTTCGGAATCAGTAGGACTAAGGCATCCTCAATTGCGGTGTTTTGTGAGACTGAAGGTAGTGGGAAGGGGAAGAAGAAGTATGGAAACACCCTGGCTATCCAGATCTAGTCACTAAACACGAATATTGCCTTTTCAAGCAACGTTTCGATTCTGAATGATGGTCTTTAACCTAAGCTAGTCTTAGAGTATCTACCACTCTGAAACGTGCAGCAAATATATATAAACCAAACAATAACTTTGTATAAGACCACAGATTTTATTTTAATTGTCATGACCGACCAGTTTCGCTTAGCCTAAGAATCATCAGGGTATAAATTAATCTTTAAAAAAATACACAGTGTGTGATTATATATATATATACAGAGGGAGAACACAATATAAAATGAAATAAGAAAACTGTGAGGAAACAAAAGACATAACATTTACATTATAATAAAGGGACAGAAAGAAAGAGACAGATAACATGGAATGAAAGAGGCAAAACAATAACGAGATTTTATTTATTTCTAATACTTCTTAATTATTTAATCAGTTGCCATGACCATTTTTATGGAGAATGTGAGCACCGGTGCTTTTATTGAAGGTATGGTCTTTTCTATAAGATGTTTGGCAAATTCAGAAAAACCGTGGTTTTTTTAAACATCCTGGACGTTCTTTGATTATAACATTGACATTACGGGTTATTTTACCAATATAAAATGCAGAACAATCACAACAATTCAACTTTTACATTATACAAATATATCAAACCGAAAAGTGATTGCTTTCTACGAAAATATATATTATTTCATTTGAATAGTATGCGAAAAAACATATCTTGATTAAAAACTCTTTTTATGCACGCTGGGCTATCAACTCGTGACGTCTGGATTCGTGGCCAGGCCACAGAGGTCTATTTTACCCTTGGAAGTAAGAATATATATGAAAAGAGAGCTAAATATTTTTACCCAACCTGTACAAACGATAAATCACTTTCTCCGGGTGTTTACGTCGAAAACCGCGAGAGAGAAAGAGACAAAATAAGTTGTCACATAATATCGCACCACTTTTAGGTATGTAAACATGTTTTCCGTCTCCCGCGTCTCCGGCGAATCCGCCCACTACGTTTTGTTATGCGACATAGCTCAACGGTTTTTGGCGTTATATCCTATATTTTTGTTGATAACAATACTGTGAAAAGTGGTTATACATATAAACAAAACATTATGTCGACATGTGCTATGAACGAATGTTCAAAGGTGTGTCCATGAAAACCCTAGCCACGCCCTAGTCAGAAAAAAATCAACAATGCTGACTACACTGTTTTCCAATTGCATGCCTTCTGTATATTATTGCTCTTTGATTTTGCTATTTAAAGTATGTAATTGTCATTCTGTAGTTTTTTTTAAACTAACATAAGCTTATTTTTGATATCACCGAGTATCTTTGGCTATTCTTTGTAAGCACTCCAAACCGTAGCTTAGCGCTGGTCTGATTTGTGTTTTAAAGAGATTGGATTTGATCCTTATCAAGAAGAATCTCTATTCCAAAAGCCTTTTGGGTTGAGCACTGAGCTGGTACGTATTGACCGGGGTAATTCTAATGTTAATTTTCTGGCAAAATTTCCTTTTGCAACGTAACAAACGTCCCAAGGAAAATAAATCCACTCACTCCTGCGAATGCATATTCATCAACTAAGAACGGTGACGTTGATGTTAGTGAATCGCGATAAAGCCTTCTCCAAGAAACGTAGAATCTATGTTTGGTAAAAGATAACTATCTTCTGATAAAAATACGTTACATATTCACGTGATACAGAGATAAACTAACGCTGGAAAGCGTCAGAACGCCGCTTCAGTACTGCTTTTGGAGAGAAATAAAAAATTGACCTTATACATAAAATTTATTTTTACTTAATGTCTGGCCTAAGTTTTATTATTACTTCAGTGTTCACTGTTATAATATACCTTAATTAAAGATATTATCTAATGAAAGTGAAATAATAACTTTGTATAAGACTACAGATTTTTTTTTTATGAAAGACCGTTTTTGCTTAGCCTAAGCATCATCAGACTAACAAAATAAACTAAACAAATATACAAAGTTTGCGGTTATATATACATACAGAGGAAGAACCCAATATAAAATAAAAGAAGAGAACAGTGAGAAAACAATAGAATAATATTTAAAATTATAACAAAGTAACAGAGAGAAAAACACAGATAATATAAATTGAAAGAGGCGAAACGTCAACTTATAAGACGATTAAAAAAAATTAAAAAATCTTTAGAGTTTACAGGAAATATACCTAATGTTGGACTACTGGACAAATATAACTGATTATGAAGAATATGACTGTCAATTTGAATGGCTTCCTTTATTGCAAGTGGTTCTAAATTATTTAATCTGTTCCCATGACCATTTTTTATGGAGAACACAAAAATGTTCTATGGCAACAGAATCACTTTAATTTTTTTTTCCACCCACCGTATTCTCTGGATCTGGCTCCTAGCGACTACTAACTGTTTGCAGACCTAAAAAAATGTTCCAGTGTAAGAAATTTGGCTCCAATGAAGAAGTGGTTGCCGAAACTGATGCCTACTTTCAGAACAAAGATAAATTGTTCAACAAAAAATCCATAGAAATGTTAGAGACGTGTTGGAATGAATGTATCACTCTTGAAAAAGACTATGTTGATAAATAAAATCATTTTTTTTCCTAAAATTTGTTGTTTTATCAGTCACCCTACGAACTTATTGAGTGATGTGGTACCTACGTCACATAGTTGTAACGAGTCTAGATCGCTTAAATTTGATAAAACTTTACCGCATTCTGACAGAATCTCGTTACAAAATAACGTGATGAAGGTTCATACATATAGGAGGCTGTAATTTTGTCCTTCTTCTCGGTCTTGAGGCCCCCCTCGAGCCTCTGAAGTGTCCGCGGCCGAGTGGCCTCGAGTGTTCATTATTGGGGAAAATCGGCCTGAAGCCTTTGGAGGCGAATCTACCCACTTGGGTACCACCTATTCTCGCTGGCTGTGCTCCTGGTAGAATTCCAAGCAGAATGAGACAATATGGCGGTGAAATAGAACGTCTTAAGACGGTGTCAGGAGATGGATGTCAATCAAATTACGTTAGTTTTTTGTTCTTTAGTATAATGGCGTGTCACCTATTTTAAGCTACTGTATCAAGACTGTTTGTAAAAGTTTCTAATTTTCTATTCACGATTTTTTTTTATGATTGGTTTAATTCTCTATGTAAAAGGAAAAGCGGATAGAGTAAAAATAACAAGTTTTGAGTTAAGTATGCAGAGTTGTTCCTTAGATACATATCTACCAAGAAATTATTTTTTTAAAAGGACATATAGTATAATTATATAATAGAAACGAATATCTGTATTTTGTTTTTGTTGTGGCTCTCCAGAAAACCTGCGTTTTTTTCCTTTTGCACAAAGAATTGTAAACTAGATTTTTTTAAGTGAATACAGTAAAATAGTCCCGACTGCTCCTAACCGTCTGGAGGCAGTGGGACTATGGCATCCCCATTGGGTTTTTCGTCAGGTTGTAGGTAGTGGGAAAGGGAAGGAGATGGGAAAGAAGTAGGTTGGAAAGTACCTGGCTATTCAGACCTGGTCACCAAACACGGCTATACATGACATGCTCTCGAACACATTGTGCATGCCCCTCTTAACCTTACTCAACCTAACCTAGCCTAACCTAGCCTAACCCAACCTAACCTAACCCAACCTAACCCAACGTTTTTCTATTTGAATACCGTACAAGAGTACCAACTGTCCAGAGCTAGTGGGACCATGACATCCAAGTCAGCCTCTGGGATCTTCGACCTGATCTGACGGCCTCCATGGTCGAGTGGTAAGACGCTCGACTACTAATCCAAAGGTCGCGGGTTCAAACCCGGCGTGCGCCAATTACTTTTATTTAATTAATATGTGTCATAACACATTTAATTCATGTAAAAATAATAAAAAGTATATTTGCGGCACGTTCCAGAGTGGTAGATAACTCTAAGTATCGCCCTGGTGAAAGACCACCATTCAGAATCAACACGTTGCTTGAAATGGCTTTAGCCGTGTTTGGTAACCAGATCTGAATAGCCAGGTACTTCCCAACCTTCCCCTTCACAATCTCCTTCTCCTCCCCACTACCTTCAGCCTCACAACATATCCTATTTAGGAATGCCATAGTCTCACTGGCTCTAGACGGTTGGGAGCAGTTGAGACTCTTGTACGGTATTCACGTATAAAAAAAAAAAAGGACTCTTAGATCTAGCCTCACAACATACCCAATGAATATGCTGTGAGGCTGAAGGGAGTGGAGAATGAAAAAAGATGAGGAAGAGGAAGGTGGAGAAGTACCTTTCTATTCAAACCTGGTCACCAAACAAGGCTAAAGATATTTCAAGCAGCTTTTAGATTCTACTAGTTGTGTACTCATGAAAAATCACGGGATGTAACTTGACTTGTCTTGTATCTACAAAATGAAAAAAAAAAGTTTGATGATTCTAAAAAATTTAATTATAAAGAATTTAAAATTGCTATTCTTATTTTCAAAAGGCTTGGAAAGTGTGCTGTGGCCCACAAAAGCTTAGACATTTCATAACTTACGCACTTGAAAAGTTATAAAATAAAATATTCAAAAAAATAATATAATTAATTTTGTTTTTACAAATATTACTTTTCAAACGAGGTCTAACATTTATTATAACTAAAAATAAACAGCAAAAATTCTTTAATTATGACATCGACTTAACTTATTATTTGTGGAAAATCGAGTTCTTTGAAGTGTGAAAAATAAATCAAAATGTGCCCCTTAGCTACACAAAATAATAAAACGACTTCTTTAAAAATAATTAAGTTTGAAGCAAAAAAAATTGAAAATATTTGAAAGAAAAAAAAATTTAAAATTGCGCTCTTCGTTCTCCTACTGTCTAAAAATAAATCACTGTCGAGCTGTATACCTGAGAATTCGTCAACATTATAATGATTGCAAATAATTTATTATTCTTGTCAAAAAGCTAAGTATCTGCCCAAGTACCTACTTAAAGTAATAAATTATGCTCTCGCGGTGAAACTCATTCACCCAGCTTTTCAAGCGGCAACACTTGATGATTTTAAAATTCGAATTCCGAATATTCCAGTTTCAAATAATGGCGATAATTATATTCGTTCGAGAGGTGAAAATTGTGAAAACCTAATGACATCTTCAGGAGTTCAAATGTAGGTTACAGCTTGACAGGGATAACTTTGCCACCAATGCAAAATAAATCTCTACACGTAAACTTAAAGAGGTAGATTTACGAGTATGTGCCTGATATGGGTACTCTTAGTATCGCCCTGGTGAAATACCACCATTTAGAATTGAAACGTTGCTTGAAATGACTGTAGCTGTGTTTAGTGACCATATTTGAATAGCCACGTACTTCTCAACCTTCATCTGACTTATCTCCTTCCGCTCCAATTAAATTTAAATTATATGATAACATATACCATATTTGCTTATGTTACAGAGCGGTAGATACTCTAAGTATCGATTTGGTAAAAGTCCAACATTCGAAACAGAATCGAAAGTTGACCAGATCTGAATAGCCGAGTACTTCCCAACCTTCTTTTAGCCCATCTCCTTCCATTCGGTTGGGTTAGGGTTAGGTTGGGTTATGTTGGGTTAGGTTGGGTTAGGTTAGGTTAGGTTGGGTTAGGTCAGGTTAGGTTTAGTTAGGTTAGGTTGTTTGGATTTTGGGTTGGGTTAGGTTAGGTTAGGTTAGGTTGGTTAGGTTTAGGTTGGGTTAGGTTAGGTTGGGTTAGGTTGGGTTGGGTCAGGATCTTATTAGGTTAGGTTGAGGTTAGGTTAGGTTAATTTAGGTTAGGTTAGGTTGGGTTGGGTTAGGTTTGGTTAGGTTAGGTTAGGTTGGGATTTGGGGTTAGGTTGGGATTGTAGTTTTTAGGTTGAAATTTAATTTGGTTAGGGTCAAAGGTTGGGGTTAGGTTAGGTTAGGTTATAAGGGTTAGGTTAGGTTGGGATTGAGACTCTTGTGCGGTATTCATTTAAAAATAATAATAAAAAGGTTAGGTTAGGTTAGGTTGAGTTAGGTTAGATTAGGTTGGGTTAGTTTGGGTTAGGTTAAGAGGGGCATGCACAATGTGGTCGAGAGCATCTTATGTATCTTCCTCCATATAACAGTCAAGTAGCAACAAATAAGGAAGATGCACTTACAGCTCTCCATCTGCAGCTTGCACTCCTGCGTGTCGTGAGGGTATATGAGGAAGTTCATAGCGCAGGACAGCTTGAGGGTCAGCTTCACCATGTACAGGATGGTCTTGTCCTTGTAGAGCCAGAGGTAGTGGTTGGGGATGGTCATTGTCTGGAAGGTCACGGACTTGGCGTTCTTGAAGAAGGAGTCTGGCCGCCACATGTGTTTCAGCCATTCCACTTCTAGCAATCTGCCAAGTGCAAAAATACAGCTAATCACTTTACTTACGTACTTTGATTTTTTTTTAAAATTGTTTACAATGTTAACTGACATGTTGACAGGCCCAATCCTGAGCCAAATGGCGCCTGGCGCAAGTTCAATTTTTTGCGCCTTTTGTCAAAACCTATATTTAAACACCAGCGTTTTTGAAAAACTTTCTACGTCTAATATTTATTAATAATTAAATATCTTGCTAACATTCATAGCAATCCCGATGAGTTATAAAAACTCACTCTGGGACAAGGGAAATTAAAGAAATACATTAGTTACATCAAAATATTAAATACAGAGTAATTAAACCAACATAAATCATAATAAATCAAACAATATAACATAATAAGAAATACAAGATAAAAAAAATTGTATTTAGTATAAATATATATCTTAAAGTCCAGTAAATGAGTTTGTATTTCCGGGAAAAGAAAACTGTTTGGAGATTAAGTATTTTCATATTTAAATGAATTTAAAAAATATTCTTTTAAAGATTTATTTTGGTATTTTTATTGAAGTTGACTGTTTTTTATATTTATCTGGAAGCGAGAAAAAAAAATCTTATCGTATAATTGTAATAAAAAATATATTTACTGTATTCCAGATACCATTTTTTTTAACGCGGTAAATGTGGATATGGAAATCCGGAAAAAATGCAAGGCTGATGAAAGCGCAATGAATAGGATCAAGAAAGGGACGCTTAGATGGTTTGGGCATGTAGAGCGAATGAACGAAGAATAAAGTGTGAAAATAATATATGATGCGAGAGTGAATGGTAAAAAAGTCGGGGACGCCCGAGGAAGACACGGCACGATCAAATGAATCGAATCCTTGAATCGGGTCATGTGAAAAGTCAGAATAACAGAAGATTATGAATGAATGTGAATTAAGGAAGGAGTGTGTTCCAAGACGGAGTTGTATGACGGTCCCTCCTTTCTGCCTACCCTGCGGGGAAACTGTGTGATGGTAAGTTACTATATGCTACGTAGACCCATGAGTATTAACACATCACTCAATAAGTTCGTCGGATGACTGATAAATAATAATAATAATAATAATAATATTTGGACGATTTGTATAGCGCCTTTTTTGTGAAAAATCACCTCAAGGGCGCTGTACAGATCTTACTTTCTATCGTTACATATTAATTCCTAATAAAGCTACAACTTTTAGGCAAAATCAGATTGTATTCATCAAAATAGTCTATGTACTTCAAAATTCATATATTCATTGCAACGCTTTTGTGGGACAGTATTATCTTTGGCCTCAAAGTAGGCTTCAGTTTCGGCAATTACTTCTTCGTTGGAGCCAAATCTTTTTCCCTGAAGCATTCTTTTAGGTTTCCAAACAGGTAGTCGCTGTGAAAACTTATTAAGTGATGGATTATATACAAAACGTTATATCCATACATCGCTTTTATGCAAAATGTCTTCACGGTTAACCACTCGTTTTTTGGCAGGTTTCTCCTCTAAAAAATAATAATTACTGATACAACAAATTGCGTGTCTAAAGTGTAAATGTTTCGTTCTCTGTTAAATTTGCAGAGCAATATTAATATTGACGGCCTCCATGGTCGAGTGGTAAGACGCTCGACTACGAATCCAAAGGTCGCGGGTTCAAACCCGGCATGCGCCAATAACTTTTATTGAATCAATATGTGTCATAACACATTTAATTCATATAAAAATAATAAATAGCATATTTGCGGCACGCTCCAGAGTGGTAGATACTCTAAGTATCGCCCTGGTAAAAGACCACCATTCAGAATCTAAACGTTGCTTGAAATGGCTTTAATCGTGTTTGGTTACCAGATCTGAATATCCAGGTACTTCCCAACCTTCCTCTTCCCAATCTCCTTCCCCTCCCCACTACCTTCAGCTTCACAAAATACCCTATTTTTGGATTCCATAGTCTCACTGGCTCTAGACGGTTGGGAGCAGTTGAGACTTTTGTGCGGTATTTATATTTTAAAAAATCGTGTATCGTTAATAAATCAGTGTCTTGGCAATGCGTCACCTGGAGCAGAGTGCCCCAACTGCGCTTGTACAGAACCGGCCCTGCATGTATAGTGGAGCTAGGGAGCGAACTATTCGAAAAAAATAATAAAATTTTAGTTCAACTGTCAAATGTCATGGAAAATTGGTGGTCGGCAAATTACCGAGGTTGTTGACAAAAACATTTATCTTGTCAATTTCGAATGTTTGTGTTAAGGATCACAATATAAAAAATTGAATAAGAAAACAAAAGAATAACATTTATATTATAACAAAATATAATAGATAATTTGAAATGAAAGAGGCAAAATGTTAACTGAGAGGTGATAAAAGAAAAAAAAATAAGTCTTAAACAAAGTTATTATTTGATTTTCGTTAAATATGTCAAACCACAAAGTGGTTGCTTTCTACAAAAAAAAAAAATTTTGATGGCCTGCACGGTCGAGTGGTAAGACGCTCGATTACGAATCCAGAGGTCGCAGGTTCGAACCCGGCGTGCGCAAATAATATTTATTTATATGTGTCATAACACATTTAATTGTTATAAAAAATAAAATAAAATAAGTATATTTGCGGCACGTTCCAGAGTGGTAGATACTCTTAGTATCGCCCTGGTGAAAATCCACCATTCAGAATTGAAACGTTGCTTGAAATGGCTTTAGCCGTGTTTGGTGACTAGCCAGGTACTTCTCAACCTTCCCCTTCCTCATCTCCTTCCCCTCCCAACTACTTTTAGCCTCACAATATACCCCTTTTGGGGATGTCATAGTCTCACTGGCTCTAGACGATTGGGAGCAGTTGAGACTCTTGTGCGGTATTCACGTAAAATATATACATATATATATACGAGTATATAAAAATACGTAATATTAAAGTACTATTTTTTAAATAAAATAAATACCTAGTGCGCAATTCATCTCCCAGCCCTGTCGGATATGGGTGGGGGTGTTCGGGTGGTTATTTGGCTGAGGGGGTGAAGGTATGGGAGGCTGTATAGGCTGTGGAGTACGTACCAAATAAGGCTGTACCGACTTACCTGTACTCTGACGTCATATTCTCCGGCAACCGGAGGCGGAAGTCCTTCCAAGTCTGAGCGAAGAAAATGTCCGCCGCGTATGTCTGGAACAGAGGACGGTTGCAACCCAGTGTTTAGCGAGTAATTGTGGTGAATACTCTTAATCATTTACAGAAGCATTAAAGATTATTAAGGCCAAGCACTTTGTACTCGTAAAAGACATTCGAATGAAATCACACACTCCTTGCACTGGGTGGCGATAAGGTTGATATTGCCACCCCGTTTACACCCAAATTATTGTTAGCACATACATAACCTGTTCAAACGAAAAGGTGAATTTTGAATTTTCGCGGGCTGTGTACATTCGATTATCAAATTTTTTTTTTGTTATGTTGGTACACATATGTTTATCATACGTTAGCATTATGAGCCATTTTGGATTACTGGTTTGTTTTTGACAACTGGAAAGGTTAGTCACGTTTTTGTGTGTTCTTCGATTTTTTACTTTTAAAAAAAATGGATCAAAGAATAAAATCCATGATTTGTTTTTCCACAACTCCAGGACGCTCATCGTCTTTAATATCTTCTCGGCCTTCTGTAAAGCGCTTGTACCACTTATAAACACTTTTTTGAGACAAAGTAGGCTCGCCGAATGCCACAGTCAACATTTTAAGTGCGTTGAAGCACTTTATTCCATTTTTAACGCAAAATTTAATACATATTCTTTGATCCATTTTTTTCAAAAGTAAAAAATCGAATAACACACAAAAACTTGACTAACCTTTCCAGTTGTCAAAAACAAACCACTAATCCAAAATGGCTGATAATGCTAATATATGATAAACATATGTATACCAATATAACAACAAAAAAAACGATAATCGAATGTACACAGCCCACGGAAATACAAAATTCACCCTTTCTTTTGAATAGGCCTCGTACATATAGAACATATTTAAAGCTTGATAATACCTGAAGAATTTTTTTTTTTGGTGTACTAAAAATACATATTGTTGCTGTAAAGGCAAAAGGGCTTAATCGGCACTTTGGTCAAAAATGAGTTATATCCGCAATTTCGATCATTTTTTCTTCTGATTCTGAAGACTTTTGTGGCTCTTCAGCCATATGAAATATATTTACCATTTGGGAGAAGGTTAGACTCAAGCGACACAAGTTTGGGACTTTTTTAGCTTTTTGTCACTTCAGGTAACTCAGTGAGAGCATTGACTAACTTTTTTTCATAAATCCAACCAGGTACTGAAGACTTATGAAGCTTATTGTAAAACAAAAATAACTTTAAAGTGGTCTGGTGGTGACGGCCTCCGTGGTCGAGCGGTAAGACGCTCGACTACGAATCCAAAGGTCGCGGGTTCTAACCCGGCGTGCACCAATAACTTTAATTTCATTAAGATGTGTCATAACACATTTAATTCATATAAAATAATATAAATTTTATTTGCGGCACGTTCCAGAGTGGTAGATACGCTAATTATCGCCCTGGTGAAATACCACCCATTCAGAATCGAAACATTACTGAAAATGGCTTTAGCCGTGCTTGGTGACCGGATTTGAATAGCCAGGTACTTCCCAACCTTCCTCTTCACCCCATATTATTCCCCTCCCCACTACCTTCAGCCTTACAACAAACCCCCGTTGGAGATACCATAGTCCCACTGGCTCTAGACGGTTGGGAGCAGTTGGGACTCTTGTGGGGAATTCACCGTAAAACAAACAAACAAAAAAACTTTCCAAAATGGCGCTTCAGCCCCTTTACCTTTCCGGCGACGATACGAATAGATTATAAATTATTCTACGTTAATTTGAATTAACACTGGGCCTTAGAAGCCTTTTTCAATAAGTAAGTTAAAACAAACATAACACACAAATACACGTAAATAACAGCTATATGAAAAAAATACGCTTGCAAAATAGCGTGGATATATACAAAGATAAGACAAAAACAAAATAAAAATCCTGATGTATCCAAGTCTGAGTATGACCGTCAAAATGTTTGCGGCTTTGTGGCGAGAATAAGGATTGCAACCCAGCGAGGGTGGGAAAAGACGCCATAAAGAAGATAGCCTGGCATAAAAAAACAAAAACCCAACTTTTTGTAAGTTTTTTTATTTTATTTTATTTTATTTATTATTTTTATATTAGTTACTTTGTATATTCAAGTTTACAAGTAGCTAATTATTTCATTTCATTTTTTAACTTTATAATATTTCAACTTATATACTACTTATTATTTTGATTTATATGCTTTTTAAATAATTTTTACAGGCTATTTTGAATTTATCGATAGGCATAATTTTGATGGTTTCCGGCAGAGCATTATAAGATTTCATCCCTTTATATAGTAGGCTATTTTGTGTGTTTGCTTTATTTTTTTCTGGTAGTTTAATTTTTTTGCATGCCCTTATATTATATTCGTGAATATCAATATTGTAGATAATTTTGTCAGAAAAATATTTTGGTAACAAGTTGTTCTTCATTGTTTGTATAAACATCAATGTGTTTAATGTTAGCATCTGTTCTACTGTTGGCCAATTTAGTTCCTCTGACATTTTAGTTACTTTTGAGTATCTATTTCGCCTAAGTATAAATCTCATTGCTCTATTTTGGAGAATTTGAAACCTGTTTTGTTCTTTGTCGTTACATTATACTTACGAGGAAAAAATCACTCAAATTCGTGTTAATTTGCATTAACCCTGGGTTTCAAAGATGTCCACTGTTTAGATTTATGTAAAAAAATCTAAAACTAGCTATATGCGCCAAAATAATGTTTTGTTTTATTTCGTAAAGTTGCACAAATATTTAAATGTTTTCCGGCCATCCTTTGAAAAACTTAATTCTCTCCATTATTCAATAAAATTTATCCAGAAAACAGATTTATAAGTAGGAGATTTAACACTTTAGAGCATTTTAACAACCGCGATACTGTATTTAATAGACTTACGAAATATGCTCGGTTGAACTTTATTACGAGATGTGTTCTAATCGCAGTATTTATTTAAAGTGTCTCGTTTCTTCTTCTTTTGAAAGAAAGACGAATATTCCCGGATTACGAATAGCCTGACAATATTTGAAAAACTCCTACTGCCATCATAATAAGCGGGAGATGTTGCCTGTGCAGTAATGGAGGACTTAGCTAGCAAAGGATTGAACCCACGATGCCCGGATAGGAATCTGATCACTCAGCGACTAGTCCACTCAGCGATCAAATACTTAAACCAAAAAACATAATTTTAATGATTTTGAAGATTTGAACCAACCCTTGAATCTCCTTGAAGTCAATTTTTGGCATTTCCCTTTGCTGGGTATACTAAAATCATGAAACCTGATAATTATGCGATGGAATAAAAAGTTGGGGACGCCCAGAAAAGTCATGGCACGGTCAAGTGAATCAAATACTTGAGTCGGGCCATGTCAAGAGTCAGAATAACAGAAGGGTATGTTTGAGACAATGTATGAATGTGAATGAAGCAAGGAGTGTGTGCCAAGACAAGTGTTGTATGGCGGTCCGTCCTCTCTGCTTACTCCTACGGGGAAACGGCGTCGTGGTTGGTTAGTTTTTTTTAAATATAAATACCGCACAAGAGTCTTAACTGCTCCCAACCGTCTAAAGCCAGTGAGACTATGGCATCCCCAAAAAGGGTGTGTTATGAGGCTGAAAGTATTGGGGGAGGGAAGGAGATTGGGAAGAGGAAGTTTAGGAAGTACCTGGCTATTCAGATCTGGTCACCAAACACGGCTAAAGCCATTTTAAGCAATGTTTCGATTCTGAATGGTGGTTTTTCACCAGGGCGATACTTAGAGTATCTACCACTCTGGAACGTGCCGCAAATATACTTTATATTATTTTAAATGAATTAAATCTGTTATGACACATATTAATTAAATAAAAGTTATTGGCACACGCCGGGTTTGAACCCGCGACCTTTGGATTCGCAGTCGTGCGTCTTACCACTCGACCATGGAAGCCGTCGTACTTACCAAGTGGAAATTGAAAAGTGGCTCGTTGTTTGAAATTTCTGTATCTATGTCACATGACCAAAATTGAATAATCAGACATTCCCCAACTTTTACAAAGCGTCGGATTTCTACCCAGGCGTCGCGTCGCGGGTTCAATCTCCCAGCTAAGTCCTCCATCCTTGCACTATCATCATTTTCCGCTTATTATAACGGGAGTATTGAGAAGTAAATTTAAATATTGTCAGGTTATTCAAAACCTGGAAAAGTTTGTCTTTCTTTAACACTAGGTTTACGGCACCCGTCAAATTGACGGATATACTTTGCGAATTTCACTAAACAGACAGTATTTTTTGTTTGTTTATTTTTATAATTGAACAGTTTAAATATATTTACAGAATTTTTATTTCCGGAAACTTCTTATTTTCAAAATCTAGCCTCTATGTACCTATCTCTACGGACACCCGTCAAATTGACGGATTTGGTAATATGACGCTTTTGAATTTGTCCCATTTGTGAAATTATTACGTCTAAAACAAAATAATCATAGTGTAACAATTTGTGTGAAGCAATGAAGAAAGAATTTTATCGTTGTGAAGAGTATTTTGTTTCAAACCCAAATTACAAAAACAATACAAATACACATTCGGCGCATTAAGATTTATGGGGCAATAAAAAAGGTCTCTTCGAGGGTGGAAGTCTGGCGAAGTTGACCATACGGCTGCATTAGTGTAAATAAATAAATCTATCTTCGGTTATAGAGTTGTAGTCAGTGTGTGGGGACGTGGAGTCTAATTTCAGTTGAATAAAACATTAATTTAAAAATTATTTGTGTTTATCCGTCATTTAGACGGGTTTCCGTAGAAATAGATTTATAAAAAAATCCCCGTAAACCTTGTGTTAAAAAAAAACACTGGTCGTAACTGCGAGTATGATTATTCATTTTCAAGAAATTTGTTTTGTAATTCCAATGAAACGGGAAGGGTCTTAAATTCTAAATCTCACAGCACGATGACGTCTGTAATCCAGAGAAAGGCGGCTTTCAATGTAGCAGATTCAGAGGACAAGTACAATGTTCATTGTGTTTGTATCCCGACTCTATCTGACAGACAGAATAAAGCGACATCTCTCGGGAAAAATATATTCATTTTAGATGTCAAAAATAAAATATCGCTAAGAAGGTTAATTAAAAGTCATTTTCACAGATCGTTTACTCTGAAAAATGAAAATTATTTTAGGCAACTCATAGTTATAATACGACTAAGAAATATTTTTTTTAAAATCAAACACTGAAGAAAAAAAAAATTATACAAAAATGTAGTTAATAATTTTGTACAAACATCACTGCAAGAATATAATATATGGAGAGAGAGCTAAAACTTCTTACCCAAACTATACAAATTCACGTTAAATCACTTTATCCGGGTTTTTACGTCGTTAACCGTGAGAGAGAAAGAGACAAGACAAGTTGTCACATAATATCGCACCACTTTTAGGTATTTAAGGATGTTTTCCGTCTCCCGCGTCTCAGGCGACTCCGACCACTACGTTTTGTTATGCAACATAACAGGACATAACTCAACGGTTTTTAGGTTATATCCTATATTTTTGGTTATTACAATACTGTGAAAAAGTGGTTATACAAACAAACAAAAACATTATGTCGACATGTGCTATGAATGGATGTATAAATACCATAGCTCTAGCTCTAGCCCTAGCCACGCACGAGTCAGGAAAAATCATCATTCTTTTCTGCACTAGCGCTCCCTCTTCTATATTATTGGGACAGTCGAAACCTTCGTAAATACTTCCGTCCACTAAAAACCTACCTGAAATCTCAACCTCTTAGGTTTTCTCCCTTAATCTGCCGGCTTGTGTCCGTGACAGCTTTGCTCGAGGGGATTTCGGATTTCACTAATAATTTCAGATTCACGAAATTACCAATATCTCACAATTGACAAGAACAATGATCGTAATGTCACTGGGGATAACAATCAAAGGCCGATTCTGGGAATTTTTTCAAATGAAATTATATATTTACTTGTATTATTTTATATTCTCATGAGAACATAGAACTCCGAAAACAAAGGGCATGCCTGATATTCACATTGTAAATAATTTTGATGAATTTGTATAAAATATATCAAAAGTTTTCCAAAGTTGCACTCGGGATGTAGGTAATTATATTTTATATTTTCGTAGAAAGCTCAAAATCACTTTGTTTTATTTCTTACCTTCAATAAAAGCACCGGTGCTCACATTCTTTACAAAAATCATCATGGCAACAGATTAAATAATTTAGAAGCACTAGAAATAAAGATAGCCATTAAAATTAACAGTCCTATTCTTAAGTAGTCCAATATTAGGTATATTTACTGTAAACTTATAAAATTTTCCATTATTCTAATCACCTTTTCAGTCGACGTTCTGCTTCTTTTATTTCATAATCTATCTTTTTTTCTCTGCTCTTTTGTTATACTTTTAAAGGTTAATCTATTGTTCTTTCACTGTTCTCTTACTTTTTTAAATTGTATTCTCCCTCTGTATGTATACTCGTATATAACCGCACACTGTGTTTTTTTTTGTTTAGTTAAATTTTGTACCCCGATGGTGATTAGACTAAGTGAAAGCGGTGGGTCATAAAAATTATAATTTTATCTGTTGTCTTTTACAAAGTTATTATTTCATTTTCATTAATTATATTTTAGATTAATAAAAACTGACCCTTGCCGTAAAAGTTTTGAGAAAATCCAATACGTTTTCCAACAAGAAAATTAGCAGTGAAAACAGGATTTTATTTTTTTATGTAATTAATAAGTTAATTCTTGAAAGATAACCCTGTACTCCATCTGCCGTGCGTCAAACATAGTTTTGCCGTCTGGCGTTTCAAGTGTTATGTCCTTTTTGCTTCATTCACCGCTTGAAAGCTGGCTGCTACAGACGTGTTAGGTGTACCCTTCGAGTATACAAGAGGTAGCCCAAGCCAAGGCAGTGAAGTCAGTTTTGGACTTGTTTTTGATGATTTTAACATGACTCGGCGCAAATGGGCGTGGCTAAGACTAAGGCTACGGTATTTATACATCCATTCATATCACATATCGACATAATGTTTTTGTGTTTTCGTATAGCCACTTTTGCACAGTATTTTTATCAACAAAAATATAGCATCTAACCTAAAAAACCGTTTAGTTGTGTCAAGTTTAGTGGCAAAATAAAAAATGTGGGTGGAGTCCCGCCGTTAACCATCGAAAATATCCAGCTTAAGATCATTACGACAGTATATAGAAGCGCTCCAAGAAATTTGTTGTCTCTTTCTCTCTCATGGTGTACGATGTAAAAACTCGGAAAAAGTGATTTATTACAATTTCGGATGGGTTGGGTAAAACAAATTAGCTATCCCTCCATATATTGTTCCTTCAAGGGTGTACCTAACTTCACTGTGAAGTTGTAATTTATTTCAATGGTCAGAACGGACAAACGCGTCAGTAATTATGAACTTCGTAATGAATATTTTAAGCTAAGTTGAAAATACAAATTTCTTAGGATTTTAACTAAATAATTGTTCGGGCCGAAGAATACATTATTTGAGATTAAAATAATTCAGGGAAGCGAATGATAATTCAAATATAAACGAAGAAGTATTCTAAATGAATATATTTAAATAAATCATAATATGTTATGTAAACTAGATAAACTCTAAACGAGTGAACCAGACTAAGTTGGGATATGGTGGTAGATTTTTTTATTATTTCAATTTCCTTTTTGATTCGGAATAGTAAATTATGACCGCTTAGTAGCTGAGTGGACAAACACGTTGAATTCCCACCCGGGCGTCGTGGGTTTGATTTCTCTGCTAGCTAAATCCTCAATTATTGCACAAGCAAAATTTTTCACTTATTATGATGGTAGTAGGAGTTTTTCAAATATCGTCTTTCTTGAAATATATTTTTTAAATATGTTCTAGAGAATTTTATATTTTAACTTCACCTACTTGTGAACAAATGTTTATTGTATTTTCTGCAATTTGATAAAACATTAACGAATGCAGAGAAATTTGTTCTCTTCTTAGATTTTTCGCCCATTTTTTTTGAGGGAACGCCTTATTATTTGCTGATTTATTTCTACAGTAGTCTGTCTTCGTAAGCAGGCATTACAAAATGACGAAAATTTGTATTTGCACAAATATAAAAAATTGTTTACAAATGTCGCTGGCTGTAAAAAGTTTCGAAATTGTGAACCCAACAATAAATCCAAAATTTGGGCACCGGAGCAAATAATGATATTAAGTGATTGAATTTAGAAGCTAACGAGCTGGCTATGAAAGTTAGATTTGCAACTCTACAATAATAATACATGTTGGATCCGAAGCTGCAATAAAACTACGAATGTGTTTTCAGCTTCAGATGAATTTGGGAAATAGTGGACTTTAAAACGAAAGACTATACCTGTTGATGAAAGTGTCTTATTATGTATGTGGAAAGATTATTGGGATGAAGGGAAAATGGGAAACCATTCACTCACCGATGTAGTTGAAGTGGAAGTTCTTGATTATTCTTAAACACTGTATTATTAAAGAACAGGAATTACACAAAAAAAACACCACGGTGACGGTAGCGTGGTTGAATGGTAAGAAGCTCGACTGCGAATCCAGAGGTCGCGGGTTCAAACCCAGCGTGCGTAAATAATTTGTATGTGTTTACTACGTGTCGCAACAAATTTAATTCACATAAAATAATATATAGTATATTTGCGGCACCTTCCAGAGTGGTAGATACACTAAGTATCGCCCTGGTGAAGGACCACCATTCAGAATTGAAACGTTGTTTGAAATGGCTTTGGCCGTGTTTGGTGACCAGATCTGAATAGTCAGGTAATTCGCAACCTTTATCTTCTCCATCTCTTTTCCTTCCCCGCTACCTTCAGCCTCACAACATACCCTGATTGGGGATGCCATAGTCCCACTGGCTCTAGACGGTTGGGAGCAGTGGGGACTCTTGTGAAGTATTAACTTAAATTTTTTTTTTTTTAAACACCACATTTAATATTGTATTATTTGGAGAACAACAACAGACCGAGGAACAAGCGAGAGACCGTCGAACAGGAAACACGCCTTTTCGCATTAAACCCTCCTGTTTCGATTGTCAATTGTTTTCGAACACAGCGTTGTTGAATAAGGAAATCGAATAGCGAAATGGCAGGATAGGTAGGAACATGATAAAAAACATGAAGGTAAGAAAGTGTAATGTCAAATGTGCGGAAAGTTTGAAACACGCCAACCTTAGAAGTCACGAAGTGAAACATTATATGAACTACCTAAAAGCCATTACCAGTTTAAGGGAAATGCAAATGATCAAACGTAACCAAATGCAACCTAACGTAGACGTAGCGTAATTATCAAATGTGTCTGACCAGCAGTGTCTAAGGTTCAACAGTTTACTTTTCGGCAAAGAGCTAGTTAATAACGTAAAGAGAATCTAATATGTACGTCCTTTGACAAGCGCATAAAGTTTGTTACCCCACGCTCCACTTTGTCCGCACCATTCGACAAAACTAATTAATGCACTCGGCAACACTAGCCACAAATTACGTGCTCACGTGGAGAAAATTTCAAAAAGTTGCATAAAGCGATGCCGGCCTCCGTGGCCGGGCGTATAAGATCCTTGGCTCTCGATCCAGAGGTCGCGAGTTGTATTTAATGAAAATAGAATAACAATAACTTTGTATAAGACCAGAGATTTTATTTCAATTTTTATGACCGATTGGTTTCGCTTAGCCTAAGCATCATGAGGGTACAAAATTAAACTAAACAACCTTGATGATGCTTAGGCTAAGCAAAACCGGCCGGTCATAAAAGCTTAAATAATAATCATGGTCTTATACAAAGTTATTTTTTAATTTCTTTAAATACGAGTATATCAAAAAACAAAGTGATTGCTTTCTATGAAAATATGTTTTTATTAAATTTAAAGTTTAATTTAACTAAAAATGAACACAAAACGATACACAGTAGGTATTTTAGCCTTAGTTATCCATGAAGTAAAAAGTTTTGTTTTGTATTTAAGGGCTTCGGACCAGAGGTGGCTGCCAAACTAAACAGTGAAGCGCACTTGCAATTTTTGCAGGGTCATCAGTTATGCACTGTAACAATATCTGTACATTCCTTATTAATTCATATCTGACGGCCTCCATGAGCAAGTGGTGAAGATCGTCGACAACGAATGCAGAAGTCACGGGTTCAAATCCCGGCGTTAGTATCGCTCTAGTGAAAGACCACTATTAAAAATCGAACCGTTGCTTGAATGGCTTTAATCGTGTTGAGCGACCAGATCTGAGAAGCAAGGTACGTCCCAACCTTCCTCTTACCTATCTCTTTCCCCCCTCCACTACCTTCAACATTACAACATACCCCCATTGGGGATGCCATAGACCTATAGGCTTCGAGCAGTTGGAACTCTTGTACGGCATTCACATTATTCATTATTTTTTTATGGCTAGGTCCTTATCAACTTTTATCTTCCCTTTTTCCTCTCCATCCTCAATCCCTTCAGCTACACAATGTAGTCTCATATATATAAATATAACATACGTATATGTCTTTACGTGTTAGGTGTGAGGATTTTTATTTATTAAATATATGGAATAGGGTTTTTTTTACGTGAATACCGCACAAGAGTCTCAACTGCTCCCAACCGTCTAAAGCCAGTGAGACTATGGTATCCCCAAATGGGGTATATTGTGAGGCTGAAGTTAGTGGGGAGGGGAAGGAGATTGTAAAGAAGAAGGTTGGGATGTACCTGGCTATTCAGATCTGGTCACCAAACACGGCGGTTAAAACCATTTCAAGAAACGTTTCGATTCTGAATGGTGGTCTTTCACCACGGCGATACTTAGAGTATCTACCACTCTGGAACTTGCCGCAAATATACTTTGATTATTTTAATATGAATTAAAATGTGTCGTGACACATATTGACTTTTTAAAAGTTATTGGCGCACGCCGGGTTTGAACCCGCGACTTTTAGATTCGTAGTCGAGCGTCTTACCACTTGACCATGGAGGCCGTCAAAGGGTTAAAATGAGGATCAAATACCTATCTCTAATATCAAGAATTGAGTAGATAAGCAGATCAGTTAACTAATTTATACTATATTTATGGTCAAAACCCACTTCAAAAGCTTAAATCAAAAGCATCTTTGTCTGTGGTAAAGACAAAGCGATGTCTAACTCATCAAAGATGTAAATTTATATACAAACAAATACACCATAGGCGTGCACCCCCTCGAGCCACACAATAACTGTCTACCCTGCCGTACTTGCATCAAAATATGTATATTATTGGATTGAATAATATGAAATTAATGCAAAAAATAAAACTACACTTTCGAAAATATGTTCGAAATTTAGTTGATCGCACCGCCGCGAGCGCCCCACCGACCTTCCAATAACGTGTCGAAAGCAGTAACTACATATGACCAAACGCCGCCAACGTCAGAGTAGATTATTCTATGTTCACTAGACTACACAAAATGTGTGTGCTGTGAGCTGTTGCTTATTTAAGTGGCTCGTTTGTGTTGGTATCTTTGCAAGCGTCTAAGGCAGTGCTTTTACATAACAAATCCAATTCCAAACAGTAATATTCGTCGGTATATATTAATTTATACCTATCTATATTATCAATCAATCCGCTGTTTTTCTTACTGCCTTACCTAATCAACCCTGTGTACGCCACTGTAAACAAGGCTTAACTTATAATACGAGTACTTTAATACAGACTTTACACTTTATCTGTGCTAAAGAAAATCGGACTAATCTCTTCAGCACAAATAGAACTAATATTCTCGAGTAAATCGACGTATCGCCATCCACAATTCGTGTTAGAATTACTTTAAGAAAAGCTCATTAGATGCGAGACTTCGAGATACTCTGAGTATTTAATCACATAAAAGGTCTAAGCTCTAAAGGTAAAAGCTCTATGTCTACCACTGCGGAGAAATGGTTGGGTAGTTAGCTTTGAAAGCACAAATGTTCCCTTCGTTTAAGCCGAAAATGTTGTATCCACGGAGCCAGTAGAGCAAAACATCAATAACACAAATGTGGTAAATTTACATGAATAATTAACAAGATTTTTAGAATTTTCACACGTTATAAGGTTGTGTATTAAATATGTAGAACGCCAAAGAACTCGTTTCTAATATTAGATTGTTAAAAACACTCAGGAAACGACATTAAGGGAGGACTGAACGCTGTTGGCGCAAATAAAAAATTGACCAAAGAAGCGAAGCTAGCAGTCCACAATGGAGTGCTTATACCAACCCTGATGTATGGCAGTGAGACATGAAACTGGCAGAGGAAGGATGAAAGTAGACTGAATGAGATCCCTGAGGCGTATGTGCGGTACAACTTTTTTTTTTGTTTACGTGAATGCCGCACAAGAGTCTCAACTGCTCCCAACCGTCTAGAGCCAGTGAGACTATAGCATCCCCAATAGGGGAACGTTGTGAGGCTGAAGGGAGTGAGAAGGGGAAGGAGATGAGAAAGGGTAAGGTTGGAAAGTACCTGGCTATTCAGATCTGGTCACCAAACGCGGCTAAAGCCATTTCAAGCAACGTTTCGATTCTGAATGGTGGTGTTTCACCAGGGCGATACTTAGAGAATCTACCACTCTAGAGTGGTAGTGCCGCAAATATACTATATTTTATTTTATAGCAATAAAATGTTTTATGAAACATATTAATTAAATAAAATGTATTTGCGCACTCCGGGTTCGAACCCGCGACCTCTGGATTCGTGGTCGAGCGTCTTACCATTCGACCATGCAGGCCGTCAAGTAATGAAAAATGTATATAAACATGAATATAATAAAAACGACAAAATAAAAACAAATAATGGATCAATTATTAATAATATAAACATATAAAATATGAAATATAAACCCTGTATGATTGTGTTAAAAATGTGGAAATCCAGAAAAAAATGCAAGGCTGATGTAAGCGTAATAAATAGAATCAGTACAAGGACGCTTAGATGGTTTAGGCATGTAGAGCGAATGAACGAAGAAAATAGTGTGAAAAGAATATATGACAAAAAAGTTAATGGAAAAAGAAGTCGGGGATGCCCGAGAAAGACATGGCGCGATCATGTAAATCAAATATTTAAGTCGAGACATGTGAAGAGTCAGAATAACAGAAGAGTATGTATGAGACGATGCATGAATGTGAATGAAGCAAGGAGTGTGTGCCAAGACCGAGATGTTTGGCGGTCCGTCCTTTCTGCCCATCCCTGCGGAGAAACGGCGTGACGGTTAGTTAGTTTAAAAACACTCAAAAGCCCTGCAACCTTATTTTAAGAACTTTATTTACGGTGGGGAAACCACATTATTTTTTATATAGAGCAGAAAATCTGTTTGGCTGACAACCAAAAACGTCGAGCAAAGAGCTCTGGCATCGAGAAAATCAAAAACCTTTTTTGTCCAGAACTTCTAGATCGACGCAATTATTTTTAGCTAGCACGTAATTCCGGTACGATCAGTGAAATTTGGATATAATCACGTAATCGTAAAAAAAAAAAACAGAAAACCAAATTGCTTATTCAATATCTTTTAATTGTTCAATCGAATTCTTTTTTTTTAATTAATTAAATTCGGACGAATCTGGGTAAACACAAGATTAATTTATTTATATACTAACGAACCATTGTCCAATTGCAAAAATTATACGAAATGGAAAAAAAAGCAACAGAGAATGAACAGCACATACGAGTACATAATGATAAAAAATAGGACAAAAACATATTATACAATTGAAAGAACATCCAAGTCGAGGCCTGAACAAGGTTTTGGTAGAGTCAGATAAGAATGCCAAAAATCGACAAAATAGGACAAAACACATTATACAATTGAAAGAACATTTAAGTCGAGGCCTGAACAAGGATTTTGTAGATTCGATAAGAATGACAAAAATCGACAAAAATAGGACAAAACATATTATACAATTAAAAGAACATTCAAGTCGAGGCCTGAACAAGGTTTTGGTAGAGTCGATAAGAATGACAAAAATCGACAAAATAGGACAAAACATATTATACAATTGAAAGAACATTCAAGTCGAGGCCTGAACAAGGTTTTGGTCTTGAAGTAACAATATATGGAGGGATAGCTAATTTGTTTTACCCAACCCATCCGAAATTGTAATAAATCACTTTTTCCGAGTTTTTACATCGTACACCATGAGAGAGAAAGAGACAACAAATTTCTTGGACAGCTTCTATATACTGTCGCAATGATCTTAAGCTGGCTATCTTCGCTGGTTAACGGCGGGACTCCGCCCACATTTTTTTATTTTGCCACTAAACTTGACACAACTAAACGGTTTTTTAGGTTAGATGCTATATTTTTGTTGATAAAAATACTGTGAAAAAGTGGCTATACGAATACACAAAAACATTATGTCGATATGTGATATGAATGGATGTATAAATACCGTAGCCTTAGTATTAGCCACGCCCATTTGCGCCGAGTCATGTTAAAATCATCAAAAACAAGTCCGAAACTGACTTCACTGCCTTGGCTTGGGCTATCTCTAGTATACTCTAAGGTTTTGGTAGAGTCGTAAAGAATGACAAAAATCATTTAGACTGGTACCAAAAAATTTCAAGACCATGGCTTGAGGTAACAAGTAATAGTGACAGTATAGAATAATACCTATAATTAGTATAGTTATGATTGAGGAACAGCAATTCAATGTTTCTAAGTCTACGGCAAGGAATGTTGAATTGGATAAGTTGCAACAAAGAATAAGTCAATAATACAATTAATAATTTAAAAAATGCAAACTAAATCTAAGTCTTTCCTACGCTTTTCAAATGAAGAATTTTTTTAAAGTTTGTTCAATAACAATATCATATAAAAAAACCCCTGAAATTTGGCGGTATGAGCGCTAAACGCGCGAGTATAATGTCTACCCGCTTCAATCAACATTGTAATATGAGGAAGCGGTTTATTATTCAGTAAGATTCGAGAAAAGTATGAATAAGATGGCGAGTCGTAAATAAAAAACCTTGGCATTAGATTGATCCAGATTAACCCCCCCCCCCTGCTTGCGGTTCGGTATAGCGTGCAAAACAGGGGTGTATTGTGGTGATTCATAATTGTACGCTTATTGCTATTTTGGACTAGATATGTTACGGAAGTTCATATCGGAAGCGGAACCGGAATCTTTTTTGTATGTTTGCGGATGCCCAAACGCGGGTGATTGGTATTAGAAATTCAACAAGGGCAGGTAGAATAAAAAGTCTTTAAAGATTTTTTCAGTTTTTTTGTTTGTTTTACAATAAAATTCAGAAGTCTTCAGTACTTGGTTGGATTTTGAAAAAAACAATTAACTCATGTAACCAATGCTCTCACTTAGTTACTTGAAGCGACAAAATGCTTTGAAAAGTCCAACTTGTATCGCTTGAGTCAAGCTTTCTCCCAAATGGTACATATGTTTTAGATAGCTGAAGCGAATCAAACGAGAGTCAGAGCATTCTATACAGAAAAAAACTGATCTATCCTGCATATTCTACTCATTTTTGACCAAAGTGTTGCTTAAGCCCTTTTGCCTTTCCAGCGACGATAATTTAAATTTAACTAAAGTATTTAACAAGTCATTTGGATGTTTTTCTCTCCATGTAATTATTTTCGGTGTTTCTCATATATCGACCCAGCTCCACTAAACAGTCATATATTTTTAACGCTGCTCAAAGGATCATATAAAAAACTGACGAGCTATCGGCAAGAACACATGATATTTACTCGCATTCAGTTTCCACTACATTAAGAGATTAAAGAAAGGCTTGCTTTTGTACAATGCCGGCGCTTTACTAATATAAATAACCACCAACAGGATGTTTATACAGTTTATAAAGTAAACGTTGCAAAAATTAAGAAACGCCATACGCAATAACATCTGCACTGTTGCCAATGAACTCATGTATCGTATCTAGAAGGTTCCGTTAAACTTCCGTTCTAACTTTGCAGAAGCGAAAGGCGTAGGAAAAATATAATGCAGAACTTCCGCAATTGCGGAATCAGAAGCAAAAGTTTTTTTACATATCTATTCGACACTCATTTTTACAAATGTAATACCGCATATTTTTTGATATGTTCTATCTACGCCTGGTTTCGAACCCGCTGAATCTGGCTCCAAAGTCAAAGAGCTTTCCGTAATGTCTTCGTATGTTGTAACATTAAAGATGCAATAACTATCGCAACTGTTCACTTAAACATTTTTTTGATTCAGTAAAAGTTTTATTGTGTTTTATTTTACAATAGGCTTTATAATCAAATCGATTAAACATCGGACTTTTACAATCAGCGAAAAGGTTTGAAATTCTATTTGGATTATGGAGCAGAACAAGTTTTTCTTATTCGTGTCCTACATTTTTAAACCTATATTTAAGTGTCTGTAAATGAATTAAAAATGTCTCCCTTTTGCGGCATACTCGTACTTTCACATCATCGTAAAAGTTGGGAAAATTGTCCCTCTTAGGTAAACTTTACGACCCCACAAGCACGAGCCGCCATGTTACGGATCGGTTGAACCGTTTCCCAGTTAATAATTTATATTTTTGAAGGCAACAGGCAACCTTGAGACGGGAAAAATTAATTATGTAAAAGTGTACTGTCGGATTGAATGTATGTAAAAATTCATACATGCCTGCTTTTTCTTATGTCTACAAATAAAAAATGCGGAATGCAAATGACGGCGTATATTTATATGGTAAAAGCTTTTTTGTTGTTGTTTAATTTGAGATATTTTGTTGTAGGTCGTTATAATATTTTTGATTACATAATATTTTAAATCATTTTCTTAAGTGCATAAATAAGTCTCGGTTTCGTGTTAATCGTCTGTTCAAAAACAGTAAAACTTAAAGAAACTTTAAGAAACTTATAAAAGCTTTAAAGTAGGTACTTAATGGAAAACGTAGAGACTTAATTAATTAAAGATGCTTAAAAAACTTAAATAAACTGTACGGAACTTGTAAACTTAGTGACAAATATAAATAATAAAAGATAAATAAATAAATAATAAAAACACATCTTACATCACTTCTACTTTATTTTCGAAAAATTAAAATACAATAAGACACATCCTCAAAATTTTATTAATCACTTTTAGACATTGAATCAAACTCTTTTTTGTATATTTCTTGATTTAAATTGTATTGTATAATTTTGAATTACCTACATGTATTTATAACGTAATAGCGTTGCTCCCCAACCCAAACACGAGAATTGATTTCTCTCCTGGGCTGGGTTCTCTTGTTAAAAAAAATCAAAATTATATGTAATAGTTCAAAGAACTTTATATACTGTTTATTTTATGTAAATAAAAATTATAAAAAAATATATATATATTCTTATAAGATGACATTTTATTATATAATCCAGAGGTCGCGGGTTCAAACCCGGCGCGAATGTTTATTATTTGATTGGTATGTGTCATAACAAACTTAATTAATAAAAAATAATATAAAGTATATTTGTGGCACGTTCCAGAGTGGTGGATACTCTAAGTATCGCCCTGGTGAAAGACCACCATTCAGAATTGAAACGTTGCTTTAAATTAGATTAATTATTAACTCCCTTCCACTGCTGTGCGTTACAGATCTAAGATATGTAAATTATTTGTCTCCATATTAAAAACAGTATGTTGTGTTTCTTTCTTTAAATTTCTATTGGTTTATATCAATCATCTTGGGTTGCATTCTATGTTGTATTATCTATTACATAGTTCTATTCAACTTATCATTTGTATGAAATATACTTTTAATTTGTTTTACTTAACGTGTCTTAAAAACTAAACGAACCGATATTTATTTTTATTGTATTCTTTTTTAATTTTTCTGTAAAAAAATAAATATATATATAAATATAAATTGTAATAGCTTTATAGCCTTATAGCGGAAACTTCACTGGTTAATCCAACAATGTAATTACTCAATATATCAATATGTATATAAAACTGTATGTTTTCCCAAATAAATTAAAAAATTGAAAAAATTAAAAAATAAAAATGGCTTTAGCCGTGTTTAGTGACCAGATCTGAATAGTCAGGTACTTTCCAACCTTCCTCTTCCCCATCTACTTCCCCTCCCCACTACCTTCAACCACACAACATACCCCGTTTGGGAATGCCATATTCTACTAGCTCTAGACGGTTGGGAGCAGTTGGGACTCTTGTGTGGTTTTCACTAGATTTTTTTTTTTTTAATCTTAACCAACTGCCGGGCGCGCGCCGCACCGAGTGCGTCATCTCAAAATTTCACTTTTTTCATCAAAATGGTTGTCATTTGTACGTGGAAAGTGATTATTCCAGAAGGATAAAGTTATTCTGTATAGATTCACATATATTTCAATAGTCATAAAATCCAACGTTCTGTATAATATTCTATGAAAAGGAAAAAGCACCACATTTGATTCGCATCAAAACTACAAGAATGCAACCCTTATAAATGTTTTTAAAAATATAATCATTTTTTTTAATGCATCCTTTTCAGTAGCAGTGTCCCTGGCTGCTTGTTTACCTTGAAGTAACAATATATGGAGAGAGAGCTAATTATTTTTACCCAGCCTACACAAACTTGCGATAAATCACTTTCTCCGGGTTTTACGTCGCACACTATGAGAGAGAAAGAAACAACAAATTTCACGGCGGGACACATTTTTTATTATGCCACTAAACTTGACACAACTAAACGGTTTTTTTTTAGGTTAATGGAAATACCGTGAAAAAGGGGCTATTTTTTTTTATTTATTTTTTTTTTTATATGAATACCTGGTTCACGGCAGGGGACGCCCACGAAGGTAGTGGGGAGGGGAAGGATTTTTTATTATGCCATTCAAACTTGACACACAACTAAACGGTTTTTTAGGTTATAGTATCTACCACTCTGGAACGTGCCGCAAATACTTGTTATTATTTTTATAAAATAAATGTGTGAAAAAAGGGGCTATACAAATGGGCTATACAAATAACATTATGTCGATATGTGATATGAATGGATGGATAAATACCGTAGCCTTAGTCTTAGCCGCGCCCAGGTGCGCCGAGTCAGGTTAAAATCATCAAAAACAAGTCAAAAACTGACTTCACTGCCTTGGATAGATACTACTCTACCAACTCTATGGGATTACTTAAAGTCCCGAGACATCGCTTCTCCTCTAAAACTGCAAAAAGGCGGACTTGCTGCACACAGTGCGGCCGCGCGCCCAGCGGTAGATTAAAGAAACATTAAAAATATATAGATAAATTAACTGTTAAAACTTAAATAAACCGTGAGGAACCTAAAACTAAATTTAAGGAAAGGTAAAGAATATTTAAATAAACTGTAAAAAATAAAATATTGTTACCTGTAAGAAACTTAATTATTAGCTTGTGATATAAGGCATCAGCTATTTTTTTTATGAATCTCGAGATCTATGCATAAAACCCGGTTAACGCGCATCTCTTCAAGGCATAGATTCAATCCTTCCTCCTCTTAAAAAGACCTTCCGTACAGCATCCCCGAAACGAAAGTTATTTAATATTTCATATATAATTTCAGTCCCTTAATATTTGAATTCGGGGATAATATTTACGTTAAAATATTTTTCCTCTCAAAATTTTCCTTTGTATAAAGTTGATGATAAAATTACAGAAACAAAGCAAATAACAATTACGTTATAAATTGTTTATAAATTGGATCGAGATGAAAATACCTGCCGAATATTATTTTTCATTATAAATTATAATTCAACCATTCACTTTCAGTTAAGAGGTACAAGGTTTACAGTGATTTTCAACAGAGTCTGGATAAAATTACACTGGCGGAAATTACACCTGCTAAAATCACACGGCGAAAATTACACGTGGAAGAAATGATCGAGGCTATGGACTCTTAAAACATAAACCCATAAAACAATTTTAAATTTCGAGTGCGTGTAATTTATTGAATGTGTAATTTGTAATTTCGTTGCTTGAAATGGCTTTAGCCATGTTTGGTGACCAGATCTGAATTTCCAGATACTTTACAATTTTCTTCTTTCCCATCTCCTTCTCCTTCCAACTACACTATAAAAAAAATATATAAAAAACAACTCCGCGTGTAATTTTAGCACGAGTAATTTCATAATATAACTAGTTTAAAGTGAGTAAACAATTATTTTATTGTAAGTATTAGAAGTGTAAAGATAATGACCGTGGTTAGTAGCTTAGTGGATTCCCGCCCAGGCGTCGTGGGTTCAATTCCTCTGCTAGCTAAGTCCTGCGTCCTTGCACAAGCAACATCTTCCACTTAATATGACGGCAGTAGGAGTTTTTCAAATATTGTCAGTTTATTCGCTACCCGGGTGTATGTCTTTCTTTAAAAAAAAAGTTTATATACTATTTTAATTTGCACTTCACCGGGCGTTGAATCGACAACTTCCGGGACGAGAGCCAAGGATCTTACTGCTGTTTTGTCAATTATTTATTAAATACAGAGTACATCATATATTTTACATTAACAGCCCTCCACACCGGCGATCAAATTTCTGAGATTCAAGCGGAGACCTTACCCATAAATCGCACTAAAATCGAAAATGTAAATATACTAGCGTAAAATAAGTACTTTTTAATACCGATTCCTATATTTTAATTTTTGAAATTTACATTCGCCGAATAACTTTTAATGAACATCTCAACATTTCCTGGTTACCTCAAGAGTCGACCAAATTAAGATACGTATTCATTAGAAGGTATTCAACGAAAAAAGAAATGTATTTATGTAAATGGGAAGCATGGCTGCATTTTACATTTTATGTGATTTATAACATGAACTATCTGGATTGAGCTTCCCGCAAAACTTACCAACAAACAGAACCTAGCAGAGTTCAAACGGGTCTTTAAAACCAAATTGTTTAAAAATCCTGTTTAAAATTTAATTTCTTTAAAAACATCCTTAATTTGCTTTGTTTCGGTTTTCTTCTTACTTAATCCTAACAACTCAATGTCCTCACTGTCTACTGAAAACTATATTCTCACTGTCATAAAATATTTATTGTTATTTAGTTACTTGTTATATTTAAATTTTTTTCATCTTTAGAATCCTTTACTTATAGTAGTTGAATAATAATGTTTTTAAGTACCAACATGCTATCTGTCCTCAATCTTATTTTCTTTTCTTTGATTTAACAAATATGTTAATGTGAATTCAAATATTTCATCTGGATTTTTATAATCTTAGCTTCTAGTATTTTTTTATCTGTTGATGTACGAGTACACATGCACTGTTATACCCATATCTGAACATTTTTCTCTCATAATTCATGATATCGATCGTGATTTTAGATTGTTTTAATTTGTATACATTTATATACTATTTTTTCCTTGTTAATTAGTCTTATTAGCTTAATTCATTTAGTATGAAGCACACTTGAGGTGAAATATCACACATTGCGCTATATAAATTAATTATTATTATTATTATAGATTTTTAAATAACATCTGAAAGACAGTTAAAACTTCATAACTTAAAAACCGGTCTTATTGACAGAATTCTGACATTCCACGAATCTGCAAAAGCGAGGTACATTAATTCATCAAATGGCCGCCCGCCCCGCCGTATTTCCGGTATCCGGCGACAAAAGCCTTTCCCGGAATTGGATGTAAGGGAGACAAATTAAGGCTTCGTCGAACAAACCGTCGGCCGTTTGCAATTTAATTTTTAAAATCAAGAAACGTGCGCTTTTAGCCGAGCTTAGGGCGGTTTTAAATGAGATTTTGGTGATTTGGAGCAGATTCCGACTCGGAGTAGATTATCTCCGAAATCTGGGGAGATGCTTAATCATAGCGCGTACCTACACCTTTAGACTGGGAGGGAACAGACCCAGAACTAGGAGATTTTATTAAATATTAGGTATACAACTTTATATAGATGGCTTTAGCGGTAAGTAGTGGTCGAAATAAATAGATCATAGATGTCATGAAATTAACTTGCGCATCTGTCAACATGACCCCATAGTAACATTAGTCGATTTGTGTCTGCATTATAAAGTTATTCTCGATTGAAAATGTCAGTTTGCGAGTTAAATTCTCGTAATTTGCAGGAGGTTTTAATTATCTGCTTTGATATGAAAAAATCTGCGGCTGAGGCTCATCGAATGCACTCAAATCCTTGTGGTTAAAACTGACTGAAACAACCACAGGCGATTGTTGTCAAACGCAATCAATGTGTTTGAGCCGAGTATTGAAAGGCCGCAATACAACGAGAGACACGATAAAGTGATTTTGCAGCATGACAATGCTCGACCCCATGTCGTGAAAGTGGTCAAGACATACTTAAAAACGTTGAAATGGGAAATATTATCCCACCCGCCGTATTCTCCAGACGTTGCTCCCTCTGACTATCACTTGCTTCGATCAATGGCACACGACCTGGCTGACCAGCACTTCCGGTCTTATGAAGAAGTAAAAAAATTGGATCGATTCGAGGAGCGATTCAAAAGATGACCAGTTTCTTCAACGTGGGATTCGTACGCTGCCCGAAAAAAGATGACCAATGTTTCTAATATTTCAGTATAACCATTACCTTTGCTTTGAACGATCAGGACCAGGTCTAAATTATTACCTTAGTGTTTTCGATATTATCGGTGATTAGTCGACTTTCGCTTGCCCGCCCGCAATCGGCAATAACTTCGTCGACAAACCGAGCGGCTAGCGTTTGAAACAGTTCGAGAGTATATTTATATTTTCTGGCCTTTCCATTAATGTTTGACTATTGCTCGATACTCGTTCACTCATGCAAACTGGGCGAAGCTAATGGCGTTTGACAGCTCTAATCGACAAAAAGCTGGTTCATTTTTCAAGACCGTCTGATTCTTATATTTATTTTTTACAAATTTTACGCAATCAATTTTTTTTTTTTTTTAGGGTAATAATAATAACCCAAGAATATACACTTTTTGGCTTTTTAGTAAAAGCAATACTACACGTGATTCATCTGTTAATTCTATGTGGGTGGTTAGAAAAATATCTGAGGTACCCAGTGAATACAGTTCTTAAACAGTAATCTTTTAAATTCTTTTTAAGATGCATACTAGGATTTTAGGTAAAACGTTCGAAAAAGGCTTTTTCTGTTTTTCAAATTGCACCTTTTACCGACTTTTGAAAATGTTTTTCATTTAATTTAAAGGATAACAGTTTAAAAAATTGTATTCACTAGGAACCTCCGTCATTTTTCTGACTCCCCATAGAAAATTTACACTTATGGTAAATCATTTGTAGTATTGCTTGTATCAGAATGCGAGAAAGTAACATTTAGCGTCATTATTGACTCCTGACCCTTAACAGAGTCAAATTTGAACTTTGTATTCAGGTATTATGTCCAACGACTACTAGTCAAAATAAATTTTAAAATCAGTTTTTCATAACAAACTCAGAGTCAAATTTGAACTTTGTATTCAGGTATTATGTCCAACTACTACTAGTCAAAATAAATTTTAAAATCAGTTTTTCATAACAAAAACTCGTTTGACGTTTCAAAACGATATGACAGAAAACATGTTACATGTTTCATAAAAGTTGGTATATAAACATTTATGTATGTAAGGAAGCAAGGCTATTGTGTCGTTATTTTTTATTATTTATGGCGTATATTGATTGAAACTTAGAATTAGAAATTCTTCAGCAAGAATTTAATAACTAGTGTGGAGGAACGATCACCATTTAAAATTTAGTTGCACGTTTCATCTGCACCTACACTAAATCCAGCCCTGTCAAAAAAGAGTTCATTCTTACAATCAGTTCAGGAAAATCTTTTTATTATTATCGTGGCTAGAACCTCACTCACCTAATACATCGTCTCCCTCGAAATCAATACGAAGAGAAAGATTTAAGGAAGAGACTTAAGGGGTCGTATACAGCTATTGTCAACACTGGGAAGAAAGGAATTGAACAGGAATGGGTACTCCTTCCATCATTCGTGATACTTTACCTATCGAGGTACTTTTAAACTGATCGTGACTACAAGAAGGTTTATGATTTATAGCACGAAGACGAGAATGCAAATAATGTTATGATTTGAATTCGACGTAGAAAAGATTTTGTTCTCTCCGAAGACAATTTATAAATTGTGCCGAGTGTCTGCCCTTCGGTTTACAGGCTACTACGTTTAACCTTCATGTGACTGAAAGAGGTATCCAGGTACCCTTTTCGGTTTTCAACATAGATTTTTTTAATGTTCTAATAAATCTAACCAGCTGAAACTTCTAATGTCTGCCCTTCAGTTTAGAGGCTACTACGTTTAACCTTTGTGTGACTGAAAGGGTATCCAGGTACCCTTTTAGGTTTTCAATATAGATTTTTTTTAATGTTCCAGTAAGTCTAACCGGCTGAAACTTTCTGACTTCTCCACAATTGTGAAAATTAAAAATTAAACATAACCGTTGGATATGTGGAGGGTGGTATGTGAACGCTTAAGTAAAACATACACCTTCTGATGACTTAAATGGTACCCGGGTACCCTCATGTGTTTTATTTGTAATTTGAAACTTGTTCATATTAATTAATCATTTTATCTTATTTTAAATTATAAATATGATGTAATGTTGTGTTTAAAGTACATCTCCTGTATTCTTATACTATTGTTAATCACTCACTAAATTAAAACCCCTAAGAAAAGATGGTCCTGGGTGAAATTCCTATCCACTTCCCCAAGTCTTGAACTGAGTCAAAATGTATTTCGTCATAAAAGTGGTCCAGTAAATTTCAACAAATTATATACTGTAAAAGAAACCTTCGTATCAATTTTAAAAAGGTGTAGTTTTCTTCAGTCACTTAAGGGTTAATGGATGTTAAATAAGCATCATGGCCCACTCGCTTTTGTATTCAAAAGCTCAAACGGCTTGGAATTTTAAGTTCTATTGTTAGTTTAGATTAAACCATTACGAAATACTTCTTAAAGGAAAATTATTTAAAAAAAAACCGTAAGAAAATTCCAAGCCGCAAATGGTACATTAAAAGTTACTTTTATTCGAAACCATAAACAAAACTTATTTAAAAAATTAAGTTAGACGTTGAAAGTTGCGGGTTCTAGAATCTGAGGATTTGCTACCGAAAAAAATATTCAGATGTATTATATATTTAGTTTCCCATGCGATACACACATCAAAGACATCTACAGACACTCTCAAATACTTCCCTTTAACACTATTCCTGCCTTCGAAATATAAAAAAAAACACTATTTTGCATATAATCAACACTCGACACACTCTTACATCATTCTCAATTACAATCGCGACGTGCCGATGTAACGCAATAAAAACACTCAACTAAATGTGGACCTAACTCTATAGAAAACATATCCTTTATAGAATACAATGTGGAAGAGAATTGATACTGGCAACAAAGGTAAAGTTGTTTATTTATTTATAATACTGGGCTGTAACAGATTGTTCACGCGTGAGTGAGAAAAATCCAATTACAAAAACTGAGTGAGTCGATACATAATAATTGTAATAATAAAACGAAGGAAAGAAAAAAAGAAAGATAAAAAAAAAAATATCAGTTGGTAATAATAATTGTTGAATTAGTTCATTTTCAAAATCCAATGTACAATTCGGAGGAGGTATTATTTATTATTCGCGATAGGCTTAACCCTGGGCGTATAGCTTCCACTTTGAAAACGTAAACAAGAAGACCAGGACTTGAATTTATGTTTAAAAGAAAACTAGCTGGAACTAGTGTTGTTGCAATGTAAACACCCTACGAACAGCTACAATTGTCTTTGTCTACTCAGTGACTGAAAATTGTGCTTCAGTGAGGCTAGAAGTGCACAAATTCAAAAAAATACGAACAACTTATCAGTGATATGCGCACGGTGAGTGGAATACTTCTAATCCCACTGTTAGACGAGAGATGAGCTCAGATAATACGAAAAAGCGGTGAGTAGTAACTTTTCATATCCAGGAAACCCTTTTGTAATAAAGGAGAAAGTCTGTTTCAGTCACGATACTCTCCCGAAGAGTTGTGGCCAACACAACAGTTGTGGCAAAGGCCCTACGTGAAAAACAAGAACCTTGCTGTGGACCCAACCATTAACTGCCAGAGTTCTCTCTCTCTCTCTCTCTCTCTCTCGGAAGACGTGGGTCTCACTAAACCACTTCCAGCGCAATTACAGCCGCTGGGCGTATACGATGTACAAATGGACAAGTACAAACAAAACAAGTAAAATAATTTCCCCTTCACCAGTTTCCCGGAGACACCTATGTGCTGAATCAAATGACTCCCTATGCCATCGACTGATTGAAAAATCTCACCACACGCTGTGGCCTAAGCGAAGTCTCCCCCACCATACACAGAAGAAAAAAGATTGAATGTTTGCCTCTGGAGTAAAAGTTGCTATGGTACTATGAGGAACAAAAACAAGAAGAATTCACGGATCAGAACTCACCATAGAATTCTCATCGATAGAGTCCAGTCCCATGACAGTGACGTGGAAGTAAACCACTGTGGGATGCCCCTCGTCCTTCTTGGGCGGCCGCATCTTGTCATACTGCTTCGGGTCTTCGGGCAAAATGTCTTGGAAGGTGAGGCTGGATCTGAGGAAAAAAGAACCAATTATATCCATGATAAGATATTGTTATATTATTTATCATCCTTTAAATGTGGTCTACATGACCATCTTAGATCATGTGACGCACCCCTTGAATACTTTAACATTGATTCACTTAAACTAGAAAGCGAGTAACTGATTTAAAATGTTTACATAAAATAATTCACGGTCATCTCGATACTACAGTATGTCTTAGCAGTATTGAAATAAATGTACCAATTCTTATTGTTTAAGACGCCTTCCACCTTTCGCCAAGCACATTCCACTTGAATACATTCAGGAATGAACTTACCTGCTTCAAGAAAGGAAATAAGAAGAGAGATAATAGAAGGGAATGGATATCCACATTCACCTAGGGGAAGTCATTGGTCACATGTCAAACAACCAACCAGCAGTCGTGCTAGCACTGTGGGTACCAGACAAGGAGGAGGCGTTGCGGATGAACACTTACTGGGCGTAGAAGAGGTCCGTTGCCGCCAGGAGGACGTTGGCGCAGACTCCGATGGATATCCACAACCACCTAAGGGAAGTCATTGGTCACATGTCAAACAACCAACCAGCAGTCGTGCTAGCACCGTGGGTACCAGACAAGGAGGAGGCGTTGCGGATGAACACTTACTGAGCGTAGCAAAGGTCCGTTGCCGCCAGGAGGACGTTGGCGCAGACTCCGATGGATATCCACAGCCACCTAGTGGAAGTCATTGGTCACATGTCAAACAACCAACCAGCAGTCGTGCTAGCACCGTGGATACCAGACAAGGAGGAGGCGTTGCGGATGAACACTTACTGGGCGTAACAGAGGTCCGTTGCCGCCAGGAGGACGTTGGCGCAGACTCCGATGGATATCCACAGCCACCTGGGGCACGCGCTTCTCATGGTGGAAGCCATCGGTCGCTTCACATCACGGCAGACAGGCAACGCCACGGCGTCACTCGCTGGTCATGCAGGCTCTGTGGGGAACAGACAACAAGCATATTTTAATTATGGGAATGCTAAAAAGAAAGTTTTTTTTTAAAGTAATTACTCCTATATTACATCAAACAAACCTAAACTAACTAACTAACTAACCATCACGCCGTTTCCCGGCAGGGGTAGGCAGATAGGACGGACCGCCATATAACTCTGTCTTGGCACACACTCCTTGCTTCATTTACATTCATACATACTCTTCTGTTATTCTTACTCTTCACATGACCCGATTCAAGTATTTGATTTACTTGATCGTGCCATGTCTTTCTCGGGCGTCCTCGACTTCTTCTTCCATTCACTTTCGCATCATGTATTCTTTTCACACTCCTTTCTTCGTTCATTCGCTCTAGATGCCCAAACCATCTAAGCGTCACTTTCTTGATCCTATTCATTACGCTCACAACAGCCTTTCATTCTTTCCGGATATTCACACTTGTATCGGACGTGTCAGCATCATTTTGTGACTCAGGTTTAATTAATTTGCATTGTGTTTTTTTTGCCTGTACGGACGACATAGTCTCTAGAGGCGTAGAAGGAAAGTGACGGCCTGCGCGAACAGACCTCTCCTTTTACGCCGCCGAAAAGCGCTATTTCGTCCGTATGAGGCCGTGCGTCACGGCCGTCAGCCCCGAGCCCCGCTCACTCACCCCTGCCTAACGCCGGTCGCTGAGCCCAGCCACGCTCTGATTGGCTGGGACCAAAAACCCGCCGAAGTGAGGCAGATTTTCTTGTAAACAGTGAGTTTACGTAAAATTGTATGTCGATTACCGTGAATGCAGGGAGAGGCTTCAATAAACCAATTATGCAAGCCTACTCACCTGTATTCACGTAATCCAATGTATTTATAATGTACTGACTACTTTCTTATGTAAAAATATATTAAGCTGCAAAGACCGACCTGTAGGTCTTTGCAGCTATTCTACCTGTACATTTTCCACTGTTAACAATAAAAAATCAGGCGAGCTGCGAGGGCAATCGAAGGAGAAAGAGGTGGGCAAGAATCTAATTTTTTGTATTCGGGCATACAAAATTATCTTAACCCTCAGCGGTCGGAAAATCAATCCTCCGTCGTTGGCGACAAAACATTCAAAAAAATAATTGTCTTCACCGCTCCATCGATTCCTTCTTGGACTTGCCTCTACGTCTCCGCTACCTCGCTGCCTCGCCGCCTTCTACTGAGAATCTGGGTTTTATTCTGCACCCTTTCGCTCCTGCCACACGACTCCAGACTTCGAAGCGGAAGGACCGGCAGCGATCGCCAGACTACGGAGCAAATACACCAAGCAAAATTCGAAAACAAATACTCCATTCTTGCAAGCACACTTTGTACCTATTTACACAAAGTCATACAACTGAAACAGATGGTCCTCTTCTGACGCGGACAGAACGTCTCAAACGATCTACATGGTTTTCTAAAGATCTCATTTCCACAGCATTCAGTCTACTTTCATCCTTCCTTTGCCAGTTCCATGCCTCACTGCCATACATCAGGGTTGGTATAAGTATTCCATTGTGGACTGCTAGCTTTGCTTCTTTGGACAATTTCTTGTTTGCGCCAACAGCGTTCAGTCCTCCATTAATGGAGTTTCCTGCATTCACCCTTCTTTCAATATCCTTATCAGCCTTTCCGTTTCTCGTAAACATACTTCCCAAATACACAAACTCATCCACTTGCTCCAAGTATTCATCATTCACAACTTTATTGCACGTTGTTCTCGTACTCTCTCTTTTAAACACCAATATTATAATCGCACTTTTGGTATATCCGATCCAGTCATCTGGAATAAGCTTCCCCCAAAACTTGCCAACATACAGAACCTAGCAGAGTTCAAACGGGTCTTAAAAACCAAATTGTTTAAAAATTATATTTGCAAAACGTAACTTTTTACTCGTGGTGAAATATCACAAAACTGCGCTATGTAAGTTCACTGTTGTTATTATTATTGTATTGACTCAGAAAACTCAGTTTTTTGGAAATACAAAAATTACAGTGAATCCATAATTTTTTATTTTTTATTTTGATAAACGCCCATTGGGTTTTTACAGTAAGAGTACATAGTATAGCAAAACAAGTTAAACTTAACAAAGGTAATAAACATTTTTTAGTAACAAGTGCTCGGCTTAAGAAATGTTTTATTTTACTATAAATCGTATTGTATTCAACTTTTTCTACATATTATAGAGATATGTTAAAATATATATTTTATAGTTAATACATCACAAGAGTACCAATTGCTCCCAACCGTCTAAAAGCCAGTAGGATTATGGCATCCCCGATCAGGGTATGTAGTGAGGATGAAGGTAGTAGGGGAGGGGTTTCAATATGGTGAAGAGGAAGGTTGAGAAGTATCTTACTATTCAGATCTAGTCACCAAAGACTGCTAAAGCCATTACTTCGCTTCTATTCCGAATAGTGGTCTTTCACCAGGGCGATACTTAAAGTATCTACCACTCTGAAACGTGCCGCAAATTTACCATATATAATTTTATGCGACAAAAATGTGTTAGGACACATTTAAATTAAATACATTTTATTTGCGCCCGCCGGGTTGAAGCCCGCGACCTCTGGAATCGTAGTCGAGCGTCTAACCAGTCGACCACGGAGGCCGTCAAAAAATTATTTCAAAAGATGTTTTTCATAATTGTTTATTAATGTGATTTAAGTTGAAAGCAACGACACAGTTAATGGCAATTATAATTTTCGAAGACAAATATTGTTGAAAACACTTGTGATTTTATTAAGAAAGTTTGATGAAGAAAAATCTGTACAATTAGTGGTAAAAGGTGGAAGATAAGTTTAGAACGAGAAAAGTCCTAATTTATTTATAGACCAAGAAAGAGAAATAGTAGCAGTAGAATTTTGTTGATTCGTTGTTTATTAGACGTGAAGTGTTTCGTTGCCTTAATCTTTAAATTCCTCATTAAAATTGAGAGAAAATAATTCAACGAAAAGGCTAAATTACAATAAAAACAACATAACCATTGGAACACGAAATATTGCATTCAAAGGAAAACATTTAAAGCTTTTTATAATCCTTGGTACTGATTTCGACCGTTTGGCAGCTGAGTTCCCACCCGGGCGTCCGCCCATTTGTAGCCATCACCAATATGTATTCCCATAATAAACACATTACTAAATGGCTAATGAGTAAGGACCGTAAGGAAATTGAAGACCTCCTAAAATAGCAGTTGAAATTCTTCACTCATTCCATGACAAACTAGAGCAGGTTAATAAAATGCCCGACCCTAAAAAATTACATTTCTCTTACATAATAACACGATATTATATAAATATTGCATCATAATTCTGTAATAATTCTTTTGACTCCATTTTTATTAGTTTAAAATTTGCATTTTTTTCTTTCTTAAGGTAATGCATTCACTATCAATAATTGTAGGATTGTTAAGATGTAAAATGTACGTATATATGTATCGTATCCACTGTCATTAATTATAGGATTTAGTGCCTTACAACTTTACCTTCTGTCAATGTATCTTATATGATATCAAGAGAGTATTACGGTCAGTGTCTGTTGTATCATTTAGCATTGTGTAACAAATATCAACATATTTTATATAATTCTACTTGTACTCACTGTCACTTACCTCAGAACAGGTTCTATTGACCTAGTGAGGTAGGCAATGTAAAAAAATAATGTAAGAAACGAAAAGAAGTAAAAAAAATGAGAAAAAAATAAAGAGTTTTTCAAATATTTTCAGGTTATTCGTAATCCGAGAATGTATGTCTTTCTTTAAAAAAAAATAATTCAAAAATGTTTCTCGATCATGAAATAATATTAAAGACGTAGTGGTTTTTTAAAAGACGTGTGCAATAAGATCCTCGACTACGAATCCAGAGGTCGCGGATTCTAATCACGGCGGGCGCAAAAATAATTAAATTCAATTTAAATGTGTAATTGTACACGTTATTTAAACACAATGATACATTGTGTTTTTGCGAAACGATCCAGAGTGGTGGATACTCGTAAAAGTTGCTTGAAAATGCTTTAGCCGTACTTAGTGACGACACCTGAATAGCCAGGTATTTTCAACCTTCCTCTTCCCCGTCTCTTTCTCGTTCCCACTACGTTCAGCCTCACAACATACTGCCGCTACAGAAATGGCTTTAGCCGGGTTAAGTGACCAGATCTTAATAGCCAGGTACTTCCCAACCTTTCTCTTCCCTATCTCCTTCCCATCCCTTACTACCTTCAGCCTCACAACATACTGGCGCTACAGAAATGGTTTAGTGACCAGATCGGAATAGCCAGGTACTTCCCTTCATAAATTCCTTCAACCTAACAATATACCCCAATCAGGGACGCCATAGTCCCATTGGTTCCAGACAGTTGGAAGCAGTTGGAGCTCTTGTGCGAAATTCACATAAAAAAATAAAATAAAATGTTTAATCCAATAACAAAAAACATGGCGTCTTTAGTTTCTCTTTTAGCCACCTGCAGAGTTAGTTACCTATGTCAATCCCTAAGTAACTCCGTAATCCAATTTTGTTTCCCATTTGTATACATTTTTAAAAAAATACATAAACAAGGTACAGATAATCTCCAGAGAGGCCAATAAAACATTGAAACTTATTTAAAATGTACATTATCTCAAGTACGGTAAAATGGTGTCGTTTTTTTGTCAAGATAAAATATGCCCTCATATCGAAATGTGTCGGAGACAAAGATTCATTGTGCCTGAAAAAATCCGAGCACAATACTCACATACACCTCACACCTACCAGCTATGTGTGACTTGTCTTATGGCTTAAATGACAGGGTTGGATTTTTCCATGCGCAGATAGAACGTAAAACCAAGGCCGGAGAATAAAACAGTTTATAGTTGATATAGATTGTATTTTTGATCATTTCAAAACTAATATCATTACTATTTCAATAATTTATATTATAATGAAAATGAAATGATAACTTTGTACAAGACTACAGATTTTATTTAAATTATTATGACCGACCGCTTTCGCTTAGCCTAAGTAATCATCATCAGGGTACAAAATTAAACTAAACAAAAAATACAAAAAGTGCTGTTATATATACATACAGAGGGAGAATACAATATAAAATAAAAGTAAGAGAACAGTGAAAAAACTATAGATTAACATTTAAAAGTATGACAAAGAAACAAAGAAAAAACACAGATTATATGAAATAAAAGAAGCAAAACGTCGACTGAGAAGGTGATTAAAGAATAATGGAAAATTTTATGAGTTTACATTAAATATACCAAATATTGGACTACTTAAGAATATGACTGTTAATTTGAATGGTTTTCTTTATTTCTAGTGCTTCTAAATTATTTAATCTGTTGCCATGATAATTTTTATTAAGAATGCGACCGGTTTCGCTTAGTCTAAGCATCATCAGGGCACAAAAATTAAGCTTTACGAAAAATACGCGTGCACACATAGGGACACAATTTAAAACAAAAACAGAGAACAGCATTTAATCTGTTGCCATGACCATTTTTATGGAGAATATGAGCACCGGTGCTTTTATTGAAGGTGTGATCTTTTTTAATAAGATGATGGGCGAATTCTGAAAAACCGTGGTTATTTAAATATCTAAGATGTTTTTTTTTTAGTTTATATATAATTGTTCTAGATTTTACAAAACTTTAAGTAGTTTACCCTGACATCATTTAAGTATGTGACTTAGATTTGAATCTTCGCTTACAAACATAAAGATGAATGCTTCTCACGGAAAATAAATTGAAAGAACGTTAGTAAATTGCAAAAAACGCGTTATTGTTTAAAACGACAATATGGAAAAGCACAAATCGGTAGAACGTTCGTTCAGCAAGCGGAGGGTTACGAGTTCGAACTATTTTTACTTTTTAAGTCAAGCGGAAAATATTGTAACTCCGGCCCTGTGATGTATATATACATATATTTTAATGTCACACCTCACAAAAGCGCCCCTGTGTGTACGGCGTATAGAAATGGAACTATATTCGGCTGAGAAACGTTGTAAGGCGGGTCAAGGAGGGGGCTGTTGAACGTATTTGTTAAGGCGGGCCTTGAAGAGGCTCGGATTAAATGAAGGAGGGAACAGACATGCCGACAGGTATGGAACTATTGTATTGGGTTTATTTGCGGCACGTCCCAGATTGGTAGATCCTCTAAATAGGGCCCTGGTGAAAGACCAACATTCAGAATCGTAACGGTGCTTGGAATGGCTGTAGCCGTGTTTGGTGACCAGATCTGAATATCCAGGTATTTTTTCTTCCTCTTTCCCACCTCTTTCCCTCCCATCTTCTTCAATCTTACAACATACCCCGATTGGGAATGCCCAGCCCCACTGGCTACAGACGGTTGGGAGCAGTTGGGACTCTTGTGCGGTATTCTCTATAAAAAATAAAATTAAAATATAAGTACCTGCTTTTGCGATGTGGATCCGGGTCCTAGTATATAATTAGATTTAAAACGGACAAATTCAGCTGATTAAAAATTAAAAAATTCTTCATAAAGGAAGATAATTTTAAAAACTTTCCGAGATTTGTTCAAAGCCTACTTGTGGTAACAACAAGTTTCAACGCGCATTACAAACCTTCCCTGTTTGATGTGAAACCAAAAAGGTTCCTATTAAAAATAATTAAAATTTATGCTTCATATTTTTTTCGGTCGCATTCCTACTCGGTCACTCTTTTTATAGAAGTTTCCAGGAAAACAGCTTTACCGAAGAATTGCAAATAAAGTTTTGAAAAACGCTTTATGGGAGAGCTTTATTTTTAGTGTTTTATGTGATACCACTGGAGCGAGTAAGATTATGGCACCCTCAATTTAGGTTTACTCTTGAAGTAACAATATATGGAGGGATAGCTAATTTTTTTTACCCAACCCATCCGAAATTGTAATAAATCACTTTTTCCGAGTTTTTACATCGTACACCATGATAGAGAAAGAGACAACAAATTTCTTGGACGGCTTCTAAATACTGTCGTTATGATCTTAAGCTGGTTATTTTCGCTGGTTAACGGCGGGACTCCGCCCACGTTTTTTATTTTGCCACTAAACTTGACACAACTAAACGGTTTTTTAGGTTAGATGCTATATTTTGTTGATAAAAATACTGTGAAAAAGTAACTATACGAATACACAAAAACATTATGTCGATATGTGATATGAATGGATGTATAAATACCGTAGCCTTAGTCTTAGCCACGCCCATTTGCGCCGAGTCATGTTAAAATCATCAAAAACAAGTCCAAAACTGACTTCACTGGCTTTGACTTGGGCTACCTCTTGTATACTCTAAGGGTTGTACTCGTACTTTGAGGCGGAAGGAAGGAAGGAAGGTAGTTGAGAAGAGGGGATAGAAATATAAATACGAAAGACAGTGGTCTGACTGTTTGCATTGCAACCCTAATTTTGTGTGTTTTGTGAGGGTGTTGGAAGCGTGGAGGGGAAGTATATGAGGAAGAGGAAGATTGATTTCTCACTAGGGAAATAATGAGTGTAGCTACCACTCTGACTGGTGACTTAAAAACGTTGTTGATCATTAGGAATCTTGTGCGGAACTAAAAATATGTTACATTTTATTTACAATACAACATCCTGACTAACTAATTAACCATCACGCCATTTTTCCCCAGGAGTAGACAGAGGGGACGGACCGAAATACAACTCTGTCTTGGCACACACCTTGCTTCGTTTACATTCATACACCGTCTCATATATACTCTTCTGTTATTCTGACTCTTGACATGGCCCGACTCTAGCATTTGATTCACTTGATCGTGTCATGTCTTCCTCGGGAGTCCACGACTTCTTCTTCCATTCCCTTTCGCGTCATAGTTTCCTTTCACACATCTTTCTTCATCCATTCGCTGTACATGCCTTAACCATCTAAGCGTTCCTTTCTTGATTCTATTCATAATGCTTACATCAACTTTGCATTCTTTCCGGATATTAAAATAGTACTTTCTAACCAGGGAAAAGTTTAGAGCTTACTGCATCATTAAATGTAATACATTTTGTATATGTATGTGACAAAAACCTTTTAAAAACTTTTGATTTTCATTTCGCATGGTTGACCCTGTACGAACAGAAATAGTGCCTAGTTACATTAGAATACATAGAGTGGTACCTATTCAAGACAGTGTAGACAGTTTTTGATGATTTTTACCGCACTTGGCAGACCTGGGCGTGGCTAGGACTAGGGTATATTTATAGACTTTGGTATTTATACATCCATTAATAGCACATATCGACATAATGTTTTTGTTTATTCGTATAACCATTTTTTCATAGTATTGTTATCAACAAAAATATAGCAAATAACCTAAAAAACCGTTTAGTTGTGTAGAGTTTAGTTACATATGAAAACATGTGAGCGGAGTCCCCTGAGACACAGGAGACCAAGATCATCCTTACAGTACATAAAAGCGGTGTGTTATTTTTGTTGTCTCTTTCTCTCTCATGGTGTACGACGTAAAAACCCGGAGAAAGTGATTTATCGCAAGTTTGTATAGGCTAGGTAAAAAATATTAGCTCTCTCTCCATACATTGTTTCTCCAAGCTAGTTACCAAGAAATGCACAGAAAGATTAAATCTTTTCAACTTTAAAAAATCGTGCAAAACTTCATCAATCAGTTCTTTACCCATCATTTACAGTTATACCTCTAGTATATAGCCTCTAGCCTCTAGCCGAGGTCTCAAGCCTCAGCTAGAGGGTGGAATCGTGGGTAGGTACCACCCCAGCCGGTCCAGGAGCATAATCGCCACTTTTTACCGGACCACTTGAGTTTATTTACAGTCCTACTCGCTCCTCGTTTCTCCGTCCGTTGTGCGCTTTGTAGCAAAGCTCGGACAAAGATATTACGGGGGGTTGGAAGCGTTTAGAAAGGTTCAAACACCCCCTCGACAGCCTCCAGAGGTGAATTGGAACCTTATCGAAATAAGTGCAAAGATTACAACAACGCTACCTTCACATTGCGGATTATATCTTCTCAATTTATGATAAAAATTACCTGCAAATGCACAGAGGAAAATAATATTCACATGCCTACATCGCCCGTAAATTTGGATTGGGTGAGGGAACGACATAACATGAACAGAATGGGGGATACCAAAGGGTTCCTGCGTGACCGCCTTAAAACTGTCAACATTGATAAGATAAGGTTTTTATCAACATTATCGGTGCTTCCTCGACCTTTGCGAGCAAACCCGCAGCCGACTATGTCAGTTGACATATATTTATTTTTATATTAACGGACTGTGATTTAATTATAAAAACAAGTTTAGCCTTGACACCCACGTCAAAGTAACATAGTAAGTAAATCGTGAAGTAACGTAATCGGAATAAAATATCAGTTTTTTTTACGTATGAGCTAAAATTATTATTACAATTACAGGCTACATGTTTTTGCAGAGATTAACGCCCCACGCGGCGATCGAACGAATCATGTACAGAAGACGGCTTAGCGTATTAATACTAGCAGTTACATAACACGAAATGGGAAAAAAGAGCAACAGAGAAAGAACAAAGCCTGAATAATTCGTAAAGAATTTCAAAATTCATTTAGACTGGTATCAATAATTTCAAGACCATGGCTTAGGTTAATAAGTCTCAACATTCTGAACAGTGGAGAATGATACCCATAATTAGTAGAGTGATGATTGAGGAACAGCAATTCATTGTTTCTGAGTCTACGGCAAGGAACGTTGAACTGGATGCGTTGCAACAAAGAAGGTTATATGGACATCGACTAGATAAAGTCGTACATATGCCTTTAAACATCGTTTTCAAAAATTTCACGCAGAATTTATAATTATTATCTTTTTTAAATAAACGGAGCCAGATTGGAACTTAGAATAACGGAGACGGTTATTCGGAATTGTTTTAACTATTTTCAAAAAAATACCTAAAATAAACAGTAAAATCCACTTTGCAAAACAAACTCATTTAACTTTGACGTTTTAAAAAGACAAACAACTGACAACGCCGTAGATAAAATGTGTCAGTGTTGCCTCTGGAGGGCAATGTTTTTACCGAAATTAATGAAAATACCGACACGTTGAGCCGCTTGTGGGTGCTAGATCATTGTAGCTAGTATGTTGATAAACTGATGTTGACAACTTAGTTTAGTATGTCGAGTATGCTTACTTGTCGATTTGTTCTTAGCAATTACATTTCTATAGTAGGGGGGAAAAAAACCTTTTTTAAGTCTTCAAACAGAATATGCTTGGTAACTTTTCTTTTATGGAAAAAAAATTAAGTTTAATTTTAGTAAGTAGGTAATTACAATATCTACACATAAAGCGTCGTTTTTTTTGTTTATATTGTAAGGGATGACATGAAGTGAAACGCAGGTTCAAAGGTTTTATTTAGATTTCAGTAACTCCGTACAACAGCTAAGGAAATAAATATAAGACTAATTTTAGCTATTCAAATAAAAGGTTGTAGTTGGCTTATTTTAGTAAAGTGTAAGTATTCCGAATTTTCCAAAGAAGCGAAGCTAGCAGTCCACAATGGAGTGCTTAAACCAACCCTGATGTATGGCAGTGACGCGTGGAACTGCCAGAGCAAGGATGAAAGTAATAATAATAATAATAGTATTTGCATAATTTGTAGCGCCGTTATTGTGAAAAATAAAATTAAAAAAATAACTAATAATATTCAATAAATAACATGTTCAAAAATATTGTAAAAGAAAAGAAAAAAATAATACTAAGTAACAGGTTTAACTATTAGTTTATTTCTACCAGATGATAACAACTGTACTAAACTAAACTTATAGTTTGATATTGACGTGTTAAATATATCAGCGACATCGGAGTATATGTTGTCTGTTCATTAAAAGACATGTTGATTTCCACGCGAAATTCTAGTCGCTATGTTATCGATTTGTAGACAAGCCTATGTCTAGACGGACGAGCCACGCCAAATCAAGCAGATTTAGTGAACCAAACTGTCACATTTTGTTGGTGATCTGCAGTCGAGCTCGGGAATGTTGACAATTAAAAAAATATATAGATGCGCTTGTGCTAGACACCCAGGCATTACCAAAGTTGCAAACTACGTCTGCTATGTTTGTGTTTTACGCGGAAACATTATATCGGGATTGGCCAAAGTAACATCCTGAGGAACAAATTAACCCTGGTTTACGGTAACAAGTACTTTTTAAACGCGCACTTAATAAATCTAAGATCTAAATTATAAGCCGTAAAATAATCGATAACGCACCCTGACTCTTTGATTGCGAAATATTTAAAAAGATTTTTGTTTCTAGTCAAGAGGGCCGTTAGAAATCACTCTTTCAGCTTTCTAGCTGCCTAAAGAAACCCTCCACAAGCATCCCCAAATATAGAACAACCCCTAGGGTAAACTTCCAGACCTCAGTGTGGAGCTAATGTAATAAATAATAAAGCATTCTCAGAAAGCAGGAAGATATTACAAAAGGATGTGCCACAGTCAAATGATACAAGTCGCTTTGAGGGTCGTTATGAAACGCAAACATAATATATCATCTAATATGAAAGGTCTCATCACGAAAAATCATACATTATGAATTAATGCCGTAAACCTTGCATCAAGGCTAGTCCGTAATATATGAATACCTAAATTAACGTATTAAATTAAATGTAAATAAATCCATATAGGTATAGAAGTCGTGGGTTTGAATCCCGTTGTCCTCAAACATATCGTGTAATTTCACATTTGACCTTTCCTTAACTATGATGTGTAACGACTACACAACGCTTTTAATAACATTAATATCTCTATAATCATCATTAATACTGGCTTTAGATTTTAGGTATTCCTCCATAATACATTAACGCATTGAATGAAAAAATAGTGTTTATGTTAATTAGCACCTATTGGGCACATACGAGATATTTTGTGAAAATCGGGAATAAATTCACCAATAAAATCATGACGTAGGTATATTCATTCTAAAAAACCGCTATGGGATGCAAAGAAACGCGAAGAGTGTGCGGGGGAGATACGAAGCTATTCACGTCTCGCTCTTACTTGACTTCGCTATATAGGGGAACCCGCGAAATGGAATTTCAGTTCGCACTCACAGCGCGTACGATTTACCGCCAGTGGCCAGTAGCTTTCGGGCATCTCTCGGTGGTGGTCCTCTTACCCGTTTGATGAGCGTCAGCCGATGATTTTTCATGTTTTCTGCTTTTAAATTTCAATTATTATCACTGTTGACTTCAAATATGATTTATTTAAGCGATTGGCTGTGAATATCCTTATTTTTCTGATTTTATTTTTTACCTGTGTAATGATTACACAACGCCGGGGCCGAAATAATAATTTAGCACAGTAAGGGACATAGTAAGTAAATCGTGAAGTAGCGTAATCGGAATAAAATATCAGACGTTTTTAAGTATGAGCGAAAATTATCATTTATAATTTTTCCCGTGTATTGTATCAGGTTACGTGTTTTTGCAGACATTAACGCCCCACGCGTCGATCGAACGAATCATGTACAGAAGACGGCTCAGCGTATTAATACTATCAGATTTGCGGCACGTTCCAGTTCAGTAGATACTTTAAGTTTCGTCTTAGTGACAGACCAGTATTTGGGATCTAAACTTTGCCTGAAATGGCTTTAGTCGTGTTTGGTGACCAAATCTGAATAGACGCTTTCTATCCCAACCTTCCTCTTCCCCGCTTCAGCCTCACAACACATCTCGATTAGAGGTGGGGCGGTCCCACTGGTTCCGAACTTCAGAGCAAGAGTATATATGGAGAGAGAGCTAAATATTTTTACCCAACCTATACAAATTTACGATAAATCACTTTCACCGGGTTTATACGTCCTAAACGGTGAGAAGAAAAAAACAAGACAAATTATCACATAATATTGCACCACTTTACGATATGTAAGCATGTTTTCCGTCTCCTGCGTCTCCGGCGATTCCGCTCTTACGTTTTTTTTATGCGACATAACTCAACGGTTTTTAAGATTACATCCTACATTTTTGTTGATAACAATCCTGTGAAAGAGTGGTTACACAAATAATTAAGAATTATGTCGCTATGTGCTATGAATGGATATATAAATACCCTAGTCCTAGCTCTAGCCAAGTCCGATTCAGGAAAAAATAATCAACAATCCTGACTACACTAGCTATCCCTCCTGGTATATTATTGCTCTGAGCTCCGAACAGCTCACGTTCGCAATTCACATTAAAAAGGTGTTTTTTTAATATTTTTAAATCGGATAACCTAGCAAAAGTATCGTATTTCACGTACAGTGCCATAAAAATACCTTATTTTTTTCTTTTTTTATATAATTTTATTGGATAACCGTACGAAATGGGAAAATCCTGTAAACATAAGCCATTTTCAGAGGATTTTCTTCATACCTTGTGACTTTTGTATGTATATACCAGCAGGTATACGGACTTGGCCCCATTGGGGAATCGTCGCCTGGTAATCGATTCCGCCCTTGTGAAGGACTAAATGCTGTAATTTTGAGTTTTTCACAAAACGTGAAGCGTTCAATTGGTTTCGAGTGGAAACTGGAAACGATTGGGTTTTGATCTTAAAGTTATGTTTTTGGGTTTTCGCCGCTCAAGGAGTCACGTTTGATACTACCCCCAACACTAATGTAGGTACGTACATTGGGCTTAGCCGTCAACGTAGAAATCTTTTTCTTAGAAGTCTTAAAACCTGCGTATGGTTGTTAGGAATACAACCTTATTTATACGGAATATTGTCGAACAATTATAACATATAGCAAGAAATTATAGAAAAAGTATACTACTCACTATGCAGACAAATAAGCAATGATACAAAAGACAATATTGTACATTAAATATCCTCGAAATAGAAAGAGTGCAAAAGAGGTTTGTGCGTCACTTGTACATGATGGAGTATACATATTACCCATTTTTATTTTCTTCGTTATTTTTGTGCGGAATGCTAGACTTCCACACCCTGCAAGCCCGCCGGAAGATGTTTTTGGGAAAACATTATTATAAGTTGATTTCTGGAGATATTTATAACCCGTATATACTAAAGGAAATCAACTTGTTTGCCCCAAGTAAGTACATTCGTGCGAGGCATCATGTGGCCTTTTAAACACCGAAAGTCAGAACTTCCTCATACAAAAACATGCCAATATACGAGTATAAAGCGATGGAACTTTTCAATGAAGCTGCATCTTCCTTACATTCATAGAGTTCTGTCTCTTTCTCTTGATGAACGCACAAGAGTGACCGTTAGGTACATAACAATCTACATACTTTCAAATAAAATATTTTTTTACACACATTTTTACACTCGCCAATGCAACGATTGTCTCATATCATATATTTAAGAGTGAACCTCTCTTTTTTCATTGCTCACATTATTTACGTTATTAAATCATATATAATGCGTCACACTACTTCAGTTGGTACTCATATAACTCCTTCGGATATATAATACCTTGTCTTTATAATAATAATAATAAATGGATAACTTTTATAGTGCCGTTTTCGTGAGAAAATCACCTCAAAGGTGCTATTAATGTTAAGTTTATTTTATTACACTATATTTGCATCTACAATATTTTTATACACTATATGTGTATCTGCAATATTTTTATATGGTTCATCTCTTAATGTATTTGGTGAACAACTGTTTTTTTTAGATATCTTTTAAATAAATACAAAAGACTTTATTGTACAGATGGTAAAGTCAAGTTCAAGAATGAACATGGTTTAGAAGCAGTCCGTGAATTGAATCACATCATGTTTTCAATATTCAGACTTTGACATCACGTTCCAGATCTGGTTACTAAAGATAGCTAAATCCATCACATTCACATTCATTATCATTCTATTGCCACTCCTATTTCTTATTCCTACCATCGCACTCCTGTGCAATATACCATGTTCAGTTAAAAGTTTAATTATAATATTATATAAATTATCACAATAAAAAGGATTAAGAGAAAGTGATTATATTTTATTCAACATCCTCAAACGAAAGCGCGCCTTACTCAGGGAGCATTCTGTCGGTCGCATCAGCGCTCATTACATGTATTTTATTTTGTATTTAATATTCTTTTGCCAAAGTACTTAATTGTAGTTTAACGAGATGACGATTTCTAAAGAACAATAAAATAAATAAAAAAATATCAGATTTTATTATTGTTATAATATACTCTGAATCTGACCTGAGAATAAGGAAGGTTCTGGCTCTGACGCGAACGATTGTTCGGATCAAAGAAAATGGCCCAAGGTTACTTCATCTCAATGGCGCTGAATAATTTAGTAGAACAGGCTGGAAGTTTGTACAAATGTTGGTCCAAATCATTTAATGTTTATCGCGATGATTTCAAGTTTTGAAACGTCTAAGGACCCGGTTTCACAAAGAAGAAACAGTCGACATAAATTAAATTGTAAAGAATTGTTGTATTTATTTTGTTATTTCGTGTGAAAGTTGGTACAATGATTACGTGATCACGAGGAGTTTCTTTAGATGACTGTGTGAAGGCGAACAATCTAGTAAAAAGGGTGAGAAAATGTGAGAGATTTAGACCGAAACCGTTTAACCGGTTATTGTTATTGTTGGATTTCGAAGAGATAATTTGTTAGGTTCTTACCTTCTTACTTTTCATCCAGTTCCTACCTTATCCAACCATTTAACTATTTTCGATTTCCGTATTCAACAACACCGAGTTTGAAAACAAGTGACAATCAAGAAACAGAAGAGAGTTTTGTGAAAAAAACGTGTTGTTCGTCGGTATCTCGTTTGGTCGTATGGTTTGTTGTTCTTCAGATAATATTAAATAGAGTATTTTTGCTATGGTGTTTGTTAATAATACAATGTGTACGAATAATCAAGAACTTGAACATCAACTTCATCGGTGAGTGAATTGGTTTCCTACTTCCTTTACTATATAATCTCTTCACATCCATAATTAAACACTTCCTTCAAGTAGTTTACATATATATATTTATTTAAAAAGTGATTGTAATCGTACGATTATTAACGTTTTGCTCCCTGGCGGTACAAATTTGTACCCGTCTATAAAACTTCACACCAAATCTTCTATACCAAAAACAATTTTAGTCACATTATTCCTGTGAGTGCATTATTGGAAATTATTTTGTACGTAGGCCAGTTTTTAAAGCTTTTTTTACAAAAAAAGTGATACCAGGAAAATCAATTTTACATAGAGCTGTCACATGGTTAGTCGAGTTTTTTTAGTGCTTGTTTGAAAACATAATTATTGTGATAATAGATTCAGGTATGTGTGTTTTTGTATATTGTTATTTCAATTTGGTTCATAGCCAATAACGTCGTTATCTGTCGAAATTATAGGGTATCAAAAAATAAACATTTATGCAAACATTTTTATTTTTTTTTACTTATTGCCTGACGGTACAAATATGTACCGGGTGAGTTTTTCGAAAATTCCAAAAAAAACGGATTGATTTCTATGTAATGAAAAATATATAATTACAAAAACAATTTACGAAAGTCCTCTTAATCTATGTTTTGGGATCAAAGTGTTATCTTAGTTCTGTTACATTCGAGTACAAAATATGTATAAGACGAGATATTGGATGAAATTATTGGGAATATTTCAACTTTTGTCGAAATATTTTCTATAAATATGAATTCGTAACCGAGGATCTTAGCTGCTCGGCTAAGGTGGTTGTCAAGTGCGTGAATTCCTTTAATGTACGTCATCAGTATAAATATTAAAATTCAATAACTAATGAGAAATTGTTTTCATGGGTTATTAATTATTTTCCGCAAAGCTGACAACTCCACTTTAACAGACCACAAACGCTCCTAGCACTAAAATTTTCTAAACTTTTATAGATTTTTAAAGTTGAAGAATGCCAAAATATGAGAAATTGAGAATTACATTTCACACATTGATTTTTAAAGGTTTTCCCTTTTGAATATCTTTATGTTATAAATACAAAAACAATTAAGTTTCAAGAAATCAAATAGAAAAGAGAAAAACAAATAAATAAAAATATTGTCTTACTCCCTCTTCTGGCAACTTGCAAAGATATCACTGTCAAGCTGTATCAGCATTTTATATTTTCAATTTTAGTGATCGAATCTTTTGTACATACAAAATTCATTTCATCTTTTTTATACCACTTTTTTCAAATAATCTTAAATAATGGTATAAAGCCTGGCGGCATCTTACATTTTGATTGTCTTCTATTGTTTTTCTTTCGCCTGATCTAACCCTCATTTCCGATTCAACTATTACAGTTGAGAAACTTGAGAAAATTGCTCTATTACAAGTCACTGAAGAGATGAACTCCTAGAATTGTATTGTAGGCGTGTCTAATGTGCCCGAAGCACAATTTTCCTTACTTTTGATGTGGTACCAAAATTATTTCTCGAACAGACAATCAATTACATCGCATTTCACCTAGCCAGCTAACAGTAGACTAATGTTTTGACACGCACTTGAAAAATGACACAGTGAGTTCATCGTGCAGAACCGTGATCTGAATTAAATTGCTAGAATTTTTTTACGAATATTGAGTGGAGTGAGTGCAGAAGAGGATCTCGGGATAATAATACTGTAAGAATAAAAGTTGTCGGAGGTTGGCTATCATCAGGGCAATCTTAGTCCTGCTGGCTGCAGTCCGGAATACCTCAGCGAAACTGTACTAATACAAGACGCGTAGATATCGAAATCATAAAATGCGGCGTCTTTCGCAAATATCGATGCAATAACAAAAAAAGGGCGTTGAAACTCGAGCAAAGCCGGGTATCAAAGCTAAATAACAGATAATGTGGAATATATTTCAAGAAAGTGCTATGAATATTTAACAATGCTATAACAAGAAAACGATGAAAAAGAGATAATGAGAAAATGCATGACACAGGGTGGCCAAAAAATATCTTCACGATCAAGTCGTGAAATCGGCCGCCATTTTTGTTTTTATCTGTTTTGACAGTTCATAATAATGATTCGATGAGCAGGTAGGATACAGTTTGACACAATTAACTTTGCAGTGAAAAATAGATTTTTTTTTTTAAATAGCTCGTTTGTTGGTTAGTTCCTTTTTTGGCCGCCTGCAATATAATTCGCGCCAAACTGTACATGTAATCATTTTATTTTATTATTTATTTTTTAAGTTTTAATAATAAGGGTTTCGTGTTTTTTACGCAGTCTTTGCATGACGAAAATAAATAAATAAATAACTGATAATTAAGAGTAATTCAGTATTCAATCATTAAATCTCATTTTGAAATGGCAGTTGTTAGGTTAATTTTTGACCACACTGTATCATGCGTTTTTACGATTTTACTTCAAAGCGCACAGATATAAAACTTCCGTGGGAAGTTGTTAATAAAAAGGTGCTAAGCGAATAGATGAGGCAAATGTTGATGGAAGAAGTTATTAGGGTCGACCGCAGAACATATTATGCAGAATTATAGATATTTTCAGTATTGCCCTGGAATATATAAACGATTTCCTTTTTTGAGTACGTACGACCGCACGAGTGTTGTATTACAGTATTTGAAACAATAATTAAAATTATTAAATAATAATAAGAATATCTCCAAATCCCTACCTACATAATAAAATAAAGAGCCTTCAATTAAAGCACTGGTGCACATATTCTCCACAAAAATGGTCATGGCAACAGATTAAATAATTTATTAGCACTATAAATAAAGAAAACCATTAAAATTAATAGTAACATTCTTGATAGTCAGTTAAATTTGTCCAGTAGTCCAATATTAGGTATATTTCCAGTAAACTCATTTTTTTCATTATTCTTTTATCACGTTCTCAGTGACGTTTTGCCTCTTTCGTTACATATTATCTGTCTTTTTCTCTCTGTTCCTTTGTTATAATTCAAATGTTATTCTTTTGTTTTCTCACTGTTCTTTTATGTTATGTTATATTGTGTTCTCCCTCTGTATGTATATAGAACCGCACACTATGTGTTTTTTTATTTGGTTTAATTATATTTTTTTCTTCATTATTCTTTAATAACCTTCTCAGTTGACGTTTTGCCGCTATCAATTCATATTATCTGTCTCTTTCTCTCTGTTCCTTTGTTTTTTTAATGTAACTCTTTTGTTTTCTTACTGTTCTCTTATTTTATTAAATATTGTGTTCTCCCTCTGTATGTATATATAACCACATACATTGTGTTTTTCGTTAAGTTTCATTTTATACCCTGATGATGCTTAGGCTAAGCGAAACCGGTCGTATTAAAAATTAAAATTAAATCAGTGGTCTTATACAAACTTATTTTTTGAATCATAGATTTTGGTATACTTTTGCAAGAAATTAATTGCTAATGCGGAGAGCTGAGAGTTTTTTCGTAAATATTATTAAAAATATATTAAAAGTGTAGGCAGTGTTAACATAATTTTATTGTTACTAGAGACGCATTTAAAAACGAAAAATAAATAATTTCTATTCATAGCCAAGTTAATTTCGGTCCGTAGTTCATTCCAACGCTATTTCGTCATAATATATATATAATCAACAAATTGTTTGCACCTAGTCAATAAAACAACGTTCACGGCGTTATGAATTTACCAGCCTGCGTGGTGTAGTGGAAAAAATGCGGACACCGGATCCGAAGCTTGTAGGATCAAACGAAAAATTAATATTTCTTAGTGTAATGATATTCGTATCAAACATCAAATCGGAATGTAGTGAGTTTGAATTCCGTGGAAACCAAAAAATAATCTGAATGTTCTGTTGTTGACTTCCGTCTCGTTCTATCGCAAGTTCCAGAGTGGGAGATCATCTCAGTATCACCCTTGTGACAGATTAAAAATACAAACGTTGCTTGAAATGGATATGGACTTACCATGATCTGAATTTCCAAATACTTCCCAACCTTCATCTTCCCATCTCTATTCTTCCCCTCTCCATCCACCTTCTCAAAATTCCTCAAATTGGGGAAGTCATAGTCCAACTGACTTCGGGCAGTTAGGATTCTTGTAACTCAAGCCATTGTCTTGAAATTTTTGGTACCAGTCTAAATGATTTTTGACATTCTTTACGACTACCAAAACTTTGACTTGACCTTGGCTTTGATTTGAATGTTCTTTCTTTTGTATATTTAGTCCTATTTTTGTCATTGCTTCATTATAGTATTATGTATGTGCTGTTCTTTCTCTGTTGCTCTTTTTTCCATTTCGTATTTAGTATTTTCTTTGTAATTGGACTTCAATCCGTTAGTTTATAAATAAATAATAAATGAATGATTTTGTCAAACAAGCAAAGCTACCAAACCACAATTGAGTTCCGATACCAACCCCGATATATGTCAGAGTAGCATGGAACTGGCAAAGAAAGGATGAACATAGACTGTTCGCAATATAAATGAGATCCCTGAGGGGTATGTGTGGTAAAACCATGTACGAACTTAATACGAATGAGATCGGAAAACAATTCTAGTCCTATGTAGAGTAATGAACGAGATTAATAAAGCTACGCTTTGATGTTTTCTACATGTAGAGGGGCACAAGTCGAAATGAATGTCTGGAGAATAAATGCCGCACAAGTTCGTGGAACAAGAGGTGGGGGACGACTCAGTAAGATATGTCACAGTTAAGTGAATCAAATACTTTAGTTCTGTCACGTCTTGACTCAGTATAATTGAATAGAATGTTACGACTTTGTAAAGGTATATTTTTATTATTCAGCGTTGAGGTGGTTTTTCACGAAAACGGCGATATAAAAATAATCAAAACTAGCAGATAAAAATCCGCTTCCGCGTGGTTTAGTCACGACGCACACATCAAAAGGAACATAGTGAGCAAATCGTAAAGGACCGCAATCGGAATAAAATTTCAAACTTTTGTATGTATGAGCATTTTTTCCATCGAACGTGGCAGAAGACGGCTTACGGTATTAATACTATCAGATAGCAGATAAAAACCCGCTTCCGTGTGGTTTAGTCACGACGCACACATCAAAAGGAACATAGTGAGTAAACCGTGAAGGACCGCAATCGGAAGAAAATTTCAAACTTTTGTATGTATGAGCATTTTTTCCATCGAACGTGACAGAAGACGGTTTACGGTATTAATACTATCAGCTATTTTTTTAAATAAACAACCAAGAGTGTATCAGAATTGGAAACGTGTCAAGTGTTGGTACAACGCAGTAGTACGTATGATTGTGAATAAGGCAAGGAGTGTGTTGAGAGTTGTAAGGTGTTAGGAACGTCTAGGTAGAACCCCAATTCGTAAAACGTATAAACGTTGCTTTAAATGGCATTAACCGTGTTTGGTGATCAGATCTGAATAGGTAGGTACTTCTAAACCTTCTTTTTTTCAATACACTTTCCTTCCCCGCTCTCTTCAGCCTAACCTTCTTCTTCCCCATCTCCTTACCCTCCCCACTACCTTAAGCCTCACAACATACCCCGATTGGGGATGCCATAGTCTCACTGGCTCTAGACGGTTGGAAGCAGTTGGGACTCGTGTATGGTATTCACCAAAAAAATAAATATATATAAATAGATTTTTTTTCATGTGACATTTAAAGTAACGGAATAACTGAATTGTATTTATGAATGTAGATAAAGCATGATGATCGTACCAGGTTATAGGAGTGTGGCATTCTATCCTGTATGTTTACCTCTGCAGATAAATGCGTGAAAAGCTAGTTTTTATAAGACGACCTCTAAGAAAGCCACAAAAATGACAGCACAACTGTCGTTGAGAAAAGTTGTAAATTACAATATAAAACAAACAAAAGAATGTATGAAAACATTTATGAATTTTAAATCCCTAAACACGAATTTTAGAAAAAGCAATGAAAAACTTTTTTAGCTAAAACTTTGGCGAAAAAACATTTAAAAAATCTAGTTTTTTACTCAATGAAATAAAAAGTTTTTATTTTAAATTTCTTCATTGGTAGCAGCCACCAACGTACGTCTGTGCCAAGAATGTTTCTCTTTGCGTTCAGTATGATTTTTTTCCTTTCCTCTGATTTTTTCAGCAATTTTCCACCGTCATTATCACGGCAAATGTTTTGCGGTAACAACATTAAGAAGATATACAAGTCATTACCCAATAACTGTCTTCGCGGGGCAGACGTTAGGAGTCATGAATCCACGTTCAGAGGTTGCCGAAAAAAACAATTCGACTGAAAAAATATTTTAATTCACAACGACACACAAAATTAGTGCCAAATCTTTTTTACATTTTCCTATTTTTCATGATTAAGTTTAATCAAGTTTAATATTATCATTGTAAAGATCTGGTAGATTTAGTTTTTAGTACTTGACAAACACTATTTCTACAATTCAATTTCATAAGCGGAGAAAAACTAATGGCAAATCACATTATAAAACAATTAAGAACAACCTGACTTTGGCAAAGTAATAATAGTTTCTAATTACTTAATGGGGGAAAACATATTTCAAAGTTAAATATATATGTATAATAGAATTTCAAGAAACGTAATGAATAGGATTAAAAAAGGGACGCTTAGAAGCAGTGGCGGCTCGTGACTTTTTAGTGTGCTAGAGTGCTAAGATTGAAAAAAAACGTCATGATTGATGTTTTTGTGGCCGAAAATGAATTTAAAAAAATACATATGTAAATATATATTGTATGAAGATTTTCAAGATTTTTCAGTTTGGGGGGGTCATTGACCCACCAAAACTGAAAAATCTTCATACAAAATATGTATTTTTTTTAATAAAATAAAAATCATTTTCGTCTACAACAACATCAAAAACGTCGTATTTTTCAATCTCAGCACTCTAGCAACCTAAAAAGTCACGAGCCGCCCCTGCTTAGAAGGTTTGGACATATAGAGCGAATTAACGAAGAAATGAGTGTGAAAATAATATATGATGCGAAAGTGAATGGAAGAACAAGTCAGGGACGCCCGAGGAAGACATGACACGATCAAGTGAATCAAACACTTGAGTCGGGCCATGCGAAGAGTTAGACAACGGAAGAGTATGTACGGGACGATGTATACATGTGAATGGAGCAAGGAGTGTGTGCCAAGACAGAGTTGTAGGACGGTCCGTAATTTCTGCCTACCCTTGCGGAGAAACGGCGTGGTGGTTAGTTTAGTTTAGTTTAGATTAACCTCTAATGTGCCGAAGGTGCCAATAGGCACCGGGTATTCATCATCATCTTTTCAGAAGTTCTTATGCTTTTAAACAAAATAATCAATGTGTCGAGTTATTTAACATTGCTTTAAGTTCCGTATAAGTCGAGTAATAAATATTAGAAGTTTGCTTACGTTAGTGGGGCAGAAAAAAAAACGATTTAAAAGTGACATTACTTATTTATTACGTTTGTATTTACAGGAAAATCTAGTGTTGTTTTATTTTTATTTGTAAGTAAATTTATTCAGCCACATGAAAATATAATAAAACCACGAAGAGAATTCATATTTCTAAATCAAACTTTTTTTTTGTGGGTTTTTTAATTTTATTTAAACAATAATAATTATTATTTTAAATTTTTAAAAAACCATTTTTAGTTAAAAGCTCTGCGATGTAATTATTTTTACCAAACACGGCTAAAGCCATTTCAAGCAACGTTACGATTCTTAATGGTGGTCTTTCACAAGAGCGATATTTAGAGTATCTACCACTCCGTCTGTTAACCGTGTAATTTAATCTGAAGATGTTCAGGCAAAATGAAACAAAAAAATATATTACCATTATTAAAATGTTTGATAAATTTTGTGGAATCAGAAATCAATTTCGACTAGAAACAATATCATTGTTTTAATGTGAAATATCATCTTAAACGTAATTCAATGAATGCCCCTCCTTCGGTTTGCGATCAGAATACAATAATATTAACTTTCTCGTATTAATTAAATGGTTGCCTGGGAACGTAAACACTTTTGATTAATAAATAAAATTCATGGCCTGTTCAAAAGAAAAGGTGAATTTTGAATTTTCGCGGGTTGTGTACATTCGACTATCGATTTTTTTTTGTTATGTTGGTACACTTATGTTATAATTATCAGCCATTTTGGATTAGTGGTTTGTTTTTGACAACTGGAAAGGTTAGTCACGTTTTTGTGTGTTCTTCGATTTTTTTACTTTTTGAAACAGAACATATGTGTACCAACATAACAACAACGAAAAAATCGATAATCGAATGTACACAGCCTGCAAAAATTCAAAATTCATCTTTTCTTTTGAACAGGCCTCGTATGCGGCACGTTCCAGAATGGTAGATACTCGATATCATCCTGGTAAAAAGACCACCATTCAGAATGGAACTTTGCTTGAAAAGACAATATTCGTATTTAGTGACCAGATCTGCATAGCCAATTTCTTTCCCACCTTACTTTTTCCCATCTCCATCCCCTTCCTACTACCTTCAGCATCACAACATATCCCAATTGGGAATGCCAGTCTCTAGAATGCTCAAGACGGTTAGGAGCAGTTCCCCATTTGGGGTAGGTTGTGAGGCTGAAGGTAGTGGAGAAGGGAAAGAGACGGGGTACATAAAGGTGGTGAAGTACCTGACTATTCAGATTTAGTCACCAAACGCGGCTAAATCCGCTAAGGCACATGTATTTAAAATTAAATTTAAAATAATTAAATATTTTGTGTACCCGGATTTGAACCCGCGACCTCTGGATTCGTAGTCGAGAGTCTTAACCACTCGACCATGGAGGTGATGCCTTTTTGAATGACATAAAAACTTTAGTCGTTTTCTTTCATTTTAAATAAAACTTTGCAACTTAGAAGCGTTTGTTTCTTTTTGACAAACAAAATCACGAAATTATTTTATTTTTATTTTAGTATATTTTATTAACGCCCTTTTTTTTCATGTGAATAGTCCACAAGAGTCTCAACTGCTCCCAACCGTCTAGAGCCATTGAGACTATATCATCCCCAAAAGGAGTATGTTGCGAGGCTTAAGGTAGTGGGGTGGGAAAGGAGATGAGGAAGGGGAAGGTTGGGTTAGGTTAGGTTAGGTTAGGTTGGCTATTCAGATCTGGTCACCAAACACTTTGGTCTTTCACCAGGGCGATACTAAGAGTATCTACCACTCTGGAACGTGCCGCAGATATACTATATTGTATTTTATATCAATGAAATGTGTTAAGACACATATTAATTTTTAAAAATTATTTGCGCACGCCGGGTTCGAGCTCGCGACCTCTGGATTCGTAGTCAAGTGTCTTACCACTCGACCATTGGAGGCCGTCAAGGCCCTAAAGGCTTTTACATAAAATACATTTTAGATAAATAAAAGAATACAATAAATGAGTAGAATATAACATTAAATAAAAGAGTTTTAAAAAAAGGTTAGTACGTAAAACCCAAGTATGTAAATATGGCGTAGGTTTTACAATTAGTTATATTAACAGTATATTTCACAAAATAGTGTAATACGTACATAATACATAGCATGATAAATTTGAAGAAGTTAGTAAGTAAAGTGTAAGTATGTTATTGCAGCTTAATGTAGTTACAACTAGTTATATTATTTTAGAAGTTTGCATAAATAATATAGTACATGGCATAATAACAACAACAAAAATGAACGATTATTATGTTGATTGAATTATTGATAGTTTGATTGTATTCGCCCCATACCGTTTTATACGACTCGTTATAAATGCGTAACGTTTCGAATCGATTCCACAAAACAAAAACTTATTTATTTTACCCAACTTTTGATACTCTTTTATCGAAATTCTGTTTCTTATGGAACAATTAAAAAATACAAAACAAAAAAACAGCTTCGCATTATCTTAATGCTGCTAGCCCATGGTGGAAATCACTTCACTTAATCACGGATTACCTGAACATTTCTGAGGGAAAGAACTTTGCTAATTTTATAACAGGAGCTCAGTGTTTCAAAGTAAAGATTACCAATCTCAAGTTATCGAATAAGAGTGCTTTGTTCATTCTTCCATATAAAATATAATCTGCTTGAGGGTATTTTAAAACATAAATTAAAATGTTTAGTCGACATCATATTAATGTTAGAGCGAAATAATAATATTAAGAAGAAAAAAGTTTCGAAAACAGCTGTGCCTTCATCGGAGTTACAAAGCAAACAAAATAAGTAATATTGTTTCAATTATAATATCGTTGCCGGAAAGAAAAAGGGCTGAAGCGCAGTTTTGGGAAGCTTACACAGGAGCACTTTAGAGTTTTTTTTATTTTTTATTATAAAATACATAAGAATTCAGTACCTAGTTAGATTATCAAAAAAAAAGTTAACTCAGGTAACTCACTGTGTTACCTGAAGCGATGAAAAGCTTTAAAAAAGTCATAAACTTGTGTCGCTTGAGTAAAGCCTTCTCCCAAATGGTAAATATATTTTAGATGGCCGAAGGACCACAAAAGTTTGTAGAATCAAACGAGAGTCAGAGCATTCGATGCAGAATAAAACATTGATCAAAACTACATATGTAACTAGTTTTTAACTAAAGTGTCGCTTAAGCTTTTTTGCCATTCCAGCGACGATATTCTATCACAAAACTCTACTAGTTTCATTAAAAAACAATAATACTTATTAAAATTAAAAAATTAAAACTTAAAGTTGAAATTTTCTTGATTTAAAATAATTAAAAATGACTTACAATTTCTTAGAAATCCTTAAGCAAACCTCCAGATTTGTTTTCACTTATTAAAATTTCTTCAAAATTAACTGATATTATTATCAAACGCAGACTCTGTAGGAATTCAAGAAAGTTGAATTTGTGCAAAGAGCCAGTTGAGGCTCTAGAAATATTCGTACAGTAATTTAGGGGTTGGTTGTGGGAGATACAACAGGCATGATGTCTAGGCCCTTACTGGGGCGGTTCGCTGGAATCATCCCTAAGAAAGATTCCGCGGAGCCTGAGTAATGCAGAGGGGTTGGAGAAAGAGGCGGGGGTGTAAGTGGTACAATGGAGAAGGGGTGGTTTTATATTGTTGGATATTTGTATTTGTTTAACAAATGTACACGTGAAGTGGGGCAGAAGAGTTCGCAACCCGGCTAGCGTATATTAATTCAATGTAATTTATTTGTATTATTTCACTTACTCGCGTAAGTAAATTAACGTTTTGTAAAAATATTTGCGTAAGTTCCAGAGCTGTGGATACTATTACTATCTTCTTAGTGAACTACATCTTTCAGAATCAAGACGTTACTTGAAATAAATGTTTAATTTTAATCTTGAAACAAAAGTTCTATAATTTATTTATGTACGAGTATTCCTTGCACATAGAAATTCAAAACCATTGTGCATATTATTTAACATTATAGTTTTTTAAAGCAACCTCTGTAGCGTAACGGGATACGTATTTGACTTAAGCCGGGAGGTTACTGATTCTATTTCAGTTGCCTTGACATTGTCATACATTGTAGATGTTTTTTTTTTAAAGAATGTTTATATTAATTTTGAGAAAATGCATCATTTTCAAATCGTCAGTCCTAATTACATAGGAATGAATAAGATTTTAAAAGGTTCTCCTGTGACTTTTAGAGTATGTCATTAGCTCCGTGATCGAGGAGTCTCCGACTACGAATCTAGAGGTCGCAGGTTCAAATCCCTGTGTGCGCAAAGTGTTATTTCACAATTAATTCACAAAATAATTATTATATTAAATAAAACAATAAACTTTGTAAAACACCACTTTATTTAAGTTAACCGCCAACTTTTGTTTATCTTTTTTTTTCAAGCTTCGTCAAGGTTTTCACATCAACTAGCTCTGACGAAGCTTGAGAAAAGCGAAACTGGTTAGCGGTTAACTCAAATAAAGTGGTGTCTTACAAAGTTTATTGTTTTTGCTTCCTTCTATTTTATTTTTAATAATAATTAATAATTCACCAAATCTGAATAGCCAGGTATTTACATAACATTCCTCTTTTCCATGTTGTTCTCTTCAGCATCACAAAATACTCTAATTAGTAATCACATAGTGCCACTGGTCCTGTCAGTTGGGACTCTTGGACGGTATTCCCATAAAAAATTAAGTTGCCTTAAAATGTAAGAAAATAATTATTTAAATATAGTAATGGTCTCTACAGCATATCAGTTAGTAGTCTACGCATTTGGATTTTTTAAACTCTAAAATATATTTACATGAACTTTTTATGTTATTTGTTTAGTTACTAGTTTAATAAACCTCAAAAAACGCTCCAAAATGAATTTTAGACGAGTCTTAACCTACTGAACAGAAAATCCCTAGAAGTGAGAAAACCGATGTAGTAACATAATACCATTAAACTCCTGGACCCAGGCCAATGAAATTGATTTTTCATTAAAAAATATTTTTAATTTTTGAAAACTTTCAACTTTTTCACCCGAAGTAAGTGAAATTTCCCTTAATTTTGGCACATCAAACACGCCCACAACGCACGTCTTTGTGTTTACCTTTGCAGTGTCCTAACCGAATATATTATCTCACGCAATACAGCACGAAAAGCGTAATTAAATGTAGTCACTAATTACACGATAAGTTGTGTGAAGTTCCATCCATTTGCCCAAAACACTGCGGGGAAATGGCGTAGTGGTTGATTAATTAATTGATTTAATTTAATTACTTTTTACAAGGCTACAAATCCTTATATTTACGGCAGCTAAAAAAACTCTGAATTAATATATCTTGTTTTGAAAAGGAAGTAAGTCGGCTACCCGCTGCTAGCATCGAACTCTATCCATCCGACTGCTAATCAAAAACCCTACCCACAGGGTTATTGAACGCTATTTACGGCCCTCTACACTAGCGACCAAATTCTTTTGCAAAGGTAATCGTCAATAAATCGTTACTGCAGCTCTGCTACCCTACTTAAATACGCTTTTTCTACAGATTTCCATGTTTTATTTTTTTATAATATGTAACTAACAAACCATCACATCGTTTCCCCGCAGAGGTAGGCAGAAAGGACGGACCGCCATACAACTCTGTCTTGGCACACACTCCTTGCTTCAATCACATTTATACATATCCTATGTTATTTTGACTCTTTATATGGCTCGACTCAAGTATTTGATTCACTTGATGGTGCCATGTCTTCCTAGAGCGTCCCCACTTCTTCTTCCATTCACTTTCGCGACATTCATTAATTTCCTACTCCTTTATTCGTCCATTCGCTCTATATGCCCAAACCATCTAAGCGTATTTTTCTTGATCCTGTTTATTACGGTTACATCAGCCTTGCATTCTTTCCGGATATCCACATTTTAACACAGTCATACGTGGTTTTATCGCACATACGTCTCAGGGATCGAGTTTCTACAGCATTTAGTCTACTTTCATCCTTCCTCTGCCAGTTCCATGCCTTACTCTCATACAACAGGAGTTGGTATAGGCACTCAATCGTGGACTGCTAGGTTCGCTTTTTTGGGCAATTTATTATTTACGCCAACAGCGTTCAGTCTTCCATAAATGGAGTTTCCTGCATTCACCCTTCTTTCAATATCCTTATCAGCTTTTCCGTCTCTCTAGAACATACTTCCCAAATACACAAACTCATCCACTTGGTCCAAGTATTTATCATTCACAACTACATTGCACGCTGTTCTCGTATAATATATAATCACTAAATACCTTTTAACCGGTTAGTAGCTGAGTAGACAAATGCATCGGGTTCCCACCACCCAGGCATCGCGGTTTCAATCCTGTGCTCACTAAATTCCACCATCATTGCACAAACAATATTTTCCATATCTGCTTATAATGGTGAAACTAAAGAGAAATCAAATATTTTCAGGTTATTCGTAACCCGGGAAGGTTCGTCTTTCTTTAAAAAACAAAAACAAACCTTTGGGCTCCCTCGGAGATCAGATGGAATGAATCAATGCAATTCACTTGATCGTACAATTTTTACTACGGATGTCGCCAATTTCTTCTTCCATTCACTTGCGTGTAAGTTTTAAAATGTGAATACCGCACAAGAGTTCTAACTGGCCGGAGTCAGTGGAACTCTGACATCCCCACGTGTTGTATGTTGTGAAGCTAAAGGAAGTGGGGAGGAGAAATACATGACCTGTTCAAAAGAAAAGGTGAATTTTCAATTTTCGCGGGCTGTGTACATTCGATTATCGATTTTTTGTTGTTGTTATGTTGGTACACATATGTTTATCATATGTTGGCATTATCAGCCATTTTGGATTAGCGGTTTGTTTTTGACAACTGGAAAGGTTAGTCACGTTTTTGTGTGTTCTTCGATTTCTATCTTTTGAAAAAAATGGATCAAAGAATAAAATCCATGATTTTTTTTTCACAACTCCAGGACGCTCATCGTCATTAACATCTTCTCGGCCTTCTGTAAAGCGCTAGTACCATTTATAAACACTTTTTTGAGACAAAGTAGACTCGCCGAATGCCACAGTCAACATTTTAAGTGCGTTGGAGCACTTTAATCCATTTTTAACGCAAAATTTAATACATATTCTTTGATCAATTTTTTTCAAAAGTAAAAAATTGAAGAACACACAAAAACGTGACTAACCTTTCCAGTTGTCAAAAACAAACCACTATTCCAAAATTGCTAATAATGCTAACATATGATAAACATATGTGTACCAACATAACAAAAAAAAACGATAATCGAATGTACACAGCCCGCGAAAATTTAAATTTCACCTTTTCTTTTGAAAAGGCATATGGGGAAGATGAAGGTTGGAAAATAACCCGCTATTAAGATCTGGTCACTAAACACGGCTAAATCCATTTAAATCCAACGTTTAGCGATATTGAGAGTATCTTAATTATGAGTGAAACAACGCATATAAATTAAATTTAAAGTATTGCGCACGACGGGTTTCGAACACATGGCCTCTGCATCCAGAGTCGAAGAACTTAACCGCTCGGCCGCGGATTATTACGGTATATGATTTGATTAACGATGTGTGTATACAGTACTAAAATTTAGTCTGGGTTTTATTAATTTAGTGAAGGTCATTTTGAAAAATTGATCATTATTTAGATAGGAAAAACTGGTAAAAACTTGCCTAGAGATGCCGTTAACTATAAATAATTTATTTTGTGAGTACGTACGTACAAGTTTAAACTTTTCAAATTTAGAACTGATATTAATTGAAATTGACAAATTTTAAAAATTATCTTTTCAAATCCCTACCTACCTGATAAAAGACCTACCTATAATTTATTTTAACAGAAATTATTCTATATTTGAAATGGGCGGATTAAAGCAACTCATATTCTATCTTGGCAAGTCAAGTTACAAGGTTACATCCCGTGATTTTTCTCATTTTAAAACAGAGACAAATTTTAAACATTGTTTTATGAAATCATTAATAATCTGTTAGTTAGAAAACTTTTCTCGTCCCAGTGATTATGAACTTCGTAATGAATATTTTAAGCTAAGTTGAAAATACAAATTTCTTAGAATTTTCAACTAAATAATTGTTCTCGCAGAATAATACATTATTTGAGGTGGAAATAATTCAGAGAAGCGTATGATAATTTAAATATAAACAAAGGACTATTGTAAATTAATATTTTTAATTATAACATATGTAAACAAGATAAACTCTACACGGGTGAACCAGACTATGCAGGGATATGGTAGTAGATTCTTAATTATTTAAAAATTCCTTTTAATCAGTCGTGGGTTCAATTCTTCTGCCAGCTAAGTCCTCCATCATTGCACAAGCAACATCTTTCGCTTATTATCATAGCAGTAAGAGTTTTTTTTATATTGTCAGGTTATTTGTAACCCGAGAATGTTTGTCTATCTTTTTAAATAATACCTGCTAAGCAAAACGGTTTTACAAACAAAGTTTTTTCCCTTATTTCTCCCTAAATCTCATTAAAGACTCAGATTAGAAATCCTCTTCTTCTTTCATTAATAAAGTAAACGTGATTCTTTTTGTTTTTTACCTATCGGTGGCGCTATTCGATACGAAAATGGCGATTAAATACCTAATGGTTTAACTTTCAATTAAGGCGTAAAGTACATTGAGATGATTTTTGCATTGCACTCTTGAAGTAACAATATATGGAGGGATAGCTAATTTGTTTTACCCAACCCATCCGAAATTGTAATAAATCACTTTTCCCGAGTTGTTACATCGTACACCATGAGAGAGAAAGAGACAACAAATTTCTTGGACCGCTTATATATACTGTCGCAATGATCTTAAGCTGGCTATCTTCGCTGGTTAACGGCGGGACTCCGCCCACATTTTTATTTTGCCACTAAACTTGACACAACTAAACGGTTAGATGCTATATTTTGTTGATACTGTGAAAAAAGTGGCTATACGAATACAGAAAAACATTACGTCGATATGTGATATGAATGGATGTATAAAAATAATTATGTTAAAATCATCAAAAACAAGTCCAAAAAAACTTTTAACCTCTTGTATTATTTCTCCTGCATACCTTTTGGAATAAAACTTTTTAATTATTATTATTTTAAAGGCTGTTTGTTATAAGACCTGTCACACTGCGCTCACTTTTTGAACATCTATGATCAGTATAGTCTTGCAAATCATCGTTAGTAGAATTATCCAAATTTACTTAAGAAATCGGTCATAGTCGATACACATTTTTTTTCCGAAGGTTTTCATGAATAATTACCCTCATAATGTACACGATACGAAAGTAAAAACTAACTAACTTATCAACTAACAATCACGCCGTTTTCCCGCAGGGGTAGGCAGATAGGACGGACCGCCACACAACTCTGTCTTGGCACATACTCCTTGCTTCTTTCACATTCATTCATCCTCTGATACGTCATCCTCTGTTATTTTGACTCTTCGCTTGGCCTGATTCAAGTATTTGATTCACTTGCTCGTGCCATGTCTTCCTCGGGCGTTCTCAACTTCTTCTACCATTCACTTTCGCATCACATATTCTTTTCACACTCATTTTTTAATTAATTCGCTCTTCATGCCCAAACCCTCTTAGTATAATACCGACATGTTAATAAACTTCTTTGTAAATTGGGCGAACATACGAGGGTTGATCTGGGGTTAGTTTTTCTTATAGCCCTACTGATATTAAATACGAAGCGACCTCTATCAATTCTCAACATAATGTGTTTGGGCTTTATCGAATATTTTCGCTTTGAACCGGGGAAACATCAGATTGTTATGAGGCTCAAAATATTATTTCCAAACTCATTATCGTGGACTTAAATCTTTCGGAACCTTACAACCTAAAACTTCTAAGCCCTTACGAAGGTACATTTTAAACTGCCCTATATTATATTGTACAAAAAGGTTCTCTAACCCTTATTAGTTGAAGTATGACCCTCAGACTACATCCCACGAAACAAGGCCAGCTCTAACCGACTCTTTTGGGATTATTATCGTATTGTTTGTTTAATTGTTTACTCAGCGGGTATTTTTTACCAGCCATTATTTTTTTTGGGTTAGTTGTAAGAAATAGCAAAGCCAAAACTTAAAAGAAAACATTATATACGATATACTTTATTTTAAATTTGAAATTTAAAAAAAATAATAATAATAATAAAATAAAATAAAAATATATATATATATGTGTAAGAATCAGCTAAATTTTAAGTTATTATGATATGGTGATTGTGTCCTGCCAGAAGTGTCCTACCAGGTAAATATGTTGCTGTATATATTTATATAAAGTAAGAATTAATATTAAGTAGAAACTAAGATTTGTACAGCGCCCTTGAGGTGATTTTTCACAAAAAACGGTGCTACACAAATTATCCAAATATTATTATTAAATATTCAACGTATTTCATGCTTATACCGCGTACATTTTGGGGTTATTCTGTTTTTATACTTCACCAAGCCTCAGCACTCAAAATTGACGCTAAACGTCACTTTCTAGTACAAGCAATACCACAAATGATTTATCTGTAAATTCTAAAAAGTAATTAGGAAAATGTCTAAGGTCTTCAGTCAATAAACACTAACTGTAATATTTTGTATTCTATGAAAAACATACTAAAGTGACAGTGAAAGATGCAGTTTGAAATCCAGAGAAAGGTATTTTTTTAAGTTCTACCTAAAATTCCAGTATGCATTTTATATAGAATTTAAAAGATTATTGTTTAAGAATTGTATTCACTGGAAACCTTGTACATTTTTAAAATTGTTAATGGTATTATAGACAGCGCTGATTTACTTAGCTTAATTACCTTCCATGTGCCTAACAGAACCACTCGATCCAAAATTCTTTTTAATTGTAACAATAATATCAGGACTGAGTCATTTAGATACTCGCTTGTACCTAGATTGCATACAGTGGGTAATTCTTTCGCTAAAATAGTAGATATATTCAACTGCACTGAATCTAGTAACAAGAAGGCTATAATAGCATACCTCTTTCAAAAATTATTACTGTTAATTTATTGCATTTTAATATTTCTATTAACTTACTTATGTTTTTGGGTGCTAATAATTTACTTTATGTTATTTTTAATGTCACTATTATTTTATGTTATATATTACACTGTTATGTAAAAGCCCATAAGGGCGTATATAATTAAATGAATAAATATTTTTTTCTAAACTACCCGTTTAGAAATAACTGATAAATAATTTGTTCATCTCTTGAAAACCACGTGTACCATTTTTTAAATTTATTTTTCCGTTATTGACATCCATCTTTATTTTTTCGTAAGCGGAGATTCTAACAGCAAAAATATAAAGTTTCTTTGATCAATAAATTATCCATTTATATTCAAGCAAAACATTGACTTTTTTCACAGTAATTATAGAATAAATATATTTTCATAATTATACTATATTTTGTACCATTTTTTAAATAAGTAGGTTTGAAGTTGAAAAGAATATATGATGCGAAAATAAATGGAAGAAGAAGTCGAGGACGCCCTAGGAAGACATGGCACGGTCAAGTAAATCAAACACTTGAATCGGGTCATGCGAAGAGTCAGAATAACAGAAGAGTATGTATGAGACGATATATGATTGTGAATGAAGCAAGGAGCGTGTGGCAAGACAGAGTGTGTTGTATGGCAGTCCGTCCTCTCTGCCTACCCCTGCGGGGAAACGGCGTAATGGTTAGTTAGTTAGGTTTCCGAGCTCGAACCTCGGTTGCACATAAATAATATGTTTTTTTATTTTATAGATTTTTCTGATTCACGTTCTTTGAATATTAATATTGATAACATAAAGAAGCGTAAAGCTTTAATAGTTAATAAATATTTTCATTAATGTAAAATAGTATTCAATATTCATTACAACGACTATAAAGGCTGTTTATTACACAGCTGCCGTAATAAATAGTGATAAAGGCTTATAGTAAGAATATACATGGAGAGTAGCGTTGTGACCGCTTTGAAAGAACTGCTTCAAAGAACTACTTCTTTTGGCAACAGTTCGTACTTCATTCATTGTTCATTGAACAAATACTTCAATTGAAGTCGGTAGTTCATTATAGCGTTGATTCATTTTAGTAACTTATTGAAGGTGGTGGTTCATTTTAGCCTTCATTCATTTCATTAACTTCATTTCACTGAACCAACACTTCAATTGAAGTTAGTAGTTCATTTTAGCCTTCATTAATTTGATTAACTTCATTCCATTGAAATAAGTGCTTCAATTTGAAGCAGTACCGTTTCAAAGCGCTACCGACTAGTACGTGATTTTGTTGGTGAGTAAGCAGTTCCAGTTCTTTTCGTTTTCAAATCTCTACCGACTAGCCAGTGCTTTTTCGGTGAGGAACCGGTTCCAAATAGAACTGAACAAATAAGCGGATAAATTCAAATCTCTTTTTTGCGAGTTCGACTACAATTGAAGTGTTCATTTCGAAGGGTTATTTTTAAAGAACTAACAATTCGTGAAGCATTCACAAAACATTGAAGTTTTTCCCAACGCTAATGGAGAGAGAGCTAAATGTTTTAGCCAAACCAATACAAATTTGGCATAAATCACTTTCTCCGGGTTTTTACGTCGTACACCATGAGAGAAAAAGAGACAAGAAAAGTCATCACATAATCTTGCAGTACTTTTAAGTATGTAAGAATGTTCTCCGTCTACGCTATCTTCACATCATCGAGTCGCATAACTTATGTCAACGGATTTTGAGGTTATTTGCTGTATTTATGTTGATTTAAAAACTTACAGTGGTTATAAAAATAAATCAAACATGATGGTGATATTTGCTATGCGTGCATGTTCAAATAAGATCAAACAAGAATTTTAAAACATCACTTTTCAGAGGTATTTTAACAGCTTTAAATATTTTTGACCGAACCTTAGAATTTTCATATTTTTTAATGAAATACAGACGTAAAATCAACAAAAAGCTGCCATCATTATTTAGTCAAACTTTATTTTAGTTTTTGTGTGATATTTTGACTTTATAAATCATTTGAATGGTATATTCTTAGAGCATATAGAGTGGTATCTATCCAAGGCAGTGTAATCAATTTTTGATGATTTTCACCGGACTCGGCGGACCTGGGCGTGGCTAAGACTAAGGCTAGGGTATTTATACATCCATTCATATCACATATCAACATAATGTTTTTGTTTATTCATATAACCACTTTTTCACAGTATTGTTATCAACAAAAATATAGCATATAACCTAAAAAACCGTTTAGTTGTGTCAAGTTTAGTGGCATAATAAAATATGTGGGCGGAGTCCCGCGGTGACCCAGGAGCCCAAAATCATCGTGACAGTACATAGTAGCGGCGTCTTATATTTTTGTCTCTTTCTCTCTCATGGTGTACGACGTAAAAACCCAGAGAAAGTGATTTATCGCAAGTTTGTATAGGTTGGGTAAAAATAATTAGCTCTCTCTCCATACATTGTTACTTCAAGGGTATATTGATATTGTTTTATTTAATGTGTTCAAATATGTTTACTAAAAATGTCCGAATTCCATGTGGGCAGTAACTAATAGGCTATCCAACATCCTTTGATATATCTTTGTCTCTTTCCATCGAGTCAGTGTAAAGTAAACAATCCTGACTACACTGTTTCGCAAAGGTTCCTCTCCATATACTCTTACTCCTAAGGATATAGGCTTTGCCATAAAAATATATTTACTCTCTGCGGAAGGAGTTTAATCCGTAATTCTATTTGGCAACATTTTTCCTTTGTTTAAGTGATTATTGAACTTTTAAATTTGATCGAAGGCGCAAATCTGGATCTACATTTCCCCGCAGGGGTAGGCAGATTACAAATCGCCACCATTGAACAGAGAATCCTCTAGAAATATGACCTAACGCAATTTAAAGGAAAACGAAAATTTTTAAATCTTTCGATTACCTTCGACTTCAAGAAGGTTACGAATAACCTGACAATATTTAATTCCCTCACACTTCTATTATTACACTCGTAAGAAGATGTTTAAATTTTAAATTTCAATATGACTATCCTAGCCTCATCACTTCAGCAAAATAAACAACTCGTAACTACCCACTGCTAAATTTGGTTTAAGAAGATTTTGCTTTATAAATGAGATCCCTGAGGCGTACATGCGGTAAAACCATGTATGAGCGTGTTAAAAATGTGGATATCTGAAAAGAATGCAAGGCCAATGTAAGCGTAATGAATAGAATCAAGAAAGGGACGCATATATGGTTTGGGCATGTAGAACGAATGAACGAAGAAAAGAGTGTGAAAGGAATATATAAGGCGAAAGTGAATGAAAGAAGAAGTCGAGGACGCCCGACATGGCACGATCAAGTGAATCAACTACTTAAATCGGGCCATGTGAAGAGTCAGAATAACAGAAGAGTATGTATGAGACGATGTATGAATGTGAATGAAGCAAGGAGTGTGTGCCAAGACAGAGTTATATGGCGATCCGTCCTCTCTGCCTACCCCTGCGGGGAAACTGCGTGATGGTTAGTTAGTAAAATATGTTCAGATAGAACAACAAACTGTTCTGAATATTTAGGTTTTTTATTTATTTTTGTATAGTGAATACTGCACAAGAGTCCCAACCGTATGGAGCTAGTGAGGCTATGGCATCCTCAATTCGGATATTTTGTGAGGCTGAAGGGAAAGAGACGGGGACAAAGAAGGTTTGGAAGTACCTGGCTATTTAGATTTAGTCAACAAACACGGGCTAAAGCCATTTCAACCAACATTTCGATTCTGAATGGTGGTCTTTCACCAGGGCGATTATACCTACCATTCTGGAACGTGCCGCAAATATACTATATATTATTTTATACGAATTAAATGTGCAATGACACATTGGTAAAAATAAAAAATATTTGCAGACGCTGGGTTTGAACCCGCGACCTCTGGACTCGTAGTCGGGCATCTTACCACTCGACCACACTCTCCGTCAAACAAATATTTTTTTTACCATATGTAGTTTAAAAAACCACAAATCACAACGCCCCTGACGTCATTCGATCCTGGTCGCAACGTTATTGCGTAGCAATGTTGAGTGAATGGCAACTATCGTGACGTCATCTGGTTTTAAATCGTATTGAGCTATTTCTACTCCTAATCGAGCCCGCTTCCAGAAGGTAAAATAAACTGTAAAACATTTTTCTACTTTGAAAACGCGTCAAAACCAAAGATGTTGACAGGATTCTGAAATTCTAATTATATGTTAATTATCTCAGAGCAATAATATACAGAAGGGATAGTTTTACGAAAGAGTGTGGTCAGGGTTGTTATTTTTTTCCTGACTCGTGCGAGGCTAGAGTTTTCATGGACACACCTTTCACATCCATTCATAGCACATGTCGACATGATGTAGCGTTTATTTCAATAACCACTTTATCACAGAATGGTTATCAACAAAAATATAGAATATAACCTTAAAAACCGTTAAGTTATGTCGCAAAACAACAAAACGTAGTGGGCGGACTCGCCGGAGACGCAGGAGACGGAAAACATGCTTACATATATAAAAGTGGTGCGATATATTGTGACAACTTGTCTTGTCTCTTTCTCTCGCACGGTTTACGACGTAAAACAAATTTGTAAATTTGTATAGGTTGGGTAAAAATATTTAGCTCTCCCTCCGTATATATTCTTACTACATGTTTATTATCCAATAATAACTGTCAACTATGATCAAGCAGCTGCCCTCCCTCGAGTTTTCCATATGACGTCATCCACCCCACCTGCATGCTGCAAGCCGCAAGATGCACTGTGCATGTGGGTTAATCCGCAAACTGCAGCGAAGTGCGCTCGCAAGTAATAGTGCATTAAACCTTTCACCTTTCGGCCGACTCAATGTATTGGCAACTTGTCAACTAATATCTAGGTTCACGGAGAAAAGAAATGGAGGAATAAAACTAAAGAGGATGATTAAATTGAAAAAAAATCTATCAAACTAAATATGAGTTAAAATTACAAGTTACACGGACACGCGACGAAAATGCAAAATAAAGTTTTCTCTCGGGGTAAGACCAACCTCGTAGAATTGAATGTTTCAAAGACCCAACCGTGTCTAATTACGACTAAAAGGGGTCTTCCTAACAAGCCTTCTATTGCCAAGTTCAGTTTAACTTTAGGCGACCAGTTTATACACGGAATTTAATCGAAGTCAGAGTAAAGTTAGCCTCTCAGAAGTTGGGCGTGCTGTACAGATACTTCAATAGTACACAACTGCTGACCTTGTACACATCAGAAGTGGCCCGAAATTCTTGAAAAAACACTACTTTTCTGTGCAGAAGCTGGCGGTTCGTTTGATTGATTCCCAACCTTGAAGTAACAATATATGGAGGGATAGCTAATTTGTTTTACCCAACCCGTCCGAAATTGTAATAAATCACTTTTTCCGAGTTTTTACATCGTACACCATGAGACAGAAAGAGACAACAAATTTCTTGGAACGCTTCTATATACTGTCGCAATGATCTTAAGCTGGCTATATTCGCTGGTTAACGGCGGGACTCCGCCCACATTTTTTATTTTGCCACTAAACTTGACACAACTAAACGGTTTTTTAGGTTAGATGCTATATTTTTGTTGATAAAAATACTGTGAAAAAGTGGCTATACGAATACACAAAAACATTATGTCGATATGTGATATGAATGGATGTATAAATACCGTAGCCTTAGTCTTAGCCACGCCCATTTGCGCCGAGTCATGTTAAAATCATCAAAAACAAGTCCAAAACTGACTTCACTGCCTTGGCTTGGGCTACCTCTTGTATACTCTAAGTTCCTAACATTAACAAACGGCTTGCAATCTATAGAGCACAGACGCCAGATGGGAATGCTGTCCTAGTTCTACCGGTATTTCAATGGAAGATGCTCTGAGGAACTGGCGTCATTGAACCCGTCGCGTACAGCCGGGAAACACGCCGAACGCATGCCCGACATTTTTATACACGATTGACATTTGCAACTTTAGAACGGGTATAATTCGAAAACAAAGTAATTTTCCGACCTCTGTATTTAATCCCTCTTACAACACGGGTTTATTCAAGACCCTGGTTAAATCCCTTAATTTCCACAAAAAGATCCTCCACCCAGCATTCCCAAAGATGAAATAAACCATGAAGAAAATTATTTTCCCTTGAGGGCCCTGTGTAAAGTTATTACAAATAAAAAATGTAGTACAAAAATTGAAAGTAAATAAACGATTTTTCTACATTGATTGGCTACTTGTAAAAAACTTTGTTTTGATAAACAATGAAAGTAAATATTTATTGAAACAATATTAATAACATTTAAACAATGTAATAGACAAACGAAACACAGAAAAAAAAGTCTAGTGTCACTGAGACTCGGGTTAGGTTAAAAGGGGCATGTCGATACAGCCAAGCAAAAACTTGCAGTTTTATTTTTGATTTTGTATAACAGTCAAATACTTAAAAACCACTGAAGTAATAAACCAATAAAAGTGTGATCTATACCAATCATTAGCCTCTCGACTCTTAGGCCCCAGAAAGGCCAGTGAAAGTGATTACATGTTGAAGAAAAAAAACAACATTTGAAAAATTTTTGATTAATTTCACCGGAAGTAAGATGAGTTTATTCTTACTTAGGAAACATAGATTTATCTCTTCAGTACTAAAAACGTTAGTATTTTTCCGTTTATTTTATATATATTTTGTCCGACAGTCGGCATTTAACGGGAACTGTTCAAATGTCAAAAATACGAATTGGCGCTAATCGTTTAATTGTGACGACGTCAAATGTGACGATGTCAATGATCAAAAGGTGAAACGGGCCAGAATCGGTGGTTAAATGTGACAATATCAAATGTGACGATGACAAACGTGACGATGCCAAATGTGACGATGTCAAATGTGACTACGTCAAATGTGACGGTTTGACAATGATCAAAAGCTGAAACGGGCCCAGAATCGGTGGTTAAATGTGACAATATCAAATGTGACGATGACAAACGTGACGATGCCAAATGTGACGATGTCAAATGTGACTACGTCAAATGTGACGATGTCAATGATCAAAAGGTGAAACGGGCCAGAATCGGTGGTTAAATGTGACAATTACGATGACAAATGTGACGATGATGTCAAAAACAAATGTGTGACGATGAAACGGGCCCAGAATCGGTGGTTAAATGTGACGATGACGATATCAAATGTGACGATGTCAAATGTGACTACGTCAAATGTGACGATGTCGATGATCAAAAGCTGAAACAGGCCCAGAATCGGTGGCGACTACGTCAAACGTGACGGTTTGACAATGATCAAAAGCTGAAACGGGCCCAGAATCGGTGGTTAAATGTGACGATGATAAACGTGACGATATCAAATGTGACGATGTCAAATGTGACTACGTCAAATGTGACGATGTCAATGATCAAAAGCTGAAACAGGCCCAGAATCGGTGGTTATATGTGACAATGACAAACGTGACGATGACAAACGTGACGATGTCAAATGTGGTGATATCAAATGTGACCACGTCAAATGTGAATCCGTCAAATGTGACGCCGTCAATTGTGACGCCGTCAAATGTGACGAGAGTTTGAAACGCACTAACCTTAGACTGCATCCTCCACGTGGCTATGAGGTAAGGAGGAGGGCTACTATAGGAGGATGGATTCACACGCCCGTGCGGCATCGGCTAGAACTTTTCGGCACTTGGTCACGTTCCTCCCCCCCCCCCTCCCCGAAGAGTATTCCCGGAGGTTAGCGAAGAGGAGAGGGAAGATCCCGGAGGCGATTGCCTCAGATTTAGGCTTTGCGAATAGAATTTAGACGTTTTTTCCAATACACCGTTATTTTGAAATACGTCATTAGACATCGGATTTTAATGTCGTGAAAGACCACCATTCAAAATCAAAACGTTGCTTCAAATGACTCTAGTGTAGAGATGGTCGATATCAGAGTTGGGCGTATCTGCGGTTCCAGTTACCGGTGACCGGCGAGGAGCCGATTATTTATCCAGTTCTTTTTGGAACCGGTTCCTGGTGTCAGAAAAGTTCCACGAAGGAGATTTTTTGGAAAAGTACTAGCATATCGACAAAAGTTCCTCGCCAAAAAAAGTACTAGTCGGTAGAGATTTGAAAACGAAAATAACTGGAATCAATTCCTCACCCAAAAAAACACGAAAAGAACGGACAAAGAATATCGATATTTTTACTTGCCAAAATTTGGAACCGGTTCCACGGAGAAATAATATCGACGGTTCCAGTGACCGCGGCAGGAACCGGTTCATTTTAATCGGAACCGGAATATCGACGATCTCTACTCTAGTGGTGTTTGTTTGGTGACAAGATCTGAATTTCCAAGTGCTACTCAACCTTTCTCTTTCCCATATCTTTCCCTTCCTTAATCCTTTCAGCCTTACAACACATTCTAATTGGGGATGTCATAGTTCCACTGACTCAGGGAAAAGACTTTTAAAAGTTGCTCTAGAAACATTTCAGGCTTTTGCCGTAACATATTTACTGTGTTTAGGTCAAAGGCGTCATTCCACATTTTTTCGCAAAAAAATTTAGGCCTTAGTGATAACATAATGGTCATGCTGTAATGCTTGACACCCGGTAATAATTGATCAAATGCTGAAACGGGCCAAGAATCGATGGTAAATGGAGGCGATTATTTAAAGTGGTAACACATACAGTCGTAAAAAAATCATAGTGGCGCTAATCATCGATTTGCGACAGTGGGAAATGTGACAATGGTTCAAACCACTAGGCCTACCTCAGGTAACTCAATGCTCTCACTGAGTTACCTGAAGCGACAAAAAGCTAAAAAAGTCCAAAACTTGTGTCGCTTGAGTCAATCTTCTCCCAAATGGTAAATATATTTTAGGTGGCTTTTTAGGGCCATAAGAGTCTTCAGAATCAAACGAGAGTCAGAGCATTCGATGCAGAAGAAGAAAAAAAACTGATCAAAGCTGCATATTCAACTCATTTTTGACCAAAGTGTCGCTTTAGTCCTTTTGCCTTTCCAGCGAGGATTTATTATAAATTGTATATAAAGGTGGTCAATATAGTGGATAACATACTCGTCTAACAATCGGACGGTACGAGTTCGATACCCGCAGCGGGTACCGACTTACTCCCTTCCAAAGAAGTTATCCTCAGTAAAAAGGGTCGGTAATATAAATCTTAGGGTGGGTATTTTAAAGCACATTTTTTTCCGAAGAAGATACAGAGTTTCGCTGGATGTTTGGAACGCCCCTCGCGCAGCTTGCAGGCGGTGTGTTCTATAATTGGCAGAGATTTTGAGATAACGGCGCGGCCACGAGGGTCGTTCTAAGAACACTGGGACAATGCTTTGTATCGCGAGATCAAGGAGTATCTTACTTTTTAAAAAGAAAATCGTATCTTTTGAGGCCTAGACACTCAAAGTCACTGATTTTTACTTATTTTTCATATTATATGTGATGTCTGGAAACCTGATTGCCCAGGAGCCAGTAGGACTATGGCGCCCCCGATTTGTGCAATGCTGTGAATCTGAAGGATGTTGAAGGAGTGGGAAGGAGATAGGTAAGTTATAGGTTAAAGTTTTTGATAAGGGTAGGCAGTAGGAAAAACAGCAGATTGTTAATAGAGATAGGTACCAACAAATATCACCGATTGCTATTGAATTCGTTCTGTAAAAGCACTGACTTAGACACTAACAAAGATACTAACACAAACGAGTTACTTGAACGCGCAACAGCTCACAGCATACATATTTTGTGTAGTCTAGTGAACATAGAATAATCTACACTGACGTTGGCGGCGCTTGAGCATATGTAGTTACTGCTTTTAACACGTTATAGTAGATGTCGGTGGGGCGCTCGCGGCAGTGCGATTAGCTAAATTTTGCGCGTATTTTTGAGAGTGTAGATTTATTTTTTACAATAATTTAATATTATTCAATCCAACATTATACATATTTTCATGCGAGTATAGCAGGGTAGGCAGTGCTTATTTGCCTTTGTGGAGTGCATGCCTCTGACTGAAAATAACTACCATAAAGTGAAGTAAAGTTAAGACATGCAGAGTAGGGCTGTGCTGGGCTGGGCAGGCAAGGCTGGGAATACAAGGCAAGGCAAGGCAGGTTAAGGTAAAAATAGGCATAGTAAAGTGCAGTTAAAAGATATTGATGCCACACACCGGGCCTCGAGCCTGCGACCTCTATATTCGCAGCCGCGTATCTTAATTACTCGGCCACGGAGGTCGTTATTTTAAAAACCATCCAAAAAAAGAAACGGGAATAATTCAATCATTCTTTCCTAACGTTCTTCACTAGACATGAAACTGACTGAATGATTAAAAAGAATTAATTCCCTTGCTCGACGCACTGAATTTGATTCCCAATTCGACAAGGAATTCATTCTTCAATCCTACAATGCAATCGAAGATAAACTGTGAATCGTAAGAATGTACAATCGGGGCGTAACTAACTAACTAACTAACCATCACGCCGTTTCCCCGCAGGGGTAGGCAGAGAGGACGGACCGCCATACAACTCTGTCTTGGCACACACTTCTTGCTTCGTTTACATTCATACATCGTCTCATACATACTCTTCTGTTATTCTGACTCTTCACATGACCCGATTCAAGTATTTTATTTACTTGATCGTGCCATGTCTTTCTCGGGCGTCCTCGACTTCTTCTTCCATTCACTTTCGCATCATATATTCTTTTCACACTCCTTTCTTCGTTCATTCGCTCTACATGCCCAATCCATCTAAGCGTCCCTTTCTTGATCCTATCCATTACGCTCATATCAGCCTTGCATTCTTTCCGGATATCCACATTTGTAATACGGTCATACATGGTTTTACCGCACATTCGTCTCAAAGATCTCATTTCCACAGCATTCAGTCTACTTTCATCCTTCCTCTGCCAGTTCTATGCCTCACTGCCATACATAAGGGTTGGTATAAGCACTCCATTGTGGACTGCTAGCTTCGCTTCTTTGGACAATTTCTTATTTTCCCCAACAGCGTTCAGTCCTCCAATGGAGTTTCCTGCATTCACCCTTCTTTCAATATCCTTATCAGCCTTTCTGTCAATCGGGACGTCCGTCTGGAATTTCTAGAGTTCTGCACCGATTTGGTTCAAAGTCGTTCAAAAATGCACCATTTTGACGGCCATCTTGTACTTCCATAGATCGAAACCCGATTTGCGCAATACAAATCGTCGCCGGAAAGGCAAAAGTGCTGAAGCGCCATTTTGGAAAGTTTGCACCAGAGCAGTTTAATGTTTTCTTTGTTTAACAATAAAATTCATAAGTCTTCAGTACCTGGTTGGATTTTTGAAAAAAAGTTTGCTCAGGTAACTCAATGCCCTCACTGAGTTACTTGAAGCGACAAACAGCTAAAAAAGATCTAAACTCGTGTCACTTGAGTCAAGCCTTCTCCCGAATGGTAAATATATTTTAGACGGCTGAAGGGCCACAAAAGTCTTTAGAATCAAACGAGAGTCAGAGCATTTGATGCAGAAAAAAAACTGATCAAAACTGCATACTAAACTCATTTTTGACCAAAAGTATCGCTTTAGCTTTTTTGGTTTTCCGCCAACGATATGTATGTGGCGTAGTAGATTCTCTCAGTATCACCCGGGTTATATATAGACCACTATTCAAAATCAAAACGTTTCTTGAAATGGCTTCGTCCATGTTTAGTAACTTGGTCTTAATAGCGAGGTAATTACCTACCTTCCTCTTCCCCATCACCTTTTCCTCCCCACTACCTTCACCCTCACAACATACCCCAATTATAGACGCCATAGTCCCACTGGCTACAGGCAGTTGGAACTCTTGTACGGTATTTATATTAAAAAAGCCAGCCACACACCAAAGAAATTCATAAAGTGAGTATTATACCTACGAAACCAAAATTGCATTATCGAATCAAACAACGAAATGAATCAAATGAATGAATTCATCTAGCTAGAAGAATCAGAATGAATCAGCACATGCCCGTTCTACATCGCAATGCAGTAAAGCTGCAACGTGGAAGTGTCATTTAACAACTACGTCATTGAAACAGTAAAGGCGGCCAAGAATTCTATTTGACAGAAGCGATTTAGCCGACACAGCGGAATTCCCGTCGGACGTGCAATTCGCCGGTACGGTTTTTAAATAATATCCAACAATCGTGCGGTCAAAATCACAGAATGGAGAAGTACGACCTATTTTGATATAAAAGAACATCGATCGCGATGATTATTAAGGGTCAGTACCCAAATAGACATTTTTTGACTTTCTAGTACAAGCAGTACTACAAATGATTCATCTGTTAATTCTATATGGGTAGTTAGTTTCTAGTGAATACAATTATTCAACAGTAATCTTTTTTTTTATAAAAAGCATTAAAGCGTTCGAAAATCCTTTTCTGGTTTCAAAACTGCACCTTTTATTTACATTTTAGTATGTTTTTCATAGAATTTAAAGGGTTACAGTTGTAATATTGTATTTACTGGAAACCTCCGACATTTTTTGAATTACCCATAGAAATTTTTCAGAGAGATCATTTGTAGGAGTGTTTGTATTAGAATGCTAGAAAGTAACGTTTAGTGTCATTTTTTAGTACTGACCCTTAATGATAAGGAATTCAGTTTGAATGAGAGATGGTCTATATTCCTGTTCCCGTTAAAAGGAACCGGTTCCAAGTCGGTCACTGGAACCGTCGATATTGTTTCTCCGAGGAACCGATTCCTATTTTTCGCAAATGAAAATGGCGAATAACCATTCAATGTTTTTCGCGGGAAAGGTGCGGTTGCGGTTCTTTTTCGCGAGATTTTTCGACAAAAACGAGGAACCGTTCCCCACAGTGTCACAGTTGCTTTTCACTCCCAGAATATCGCTAGCCAGTTTCAGTTCTTTTCGTTCTCAGAATATCGCTAGCAACCCTCCCCCATGAAAAGAATCACATTTATAATATAAACCTGCCTTATAATACTAGAATATAAAAATCTTGGCACCAGGAACCGATTCCAAAAATATCTCCATAAATAAACTGTATCTCACCAGTCACCGGTAACTGGAACCGCATGTATAGGTACCCGATTTCAGATATCAACCATCCCTAGTTTACATAGGGCCTTTCAACTACTGGGCCCCCGATTTTTTTTAATAGGGGCAGGTGAGGCGTGTTGTGACTAAATTACAAAACTAAGTTTAGCTGAAATTTTTTCAATGGAATAAAAGTTTTGAACATTTAATGAAAACAAATAACACCTTGCCTGTATATTATTGACCTTGTCACTAAAGGGAAAAAGAGACAAAGTGTAATTTTACAAAATATGGGAATTGTCACAACCTTCCCCACCCGAGGGGTCAGATGTGACAAGGGTGGGGCAGGTTGTGCCGACGTTATAATATAGTAGTTAAGTTTGTTATTGTTTTATTGTGAATACCACACGAGTCCCAACTGATCCCAACCGTCTGGAGCCATTGGGACTATGGCATCCCCAATTGGGGTATGTTGTGAGGCCTAAGGTAGTGGGGAGGGGAAGGAGGTAGGAAAAGGAAGGTTTTTAAGTACTTGGCTATTCAGATCTGGTCACCAAATACGGTTAAAATCATTTCAACCAACTTTTCCATTTTGAATGGTGGTCTTTCACCAGAACGATACACAGAGTATTTACCACTCTGGAATGTGCCGCATATATTATATCTTATATATTTGGATTTGAACCCGCAACCTCTGGATTCGTAGTCAAGCGTCATGACTACTCGACCACGGAGGCAGTCAATAAGTAGTAAACTTTAGAAAAACGAATATGATATAAAACATAGTAAGTTTTTGGTCATTAATGATACTGTGATAAAAAAATCTGTAAGCGATTAAAATCAATTGTTACCAAAGCAAAAATCACAAAGGAAATCTGGAATTTATTCGTCACCTGGAAGAAAACAAACATACATTTTAATAACGAGTAACAACTTAATTCTACGTAATATTCATTATCGTAAAAGATTTATTCAAATCGGATTATTAAAATAAACGATAACTAGCCTTTGTGTGGCAACTTATATGATTTACAAGCCTAAAAATAACATGCTCCCTAAATATCTGCTAAATAATATGATATATAATGTAAATATTCACAATTATCCTACGAGAAGATGACATGATTTAAGGCTTCCCAAAATGAAACTTGTGTGTACTCAAAACAGCGTGTTTTATAAAGGCCAAAAACTTTTTAATAGTCTTCCAAATGCCTTAAAAGAAGCCTCAAGTCTTGGCACTTTTCGTAGGATTTGTGCTGAATATGTTAAAAAAAAACCTGTGATTCTTAAGATTACTAAGATCTCAATTTATATGTGCTGTACAGGAACCTTATATGCTTTGTTCTATTATTGTGAAATGTAAAAATGTTTTTTCTTACTAGATGTGTGAAAAAAAAAAACTTGCATACATCTAAATAAAAATACAAAATAAACAAACAAACTTGCCCCACACGACACTTTTAGAATAAAATAATAGCCATGCAAGTGAAATTATTTGACGCGAACTTTTCGTTTATCAATAATATTATGATACAACCAAAAGACACAATATTTGGTAGAGAATTTATAAAATAACTTACCATGTATATGCAGGCTAGCATAATTCTTCGAATTCTTGCAATAAAAGTTGGTTTGGCACCTACAAAATCCCACTTTATCTGTTAACTTTTATGAAATCAAACGCACGCGGCCCGGTGACCGTTGTTTTGATAACTGACGCTACGGGGTTCACGCGAAACGAAACGTTGCCCGCGACGCTAGTTCGAATAGCGGAAATTTTGAACGCGATGTCACAACCTTCCCCCTATCACAATACACCCCACCTTAGGGTTTTTAGAAACATATTTTTTCCTTACGTAAACTCGTGAATTTAAATTCAATAGTCACGTAAAAGCATTTTTCCACCCACATGAGGTAACGAAGTAAGGCGCATAGCGCTGTTCTATTGGTATAATGAACAAAAGATAGAGTCAGTAACTTTAAATGATTCATCACTTAATGACAAATAAGAATCTAGAAAATGAAAAAAAATGGAAAAATACACCCCACCTTCCCCTATCAATACGCTAGAGGCCCTGAGGGGAACCATTTATTTTGAGGCTCAGAGCAATAATATACAAGAGAGAGCGCTGATGTAGTCAGTTTCTATGAGGTTTTCCGGACTCGGCTAGAACTGGGCGTGGCTAGGACTAGGGATACGGGAATTTATAAATCCATTCATGGCACATGTCGACATAATGTTTTTGTTTATTCGTATAATCACTTTCTCACAGTATTGTCATAAACAAATATATGGCATGTAACCTAATAAACCGTTGAGTTATGTTCTGTTTTCTGTTTGACGGCTGCATGGTCGAGTGGTAAGACGCTCGACTACGAATCCAGAGGTCGCGGGTTCGAACCTGGCGTGCGCAAATAAAATTTATTTAATTAATATGCGTCATGACACATTTCATTGAAATAAAATATAGTATATTTGTGGCACGTTCCAGAGTGGTGGATAAGTATCGCCCTGGTGAAAGACCACCATTCAGAATCGAAATGTTGCTTGAAATGGCTTTAGCCGTGTTTGGTGACCAGATCTGAATAATCTGGTACTTCCCAACCTTCCCCTTCCTCATCTACTTCCCCTCCCCACTACCTTTAGCCTCACAACATACATACATACATTGCCATAGTCTCACTATCCCTAGACGGTTGGGAGCAGTTGAGACTCTTGTGCGGTATTCATATAAAAAATATATATATAAATATATTTCGCGTATCAAAACGTGTGGGCGGAGTCAACGGAGACGCGGGACACGAAGAACATTCTAACAATACTTTAAAGCGGTCTGATAATTTGGGAGATTTTTTTGTCTCTTTCTTTCTCATGGTGTACGACGTAAAAACCGGGAGAATGTGATTTATCCCAAATTTGTGTAGGTTGGGTAAAAATAATCAGCTCTCTCTCCTAATATTGTTACTTCAAGTTTTGAGGCCTGTGTTATCTTTAAGAATGCTGGGGTGAGGGTATTTTTGAGTAAATAAATAAGTGAGCCATATTGTAGGAGGGAGGAAACACAGAAGGCGGCAAATAATTCCACAGTCTGAGAGTGGTAGATACTCTAAGTAACGCCCTTGTGAAAGACCACTATTCAAAATCGAAACATTTCATGAAATGACCAGATCTGAATAGTCAGGTACTTACCAACCTTCCTCTTCCGCATTTCCTTCCCCTCCCCGCTACCTTCAGCCTCACAACATACCCCAATTGGCGATGCGGCAGTCTCACTGGCTCCAGACGGGGGAGCAGTTAAGACTTTTGTGCGGCATTGACTTTAAAGCAGTCATTTTCAAAGAATAACTAATAAATACAACTCACTGTCAAAACTTTTCGAAGGCTATATTACCCTATACACGTGCGAGCTCTGGACCAATTTTAAGAAGAGTAGCATGGAAAGGCTTCGGGTCCAGTACAACAACGCCTTCCGCATGATGTTCACTCTTCCCAGGCACTGCAGTGCTTCCGGTATGTTCACCGAGGGGCGAGTTCCAGGATTTGCAGCCCTTATGAGAACCAGGGTAGCAGGAATGCGGGAAAGGATTAACAACTCCAAAAATAACCTCATCATGGAATCCCGTCAGATCCCGAACTCAAGCATAGAAGCGTATTGGAGTAAATTATTGGCCCCATCAATCTTAACGCTGCCAGGATGGACTCCCTCTTGATGGCGTTTTGCAGAAATGAGGCCTAATATACTCCATTAATATTTTCTTACTTATATTCTTTAATTTATTTACTTTTATCTACATTATTATTATTTTTACATATATTTTTATTTTATTATTTATTTATTTATTTCTTATGAATTTCTGTTCATTTTTTATTTTGTTTCTATTATTATTACAATGTATTGATATCAATTATGGAAGGTATCGCATTGCACTACTCCTGCATACCTTCCGGAATAAAACTTTATTATTATTATATTCTGAAATCGACCATCATATTCAATTGTTATTCCTTTTTTGCTAATAACAATAAGTGAGCGTAAGCAAGATAAAAGGCTGTTGATCAGTGACGTTTGATCGCTGTCGGATGTGTATACATATGCACTAACACACATATCATAATCTGAAGTGTGTGTTGTTCATGTCAACACTAATTATGCGATCTATATAAATTAATACCAAAATATACATAAACATTGTCATTTTCATAATATATATTTTTCTCTGAATAACACCATCTATCGGAAATAAATTGAACCTAATTAGTAAAATGATAGCGAAACGAAAAGTATGAAATATGAACGTCAAAGCTAATACTGGCGACGTATAGATGGCAGTAAACACTAACTTTACTCCAATAAATAATATTACGTATTTATTTATTCTGATGTTGAGTTTTTATGAAATTTAGGGATATTTCAGCATCACACCTCCCCCCTGGATACCAATAATACTATGAAATAATGAAAACCTAATGTGTTGTTTTCTTGTTTCTTTTTGTAGTATTTGTATGCTGTAATTTTGTATAAATGGCATTAGTGTATCGTAAAGAAATAAATTAATAAATAAATATAGAGTAACTGGCTAAAGTCTAGAGAGTTCTAGCATTTCTAGGGATTTTTTTATGCCTTTGCTAGAGAGTTATAGCCCAGTCGCCGCGAGATTGAGAGCTGCGAAAGTAGAAAATATTTTATATTTTATATTATACCAGATCTGAATAGCCAGGTATTTCCCAACCTTCCTCTTCCCTATCTCCTTCCCCTCCCCAGTACCTTCAGCCTCACAACATACCCTATTTGGGTATGCCATAGTCTCACTGGCTCTAGACGGTTGGGAGCAGTTGAGACTCTTGTGCGGTATTCATATAAAAAAAATTAAAAAAACAGTCTGGATTCTACCCCCGTAAAGACCAGAACCCACGATACTATTCTTCATATATTGATACGATTATTATACTTATTCGTGCTACAAGTGTAATTACCTAAATGCGTAATTAAACCCTTCAACATTCGTACGAGTTTTATTTTCACGTTTATAAAATATGTAATTTGTTTACTGGGGAAAAGCAGAATTAAAACAACTTTTATAATTCCATTTTATTTATTACAATTTTCACCTAATGATAAGAGTACATACGTAAATCATTTTGTATTTAAATGTTCGTATGCAAATCTGTGACGACTCGGACTGGCATGTCCTCACATCACCTTTACCAACATAATACACACTAAATTGTTTCGGATTCTTAAAAATAGTCGCCGTTATCACCTAACTCTCACTTCACCTTGTCCCTCCACACTGAGACAAGACAATACAATTAGTCAAAGAAATTTACTGTAATGCTTCCGTAATCAAAGTGGAAGAAAAAAAAACAATCCGTCAAATATGTTAAATTACCAAAATTTATCATTTTTCGCCGTAATCATACGTAAATGCGATGTTTTTCTACCGCTTTTTAAAAAGTTTTCTACGCCAAAAGATTTACAAAATTTCATTACTGCAAGCATTACGGATGAAATTTCATTGTGACAAAAAATAAGTATGTGTAATTCTACAAATAAAATGCCAATAGCGATACAATATAATAATAATAATATGATACATATAGGTTTTTATTTTATTTAGCTATACATCTAAAATCTCGATAAATCTTTAATCACCACAAACTTGCAACATTTCGTAAAGCCGATTTGTGCGATTTTTTCAACATTGACAAAATTGATTGCAAAACTGACGAATTTGATTACTGATCGTATAATTGATTACGAAACTGACACATTTGATTATAAAGCTGACAGTTTGATAATAAAACTGACAAATAACTTGTCCTTGTGTGTAATTTTCAACAGATATCAGTAATCTCAGAGCAATAATATACCAGGAGGGATGGCTTTGCGAAAAAGTGTAGTCAGGATTGTTGATTTTTCCTGACTCGGACGTGGCTAGGGTATTCACGGACACACCTTTTTACATCCATTCATAGCACATGTCGACCTAATTTTTTGTTTATTTGTATAACCACTTTTTCACAGTACTGTTATCAACTAAAATATAGGATATAACCTCAAAACCCGTTAAGTTATGTCGCATAACAAAACGTAGTGGGCGGAGTCGCCGGTGAGGCGGGAGACGGAAAACATGTTTACATATCTAAAAGTGGTGCGATAGTATATGACAACTTGTCTTGTCTCTTTCTCTCTCACGGCTTACAACGTGAAAACCAGGAGAAAGTGATTTATCGTAAATTTGTGTAGGTTGGGTACAAATGTTTAGCTCTCTCTCCATATATATTCTTACTCCAAGTCAGTAATATTGTTTGCAAATAGTGAAAAAATCGAAGAAAACAGCCCAGCATCACACAAAATCTGGATTTGTTATTTTTAAATATTTATACACATTCAACGTCTTACATAAATGATTAAACACTTTAAAAGAGTTTTCATGGATAACATTGTTATGACATATAATATATACCGTTCTATATTTAAATACATGCCCGCTACAAATTGTACAATACTCGATATATTATATTTTAAACTTTTAGTGGATCACATTAAAATGCTGCCGTCAAAATATGACGGACAATTTTGGAAGCTACTGGGAAAAGAACATGATTTTGGAGAAAAAGACAGGCCATCGTACTGTGGTGATTGGGACACTACAAGAATACAAATTAGGCTTTTATGGTCTACGCTATATCACACCCCCCCAACTAGACTGCCATACGTCAAAAACCGGGTGTTTTCAGTCAAGTTGGTAGTGTACATATGAATTGATGTCCAGCAAAAATGCCACATCTCAAACTTACATGGTTGCTACAATAAACAAGCTTAGGTAAATTGAAATTCTCTAAACATCCACAATACGCAGTTATTTTGAGTTCCAAACATTAGACAACATTATAATTCATACTTTTAATTGAAATTTATAAAAATCTTGATTTATGTTAATAAATTGAAATATGTATATGAAAATGTTTATGTCCATTATCCCAGTTTGACAAATTTTGACTTAGGGCAGTGTAGTTGAGGGTATTATGACAAAAATGACCAGAATGGCTTCCCAGTATATCGAGAGGGACGATCTATCGAGTACCGTATAAATTAGCGTGGGGAATCCAGTATTTTGTGTGCTTAGCAGCCAAGACACAACACGCATCGTCAATCTTAAAGGCAGTTTTCATACAAAAACATCATTTAAAGCAATACTGTCCCACAATAAGCATTTCTATCCATATTCATTATTATTTTCCATTTCTTTATAACCAACTTTAGTTCACTACGAAATAAAACACAAAAGAATATATTCACATGGAGTCATTTGAAAAATCATCGATTCACGATTTTAACGATACATTTTTTTAAATATACCAAAACACAAAAAAAAAATTGCGATTTGTCGTGTTTCTAAAAATAATACTTTTGGCAGTTTTATTTACCTGAAACATTAAATTCGTGAAGTTCAAATAATGCCACACGAAGAGCGTCGAAAGATTTATACATTTTTCAAAAAAAGTGATTGTTATATTATAAAATCAAAATTTTAGATTCATTCTAGAAGATTAATAATTTTATTTATATAAAATTTTTGATCAGTCGCAAAATTTTTTGATTAATTTCAATAATTACTATAAATTTAATATTTGGTAAGTTAAATTTTGGAAAAAAGAGATGCGGAAATTATTTTTAGATATAGTCACAAACGTTTTACTCAAACTGACATTCCAAATTAATGAATTCAGAAAAAAAATGTTTATATTTCACTTCAAATGTTTGTAATTTTATGTGTATTGTATTGGCCTACAACAAAGCTTCGGGACTGTTTTTTTTTAAACATGAATTCAGGGTTAAACTAGGTCTAGTAAATACCAAAGCTACAAGTGTTTTTTTTTGCACAAATTAATATTTAAAAATTTACTAGAAACATTGTCATTTTTAGGTGGCAAACGCCTTTACCTTAAGGTGGCAAGATATCGTCATTTCGAAATAAAAAAGCGTACAATATACAGTTTTAGAATCACAAAGCGCTACAGTAATATGCCTCAGTGGAAGAGCAGCCATTCTAAAATATTTCTAATAACAGTCTGCATTTCAACAAAACTCTTATCATGGGGGCAAAAGATTTTTTTTATTAAAAACCATTCATTAATACAGTAATTTTTCCATAATGTAAATTAATGGTTATTATTGAAAATATTTTCGAATGGTCGCTCTCATTTCGAAGAATACAAAGTACAATAATTAACGCTTAAATCAAAATACCCCTAAATTTCAGACTTTCCTTAAAACATAATCAAAACTAAAAAAAAAAATGCAATTCCCCTTCCTGTACACAATACTAATTCACATGAAACAAAACTTAAACAATACAAAATGAGTCTTACATTTATAACTAAGGACAAGGACTTTCCAAACGAAACATGAAAACATTACAAAACATCAAGTGAAAATCCAAAACTACAAAACTTCAAATGAAGCTTTACAAAATTTTTGATAAATCTTTACAAAACTTCAGAGTGCCCAATTCTGTAACTATACAGAAGATAACTTTAGTCATTTTATTCACAGTTTTGCCATAAATTGTATTGTAAAATTGATATCTAAAACTACTTTTGCGTAATATCAATTTTCAGGATTATTTACGACATTACTTTAACAATTTGCTCCTGTTTGCAGAGTATTTTATATAGGGCACGTTCAAACTACTGTCCAAGGAATGCCAAAGTCACGAAGGTGCATAAGTGACCGTTGAGATGTCGCGGCGGATAGTATAATGTTGGTTAACCTTTGTGGTGCTCTGCCGTGTTGTGCATTTCCTCATTGGGCCAACGTTTCTAACTCCTGTCCATCGTCAGGGCAGATGGTTGAATCAACATAATTCGAAACGTCAGCTAAAAGGGAGGAACACCCATTCGCGACCAACATGAAAATAAAGTAGCACATTAATTAAAATGACAAAAAATGCACGTGGGTGACATTGACTCCATTGGGACATGACAGTGATGAATTCAATTGGGTCTTTACAAAACTCCGAACGAAACATAAAATTCAGACAGAACCATTTTTAAACGGAACATTCAATAATCACAAACTAATTCTTAGAACTACAGAAGATAAAATGAAAAGGATTAAATAGTATATTTAGAAAACGTTAGGATTACAGAATTACATCACTTACGATTATAATAATTATACAATATTTTAGACGGCGAATGAGTTCACGGCTTTTACAACTTTCACTAGTTACGCTAACTTCTATTCTGCTCAACATCGCCACACGTATTAATATTTAAGACTTTTGCTTAATTTCATTAATATTCTGTTGGGATTAAATTTCTCGCCGTTATAAAAAAGTGACAAATCTGTTTGTGAGATTTTTGTTCTACAAACATTTTTTTTCTTCAATAAAGACCATTATTTACTTTTATTTCACTAACTATCTTATTGGGTTTTACAAATGTTCAAGGTTACATCGTCGCCAGTCACTGCATTACAACCGATGCTCATTTAAAATAAAATAAAAATGCGTAAAAATTGGCAGTACTTACGTTTAAAAAAAGCGTTGCAATTATGGTTACAAAATCTATGTACAAAAGTGTGCTTAATGTATTAGTAGCCATGTTAAACTGAAATGATAAATGTTTGAATTATTAATTAAGTGACCAACTATATTATTACAAAATATGATATACGTAATATATCACATTATCATCTTTACGCGTTAACTGTTAACTAACTAAATACACATAAAAAAATGAACTCTAACACTACTGTCATTTTGTAATTAGGAACAAAACAATTGAACACATGAAAATTGTCAATTTCCAAAATCAAAAATGATCATAGACTAATTTATTATTATTGAAAGAATATAAATTGCCATAGATATTGAAATTAAATGAGCAGGTGACCGGACGATATGTCCGTTGGTGTCACTAAATTAAAAAAATAATAATCACTCCATCATCTCATTCGACGATACACATTTTGTCTAACTACATTGAATTTACATATTGAGATCTGATACGCGTACGCTTGCATCATTCTTAACTGTTTACATTCTCCCGACGCTTACACTAGCTAAAACTCCAATGCTAAGAATGCAAATTAACCCGTTCAAAACATCTTGTGACATTTTTATGTCACGGATTTGACACGTGAGCGTCACAAGCGTTCAATGGGTTAAAAAATTGGACACTGTTAAAATATAAATTTTACTTACATGAAAATATTTTTACAAGTTTTCAACGTCAAATCAAAAGATAAAAGCATCAGAAACAAAATAAAATGCGGAAATCAAAGCACTCGTTGAAAAAAAGGTACGAAAACAAAGCAAGTATTAAATTGTACAGAAACGGACGTAAAAATATATAAAACAAGCCTCGTTATGGTTTAAGAGATCCTTTATAAGAAAATTAGTATGATTATTATTTGCAAAGGCCTCATGGTATCGAGGTAAGGGTGCCTGCTTTCCGAATAAGAGATCTCGGTTTCAAAAACTGTTGAAAAATCGAATTTTGTGATTGTCGTTAACAATTTTGTTTGATTTTTCATCTTCATTTGTAAATTAGCGAAATCTTTTGAAATTGCACAAAAAGCTATTTTTATTCAAGTCAATATTTCAGATGTATAAAATAATGGACACTATCAAAAGCTAAAATCACTCTGAAAGTTTATAATAAAATTGTATCATAGATAGATATTTCTGCAAGATCAAAACATGCTAAAATGACACGGTTATTTAAATATTTAAAAGGCCTAATTAAAAATTTAAAATAATTATGAATACTTAGACGGGCAGTATTAAGCTGGTTTTATTTAATTTTAAAATGCAACTCCATAGACTAGTTATCATCTAATAGACGCTTAACTCTTCAGTCTATAAATATATTAGTTAAAGATTGATTTATTAGTGCTAATTTTATCTAAGCGATGATGCGAAGAGAGCACATTTACATAGCCCCTTTAGAATTATGCTAAACAGGTTGTAGAATAGATTTTGGTCGCAAGATTAATTATTTTAAGGCCATAGAAAAATCATTTTGAAATAATGGCAGCACTGATTTATGCAACTGTTATTTTTGTACAGATAAATGTGGACCTTAGATAAATACGTAGAAGAAACGAATCAAACGGTTTTTAAGAAAACTAAACAGATATAAAAGGTAGTTTGTACTTGACATGTTATATTTTTAATTGAGTTATATGTGTAGGGAAGCTATTTGCAAAAACAGGTTAAAAATACCTGTATCTTTTAGAAAAAATGTGTCACGTCAACAATTTAAGTTTATGAATTATTTGGGGTTGAGAAAGTGCACCAAGTTGTTTACCCGGACAGAAACTTGCAGCATATTTCGCTCTTCCCTCGCGTGTGAGAGGTGATATGCAGGAAAGGAGCATAATTTACCAGCTTAAGTATTTAAAATTGGTCCATATTTTTCTTAGCAGGCTATGGGAAAAAGCAAAGATAAATAATTGTAAGCCGATTGAATTTAAAGCAAAATATTGTGATTATTTTGTTTTTTAAAGTTGTGTGTTCGGAGTGACTGTGACCTGATGCCAAGTATTTAAGGGCGTAATAAAGAAGATATGTGCAAGTAAAAAAAAATGGGAACATAGCGTGACTACAGTGCAGTGACTTCAACTAGTTATGTGCCTTTATGCTGTAATATATGTTTTGCATTTTAACATCTTCGTAACAGTTCAGAATTGATACTATGTTCAGATGAATTTTTAGCTTAAAAACATATCTTATTAAATCCTTAAATACTTTACTTCAAGTCACCCTTTTTACTTGTAGCTACTTTAAAAAAATAAAAATAAATGTCAATGAAGTGTTAAGCTCACTAGGTAGGTATAAATTGGATATTTTTTTATTTATTTATCTTCACTAGGATGGATTTTTTACAAATGACACGAAAGTGCGGCGCACAAGAAGCGATATAAAAATTTGTACAGATAAAAAAATTAACGCAGTGAATTACTTGCAGTTTTATAAAAAGAAAGCAGTCTTTCAGTTGGAGTTATCAAAACTTAAAAATAGCTTAAGAATTTTAAAAATTATTATTATTTTATTTTAACCGGGGTGTTGCAGGTATAAACCGGTGATATTTATTATCTTATTAACCGTAGACAAGGGCGATACTGGGATTTCAAAAGTTGTACAAAATTTTATACAAATGGTGTTCTGGGTACGAAAATATTATGCAATTTAAATGTCAACTTGAAAACGTCGGCATTAGGTTTAGAAAAAAAAGAAAAGCTTTAAAAAATAACAGCACAGCAAGAGAAAGACAAATTTACAAAATAAAAGGACCATTTATTAGAAATATAAAGATTTTTCATTTATTGCAAAAAAATTATCAAATTGATGGAAACTTTTTTTACATTGTGAATTCAAAATAATAAAATCGTTATTATTAAAAAAAAAAAAAAAATTTAAAGCAATTTTGCATTATAAATGGGTAAAATTAGCTACTTTTATTGTATTGAGAGAAATAACGATTTATGTAAAAACTTATAAAATAAAACATATTGTAAAATATGTTTGCGATAATAGTGTGCAATAAATTGTAAACTTTTAAAAGGAACCGTTGGCAGTTGTTGTCGTTAACAGTCTTCAAATTTTATAGAAAAAAAACTAGTCATAAAATGCAGATTAACAAAAAAACTGTTAAAAAATACATAATACAATTTCACAAAATGCCGACACTTTTCTTGGCCGGGGGAGATGAGCCGTCATTGGTCGGAATGATTTTAAACAAATATTGCTCGCTTTTGATTGGCTGGAAAAGAGGCAGGATTTAAATATATACGACTTGAGTTGACCTGATTGTGGAAAAAATGCTAATTATCTTCAAGGGTCAAATAATATAAAACAATTTACGTAAATTTTACGTACGCTTACAAATTCTGCATTAATAATAATAATAGCTTAAAAGTATTCACAACGAGGATAACACGCGCGCAAAGTTGTTAGCGACATTTTACAATTTGACAAAATGACACTTACACAACTTGGGCTAGTCGTTATCCTCGTTATTGTAGAGACCAAATGATGACTGTTTATTTAAAATATTATTATAAACTTACTTGTGTTTAGTATGAAAAAGATTGTCACTTTTACCTTTCCTAATATTATAAACACAAACTTCTCACTCAATTTATAGTTAAAAAAAAAAACCTAAAATTTTTTCGTAACTACATACTTTTACATATCAGTCAATTTTTACGAAGCTCAAATTTTTTTTTGCATCACCATTATTTATAAAACGGCGTTATATCCATAATTATTATTATTATTTTACATTTTTTTCATAATATTGCGTCAATTGTTTAAAATTAGTCACACTTTTAGAAACGGGTTTCAAAATAATTCACAATAATTATTACGAAATTAAAAATTAAAGTTAGTCGAATCGTCCATTTCGATTATAGGTACATATTTCCATAATTTTTTTCACTACAGGGGGTAATTTAAAAAAAATGTTTTTTCGTCGAAGAATTTATAACTCGAACCTGTTTTCATTTTAAATTTATACTTTGCATCCGACTTCAAATATAAGCAACGCCAACACACGTTATAATCACGTCATTACGAAGAGAACGTTGAAAACTTGGGCTTCATATTCGTTATAATTATTTTCCCAGACGTTTTGCCGTGAATCTCTAATTCAAAACACTCTGAAGAAGGGCACTGTGAACTACAAGGCAAAACGACCGTAGAAATGAAGAAGCCACAGTTTGGAAATTCTCCCGAGGTGAAGTTTTAAGTCTGTGCAATTCTGAAGCGTCTTCCTCGCTACCAAAGCAGAATAATGTTAAACATTAGATACATCTACAACATTTACTTTAATAGTGATATCATTTAAACATATTATTTAAATAAGTAATATTATAGATACGTGATTGAGTGCGCGTGAATATATACCGGAGGCGTTCTAGCTATGTTGAAGTATTCACTTGCGTGTCACGCGATTAGTTATTTATTTATACGGCACTAAACATACAGCGAGCTTCAGAATTGACACAAAGTAGAAACAGGGCTTTTCTTTTCCGTCGCAGAACCATTCCTTATAGAGATCAATTTCATTATTCTTTAAACGAGATCAAAGTCTCGGTCGAATGAGCCGTATCTATCGTCGATGCTCGTGTCTAAGAAGTCCAAATCAAACGAACGATCCACGTCCAAACTGTGCCGGAAACATCGCTCATCTTCCGAATCAAAATTAAGATCGAAACGACTTGCACTCTTTCGTGAATTTCTGCGAAGATAGCCTGTAGACTTGGGTTCCATGCGATCCAGACGTTTAGCCAAATCTTCGTCGAGATCAAAGTCTCTGAACGGTTTCGGTTCATTTTGAGTCAGTTCTTGTTTTGTTGCAGATCTGCCCGTGTCTAGCGATTTCTGCCGTCGATGATTGCATTTCCTCGCGCGTTTCCTTGCGTACTTTGCGTCTGCGTGGAAAACTCCACCCTGCGTCATGGCGCCGGGGCTAGAGTCATCGCTGGCTTCACGCGCGGACGACGCAGTGCCGAGCCTGCAGCAATCGCTTTCTGTCAAATAACTGCGGGATGATTTCAACATTTTTTCCGCGTAATCATTGCCTTCGCAAAAGTTACTCAATTGACTACGCGACGAGGCGGAATCTAACGACTCGGAGAAATTCGACCGTTGACTTCTTAATTCTTGCCTCAAACTGATGCTCTTCCTTCTGGTGTCTTGTTCTCCAACAAAACTTCTTCGATCGTTTTCACATTCGGACAAATACTTGCGTCTAACTTGCACATCACTATCATCAATCTTAGTGTCGTGATCAAAGAATTTTCTCCGTGATTTTCCTTCCGATTCGTCATCGAGTGTAGAAGACTGGGGTTCATTCTCGAGATTGCCGTAAAAACTTCGACGGTCCCCAGATCTTTCTTTAGAGGAACCATCGTCAAAGAACTTTTGGTCCCGCCGGGAAGTGTCGTCCTCAGCGTAGAAGGCACGATGTTCTCCATCGAAGAAGTCCCGTCTCTCAGACTCCCCGTCGCTTCGCAACACATCGTTATAGAAACTGCTGGTCTGTGGCTCGTTTTCAAGATCGCTGTAAAATGACAGTCGTTCAACACCGGAGCTATCGTCCACAAAGATATCCGTCTTCTTAGGCTCGTAGAATTCTTTTGTCACACTGTAATATCTACGTTCCGAAGCTGATTTCTCAAGCTTTCGCCTTTCCATTCCTTCCGGGAACGTCCTACCGATAGTGTTGTTCGATGAAGGAATTGAAGCAGTCTGTTCAAACAGTCGCTCGAGCCTATCTTGCGAGTTTCGTACAGTCCGTTTCTCCTGACTGCTAGTAGAGGGCTCCGAGTAACTCTGCTGGCGTTTATCCTGCAGATTGAGTGATGAATTTGATTGTTCAGTATAACTCTGTCGTTTATCCTGCAGATTTACCAATGAATTAGACTGTTCCTGATAACTTTGCTGCCGCTTATCTTGCAGACTGATAGAAGAGTTTGACTGTTCGGTGTAACTTTGCTGACGCTTATCCGACTGTTCCGTGTAACTCTGTCGTTTATCCTGAAGATTAATCAACGAATTCGACTGCTCCTGATAGCTCTGCTGTCGCTTGTCCTGCAAACTCTGATTGGATTCTGAATAAGTTTGTTGACGCTTATCCTGCAGACTAACGCTTTGATTGGACAACTCCGTATAGCTCTGCCTTTTATCCTGTAGATTTAAGGAAGACCCCGATTGTTCGGCGTAAGTTTGCTGTCGCTTTTCTTGCATATTTGATTGATCCGCCGTATAAATAGATTGCTCCGTGTAACTCTGTCGCTTGTCTTGATTTGATTGATTGGGTTCAGAGTACTGCCGCTTGTCCTGGAGGCTTTGCTCCGTGTAGCTCTGGCGTTTGTCTTGATTTGATTGATTGGGTTCCACATACTGTCGCTTGTCCTGCAACTGATTGGATTGATCCGTGTATACGGATTGCTCCGTGTAGCTCTGGCGTTTGTCTTGGTTCGATTGATTGGGTTCCGAGTACTGGCGCTTGTCCTGCAGGGATTGGTGTAGGCTCTGCTGATTAGTCAGGGACAGTTTGATGGACAGCGTGTGTGGGGGCTGGTCCGGCTGGCGCTAGGAGGGTGCGCCCTGGTCGGGGGGCCCCGTGCTGGGGAGCGGGGGGGGCGCTGGGGGGTGCTGCTGCGAGGGCAGCTGAGGGGAGGCCACGGGGGACAGCAGGGGGAACAAGCTGCAGGGTGGCTGCATGCAGCGCGGCCGTGGGGGTTCTGCAAATTACAAATAAATATTCAACTCAAATGATATGCATGTTGATAAAATCTAAGAAGAATGGCTAAGTAAATTAAAGTTGTTTTCTAGCTTAATGCGCCCTTCTTAAAACTGATATTTATGTTACAATATGGTATGTGGACTAACCAGTGGAGCCAGGTTGGACCAGCTTGCATTTGGAAGGGACAGGCGCCTTGAAACTATAGATTTGATTCATCTGTGGTTCCTGAAATGACAAAATACATGAATGTTAAAAACATGAAATACTAAATTATTCACCACAAAGTAACGTCTGGTGATATATAAATAAATAAAAAATTAGAAAATGATTCAAGGTCATTATTTAAGAATGCATGGTGCTCCGAGATGATATTAAAACTCGAAACAATGGTTAGGTTAGCGGAGGTTCTATGTTTAAATCCCAGTTGTGAAAATATCAACTTTCATACATGTACATTTTGACAACTGGAACATGTTCTCAAGTAACTGGAAACTCCACACAAAAGGCCTTGAGGTTTCCAGTCAGCTTTAGGGATGCTGTGAAGAGGGTAAAAAGCGGAAGGAATGGAACCTGAGGAGGTAAGAAACACAAAAGCTGGCAAGTAGTCGCATGACCATGCTGTTCAGAACAAGAATGAGTCGTGCTGGTGTTGAGACGCTAGTTCTTCGGAGCTTCCTCCATTCAAATACCAGTTGAACAAACACAGCCGGTGTTTTAAAGGTTTAAACTAGGTTTACGGGCATTTTTTATATAGCTATTTCTACGGGCACCCGTCACAACATAAATACTGTTGAAATAAATGTTTTATTTAACTGAAATTAGGCTCCACGTCTCCACACACTGACTACAACTGAAGATAGAACTATTTACTTACACTAATGCAGCCGTATGGTCAACTTTGCCAGACTTCCACCCTCAAAGAGACTTTTTTTACTGCCCCATAAATCATAATGCGCCGAATGTGTTACGCAGCAAACGCGTTTTTGTAATTTGGGTTTGAAATAAAATGTTCTTCACACAGATGACATTCTTTCGTCATTGCTTCACACAAATTGTTACACTATGATTATTTTGTTTTAGAAGTAATAATTTCACAAATGGGACAAATTCAAAAGCGTTATTTCAATTTGACGGGTGTCCGTAGAAATAGGTATATAGCGACTAGATTTTCAAAAATAAGAAGTTTCCGAAAGTAAAAATACAGTAAATATATTTACACTGTTCAATTATAAAAAGTCGTAAAATAAAAATACTGTCTGTTTAGTAAAATTTGCAAAGCAAATCGGAAATCTGTCAATCTGATGGGTGCCGTAAATCTAGAGTTAAACAAAATCCAATAGTAGAGCTTCGTACAAGGTCACCAGTTGTGTATCTGCAGACTTGGTACACTGTGTCAAACAAAACTCAACTTTACTCTGGTCATTTAAGATTACACTGGGTATGTCAATCTCAATGTGATTCTTTAAGCGTCAGAAAAATTGCTTCCGTCGAAGGAGTCAAGCGGTTAAGGTAGGTAAGAAGAAATAATATTAAAAAAATTTGGTCATGCGTTGTGGGGGCTCACCTGGTGAGGGCAGCGGAAGGTCACGATGGGGTCCGGGGGCCTGGGCAGGCGCCTCCGCAGCCAGGTGTGGCGCAGCGCCGCCGAAGGGGTCATGCGGTACACGGGGTCCCACACCAGGCATCTGGAACACGACGCGGGAGCACATTGATTAGTCGGTGATTCAATCGTTATTATCAGAATATATGCACTAAAAATGCCAAAATATGCATTGACAATAATAATACGCGGATAATTAGTTGGGATGGTTATAAGCTGAGTGGACAAATGCACGGGATTCCCACCCAGGCGTCGTGGGTTCAATTTCTCGGCTAGCTAAGTCCTCCACCATTGTCTCTCCAACATCTTCCGCTTATTTTGATGGCAGTAGGAGTTTTTCAAATATTGGCAGGTTATTCGTAACCCGAGAATGTTTGTCTTTCTTTAAAAAAAATTATATATATATTAATATGGCGCCACTTTTGTCAAATTTCACCTCAGGGGAGACTAACAAAACTAGAAAATAACTAAAAATTATATCTTAAATAACCATCAAAATAGTTAATATTACTGAACTAATTTATAAAGCGCCATTTTTGTAAAATATAACCTCAAGGGTATGTGACTCAAAAATGCTTAATCCAGATTGCCAAAATATGCACTAACAATTCCAAAATACATGCATAAAATATTCAATAAAAACAGGAAAGATACAAAATTAATTGAAAAAACTAAAAACTGATACAATTCACCACATTTTTTTATTTCCATAGGGATGCATAAAGAAAATTGTAGTTTTTGTATGTAACTAAAATCTGGGGAGTTTTTTGCAATTCTGAGTGAGGGTGCGTACAGAACCGCAGTTCTAAAGATCAGATGTTTGGTTAAATTTGAAATAATAAAATGACTCAAATATGCAATTGCATATAATCCACTGTCTAGTTATTATACATGACTATTCCTACGCACTATCGTAAAATATTAAAGGTTACTCAGACAACACTTTTCTTTTTGATTTAGAATTTTTTTTTTGTTTTATGTGAATACCGCAAAAGGGTCCCAACTTCCTGGAGCCAATGGGACTGTGGCATTCCTGATTAGGGAATTTTTTTAAGCTTACGGAAGTGGAGAGAGGAGGAAGATGGAAAAAGGAAGGTTGGAAAGAAGTACTTAGTAGTGGCATTTTGAAACTGATTCTGGGAGGTAGATTTCCAATCAAGATTCTCTCAAAACCACACCAATGATGATGTTGTCCATTTTTTCTTGATTTTACAAAGTCATCGGGAAAACTAGGCAGCAATTAGTGGAGAAAAAGTTTAGCTCCTCACAAACTTCAAAAATGAAATAATCATTGTTCCAATGAATGAACCCACACAAGGAAAGATTTGCCGAATATCTCAGCTATATGATTTGCCAAATGTGGAGCAGGCATCGAGGTTTGTTCCAAATAAAAAAAGTGTTGAAACTCGGACAATAATAAAGTAAATACAATCTAACAGGTGATATTGGACAACCTTGACGACAATTATAGATAAGTTATATCATTCTGTAGATAATATAATATGGCAATATAAACTAAACAAATAATAATGAGGTAATTTGATAGTGATATTTCAAGGATTTTTTTTACAGTCTATCGTCAAATATTTTAACAATATAATTTTTATGATTTGAACGACCTTCAATAGAAAAAAGTTTTACAATAGAATTTGACTAATTCGGCACGTCAGAGTTTCTCAAGTGATGCGACGACCCTCGAAATCCTCACCTAACACTTGTTCATAATTCGCATATCTTAACGGCAGTAATCATCGATCACTCTAGATTCGCCTTCTCATACATAAAATCAAAGCCAAAACGGTCCACCTTTGAATAATTTCATAACACAACTGCCTAACGAATTCCGTCGACTCGTTTCAAAAGCCAAGCAAGCTTCCCTCCAAAATAAACACAGAGCATAAAGTTAACCCTCAAATCGGATGATGTAATTTGTCAATTTGTCGAACCAATGGAAAGCCTGAAAAGAAAGTGTTACAAAATCTTGAGATGAAACTTAACAACACAACATCATATACAACTATGTTGCCTCGCTAGCCGTGTCTAGACAAACTTGGTTGATGGATGCAATACAAAATAATAATACTAACCTTTTGATGAAGTCCAGGAAATGAGGATCCTGGCATCCCTTGAGAACTGTCTTGAGATCCTTTGATCCGGGAGGTCCTCTAACCTTCCCTCTTCTCGATACACCTGCGGAACAAAGTCACAGTGTTAGACTAGCAATCCATAATGAAGTTCTGATATCGACCCTGATGTAAGGTGATAAAGCAACATGCACAACCGTAATACAAATAAAGAGATCCGAAAAGATTTTATAGGCGATGTGAGCCTAATGAACAATATTAAGAAAGGGTTGATGGTTTGGACGTTTGAATAGACAAAGAAAGGAATGTCGAATATTGATATTGCTGATTGTATTGTTTTGAAGGAAAGTAAATAAAAGATATCTCTTCTTTAAGAATCTTGCAGAGTTCAATTCACCTCTACTCACCTCATATAAATTTAATGATTAAGACTTAAATCATGTTTTTAATCATTACAAAATTAATTCAATTGTAATCCCTAATAGTTAAAAATTTCAACAGATGTCACTCCTCTAAATTGTAGTAGAACTCTCTTCTCCGTTAGTATCAATTGGATTTGTAATGAAGCCATCAATCAACATGAAACGAATACACACCTCCTCCCACTTCTGTGGTCCCGTTGGGCATGGTAGACTGCGTGCAGTAGCGCGGCAGCCCCCGGCTGGTCAGGAAGGTCTTGGAGCGCTTGCCCGCGTCCGTCAGCACCCGCGGGGGCACCCCCAGCAGCTCGATGATACAGGCCAGCTGGTCGGCTTCGTCCTCGCCCGGGAGCAGCGGAAATCCTGGAATCATAGAAAAACAGATAGAATAGATGATAGATGCTGCAAACGTAAGCCCAGTCTTAACTTCAACATGCTTCTTTGCACTGCCGTAAGTCAAAATATGCTTAACTTATTTAATGGACTTTTAAGTTATCATATATATTATATTACGATTAAAAAGTGTGAATTATAATGTTATCTAATGTTAATCAACACAAAATAATGGCATGTTCCCACAGGGATAGGCTACAAAGACAAAAACATATAAGTCTCCGTATTCTTAACTTAAATGCTTGATGTTTACACCCTGCTAGCTCGGCAAAAAATGTTTTTGGGCAAACACCTTTACAAGCAGTAGTTGTAATAGATAGTATCGGGGGGGGGTAGGGTACTCACCGACAAACAGCTCGGCCAGAATGCAGCCCAGGGACCACATGTCCACGGGCATGCCGTATCTCACCCCGAGGATGACCTCGGGCGCCCGGTAGAAGCGCGACTGGATGTACGTGTAGACTCTCTGGTGCTCGTAGCAGGAGCTGCCAAAGTCTATCACCTGAGAATAAAGAAGAAGGCAAATCATTAGTCAAAAATTCTAGAAAGAGCAATAAGAACCTATGTTATTGGGAAATTAAACGACAATTATTAACTGTATATAATTTCTTCGGTGAGTATGTATGTATGTATGTACGAGTGTGAACTTTTCAAATTTGGAACTGATCCCTACCTATAATGTATTTCGGATGTATTTTACAGAGACATTATTCTGTATGTGTAGTGGGTGGATCAAAGCAATTAATATTTTTTCTTGGCAAGTCAAGTTACATCCCGTGATTCATACAAACGGTCCTGGGAAAACATATTAAACGGGAACTTCGTAAGCGGGTTTGACTGTAGTTAGAAGTAATAATCAGTTTTAAAAACTATAATTTATTTATAAACAAAGGGTTCACAGATGTTCCAAAGCCCAAGGAAGCCAGGCAACTGAGGAAGCTAGTAGAACTAGAAACAGGACACTGCCATCTCACACACACCCGACACATGAAGATGTCGGTTGTGGAAAGCACCAATAGCTGTTGGAAATATGAAGAGGGTGAAGAAACACCCATTCATCAATGGTGCCGGTGTGTCGCTTTGACGGAAAGAAGGCTTAGAAGTCTGGGGAGTTGAATACAATGTTGTACACTCAGAAGCCATGGCCAAACACCCCATGACAACCCTTGTGAATTTTATCAAAGGAACTGAGCAATCTGCGTGAGAAGAAAAAGGTGGAACATGGGAAATTACACAATGGACCCATGACTTAAGTGCTTAAGGGAGCTATGCAGACTGTCAACATATCAAATCCAGATAAGAGCTTAGTACTTTTCAATCTTCCTCTTCTTCATCTTCTTAATAATAATAACAGTGAATTTATTTAGCGCAGTTTTCTGATGGTGCACCTCAAGTGCGCTTTACACTAAATTACCTAACCTAATATAGCAACGAGAAAATAATATATAACAGATATGTGTGCAAATTAAAACTATCTAAAATTGTGATGGTTAGCATAAATCATGAAAAAATGTTCAGATATGGGTATAGCAGTGTGTATATACATCAACAGATTGGAAATCAATTCACTAGAAGCTAAGGGTGTAAGAAATCCAGTTGAAAAGTATGTATAAATAGAAAATAATATTGAAGACAGTTAATGTGTTAGTACTTTTTCTTCACCTCCCCACTACCTTCAGTGGTGTAACACAGTGGTGGTGTATAGATGTCATAGTCCCACTGGCTCCAGGCAGTTAGGACTCTTGTGCAGCATTCACATAAAGATATATTTCATAAGTGCCCTTGTAAAATTACCATTGCAACCGTATGTACAATATTTTTGCACATGCATTGGATCATTTATTTCAATATGTTTTTTTATGAAAATGCAAATAGCGACGGCAGTGTTTTAATGTAAAACACGTAGTTGCTAATGCACGAGAAGTAACAGTTTTGTTAGGTGAATGTTTCTAGGCAAGGCGCCAAGAAATATTTAGTTATTTCTAATTGAAATCGTAGGCAACCTAAATACTGGGACTTTTTTATAAACGCGCCACGGTACGTTCATTCACACAATGCGGAAAGTAGGCCAAACCGCAAGTGACATAGTTTTCTACTCGGAGTGTATTTTCAGTATCGCCCGGGTAGGAGAACCCAATTTGTTTGGGAAAGTAAACAAGGGGTTGCTGGAAGAAGAGTCAAGAAATTGACGGAAGAATCAACCTGACTAACAAATGTTACTACAGTCTCCAAAGATGATCCAAACTCCTTCCGAGAATGACAAAATCCAACTTCTGTAACCTTGGAGTAACGATATAAGGAGGTGTAGCTAATATTTTTACCCAACCTATACAAATTTGCGATAAATCACTTTCTCCGGGTTTTTACGTCGTATACCATGAGAGGGAAAGAGACAAGAAAAGTCGTCACATAATATTGCAGCACTTCTAAATATGTAAGGATGTTCTCCGTCTACGCTAACTTCACATCATCTAGGCGCATAACTAACGTCAACTGATTTTGAAGTTATTTCCTATATTTAAGAGCCCTTGAGGTGATTTTCCCACAAAAACGGCGCTATAAAAGTTATCCATTTATTATTATTATTTATTATTTGTGTTGATTAAAATACTTGCAGTGGTTGTACAAATAAATCAAATAACTAATTAATTATAAAACATCACTTTTCAAAGGTATTTCAACAGTTTTAAATATTTTTGACCGAACTTTAGAATTTTCACATTTTTAATGATATAAAGACATAAAATCAACAAAAAGCTTCCATCATTATTTAGGCAAACTTTCTGTTATTAGTGTTTGTGTGATATTTTGACTTTATAAATCATTTTAATTGTGTATTGTTTTGTTTAATGTGTTCAAATATGTTTATTAAAAATGTCAGAATTCCATGTGGGCGGTAACTAATATGCTATCCAACATCCTTTAATATATCTTTGTCTCTTTCTATCGAGCCAGTATAAAGTCAACAATCCTGACTACACTGTTTCGCAAAGTACCTCTCCGTGTCCTCCAAGTCTGTAGGATTCATCAGGTCGGTGCTACACATACAATAAACTATTAAGGTATAACCTGAAATCATATCAATTGTTTGAAGAGCTATCAACAATGATATGTACGCAAAGATTAGGTGATTTTTCACAAAAACGGCGCTTTATAAATTATCCAAATATTATTATTATTATTGACAGCAGTGGTAGATACTTTCAGCATCGCCCTGGTGGAAGACCATCATTCAGAATCGAAACGTTGCTCTAAATGGCTTTAGCCGCCCTTAGTGACCACATCTGAATAGGCAGGTACTTTCCAACGTACCTCTTTCCCATCCCTTCCCCTTCCCACTACCTTCAACTTCACAACATAACCTCGGGGATGCCATAGTCCCACTGGCTCCGAAAGGTGCGGAATTCACACAAAAAAATAATAATGAAAAACTTTAATTAAATTTTTTTTGCCATTTATTAATAATTATGCGCGACAGCTGTTTCGCCTTCCGAAGGCATTGTCATAATGTTTGTGATATAATTTGACGTCTGGAGAATGAAATTCAAAATAAACACCAAAAAAGGTAAAATCTTCCTATCTGGACAGTCAAAGCATTTTATTTTATTTTTGGATGATTTTTATAGCGCCGTTTTTGTGGAAAATCACCTCAAGGGCGCTGTACAAATCTTAATTTCTACTTAATATTAATTCTTAGTTTAATGGTCAGTAGTCAGAGTCAGGAGCCGAGTCCAGCGGTGACCAAAGGTAGCCGAATTCGTCGCCGGTGTCGGAAGGCGGCTTGGTGGTGGGCGGCGTCGGCTTGGGCGGCACGGGCGTCGTCGTAATCGTGGTCGTCGGCGCTGCGGCGCTGGTCGTGGTGGTCCTTCTCTTCTTCTTGCGGAAAAACTTGCGCAGCTGCCCAGGCATGTTTGTTGCTGAAAAACTGTCATCGGAGTCCTCCAGAGTCAGAGTATGCTGCGCTGGTGCGGAGTTCACCAATCCGCCATTTTTCTTCTCGACTGCTTCAAACCCTGTCCTACGCTCTTCTTCCTCGTACCCATTGCCCCTGTCGCCCTGGGCTTGGAGCCGGGGAGGCGACGAGGACACGCAGATCAGATCAGGAGATCCTTGAGGCTGCAGAGGCCGATGAAGGAGCCGCCGGAGGACAGCCAGGTGAGGGCGGAGACGCACACTCCACTGGGGGGCTGGCCTCGAACCCCGCAAGTGGTGTTCGTAGAAACTTCATTGCTGAGCTGAAACTTAATTGGGGATGCCATAGTCCCACTGGCTCTAGAAAGTTGGACACAGTTGAGACTCTTGTTCGGTATTCACTGGCAGGTCCCATCAGATAGACACAATTTTTAAATGATTATTATTTTAATTATTATTTATTAATGAATTAATTAATTTTTTTTTTTTTTTTTTATTTTTTTTTTTATTACTTCAAAAATTGACAAATATGTAGTCTGTACTGAACAAATTTAAAAAAAACCTTTTTTTTCATAAGAAGCAATCATTTTCAATCAATCAATGTGGTTTGACATTATATTAAAATAAAAGGTCACTTTGTTTTAAATCACGAATTAATTATGTTTTAACGCCAACCGGTTTCGCTTAGATCGAGCTTCGTCTAAAGCTATCTAGATTTTTTTTTTAACGTATTATATAACGTGTCAATTTAAAATTATGTTTGTCTACGGACATTATAACGGGAAAGCGTCATCAAGTCATCATCGTGTTGGTCCAGAATAACGGAGATCGGTCTCAACTAACGACAAGTCATTATCGTGAGCAGGAATTACCCATGAAGAGAAAAAGTGAGTCACCCCCGCACCACTTTGGGAAATTCGCCAACTTTTTGGCGACACTCACAGTTGACACGGTAGACGAAAAATAGATAATGATGATGGTTCGAATCACAATAACTAACTGTTAACTTTTCAAATTTGGAACTGATGTTGATTGAATTAACAAATAAATAAATAAAATAATTTCAAATCCCTACTCACCTAGTAAATATATTTTAGTAGATATTTTTATAAATCATGCAATTAGAAATACACTGTATTACACTAATAAAAACAATAGAAAAATAAGAAAAACAACCGTTTATAAAAAGAAATATCAACGCAAGTTCAAATTTAGTAAAAAAACATAAAATTACCTTAAAAAGTTGTATATGTGTGTACCTTTTTCTGTTATATGATAATGTGTAAAATATAAGGTGTAGCAATAATGTACAGGAGGGAAGCGCTTCTGCAGTCAGTATTGATGATTTTTGCCTGACTCGGGCGTGGCTAGGACTATGACTAGGGTATTTATACATCCATTCATAGCACATGTCGACATAATGTTTTTGTTTATTCGTATAACCACTTGGTCACAGTATTGTTATAAACATAAATATAGAATGTAACTTAAAAAATTTTGAGTTATGTCGTGTTATGTCGCATAACAAAACGTAGTGGACGGAGTCGCCGGAGACGCGGGACACGGAAAACACGCTTACATACCTAAAAGCGGTGCGATATTATGTGACAACTTGTCTTGTCTCTTTCTCTCTCACGGTTTACGAAGCAAAAACCCGGAGAAAGTGATTTATCGTAAATTTGTGTAGGTTGGGTAAAAATATTTAGCTTTCTCAATATATATTCTTGCTCTGAGGGTGTACACAATGTCTGAACAGTGGAGATTAAAGCCTGATTCACACCAACGTTCAGTTCCGCTCAGTGCCGATATTGTTCCGCAAAAAAACTTATTGATATGGTATGAATATCAATCGGGGAGTATGTGCCAAGACAAATTTGTGTGGCAGAATATCCTTCTGCCCACCCTTGTGATATTTAACTACTTATTTAGTTAAATAATTTTTTTGAAGTGTAAATATTTAAACCATTTTTTTATCACTAAATGATTTTTTTAATGATTAATAATTAATAAAAATATTATTTAGTGATAAAAAAATGGTTTTTGATAAAAAAAAATCTGCGATGTAAGTGTTTTTACACTTCAAAATAATTATTTAACTAAATAAGTAGTTAAATATCACAAGGGTGGGCAGAAGGATATACTGCCACATGAATTTGTCTTGGCACATACTCCTTGATTGATATTCATACCATATCAATAAGTTTTCTTGCGGAACAATATCGGCACTGAGCGGAACCGGACGTTGGTGTGAATCAGCCATAAGACAACATATCAATATTTACTAGCATTTTTATACCAGTCATTTTTTATGTGAATACAGCTAAAGAGTCCCCTCAACTAAATAACATGTCTCTTGATACCTTCAACGTAAACCTTGAAGATTTCAAGAGACATGTTAAAAATATCTCTTAATTTACTTTTGTTACTTTCTTGTGTTTTGTAAATGGACATATACAGTCTGTAATACACAAAAAAAACTGGCCAGAGCCCGTGGAACTATGGAATCCCCGAATCGGGGTATGGTGTGAGGTCTCAGCATGTGGGGAAGGGAAGAAGTTGTGAAAGAGGAAGGCAGGAAGTAGCTGGCAAGTCAAACACGGCTAAAGCCATTTCAAACAACGTTTCAATTTTTAATGGTGATTTTTGACCAGATTGACAATGAGAGTGTCTACCGCTTTGGAACGTGCCGCAAATATACCATGCTATATTGATTATATGTAAAATGACAAAAATAAAATAAATAAAAAATATTTGCGCACGCCGAACGCCCGACCTCGAGATCCGGAGCCACTGAACCTGACCGCTCGGCCACGGAGGTCGCCAATATGACACACAACAGATTGGCAAAAGCCTAAATGAAGTGACCAGATCTCAATAGCCACATAATCCCACAACCTTTATTTATCACATTTCCAAATATTGGGGTGCTATCAACACCTTGAAGTAACAATAAATGGAAAGAGAGCTAATTATTTTTACCCAATATATACAGATTTGGGATAAATCACTTTCTCCGGGTTTTCACGTCGTACACCATGAGAAAGAAAGAGATGACAAAATTTCCCAAATTATCACACCGCTTTGAAGTATTGTTAGAATGTTCTTCGTGTCCCACGCCTCCGTTGACTCCGGCCACACGTTATGATACGCGAAATAAATTGACATAACTCAACGGTTTTTTAGGTTATATGCTATATTTTTTGTTTATTACAATACTGTAAAAAAGTGGTTATACGAAAAAACAAAAACATTATGTCGACATGTGCTATGAATGGATGTATAAATACCCTAGCCATAGTTCTAGCCACGCCCAGGTCTAGCCGAGTCCGGCAAATCTCGTATAAACTGACTACAGCGCTCTCTCTTGTAAATTATTGCTCTGAGATGAACACAATCTAATCTGTATTTGCAAGTGGCAGAAATAGTATTTTAATACTACTTTAATATACGTTAATGTCTACGTCACACGAAATAGTGACGTAGAATTTTTTCCGGTTTATACGGCGGTATATTTTGAATGCTTGGAATAGCGGAACACTCACTAGTTTTTCAGACGAAATATCGCGACAATCAAAGTGCACAATCATGACGAAAATATATTTATAAGCAATCAAGAGAAAGTATTTTTTAGGCATGAATGTATTTAGTTATCAAAGGAAGGCACTGTCACATTTTGTTGATACGGCACAAGAATTAGTACTGCCCGAAGACAGTGGGGTCTGTGGCATATTAATATTAACTAATGAAAAACTTAGATAATATAATTTGTTTTCTTTAAACTTAACTATGTGATTCTTCCATTCTCTCTTGAATTTAGTAATGAGTTTCACATTTAAGCTTTCCGGCAGAGTATTGTAATATTTTATCACTTTAAAATATATACTATTTTTGGTATTGGTATTTCTAATATTGTTCAATGTTGAGAGATGGAAGTAAATATGGAATATTAAATACCTGGCTATTCAGATCTGATGACCAAATTTGTGTTAATTTGTGTAGAACTTTATTGCACTCAATTTAATTAGATATAACCTTGGTGTGAGAATATACGAGTATGTGGAGAGAGAGTTAAATATTGTTACCCAACCTATACAAATGAACGATAAATCACTTTCTTCAGGTTTTAAGTCATAAACCGCGAGAGAGAAAGAGAGAAGACAAATATAATACAAGTTGTCACATAATATCGCACCACTTTTCGGTATGTAAGCATGTTTTCCGTCTCCCGCGTCTCCGGCGACTCCGCCCACTACGTTTTGTTATGCGACATAACAGGACATATTAAACGGTAACGGTTTTTGAGGTTATATCCTATATTTTTGTTGATAACAATACTGTGAAAAAGTGGTTGTACAAATAAACGCTACATTATGTCGACATGTGCTACTAATGGATGTAAAAAGGTGGGTCCATGAAAACCCTAGCCCTAGTCAGGATCCAATCAACAATCCTGACTACAAAAGCCATCCCTCCTGTATATTATTGCTCTGAGGGTTCGATCCTCTGCTAGATAAGTAAGAGAGCAGCAAGAATTCAAATATTATCAAGTTAATCGTACTTTTTTTTAAGTAAGAATAATGTGCATCAATTGAGATTCTCCTTTGCATGGCGGAAACAGACGAACGCGTCACAATGCAACGAGGAGATAATAATACGAATGTAATTGTGCATTATTATTGTTTTAATGGGTCGCATCACGAGTCACTGACTGGGGCGGGCATTGTCCCGAAAGTGCATCGTTCTTTGGGCGGAGTTTTTGGCCCGAGAGGCCGGCGAATTATATTTATTGCGATATTATGATTGCCCATTAAAGCTCGACACCTACCCGAAAAATTCTTGGATGGCGAGCTTTTTTCGGCCGTAAGAAACTCCAAGTATTGCCCTGGAAAGCTAACAGCATTGAAAATGGCCAGAAGTGGAAAAAATAAGCGTAGAGATTGGAAATGAGGAGTTAAAAATACTCTCAGTGTGAAAAGTTAGAAAGTAGAAATAAATCTTTTGACGGTTTGCGTGGTCGGGTGGTAAGACACTCGACTGCGAATCTAGAGGTCGCGGGTTCAAACCCGGCGTACGCCAAAACAAATTTAATTAACATATAATATTTAGTATATTTGCGGCACATTCCAGAGGGCTAGATACTCGTAAGTATCGCCTTGGTGAAAGACCAGCATTCAGAATTGAAACTTTGTTTGAAATGGCTTTAGTCGTGTTTGGTGGCCAGATTTGAATAGCCAGATACTTCCCAATCTTCATCTTTTCCATCTCCTTCCCCTCCTCACAACATACCCCATTTGGGGATGCCATAGCCTCACTGGCTCTAGACGGTTGGAAGCAGTTGGGACTCTTGGGCGGTATTCACTATGAAAAATAAAGATTTGAAAAATGCTTAATTAAATTTTAGAAAAAGAATTCCGCTACTGTTTCTTGACAAAATCTTAATATCAAAGTGCTTATTGCAACCTTCCTCTCTCCATCATCTAGCCATTATTTACGCCACGAAGCATTCCTCTGATCGAACCAAACATAGTTAAAGCCATTTCAAGCAACGATTCGATTCTGAATGGTGGTCTTTCATCAGGGCAATATTTAGAGTATCTACCACTCTGGAACGTGCCGCAAATAAACTATATATTTTTGTTGTATAAATTGAATTTATTATAACATATATAATATTAATTAAACAACTGTTATAAGTGCAGGCCGGGTTTTGAACCCGCGACCTCCTGATTCTTAGTAGAGAATCTTAACCACTCGACTACGGAGGTCGTGCTTAAATATCTTTTGATAACTATGTCATTTAGTATAGTCCAGTTGTAGTGTTGTTGTAGAGCGAATGAACGAAGAAAGGAGTGTGAAAATAGTATAGGACGCGAAAGTGAATGAAAGAAAAAGTCGGGGACCCCCGAGAAAGACAACATGGCACGATCAAGTGAGTCTTGAGAATATCTTCCATTCTAGCACCAGGTTCAAATTAATTGTTTCTCCGTGTAAAACTTTTTTTTGTTTGCCATGGCCGGGTTCTGAACCCTTCGGGCCCAGAGCCAAGGAGCTTGCGGCTGGTCGTCTGCCTGTGTATTAATAACAACGCGTCCTTGGCAAGGGCAGACGAAGTACGGCACGCCATGGCCCCCCATTTCATAATACCTGCACACACGCATAGCTCCACACATCAAAGCCGATATGCGATTACATCATTTCACAGTGAAATAAACAGTATCATGTTCCCGTCAAAAGAAAAGAATCAAAATCATAAATATATTTTCTATACACCGTGTTGCAGGGTGGTACCGCGAAATTCCAAGGGGTGATTATTTATGAAAATGTAGGGATTTTTTTGTTTTTTACTTAATTTGGTAACGGGTAACCGATTCTTTATAGTAAACATTATACTATCTACTACGGGGGGTAATTTATTCATGAAAATGTGTCGATTTTTTTTTACTGAATTTTGTATTTACGTGTAACCGATCCTTTATATTAAACATTATGTCACTCACTACGGGCGGTAATCTACAGCTACCGGCTCGCTAAATGCGAAATCTGTTTGACCGACCGTAACTTAACGACATATTGGCTATGCACATACCTGCTATGCGAATGGGTAGGTACTTTACTGTAAGAATATGTATTAAATTTTGCGTTAAAAATGGAATAAAGTGCTCCAACGCACTTATAATGTTGACTGTGGCATTCGGCGAGTCTACTCTGTCTCAAAAAAGTGTTTATAAGTGGTACAAGCGCTTTACAGAAGGCCGAGAAGATGTTAATGATGATGAGCGTCCTTGAGTTGTGGAAAAACAAATCATGGATTTTATTCTTTGATCCATTTTTTTTCAAAAGTAAAAAATCGAAGAACACACAAAAACGTGACTAACCTTTCCAGTTGTCAAAAACAAACCACTAATCCAAAATGGCTGCTAATGCTAACATATGATAAACATATGTGTACCAACAAAAAATCGATAATCGAATGTACATAGCCCGCGAAAATTCAAAATTCACCTTTCTTTTGAACAGGCCCTCATATACATATATATATATATACTCTTTTTGTCGTTGATCCGTTGTACATGCCCAAACTATCTAAGCGTCATTCATTACTCTTACGTCAGCCTTGCAGTCTTTCCGGATATCCACATTCAATATTCAGTAATATTCTGTAAAAATGTATGAAAATATTTTTTTTTCATTGTATAACGTGATACTACAGAGTTTTCAAGTGGTTTTTTATAAACATTTTATTATGTAAAATACGAGTCCAGTCGTCATATGCATATTTCCAGAAAGATTTTCTATCACCAATTTATTTTCGGACATCCACGCAATGTGTATTGGTGACTGTTTTCCCAGAAATGCGCGACACTTCCGAAATTTTCGGAAGTGTAAGGAAAATCAGAAGTTCATCAACTCACAATGGGCGGTGGGAGGCGAAGAGTCCAACCCAATTTATACGACCCAGTATTTTACTCAGAAAATCCTACATTAATTGAGTCATACTTGAGTTGGTATTTGAATATTAGTTATTGTTGTATTGTTTTGTGTTGTTCACGATGATATTGATCGTTTTGTATTTCTATGTTGTAAAACTGTTCAATTTTTGTATTCGATTATTTTATTGAAATATTAGTTTTTTTATATTGATTATTGAAATAATATGAAAAAATTTCAACGTAAATATGAGACAGAAAAAAATAACGGTCACGACCGAGACTCGAACTCGGAACCTCTACTCTATCCGGGAGTGTAACGCTTCTGCCAATTGAGCCACCGAGACCTTTTAAAAAACCGGCATTTTTAATCGATCATACTTTAAAATAGAAAAAAAATTATAATTTTTTTTCAAATGAAGTATGAGATCGATTAAAAATTTCGATTTCTTATAAGGTCTCAGTGGGTAAATTGGCAGAAGCGTTACTCCCGGATAGAGTAGAGATTCCAAGTTCATAATGATAAGCATAAAAGCTTTTATGTTAATTCTAATTTGATATTAGTTTTCATTTATTCAATAAAAGCGCTTTCTTATCTGGTTGCCATTTTTTCTCACTACCGTTACAAAGAGGGGTTCTAATGTAACCCCGAACGAGAGATCGTAGGTTCGATTTTTACTTTCCGGTACGGAAAGGTTTTTGAAAAATATTTTTAAAATGGAACAAGCAATATGGCACCTAGTTTTTTTTTTAACAAATAAAAGAATATTTAAAAAAAGCTTCCATGATAAAAAAAAATAGTGGCGACCAGATCTGAATAGGCAAGTACTTCTCTAACTTCCCCTTCCACATCTTCTTCCCATCCTTACTACCTTCAGTCTCACGACATACCCCAATTGGAGATGCCATAGTCCCACTAGGTCCAGACAGTTGTCACATAATTTGTTTATTTTCAAGTGCAAACTTCATTTCACCAAAGTTCACCTTCATAGAGGCTTTGCTGTGTTACAAACTTTACGATTTACATTTAGGATTGGTTTAAAAATAAAAAAAATCCCAAAAATAGTGCAGACTGACGTCCAAACTTCATTTGAAGTTGCTGAAAGCAACAGCGCATATTTTACACATTAATTAGATAAACATTTACACGAAAAGATTCTGGGGAAAGTACTGGCTCGTGTGAAACGAGCTTTGAGGAGCGGACGAGTAAAAATACCACTATGATTCGCTGCAGAGAAAGGAGAAGAGACGAGCAGAGAAATAATAAGAAAAACACTAATACAGATGACCGGTGAATGTGTGCGGCTGTCACACGAGCAGGAAGCTAAAGCAAGAGACATACTCTAGTCAGAGAGCCTTCCCGAATACTAAACTTGTGCTGGTATAATCTAGAGTTATATATACGAAAAATTGTTACAAAAAACAAATATTTTTTTCAATACTGCCATGCTTTCATTATATCATCTCACACTTTTTAATTTTTTTTTTGTGTATACCGCACAAGAGTCTCAACTGCTCCCAACCGTCTAGAGCAGAGGTTCCCAAACTTTTTTGTCCCGTAGACCACTTGGCGATTTTTTCTGTTTTGTGTAGACCCCCTGCTTTTCTAATATTGTTTTTTTTTAGCGTTGGGAAAAACTTCAAAGTTTTGTGAACGCTTCAGGAACTGCTAGTTCTTTGAAATAAACCCTTCGCGATGAACACTTCAATTGAAGTCGAACTCGCCAAAAATAGTACTAGTCGGTAGAGATCTCAAATCGAAAAGTACTAGCAAATCAAGAAAAATTTCTCTCCAAAAAAAAGCACTAGTCGGTAGAGATTTGAAATCGAAAAGTACTAGCAAATCGACAAAATAACCTCCCCAAAAATACTAGCAAATCGACAAAAAATTAAAATAATTATGGAATTAATGTCTATTATAAGAGAGTATTACGTAAGTACCTAGATAGGTACTATATGTGAGGTGGATTATCACATTTGCGGGAAGCCAACATTTTGGTGACAGCCTGTCTAAATGGAATCCACTCTCGTGGACCCCCATTTACGTCTCATGCACCCCCAATTTTTTTTTTCATTGACGTGGACCCCTTGCAGGTCGGAATCGACCCCAGGGGGTCGATATAGACCACTTTGGGAATCACTGGTCTAGAGCCAGTGAGACTATGGAATCCCCAATCGGGGCATGTTGTGAGGCTGAATGTAGTGGGGAGGGGAAGAAAATGGGGAAGAGGAAGATTGGGAAGTACCTGGCCACCAAACAAGGCTAAAGCCATTTTAAGCAAAGTTTTGATTCTGAATGGTGGTCTTTCACCAGGGCGATACTGGAACGTGCCGCAAATATACTATTATTTTATATGAATTAAATGTGTTATGACACATATTCATTAGACAAAAGTTATTTGCGCACGCCGGGTTTGAACCCGCGACCTTTGGATTCGTAGTTGAACGTCTTACCACTCGACCATATAGGCCATTTCACCTGCATTATATTCACAAAAAAAACTATGGAAAGGGTTCATTCATAAAATATGGGTTTAATAAGGGGTAATGTGACTACTAGGTTCATGCTCATTAATTATAGAATTATTTTCTTTAAGACCGCTTTGACTGATTATTTGTAATGTTGATGTCTTACAGGAGGTCCTGAGGAAAATAATATTAATAGTCTAAAACACAAATATGAAATAGACAAAAGCCAGAAACTAAAAAGAACAATGGTCATGACCGAGACTCGAACTCGGAACCTCTACTCCTATCCGGGAGTAATCCGACTTCGAGTCTCGGTCATGATCATTGTTCTTTTCAGTTTCTGGTTTTTTTCTGTTTCATATTTGTATTTGAGATTATTATTATTATTTAATAATAAATAATCATTAATTCTTTAAAGTGAATTCCAATTTCAATGAAAATAATTTCTTTCGAGGCCTATGTATGTCATCTTTAGGGATGATGTGTGGAGGGTATTTTTGAGAGAAGTTCAAGTTATCCTTGGCTTTGAAGAAGCCCATGTTGTAGGAGGGAGGAAACACAGGAGCCGGAAAATCATTCCACAGCCGAGCTGTCGAGCACAAGAAAAAGTTGTAGAAGCGACCAGTTTACATGCGTCAAATGTCAACCGTGTATAAATATTGTGACCGTGCACGAAGGGATCAATGAGACCAGTTCCTCGGAGCATCTCAAATTGAAATACCGGTAGAACAAGGACAGCATTCTCACCTGACGTATGCGCTCCAAAGATTGAAATGCGTAAGTTAAGACAGGGGAATCTATCAAATAAACTACCTGTAAGCGCTCTTGGGGTGATATTTCAGCAAAATGGCGCTATTTAAATTAGCCAAGTATTATTAAGTGTGTCACAGAGTCAAATGTTTTTTTTTCAAATATTTTGGGGCTCCAGACCAGAGGCGGCTGCCAAATTCAACAGCGGGGCAGACTTGCGATTCGTACAAGGTCAGCAGTTGTGTAGTATTTACACGTTTGGATTCAACATTAAAGAGTAGGAAGGGAGGTTTACATCGAGTGACGCGGTAGCTACTTATTTTGTATTATTTTATAGTACATAAAAAAACTATAAATATTTACATGAAAACAATGTGAATTGTCAGATTTTATATAACTCTTCTATTAAAGCTTTAAGCTTCTATATAGAAGAGCTTATGTATTCAGCATTTTCTAGAATTTCCTCCTTGACGTATTTCCACTGCATTATTTGGTTTTCATAAAACTCCCCATCTTCAACTTTTTAAAATTAATATTAATAAATAGGAGTGAGGTTCAATCAAGCGTGACGTAATATAAGAGGGGGTATTTGACACCGTGAAACCCCCTTCCCCCCTTTCGACACTTTGAGGGGGACTAAAAAAAGAAAAAATGTTGAGTAAAAAGCTCTAAAGAACTCTTGAGATGATTCATACAAATGGGTCATATAAATCTACTGTTATTGTTATTACAAACACGATCATGTTTATCGATTATATGTGCAATTTCGATGTTATGAATGCGAACTTTAGATTTTCAGAATAATACATATGCTTGGCGCCATGACCAGTTTATCAATATTTAATGTTTATAAATTTATCGGTAGACTCAGTTAAGAGAATAATATCTGCTAAAAACGTACGTTCTCACAAAATAAATGATTTATAGTTAATAATGATTGAAGTGAACCCGTATATATTATGCACACAGGCATTCGACGAAAAATAGGTTCAAACAAGCATAAAATATTTCCTGAAACAATACACAAATGAATTTACGTTCTACAGGGTAAACAAACAAACGCCGACTTTGTAAGTGTGTGTTGTGAATAAGTATAATGTAAATCGTTCGACAGGTTGTTATTTCAACGAACAAAGCGAATATGATATTCATAGATTTTTAGATCATGTATAATTTGTATCAACAGACATAATTTTTTGCAAGACGTGCGGAGTTAGCAAAAACTAAGGCCCTGTTCAGAAGGGTGGCAAATGTTCGAACTCCAGCCTAGTATAAAGGGAAGCGTTTACATTTTGATGCGAGATACTTACTTTCTTATAGTGAATCTTTGGGCAGACGAATCTCATGTTTGTTTCCTTTAAAACGTAATAAATGTATTAAATACATTCGTTGTTAGCTGCATCATCTGAACCGAGAATCAGAGGATAAACAGTTGTACTACAACTGCAGTGTGCAAACTCCACATACAAGTTAAATTCAATACAAAAACAGAATGTCAAAAAAGCAATGCACAAAAAACTACATGTAAGTGCCTGTTCTAAAACTAAATTTCTAATAACTAATAGCGTATCCGTCATCTTAATAACCATACTTTGGTGGATGATAGTGTTATTAATTATCATTCGTATTAATTAATTTGACGGTTATTATGCTACAAAGGTGATACCAATGCCTTGGCTCTTCAATAAAGTATTTATTTACTTATGTGGAATTGAGGCACTTAAAAAGTAGGTTTTTCCACAATGATCACTCGAAAGTCCATTATTCTACATTACAGAATATATTTTTCTATTGCTGAACCTAAACTAAATCCTGTTTGATAATTGAAATAATATCAATAATCTTCAACGTAAATATGAAACAGAAAAAATATAACGTTCGGTCATTTATTTAATTTTTTCTTCCGATTCGGCTGCCATCTTTGTATGGTGTACAAAGCTCTACCCGAGCACATATTATATACCTAGATGGTGTCTTGGATAATGCATCCATTTTTATTTTACAGAAGATAAATTTGAATAATTTTAAGGTCTCGGTGGCTGAATTGTCAGAAGCGTTACTATCGGATAGAGTAGAGGTTCCGAGTTCGAGTCTTGGTCGCGACCGTTATATTTTTTTCCCTTTCATATTTACGTTGAAAAATATTGATATTATTTCAGTTATCAATATAAAAATAATAAGCATAAAAGCTTTAAAGATAATTATAATTTAATATATGAATCCTGTTTATTTTATATGTTATATTATTCATGTATTCCGTTTTCATTGCTATGTATATTTAAAAGTATAACCGCTTTATCAAATATTTTCCATCTCTTCCAAGTTCACAATATTTGACACCATTACAGCTTCATTCACATTTCAAAATTATGATGTTTTTATGCATCCATTATCGGTCACCTGTTTATGTGTTATACTTTAGCAATATCTAACTTAAATTTTACATTTATACCGGATGATTGGACTAGGCTTAATGTTTCAACATTATTTTGTCATCTATATAAGAGCACTGTAGGAGTAATTTCAAGAACATGACCCCTGAACGCGGTCACAAAAGCTTGCGAAAACTGCACTATCTGAATATAATGTTATTATTATTATTTGACAGTAAAAATGGGGCACAAATTTAGACATTATCGCGAATCTTTTTTACCAGTTTACTCGTCGAATTTATATTTTTATTACATTATCTGTCGATTAGTTGTCGCACACCTAGCTAACGGGTGGTCGGGGGTTGTCTGAGAGTGCGCTAATTTTCCCCAAATGCTATAACGGATATTCCGCGTATTGCGGCAGTTCTCGTGTGAATTCCGGCAGATGATCTTGGCAGGAGCCCAGCGCAGTTTCTGAAAATCTGACGAGTGGATGTGCTCGAAGCGCGAATTGAAATTAAGAGGAAGAGAACGAGCACGTGGGACAGGGGAGCAGAAGTATAAAAAGGAGAGAAATCGATTTGTCCCGACCCATTCGCGCGTTGAATATCGGGAGGTTACCCGCGCAAACGAATGCCACGCGAACCTACACAGTCTCCCCGCAATACTAAACGAGGAAAAATAAGTGTATTTTTGTAAAAGTCAAGTGTAAAAGTGTGCGTAGTATTATTGTATCCAAGTTTTCTGCTGGAAAATACTACGAATTTCAGTTCGTCACAGTGTGTGTATTAAAAAACAAAAGTTTTCACTTTTAGTTGTGTATTGAAGTGAGTTCATTTAATTGTTTTCCTATGGAGCATCATGGGCCCAAGCAAAAAACATCGATATAAATTTTATCGACCATGTCGGTAATTTGGATTCGTTCCCAACGAAAAAACGACAATTCACGTCGACTAAAAATGCCTAATTTAGTCCATGTGAACTGTCGTTGGTTTGTTGGCGATCTGCAGTCGGGCTCGGGAACGGTTTTAAATTATCGATATTGTCGATAAAAAAAAAATCGATGTTTCGTGCTAGGGCCCCAGGTCTCTTTGCTTTAATTCGACCAGAAGTCGTGATTTTAATTATTATGTTAACCTAACCATCATGCTATTAATTACACCGCATGGGCAGGCAGAGAAGACGGATAGTCACTCAACTCTGTCTTGGCACTAAATTAATACTCTTTTCTTTCGACTTTTGAAATGACCCAATTGAAGTATTCGATTCACTTGATCGTACCAAGTAGTTAAATATCACAAGGGTGGGCAGAAGGATATACTGCCAAACAAATTTGTCTTGGTACATACTCCTTGATTGATATTCATACCATATCAACAAGCTCTCTTGCGGAACAATATCGTCACTGAGCGGATCCGGACGTTGGTGTGAATCGACACTTACACCTATTTAAAACAACGGTTACTGAGAAACGTTTTTGTTTTTATTGCCACACTGTAAATTGAAGTGATTGAGATTCATAAAAATATATTTATATAGTCGCTGGAAAGGCAAAAGGGCTTAAGCGGCACTTTGGTTTAAAAAAAGTTAAACATGCAGTTTTGATCAGTTCTTTTTTCTGCATCGAAAGCTCTGACTCTCGTTTGATTCTGAAGACTTTTGTGGCGCTTCAGCCATCTAAAGTATATTTACCATTTGGGAGAAGGTTGACTCAAGCGATGCAAGTTTGGGAATTTTTAGCTTTTTGTCGCTTCAGGTAACTCAGTGAGAGCATCAAGTTACTTGGGTTAACTTTATTTTTCAAAATACAACCAGGTACTGAAGACTTATGAATTTTATGGTAAAAAAATACTTCAAAGTGCTCTGGTTTAAACTGCCAAATATGGCGCTTCAGCCCCTTTGCCTTTCCGGCGACGATAATTAATGTTATGCATTCTCTAGTGGTACTCTGGTCTCTTAGTATCGAGCTGTGGGAGAAGGAAGATTTTTTTACTATAACTATTGACCATTCTTGACCGGTTAGTAGGTGAGTGGACAAAGGCGTCGGATTTCTTATCTTTTTATATTTGGTGACCATATCTGAATAGCCAGGTAGGGACGATGTAACGCCACGAAACTCAGTCTCAAAAAACACTCCTTGCATCATCCACATTTACAAATCGTATCGCTTATTTTAAATATATTTTTTATTAAAAATCCAACCAGGTACTGAAGACTTATGAATTTTACAGTACAAAAAAATTTCAAAAGTTCTCTGGTGTAAACTTCCCAAAATGGGGCTTCAGCCCTTTTGATTTTCCATCGACGATATCGTTTATAAATTGTAAATGATTTCTCTTGTGTATTTAAAGGTTATGTTCCTTTTAACCGTACCTTCTTGTACCGTTAACCAATAAATAAATAAACAAGTAAACAACAAACTAATTTATACAATTCAAAAGTTTAGAAAAAGAATAATACATTAAAATGAAAATATTTAGTGATGTAGTTTTATAGAGCACCATTTAGAGCAAAGTTGTGATAGCGTCTCATTCGTTTCCTAATCAGTTGTAGCCATCGCTGAACAAACCACTGCAACTTTCTTTACATTAAAAATGTTTTCGTGTCTGTTTTGTTTGATTCGGAGATCTTATAAGATGATACAATCAAAACTTTCTAGATGCGAATGCAACGATATTTTTGTGCAGAATTTATTTACTATTAGTATCGCCAAAGTTCCCTTGTTATTTTCGTGACAACGAAAACCTATTAAATGTATTTATTTGTTGTTATCTTAGAGTGGTATCTATCCAAAACAGTGTAGTCAGTTTTTGATGATTTTTATCGGACTCGGCGGACCTGGGCGGGGCTAAGGCTAGGGTTTTATACATCCATTCATATCACATATCGACATAATGTTTTTGTTTATTCGTATAACCACTTTTTCACAGTATTATCAACAAAAATAAAGCATATAATCTAAAGAACCGTTTAGTTGTGTCAAGTTTAGTGGCATAATAAAAAATGTGGGCGGAGTCCCGCGGTGACCCAGGATCCCAAGATCATTGTGACAGTACGTAGAAGCGAAGTATTATATTTGTTGTCTCTTTCTTTCTCATGGTGTACGACGTAAAAACCCGGAGAAAGTGATCTATCACAAGTTTGTATAGGTTGGGTAAAAATAATTAGCTCTCTCTCCATACATTATTACTCCAAGGTTGTTATCTTTTTTGTTCTGTGTTCATGCTTTGATCTTATCACGTTTTGGTAAGAACCATTTATTTTCACGCGTTCTGTATTAAACTTTATCTTAGCAGTGTAACGTATACGTTACACCAACTTCGCCATCATTTTTTTTTTACAATTTTTGGTAATGACAACACTTTAGAAAATTTCTCCTTTATCGCCCTGTCAATTGCTGACTGACACCTATGGTCAGTTTAAAAACAAATTGCAGCTTATTATTTTATCTTTTCTAATTTATTTTTTATAGTGAATACCGCATAAGAGTCCCGACTACTCCCAACCGTTTTTAGAGCCAGTGAGACTATGGCATACCCATTTGGGGTATGTTGTGAGGCTGAAGCTAGAGGAAAGGGGAAGTAGATTGTGAAGAGGAAGTTTCGGAAGTACCTGGCTATTCAGATCTGGTCATAAAACACTAAAGCCATTTCGGGCAACGTTCCGATTCGGAATGGTGGTCTTTCACCAGGGCGATACTTAGAGCATCTACCACTCTGGAACGTGCCGCAAATGAAATTTGCATTATTATATTAATTAAATAAAATGTATTGGCGCACGCCGGGTTTCAACCCGCGACCTTTGAATTCGTAGTCGAGCGTCTTACCACTCGACTATGGAGGCTGTTATCCGTTGGCCTTTATCCTTATATTATATTTTGAACCTTGCCAAGATAAAGGTTAACTTCCCTTATAACATCAGAGCAATAATATACAAGAGGAATAGCTTTGTAAAACAGTGTAGTCAGGATTGTCGATTTTTTCCCGACTCGGGCGTGGCTAGGGTTTTCACGGAAACACCTTTTTAAATCCATTCATGGCACATGTCGACAAAAATTTAGGGTATAACGTCAAAAGCCGTTGAGTTGTGTCGTGTAACAAAACGAAGTGGGCGGAGTCGCCGGAGATGCGGGAGAAGGAAAACATACGTACTTAAATACCTAAAAGTGGTGCGGTATTATGTGAAAACTTGTATTTATCGTAAATTTTTATAGGCTGGGTGAACATATTTATCTCTCTCTCAATATATATTCTTACTCCCAGCTAATAAACATTTATAAATGTTGAAATATATATATATATATTGAACTAGTTGTTACCTGTGAACAACCACGGAATGTAACACGACATGCCTAGAAAATGTATTAATTGCTTTAATCCACCCTTTTCAAATATAGAATAATGTCAGTTAAAATACATTGTAGGCAGGTACTATATTACGTAAGTAGGGATTTAAAAAGGTATTTTTTTAATTCATTTCATGAAAATGAAATAATTACTTTGTATAAGATCACAGATTTAATTTTAATTTTTGTGACCGACCGGTTTCGCTTAGCCTCTTAGCATCATCAGGGTACAAAATTAAACTAAACAAAAATATATGGAGTGGTTATATATACTCGTACACACAGAGGGAGAACACAATTTAAAATAAGAGAAAACAATATAAAAACATTTGGGTAACAGAGAGAAAGAGACAGATAACATGAAATTAAAGAGACAAAACGTCAACTGAGAAGGTGATAAAAGAATAATGAGAAATCTTATGAGTTTACGGAAAATATACCTAATATTGGACTACTGGACAAATTTAACCGATTATTAAGAATATGAGTACTAATTTTAATAGCTTTCTTTATTTCTAGTGCTTCTAAATTATTTAATCTGTTGACACGACCATTTTTATGGAGAATATGATATATAATATAATGGTTTATATTAACATCAGTTCCAAATTTAAAAAAGTCACACTCGTACGTACATATGTTACGTACTCATAAAGGAAATTATTTATAGTAAATTACAAAAATGGTTTACTTTCAAATACAATAGAAACCATAACTAAGGTTAACAGTTAACGCCACACATCTTGTTCTAGAAGCTGAATAGGGCTCAAATTGCTGTAATAATTATTGCGAATTACATTACAAAATCTAAATTATTTAATTTAGAATAGAATGTGGCAAATCATTCAGTATTGTTACCTTGTCGCAAATCTCCGAGTCTCGCCGGAGAAATCGACTTAAATAATTATTCGTTGTAAATCAGTTATTAAATAATTGTAGAGAAATCTGATCAACGATGAAAATATAATAATTTTAATTATAACTGGGCCTTCCAATTAACAGCCGGTTAGTTGGACTAGTCGTTTTTTCGGTTATTTTTACAACCAGTTAACCGGTTTATCATTTCAGTTGTATTTAATGCCCCCGCAGACCGGTTATTTACTTTTAATGGACAGAAGAAGTCGGGGATGCCCGAAAAAAACATGGCACGGTCGAGTTATCCAATACTCGCGTCGGAATATCAAGAACACAAGGAGTACGCATGAGACAATGTATGAATGTGAATGAAGCAAGGAGTGTGCGTGGCGGTCCGTCCTCTCTGCCGCCTACCGCTGCGGAAAAATGACGTGATGGTAAACTTTTTTTTATTTTTTATTATAAGATTATTTTGCAAAAATCTATTTTAATTTGAAAGTTTATTTTTATTTTGAAAACTTTAAAAATTTTAAAATTGGTTTTACGCGTGATAGCTGTTTCGCCTTCCGAAGGCATTGTCAAAGTCAGTGGAGAAGCCAAGTACAGAGGAACTATTTATATAATTTGTTAAAAGCTTTTCATTTAAAAAAAGTTTAACCAGTTATTTCCCGGGTGCTGGTACTTTGTTTTCACCCTCGAACACCCCCCCTGCCCACGCTCCAACCATTTAATTTTGAAAATTATTCATAAATGATCATTCGATTAGAAATAGTCAAATTATTGCTTTGTATACCCGGCACGGATTGATTAATAAATGCCAAAATGACTAATGCAAAACAACCTCTGCGGTTTTAGCATTTTATTGCTACAAAAAAATATATGGTAAATAATTATTACAAAATCGCCAGTCATCGCTGTCTTCGCAGTCCGTCAATTCGGCCGCAGAAAACAACATGGCAGATTGCAAAGAAAAAACCGTAGTTCAGTTTTTGCCGTTTTTCTAAACATCGCGCAAATCGAGCAGAATGTTAAATTATTCTGAAAATCGCGAGATTAGCTCGCCTCGTAATCAATTCGGACTGGTTTAAAAACAGTTTTAATAAAACTAACTTTTAGCATTGAAATAATGCTTGTTAAGCCAGGCTAGCTGTCCACAATGGAGTTGTGATACCAAGCCTGATGTATGTATGACAGAATGGCATGGAAAAAATGTAGAGAAGACATTAAAAGCAGCTACGAAAATAATGCACGGCCTTTGTTGGCATAGTGAAAATAAAATAAACAGACGCTAAGATGATTTAAATATATATTCTGGAGTGGATCGACGGAGAAATGAGTGTTAGAAAATGTAGAGAGGGGGATAATGCCAAGAGTCGAAATAGCAGAAGAGTATGTATGAAAGTGAAATAAATAAGTGTGTTAAGACAGAGTTGTGTGGTGTTCCATTCTCTCTGCATACTTCTTCGGGGAAAGGGCATGGTGAACATGCAATTGAACATAAACGGTGGTTCGTGTTTTTTTTTTTTTGTAGTGAATACCGCACAAGAGTCCCAACTGCTCTTTAACCGTCTAGAGCCAGTGAGACTATGGCATCCCTAATCGGGGTATGTTGTGAGGCTGAAGGTAGTGGGGAGGTGAAGAAGATGGGGAATCAAACGGTTGGGAAGTACCTGGCTATTCAGATCTAGTCACCAAACACGACTTAAACCACTTCAAGCAACGTTTACATTCTGAATGGTGGTCTTTCACCGGGGCGATACTTAGTTTCTACCACTCTGGAACGTGCCGCAAATAAACATTACATTATTTTATATGAATTAAATGTGTTACGACACATATTAATTAAATAAAAGTTTATACAGGGTTTGAACCCGCGACCTTATTCATAGTCGGGAGTCTTACCACTCGACCATGGAGGCCGTCAGATTTAAACTTTATCGATTGATTAATCTAACTCTCTAAATCTATGAAAACGGATATTTAAGAGGACACACTACACTAGATATAAATCGGTGAGGGGCGGAAATTTGAAAATAGAACAAATTCTTTTGCATTCGTTCATGTCTTTTACTTATACCTACGTGATGTCAAAATATTTTATTTTTTTAAATCACTAAGTATTCGTCAAAATTAATTTTAAAATTCACGCCGACGTTATGCTATATATAAAGCTTAACACACTAAAGATCAACCAATATTTATGTAATATCAAATTACGACTTTGTTTATAATTAATGCAATTAAAAATTGATTTTAATAAAAATAGTTTTGAAAGAATCCCCAGTAAACTTTTGCTAATGCGTGTTTTCTACTATGTTAATCTTGGAGTAACAATGTATGGAGAGAGAGCTAATTATTTTTACCCAACCTATACAATCTTGCGATAAATCACTTTCTCCGGGCTTTTACATCGTACACCATGAGAGAGAAAGAGATAGCAAATATAATACACCGCTTCTATGTACTGTCACGATGATCTTGGGCTCCTGGGTCACCGCGGGACTCCGCCCACTTTTTTTTATTATGCCACTAAACTTGACACAACTAAACGGTTTTTCAGGTTATATGCTATATTTGTGTTGATAACAATACTGTGAAAAGGTGGTTATACGAATAAACAAAAACATTATGTCGATATGTGATATGAATGGATGTATAAATACTGTAGCCTTAGTCTTAGCCACGCCCAGGTGCGCCGAGTCAGTTTAAAATCATCAAAAACAAGTCAAAAACTGACTTCACTGTCTTGGATAGATACTACTCTACCAACTCTATGTTTTTACCGGACTCAGCAGACCTGGGCGTGGCTAAGACTAAGGCTAGAGTATTTATACATTCATTACATCGACATGTTTTTGTTTATTTGTATAACCACGTTTTCACAATATTTTTATCAACAAAAATATAGCATATAACCTAAAAAACCGTTTGGCTGTGTCAAGTTTAGTGGCATAATAAAAAATGTGGGCGGAGTCTCGCGGTGAACCAGGACCTTAAGATCATCCTTACAGTATATAGAAGCGGTCTATGAAATTTGTTGTCTCTTACTCTCTCCTGGTGTACGACGTAAAAACCCGGAGAAAGTGATTAATCGCAAGTTTGTGTAGGTTGGGTAAAAATAATTAGCTCTCCCTCCATACATTGTTACTTTAAGGGCAAAAATCATCAAAAACTGACTACACTGCCTTGGATAGATACCACTCTATATACTCTAAGATGTTGATGTACAAAAATAACTTTTTTGTTTATTATTTCCAGGTTAAGCAGAATAGCAGAAAAAAAAACGTCGATAAAAACAGACACAATTTCCAATAAGTTCAAAAATAGGTAAACTTTAAGCGGTGAAAGTGAAAAATTAAGAATTAACGTAAATAATCGATCCGTGCATTTTGAAGAGCAGAGGAGGAAAAAAGACTAAGATTTGGGAATTGTAATTTGAGGAAAAGCAGAACTGAAACTCCACAATGTTGCACGCGGCCATCATGACGGGAGTCAGCACCGCGAGAAAGGTAGGAAGCAATAAAAATACCTTTAAAAAACTACATTCAAAGCCTTACTCCACTACCTACAGATTCAATAGCGCACAAAACATTTGTTCTATTTTTTATTAAATACATTTATTAAATGCAAGAGATATATCTATGTGTTATGGTAAATTTAGGAATAAGTAACTTTGTGATGGAGCATTATAAGATTAAAAATTATAGTATGGAAGGTATTGCATTGCACTACTCCTGCATACCTTCCGGAATAAAACTTTATTATTTATTATTATTATAATTTTGTGAATGATCTTGCCACTTCGTTGTGACCTTTGACCCCTTTTGGTTGTTTATGGAGCTGTGTTTAAAGAGGAGAGCCTTTGCCAAAGCAGATATAAACAAGTACGATGAACATACAGATAATTATGAGTATAAAATGTCTACGAATATAGTTAAAGGATGCTTAGGGCAGGTGTAAGAGAGAAGGGGGCAAGGCGGTAAGGTAAATGAGGGGATGGAGTCACAGAAATAAGGTAGAGGAGTTATTAGAGTATTTCTATGAATAGTAAAATGCGTTATGAAACGACTTGGATCAAATGCTGAAGAAATGAGATCCCTGAGGCGTATGTGCGGTAAAACTGTGTATGACCGCGTTACAAATGTAGATATCCGGGAAGAATGCAAATCTGATGTAAGCGTAATGAATATAATCAAGAAAGAAAGAGTCTTAGATGGTTTGGGCATGTAAAGTATATACCATAGATTTACTTGGAATTTGATTAGTCTGAAGATGCTTTTTGCAAGTTTTTTTAAATCACAAATTCAAATTGTAACTTTTTCGATTAACAAAATTATCTATCAAGGTATATATGAATTGACCCCTAGAAAGCGACATAATATTAACTCATAAAATTACAATGTCGTCCCCTCAAACTTGCATAATTTAGCATTTAAACACCGTAATTAACATAGATTGTTTGTAAATTCGTTAAAAACGCTCTAGCCCGTAGCAACTGTACGAAAAACAATAGCGATTTAATTTTAATTCTTGACGCATAGAAAAAAATCTAGCGTGTCATTTTTCTTCCATTTGAGCCACAGCGGATTAGGTAACAATATTTGTATGGATTTTTGCTTTCATAACCTTGATTTTTTTATGGTACCTACATCAAATTTAGCAGAAATAAAAATGAGCGAGAAGTATGATTGACCTGTCATGAAAAAAACACGAACCTTAAAATGATCTCCAAATACAATTTAAGAATATAAAGGTTATACTAATTTTAAGTGGTGGGGTTGCGATTTTTACATGAACAATATTTTATTTTTTTCTGTGAATACCACGCTAAAGTCCAAACTGTACACTGAGTCAGTGGAACTATGGCATCCCATCAGAGCAAAAATAAACGAACGATAACGCTGCTGTAATAATAATAATAATAATATTTGGACGATTTGTATAGCGCCGTTTTTGTGAAAAATCACCTCAAGGGCGCGTCAGTTTTGAAGAGCTTTGCCGGACTCGGCTAGACCTGGGCGTGGCTAGGACTAGGGCTAGGGTATTTATACATCCATTCATGGCTCATTTCGACATAATGTTTTTGTTTATTCGTATAACCACTTTTTCACAGTATTGTTGTAAACAAAAATATAGCATACCCATAACCTAAAAAACCGTTGAGTTATGTCAATTTATGTCGAATATCAAAACGTGTGGGCGGAGTCAACGGAGACGCGGGACACGAAGAACATTCTAACAATACTTTAAAGCGATGTGATGAGTTGGGAAATTTTGTTGTCTCTTTCTTTCTCATGGTGTAAGACGTAAAAACCCGGAGAAAGTGATTTATCCCAAGTTTGTATGGGTTGGGTAAAAAGAATTAGCTCTCTCTTCATATATTGTTACTCCACGGGCATCCCCAATTGGACGTAGTAATACAAAAAGCGTCCAACCCACAATTTGCCAAAATTGAATTTTATATGTTTTCCTACTGATAAATACGAGATTTTTATCTGCTGAAGACATCCAAGCTCCAAATGTGATAGATTTTTGGTAATTTATTTTTTTACTAACGCACATTGAAAATATTTGACTCAAATCGATGTTTAAAAACATTAAAGTGTAGGGTAACATAGGAAATAAATATATTTTATTAATAAATACATTGATAGATTATAAATTTATAATATTATCATAAATAAAAAAGTGAGGTGGAAAAAGTAAATGAAAAAGTGAAAGTGAATGGAAGAAGAAGTCGAGGACGCCCGAGAAAAACATGGCACGATCAAGTAAATCAAATACTTGAATCGGGTCATGTGAAGAGTCAGAATAACAGAAGAGTATGTATGAATGTAAATGAAGCAAGAAGTGTGTGCCAAAACAGAGTAGTATGGCGGTCCGTCCTCTCTGCCTACCCCTGCGGGGAAACGGTGTGATGGTTAGTTAGTTAATAAAAAAACACTGATATTCACTTTACAAATGCCGATTACGCATATTGATGCTTTTGTATCGTCTTATTTTCAAACGCCTTTTTCTCGGTTTCATCTTTTTGGATTTGGATGCTTTTCCATGACTACGTCCAATTGAGGTATGTTGTGAGGTTGAAGGTAGTGGAGAGGAGAATGAGATGGGGAAAATAAAGGTGGGAAAGTACCTGGCTATTCAAATCAGACCACCAAACACGGCTAAAGTAATTTCAGGCAACGTTTAAATTCTGATGAAATGAGTATCTGTTACTTTATATAATTAAAAATTATGATTAATTTAATGTAATATGTAGAATATTTTCGTCTCTTTCCGAGGCAATAGTTACTCTCAGTATCGCCCTGGTGAAGGACTATCATTCATAATCAAAATGTTGCTTGCAGCAGCTTCAGCTTTGTTTAGTGACCAGATGTGAATATTCATGTTCTTGCCAACCCTCCTCTTTCCCACTCTCTTTCATTTCCCACTACTTTCAGCTTCACAACATTCCCCTACCGGGGATGCCATAGTCCCACAGTGCAAAACAATTCCTTAAAAATTAAACTAGGCAAAACAAAAATTATGTAAATATGAACAGAAGGATTGAGTGAAAAATTCAATGGGGTACCTATATTTTTTTTATTTATTAAAATATTAACATACAAAATACATTTGGTATATTAATCCCAAGGAGTTAAAAAAAAATCCAATAAAAATAAAAATTACGTTCCGAAGTAAAGCGGGTTAAGGAAGGGCCCACAGAAAGGGATTTGCTGAGGGAGACCGAATTAAACGAAGTAAGACAGACAAATGCAAAATTTGAAAAGTTTTTTTTTACAAAATATAAGATTTAGAGACACGACACGATGCAACATTTCATTTCCGCAAAATATTCATCGACAGCTGCTATAGAAATCGGTTCTGGCCTTCGGGGCCCTTGTGTCGCGTCACATTTGGTGAATCAACCTTGAACTCGCGGCATTTGGAGTCCGGTACCGTTAGGGAGCAAGACAACCAGACGACAAACAAAGGGATAACAAAGAAGATAAAGAAAGGGACTTACAGATACATTAATACTGCACGATATGCTGATACCAGATACACGTTGCAACGATGCAATAATGTCACAGAGAATGTGTTGCATTCATAAAAAAAAATTCGCCATTAAATTATGGCTACAGGAAAACAGAAGATATGTGTGTTGTAGCAGCAGAAAATCTGTAACGGTGAGCTCTGGTGCCGTAAAATTAGCGCAATTTTTTTGTTTCCTGCAAATTTCACGTCAACGCAACTTTTTATTTTATTAATAATAATAATAATAATAAATGGATAACTTTTATAGCGCCGTTTTTGTGGGAAAATCACCTCAAGGGCGCTTTACAAATTAATTTATCTAACCTATAATTTATCACTTAAGCTTTTAACTAATAACTTACAGTTAAGATTTATTACTAATGGCTTACACCTAATATTTTCAACTAGTGACTTACAATAAGGACTTATAGCTTGTAACTAACAGTGAAATAGATGCTAACATTAAAAACATTAATATTTACAGACATTTAAAAATGTCAGACGAACTAAATTGTATGTGTTGAAACTCGGGCGAAGCCGGGTATAAAAAAATAGAAAAACAAGACAGTAGTACAGTAGAATTATTGAAAAACGAAATAACAATGAATACTACAATACTTTTAAATATAATTAAACATGTATCTACAAAATTTTTGCTCCTAATTCCGGAGTGTCAGGAAAATAAACTCAGTAATGTTGAGATGAGATACCAACAGCTGTTCAACCTTCCTCTACCTCTTCATCTTCATACTTTAACTTCGACTCAATCCAAAATTAAAAGATAAACGAACATCCCCATGTTACATATCTAACCAAACCTGACATTTTATTAAATTCCTTCTACTACCATAATAACAAGCGGAAAATGTTGCTTGTGCACTAATGGAGGTCGCAGCTAGCAGAGGATTGAACCCACAATGCCTAGATGGGAACCCGACGCTTTGAACCACTCACCCACTAACCGGCCTCCGTTGCTTCCTACAACTTACAACACATTTTTTTTAAAGAAAGACAAACATTCCTGGGCTACAAATTGCCTGGAAATATTTTAAAAACTCCTACTACCATCATAATAAGCTAAAGATGTTACTTGCGTAATAATACATAACTTAGCTAGCATTGGAATTGAACCCACGACGCCTGGGTGGGAACCCGACACATTTGTCTACTCAGCTACTAACCAGTAATACTTGGATAACTATTATAGCGCTATTTTAGTCAAATATCACCTTTACGAGGCCTGTTAAAAAGAAAAGGTGAATTTTGAATTTTCGCGGGCTGTGTACATTCGAATATCGTTTTTTTGTCCTTGTTATGTTGGTACACATATGTTTATCATATGTTAGCATTATCAGCCATTTTGGATTAGTGGTTTGTCTTTGACAACTGGAAAGGTTAGTCACGTTTTTGTGTGTTCTTAGATTTTTTACTTGAAAAAAAATGGTTTGTGAAGGTTGGGTAAAAATAACTAGCTCTCCCTCCATATATTGTTACTTCAAGGTCACAACGCTAAAATGAACATATGAGCGGAACTACCAACTTCAATTGAAGTATTTGTTCAATGAACAATGAAGTAAGTGGGAACTGCCGCAAAAAGAAGTAGTTCTTACGGAGCGGTCGCAACTTAGAGTACATAGAGTAGTATCTATCCAAGGCAGTGAAGTCAGTTTTTTACTTGTTTTTGATGTTTTTAACCTGACTCGGCGAACCTGGGCGTGGCTAAGACTAAGGCTACGGTATTTATACATCCATTCATATCACATATCGACATAATGTTTTTGTTTATTCGTATAGCCACTTTTTCACAGTATTTTAATCAACAAAAATATAGCATATAACCTAAAAAACCGTTTAGTTGTGTCAAGTTTAGTGGCATAATAAAAAATGTGGGCGAGGTCCCGCGGTGAACCAGGAGCTTAAGATCATTGTGACAGTATATAGAAGCGGTCTATGAAATTTGTTGTCTCTTTCTCTCTCATGGTGTACGACGTAAAAACCCGGAGAAAGTGATTTATCGCAAGTTTGTGTAGGTTGGGTAAAAATGATTAGCTCTCCCTCCATATATTGTTAGTTCAAGATTACAATATATTTTCGTAGAAAGCAATCACTTTGTGGTTTGACATATTTAAAGAAAAATAAAAAATAACATTGAATAAGACCACGGATTTTATTTTTAATTTTTAATACCGACCAGTTTCGCTTAGTCTAAGCATCATCAGGGTACACAATTAAAATTAAATTAATTACTTTATTTTTGTACCCTGGTGATGCTCAGACTAAGCAAAAGCGGTCTGTTATTATTTATTTTTCATTAAATATTAAAATAACATTAATAACACAGTTTGACACACGAAAACTTGCATTCGCTAAAATGAACATATGAGCGGAACTACCAACTTCAATTGAAGTATTTATTCAATGAACAATGAAGGATGTGGGAACTGCCGCCAAAAGAAGTAGCTCTTTGAAGTAGTTCTTACGAAGCGGTCACAACGCTAGTTAGTAGTTGGTCAATTAGTTTAGAAATTTTCAATTTCATCTCTCCACTGAAATCTTTACACTTTTTCGATCCGTTTGTACACACTATAAATAAAGTGGTGTGTGTGCGTTTGCGGCTGTCGGTGTGAGTAGGTTTGTGACCTTCCTGGAATCGCTTCAAAACGGTGCAAGAATGCCGGAGAAAGAAGACAGGGGGCGGAGGAGGGACCGACCGCCAAAGATCGCGGGCAAATTAATCACACTGTGAAACGTCACTCATAAATATGATGCACGACTCTTTGTGCTTCTTGTTAAATACTCATTTTAATACAAAGCTGCAACCCACCCAGTACAACATCTCTTGCCGTAGACTTGGAAACAATGGATTGCTGTTCCTCAATCATCACACTACTAATTACGGGTATCATTCTCCACTGTTCGGAATGTCGAGAATTGTCAACTCAAGCCGCGGTCTTGAAACTTTTAGTGCAGTCTAAATGATTTTTGTCTTTCTTTACGACTCAACTTTGTTCAGGCTTTAAATTGAATGTTCTTTCCAATGTATTATTTGTTTTTGTCCTATTTTTGTAATTGCTCAAAATATTATGTACGAGTATGTGCTGTTCTTTCTCTATTGCTCGTTTTTCCCATTTCGTGTTATGTTTTTTTTTTAAATTGGACAATGGTCCGTTAGTATATAAATAAATATTTTTAATGAAGTTCTGCTGCATTTTTTAATCTTATTATATAATTTTATCGAAGCTTCTGATCCAAATTACATTAACATTTTGGCCTTACCCATTTTCAAATAATAAAAACAGTGAATTTATAGAGCGCAGTTTTGTGATAGTTCACCTCAAGTATGCTTATTCAATTCCCAACCTTCATCTTCCCCATCTTTATCCCACTACAGTCAGCCTCGCAACATACCTCAATTGGGGATGCCTTAAGATGCCCACTGGCTCCAGACGATTGGGAGCAGTTGGGACTCTTGTGCGGTATTCAATATTATGAAAAATATATTTAAAACACTTGAATGATAAAAAAGGTCGGGAATGCCCGAGTTAGACATGGCACGATCAAGGGAATCAAATGCTTAAGCTGGGCCATGTCAAAAGTCAGAATAACAGAATGTATGAAAACATGTATGAATGTGAACGAAGCAAGGGATGTATGCAAATACAGAGTTGAATGGGGGTCCAGCATCTCCGTCTACCCCTGTGGAGAAGCGGCGTGATGATTATTTCGTTAGTTACATATATCTGTGTGCGCAGGGAAGAATGGAATGAGTCAATAAACGCAGAAGTTAACCAGAGTCAAAACAAAATTTAGGAATTTCGTTTTGTTGTATGTAATCATGTCATATATATCACATTTCTTTGACCGGTCAGTAGCTAAGTGGAGAACGCGTCGGATTCCCACCCGGGCGTCGTGCGTTCAATTCCTCTGTTGGCTAAGTCCTCCATCATTGCACAAGCAACATCTTCCGCTTTTTATGATGGCAGTAGGAGTTTTTTCAAATATTGTCAGGTTATTCGTAACCCGGGAATGTTTGTTTTACTTTTAAAGATTAAAAAAAAAAAAAAAAATGTCCTTTTTCAAAAAGTAATAGCACTTTATTTTATTTTCTGACACAGCTTATTTTCCCTTGATAAGATAAATATGTATCCAAGGAACAATTCTGCAAACCTAATTTTTAGCAAAACTTGTTTTTTTTTACTCATTTTTTTCTTCTTTGCACACGCAGATATTTTGGCAAGCATTAGCGGGTTGTCCCTTTGTCCCTTTTAGCAGTCGATACGCATTACAAAGATAAAGCGTTTCCTCGTTGGACGAACCTTCAATGACACATCTGCTCAGCAGTCGGAGCACATGAGGCTAGGGCGTTCGAGTCTCTGATTGCCTGCGCACAACGAACAAGGAACAACGAACGACACAACGGTCTTTGTCGCTTTGTCCAACGGCTATATAATTATATCGTTCGGACAAAGTGTTATTCACTCTTAATGTGTTTTTTCTTTGTGCGGCTTTTTTTCCGTACGGTAATGGTTAATTATTTTTCACTTCCTTCCTTGAAATGTTTAGATTGTGCATTGTGCGACCGGTGGCGAAGGAAAAAATATATTAAAAACTAGTTTTTATCCGTGAAAAATCACGGGATGTAACTTGACTTGCCAAGAAAAAATATCAGTTGCTTTAATCCAGCCATTTCAAATATTGAATAACGTTTACTGAAATACATTCAAGGTAGGTATAGGTCTCACCACGAGAGTTGGTGCCGGCCAATACTCACACAGATGCATAGCTTACGTACAGCGTGTCGAACTGAATGAATAGGACACGCTTTAAGTGCATTTACAATATCAACATAAACACTCGCTGTCTCTCTTCCACTAGTAACAATAAGTAGGCGTAAACAAGACAAAGGGTTCTTTCTTTATGACACATCGTAAATACATCGCCACTGGCGCGTATACCGATACACAATAAACCCGACGCTATGCATGTATTGTTTGTTTCAACTCTCGTTGCGCCAGCTATACTCTATTAGGTAGTTAGGGACTTGAAAAGATTATTAAATTCGATAATTTCAATTAAAATCTAAGGTTTTTTTTGTAGTAGTAATTACCGCACAAGAATCTTAACTGCTCTCAACCGTCTGGAGCCAGTAGGACTATGGCAACCACAATTGGGTTATGTTGTGAGCTTAGAGTATATAGAGTGGTATCTATCCAAGGCAGTGTAGTCAGTTTTTGATGATTTTTACCGGACACGGCGGACCTGGGCGACGCTTAGACTAAGGCAAGGATATTTATACATCCATTCATAGCACATGTCGACATAATGTTTTCGTTTATTCGTATAACCACTTTTTCACAGTATTATTATCAACAAAAATATGGCATATAACCTAAAAAAACCGTTTAGTCGTGTCAAGTTTACTGGCATAGTAAAAAATGTGGGCGGAGTCCCGCGGTGACCCAGGAGCCCAAGATCATCGTGACAGTACATAGAAGCGGTGTATTATATTTGTTGTCTCTTTCTCTCCCATGGTGTACGACGTAAAAACCCGGAGAAAGTGATAAATCGCAAGTTTGTATAGGTTGGGTAAAAATAATTAGCTCTCTCTCCATGCATAGTTACTCCAAGTGTTGAGAGGCTTAAGGTAGTGGGTAGGAGAGGGAGATGGGGAAGAGGAAGGTTGGGAAGTATCTGGCTATTCAGATTTGGTCACCGAACACGGCTAAAGACATTTTAAGCGGGGTTTTGATTCTGAATAGTGGTCTTTCATCGGGCGATACTGTTTAAAGAATATGTGAAATGGCACATATAATTTATTTGAGCGCGCCGGGTTTCGAAACCGCGATGTCCGGACCCGAAGTCGAGCGTCTCAACCACTGTACCAGGGAGGTTGTCAGAATATATAGTTAATAATGATATTGATATTTCACCGCCAGTGCGCAAGTTAATATTTACAAATCGAAACACAATAAAATAGCGTGCAAATTTGCCCCAATTTCAATCATCGGTTGATACTCGTACTCAAAGTTTGCTTTATGTGTTTTAAACTCGATTTCGAGGGCACAACAAAATATGAAACAATCAATATTACAACAGCTAAACCGAAAGAGTTCACAATTATATAATAATAAGGAAAACGTCTGTATATTTTTTCAACTGAATAAAAATCGAAAACGAATTCTCCTAATACTAAGATAAGATTATATACCATCAAACCACAACTGCGTCGTATTTTTAAATCATTTGAACTCTGCTCTAAAACTTTATCAAATGAAACGCTGTGTATTCGACCGGTCGGTAGCTGAGTGGAGAACGCGTCGGATTGCCACCCGGGCGTCGCGCGTTCAATTCCTCTGCTGGCTAAGTCCTCCATCATTGCACAAGCAACATCTTCCGCTTTTTATGTTGGCGGTAGGAGTTTTTCAAATACTGTCAGGTTATTCGTAACCCGGGAATGTTTGTCTTACTTTTAAAAATTAAAAAAATATATATATATATCGCTCTATTAAAACTCAGGTAACTAACTAACTAAACTAACTAACCATCACGCCGTTTCCCCGCATGGGTAGGCAGAGAGGACGGACAGCCATATAACTCTGTCTTGGCACACACTTCTTGCTTCATTCACATTCATACACCGTCTCATACATACTCTTCTGTTATTCTGACTCTTCACATAACCCGATATAAGAATTTGAATTACTTGAGCGTGTTGTGTCTTTCTTGAGCGTCCTCGACTCCTTCTTCCATTCACTTTCGCATCATATATTCTTTTAACACTCCTTTCTTCGTTCATTCGCTCTACACGCCCAAACCACCTAAACGTCCATTTCTTGATCCTATTCATTACGCTCACATCAGCCTTGCATTCTTTCCGGATATGCACATTTTTAATACGGTCATACATGGTTTTACCGCACATACTCAAAACTCATTTTTTCAGAAAATCATATCCATAATCAAGATGTAACAAGCCCAATAGAACCAAGAAAACTTTTCAGACTCTCATTCCTTAAATTCATTAGAAGATTATCACCATTATCTGTTCTTCACTACGAAAAGTTAAAAATACCTCCGATATACTTTATCTTAAATTTGCCTTCATGCCCTAAAAATGAAAAAAAATAAAAAATAAAATAAAAAATAAATAAATAAATAAATAAACAAAATAAAATAAAATAAAAAATAAAAATAAAAATTTAAGTAATTCTAAATTTTAGGTTATTATAATATGGTGATTGTGTCCTGCCAGAAGTGACCTACCAGGTAAGTATGTTGCTGTATATTTATATAAACTAAGAATTAATATTAAGTAGAAATTAAGATTTGTACAGCGCCCTTGAGGTGATTTTTCACAAAAACGGCGCTATACAAATTATCCAAATATTATTATTATTATTATTATTATACGTCTCAGGGATCTCATTTTCACAGCATTCAGTCTACTTTCATCTTTCCCCTGCCAGTTCCATGCCTCACTGCCATATATCAGGGTTGGTATAAGCACTCCATTGTGGACTGCTAGCTTCGCTTCTTTGGACAATTTCTTATTTGCGCCAACAGCGTTCAGTCCTCCGCTAATAGAGTTTCCTGAAGTAATTTAAAAATACCAATTTTTTTACTTTCTTCCACTATTTTAAAGTTAGGTTAGGTGAATGAAGCAAGGCGTGTGTGCCAAGAGAGAGTTGTATGGCGGTTCATCTTCTCTGCCTACACCTTCGGTGAAACGGCGTGATGGTTAGTTAGTTATTGTGTATTCAATTTTGCTATACTAGATTCATTTTTATATTTATTTACATTAATTATCATTCATCTGTTAAATTATTTGGTGAATATCTGTATTTTTTAATATTTTAATTTGCCCTGGTGTTGGCGCGATTGTGCCGAAACCGGTTTGCATTTTGTTAAAAAAAACAACAAAGTAAGCGTTTCATTGAAAAAAAAAACAATCTTAGAAATGCCCCACGTTGGGCGCCAGATATTTTTTATTTGAATATAGAATAATTCCATTCTATTGCACGGCAAGATGAGTTAGATAACCGTCGATTGCAATAATCATAATCAGTAATCCGTACGGCTTCGAGTGGCCACGCTAAGCTTATATCATTTCGTGGTGGTTAATATATGTAATAATGTGAGAGATGGATAATACGATGCAGCGGACTGACCGAGTTCGGCTTGGTCGGCGCCGGCCGCTCGCGCCTTCCTCGCCTACTTGCGAAATGTATGTAACAGGTACACCCGGTGAGGAGGGAGTTTTGTTACGAGCGCACAGTACTGATTACAGAAGCGTTACTGTTAAATGCTTCGCGGATAAAACACCCATCAACTCTTGTAGTAACAATGTGTGAAGAGAGAGCCAATTATTTTTACCCAACCTATACAAACTTGCGATAAATCACTTTCTCCGGGTTTTTATGTCGCACACCATGAGAGAGAAAGAGACAACAAATATAATACACCGCTTCTATGTACTGTCACGATGATCGTGGGCTCCTGGGTCACCGCGGGACTCCGCCCACATTTTTTTATTATGCCACGAAACTTTAGGTTTTTTAGGTTATATGCTATGTTTTTGTTAATAACAATACTGTGTAAGTGGTTATACGAAGATTTTCGTATAAAAACCTTTTCAGAGTATTGTTAAAAAAAATTATAACATGTAACTTAATAAAGCGTTAAGTTATGTCAATTTATTTCGCGTATCATAACGTGTGGGCGGAGTCAACGGAGACGCGGGACACGACGAACACTCTTAATAATAATAATAATAATATTTGGATGATTTTTATAGCGCCGTTTTTGTGAAAAATCACCTCAAGGGCGCTGTACAGATCTTGTTAAATTGTAATAAGATAGAATGCGGCCGCCCTAACAGATTAAGACCAACGTGGGCGAATGTCACCTGGCTGTCATCTGTAAGGGTGTCACTTGGGTGATTTGTTAAATGCCTGGTTCGTTCGCGTTCGGGAACAGTCGGTCGAGATCAGCACTCCCCCGCCCCCCTGCCGGTTCCCGGGCGGTCGAAGGGACACATCTAGACAAGGGTCAAAGCAAGTGACCATTCTCGGGCTATTGCACTGCATTTAAAACACTGATATTTAAAGATTAAAATATTTTCTTAAAAATCTAAATTACGTCGAAACTAGTCACTTTAAAATTATTTAGAGTTTATTCACTTAACCTATACACAACAACGGTAATTTTAGTGTAATTTTAAAGAAGTAATTTGTGAAATATCCTACTTATTTGGCGAAAAATAACGAGAAAGACTAAAACACGTCAGGCAGCTGCGAAAGCGCCACGACGGTCTTACAATACTTTAAAGCGGTGTGATAATTTGGGAAAATTTGTTGTCTCTTTCTTTCTCATGGTGTACGACGAAAAACCCGGAGAAAGTGATTTATTCCAAACCTATATAGGTTGGGTAAAAATAATTAGCTCTCTCTCCATATATTGTTACTTCAAGCTACCAACAGATACAAGCTTTAAACTCGACGTTGCGGAAGGTATCTAGAGGGTCAGTTGAGGGAAAAGAGAGCCCGCGGTAAGAGAAAAAAATAGCTTTCAGATATGCAAGCAGTTGGCGATGAGAACTAGAATAGAAGAGGGAATTTTTCTGTCTTGTATTTTCTGTCTCCATCATTCGGGGCACCACTGTACTGCGGGTGTATGTACCCCAGTTGCTAACCGAGGATGACGGGCAGTGACGGGCTGCGCGCGCACCCGATCGCACTCACTGTGGCGGAAGGTTAATAATTTTAATAACATTTATGATAATTATTCATAAACACTCATTATACTGCGTAGACAATGCTTAGTAGTTAATCATAATGCCATTTCCCCGCGGGAGTGAGCAGAGAAGTTGGAACGCCACACAACTCTACATTTGCACACTCCTTGCTTCATTCACATTCACACATCGGCTCATATAAACTCTCCTGTTATACCGACTCTTGACATAGTCTGACTCGAATATTTTAATTACTCGATAATGTCATGTTTTCATAAAGCTTGTTCGACTTCTTATTACATCCACTTTTGTCTACGTCCATCTGCTTCTCATACCCTAACTGTCTAAGCGTCCTTTCATTGATGTTATTCTTTTAAGAACTCCACATAGCAATCACTATACTTTCGTCCTCTTCCAGTTACATCCCTCACTGTTGTCAATTCAATTTAAAATCTATTTAGTTGACTAAGTCTTTCAGGCACTCGCTTGTACTTAGATTGCACGTAGTTGGTAATACGTACGCAGAGGTGGCTGATGTATTGAACTGCACGAGATACAAGAAGGCTATAATATCTTATTTCTTGAATCAAAATCAATTTAATGTAATCAAACACTATATTACAACCATTCTTTCTTTTGTATGAGCGAATAATTTTAACTATTACACTGTTTATTGTAAACCTTTAAATGCAAAAGCCCACTCGGGCGTATACAATAAAATCAATAATCCCAGATTCGTGAAAAAACTCGACGCATCTTTAAAATGACAGGTAAACTAATTTTGGAAAACAATGTATTCCTATCTATCTTACCTTCTTATAAAATAATAATAATAAAAAATAACAGTGAACTTATATAGTGCAGTTTTGTGATATTTCAACTCAAGTGCGCTTCTTCATACTAAATTAATTATGCTTATAAGACTTACTAACAAGGAGAAAATAATATGTATTCAAATTAAAACTATCTGAAATCATGATCTTTATCATAAATCATGAGAGAGAAAGGTTCAGATATGGGTATAACAGTGCATGTGTACATCAACAGATTAAAAAAATAGTTTACCAGAAGCTAAGGGTATAAAAATTCCGATGAAACGTATGAATTCATATTAACATATTTGTCGAATCAAAGAAAGAAAAATAAATAATAGTAAGGCTTATAGTGCAGGTACTTCCCAACCTTCACCTTCCTTATCTCGTTTCCCTCCCCATTTTCATCAGCCTCACAACTAACCCCAAAGTGTGGATGCTATGGTCCCACTGCCTCCGGGCAGTTAGAAGTCTCGTGTAGTATACACATTAAAAAAAGGAATTATTATTTTCTCATCAAAACGATATAACACGACACAGCCCGAAGTTGCAGCTGACATTTACTCCATTATTGTTAAAGACTTATTAAAGTAAAAAAAAAAACATAACCTTAAAAGCATGGTCGTTTATAGACAATCCAGAAGGTCAATTAGACGTAGTTATGCAGAAAGCGTCCAACCCACAATTTACCAAAATCGACTTTTACATGTTTTTCTAGAGATAAATACGAGATTTATATCTGCTGAAAATATCCATGTTCCAAATGCAATAGATTTTTTGTAATTCAATTTTTACTTACGCACATTGCAGATATTTTAAAATCATTTATTTTTTTTTGTTGTGATTTGTTTCGTTAACAGTATAACCGTGTAAGAAGAGTGAAGAACTTCCACTTAAACTACATCGGTGAGTGAATGGTTTACCATTTTCCCTTCATTCCAATAATCTTTACACAAGTTACAATTAGACACCTCCATCAAGTAGCATAGTTTATCGCTATACAGTCCACTATTTTCCACATTCATCTGAAGCTGATAACACATTCGGAATTTTATCGCAGATTCGGATCTAACATTTGGTTTAAATACATCTAAATTGAAGTTTAAAAGCATTGAAATTAAGGGCAACTTACGCATATTAATTATTTTGTATCGTCATATTTTCAAACGCCTTTATCTTTTTGGGGTTGGATGCATTCTACATAACTACGTCCAATTTTAACTAAGGTCTCCACGATCCTGCGTCGCGTTGTGCCATTTATCGCTAGAGCCGTTTTCTCGTCCGATAACTGGAAAACGTTTTATTATTAGAGTGCTGCCAGATGCGAAAACGCGCCTACGTGACGTGGCAACCCAGACACGCCGATTGATTAAATACATATCTAGATTCCTCGAGATAGGCCCTTCTTCGGTGCTCTGACCGCTAAGCCGGGAAGGTTGTGAGATCGCCCTCTCAGGCAGTGGCGGTTCGTGACTTTTGAATGAGGTAGCCTGCTAAAATTGAAAAAAAAAAACGACATCGTTGCCAGAAAGGCACAATGGTCGAAGCGCTATTTTGAGAAGTGTACAACAGAGCACTTAAAGTTTTTCTTTGTATTACAATAAAGTCTTCAAAACCTGGTTGGATTTTGAACAAAAAAGTTATCTCAGGTAACTCAATGCTCTCACCGAGTTACCTTAAGCGGCAAAAAGCTAAAAAAAGTTCCAAACTTATATCGCTTGAATCAAGCCTTTTTCCAAGTGGTAAATATATTTTAAATGGCTGAAGGGCTACCAAAGTCTTAAGAATCAAACGAGAGTCAGAGCATTCAATGCAGACAAAAAATCTGATCAAAACTGTATATTTAACTCATTTTTGACCAAAGTGTCGCTTGAGCCCTTTTGCCCTTCTCTGAGTAAACGTTGAGTAACTTTAATAATGGGATGAACATGGAGGTAAATCGGCGACAGTGTCACCGTGACACCTTCGAATAGTTCACAAAAGTCTTCAGAATCAAACGAGAGTCGAAGCTTTCGATGCAGAAAAAACACCTGATCAAAACTGCATCTTTAATTCATTTTTGACCAAAGTGTAGCTTAAACCTTTCTGATACACACAAAACAAAAACTGGACAATCAATGTCTAAATATTGTGCTTTGCGTGGGTTTTACGCGGTTCGTTAAGGACGTTTTGCATGGCATTTGTGCAAAGTTGTCGTTGTCGTAATGTACATCGTGAAAACAACGTGACAGCGTTCGGCCGTTGATTGTGCCGACGCGGAATCAAAAATGCATGCTGACGAAGTTGCTTGCGGTTGTTGAAACAATCATTTGACTCGGTGGGCGAAACAAAAGGTCAGAACGATCAAATTTATTTGCGACCGTACAATTTCGTCAAATTGTTCGTTTCGATCCTCACGCTCCCGCCGTCTCTGTCCGTGTTATGTGCAAAGCGATTTTACTGGCAGCCCGAATAATAGAAGAGTATGTATGAGGAATATGGATATCCCGAAAGAATGCAAGGCTGATGAAAGCGTAATGAATAGGTCTAAAAAAGGGACGCTTAGATGGTTTGGGCATGTAGAGCGAATAAACGAACAAAAAGGAGTGAGAAAAGAATATATAACGCGAAAGTAAATGGTAAAAGAAGTCTGGCACGCCCGAGTAAGACGTGGCACCATCAAGTGAAATAAATACTTGAGTCGGGCCATATGAAGAGGCAGAAAAACAGAAGAGTATGTATGAATGTAAATGAAGCAAGGAGTGTGTGCCAAGACAGTTGTACGGCGGTCTGCCCTTTCTGCCTACCCCTGCCGGGAAAAGGCGTGATTGTTAGTTAGTTATGTATAAATCGATGAAGCAAGAATGATGCCCTCCGCGATGGAGTAAATAATTAATATAAAATTATACATAGTATATTTGCGTCACGTTCCAGAGTGGTAGATACTCTAAGTGTCGCTTTGATGAAAGACCACCATTCAGAATCGAAACGTTGCTTAAAATGGCTTCAGCCGTGTTTGATCACCAGATCTGAATAGACAGGTACTTCTCAACCATTCTCTTCCCCATCTCCTTTCCCTCCTCACTACCTTCAGCCTCACAACATACCCCAATTGTAGATTGCATATTACCACTACCTCCAGACGGTTGGGAGCAGTTGGGCCTCTTGTACGGTATTCACTATTTTAAAAAGCTTAATTTTTCTTTGTAGTGAAATTGATCAGACATTTTCAAATGTCGAAACTATTTATTTAGCAGATAATCAATTCCATTAGCCTGTTTACGGCTTAGGAGCCGAAATGTTCTTTATATAAATTACTGTGTTTTTTCACCAGGGCAATACTCAAAGTATCTACCACTCGGGAACGTGCATAAATTAAATGTGTTATGACACATATTGATTAAATAAAATGTATTTGCTTACGCCGGGTACGAACCCGAGACCTCTGGATTCGTAGTCGAGCGTCTTACCACTAGGCCGTCATCCTTCGGGCACACCGGACAAGCCCGCGTCATTGTGTGGTTTGTATCTTCGGGGGGCCACCCTGACGGTTCCCGGTTATTTTCCCGGTTTTCCCGGTCTGTCCACCCTGCGCCACCTCATCCAACAGGCTGGCCGCTGTGGCAACAGAGGCTCTCGCGCCAGGCTGGACCGTCCCGCGGAGCAGTCCGAAAGGCCTCCGGCGCCGGTCAGATCGATAGAAAAAGTTTAATTAGGAATGCGGTAAGCTGAGCTAAAGCGTAGCTATTTGAATTGCGTGCTGGGGTCGCTTACTCGTGGGTCGTACCCTTGTGTCGTACTCTGGTTCTTTGGCCGTGGCTCTAGGGTGTGGTGGTAGTGAGCGCCGCTTCTAGTTACGTATTCCCGACCTTCCCCAGCGCAATGGGCCCTTGCCCGAGAAGGCACTTGCTGCCTACTACTTGCTACATATTATATTATACAGTGTGGCCCGTGAAAAATTCAATTAACGCGACTAATCGACTAAATTTAATATGTCGTCCCCTTACTTTAAATATATATATATACTGAAACATGTACATTTTATTGTTTTATTCTAGCTGGTATCTTAATATTTACCTTTTACGTAGTGTCGTTTAAAAGTTTTTTTTGTTTTACAATAAAATTCAAGTCTTCGGTACCTGGTTGGATTTTGGGAAAAAATGTCAACACAATGCTTTCACTGAGTTATCTGAAACGACAAAAAGCTCTAAAAAAAGTCCTAAACTTGTGTCGCTTGAGTCGAGCCTTCTCCCAAATGGTAAATATATTTTAGATGACTGAAGAGCCACAAAAGTTTTCAGAATTAAACGAGAGTCAGAGCTTTTGACGCAGAAAAAAAACTGTTTAAAACTGCATATTTAACTCATTTTTCACCAAAGAGTCGCTTGAGCCTTTTTGCCTTTTCAGCAACGATATAATGATATGGCTTGATACTACAACTTAACTGTTAGCTGTGAAAAATCAAAGGATGCAATTTCACTTGCCAAGAAAAAATATTAGTTGCTTTAATCCACCCATTTCAAGGATTTGAAAAGATTATTTCAAATTCTTTAATTTCAATTAAAATCACTTATTATTATTACTGAGAAATGATTTGGTAATTTTGGAAATCATTTCACGGTAAGGATGTGTTATGGAAACGGTCGCGCAGACTTAACAAAAAAAAATAGCTTAAAACGTTATGTATCGACTGGCGTCGGGAAAAACTCAAATGTTTAGTGAATGCTTCACGAATTGCTAATTCTTTAAAGTGAACCCTTCGCAGTGAACACTTCAATTGAAGTCGAAAAGATATTTGGATTTATCCGGTTATTTGTTCAGTTCTTTTTGGAATCGGTTCCTTGATATTCCTCGCCAAAACGAAAGTACTAGTCGGTAGGGATTTAAAAACGAAAAGAACTATAACTGGAACTGGTTCCTCGCCAAAACAAAGAGATTTTAAAACGAAAAGAACTCTAAAAAAAACACGTTCCTTTAGATCGAAGTACTTCTTTATAGGCTTTGAAGTTCAACTTCACAACTGAACTGCTGCAAATTGAAGTAGTTCTTTGTGATCTTTTTTTTTTTTTTACAATAACTCCACACAGGAGGCCTTGAGGAAAACAATTTCCCTCAGGGCCTATGTCATCTTTGGGGATGCTGTGTGGAGGGTTTTTTGAGGAAAGGAAGGAGTGAACTTGGGTCTTGAAGAGGCCCATGTTGAAGGAGGGAGAAACACAGAGGCCGGCAAATCGTTCCATAGCCGAGCTGTTGAACATAAGAACGAGTCGTAAAAGCGACCCGTTCTCATGTATTGAATGTCAACCGTGTACAAATGTTGGGCGTGCGTTTGGCGAGTTTCCCGACTATGCACCGGTGCCGAAGGGATCAATGACGCAAGTTCCTCGGAGCATCTTCCATTGAAATACCTGTAGAACAAGGACAGCATTCCCACCTGACGTCTGTGCTCCAAGGTTTGCAATCCGTTTGTTAAGATAGGAGAATCTATCAAACGGGCCGCCCGTTTCTGCACAGAATCAAGGGTTTTTTTCAGGTATTTAGGGGCTCCAGACCAGAGGTGGCTGCCAAATTCAACAGTGGGGCGTACTTTCGATTTGTACAAGGTCAGCAGTTGTGTACTATTGAAGTATCTGCGGGCCCTGTACAACACGCCCAACTTTAACTAGGCTTACTTTACTCTGGCTTCGATAGAGCCCCGGTGCCTTAACTGGTCACTTAAGGTTACACCAAGCATCTCAATGGAAGGTTTGTTGGGAAGATTACTTCCGTTGAAGGAGACTTAATCTAACATCCATTGAAGTATTTTTTCAATGAAATGAAGCGAATGAAGTTTGAACTGCCGCAAAATGAAATAGTTCACACGTAGCACTCAGAACGTTAAAATGGACTATCAACTTCAATTGAAGTATTTGTTCAATGAATAATGAATGAAGTAGGAACTGCTGCCAAAAGAAGTAGTTCTTTGAAGTAGTTCTTTCAGAGCGGTCACAACGCTAGTACCCATTATGGATAATTATCTAAGTAAATATTTAGCAATATGATAGGAAGCTCTTATAGTATTGTTAAGTAAAGCGCACTTGGGGTAAAACATTGCTTAATAGCATTATGTAAATGGACTAACATAACTTGAGAGATAAATCATTCGTAATTAAACAGAACAACGAGCGAAGATAATTGAATTATACTTCTCAACTCAAAACTCAATTATCCCAGCGAAATTAACGTAAACAAAAGTTTCATGTTTATTTACTTACTGTTTCGGGGCTATTTTAAGAAGCAGACTACATCAACGATTAAAAGTGCACGCTTCCTAAACCTACATTTGTTTAAAAAATGCCTCAATGATCTGAGGCCCTAGCACGAAGAATCGATATAGACCTTGGAGTAACAATATTTGGAGAGAGAGAGAGCTATTTCTTTTTACCCAACCTATACAAATTTGGGATAAATCACTTTCTCCGGGTTTTTACGTCGTACACTATGAGAAATAAAGAGACAGCAAATTTTTCCAAATTATCATACCGCTTTATAGTATTGTTAGGATGTTCTTCGTGTCCCGCGTCTCCGTTGACTCCGCCCGCACGTTTTCGTGTGCGACATAAATGGACATAGGTCAACGATTTTTTAGGTTATATGATATATTTTTGTTTATAACAATACGGTGAAAAAGTGGTTATAAGAATAAAACAACATTATGTCGACATGCGCTATGAATGGATGTATAAATACCCTAGTCCTAGCCACGCCCAGGTCTAGTCGAGTCCGACGAAAACGAAAACTGACTACAGCAGCGCTCTCTCTTGTATATTATTGCTCTGAGATATAGACTTTATCGACAATTTTTACCCCTCATATTAACCCATCGATATGCTGATAAACCACATGTCAAAGCGCAACATTCAAAAAGATTGCTGCTTTTCTGTTCTATACCCCTCATATTAATCCATCGATGTGCTGATAAACTACATGTCAAAGCGCAACTTACAAAAAGGTTGCTGCCTTTCTGTTCTATACCCCTCACAATAAAGGTGGATTCACACCAACGTCCATGTCAATAAGCTCTCACGCGGAACAATATCGTCACTGAGCGGATCCGGACGTTGGTGTGAATCTACCTTAAGCCATCGATATGCTGATAAACCACATGTCAAAGCGCAACTTACAAAAAAAGATTTTTCCTGTTACTTATAGCTATTACCAATTGTTTGAAGAGTCGTCGTTACAAATCCTACAGGACTACGACGACTCCGCTGAACAGGACATGCAACAAGGACTAAAGAAAACTAACCACTGAAGAGATTACTTTATTATAAGCCTGAAAGATCAAGGAGTGTTGGGAGACTTACTTTAGCTTAGATGGGTAGAGGCGAACAGTGCGACTTTGGGCCTAACGAACTAGGGGGGAACATTCAAGAGGTTGTAGCGCCGATGATAGTGATTATTCTGAAAACCGAAGCCTCTGGGCAGATGTTATGTAAAACACCCTCACCAGAACAGAACCTTAAAGAAGCCAGCGACAGTCGTTTACGTGATATCATTATACAAACATACTTTTCAATAAATCTCCATGAAATAAACTATATAATATTTCTCTCTGAAAACGCCATGGCTTATTCGTATAAATTGCTAAAACGTTTTTTAAAAAAGGCGTGTGATTTATAGGCCAGCCTGTATATTCTCTCTATGTAGTTTACCTCAGTTCTTACTTTCGTGCGAGTAGGTACTTTGTAAATATTTTATTAGTGTGCGCATGTGTGCTTTCGAACGATCGCCCGAAGAATTCGCTTTCCGACAATCAAAATGTCGAAAAGTGGTCGTTTTTTTTCTCAATTCTCGAACCAATACTAAGGTTTATGGGCGTCAGTTGATAAATACATTACATTATTTAATTTTGTCATTCTTTACGACTCTAGATACAGGTGGTAGATGCACGAAGTATCGCCCTGGTTAAAGACCACTATTAAGAAACGAAACGTTGCTTGAAATGGCTTCGGCCCTGTTTAGTGACCAGGTCTGAATAGCCAGGTACTTTTAACCTTCCTCTTCCCCATCCCATTGCATTCAGTCTCACTACATACCACAATTGGGGATCCCATAGTCTCACGCAGTTGAGACTCTTGTGTGGTATTCACTGTAAAAAATAAAAACAATTCTGCCAGTTTTTTGAAGACGGGACATTTTGGCGTGTCGAAGTTTTCCTCGGAGAAAATGGCACAGGGTAGCAAAAATAGAAAAAATCCCGTTCATAACGGGATGTTTGCTCACGTTAGTGATGGATGCGCACTCGCACAAGCTATCTCATCTATTTTCCTATATTTATTCAAAGCAGTTTTAGACTGCAGCCAAAGCTTTTTAACCACATTTAAGAAAAGCGGTTAGCAAGTTCCAAAGCGAAACAAAACGATAGAGAACCGGGTAGTTACTTCTTCGGGTGACAGTAATCAGTACACACGGCCGTGTTGTAGGTATGCGAGGGTGAAACACGACACGAACGTGGGGCATTACGTAAGAACTTTTAGTTTTTTTTTTTAAAGAAAATACCCCTTCAAGAAGTACCTGCTTAGGCGCTCTCGTTAAATTGTTATAAACTCGGACTCCCTGGAATTAGAACATTTATGTCTTCTGCGAAAAGGCAGAAGAGAATAATAACCCTTACTTTTTGCTGTATTACATTACTCGTAGCGAAATACACACGTCTAGAAGGGGCGCGTTCATCAATTAAAACTGAGAGAACGCTATGTCAAAATTAAAGTCTACATATTTTTATTTATTTAAAACGTACACAATTAAGTTGATAGTCCTGATCTCCTGCAACTCCTATTATTCCAAGTTCCAAATCGCAACAGCAGACAACCACGCACTCTCCATCTCCCTCGTTGCAACACCACTTTAAAAGAAAACTCTTTCATTTACAGGTCTAACAAATTAATTCAGTATTAATTATTACCACATCGACATTTTCAACTCGACTATATGTGATAACAAAAATCCATGACCCGACTGAACCCAAACTAGATCGCTTAAACTAACCTCCCATTTGCTCTCGCCCTTCTCCCCTTTATCCCATTCCCATGTTCCTTTCCACCTTTCTCTCCCCCCACCAAATTAGTTAAGTTACAAAAAAAAAACTGTATATTGGTCACACTTTACTTATCGTTTCATCGTCATCTGTGGAAAAATTATAATTGGCCTAATTTACTGGTTTTATTATTATGTACATGCTAATTACTAAAATGCTGTTAATTTTACCTAAAAAAAAAAATTACATTTAAAAGGGGGGTATTCCCAAGTTCACATTCGAATTAATTCTGATGAATCTGTGACAATAATATAAAATGCATCCGAGGATGCACTCGGGATGTAAGCAATTTGCATTTTAGATTAGTAAAATATGACCCTTACTATTCACATTCTTACTGTAAAAAGTTTTCCAAAATTTCCAAATTGATTAACAGCAATAAGATTAGCGGTGAGGTCCAGATTTTATTTTTCTATGCGATGAATTAGTTACTTCCTGAGATATTCCTCTGAAAATATTTGAGATTATAGTTATAAATATATTCATCAGAATTGATTAAAATTCAAACCTTAAAACGTTTGCTTTTCTGAACCTGTTACATCAAACTCAACAAGTTTTTAAATAATATCAATAATCTTAAACACAAATACGAAACAGAAAAAAGTCAGAAACTAAAAAAGAACAATTGTCATGACCGAGACACGAGCTCGGAACCTCTACTATATCCGAGAGTAACACACTCCAATCTAAGAGAAATAATATACAGGAGGGATAGCTTTGCGAAACAGTGCAGTTATAGTTTGGATTGTTGAATTTTTCTTGACTCGGGCGTGGCTAGGGTTTTCATGGACACACCTTTTTACATCCATTCATAGCACATGTCGACATAATGAAGCGTTTATTTGTATAACCACTTTTTCACAGTATTGTTTTCAACAAAAAAATAGGATATAACCTCAAAAACCGTCGAGTTATGTCGCATAACAAAACGTAGTGGGCGGAGTCGCCGGAGACGCGGGAGACGGAAACATTCTTACAAAGATAAAAGTGGTGCGATATTATGTGACAACTTGTATTGTCTCTTTCGCTCTCACGGTTTACGACGTTAAAACTCGGAGAGAGTGATTTATCGTTAATTTGTATAGGTCGGGTAAAAATATTTAGCTCTCTCTCCATATTTTTTTTTACTCCAAACCGCCAATCAATATAAAATCGGAAGAAATTGAAATATTAAATAATTTTAAATAGAAGTATGAGATCGTTTAAAAATGCCGCTTTCTAATGAGGTCTCAATGGCTACAGCGCCCTTGAGGTGATTTTTCACAAAAACGACGCTATACAAATTATCCAAATATTATTATTAATTGGCAGAGTGTTACTCCCGGACAGAGTAGAGGTTCCGAGTTCGAGTGTCGGTCATGACCATTGTTCTTTTTATTTTCAGTTTCACGTTTGTATTACAGAAAAATAATATTAAATAAGTATTAATGCTTTGAAATTAATTCCAATTTTAATATTTTACAAGTATTTGATCGCTAGTCGCTAACGTAGGGGCCCGTAAATACCAAGTCACTATTGTTAATTGAAGTGATCTCGTTAATTGACGAAGTCCCTTTAAGTGTTTAAAGTAACGTGATGATTAAATACGGGCGTTGTCGGAGCCAACAGGCAGCAGACTCACGCTTCGTCGGCCGCGGTTCGAATCCCGGAGGCGGCCAGCCGGAACCATGCTTGCTTTTTACTATCCATCATATCGGTACGTATGTACACCGCTGGTAGTTGATATACTCATTAAAACTGAACAACAAGAACAACAAAAAACCAGTTTTTTTATTGCAATGGAAATTTAACATTTGGGGAAGCTATCTATATAAATAAATTAACACTAAACCAAGATTTTAATCTTTAAATATCAGTGTTTTAAATGCAGTGCGATGAGAATGGCTTGCTTTGACCCTTGTCCAGATGTGTCCCTTCGACCGCTCGGGAACCGGCAGAGGGGCGGGGGAGTGCCGATCTCGACCGACTGTTCCCGAACGCGAACGAACCAGGCACCCGACAAATCACCCAAGTGACACCCTTACAGATGACAGCCAGATGACATTTCCCCACGTTGATCTAAATCTGTTGGGGCGGCCGCATTCCATCTTACATAAACATTACAATTTAACAATATCTGTACAGCGCCCTCGAGGTGATTTTTCACAAAAACGGCGCTATAAAAATCATCCAAATATTATTATTAAGTACCAACGTGTTAACTATTTCCTTTAAATAATTTGTTAATATTTATACATACTTTACATCAGGGTTTTTACACCCTTGGCCTCTAGTAAATTGTTTTTTTTTTAATCTGTCGATGTACTGTTATATTCTCAGAGCAATAATATACCAGGAGGGATAGCTTTGCTAAACAGTGTAGTCAGGATTGTTTTTTTTCCAAACTCGGGCGTGACTAGGGTTTTCATGGACACACCTTTTTACATCTATCCAAAGCACATGTCAACATATTGTAGCGTTTATTATTAAAACCACTTTTTCACAGTATTGTTATCAACAAAAATATGGAATATAACCTCAAAAACCGTTGAGGTATGTCGCATAACCAAACGTAGTGGGCGGAGTCACCGGAGACGCGGGAGACGGAAAACATGCTTACATACCTAAAATCGGTGCGATATTATGTGACAACTTGTCTTGTCTCTTTCTTTCTCACGGTTTACGACGTTAAAACTCGGAGAAAGTGATTTATCGTAAATCTGTATAGGTTGGATAAAAATATTAGCTTAGATAATTTAGTATGAAGCGCACTTGAGGTGAAGTATCACAAAACTGCGCTATATAAATGCACTGTTATTATTATTGTTATGATAATTTTCAAAGCTGGAGCGTTTGAAACGTGGATGAGCGGGTGCATCTCAAAACTACCCTGGACTTATGGGGTAAGATATTTAGAAATTCTTCAGCGTAAGGCCAAAAACTATGAAATTGCACTAGATAATAAAAAACAAAACTCCGATATTTCTGTCACATTGTGGAAAACGACAAAACCAGACTGATAATTTAGGTTGATAGAAGACGTAGTTAAGAAAGACTTCGCACTTCATGACTTCGAAATGAACGTGACTGGTGCGAGTGCAGGTTCGCTATATTTGTTACGGGCTGCAGGCTGAAGATTGTCATATTTATGTGAAGAGTCCCAACTGCTCCCGACTGCCCGAAACCGTGGGACTATGGCATCCCCAATTGGGGTAAATTGTGAGACTCAAGGGAGTGGGAGAGGGAAGAAGATGGGGAAGAGGACGGTGGGGAAGCAAGTACCTGACTTATCAGAATAATCATAACAATATGGCCGTTTTCTTTTCACTGTTTGTTCAAAAGCTAAATTTGATTTTATGATTTGAAAAAACTGGCGCTAATAATTGAGTTGTGACGATGTCAAATGTGACGCCGTCAAATGTGACGCTGTCAAATGTGACACCGTCAAATGTGTCGCCGTCAAATTCGACCCCGTCAAATGCGCTGACATCAAATGTGACAACGTCAAATGCGACGACGTCAAATGTGACGACGTCAAATGTGACGACGTCAAATGTGACGATGTCAAATGTAACGACGTCAAATGCGACGACGTTAAACGTGACAACGTCAAATGTGTCGACGTCAAATGTGACAACGTCAAATGTAACGACGTCCATTCGTTGTCAGAAACACGGAAGATTATGTATGAGACGATGTATTATCACAATACTAATTTTGGGTATAATTCTCCAATGTCCAGAATGTCAAGACTTGTTAACTCAAGCCATGGTCTTGAAATTTATGGTAGCAGTCTAAACGATTTTTGTCATTCTTTACGACTCTACCAAAACTTTGACTAGACCATGGCTTGAATGTTCTCTCTTATGTTTATTTTGCCTTATTTTTGTCATCGCTTCATTTATTTTAATGTATATGCTATTCTGTTACTCTTTTTTTTATTTCGTGTTTTATATGTATTTTTGTAATTGGACTTTAGTCCGTTAATTTATAAATAAATAAATGTATGAATGTGAATGTAGCGAGTATTAATATGGTTAGTTAAATTACTACATCCCAAGTGTATTACCGGCAAACATTAGATGTTTTTGGTTCAGATTCGCCAGAATTTATTCAAATGTGAATCTAAGGCAACCTCCTCTTATTTGGAGTGCTATGTCGCCTTGAATCACATGTCATACATCGTTGTTAGGACAAACTCGCGAAGACATATTGTTATACCAAACATGTATTTTCTTCCCAACAAAAAAACAGGCGGTCTAATAATCGAATTGATAACTTATCGGGCCTGCCGCTTACAATTTGGAAACTCTCCTTAAATATTGATAAAGTGTCACAACTTCGATGAAAGTATTTTATTAGGTTGGGTATTTCTATCTTGATAACATTAGGTGACGGCCTGCGTGATCGAGTGGTAAGACACTCGACTACGAATCCAGAGGTCGCGGGTTCAAACCCGGCGTGCGCAAAAAAAAATAAATTATAAATATGTGTCATAACACATTTAAATCATAAAAAAATGATAGAGTATAGTTGCAGCACGTTCCAGGGCGGTAGATACTCTTAAGTGTCGCCCTGGTGAAAGACCACCATTCAAAATCAAAACGTTGCTCAAAAATTGCTTTAGACGTGTTTGGAGACTGGATCTGAATAGCCAGGTACTTCCGAACCTTCCTCTTCCCTATCTCCTTCCCCTCCCTACTACCTTCAGCCTCACAACATACCCCCATGGGGATGCTATAGTCCCACTGGCTCCAGACGGTTGGCAGCAGTTGGGACTCTTGTGCGGTATTCACCATATTACATATATTTTATTAGATACTTATTTGCTTGTCTAGTTTTCAAAAGATTATTTTCGTGCATACATCAGTTTGTGGCACTTTTTTCCCCTACCTCGTACTATGTACGTACTGACAAGGAAATTGTTCGTTCCCAAATGCGACGTTACTACGTGAAAAATACATCATCTACCATTTTACAATCAAGGGCAGATTCCGGTGAAATTAAATAAGGTACCTCTAGTACTAGCCTGGTATTTTATGAAGGAATGTCTTATCGCTTACTGCAAATCGTCATTTTATATGTTCATGTTTACAGTTGTATTATAGTGTGATTTATGTTTTAGGATTAAGCAAATCTGATTAATTTTTATTATGTCTATGAAATAATGTAGTGAATTCATTATGATAGCTGTAATGGGCCATGCAGTTGCGCCCATGTGGGGGCTTCTCCCCTGTCACCTACCCTTCAGACCAAGGTCGTTTGGCATTTCTTAATTGCCTCCCATAATGTTTTCTGTTTCTTAAATCCCATGTCATCTACCCTTCAGACCAAGGTCCTTGGGCATTTCTTAACTGCCTCTCTTGATGTTTTCTGTTTCTTAAAATTGTGTCATAAATTCACGCATTATCCCATAGAACACATGTGGACCATTTACTAAGACTCTAAGATTCTACCCTAGAGTTATTTCAACTCGGCAGTCCCATTCAGAGCGCCTTGCCGTGCGGTTCTTGAATGTCGTCAGTTGAAGGTTCAACTGTTGTACTTTAAAAAATCTTCCGATAAAAATGTTCAAATAAAAAAAGGAGAAGAAGTTAAAGTGTTTTTCTGGTTCCATACGTTCTCGTACCACGAGAGTGGAAACAGAAATCATATTATAATAATAACCGTGAACTTATATAGCGCAGTTTTGTGATATTTCACCTCAAGTGCGCTTCATACTAAATTAATTATGCTAGTAAGATTGACTAACAAGTAGAAAATAATACATAATATGTATAGAAATTAAAACTATCTAAAATCATGATCGTTATCATAAATCACGAGAGAAAAATGTTCAGATATGGGTATAACAGTACATGTGTACATCAACAGATTAAAAAAACAACTGACCAGAAGCTAACGGTATTTTTTAAAAATTACGTGAATACCGCACAAGTCTCAACTGCTCCCAACCGTCTAGAGCCAGTGAGACTACGGCATCCCCAATAGGGGTATGTTGTGAGGCTGAAGGTAGTGAGGGAGGAAGGAGATGAGGAAGGGGAAGGTTGAGAAGCACCTGGATATTCAGATCTAGTCACCAAACACGGATAAAGTCATTTCAAGCAACATTTCGATTCTGAATGGTGGTCTTTCACCAGGGCGATACTTAGAGTATCTACTAGTTAAATGTGCTATGACACATATTATTTAAATAAAAAATATTTGCGCACGCCGGGTTCGAGCCCGCCACCTCTGGATTCGTAGTCGAGCGTCTAACCACTCGACCATGCAGGCCGTCAGATGAAACGTATGAATTCATATTTTTCAAATCAAAGAAAAGGAAATTAGATTGAGGACAGTTAATATGTTGGTACTTAAAACATTAATATTTAAGAACATATTATAAGTAAACGATTCTAAATATGCAAACAGTGTAAATATAACAAGTAACAAAAGAAAAATAAATATTTTATGACAATGAGTACATGGTTTTCAGTAGATAGTGAGGACATTGAGTTATAATGAATATTGTTTAATAATTCATGGAATTTCTGTATTTATAAAGGTTCAGGATTTTCCCTATAGTATGTCCGACAGCGGTTTGTGCTTCCGGCATATATCAGTGTCCAACATTATAATAGATATAACTAATTATGACGCACTGTCGATTCGGATGCCTGGCAATCACCGAACAAACAATACCTAGAAGTGTTGCCTATACCGATTCGAAAAAAAACTAACTTGCCAGTTTCACTAGATCTTTTGACTCCTGAGACAGGTTAATGAAATTGATTGATGATGCCCAGGGAAGAATTTAGATATTAGAAAATGTTTTGATCAATTTTATCAGAAGTGGGTAAAATTTGGTTTGTTTCGGGCACACGGACACGCCCACGCTCGAGTGTCAAGCGTGACCAAATCGAACCCGTGCCCCGTGGGAGCCACCGCGTGGGCCTGACCATTATTGGCGAATGAATATCAATATTGCTTATCGTTTAATTTCACTGATCGTGCAACTGGGCTATTGTCAAATTTGACATAATTATCAATAATATACCGTAAGTTATTAGGTGCATATAAAAAATTGTCCAAAGAAGCGAAGCTAGCAGTCCGCAATGGAGTGCTTAAACCAACCCTGATGTATGGTAGTTAGGCATGGAGCTGGCAGAGGAAGGATGAAAGTAGACTGAATGCTGTAGAAAAGAGATTCCTGTATGTGTGACCGTGTTTAAAATGTGGATATCCGGAAAGAATACAAGGCTGATATTAGCGTAATGAATGTGATTAAGAAAGAGACTCTTAGATTGCTCGGGCATGTAGAACGAAGAAAGGAGTGAGTTTAATATGTGACGCGAAAATCAATGGAAGAAGAAGTCGGGGACGCTCGAGGAAGACATACTTGAATCAAATGCTCGAATCAGAAAAGAATACAAGGCTTTTATTAGCGTAATGAATGTGATTAAGAAAGAGACGCTTAGATTGCTCGGGCATGTAGAACGAAGAAAGGAGTGAGTTTAATATGTGACGCGAAAATCATATAAGAAAAAGTCGGTGACGCTCGAGGAAGACATACTTAAATCAAATGCTCGAGTCGGGCCATGTGAAGAGTCAGAATAACAGAAAAGGATGTATGAAACGATGTATTCATATAAATGAAGCAACGAGTGTGGGTCAAGACTAGAGATGGTCGATATTCCTGTCCCGGTTAAAAGGAACCGGTTCCAAGCCGGTCACTGGAACCGTCGATATTATTTCTGTGAGGAACCGGTTCCTTTTTTTGGAAAATTAAAATCGATATCATTTGTCCAAGGAATCGTTTTTCTTTTGTTGATTTGCTAGTACTTTTTTTGGGCAGGAACTTTTGTTGATTGGCTAGTACTTTTCGGTTTCAAATCTCTACCGACTAGTACTTTTTTTTGGGGAGGAACTTTTGTCGATTTGCTAGTACTTTTCGATTTGAATATAAAAATCTCCTTCGTGGAACTTTTCTGGCACCAGAAACCGGTTTCAAAAAGAACTGGATAAATAACCGGTTCCTCGCCGGTCACCGGTAACTGGAACCGCAGGTACAATTCTGATATCGACCATCTCTAGCCAGGACACAGTTGTGCGGTGGTATATTCTATCTGCCTACACCCTGCGGAGAAACGGCGTGATGGTTAGTTAGTGAGTTATTATTTTTTGTTGCATCTCAAAAATTATTGCTTTCATTAACTTTCCTCATATATTTATCTAACACAAATATTAAATCTTCCGATAGTGACATCTGGTGAATTCCATAAAAGCTCGGATGTCACGTGCACTACGGTAAGTACTAATGGAAGGTGCATCGCATAAAAATATGAGTTTTTGTCTCTTGAGTTAGAGAGGTACCTACCTTTCACTTTACCAGACAGAAGAATGTTATGTATCAAATATTCTATAGAATTTATTTTTCCATACGTACGTATTGCATTCTGCTCTTATGTACGGATTTTCATACGGGCAGATTTTTTTCAACTAAAGAGTTTTAGTGGTGCTCTGTTCAAAGTTCAAAGTGCGCTCATATCGTCGACGAAAAGGCTAAAGAATAATAAATAAAAAATGGCTGAAGAACATGATTGAATTTTGAAAAAAAAGTCATCTCAGGTAACTAACTCGATGCTCTCACTAAGTTACCTGAAGCGACAAAAAGCTAAAAAAGTCTCAAACTTGTGTCACTTAAGTCGAGATTTCTCCCAAATGGTAAATATATTTCAAATGGCTGAAGGGCCACAAAAGTTTTAAGAATCAACCGAGAGTCAGAGCATTCGATTCAGAAAAAAAACCGATCAAAAATACATATTTAACTCATTTTTGACCAAAGTGTCGCTTAAGCCCTTTTGGCTCTCCACCGACGATATGTTTATTTCGTTTCATCAATATATCTAACACATCGTGGCGAAACAAGTTTACAGGTATACTGTTGAATACCGGTACAACGGAAGAGATATAGTTTCCCGGCACAAGCTTGAGTGCTGTGGGCCTGGCCCTTTCACTGCCTAATCTTTCGGGCAATTAGTCTTGCATTAAAATTTAAATATAAAGCACTCAATTATTTGCATTTACACGACTCTATCTCGCGAAACTAGGCCAATGAAATGCTACATTTATATCTTACGTAAAGTGCTCCATCTGCAAATCTGTGTTATTCTGTGCACTATGCGCGTTGTCAAAAAGTTCAATCCAACAGCTCCCAGCGACTTTTTCTAGCCAATAACAGCCTTACAAAAGTGTCGCCATTGTTAGTCGTTTCCACGTAGCCTAACTACAGTTTGATGATGGCCTTGAACGCCGAAACAGCTGTCACTAAAAATAAAAACTAAACTAGTAGAATGATATAAAATTAAATTATAAAAAATGAAATGGAGATCTACAAATTTAACACAAAAACTATAAATAAATTTAAAAAACAAAAAAAATCACAATTATTTTTACAGAGGAATTAATTGAAAGCTCATCAACCCCAGATCCATCCCCCAATATTGGGGGATGTTGTGAGGCGGAAGGAATGGGTAGAAAAGGAGGAAGTATACTTATATTTTTTATAGTGAATACCGCACAAGAGTCCCAACTGCTCCCAACCGTCTAGACACAGTGAGACTATGGCATCTCCAATTCGGGTATGTTGTGAGGCTGAAGGTAGTGGGGAGGGGTAGGAGATGGGGAAGAGGAAGGTTGGGAAGTACTCGGTTTTTTCGATTCTTAATGGTGGTCTTTCACCAAGGCGATACTTATCTTAGTATTTACCACTCTATAGAGATAGTTTGCGAGAATCTGCCTCTACAGACCTAGTCAGTATCACATCATATCGAATCAGAGTAATAGATACTTTCGGTATGGTCCTGGTGAAAGACCACCATTCAGAATCTAAACACTGCTTGAAATGGCTTTGACCGTGTTTGGTGACCAGATCTGAATATCCAGGTACTTCCGAACCTTCATATTTTAGATATCCTTCTCTTCCCCGCGCCCTACAGCATCACAAAGTGAAAAAAAAGTACACAAAATAATAATAATATTTGGATGATTTGTATAGCGCCTTTTTTGTGAATAATCACCTCAAGGGCGCTGTACAGATCTTATTTTCTTTTATTATATATTAATTTCTAGTTTAAATAGCACATCTGATGTAATTAAATTAATAATAATAGTGCTACTTCGGTAATTTATTTATTTGTGTGTGTTTTTGTTTGTTTTTTATTTTATTTTCTTTTATATTTTTAATTTTAAATTGTTTTATCGTATAATTCGAAAAATGTCCTCCACATCACAGGTGAACTCCTAGCGTCGAGGACAATATATGTACGAGTACAATATTGTAAATAAACATGAAGTTAAGTAAATAAATTTAAATAAGTTACTTTTTTGAGTCTAGATATATACTGATTACTGTTTCTAGTACGAGCACCGCCGGGTATTAGCGCTAATTATTTTCAGCATAAAAGGAGCATAGCTTCCCGGGCTAGAGTCGACTTGGTTTAACATTCGCTTTTCGTAATGTGTAAGTAGAATATGGTAACAAGAAGTAATATCGTAGGAAGGTATTGTTACTTTGATACTTGTTACGTGGGCCGGTAGGTACTTCACGCGAATTACATAACTTTCCGGAACTAACTTATAAATATGTAAAATGTACAGTATGTTCAACAAAATAATGAAAAAAAAAAACAACCTAACGTAGAGTGCAAAAGCTATTATTATTTATAAATGCAAAAATGGCAATTTGCGAATGCAGTTTCTAAGCCAGTGGCGTAGCTAAAAACTCCCGTAATGACCGACCATATAAAATAATATGTAGTATATTTGCGGCACGTTCCAGAGTGGTAGATACTTTAAGTATCGCCCTGGTAAAAGACCACCATTCAGAATCAAAACGTCGCTTAAAACAGCTTTAGCCGTGTTTGGTGATTATATCTGAATCACCAGGTACTTTATATTCTTTCTCTACCCCATCTCCTTCCTCACAACACACCCTAATAGGAGATGACACAGTCTCATTGGCTCCCGGCAGTTAGGACTCTTTTGAAGAGTTCATATTGACGATCTCTGCGGTCGAGTGGTAAGTCGCTCGACTAAGAATCCATAGGTCGCGGGTTCAAACCTGGCGTGTGCAAATATATTGTATTTGATTAATGAGTGGTACATACTCTAAGTATCGCCCTGGTGAAAGACCGCCATTCAGAATCGAAGCGTTGCTTGAAATGGCTTTAGCCGTGTTTGGTGAATAGACAGGTACTTCCCAATCTTCCTCTTTCTTATCTACTTCCCCATCCCACTACCTTCAACCTCGCAACACACCCCGATTGGGGATTCCATAGTTTCACTGGCTTCTAGGCGGTTGGGAGCAGTTGGGACTTTGGTGCGGATTAATAATATATACACTATTTATTTGTTTGTTATCTGTTTCACCACCGCTGAGGTTCGCCACCTATCAAGTAAATACAGCCATGTTAATCCGATGATTAAAGTTGTTTGACAAGTTGTTACTCGACAGTTTACTCAGACTTGATGAAATGACCCCTCAGTGTCGTCCACGAGCGAAAATACTGAATTTTCAGTTTTTTGTAATATTATAATATGATATAATTTAATAGTCTGGGAACAGGCCCCCTTGAGATCCGGCCCCGGCAGCTGCCCGAGTTGCCCGAGTGGTCGCTACGCCACTTACTATTCAGGGCTTGAAATTCAAGCATTTTAAATTAAAATTATTATAATGCAATCAGGAATAAATATTTTATAATAACCCGGTTTTTAGTTATAAAAACCTCCACAGACCACATTCAGTTGAGAGGTTGTGGATTCGATTGTTGCAGTAATGCAAAGATGTAAATAAATAAAAAAAGCTGTGTCATGTTTCTTAGTGAACATTTGAAAATGATTTTAAAGCTTTTGTAGGAATTATTGAATTGAGTTGGAAAGAAAGAACTTCGAACTTTTTTAAATATGTATTATCTTACCTTTGTCTGAGGGAAATGTATTTATTCCAATGACACAATATAACTAGAAAACGCCTGAAGCTGCAGCTTACCTGTAAAAGAAAAGAAAAAAAACCTTAATTAAAAAAAAAACAGCAATTGACGTTCTCCATAGAACAGTAAATAGATATAGCGTAGTGATTAACATATTTTCTTAAATTACATAATGTAGAAAGGAGATCGTATAAAAAGCATGCAGAAAGGACAGACATGATATAAATCAAATAAGTAAAAAAGTAGTGAAAAGGCTTAGACATGTAGAGCGAATGGATAGAGAAAGGGGTTACAGGAGAAGGTTGTGAAGCGCAAGTGGATGGAAGAACAATCAAAAAGAGCACATACTCGTATTATACATTTTCATATTTTTTCTATTTATTCTCTCTGTATTTGTTGTTGAACTAACTTTTGTTCTGGCGAAAAAGGGTTCAACCGAAACCGGTCGGTATCTCGAATACATTTAGGCACGGTTGATACATCTATAATAGTTTTATTACGGACTACATGCAGAGGTTGTGCACTGCAGTGTAATCCATATTGGCCTTGCCATTTACTTCTTGATTCATCCCTCATCTTAACTAGAAATGTGAAGGCTTTAATTATCTAAAGGACATGATAATAACATGAGATTTACTGCTAATTGTATTTAACACCACTTTTATAAGTACATATATTAAATTTATTTGTATGTAGGTATTACGCCATCTCCCTTGCTTCATCTCTTGCTGCTCATAAGTGCTTAATCTGTGAGAAATAGTTTGGATGCAGGTGGATTCTCTGTAGTTCATGTTGAATATTATTTATATATTATTGTCTGTAGCTGTGTTTTCTTCTCAATGAAAAAAAATATTTAAAAAAACTCCATTCTAACATTGAAAACTAAGTACAGAGGGTTTTTTTTATCCAGTTTAAAACCTTTTCCCTTAGAACTCACTAATGTTAACTTAAATTAATAATGAAAAAAATCAGTCATTTTTTTTTAACATAAATACCGCACAAGAGTCTCAACTGCTCCCAACTGTCTAGAGCCAGTGAGACTATGGCATCCCCAATAGGGGTATGTTATGAGGCTGAAGGTAGTAGGGAGAGGAAGGAGATGAGGAAGGGGGAGGTTGGGAAGTACCTGGCTATTCAGATCTGGTCACAAAACACGGCTAAAGCCATTTCAAGCAACGTTTCAATTCTGAATGGTGGTCTTTCACCAGGGCGATACTTACCACTCTGGAACGTGCCGCAAATATAAAATCAATTAAATGTGTTATGACACATATTAATTAAATAAAATTTATTACGCCGTGTTCGAACCCGCGACCTCTGGATTCGTAGTCGAGCGTCTTACCACTCGACTATACAGGCCGTCAAATACAACCATCAGATGGTGATAGTAATAAGACCTAATGAGCCGCAGTACTAATTAGATAGACATTATGAGGGGTATTTGCATAAGCCCCAGCTAGTTAGCAGAGGATTACGAAAGAATCCATAAAATCAAAAACGAAAAATCAACTAAGCACAGATTGAACATTAAAAGCAGTTCAAAGCAATATATTTAAATGATAATAATAATAATTGGCTGATTTATATAGCGTCGTTTTCGTGATAGAGATATTACCTCAAGGGCGCTTTACATCATAATTAACATAATATTACAACTAAGACTTAATATTAACTTATGCTTAATACTTTTAACTAGTGACTTCCAACTAACATATTAAAATTAGCACATATTTATAATGGTTGTTGCCCGTGCTGTCGGACCTAGGGTAGAAAAAGTGGAGTAAGTAATATTTAACTATATATAATATAAACTATGTATAGCACTCAGACTGAGTGATCAAAACTCTAGTTAAGGAAATTGACGTTATTGTGGGTGTGATAATTTAAAAAGATGAGTATTTAGTTTTGCTCTGAACTCAATTGAGCTGTCAATCTTTCGCAAATGTGAAGGGAGGTTATTCCAAGCTGCGGGGCCTGCTACGGCAAAAGCTCGCTTTCCGAAATCGGTGTTGGGATTGCGTTTAGGTACAGTGAGTCTAACTATGGCCGTTGAAGATGCTAACCACGTCTTTAGGATGAAACTAGCTCGGCGTTAGCGATTAAAACCAACCGTTTGGTAAAAATTACATTTGAAAAGAAAAATTGCTTTCAAAGCAATTCGAAGTTCGAGAAATGAAGAAGACCACAGGCGTTGCATATAGAAACGACAAACAGGACCAGACTCTGACTGAGAGGAAAGACAACCGGGGTCACACGAACATAAATATAAACAGAGATACAAACGTACAAACACAATACGGACCACAGCCTCACAGCCCCACACACAAGCCTCTTGTCTCGGTAAACAAGGACTGTATTGTATCCAACCGAATGCAACAAGATAGAGAGTGAAAGAACGATGTGTCGATGTTGATAGTAGGGGAGAAGAGAAGAATGAATGAGATTTATAAAAAATACAACTTCAGATTGTAAAGGGTTCGGGTTCAGATGAAAGGCGAAGATAGGAACCCTTCATAAGTAATTAAACTTGGTTGAATTGACTCAAACTAAGTTTGATGACTTGTTAAAGTATTAAATTTTAATTTTCATAACTGACCGGTTTCGTTTAGCCTCACAATATACCCCTTTTGGGGATGCCATAGTCTCACTGGCTCTAGACAATTGGGAGCAGTTGAGACTCTTGTGCGGTATTCACGAAAAAAAAAACCATCATCAGGGTACAAAATTACACTAAACAAAAATACAAAGTGTGTGGTTATACATGTATATACATACAGAGGCAGAACAAAATATAAAATAAATAACAGAACAATGAGAAAAAAATTGAGTAACATTTTGTTTTTTTTTTTTTTACAATAACTCCACACAGGAGGCCTTGAGGGAAATAATTTCCCGCAAGGCCTATGTCATCTTTGGGGATGCTGTGTGGAGGGTTTTTTTGAGGAAAGGAAGGAGTGAACTTGGGTCTTGAAGAGACCCATGTTGAAGGAGGGAGGAAACACAGAGGCCGGCAAATCGTTCCTTAGCCGAGCTGTTGAACATAAAGCGACCCGTTCTCATGCATTGAATGTCAACCGTGTACAAACGATGGGCGCGCGTTTGGCGAGTTTCCCGACTATGCAATAAAGGAACAGAGAGAAAGAGACAGATAATATAAAATGAAAGAGGCAAAACGTGCAAAACGGAAATATATCTAATATTGGACTACTGGACAAATTTAACTGATTATTAAAAATATGATTGTTAATTTTAATGGCTTTCTTTATTAGCATTGCTTCTAAATTATTTAATCTGTTGCCGTGACCATTTTGTAGAGAATATGAGCACCGGTGCTTCTATTGAAGGTATGATCTTTTTTAATAAGATGATTGGCGAATCGTGAAAAACCATAATTATTTAAACATCTAAGATTTTCTTTGATTCTAATATTGTCACTAAGGAATGTTTTACATTTGATATGTCAAACCACAAGTGATTGGTTTCTACGAAAATATTTAAAAAAAATATATTGAAATCTTTATTTTCGAGCTAGCTTGATAGCCCACTGTGTCTAAAACCAATTCATACAATCGTGTAGTAAGAGTCCCACTGCGAGGGCAGTGTGTCTATGATATGCACTGTTGAATTTAGAAATGATATTATGATGATTTCCTACCTTCATGTTTACGATTCAAATTCCCTACCTACCCAACCATGATACGATGTCAACACAATCGAGTTCAACAATCGAAGATTCGAGGCAGTAACAAGTGACAAGTTGGGACTTACGAGGGGGTATTTCGTGCATCGTTCGGTTATGATACCACCCCCTTTTGGAATCACTATCATGTGCGTCCAGTAGCTACTATATCTACTCTATAAGTTCATAGTTGAAAACAACACACATTAGATCATTAGTTTCTTTGATTAATCACTTTGGTTATTCAATATCCGAGATTACGTAATTACCTTGTTTGTTTCAGTAGATGAAACCCCGATGCACTGTATCTGCATCCTGGTCCATACTAATCATGTCCCTATATTCCACCCTCTGTACCCGGTTGTATATTCTTTATCTAACACTATAAATACAGTTCTCCACATGTTTCTATGCTCTTAGTCTTAGTTCGCTGTTAGACGGTAGAGACGTACCTATCATTATCTGTACATCTGTTGGGTGTTCTTAATTAAATATATACTATGTACAACATCATGTGGTGACTTCATTATTTCACACTCAACTAAATACAATGAACGGTATTCTGCAACAGCAGAATACTGGAAAACACACCGTGCAAAGAGAAGGCAATTATATATATATATTCTCTTAATAGGTCAAAACACCTGACAGTTGTCCCTTTGATTGGCGTGACGTGACAGTGGCCATCATTAAAAATAGGAGCCTCTGGGATCAAGCCTCAGAGACTCGGCATTTTCGATAGAATCTTTGACCAGCTTCGAAATGGCCCCAGCGGACCCCTAACTCTTCGTTCAACATTTATTAGTGAGTGAATTGGTTTCCCTTGCTTCGAATTCTTTCCGCAGTATAATCGACCATTTTCATCAAGCAATACACTATTCAAATATGATCGTTAATAGTTAACTATTTTTTTTTTTAAATTCATCCGAAGCTGGAAACACATTTGGTGTTTCATCGCAGCTTCAGATCCGACCACCTCCCCAATTTGAAGAATGTGTGAGGCTGAAGGAATTGATAAGGGGGAGGATATCGGCAAAAGGAACGTTTGGAAAGCACCTGGCTATTCAGATCTGGTTACTTAACATGGGTTATAAAAATTATCTCTCTTTTTCAACGTTTTCATTCCTGGAAATGTATTCCACAAATCTGAATATTCCCACAACCCGCGATATGTACAAATCTTAAATTAAAACCAGATCCATTGTTTGTGAGCAAGAAAACATCTCAAGAGGTAAGCTCTGGCGTTACGCAATTTGCAAAGCTTAACTTTCTGGAATGTATAGGTCAATGCATTTTTTTTTTAAATCTCAACATTTAATTCCACAAATCTGAACCCACAACAACTACACAGACGATATCTGTCTCTCGAACGGTGAGCCCTGCGGTTACGCAATTTGTAAGTTTTCATCTGTCTGGAATTTCTATACCATCACAAGAGATGGAGTTTTGTTACATTCTTGTCATATTCTTTGTTGTATATATTTTTCACTAGTTATTATTTATTTTAAAAGAGTGTTGGAACTCTAGCAAAGCCGTTTGGTAGCTACTGTCACGTACGCAATGCAAAATTGCTACTCGGTTCCAAATTAATATAACTTTTGTCAAAAATTTCTCGAAAATGAATTATCTTCAATACACAAGTGCCTGTTCGTGCGGAAACGCGCCTGTAGGACCTTGTCCAAGGGTATTTTATTGTATCTACGAGACACCTGTTGTCGTTTAGTTCGGTAAGGGGGATTCAAAATTAACATCCGAATGGGTCGGCTTTTAATATAAAATATAAACTTGAGTTAAAGTCGGGGGTAAGATGTAAGTATGAAAAACGAGTATAAAAGGGTCATAAAACATCTGCTCCCGCGTCTGCGGTCCCGGTAGGAAGATACGACTATATTTTGTACAGTCAGGTGTATTTGTTTGAACACAAGCAGCTCACAGATGATTTAGCACCTTCATCTTCATCACTTCGATATGTTTAATATCGCACAAGAGTCCCAACTGCTCCCAACCGTCTAGTCAGCGAGACTGGCATCCCCGATTGGAGTATTTTGTGTGGCTGAAGGTAGTGGGGAGGGAAAGAGATGGGGAAGGGGAAGGTTGAGAAGTACCTGACTATTCAGATCTAATCACCATACACGTATTTTTTTTACGTGAATACCGCACAAGTCTCAACTGCTCCCAACCGTCTAGGGTCAGTGAGACTATGGCATCCCCAAAAGGGATATGTTGTGAGGCTAAATGTAGGGGGGAGGGGAAGTAGATGAGGAAGGGAAAAGTTAGGAAGTATCTGGCTATTCAGATCTGGTCACCAAACACGGCTGAAGCCATTTCAAGCAACGTTTCAATTCGGAATGGTGGTCTTTCACCAGAGCGATGCTAAGAGTATCTACCACTCTGGAACGTGCCTCAAATATACTATATTTTATTTTATATCAATTAAATCTGTTATGACACATATTATTTAAATAAAATTTATTTGCGCACGCCGGGTTCGAACCCGCGACCTCTGGATTCATAGTCGAGCGTCTTACCACTCGACCATGCAGGTCTTCAAAAGCCATTTCAAGCAACGTTTCAATTCTGAATGGTGGTCTTTCACCAGGGCGATACCAGTACCTGCCACTCTGAAACGTGTCGCAAATATACTATTTATTATTTTATATGAATTAAATGTGACACATATTAATTAAGCATAATTTATTTGCGCACACCGAGTGGGTATGGACCCGCGACCTCTAGATCCGTAGTCGAGCGTCTTACCACTCGACAACGGAGGCCGTGATGGACATAAATATTCTTCCAATCCGTCAGAGTCTTAAAATTATACATAAAAATAATGACATTACTACAAAATGGAAGAAAAATAGATATATCTACAAAAGTCAAGGAAATGTTGAAATAGTTTAATATCTTTTCATTCGAACAAATTATTTACTTCAACACTGTATTTTTGATCTACAACATATTAAATGGCTGAATTTCTGAGAATATTTGAAAACTTCTAGCACATTCAGAAATTTAATATGAGACGAAGAATAGAAACTTTAAGAAAAAAGTCACAATGTTAAAACTCATTGATGTACGGAGCTATAAAGATATTTAACGAATTACCAAACGATATTATAAGTTAAAAGGAAATATTAAAAAATTAATATGATATATTTTGTGAATTTATTCAAAGGAATATTAATCAAAACCTTTGTAACATGTTGATCCTTATTTATTTATTGTATAATTAATCTGACCTGTCAATGTGGATTACGCAACTCACAGTTTTACACGAGTCATAGATTGATTAAAATCAAATTACATAACGACAGCGCTCGCAAATAACTCCGTTGTAACCTTTGTATCTTTCTAATAAACGACGGATGAAACAAAAATTGAAGTTACAACAAAAGAGGAGTTTGAATATCAAAAGAGTATGTATGATAAAGGGGTTAAGCGACACTTAAGCCCTTTTGCCTTTCAAAAATGAGTTTTTAATTTTTTTTATATGAATACCGCACAAGAGTCTCAACTGCTCCCGACCGTCTAGAGCCAGTGAGACTATGGCATCCTCGAATAGGGTATGTTGTGAGGCTGGGGAAGGAGATTGGGAAGTACCTGGCTATTCAGATCTGGTCACTAAACACGGTTAAAGCCATTTCAAGCAACGTTTCGATTCTGAATGGTGGTCTTTCACCAGGGCGATACTTAGAGTATCTACCACTCTATCAAATGTGCATTTTTGATCAGTTTTCTTGTTTGCATCGAATGCTCCGACTCTCGAAGCCTTTTGTGGCCCTTCAGAGCCATAGCCAGAGTGGTAGATACTCCGATTATCGCCCTGGTGAAAGACCACCATTCAGAATCGAAACATTGCTTGAAATGGCTTGAGCCGTGTTTGGTGACCAGATCTGAATAGCCAGGTACTTCCCAACCTTCCTCTTCCCAATCTTCTTCCCCTCCCCACTACCTTCAGCCTCACAACATACCCTATTTGGGGATGCCATAGTCTCACTGGCTCTAGACGGTTGGGAGAAGTTGAGACTCTTGTGCGGTATTCATATAAAAAAATAAAATAAAAATCTGAAATATATTTACCATTTGGGAGAAGGCTCGACTCAAGCGACACAAGTTTGGGACTTGTTTAGCTTTTTGTCGCTTTAGGTAACTCAGTGAGAGCATTGGGTAAACTTTTGTTTTCAAAATAAAACCATGTTTTAAAGACTTATGAATGTAATTACTCTGGTGTAAGCTTCTCAAAATTGTCCTTCAGCCCTTATATTGTATATTTTGTACAATTACGCAATATTTTTTTGTTTATTGAAGAGGCGAAACACCAGTAACATACAGTAACAACGTATTACAGAAATTTGAAACAATGCTAGGGAATATTTGTCCCTCTTCCTGTGTCAACTGTGGCTAGAGGCGCATTCATGAGAAGATAATCTTTTCTACCCGGTGAGCGAACTGCCATTTACTACTGTAGGGCTTTTCTAACGAAGCAAGGAGTGTGAAAATAATACATGACGCGAAAGCGAATGGAAGAAGAAGTCGGGGACGCCCGACGAAGACATGGCACCATCAAGTGAATAAAATACTCGAATCGGGTCATGATAAGAGTCAGAATAACAGAAGAGTATGTATGAGACGATCTATGAATGTGAATGAAGCAAGGAGGGTGTGCCAAGACAGAGTTGTATGGTGGTCCATCCTCTCTGGCTACCCCTGCGGAGAACGGCGTGATGGGTAGTTAGTTAAGATATACAAAACCTGGAGCCAGTGGGAGTATGGCATCTCTAATTTAGGTATGTGAGGCTGGAGAGAGTGGGGAGGGAATGGTGATGAGAAATAGGGTGGTTGTGACGTACCTGATGTATACATGACATGCTTCGGGAGGCGAATCTCCTTTTACATTAGCCTCCGTTGATTACCGTCCAAGAATATTGGTGTTCGGGCATTAATACAGCGGACGGCACATAACCTGAAGGTCGAATAGCGTATATTTTCATACTCTTGAGGAAAAAAGCGCTATACATAAACATCGCGGTCCCATATTCGCGAAACCGGAGATGGATGAAGCCATAAAAGTGGCGATAAAAAAAAGGTTTTTTTTACAAATACTAAAGGGGACATCAGTCTACCCGATGAAATTCTGCATCCTAGTTTATCCGCTCGCATGTCGTATTCTCAATTTAGAGCCCCGCGATAAATACAGTTTTTAGTTTTAATTATTGCATAATACTTTTTTTATGAGAATGACGCGCAAGAATCTTAACTGCTCCCAACCGTCTAGAGCCAGTGAGTCTATGGAATCCCCGATCGCGCCATGTTGTGAAACTGAAGTAAGTGACCTTGAGACTTTGATTTAATTTGCATTCTCAAAATTATTAATTGTATTATTGACTCACCCTTCTCTGTTTATATCTAACTTATCGAGTTCAACATTCTTTGCGGTAGACTCAAAAACAGTTAATTGCTGTTCCTCAATCATCACTTTACTAACAATGGGTATCATTTGTTGATTATTGATTTATTCAACTAACTAACTAACCATCACGACGTTTCCCCGCAGGGGTAGGCGGAGAGGACGGACCGCCATATAACTCTGTCTTGGCACACACTTCTTGCTTCATTTAAATTCATACATCGTCTCATACATACTCTTCTGTTATTCTGACTCTTCACATGACCCGATTCAAGTATTTGATTTACTTGATCGTGCCATGTCTTTCTCGGGCCTCCTCGACTTCTTCTTCCATTCACTTTCGCATAATATATTCTTTTCACACTCCTTTCTTCGTTCATTCGCTCTACATGTCCAAACCATCTACATGTTCAAACCATTTAAATATGAAAATAAAAGAAAGCATTAATGCTTTAAAGTTAATTCAATATAAATAATTTTCTTTGTGAATACGTACGGTCGTACGAGTGTGAACTATTCAAATCTGTAACTGATGTTAGTTGAAATCCCTACCTTTAATGTATTTTAGCAGACATTATTCTACATTTGAAATGGTTGGATCAAAGCAACTCATATTTTTTCTTGGCGAGTCAATTTGAATTCCGTGATTTTTCACGGATAACAAACCAGCCTAAATATATGTTGATATAATATTTCAGCAACACTTGCGCTACGCACGAATGGCAACAATGAATAATTTCTTATCGTAACAATGCAAGTCGACGCGCACGTCAACTAAAAACATAGCATAAAAACATTACATGATAACTGCGTTATAAAATGATGATAAATTGCCATAATATGAATAATACATATAATGTTTTATCGCAATGTTGTATCAGTCAGGCGGATTTCAAACAAAGCGAGACAAAGATAGCGCGTGCTCGTGATATGGAGGGCATACCTATCTAGCCAACGGATGTTAATCTTTACTATAAAGTTGAAAAAATGTCTGTTGAATCAGAAAAAAATATCTTTGGACGGGTGTTCGTGAGAATTTGTACGTCGGCGCAATTTGTTTCAGCTCTCAAGTTCATTTCAATCATGAGCTGTGAAATGTAAAAAATGTAATCAACTGACAAAACTACAGGATGTGTGTCAACCCTTATGTGACTGAAGAAAACTACACCTTTTTAAAATTGATATGAAGGTTTCCTTTACAGTATATCATTTGCTGGACCACTTTTATGACGTAATATATTTCGACTCAGTTCTTTGGGGGTGCTGTGTGGAGGGTCTTTTTGAGGACAGGAAGGAGTGAACCTGGGTCTTAAAGAGGCCCATGTTGAAGGAGGCAGAAAACACAGAGGCCGGCAAATCCTTCCACAGCCGAGCTGTAAAAGGGACTCATTCTCATGTATTGGATGTCAACCGTGTACAAATGTTGGGCGCGCGTTTGGCGAGTTTTCCGACAGTGCATCTGTGCCGAAGGGATCAATGAAGCAAGTTCCTCGGAGCATCTTCCATTAAAATACCGGTAGAACAGGGACAGCATTCCCACCTGGCGTCTGTGCTCCAAAGATTGCAATCCGTTTGTTAAGATAGGGGTAGTGTCGTGGATTGAAGAAGTCGGGGACGCCCGACAAAGGCATGGCACGATCGAGTGTATCAAATATTGGAGTCGGGTCATGTCAAAGACCGGTACAATAAAAGAGCATGTATAAAATTGGGCTGTGTGTAAATACAGTTGTTTGGCGGTCCATCCTCTCTGTTTACCCCTGCGGATATTTTTTTTAGCTTACAACAGAAAGCAGATAACAGAGGTCAGAGTTTATTAATCATCAACGGCCTCCGTGGTCGAGTGTTAGGTTAGGACGCTCGCTACGAATCCAGAGGTCGCGGGTTCAAATCTCGGCGGGCGCAAATAAATTTTATTCAAATGATATTGTGTTATTTCACATTTTAATTCGTATAAAATCAATATATGGTACATAACCAGAGTGGTAGATACTCTCAGTATCGCTCTGGTTGAAAGACCACCATTCAGAAACGAAACTTTGTTTGAAATGGCTTTAGCCGCGTTTGGTGACCACATCTGAATAGCCAGGTACTTCCCGACCTTGCACTTCTCCATCTTATTCTTCTCCGCACTACATTCAACCTCACAACATACCCCAATCGGGGATACCATAGTACCACACATTACGGTGCTCCATTTTTTATAGGATTTGGCTTCTTTCATACATGTTCTCCCCTGACTCCATGGGTTCATTGCCATTTTTCCAGTCCTCAAGACTTCCATGCAGTCAGTCCATCTCTTCCTCAGGCTGCCTCTGTGTCCTGTCACCCGGTGTACTTTCCACGTTGTAAGTCCAACGCAGTCTTCAGGACCTACAGGATCTGATTGTTCTGATGATGTCATGCTGAATATTATGACATGTATCAATAGAGTACCTCCGATAATTACTTGAAACTACATTTGCCTATAATTACCATTGTATAATAATTGCTTAGAGATAATAATAAAAAAAATAATAAAAACTTCACTAAATTTGATTGGCCTAAGTATAATTAATATGACGCAGTTAATACGGCGCTAATCGCCAAATAAAATATACCTTATACAGAGTTTTTCCTACATTAATTTTTAATAGAGCTGTAAACACGATATTTTACTCCCAACAAATTAAAAACTCATCCTATACAGAAAATTACATTCATAAATCAAACCGGTTAGGTTAAATTATCTGCTAGCTAAGTTGTTCATCATTGCACAAGCAACATTTTACACTTATAATAATTGTAATAGGAGGAATTCCAAAATTGACAGGTTATTTATTCGTAATCAAAGATTAAAGCAATAAAATTAGTTATCGGAGGCAGTTAAAACGATCGAACGGTGTGCAGAGCCGTCAAGCAATTTGCAAAGCTATTCCTGTCTGGAATTTCAAGTTCAACGCAATTAGTCAATTAAATTGATACCATTTTGGACAACTAGTAAATGTATAACAGTTATATATAATAACAAACTGGTTTCACGCACTGATCACGCCCTTTCTCCTCTAAGATAAACAGCTACACAACTGTCTTGACACATACTCCTTGCTTCATCCACATGCATAAATCGTTTCATTCATTCTCTCCGGTTAGACCGACTCTTAACATATTTTTTTTGTTTTTGATTTAAAAAGAAAGACAAACATTCCAAAGTTACGAATAGCCTGACCATATTTGAAAACCTACCACCTCCATCATAATAAGCGAAAGATGTTGCTTCTGCAATGATGGAGGACTTGGCTAACAGAGGAATTGAACCCACTTTTGTTTGTCTACTCAGCTACTAACCGGTCATTTCTTCTTCGGGCGTTCTATGTCTATCGCTCATTTTTTCTTAGGGCGTCATCGATTCCTTCTAGCATTAACTTCCGTGTCGTTATTTAAATTAACAGTCAATGTAGACTGAAACAATGACAAATTGACCGATCGGTAGCTGAGTGGACAAACGCGTCGGATTCCCACCCGGGCGTAGTGCGTTCAATTCCTCTGCTGGCGAAGTCCTCCATCATTGCACAAGCAACATCTTTCGTTACTTATGGTGGCGGTAGGAGTTTTTCAAATATTGTCAGGTTATTCGTAACCCGGGAATCTTGTCTTTCTTTAAAAAAAAAAAATGTTGCTAAGATATTTGTTACATCACTAAATATAATGGTTTTTATTTCTTTTGTTTCAGGTAAGGAACATCATTTTTAAACAATGCTATTTCAATTGAACAGCTGCTTTTGGTAAGTACAATGTAATTTTTTTATTCCAATATATTTGAGACTTCGTATTTATATAAATTAACTTAAAATAAGGCACGTATATTGATTGCAATGAGTACACTGTACATTTCAACCTCCGGAATCAAGTTCAAGCTTGTAACCACTACACATCGGAGGTCGTCTATTCAGGCAAGCAATATTAATATCTCCTTGAGTCATTCGGTAGTAGGTAGATCATTATGGCTTCAAATGAGTTTACGCTTTGTACTTGTACCAGATTTACAATGTTTTTTTTTTTTTTAAATATCGTTTGAACAAGGTCGTTAATCCCACGCCGAACAACAAAGAAAATATAAAACATTACCAACGAATATAGATTGTAGGCAATTAGTAATTATATTTAATGATTACACACTATTATTTAACCCTTATGTGACTGAAGAAAATTACACCTTTTAAAAAATTGATATGAAGCTTCCTTTTACCGTATATCATTTGCTGAAGTTTGCTGGACCACTTTTATGACGTAATATATTTCGACTCAGTTCAATGCTTGGAGAAGTGGATAGGAATTTCACCCGGTACCATCTTTTCTTGGGGTTTTGAATTAAATAAGTGATTAAAAATAGTATTAAGGATACAGGCGATGTTCTTTGAACACAACAGTACATCAAATTTATAATTTAAAATAAAATAATATGATTAATAAATACGGACAAGCTTAAAAAAATCATATAAAACACACGAGGGTACCCGGGTACTCTTTCAGTCATCGGAAGTTGTAAATTATACTTATTAATTTTCCGCTAACCTATAACTACCCTCCACATATCCAACAGTTATGTTCTATTGTTCATTTTCACTATTGTGGAGAAGTCAGGAAGTTTCAGCCGGTTAGACTTACTGGAACATTAAAAAAATCTATGTTAAAAACCGAAGAGGGTACCCGGGTACCCTTTCAGTCACATAAAGGTTAAATGATTCCCCGACTATCCACGGGTTAACCCGTGTCAAAATCACACATCATAAAAAAAAACAGATTCGAACATCGTAAAGAAAAATATAATGAAAAGAGAAGGTAGGTAGGTTTAGCTGGTCAATTATTTACTCACGGCACGTTATCAATGCGTGGTGTACCGATACAAGCCACCGTCTGTGCGAGAGCTTCCTACGCGAGAAATATAAAAAAGTTATATGATCGCTTCGTCCTTGAAAACAATGCAAATACGAACTCTATGTACTCAACGGTTGGTCGTTTAGCAACGCATCAAAAATGCAGTTGTTTTCTGTCATACTTAAGAAATATATCGTCGCCGGAAAGGCAAAAGGGCTGAAGCGCCTTTTTAGGAAGTTTACGCCAGAGCACTTCAGAGTTTTTGTTTTTGTTTTTACAATAAATTTCATTTACAATAAGTCTTCAGTACCTGGTTGGATTTTGAAATAAATAATTAACTTAATGCTCTCACTGAGTTACCTGAAGCGACAAAAAGCTAAAAAAAAGTCCCAAACTTGTGCCGCTTGAGTCGAGCCTTCTCCAAAATGGTATATATGTTTTGGATAGCTGAAGGGCCACAAAAGCCGTCAGAATCAAACGAGAGTCACAGCATTCGATGCAGAAAAAAAACTGATAAAAACTGCATTTAAAGTCATTTTTGACTGCTTGAAGTGTCGCTTAAACCCTTTTGCCTTTCCAGCGACGATATTGAATTTAAAATGCATTCATTTTAACATTAACATTAAATAAATCTACAGTAACACAGGTTAAATATACCTATTTTTTGCGACTGAACAGTGCCATGACCTGTAGGTGGTATAGGTCTCACCACGAGAGTTGGTGCCGGCCAATACTCACACAGATGCATAGCTTACGTACAGCGTGTCGAACTGAATGAATAGGACACGCTTTAAGTGCATTTAAAATATCAACATAAACACTCGCTGTCCCTTTTCCACTAGTGACAATAAGTAGGCGTAAACAAGACAAAGGGCTCTTTCTTTATGACACATCGTAAATACATCGCCACTGGAGCGTATACCGATACACAATAAATCCAACGCTGTGCATGTATTGTTTGTTTCAACTCTCGTTGCGCCAGCTATACCATTCTGCATGGATTCTTAAAAGAAAAGTTATTTTAACCGGTAATATATACCTACACCTAATGAGTGGATTATAGCAACTAATATTTTTTCTTGACAAGTCAAATCACATTTAAATCCCCACCTACATAATAAAGTACCTACCTATAATGTATAATATTTTAGCTATATTATTATTATTCTATATTTGAAATGAAACTAATTTTTTTTTTGGCAAGTTAAGATACACTCCGTCATTTTTTACGGATAACAACTAGTTTTATATTAAAACGGAAGGAAAAGATTTTGGCCACCTGAATGTTTTCAAACTTTCTTTAAACATTTGAACAACGTCTTGCCTATTTGATTAACACATTTGCAAAAAAAACGCAGGAAGGTACGGATTTGTTAGATGCTAAAAGGAAGGGGACAGGTTATCTAAATCTAGTCACTTTAACCAACGTTTCTATTCCAAACGGTATTTTCTCACTAGGGCAAAATCGATATATAAAAATAAAAAAAATCAGTTGTACATTGCTGGATCAGAACTTGCGACCTTCGAGTCCATAGCCAAAGCTGCAATCGCTCTGCCACGGATCTCGCCGTACATTCTTGACGGGATTCGAACACGAACCAGGAAGTCACACAGACCACAAAACCGCACGGGGTCATCTCGGAATAATTAATAACAATCAATGTTTTATATACAAATCAATCATTTATCAATATCAACAAACAACGCTGTTTAATTAAAATTGGAAGAAACACTAATGAACTTTATTTCTTTAATTTTATTTGATTGGTTTACGTAGAATTTCACACGTACGGAAGTTTGGCTTAGTGACGTCGCGACAAACTCCCGGACCCCCGGGCAAACTTGTTAACCTAGCCTAGGAGTCGGCAGTTTGTCAAGTGAGAAGAGCCAAGCTGCCATGGAAACAGGATAACAAAGGTACCAGAGAGCCACATAGAGTTAAAATTATGTTACGAAATTTAAATATGATGACACCTAAACAACATATAATACATGATACTTTAACGATGATTTACAAGCTTAAAAATAACATGCTCCCCAAATATCTGCTAAATAATATGATATATAATGTAAATATTCACAATTATCCTACGAGAAGTTGTCATGATTTTAGGCTTCCCAAAACGAAACTTGTGTGTACTCAAAACAGCGTGTTTTATAAAGGCCAAAAACTTTTTAATAGTCTTCCAAATGCCTTAAAAGAAGCCTCAAACCTTGGCACTTTTCGGAGGATTTGTGCTGAATATGTAAAAAGAAACCTATGATTATATGCTTTGTTTTATAATTGTGAAATGTAAAAATGTTTTTTCTTACTAGATGTGTGAAAAATATATATTTGCATACATCTAAATAAAAATACAAAAACAAACATAAACTACGTTATTTACATATCTATAGGATATCGATTTGTTGGGAAAAAAAAAATTCGAGATGTGTCCATGCATCGCTTTTGATAGCTTTACTATTTCTGGCAAATAGCTACTTATTTTTAATTGAATACACGATTGATTTTAGATTTGGTTCAAAGTTAAGAATGTTTGTTCGCATATATATGTAGAGTCAAAGATTGTGAGAACACTAAAAACTATTTTTTTTTAACGCGGCATATATGTCAGGCAAACTATTCCACAATATTATTGTTTCTATTTCAGGCAGTTGTTTTATAGCTGTCCACTTGTGCTGAGAAATTAAATTAGATTTCTTTCTTTCGAGTTCTTCCAAGCGACTGGTCAGATCTGTGAAAGCCATTTCAAGCAACGTTTCGATTCAGAATGGTAATCTTTCACCAGGGCGATACTTGGGAGTATCTACCACTTTGGAAAGGGTCGCAAATATACTCTATATTATTTTGTATGAATTATATATGTTACGACATGTATTAATTAAATTTATGCACACAAACCTAATTTTTCATGATTTTATAAGGCCTCAAAGCGGGTGCCCAGCGAATAAATGACCTTGCTCCGCCACTGCTTGAGATACTAAAACCAATTAACACCTTAAAAGGACTATTTTTATATTCAATGCGAAAACACCACTTCCTTATTTTTCCGTTTGAATTGTACTCGATTGTAATGGATCAAAGGTTTTTCAAAAAGAGATAATGCAATACTAATTTGGTTGCGGAGTTATTAACCCTTTGGCCTTGGACGCCGAGTGGTAACGCGCTCGTTCTATGACGTATAAAAAACATCAGATGGATAATGCGTTGCCATGGAAACGTCAACAAACGAATTTCGGAGAATATATCGTCACGTCGGAATAAAAGAAGAAACATTTGTAACTAAATAAATAACTAACCATCACGCCGTTTCTCCGCAGGGGTAGGCAGAGAGGACGAACCGCCATACAACTCTGTCTTGACACACACTCCTTGCTTCATTCACATTCATACATCGTCTCATACATACTAATATAATAGCATCAGTGTTATTTGAGGTCTTAAGTACGACTGCCACTGTCAGCAATCAAACTGAGCGACCGCTAAGTAAAAGATGATGGTGAAATGAAATGATAGAAAATTAACTAACTAACTAACCAACCATCACGCAGTTACTCCGCAGGGGTAGGCAGAGAGGACGGACCGCCTTACAACTCTGTCTTGGCACACACTCCTTGCTTCGTTCACATTCATACATCGTCTCATACATACTCTTCTGTTATTCTGACTCTTCACATGGTCCGACTCAAGTATTTGGTCCACTTGTTCGTGCCATGTTTCACACGGGCGTCCCCAACTTCTTTTTTCATTCACTTTCGCGTCATATATTCTTTTCACACTCCTTTCTTCGTTCATTCGCTCTACATTCCCAAACCATCTAAGCGTCCCTTTCTTGATAATGTTCATTACGCTCACACGAGCCTTGCATTCTTTCCGGATATCCAGATTTATAACAGTTGTTCCTCGTATAATATCATAATGTCCGTTACGACAGCCGCTCAATCGACATATATTCCAACGCAATCAGTGGATTGACCCGGGAACCTAACTGTCTCTATCTTAATCTCGTCCGTTACACTCTCGTAATACGTAATCTGTCGTATCCTTTAATCCCAGATTCCCACAAGAACTTAAAGACACCACGATCAAACGCCGCTGATGACGATACGATCGAGAAACCGGTTTGCCAGTAATAACTGGAACCTGATTTTGAAATTAAGCAGACAAGTACCGGACTCAATATCATCAAATACAGGTTTTTAAAAGTAAGTCTAATTTTACCATAAGTAGGTACCTACTTACAACATGGCAAATAAATACAGTTTTTTTTCGTTTTTAAATAATTATTTTTAACAAGTTTTATAACAATTTTTTCTCACCGGTATAAAACTCGTTTTTCAATGCAAATCCGGCTTTCGACATAACTACAAAACCGCGTTACAAAAATAATTCACGTTTTTGCACAAACTTTTGAAGCGCGATCACGAGATTGAGGTAATCATGCCATTTTGTAACAATATCCGACATGAGGTGGAATTACAGCATCGCGTACTTGATATAACTATCTGGGCAAGGGTAATATTTTGATTAATGTTGTATGGGGGGTCATGGAATTCCGGTGATGCGTGGATGCTGTATTTCGCATCTCAGGGTACATTGACCGAAATGTTCATCCGAACGATGACTGCGTGTCTCGCAGGGTTCAAATTTATACAGACTGGGTCTGAATTTATAGGTTTCTCTACACCTCGCTCATAGTAGTCAAAAGTCGGCGTAACAATAATAATTAGTCATCTTTCAAGATTTAACTCACCATTGAAGATCATTGTTAATAATATTATTTGTCAGCCAGGTTTCGTGCTGGTGCGGCACAGTAGTAAAAACGACTAGAACAGGTTAATTGGGTTTCCTTTTCTATAAATACACAAGGATTCAGTATTTTAAAATATTGTCAGAATTAAAAGGTAACAAATAAATTATAATAAAAAATTAAATAATAACTTTGTATGAGACCAATCAGTTTAATTTTGTACCCTGATAACGTTTTAGCTAAGCGAAACCGGTCGGTCATAAAAATAACAATTAAATGTGTGGTCTCATACAAAGTTATTATTTCATTTTTATTAAATATGTCAAACCACAAAGTGATTGCTTTCTACGAAAATATATTAGTTACTAATTTAAAGGATTTATCACATCACACCAGCGCTACGTGAATAGGTAATTTAGTGCGAATATAAATCAGAAATCTGAATATTCGTCGAAAGCAGCAAGCACCCTTAAATAGTGAGCTCTGCCGTCATGAAATTTGTTTTTTTTAAATCTATGAAATTTAAAAATAATGCAACTATTTTACGAGACGCAGTTTGCAGAATAAATATATATATATATATATATCATGGGAGAGGTCAATTTTCAGCTCGAAACGTCATTTCCATCATGAGCTATTGAGTTAAGTATAATTTTAACGGTTAAAACACACTTTCTTTGAAGCTTTTCAATCAAAGTCAAGCAGAGAAACTAGTAATTAAAAAAAAAAAAAGAAAACGTAAAGCATTATGGTATTCTCAAATGTTCCTCGAATTGACAGCTGCATGGTGATTTCATAGTGGAAAAAAAATTACAGTTGGTAAAGTTATCTAACGACTTACTAGCAGTTGTTAGCAGTGAAAAATCACGGGATGTAACTTGACTTGCCAAAAAAAAAATGTCAGTTGCTTTAATCCACCCATTTCAAATATAGAATATGTAGAAAATGTCTGCCGAAATACATTATAGGTAGGTACTATTGGGTAGGTAAGGATTTGAGAACTTTTTTTTATAAATTTAAATTCTGTTGCAACTTATCCAGTTCAACATTCCTTGCCATAGACTCGGAAACAATGAATTGCTGTTCCTCAATCATCACCATACTAACTATGTGAATAATTCTCCAATGTCAAGACTTGTTAACTCAAGCCACGGTATTGAAATTTTTGGTAGCAGTCTAAATGATTTTCGTCATTCTTTACGACTCTACCAAAACTTTGACTAGACCAGAGGTTCCCAATCTTTTTTGTCCCGTAGACCGCTTGCCAATTTTTTTCTGTTTTGTATAGACCTCCTGCTTTTCCTCAAAGTTTTGTGAACGAAAAAAAACCACTAGTCGGTAGAGATTTGTAATCGAAAAGTACTAGCAAATCGACAAAATATCCTCCCCAAAAAAGTACTAGCAAACCAACAGAATTTACACCCCGAAAAAAGGCGGTAGAGATTTGAAACCGAAGTAATGGCAAATCGACAAAAAATCCTCCTCAAAAAAGTGCTAGCTAATCAACAAAATTTACCCTCCGAAAAAAAAGCACTAGTCGGAAAAGACTTGAAATCGAAAAGTATTAACAAATAGACAAAAAGATGAAACTAAGGAAGAACCAGTTCCCCGCCAAACCTTAGGGAATTAATGTCTATTATAAGAGAGTATTATAATAATAATAATAACAGTGAACTTATATAGCGCAGTTTTGTGATATTTCACCTCAAGTGCGCTTCATGCTAAATTAATTATGCTAATAAGATTAACTAACAAGGAGAAAATAATACATAATATGTATACAAATTAAAACTATCTAAAATAATTATCGTTATTATAAATCACGAGAGAAAAGGTTCGGATATGGGTATAACAGTGTATGTGTACATCAACAGATTAAAAAACAATTTACCAGGAGCTAAGGGTATAAAAATGCAGATGAAACATACGAATTCATATAGGCTTAAATGTCCCGAAAGAATCCAGTTTAAGCTTTGCTGGATGGTTTTCAAATCAATTAACGGAATGGCTCCGGCTTATTTATCGGAATTGTGTATTCCTGAAGATTCCAATTCGCGACAGTCAACTCTTAGATCAGCAATGTCATCGGCTATCGGAAGGTTGAAAGAACCAAAGCGCACACCAGACACTAAGTTTGGAGAGCGCGCCTTCGGAGTGTCAGGTCCTAAAACCTGGAATGGACTACCACATGATCTGAGAGTAATAAAAGACTCGGCAGAGTTCAGAGCCAAACTCAAAACTCATTTTTTCAGAAAATCATATCCATAATCAAGATGTAACAAGCCCAATAGAACCAAGAAAACTTTTCAGACTCTCATTCCTTAAATTCATTAGAAGATTATCACCATTATCTGTTCTTCACTACGAAAAGTTAAAAATACCTCCGATATACTTTATCTTAAATTTGCCTTCATGCCCTAAAAATGAAAAAAAAAATAAAAATAAAATAAAAAATAAATAAATAAATAAATAAACAAAATAAAATAAAATAAAAATAAAAATAAAAATTTAAGTAATTCTAAATTTTAGGTTATTATAATATGGTGATTGTGTCCTGCCAGAAGTGACCTACCAGGTAAGTATGTTGCTGTATATTTATATAAACTAAGAATTAATATTAAGTAGAAATTAAGATTTGTACAGCGCCCTTGAGGTGATTTTTCACAAAAACGGCGCTATACAAATTATCCAAATATTATTATTATTATTAAACACATTTGTCAAATCAAAGAAAAGGAAATATAATTGAGGAAAGTTAATATGTTGGCACTTAAAACATTAATATTCAAGTGTAAATATAGCAAGTAACAAAAGAAAATAAATATTTTATGACAATGAGTATATGGTTTTCAGTAGATAGTGAGGACATTGAGTGATAATGATAGAAGAAAGGAGAAAACCGAAACAAAGCAAATTAGGGACGTTTTCAAAGAAATTAAATTTTAATAAGTTACGTTTTGTATGTGGGATTTTTAAACAATTTGGTTTTTAAGACTCGTTTGAACTCTGCTAGGTTCTGTATGTTGGCAAGTTTTGTGGGAAGCTTATTCCAGATAACTGGACCAGATACACCAAAAGCGCGATCATAGTAAACAGGTTTATTTGATCGAGATGGTTCAATTAATCGAACAGCAGTATCTATTACGTAAGTACCTACTATCTATACTAGGTACTATCTGTGAGGTGGATTATTACATTTGCGGGAAGCCAACATTTCTGTGACAGCCTGCCTAAATGGAATTTACTCTTACATCTCATGCACCCCAATTTTTTAATTATTTATGTGGACCCCTTGCAGGTCGGAATCGACCCCTGGGGGTCGATATAGACCACTTTGGGAATGACTGGACTAGACCATGGCTTGAATGTTCTCTCTTATGTTTATTTTGTCCTATTTTTGTCATCGCTTCATTTATTATCATGTATGTGCTATTCTTTCTTGCTTGCTCTTTTTTCCATTTCGTGTTTTATGTCTTTTTTTGAAATTGGACTATAGTCCGTTAATTTATAAATGAGAAATAATTTTATAATTTCAATTAACACCAGTTCCAAATTTGAAAAGTTTCCCACTAGTACGGACGTACGTAGTCACGAAGGAAAATATTCACAGTTGATTATACGATACGTTCGAGCGAATAACTGAGGTCGGTTAGCAACTACTAGCCGCAAATATAATAAAACATAAAAAAAATAGTACGTTAGCAGGTAGCCGCGGAAGATAGACAGCGGCACTGAACATGAAACTCCTAGAAGCGGAATCTATAATACACAAGTGAAAGAAAACTAAAGTCACCGATATAAACAAGAAGATCACCATTCAGAATCAAAACACGACAGTTAAAACACGCTGTTTTGAGTACACGCAAGTTTTGTTTTGGGAAGCCTAAAATCATGACAACTTCTTGTAGGATAATTGTGAACGTTAAGATGTGAGGAATATTTCACCTTACTTCGGGCACACGGACACGCTCACGGCACACTTCTATCAGTTGATCTTCTTCAGTGGATGGCGGGCGCAATGTGAAATGGTTAATTAATTCCCGGCCGACGGACGCACAGTGGTTTTGTTTGAATCATCTTTATCGTAAAATAGATTGAATCCGAACAGAAGTCAAATGAAATTATTATTGAAACTTGACGATAGGCGGAAGTTGTGAGACCTGCAATCTGCGTGGTGTGGCGGTGAGAGTGCCGATTCGGATCCGGAGGTCCGATTTAAATGTATCTCGATTACTTCGAAACTTTTTCATGTAATTTTACCCTCTCCTATCGGAGATCGGCTATCATCAGTGCAATATTTGCCCTTAAAGCTGCAGCCGGATTGATATAAGACGTGGTAGAAAGAGATTACGCACTTAACAGCTTAGGAATTTTACAACTTGCAGACTTGCCGAGCTGTTTCTGTATGCAGTTAGCTAGATAAAGGTTGTGTCGATGATGGCCAACCTAAGATAGGAGATACTCTCAGTATCGCCTGGCGAAAGACCACCACTCAGAATCGAAATTTTGTTCGAAATTACTTGTTTGGTGACCAGATTGGTATAGCCGGGTACTTCCCCTACTACTCCCTTCTACTCCCCCCCCCCTATTCTACTCCCCTCTTCTACTCACCCCCCCTTCTACCTCCCACCCCTTCTACTTACCCCTCCCTTCTACTCACCCCCCCTTCTACACACCACCCCTTCTACTCCCCCCTTCTACACACCACCCCTTCTACTCCCCCTTTCTACTCACCCCCCTTCTACTCTCACCCCTTCTACTCCCCTCTTCTACTCACCCCCCTCTTCTACTCACCCCCCCCTTCTACTCACACCCCCCCTTCTACACACCACCCCCTTCTACACACCACCCCCTTCTACACACCACCCCTTCTACTCCCCTCCTCTTCTACACCCCCCCTTATACTCCACCCCCCCCTTTCTACTCGCCCTTTTAATTAAAAAAAAATAGGAACTTACTCATTGAGTGTTGAGACTACGTTGCGTTGAATAATATTCGTATGTAGCTATTGATATTCAACTGTTGGCGCAAATTTCCGTCAATAGCGTTGAACGTTGACGGCATCTAGCGGTTATTTTTAACGGCTAGTTGAGGTCGCTAAGTATCCAGATATTCAAATCTGGTAACCAAACACGGCTAAAGCCATTTCAAGCAATCTTGCAATTTTGAATAGTGGTCTTTCACCAGAGCGATACTTAGAGTATCCATCAGTATTTTATTGTGGAACCGTTCTTTGTTTAGAGATTTTTTATTGAAATATCCAGTAGGGATGGATACGGTGGCAGATTCCCGTGAGTGATATTACACTTTTCCAGATAATATTTTTATTATTGAATCTGCCAGAGGATTGACACTTCTCCGGCGCGATAGTGATATGAAACATGTGGATAAGATTGGATATTGGATGGTGCTTTCAGATAAAAAGTATTAGAAATGCGTCATCGGATCACCTAAATATTTATTTATCTATTTTCTAAACGAGAACTCACTATATCAATATTGCTAGAGTTAATAAATTGATAAAACTCAACATAGTGAAATTTAAACCAAACTGCGTGTTTCCTCCATGGTCGAGTGGTAAGACGCTCGACTACTATCTAGACTGCTCGAATCTGAAGGTTGCGGGTTCAAACCCGGCTTGCGACAATAACTTTTATTTTTTTAACATGGGTCATAACACATTCTAATTCATATTAAATAATGAATATTTATTTGTGGCACGTTCCAAAGTGGTAGATAGTATCGCCCTGGTGAAAGAACAACGTTCAGAATCGAAACGTTGCTTGAAATGGCTTAAGCCGTGTTTGGTGACCAGATCTGAATAGCCAGGTATTTCCCGACCTTCCTCTTCCCCATCTCTTTCCCCTCCCCAAACTACCTTCAGCCTCACAACATACCCCCTTTGGGGATGCCATAGTCTCACTGGATCTAGACCGTTGGGACTCTTGTGCGGTATTCACTATAAAAATAAAAGTTTTATGAATAACCCGAAAATTCGGGAGCAATAACTGAATAACTGCAACATATTAAAAAGGAAAAGAAAAAAAAAAGATTTTTCCGCCGCGTCTCGCCTCATCGCATATATATTGTCTTGGGGTTAACCCCCGATGCGAACAACAGACGGGGAGCAGGCAGAACAGCTGTCTCGCCGACTGGACGACGGCGGCGGCGGGGGTTCAATGACCCGCGATACAAGGTCGTCCGCCGGCCGAAAAATTTTGGTCGATGGCACTTAAAAAAAACTACTAATTTATTCCTAGTACCTACGTATTAAATACAAATGAAAAAAAATATTGCATAAGAGTCTACTTATAATCGTAATTACTGTGGCGTTCGAAGGCTATCATCGTCGAGTGGTTGTTTAGTTCAAGTCGAATCAATTATTTAATATTTTTTAAAACATTACAAATGTACAATTTCAGAACGCTTTTAAAGATGTTGTATAAAAAATGTGGACATCCGGAAAGAATTCAAGGCTGATGTAAGCGTAATGAATAGGATCAAGAAAGGGAGGCTTAAATAATTTAGGCACGTGGAGCGCATTTTTATTTGCACTTCGGCGGGCTTTGATCACCGGTCAACTCCGAGCCCAGAGCCGAAGATCTTATCAAACAGCCACGGAGTCATTGACGACTGAGCGGCTGTCGTAACGGACATTATGATATTATACGAGGAACAACTGTTAAAAACGTGGATATCCGGAAAGAATGCAAGTCTGATGTAAGCGTAATGAATAGGATCAAGAAAGGGACGATTCGGTGGTTTGGGCATTAAAAGCGAATGAACGAAAAAAGAAGTGTAAAAATAATATTTTATGACGCGAAAGTGAATGGAAAAAAGACGGGGACGCCTGAGGTCATGCCCTTTTCCCCAGAGGTAGGCAGAGAGGACGAACCGCCGTACAACTCTGTCTCGGCACACACTCCTTGCTCCATTCACATTCATTCATCGTCTCATACATACTATTCTGTTACTCTGACTCTTCAATGGCCCGAAGTATTTGATTCACTTGATCGTGCCATGTCTTCCTCAGCCGTCCCTGACTTCTTCTATTACTTTCGGGTCATAATGAGACTGGCAGAGGAAGAATAAAAGAACGACCGAATACCGCAGAAATGAGTTACCTGAGGAGTATGTGTGTTAGAATCATATACGACGTAATTACGTCATATTGCGAATGGGACATGAAAGCAACGCAGATGTAAGATTAAGGGATGCTCAAATGGTTTAAACATCTAGAGCGGATGGATGGAGAAAGGAGAACATATGACGGGCAATTCGATGGAAGAGGAAATCGAAACTGCCGAGACATGGCACGATCAAGTGGATCAAAGACTTAAGTCATGTCAAGATTAGGAATACCAGGGGAGTATTATGAGAATTAAGGCAGGAGTGCCATCTTCTCTAGTTCCATCTTCTCTGCCTACGTATGCGGGGAAATGGGGTGAAGATACTTATTCGATTGACCATGGACTGTCTTGCATTATCAATGTTGTGAAGGAACAGGAGGGAAGTCACAAACATTAAAATCAAAAAAAATGTTCCAATTCTGAATCAGGGTATTTTGTGACGAAATTCCACAAATAAATTCTTAGGTTTTCCCTTGGAGTAACAATGTATGGAGAGATGGCTAATTATTTTTACCTAACCTATACAAACTTGCGATAAATCACTTTTCTCCGGGTTTTTACGTCGTACAACATGAGAGAGAAAGAGACAGCAAAAATAACACACCGCTTTTATGTACTGCAAGGATGATCTTATGATGATCCTATACAAACTTGCGATAAACCACTTTACCAATGAGAGAGAAAGAGACAGCAAATATAATACACCGCTTCTATATTCTGTCACATGTTTTCATATGAGACTAAACTCGACACAACTAAACGGTTTTTTAGGTTATATGCTATATTTTCGTTGTTGACAATACTGTGAAAAGTGGTTATACGAATAAACAAAAAACATTATGTCGACATGTGCTATGAATGGATGTATAAATACCCTAGCCTTGGTCCTAGCCACGCCCAGGTCTGCCGAATCCGGCAAAAATCATTAAAAACTGACTACTCTGCCTTGGAAAGGTACCATTCTATGTACTCTAAGGGTTTTCCGGGGCGCATTTTCGCCTGATAATTTAAAAATCATCACGAGGCGTAGATTGAGATAGCCACTTTGCATATTAGGTTCCAAATTGCGTTGATTTTCAAACACGAAATGAGAAACTCGGAATTAAGTAAGGGTGGAAGTTCTGTAGAAAAAAAACTGCCTTCAACGTCTCTAAAAATAGCGGAAATTATGAATAAACGGACGTTTATGCACAAAATGGCATTAAAGTAGCATTATATTCATTTTAAGAATTCTAACTAACTAACCATCACGCCGTTTCCCCGCAGGGGTAGGCAGAGAGGACGGACCGCCATACAACTCTGTCTTGGCACACACTTCTTGCTTCATTTACATTCATACATCGTCTCATACATACTCTTCTGTTATTCTGACTCTTCACATGACCCGATTCAAGTATTTGATTTACTTGATCGTGCCATGTCTTTCTCGGGCGTCCTCGACTTCTTCTTCCATTCACTTTCGCATCACATATTCTTTTCACACTCCTTTCTTCGTTCATTCGCTCTACATGCCCAAACCATCTAAGCGTCCCTTTCTTGATCCTATCCATTACGCTCATATCACCCTTGCATTCTTTCCGGATATCCACATTTGTAATACGGTCATACATGGTTTTACCGCATATCCGTCTCAAAGATCTCATTTCCACAGCATTCAGTCTACTTTCATCCTTCCTCTGCCAGTTCTATGCCTCACTGCCATACATCAGGGTTGGTATAAGTACTCCATTGTGGACTGCTAGCTTTTAAGAATTCAATTATATATTTACAGAAATGAAAAAATATTTTTTTTATAAGACCACGGATATTATTTTATTTTTATATGACCGACCGGTTTCTCTTAACCAAAGCATTAGCAGGGTACAAAATTTAACTAAACAAAAAATACATAATATATGTAAGGGTTTAAAATGCCTCGAGCCAGTGGGACTATGGCAGCCTATGACAACGGCTTCCATACGAATCCAAAGGTCGCGGGTTCAGACCCGGCGTGCGCCAATAACTTTTTATTTAATTAATATGTGTCATAACACATTTGATTCAAATAAAACTTTATAACGTATATTTGCGGCACATTCCAGAGTGTTAGATACGTATCGCCCTGGTGAAAGACCACCATTCAGAGTCGAAACGTGGCTTGATATGGCTTTAGCCATGTTTGGCGACCAGATATGAATAGACAGGTACTTCCCAAGTTTCCTCTTCCCATCTCCTTTTCCTCAACACTACTTTCAGCCTCACAACATAACCCAATTGTCGATGCCATAGTCTCAGTGTCTCTAGACGGTTGGGAGCAGTTGGGACTCTTGTGCGGTATTCCTAATAAAAAATTAAAATCAAAAATACAGGGATCGTGTGATTTTGAAATACGAACATTTTGAACATCAGCCATTTTGTATCTATTGGCTAGTGGAAACCTTTTATATATTATATATTTTAAAATAATACAGGAAATGACGTGCGTAAAACACAAGTAATAAAAGTACCTAGATAAAAAAAGCACACGACGCAAATGCACCATTTAAAAATGTTGACTCACAACAAACCAAAACGGTACACGAGCATTTCCATAATGACAGCAGTGTATCACACAATGTCAGACATGTGTAGGCATTTTAATGATTGCCTCAATCACCGCCGTCACCTGCGCAGAATAATTACATCGAATAAGGCGAAACGGTCGGCATTGCGCACCGATGAATGTGTACGGTTTTAGGTAGGCAGTGACACCGGTGGTTGATTTGGTACAGTGGCGTCGCGACAAATTAACGGACCCCAGCCAGTGACATTACAGACATACGAGTATAGACACGTTATTGTCTTAAAATATTTACACAAAATGTGGCGTGCAACAAACACACGTACGTTCCCAGTAAATTTAAACATTGGTAATGTATGACAAAGATAGACATTATTTATTTATAAACTAACGGACCAATTACAAAAAAAAAACATAAAGCGAAATGAGAAAAAAGGGCGACAAAGAAATAAAACCACATACATAATATTATAATGAAGCAATGACAAAAATAGGACAAAATATACACGAGAAAGAATATTCAAATCAAAGCCAAGATCAAGTCAAAGTTTTAGTGGAGTCGTAAAGAATGACAAAAATCGTTTAGACTGCTACCAAAAATTTCAAGACCACGGCTTGAATTAACAAGTCTTGACATTCTGGACAGTGGAGAATGATACCCATTATTAGTAGAGTGATGATTGAGAAACAGCAATTCATTGTTTCTAAATCTACGGCAAGGAATGTTGAACTGGATGAGTTGCAACAAAGAATATGAATACGTAAGTACGGACGAAATAGATAAAGGACCGGGCGGCAGCGGCGTGCACAGAGTTTTTGATCAGGGTAGGTACTAGGAAAAACAGCTGATTAATTGATAAATGAGATAGGTACCAACAAATATCACCGATTGCTATTGGATTTGTTCTGTAAAAGCACTGCCTTTGACGTTGGCAAATATACGAACACAAAAGAGCCACTTGAATGCACAATAGCTCACAGCATACCTACATATTTTGTGTAGACTAATGAGAATAGAATAATCTACTCTGAAGTTGGCGGCGCTTGAGTATAATAACAATAATAATATTTTAATGATTTGTATAGCGCCGTTTTTGTGAAAAATCACCTCTAGGGCGCTGTACATATCTTATTTTCTACTATTAGATATTAATTCCTAGTTGCAAGAGAAAATGTACAGGAACATACTTACCTGACAGGTCCCATCAGATACACACTTATTAACTTAAAATTATGATTTTTATGTTATGCATATACAGTTTCTGCTTTTGACCAAACTAATCTAAACAAAAAATACAATGTGTGCGGTTATATACTCGTATACATACAAAGGGAGAACACAATATAAAATAAAAATAAAAGAACAGTGATAAAACAATAGAATTAAATTATAACAAAGGAACAGAGAAAAAGAGACAGGTTATATGAAATAAAAAAAAGACAAACGTCAACTGAGAAGGTGATTAAAGAATAATGAGAAATTTTGTGAGTTCACAAGAAATATACCTAATATTGGAAAAAATATATTACTATATTTATGTTCTTGTGAATCGATGCTTTGACCGGGCCCCTTCAAGGCCCGAACCCGCGCGGCCGCTAGGTGGCAACGCCACTGCTGTTGCTGGCACTTTTGTTTTCGATGCTAATTATTATTTAGACACGACATTAATTCGTAACTCAATACTAGCAAGACAAAAGACACGTTTCATTGACGTTAAGTTGAATGCTTTTACAAGCCCAACGAGCTTGAATTTTTTGTTTGTTTTTATGGTACTCCACTTCAATTACTTATTAATTTATTTATTTACGCCCGTTTAAGGCTTTTAAATACATTTTGATATATTTTATTTTTCGCAAAACAGTAACCTCATTAGTGCAAGAATTGTGTAAAATAGAAAAATAAAAAAATAAAAACAGTATTGAATGGCAGATACAAAAATAACTAAAAACATGTTCAAAAATATTGTAAAAGAAAGGAAATAAATAATATTAAGTAATAGGTCCAACTATTAGTTTAGCTCTACCAGATAACAGCGACTGTACTAAATTAAACTTATAGTTTGATATTGACGTGTTAAATATATCAGCGACATCGGAGTATATGTTTCCCAGATGCAACATTCGTCGCATAGGCGTGTTGAATTGTGAGATTATTGCAAATATACAGATTTCAAATTTGACTAATGTTGTGCGACTGGCGGAAATAGGGTAGTGGGAAAATAAGGGGAGGATAGGAACTAGTACCTCTGTAATTAAACCTGTTAGTTGAGAATTATTAAGTAAAGTTTGGATTCTTAACTTTGACCGGTCGGTAGCTGAGTGGACAAATAATAATAATTATTACAACAGTGAACTTTATATAGCGCAGTTTCGTGATATTTCACCTCAAATGCGCTTCATACTAAATTAATTATGCTAGTAAGACTAACTAACAAGGAGAAAATAATACATAATATGTATATAAATTAAAACTTTCTAAAATCATGATCGTTATCATATGGTAAATCATGAGAGAAAAGGGTTCAGATATGGGTACAACAGTGCATGTGTACATCAACAGATTTAAAAAAATCAATTTACCAGAAGCTAAGGATATAAAAAATTAGATGAAACGTATGAATTTATACTAAAATATGTATCAAATCAAAGAAAAGGAAATCAGATTGAGGATAGTTGGTATTATGTTGGTACTTAAAATATTAATATACAAGTATTATAAGTAAACGATTCTAAAAATGCAAACAGTGTAAATATAACCAGTAAAAAAAGAACAATAAATATTTTATGACACATTGATATTTTATAACAGATCGTATTTCCATCCGAGCATCGTGGGTTTAATTCCTCTACTGGCTAAGTCCTCCATCATTGCACAAGCAACATTTTCCACTGATGCATCATGATGGTATTAGGAGTTTTTTCAAAAATTGTCAGGTTATTCGTAATCCGGGAATGTTTGTTTTTTTTTTATTTTTTTTTTTAATCTCTAACCAGAGCGATAGTAAAAAGTATAAAAGTAGTTTCAAATCAATTAACGGAATGACTCCGGCTTATTTATCGGAATTGTGTATTCCTGAAGATTCCAATTCGCGACAGTCAACTCTTAGATCGGCAATGTCATCGGCTATCGGAAGGTTGAAAGAACCAAAGCGCATACCAGACACTAAGTTCGGAGAGCGCGCCTTCGGAGTGTCAGGTCCTAAAGCCTGGAATGGACTACCACATGATCTGAGAGTAATAAAAGACTCAACAGAGTTCACAGCCAAACTCAAAACTCATTTTTTCAGAAAATCATATCCATAATCAAGATGTAACAAGCCCAATAGAACCAAGAAAACTTTTCAGACTCTCATTCCTTAAATTCATTAGAAGATTATCACCATTATCTGTTCTTCACTACGAAAAATTAAAAATACCTCCGATATACTTTATTTTAAATTTGCCCTCATGCCCTAAAAATGAAAAATAATAATAAAGAAATATAAAAAAAAAAAAGAAACAAAATAAAAAATAAATAAAAATTTAAGTTATTCTAAATTTTAAGTTATTATGATATGGTGATTGTGTCCTGCCAGAAGTGACCTGCCAGGTAAGTATGATGCTGTATATTTATATAAACTAAGAATTAATATTAAGTAGAAATTAAGATTTGTACAGCGCCCTTGACGTGATTTTTCACAAAAACGGCGCTATACAAATTATCTAAATATTATTATTATTAGAACAAAGTATAAAAGTGTGTGAAAAACGTTAAGGATAAAAGGATAAATGAATATAAAAAATGTAAAGGATAAATTATAAACGTAGTAGGATAGTAATAGTAAAAGTATAAAATAATATATAAAATAATGAATGGCTTCAGCCGTGTTTGATGACCATATCTGAATAGCCAGATACTCCCTGACCTTCCTCTTCCGTGACAAATTATTAAAAATAAAAAATAAAATTTCTCTTTGCTGGTTTTGATATTCAATAATAATAAATAAAGCCTCTCAAATGCATAAATATTTAATACCTGCTACTATTTGTTACTTACCCATGGCAATACAGGATTTCTCTGCCTTCTCCCACTTCTCTAATAATACGAATCCGGCTGTAAAAACCGCGGAAGCTTACCTGTGAAGAAAGAAAAAAACAATTATTAACAAAAGTCCACTATTATCAGTTAGAGAGCTGCCTGTTTTCATAAATCAAATTAAAAGGTCACTAAATCATTTTTTTTACTCAAACGCACAAATTCAGTGTCACCACTGTTAGTGTTAAGTTCGCTCAAGTCAATAGAATATAGAGTGGATTGATTTTCGCTAAATAGTGTTTTTAAGCTTTTCGAATGTTATTCTAGCTATAATAATAATAACGTTTCATTTATATAGCGCATTTTTGTGATATTTTACCTCAGGAGCTGTAGTTTTAAGCATTTTGATAATTTTAGCCGTATTTTGTTAGCTATGTTAAGCGTGTTAATCCATATGTAATATTTCACATTTAATTCATATAAAATAATATAAAGTGTATTTGCGGCACGTTCCAGAGTGGTAGATACTCTAAGTATCTCCCTGGTGAAAGACCACCATTCAGAATCGAAGAGTTGCTTGAAATGGCTTTGGCCGTGTTTGGTGACCAGATCTGAATAGCCAGGTACATCCCAACCTTCCTCTTCCCAATCTCCTTGCCCCCCCCACTACCTTCAGCCTCACAACATACCCTATTTGGGGATGCCATAGTCTCACTGGCTCTAGACGGTTGGGAGCAGTTAAGACTCTTGTGCGGTATTCATATAAAAAACATATCCAAACCATCTAAGCGTCCCTTTCTTGATCCTATTCAATATTCGGTATTATAAAAATCATTAAAATGGAGTTCCACCACGAATTGACAGTTTCAAAATTAGAAATAGTGATAATGTTCGCATAAGTAAAGAGAAGGTTGTTTAGAAATATTAAGTTTAATCGGAAAAATCGTTGGCATTGTTTGTGTAGCTGTGTTTTTGGCACGTTCAAACAGGCGTGCAGGATGTGGGCCGTTCAAACAGCGAAGAAAGTGAAACCGGGTCAGCAGTGACGATGATCCGTCTTGACACCTGCGCACTTACGATATTCCGTTCAATTAACACGCCTCGCGTATTGTGTCAGAGCGAATCTGGCGCGCGTTTGCTTTCGTAATTGTGCGTGACGCGCCTTACCGACTGCTGTGCAGCGGTTTAGGCAAATGTCAATGTCAAGGTTTCAAATTATCATTTTTTGGCATTTGGCTCGACGGCGTGCGAAGAGTGTTATCGCTGTCAAGTCGCTTTGGTTAGGTCTAAACATAGAGTTGGTAGAATAGTATCTTTCCAAGGCAGTGAAGTCAGTTTTTGACTTGTTTTTGATGATTTTAACCTGACTCGGCGTGGCTAAGACTAAGGCTACGGTATTTATACATCCATTCATATCACATATCGACATGATGTTTTTGTTTATTCGTATGGCCACTTTTTCACAGTATTTTTATCAACAAAAATATAGCATATAACCTAAAAAACCGTTTAGTTGTGTCAAATTTAGTGGCATGGTAAAGAATGTGGGCGGAGTCCCGCCGTGAACCAGGACCTTAAGATCATCCTTACAGTATATAGAAGTGGTCTATGAAATTTGTTGTCTCTTTCTCTCTCATGGTGAACCACGTAAAAACCCGGAGAAAGTGATTTATCACAAGTTTGTGAAGGTTGGGTAAAAATAATTAGCTCTCCCTCCATATATTGTTACTTCAAGGGTCTAAACGATAGCGACCGGTGCCAGTATTGTCAACACCCAAACGGAAATTCGTATAAAACGGACACTCATTTTTGTCGAGCGGTTAAGATCCTCGAATGCGAATTCAGAGGTCGGGAGTTCGAATCACGACGTGCGCAAATAAATTTAATTTAATTAGTACGTAAAGAATGATAAAAATAACTATGTATATTATTTCATTTTTATGACCGACGTTTCGCTTAGCCTAAGCATCATCGTGGTACAAAAATAAACTAAACAAAAATATATAATGTGTGCGGTTATATATACACACAGAGGGAGAACAAAATATAAAATAAAATAACAAAACAATGAGAAAACAATAGAATAACATTTAAATTATGACAAAGTAACATAAAGAAAGAGACAGATATATGCCTGTCCGTTGAAATAAAATTAAAATAATATCCGTTGTCTTAAAGTTATTTTTTAATTTCTTTAAATACGTCAAAAACCACCAAATAATTGCTTTCTACGAAAATATAATTAGTACGTGTTATTTTACATTTCATTAATATACCCTTGAAGTAACAATGTATGGAGGGAGAGCTAATTATTTTTACCCAACCTACACAAACTTGCGATAAATCACTTTCTCCGGGTTTTTACGTCGTACACCAAGAGAGAAAAAGAGACAACAAATTTTATAGACCGCTTCTATATACTGTAAGGATGATCTTAAGCTCCTGATTCACGGCGGGACTCCGCCCACATTTTTTATTATGCCACTAAACTTGACACAACTAAAGTTTTAGGTTATATGCTATATTTTTGTTGATAAAAATACTGTGAAAAATGTGGCTATACGAATAAATAAAAACATCATGTCGATATGTGATATGAATGGATGTATAAATACCGTAGCCTTAGTCTTAGCCACGTCCAGGTGCGCTGAGTCAGTTTAAAATCATCAAAAACAAGTCAAAAACTGACTTCACTGCCTTGGATAGATACTACTCTACCAACTCTATGAATATACCTATTCATGGTATGTTTGCGGCACGTTACAGAGTGGTGGATACTCCCAGTATCGCCCTGGTGACACGCCGCCATTCAGAATCGAAACGTTACTTGAAATGACTTTAGCCGAATTCGGTGACCAGATCTGAATAGCCAGATACTTCCCAACCTACCACTTCCCCATATTATTTCGCTTCTCACGCACTTCAGCCGTATTTTCATATCTCGTGATTTAAACATATAAACGATCTTTTTTTTTAAGAAAGACAAACGGGTTACGGATAACCTGACAATATTTGAAAAACTCCTACTGCCATCATTGAAGCCACGACGTCCGGTTGGGAATCCGATGAGTTTGTCCACTCAGCTACTACCATATTCGGTCTATCTGATTTTGGATTTCAATTTAACATCTGGTAATCCTCGTCTACAAGGGCTCCTTTCCACACTTCTTCCGCATATATGCATCATGTCAAAAATCCAAGATAATTTAACGATATAAAGATGACCTAGATCCCTTCCGCTAAATATCTGTCACGGCGCTGTCTCATAAAATCGTCAGACTATGTGATTGCTCGAAGCTCGCACGGACACGAACGACCTTTCGTTCCAAGGCAATTCCGTGTCTTTATACGAAAATATAAATAATATGCATCTCATACTTTATTCAACGTAAACAAATAGATTTAAACGTATACTACGTGCCGTATCGCCTTCCAGATTGACCTTGCTAACGTGTAAATACTACAAACTATCCATTTACCTAACGTTATGTCCGTTGGACAGTCCTGCTCAAAAGTCTGTGGACAGAGAGAGAACCTTGGAGAAACAATGTATTGAGAGAGAGCTAATTATTTTTACCCAACCTACACAAACTTGCAATAAATCACTTTCTGCGGATTTTTCAGTCGTACACCATGAGAGAGAAAGGGACAACAAATATAATACTCTGCTTCTATGTACTGTCACAAAGATCTTGGGCTCCTGGGTCACCGCAGGACTCCGCCCACATTTTTTATTATGCCCCTAAACTAAACGGTTTTTAGGTTAGATGCTATATTTTTGTCGATATCAATACTGTGAAAAAGTGGTTATACGGATAAACAAAAACATTATGTCGATATGTGATATGAATGGATGTATAAATACCATAGCCTTAGTCTTAGCCACGCCCAGGTCCGCCGAGTCAGGTAAAATCATCAAAAACTGACTACACTGCCTTGGATAGATAGCACTCTATATACTCTAAGGAGAGAACGAAATGATAATTAAATTATGAAAAACGTAGATAAAGGGCCTAGCGGTACTACCGGAGATAAGTAACGAATAGGGAACGCCGTATTAAGACGACCTACTGCCAGTAGGTTGTCTTTCTCATACTTACGTGTTGCTACGTTCACCATCTCACTCTCTCTAATGGCGCTTAAAATCTTCGGGAAACAGTGGAAATAATCGCTTTATTTAATATAATAAGTAATTTGTTTGTACTTGCGAACAAAATGTTATTCCTTGGGTTTTACTAGTGTTTGCAGTGTAAGGAAACACTTTTTCATCACACACGATGGTATTTTGGCACTTATTTATGCAATTTGTTGAGATCATAGAGTTGGTATCTATCCAAGGCAGTGAAGTCAGTTTTGGACTTGTTTTTGATGATTTTAACATGACTCGGCGCACCTGGGCGTGGCTAAGACTAAGGCTACGGTATTTATACATCCATTCATATCACATATCGACATAATGTTTTTGTGTATTCGTATAGCACTTTTTCACAGTATTATCAACAACTTAACTTAAGAACATCCTTACGATTCGTTCAAAGTGGTCCAAAAAATTTGTTGTCTCTTTTTCTCTCATAGTGTACGACGTAAAAACTAGGAGAAAGTGATTTATTACAATTTCGGATGGGTTTGGTAAAACAAATTAGCTATCCCTTCATTAGATTCTTACTCCGAGGTTGGGATATAGTATACGACCCCTAGTGACAGTCAAATACTTAATCCGCTAAATCAAAAGTACGCCAATTACAGAATCTCTTGCTTGCTATTTTGAGAGCTCTCCCACGTGTCTATAAGTTTGTAACGTCATTGGCTTAAACCCACTGGCTCCTGGCCTATGTGACACGTGCGCGAAACCACATAAAAAATACACACATACACACACGTGTGCACGTGTTAAGCGGCGACGAGTTCTGAAATATTGTACAACATTGAGTATTTATAAAAAAAAAAACTAGGCCAAAATGTTATCAAACAAGCTTTAACCATTTTATTTACATTGATCGTGTATATAAATATAATTTTATGATGTTGCGCAATATTTGGCATAGCTTCAATCTCTGCCGAGTGCTTAAAATCTTTAACGGCTTATTGAGAGCTTTAGGTATGTACGACTCGAAAGATTTATCTCAACAGGAAGAAAGCTTAGCGGTAGTTAAGAATGTATCATTTTGTGTGTGCGTCTTATCCAGTCAATTGGGCACAGTAAGTTGAGTAAAATGGAAATCCCCTTTGAGGGAGGCCCAAGTGACGTACTACCTCGGAGCAATAATATACCAGGAGGGATAGCTTTGCGAAACAGTGTAGTCAGGATTGTTGATTTTTTCTGACTCGGGCGTGGCTAGGGCTTTCGTGGACACACCTCTTTACATCCATTCATAGCACATGTCGACATGATGTTTTGTTTATTTGTATAACCACTTTTTCACAGTATTTTTATCAACAAAAATATAGCATCTAACCTTAAAAACCGTTTAGTTGTGTCAAGTTTAGTGGCATAATAAAAAATGTGGGCGGAGCCGCCTGACACGCGGGAGACGAAAAACATGTTTAGATACCTAAAAGTGGTGCGATATTGTGTGACAGCTTGTCTTGTCGCTTTCTCTCTCACGGTTTACGACGTGAAAGCTCGGAGAAAGAGGTTTATCGTAAATTTGTATAGGTTGGCTAAGAACCGTTTCCAAGTGAAATGTAAGTTAATGAATACTAGACTATTGAAGGGAAAGTTAGAATATTTATCACAATTAATTTAATACAATTAATTTAATACAATTTATTTTACCCTTTTAACTGAAGTATTTATTTGCTAGTCGGTATTTTATTACCGCATAAGAGTCCCAACTGTTCCCAACCGTCTAGAGCCAGTGACACTATGGTATCCTCAAGTAGGGTATGTTGTGAGGCTGGAGGTAGTGGAGAAGGGGAAGGAGATGGGAAAGAGGAAGGTTATAAAGTACTTAACTATTCAGATCTGGTCACCAAACACGGCTAAAGCCATTTCAAGCAACGTTTCGATTCTGAATGGTGGTCTTTTACCAGGGCGATACTGAGAGTATCTACCACTCTGGAACGTGCCACAAATATACTATAGATTATTTTATATTGATTAATGAATTGTACTCGGATTGTAGTCTGATAAACGAAAGGGTGCGGCTGACGGTTTGTGCGCAGAAACGCATTTTGGTAGAAGGCAGGGGTAGTCTGATAAACGAAAGGGTGCGGCTGACGGTTTGTGCGCAGATACGCATTTCGGTAGAAGGCAGGGTCAACCGGAAAAGGTAACCCGAATAGCTTCGGCAAAGCTGCGCAGTAAGCGGGCCATCCGCATTCTTCAATTTGTTGAGCTCTACGCACGTACATTACTTAATTAATACGCAAACACCTTTTAAACAACAGACGCATTTTTTAAAAAGCCGTCTTTTGCTGTTATATCTTTTTTGTTTGTTCAAGCTTAATTTTCCAAAATAATTAAACAAAATGATCAAGGCTGTCTGTCGGACGTGCGTAAACCAGTTGATAGTAAATATCTCGCCAGAGCGATACTGAAATTAACTTCCACTTTCAGAGTGGGAGATACTCTCTATATCGCCTTGGTGAAAGACCACCATTCTGAATCGAAACGTTGCTTGAAATGGCTTTAGCCGTGTTTGGTGACCAGATCTTAATAGCCAGGTACTTTCCACCGTCCTCTTCATCATCTCCTTTCTCTCTCGATTATCTCCAGCCTCCCAACATACCCTTAATTGGGGATGCCATATTCCCACTGCCTGGTAGGAGTTAGGACTCTTGATGCGGTAGTCACATTTTTTTTGTTAACCCTGTATCAGATTGCTCCTGCTTCATTCGGTAACCCAATTCAATTGGAGGTTGGTTAACAGTGGACCAACATTCACCCCGGATGCTGCATTCGAGAGGTGCCTTCGCACCAGTCAATTATGTTTCCAAACCATGAAGTAATTTATTTATTTATAAATTAACGGACTAAAGTCCAATTACAAAAAGACAAAAAACACGAAATGTAAAAAAGAGCAACAGAGAAGGAATAGTATATACATAATAATAAATGAAGCGATGAAAAAAATAGGGCAAAATAAACACAAGATAGAACCTTTAAGCCATGGTCTAGTCAAAGTTTTGGTAGAGTTGTAAAGAATGACTGCTACCAAAAATGTCAAGACCATGGCTTAAGTTAACAAGTCTTGACATTCTGGACATTGGAGAATTATACCCATTATTAGTTTTGTGATGACTGAGGAACAGCAATTCATCGTTTATGAGTCTACGGCAAGGAATGTTGAACTGGATAAGTTGCAACAGAGAAGGTGAGTCAATAAAACAATGAATAATTTTGTCAATGAAAATTAAATCAAAGTCTTTCCTGCGCTTTTCTAATGAAGACATTTTTAACATTTTCTAATACCAAAAATTGTTCTTTTTTCAATTTCATCATAAAATACGATTCTGTAAAAAAAAAAGTTGTTAATTTTTTGGCACTTAGAGCCTTAATTAATTCCAGTATTCAATTGTTCAATTTCATCATATGAATAATCGCCTCTTTCTCGCCAATACGCTTTACAACAATCTTCTTATCTTCTCCATGGTTTTCAGTTAGTAATCTGGTATTTGTCGTTATTTACACGTCGCTGGGTTCCGAGCCGAAGCCTTTACCACTCAACCACGGAGCTTGTCGAAGCAATAACCTTTTCATAACTATATTTATAGCAGAGTGGTTAGGCCGAAAATGTAGGTCATTCGATGATGCAATATTGGTAAGTTCACAAAAACACATGTCGATTCGCTTGAAAGACGAATATATAAAATAATATTTTGCTACACAAGTTGATGGGTGCTATTTTCGTGAGACGTATCGTTTCATCCATCACGTATGTCCGATATAATTTCAGCAGCGCCCTGGTGAAAGACCACCAATCAAAAATGAATAGTAACTAGATATAAATGTAGCGAGGTAATAACTTATAATATTGCCGGAAAGTCAAAAGGGCTGAAGCGCTATTTTCGAGAGTTCACACCAAAGCACTTAAAGGTATTTTTTTTTGTTTTTACAATAAAATTCAGTATCTGGTTAAATTTTGAAAAAAAAAATAAAAAAAATTCCAAACTTGTGTCGCTTGAGTCAAGCCTTCTCCCAAATGGTATATTTTAGATGGCTGAAGGGTCCACAAGTCTTCAGAATCAAATGAGAGTCGGGGCATTTGATACAAACTAATTAAAACTGCATATTTTTAAACTTATTTTCGACCAAAGTGTCGCTTAAGCCATTTTGCTTTTCAAGCGACGATATTATTTTCAAACTTTGGATTTCAATAGCATATAATGCAAAAGAACTATACAAATTCCGTAATCTTGGTAGAAAAATCTATTTTCACTATGTTTTCTCGGTGGGTTTTTTTTATGTGAAAACCTCACAAGTCCCAGCTTTCGGAAGCCAGTTAGCCAATGTTGTGAGGCTAAAGGGAGTGGGAGAGAAAAGATGGGGTAGAGAAATAATAAAAAAAGTACCTGGTGATTCAGATGTAATCACTAAACACGGCAAAGACATTTCGAACGTTTCGATTCTGAATGGTGGTCTTTCACCGGGGCGATCCTGTTGGTACCTACCGCTCTGAATAAAAGTATAAAGTTGTAAATGCATGCAAGACGCTTATCGCGTGGTCAGAAGCTAATGCGGTCTATCCGCAACCAATAACCCAACTCGAAACGATGCCTTATTTAATAGTTCAATCGGTCTGTTTTCCGTTTGTTTCACTATCTGAAAGTCACCACTGGGGGAAGGAGATTTCGCCATCCTCGTCAACATTGTCATCGTGCACAATCTCGATCGCGCTCCCCACCTGAGTATGCAGTGATTGTGCAACGTCATCAGGGCATAATCTAACTAGAACTAGATTCGTATTTTATTATAATACATCACGCATTATTAATGTCTCGTTAATCGAAACTGGACAAGCGATCATTTATATTATAATTTATTATAAGACGACAATTAATTATACAAAACTGAGAGTGGTAGATACGTCATAACGTATTCAATTCATATTAATTGATATCTAGTATATTTGCGGCACGTCCCAGATTTATTTATTTCATTGGAAGTGCTAGATATTCTAGGCATGTGTTTTAGCCGCTTGCTTTAAATTGGATTTTTTTGTGTCATCTCTATTTAGGTGGATGTACGAGGCCTGTTCAAAAGAAAAGTTGAATTTTCGCGGGCTGTGTACATTCGACTATCGATTTTTTTTTTGTTATGTTGGTACACATATGTTGATCATATGTTAGCATTATCGGCCATTTCGGATTAGTGGTTTGTTTTTGACAACTGAAAAGGTTAGTCACGTTTTTGTGTGTTCTTCGATTTTTTTCCTTTTGTAGCAAGGGCATATACAGATGAGTTTTTTAATGTGATTATCACACAAAAGTCGTATAGATTTGACCGTCCTCCATCATTGCACAAGCAAAAATTTCCGCTTATTATGATGGCAGTAGAAGTTATAATGTAATTATTGTCAGGTTACTCGTAACGCTGACTTTACATTGTACTGAAAATTAACTAATGAGTAAAAAATAAATTAAAGTAATAAATGTAACTTTATTACAGACAGAGGCGGCTTTACAATAACAATGTTATTTTTATTTTTTTACGTGAATACCGCAGAATAGGGGTATGTTGTGAGGCTGAAGGTAGTGGGGAGAGGAAGGAGATGAAGAAAGGGAAAGTTGGGAAGTACCTGGCTGTTCAGATCTGGTCACCAAACACGGCCAAAGCCATTTCAAGCAACGTTTCAACTCTGAACGGTGGTCTTTCACCAGGGCGATACTTAGGGTATCTACCACTCTGGAACGTGCCGCAAATATACTACATTTTATATCAATTAAATGTGTTATGACGCGACCTCTAGATTCGTAGTCGAGCATCTTACCACTTGACCATGCAGGCCGTCATTTTTATTTAAGCGTCCATTATGAACACTTATAGTATATATGTCATAGATTTACTTAAAATTGTACCAGTCTGAAGATGCCCGTCGTAAGGTGAAACCGGTCAGGTTCTTAAATAAAAAAAAACAGTGGAATAAAGTTAAAAAATTGGTATTATTAAAATCATTAAAATGGATTTCCACCACGAATTAACAGTTTCAAAAATTGAACTAATAAATATAATAATATTAAAAGTTGGTTTGGTGATTTCGTTGATACATCTGTCTCAATATAGATTGGTCAATGGCTAAACTGGCCATACGACAGCTGTTTAGCGCCGTAAAGCATGTTACGCAAACCTTATAAGATCACGAGACAAATACGTTTTATTAATAATGCCGCGATATAAAAATATCATAATATAAACTTGTTGGAGCGACTGGCGACGGCGGTAAATTGGAAGATACGACTATCCTAAAAGATAGTTTTTTCTCCCTATTTCACGAGCTCAATCAATAAATACAAAAAAAGCTATTCAAAACGAAATTCTGATTTTTAAAAAAAAAATTTTTTCGTCAACGTTCCGATTTAACTATTTCACTACTCATTTGTCCCCTTTCCTAGCAAGTTGTCTCACAAACCTTTTTTGATATTGTGATAAATTTAATGGTTACAGCCTTGTGTTAACAATATATGAAGAGAGAGCTAATTCTTTTTACCCAACCTATACAAACTTGGGATAAATCACTTTCTCCGGGTTTTTACGTCCTACACCATGAGAGAGAAAGAGACAACAAATATAATACTCCGCTTCTATGTACTGAAACGATGATCTTAGTCTCCTGGGCCACCGCGGGACTCCGCCCACATTTTTTAGTATGCCACTAAATTTGACACAACTAAACGGTTTTTTAGGTTAGATGCTATATTTTTGTTGACTATTATATACTGTGAAAAAGCGGTTATACGAATAAACAAAAACGTTATGTCGATATGTAATATAAATGTATATATAAATACCCTAGCTCTAGTCCTAGCAATGCCCAGGTCTAGCCGAGTCCGGCAAAGGTCATTAAAACTGACTACAGCGGCGCTCTCTCTTGTATATTATTGCTCTGAGGTTACAGCCTTAGAGTAAGAATATATATATATAAGAATGTACGTATATATTTCAAAATCCAACCAGGTACTGAAGACCTATGAATTTTGAGATCTCGACTCGATTTTTTGTTAAGATCTCGACTCGACAAAAATCCACCATTCATTGACGGCCAGCCTCTCGCACAGTGCCGAGTGCTGGCTGTCTGTTGTTTGGTCGAACCCGACGATGCATGAACTAGGAAGAAGCCAAGAACGCGAAGCGGCACCGCGTCCAATGCGCGGAAAGACCTCTCTACGAGCGCATTGGAAATGAGGATGTATTTTTCGGATGGTGGAAGTATTCAATTAAATAATTATTCAGCGCATCGGGAGACAGCTTGGATTAAAAATGGAGAATGAAAATAATGGGAGGAAGGTTCGATCGTAGACGCGGATTAAATAGATGGGGGCATTATCAATTGATGGTGATTGCCTTATTACTGAGGGAAAGTCGTGGCAAACCGACGCGGTTTCCTGTGTACGGCTCTGTGTCGTATATCTGATTGTCGTTTACTTGGAAGCTTAGAGTATATAGAGTGGTATCAATCCAAGGCAGTGTAGTAAGTTTTAGATGATTTTTACCTGACTCGGCGGACCTGGGCGTGGCTAAGACTAAGGCTACGGTATTTATACATCCATTCATATCACATATCGACATAATGTTTTTGTTTATTCGAATGACCACTTTTTCACAGTATTGATGTCTACAAAAATATAGCATCTAACCTAAAAAAACGTTTAGTTGTGTCAAGTTTAGTGGCGTAATAAAAAATGTGGGTGGAGTCCCGCGGTGAACCAGGAGCCCAAGATCATCGTGACAGTACATGGAAGCGGTGTATTATACTTTTTGTCTCTTTCTCTCTCATGATGTACGACGTAAAAACCCGGAGAAAGTGATTTATCGCAAGTTTGTATCGGTTGGGTTAAAATAATTAGCTCACTCTCCATACATTGTTTCTCCAAGCTTGGAGGAAATGGAGAGATACCTTTGCGATACAGTGTAGTCAGGATTGTTGACTTTATACTGACTCGATAGAAAGAGACAAAGATGTGTTGAAGGATGTTGGATAGCCTATTAGTTACCGCCCACATGGAATTTTTAATATTCATATTTGAACACATTAAAAGAGAAACAACAAAAGAGAAGTCGAGGACGCCCGAGAAAGATATGGCACGATCAAGTAAATCAAATACTTGAATCGGGTCACGTAAAGAGTCCGAATAACAGAAGAGTATGAATGAGACGATGAATGAATGTGAATGAAGCAAGGAGTGTGTGTCAAGACAGAGTTATATGGCGGTCCGTCCTTTCTGCCTACCCCTGCGGGAAACGGCATGATGGTTAGTTAGTTTTAAACAAAACAATATCATTACACCATTGAAATGATTTATCAAGTCAAAATATCACACAAACACAAATAACGGAATGTTTGCCTAAATGATGATGGAAGCTTTTTGTTGATTTTATGTTTTTATATCAATAAAAATGTGAAAATTCTAAAGTTCGGTCAAAAATATTTAAAACTGTTGAAATACCTCTGAAAAGTGATATTTCATAATATTTGTTTGGTCTTATTTGAACATTCACGCATAGCACATATCACCATAATGTTTGATTTATTTGTATAACCACAGTTTTTGAATTAACACAAATATTGTAAATAACCTCAAAATCCGTTGACGTTGGTTGTACGATTCGATGATGTGAAGTTAGCGCGGACGGAGAACCTTCTTACATACTTAGAGAAGTGCTGCAACATTATGTGAAGACTTTTACTGTCTCTTTCTCTCTCATGGTATACGACGTAAAAACCCGGAGAAAATGATATATCACAAATTTGTATTGGTTGGGTTAAAATATTTAGCTCTCTTATAGAAGAGATAGTAATAAGGAAGTTGAGTCCATTTTTTTATATTTTTTTATCAATATCCACCTTCAAACTTAAATATAGGTATTTTTTTTTTTTTTTTTAAGTTAGTTTTTATAGTTAAATTAATTCTCAAAGTTTGAATTTTGTACACGCCGCCAAAACGGCAATATCTCAGAGGTAAGGAGCGGGGTGGGTGCGTGACGCGTTTTGTACCTTCAGAAGGGGCACCACACGGTACTTATATTTGACATCGCACATTGTCGTTATCCAGCTGTCAGTTGCATATTTGTTATTTTGTGTTTTTTCTTCAATTTTACCGCTTTTAATTTAACAAAACCTTATAAAATGTCAGGAGATAATACGTCTTGCTATTGCATCGTACTAATGTGTAAAAATACAAGCATTACTGCAATTTACAATCATTCCAAGAAATGAAATTTTACGTAAAAAATGGTTCACCGCCATTTACTTCGCTGCATCGCATCGTACGAAAACGGTACATTTGACGTTCGACTAATATGAAGCGTTTCTATTTTATGGCGTTTTAACTAATTTTCAAGAAGGGTTTATTAATTCTGGGAATAATAATATGGAAATATACATATATATTCAGAATCTGTGTTTTTCGATCTACATGCACATATTTTTTTAAAGTCATAATATTTTTCACTCAACTTCTCTATTAGGAAATTGATAGAACGTCTGTTTAACCCACAAAACGTGTTTCATTGTCCTGCAAAAAATACATATTGAACGCCTCACGTTCTACATAACCTAAAACTTTTGATGTTTGTATTCACTTACCGATGGCTAAACATATATTTTATCTTCACTTTTAGGTCGCCCATAAAATAAGTCTCGCCGAAATATAAAGGGGGAGGGGAAAGTAGACTTTGACGAGCCTATGTGTGATGGATGAGGAGAGGGGTTTAGCTTAAAATGACTGGCTGCTCATGTTCATGAACTAAAATATTACCCCTCTCCACGATTGGTCAATTCATGGACCGAGGACGGTTAGATACTAGCAATATTATATTTTCGTAGAAAGCAATCACTTTGTGGTTTGACATATTTAATGAAATATTAACTTTGTATAAGAACACAAATTTTGTTTTAATTTTTATGGCCGACCGTTTTCGCTTAGCCTGAGCATCATCAGACTAACAAAATTAAACTAAACAAAATACTATGCGGTTATATATACATACAGAGGGAAAACAAAATATAAAATAAAATAACAGAACAATGAGAAAATAATAGAATAACATTTAAATTATAACAAAATAACAGTATAATAATAAAGAAAGAGACTCATAATATTAATTAAAAGAGACATAACGTCAACTGAGAAGGTGATTAAAGAATAGTTATGTGTGTATATTTATTTTTTCTCTTTTTTTTAAAGAAAGACAAATGTTGGATCCTAAAATCAACAATTTGATGGATCCTAACCTGATACCTTTTGTCCAGTTCCTACCTTCCCTTTTTTCCAGTTTGTTCTGTTTGTATGACTGCGTAAAGTGTGTTGAACAACCGATAACCCCCACCATCCGGCAAAACACAAAGATCGGGACGTCAATAGCGGCGCGTCTCAATTCGAGATCAGTCGTCTACAATCGCTCGGACCCCCCAGGGACGGCGCCTCGCTTCGCATCCGTCTCTGGAGGACTCGCCCCACTCAACTTTTCATCGCACGGGCAGATAGTTCGTGCCCTCTCGCAGACGTCTAACAGGTGAGCAAGCTGGCATAAATTTACCTTTTCTTATTTGTCTCCAAATACAATAAAATCATTCATTGATTATAATCGTTTTACAGTCCACTCAAATTCATTCACGTCTTTCCAAAACTGAATCGCAGTTTCTGGATCGAACAACAAACATTACGAATAATCTGACAATATTTGAAAAAACTCTTACTGCCATCATAAGAAGCGGAAGATGTTGCTTGTGCAATGATGGAGGACTTAGCCAGCAGAAGAATTGAACGCACGACGCCCGGGTGGGAATCCGACGTGTTTTTCCACTCAGCTACCGACCGGTCGAAACCGCACTACTACTATATAACCGCACTCTCTGTATTCTTTATTGAGTTTAATTTCGTACCATGATTATGCTAAGGCTAAGTGAAACCGGTCAGTCATAAAAAATTAACATAAAATCTGTGGTCTTATACAAAGTTATCATTTCCTTTTCATTAATAATATTATATTCCTGCAGAGACGTGTAGTTTTTTACTCAAACCTACAACTTTTAAGATGGTATTCTCATAAAACAGAGATGCGAGTTGTCGTACACCTTTGCATATTAAAATGTGGTCCGCTTTTTGTACATGTATAATACCGCACAAGAGTACCAACTGCTCCCAACCATCTGAAGCCAGTGGAACTATGGCATCCCCAATTCGGGTATGTCATGTGGCTAAAGGTAGTGGGGAGGGGTAGGAGATAAGGAAGATGAAGTTTGAGAAGTAGCTGGCTATTAAGATCTGGTTACCAAACAGAGCTAAAGCCAATTCAAGAGACGTTTTCATTCCGAGTGGAAGTCTTTTACCAGGGCGAAATTTAAAAGAGTATCTGCCCCTCTATAATGTGCATCTACCATACATAAAACATACAAACTAAATTGAGATGGCACAAAAAACACATGCCTAGATTGTCTAGCAATCCCTAACTAACTATCACGCCGTTTCCCCGCTGGGGTAGGCAGAGAGGACGTGGCCGCCATACAACTCGCAGTAAACCATGCTCAGTTAAGGGTTTAATTATAATATTGTATAAATTATTTCAATAAAAAGTATTCAAGAGAAAGTGATTATATTTTATTCAACATCCTTGAACAAAAGCGCGCCTTACCCAAGGAGCATTCTGTCGGTCGCATAAACGATTATTACAGCTTTATCAAGAGCCGCGTTGGTGAACCGAGATTGTGAGTTTGAGCCTTAGAGTACATAGAATGGTACCTATCCAAGGCAGTGTAGTCAGTTTTTGATGATTTTTACCGGACTCGGCGGACCTCGGCGTGGCTAAGACTAAGGCTAGGGTATTTATACATCCATTCATAGCACATACTGACATAATGTTTTTGTTTATTCGTAAAACCACTTTTTCACAGTTTTGTTAGCAACAAAAATATAGCATATAACCTAAAAAACCGTTTAGTGTGTCAAGTTTAGTGGCATAATAAAAAATGTGGGCGGAGTCCCGCGGTGACCCAGGAGACCAAGATCATCGTTACAGTACGTAGAAGCGGTGTATTATATTTGTTGTCTCTTTTTCTCTCATGGTGTACGACGTGAAAACCCGGAGAAATTGATTTATCGCAAGTTTGTATAGATTGGGTAAAAATAATTAGGTCTCCCTCCATATGCTGTTACTTCAAGGTTTAAGCCAAATCTGAACTGATTCTCGCTCAGTTTGATTGGTGAAAGAAACCCTGAAATCCTCTACTCTCGGACGGCGTGAATTACATATACTCTCGAATGAAGCTCGTCAAATTTTGAATTCGGTTTCAAGTTCGTTGTGGCTAGTCTTTTATGTGGCGAATCGATATGTCGTGGTCTCGCTTTCAGTGCCGCAATGGCCGCAATGACCGGACTTGGCTATTTCAAACGGGCCGCAGGTAGTGACAGTGACGTCACCAGACTTCAGGCTTTCTTCGTGACGTCACTAGACCTCCGAGTTCGAGGGGCAAACGCGATGACGAAAATAGCCCTTGGTGACTTGGGGTTTTTTTACTTACTTCAGGAAAGACTGCAAGGCTGATGTGAGCGTAATGAATAGGATTAGGAAAGAGACGCTTAGACGGTTTCGGCACGTGGAGCGAATGAACGAAAGAGAGGAGTGTGAAAATAATACATGACGTAAAAGTGAATGGAACGAGAAGTCGGAAACGCCCGACGAAAACATGGCGCGATCAAGTGAACTAAATACTTGAGTCATGCCATATGAAGAGTCGGAATAAAAGAAGAGTATGTATGAGACGATACATGAATGTGATAAAGCAAGGAGTGAACCAAAACAGAGTTTAAGGCGGTCCGTCGTGTGTTAGTGGAATTATTGCATCTTCGCTGGGAAATGGAGAAAGGCTGAATGAAATAAGGGAAAAGAAAAAATGTATCTAAAAGTACCTACTGTAATGGCCCACCCAGTTGCGTCCATGTGCAATTTACCCCGTGTCACTAACCACTTCTATTTCCATTTCTTAATTGCTTCCTTTAATGTATTTCTGTCTCTTAAATTGTATTGTAAAGATCGATTTCTAAAATTCTTTTGAACATGCACTATCCCATAGACCACATGTTGGACTATGATCTTTACCTTGACCATTACTACGACTCTCCATTCTACCCTCGACCTATTTCATCTCATCCATTCCTATTCAGATCAGGTACTTAAATATCTTCAGTTAAAGGTTTGATTATTAGACTTTATAAATTCTTCCAATAAAAATTATTCAAGTAAAGTGATTATATTTTATTCTGCATCCCCGAACAAAAGCGCGCCTTACCCAAGGAGCATCTGTCGAGTTCATCAGCGAACATTACACTACCCGGCTATTCAAATCTGGCCACTACCCATAGTAAAAGCCACTTTAATATTTGGATAATTTGTATAGCGCCGTTTTTGTGAAAAATCACCTCAAGGACTTTAAGTCATGTTTCGATTCTGAATGGTGACCTCTCACTGAAACGACCTGTTTCTAGATTATAGGTGTGAAAAACTACATTTTAAAAACTTTGTTAATTACTCTCGACCGGAGTTCTAAACCCACGACCTCCGGGTTCAGAGTCGAGGAGCTAACCACCAAGCGCTCTGCCGCACAAAAAAAAAATCGGCGGAAGTTTCTTCTCGTGTATTTCGCAGCAACGAACCAAACAATAGCTTATAATATCCGACAATTCCTTTCGAGACATGAATAACAATAGTAATAATAAAATAGTCGAGTACCTACGTATATTATTATCTAGTGTATGACTCATGTAAAGCGTTTCTGACTATCGATTGGGTAATAACCGCTCTTGCGCGAAATATCCACAAAACGACGAATGACGCTATATATGTATTCTCAGATTTACCATCCTGCTTCGGCTTTGTAATTGTACTGTTATGTTTCTACGTGATATTTGATATTATCTTCTGCGAGAAATCGATAAGAAAAATACTGCCGAGATTAGCGCTATCTGGGATAAGACTAAATTTATTAGGGCAACTCGTTGGCCGCTCTATCGATTTTTTTTTATATGAATACCGCACAAGAGTCTCAACTGCTCCCAACCGTCTAGAGCCAGTGAGACTATGGCATCCCTAAATAGGGTATGTTGTGAGGCTGAATGAAGTGGGGAGGGGAAGGAGATTGGGAAGAGGAAGGTTGGGATGTACCTGGCTATTCAGATCTGGTCACCAAACACGGCCAAAGCCATTTCAAGCAACTTTTCGATTCTGAATGGTGGTCTTTCACCAGGGCGATACTTAGAGTATCTAACACTCTGGAACGTGCCGCAAATATACTTTTATTATTTTCATATTAATTAAATGTGTTATGACACATATTAATTAAATAAAAGTTATTGACGCACGCCGGGTTTGAACCCGCGACCTTTGGATTCGTAGTCGAGCGTCTTACCACTCGACCATGGAGGCCGTCAATCGCATAAATAAATAAAAAAAATATATATACAGTCGAACTTGGTTATAACGATCACGGTAATAGCGAGGTCACGGCTATAATGAGCAATTACTTAATGATATGTTGGTGCGGGCTTATTTTAATACAATCGTGTGGGGTTATAACGAGGTCGCTTCACTGATATAACGTCCAAATAATATTGTCAACTCAGAGCCCGGGTATGAGAAAAAAAACCCAACTCTCGAAACATTCGAATAATGTCATAAACAAGACAAAGAAAGCCGCCCGTTCGGCACGGCGGCGGACTTTCCGTAAAACACGTTAAGGAGGGTTTATAATCCCTGATAGTTGTCGCTCTAAGAAAAATTTCATCGTACAGTTTATTATTATCATTAGTGTAATCATAAATTAAATCATTTCGTAATTTGTTAAGCATGATTTTCGTAATAAAAAAAAGTGTTGCTTTATAATATGCAAGCTTTCATACCCTGGTGTAAATATCGATATTAGTAGGTAGGTACTTTTTTACCTACCTACGTTTATAACGAGTATTGGCTATAAGGAACAAATTTGGTTGGTCCCTTCGCGCTCGTTATAATTAAGTCTTACTGTATTTATATTTAACTCATAAGTTCGCCCTCATCTAGAATATACCAGTGTCATTTGGTCCCCTTTCTATACCGTTCATATTCACTATATAGAATTCGTACAACATCGCATCTTACGCGGGATTGCATGGAGATTAGGGCGAGAAAGAGGAGATTATTCATTTTTATAATGAAATTGAACAAACATTGAAAATTTCTTCATTAGAAAAGTGTAGGAACGACTTTGATTCAATTTGCATTTTCAAAATTATTAATTGTGTAATTGATTCACCTTCTCTGTTGCAACTCATCCAGTTCAACATTCCTTCTCGTAAACGCGGAAACAATGAATTGCTGTTCCTCAATCATCACTACTAATTATGGGTATCATTCTCCACTGTCCAGAATGTCGAGACTTGTTAACTCAAGCCATGGTCTTGAAGTTTTTGGTAGCAGTCTAAGTGATTTTTGTCATTCTTTACGACTCTACCAAAACTAGACCATGGCTTGAATGTTCTCTCTTGTGTTTATTTTGTCATGCTTCATTTAATTATTACGTATGTGCTGTTCTTTATGTGTTGCTCTTTTTTCCTATTTCGTGTTTTGTATTTTTTGTAATTGGACCTTAGTCCGTTAGTTTATTTTTAATATATACATAAATAATATGTACTATATTTGCGGCACGTTCCAGAGTGTACTTCCCCAGTTTCCTCTTCTACATTTCCTTCCCCTACCAACTACCTTCAGCCTCACACACCCCAATTGGGGATGCCATAGTCCCCCTGGCTCCAGACGGTTGGGTCCAGTTGGGACTCTTTTGCGTTATTCACTATTAAAAAAAATTGGCTTCACCTATATTTTATTAGCAGATCTGAACATCAATTTCTCTTCTCCGCTCAAACTTACACCTTACTGCATTCCTAAAACTGTGAGTTTAGACCCTTGTGCAGTAGCGTCACAGTGTGTTCATTCAGCCGGTATTTCAATTGAAGGTGCTCCAAAGAATTAGCATCATCGATTCATTAACAGCCCGTAGACACGCCAAACGCGTGCCCAACATTCGTACAAGAAACTGGTTTCATATAAACCATAGAATACGAAGTGATAATATTAACATTGTTAAGACATCTCTCACAACGCCTAGACGAAAATTCTTCTACAAAGTTTTGCAACACATTGAAATCGTAACAAAAAAGACTGAAGAAACTTTGCCAAAAATTTCCAACAAATAAATTCTCAAAAATGGATCAACGCCCTTACGGCCAAAGTCCCCTCAAAACCGCCGTGAAAAATCACGGTCAACAACGTGCGCGATGAGTTTTGGCAGCGATCGATTCAATTAAACGATTTCATTGTGATTGCGTAGGTACGCTTTTTTATTACGCATTTAGATTATGAAATTGAACTATTTCTAACGTTTTTGAAATCCGGATACTACATTTGGCACGTCAAACGTATACAGAGATCGTTTCTGATTTTAACGGGTATTTAACGGTCAGTTGACGTGCGGGAATTATAAACTACGGCAGACGCCCCAGTACGGCAGACGCCCCAGTACGGCAGACGCCCCAGTACGGCAGACGCCCCAGTACGGCAGACGTCCCAGTACGGCCGACTTTGATGCCTACAAATATGACGTTATGTAATGGGCCAACCAGTTTAGCACACGAGCAACTTACCCATGTCCCTAAGCATTAATAATAATAATAATATTTGGATGATTTGTATAGCGCCGTTTTTGTGAAAAATCACCTCAAGGGCGCTGTACAGATCTTATTTTCTATTATAACATATTAATTGTGAAAGTGATTATATTTTAGATCATTACAGTTGGATGGGAAAAGGATGAAGGGAATAACTCGCGTTTAAAACATAATCTTTATATGGTCGCCGGAAAGGCAAAAGGGCTGAAGCGCCATTTTGGGAAGTTTACACCAGAGTGCTTAGTTTTTTTGTTTTGCAATAATGGTTGAATTTTGAAAAAAAAAGTTACTCAGATAACTCAACGCTCTCACTGAGTTACCTGAAGCGACAAAAAGCTGACGAAAAACCCAAACTTGTGTCGCTTGAGTCGAGCCTTCTCCCAAATGGTAAATTTATTTTAGATGACTGAAGGGCCACAAAAGTTGTCAGAAACAAAAGTTTTTCACGCAGAAAAAAAACTGATCAAAACCGCATATTCCACTCATTTTTTTTTATCAAAGTGAAGGTTTGCTATCACTAGGTCAATCTTCAACCTGCAGGCTGCAGCAAATAACAACTCAGCGGAACTGCAGTCGCATCAGTCACGCAATTTCTCAATCTTTGACAATTCGACCAAAAATTTCTAAATGGGTCACCCTGCCTGTCTTATCTATTTATTTAATGGTATTTTGAGGATGTACCTATATTGTACCAAAATTTACATCCATATTTTTTCTTCCATCTCTCGTGATAAAACTTGGTTTGGGTCCACGTGTCCATGCTCTACAGAAGAATAGATTAAACGCAACACGAATTCTAATTCTTAAATTAAGTCTCAGTTAATAATTAATACAAAACACATACGACACAATAAAACCCAACATACGTCACGACCTATAAATAACGGTTCAATTGTTATTGTTACCAATTCTAATTCGTCTTCTTATTTGATATGAGCGACCTCGCCATCCACAAATAGGTCTAACTTACTAACTAGCCGACTTGCAGAATGAAACATACACAGATGGTGATCTTCGTATAGCTCGGTGATTCTCAAAGTTGGCGAAATTGCCCCACAATATTAGGGGGGGGGGGGCAATAAGAAAGCGCTGTTGAAGGTGACATAGCGCTCTAAAAACTGAAGAAGGGGGGTTTGCCCAAGATCTACATGTGAATTAATTCTGACGAATCTGTAACAATACTATCAAATATTTTCCAAGGATGCACTCGGGATGTAAGTAATTTATATTTTCGTAGAAAGCAATCACTATGTGGTTTGACACATTTAAAGAAATGAAAAAACAACTTTGTATAAGACCACGGATATACATAGCCTGTTCAAAAGAAAAAGTGAATTTAGAATTTTTGCGGGCTGTGTACATTCGATTATCGATTTTTTTGTTATGTTGGTACACATATGTTTATCATATGTTAGCATTATCAGCCACTTTGGATTAGTGGTTTGTTTTTGACAACTGGAAAGGTTAGTCACGTTTTTGTGTGTTCTTCGATTTTTTACTTTTGAAAAAAATGGATCAGAGAATAAAATCCATGATTTGTTTTTCCACAACTCCAGTACGCTCATCGTCATTAACATCTTCTCGGCCTTGTGTAAAGCGCATGTACCACTTATAAACACTTTTTTGAGACAAAGTAGACTCGCCGAATGCCACAGTCAACATTTTAAGTGCGTTGGAGCACTTTATTCCACGTTTAACGTAAAATTTAATACATATTCTTTGATCCATTTTTTCAAAAGTAAAAAATCGAAGAACACACAAAAACGTGACTAACCTTTACAGTTGTCAAAAACAAACCACTAATCCAAAATGGCTGATAATGCTAATAATAATAATAATAATAATAATAATAATATTTGGACGATTTGTATAGCGCCGTTTTTGTGGAAAATCACCTCAAGGGCGCTGTACAGATCTTACTTTCTATCATTACATACTAATTCCTAGTTTAAATAAGAAAATATACAGGAACATACTTATCTAACATATGATAAACATATGTGTACCAACATAACAAACAAAAAAAACGATAGTCAAATGTACACAGCCCGCGATAATTTAAAATTCACCTTTTCTTTTGAACAGGCCTCGTAAATATATTTTTTTATGACCGACCAGTCATGTGGTTATATATACATACAGAAGGAGAACAAAATATAAAATATAATAACAGAACAATGAGAAAACAATAAAATAACATTGAAGTTATAAAAAAAGGAACAGAGCGAAAGAAACACATAATATGAATTGAAAGAGGCTAAACGTCAACTGAAAAGATGATAAAAAGTAGTGAGAAATTTTACGACTTTAATTCGATTCAATTATTTATTATTTTAATATAAAGTAAGTGTATTAAACAGTACACAATAGTCATAAATAAAAAGCAATCAAACAATTCAAAGAAATATAAATTACAATGAATGTAAAGTATAGACAGTAAAAAATTAAAATAAAACAATTTAAACATAAAATTTCATCAAAATGATGTATAAAAACTGAGGAATAATTACACAAATAGCAGGAATGCTTGTCGTTTGAACGAAGCTTCATTTATGCAAAAAGGGGAAATATACCTAATATTGAATGGACCAATTTAACTGATCATTACTAACTAACTAACCATCACGCCGTTTCCGTTCCCCCGCAGGCAGAGAGGACGGACCGCCATACAACTCTGTCTTGGCACACACTTCTTGCTTCATTTACATTCATACATCGTCTCATACATACTCTTCTGTTATTCTGACTCTTCACATGACCCGATTCAAGTATTCGATTTACTTGATCGTGCCATGTCTTTCTCGGGCGTCCTCGACTTCTTCTTCCATTCACTTTCGCATCATATATTATTTTCACACTCCTCTCTTCGTTCATTCGCTCTACATGCCCAAACCATCTAAGCGTCCCTTTCTTGATCCTATCCATTACGCTCATATCAACCTTGCATTCTTTCCGGATATCCACATTTGTCCACATTTAACTCCATAACTGATTATTAATTTTAATGGCTTTCTCTATTTTTAGTGCTTCTAAATTAATTAATCTGTTGCCATGATCATGTTCCTTTGTTATAATTTAAATGCCATTCTATTGTCCCCTTATTTTATTTTATTTTTTGTTTTACTCCCTTTGTATGTACGAGTATATATAACCGCACACTTTATAGTATATATATTTTAGTATTTTTTATTTAGTTTAATTTTTTACCCTGATGATGCTTAGGCTAAACGAAACCAGTCGGTCATAAAAAATAGCATAATATCTGTGGTCTTATACAAAGTTATTATTTTTAAGAGTTACCGCTATTTAATTGTAGACATAATGTCAGTAAGTTTGCGCTAACGCGAGCGGAGAACGAAATACTTTTGAGAAACTCTGCTACAGTTAATACCTACTGAGTATTGGTTAGTCGCTTGGTATTGGTACAGACTGGAGACTGTAGAGAGGAGACTAGACTAAAAACGTCTCGCATCTTGATTGGCGCGAGATAAACGCAAGCGAATAACGGGGCAGGAACAGAGAGCCACTATCGAGGAATAGAAAAAAGCCATATTTAAATCACTCCATTCTTTGACAGGGTTGAATCAATCAAATTTTGTTCGGCTCGTCAAACACCACCATCAACGTCAAAACATCCAAACAAAAATGATTAAAGAAATACGAACGTTTCTGGATTACGTATAATCCAACGATATTAATTTGTTTTTTTCCTACTCATCATTATAAGTGGAAAATGTTGCTTGTGCAATGTTGGAGTACTTAGATAGTAGAGGATTGAACCCGCGACGTCTGGATGGAGACCCGACGCTTTGTACCCCTCAGCCACTAACCGGTATTATATTGACGAACATACTTAATCGCGGCATCTAAATAAAGTCTCCCCACTTTTGACGGTCTCCGTGGTCGAGTGATTAAGACGCTCGACTACGAATCCAGAGGTCGTGGGTACAAATGCCGGCGTTCGCAAATTAATTAATATGTGTCACTTCACATTTGATTCATATAAAATAATAGATACTTTAAGTATCACCCTGATTAAAGACCACTATTCAGAAAAGATACGTTGCTTGAAATGGCTTTAACCGTGTTAGGTTACGAGATCTGAATACTCAGGTACTTCTCAACCTTCCTCTGCCTCATCTCCTTCCCTTCCCGCTACCTTCAGCCTCGCAACATACCCTGACTGGGGATGCCATGGTCCCACTGAATCCAGACGGTTAAGAGCAGTTGGGACTCTGGTGCTGAATTCACCATAATTTGTTTTTAAAGTACCCCCCACTGAGGGCAGTAACAATATTAAATTGGTTCTATTTTTGAAACTGTTAATTTGTGGTGGAAATTCGTTGAAATATTATAATAGCATATATACACTCACCATTACCGCAAAAACTCCTGCTGTTTCCCTCTAGGTTTTTATATGCCTTACCATTTATGAACCAAAGTGTACAAGGCTCCATTTAAAAATTAAGAAACTTATTTTTTTCATTTACATATTTTAGAACAGGCTGTTTTCACCCTGCTAAGGGCATCTTCAGACATAATGACTTCTAAAACATTTTTTTTTAAATCACAAGCTCCCATGTTCTAACATTCCATATCCACATTCCTTTCGCCATAGTTCCACTGGTTCTAAGAAGTTGGAACTTCTGTGTGGTCATCACATAAAAAAAAACTATCATGTTGGATGCACATTGAATCATCTTCATCGACATTCTCTAGAACACCTCACGTTCTTCTCAGTAAATCAATTGGAAAATACATCAAACGATGAATCATAAATTGTCTCTTTTCTTGACAAGAATCAATAATGAATAGCCTTGTCGCTAGAAAAATCTCATTTATATTAAGAGTTAGATTTTAGTAAAATAATATCCGGTAATAGGGACAGGAATATCGATCATGTCGAATAACTTATAAATATCATAGATGGTTTAATTAAATACTGCGAGTAGAACACTATTAGTCTTTGCTTTAACCGGCCATTTTTAATGAGTCTATTTTAAAACCCTAGTTTTTTTTATATTTTTATTTTAAGTTTAAAATCTTCTACTTACGAAACTTTTATCGAATTTTCTTTTATTGTATAGGGTGAAAAAGTTTCTTAGACCCTTGCAGGATTTTAAAAAAATATTTGTGTCTGGGTTTCACAAAATGAAAGAAAACATGCTTTTTGGGGATGTAAATCTAAACAGGCGGCCGGAGATAAAAGGCAAATTCAACCTTGTCGCCACCAGCGTAAGGAGTTTGTGGCTTCATTCGAGTTGGTTCGATTGGATTGCCTAATAATCACAAGACTCAAATATAACGACCAAAAAGGCTCAAATATGTATACAAATGCCCGCCACCAAATTTAAGGATCGAATAATTACTATCGATATATATTTCCTAATGTATAAATGATGTTTAACAAGTTCGTTGCTAACTAAAATTCGTATACATGAATGACGGATCAATTCAAACTGACGAACAGTGACAGGTTTCCCTGTGCCCTGTGGAACGACTCAAAACCACATGGCTGCGTCTGTTTTAGATCGGTTCAAAGCAAGGAGGCGGATACAAAGCGCGTGGCGCGTTGTGCGCATACCGGTCACATGTCTGTCAACGCGCGACGGTGACAGCAATGAACGAACAAAACGAAACTTTACTCCTACGAGTCGTTGGTACCCTTCTCTTCTGTACTCCATTTTAGAATTTACATGTCTTTATAAAAATAATATTCCTTTTTGATTTATAGTTTTGCCCTTGTGGAATGAGTTTTTTTTTTAAACTACTTGGGAATAATATATCAAAAAATGTTTTTTTTGTACTATATTATTATGAGGTGTGCGAGGGAGAGACAGACTAACATTTCTATTCTAAAAGGTGGTCTTTCGCCAGGGCGATGGTGAGAGAATCTACCACTCTAAATTCCAAACAGTTGATACACGAATGGTTTGAGAGTGGCCGACAGATCATCCTGTTCCTCTCCCGGGCTGGCAGCATCGCGTTCTTGACATTTAGTTACCCGCCGCGCTAACGGTAGATTGTTACTGCTAGTCCGGTACCACTCTACCACTGTACCAGTAGTATAGCAGTATATGTGCAGCCTACAGTGCACCGAATGCTGGCCGGGCCGCGCAGCTGTGTGCGTGTTCGTTCGACTGGACTTGGACCCAGTGGCGTGGTGGGAATTCGCACCGGAAGGGGTAGCCAGAGAGGACGTACCGCCATCCAACTCTGTCTCGGCACACACTCCTTGCTTCCTTCATATTCGTACATCGTCCCATACGTACTCTTCTGTTATTCTGACTCTTCACGTGGCCCAATTCAAGTATTTGATTCACTCGATCGTGCCATGTATTCCTCGAGTGTCCTCGACTTCTTCTTTCATTTACTTTCGCATCATATATTCTTTTCACACTCCTTTCGTCGTTAATCCGCTCTACGTGCCCACACCATCTAAGCGTCCCATTACGCTTACATCAGCCTTGCATTCTTTCCGGATATCCACATTTTAAAGTATTAAGTATATCTGTACGAGGTAATATAAAATACCCATTAGGGGTAATTTTATGAGGCTGGAAGAAGTCGAAGAAGGGAAGAGGGTGAAAGATGGATATTGGGAAGTACTTGACTATTATAATGTCCTCCCGAGTGCAAAACTGTATATTTCTCCAAACTAGAAATGAGTAAAATCATTATGTTCATCTAAAGTGACCTGCCAGGTAAGTACGCTTCTGTATATAATCTTTGTTCATAATATAAATATGCCATAGATTATATGTAGTTAATAATAAGATATAACGTAGGAATTAAGATTTGTACAGCTGATTTTTCACAAAAAACGACGCTATGAAAATTTTCCAAATGTTATTATTATTACTATTCATATCTGCTCACTAAACATAGGTTGTTTCATGTCTTCTCAAGCCATTTCAAGGCAGGGTTTCTATTCTGAATGGAGTTTGAAGATTTTGAAAACACGGAAATTCTAAATAAAATGTTTTCATTTAATTGTGTCATATCGTCGCTGAAAAGGCAAAAGGGTTTAAACCACACTTTGGTCAAAAATGATTTAAGCATGCAGTTTTGATCAGGTTTTTTTTTGCGCCGAAAGCTCTGACTCTCGTTGGATTCTGAAGACTTTTGTGGCCCTTCAGCCATCTAAAATATATTTACCATTTGGGAGAAGGCTTGACTCAAGTGACACAAGTTTGGAACCTTTTTGTCGCTTTAGGTAACTCAGTGAGAGGCATTGAGTTAACTTTTTTTTCAATTCCAACCAGGTACTGAAGACTTATGAATTTTATTGTAAAACAAAAAAAAACTAAAGTGCTCTGGTGTTAACTTCCCAAAATGGCGTTTAAGCCCTTTTGCCTTTCCGGTAACGATATATACTTCATTACATCAACACATTTGTAATGCTCCAATTAATTGGGTTAGCTGTGAAAAATATACAAAACCCATAGACTAAACCCGTAAAACATTTTACTGTTTTTCATTAGCACTATTAAGATTTTATTTAAAATCTGATTGAGCCCTGGGCCTATGCTGTGTTACGCCCCTACTTGCACGGTGTGTTCGCAGCAACGATGACGGGCGCAATACTCCGCAGCGCATGATAGTTGCACTCACAGCGCTGTTCACTTTCAACACGCGGACTCCGAGTTCGACTCATTCCGCGAGACAATGGCCTCATGATGCTTAGTAAAAATACTATAATAATAGTAGACAGGTATCATCAGTGTTGATGACTCAGAAAATAAGATTTCATCCCGGGAAACAATGCCAAATGAAAACAGTCAATTGAATTGTTGCGCGATGCACTTTACAGTCGACTGTTAAATTACACAAGCATAAATTTTAAATCTCAAACTCTCTTCAATATATTTTCCTCTTCTTTCCTTAACACTAGGTTTATGGACATTTTTTATATACCTATTTCTATGATATATAAAAACATGTCCGTTATATTTTTTCTGTTTCAAATTTACGTTGAAGATTATTGATATTATTTCAATTATTAACCTGTTAACCGGGAACTTCCGTTTTGAATTATGCAACATACAACGGGCGCAAACTCTTTAACTAGGACGTGTCAATCCGTCACGCCCGGAGGACGTAATTTCATATTATTTTTTTTATTATTTATGCTTAAAATAAATTAAAAGACTACGAAATATATATTTTTTCGTTTATTTATATATAAAGCACAAAGGTAAATACAAAATTAGTCCTCAGTATCTGAGATGATTCCGATGACGTACTCATATTACGTCTCCTTTTTCTACCTGCCGCGGCCGGTACATTGATTTTGTCATCGCTGATATCGGTTTCATTCATTTTGATGGATACCTTGAAAAATGTATTCTAAAATAAAAAAGTTAGAAATATAAAAAAATATAAGTCAATAATATAAAATACGAAAATAGGTAGGTAAGTGTAAGTACGTACCCGTCACTGCTCCAGTGTCACGTCCACTACTCTCAATAGCGAAATGATACTGATTCCCTCCGTGTCTTAAATTCACGTCGAGACATGTATGGATGACTAATACTTTTGTTGCTCGGAAATATACGTCCCGCCTATTCCAGGGCACAACTTATATTTCAAGGACGTATTCATATGTCCTACCCGTACCCGATACTGTTTACGTTTGACGTATTTATACGTCCCGCCCGGTTACCAGGTTAATATAAAAATAACAAGAATAAAAGCTTTAAATTCTAATTTAGTGCATTACATTTTAATAAGTTATTTTTGTTTGTGGGATTTTTTATTATTTCTTATCAAAGATATTGCCATCGGATCACTAAATGAAGCAGAAATATGACACGGTTATTCTAAATAGCCTAGTCTACTGAGGCAGAGTCTGCGATATGGTGATCAGTGTATCACCCACGATATGACTCCAACAAATAAACTAATGAATACTTATGAATAATCAATATCTCGAACCAAACTGCTAATAAAAACATACAATAAATAGACGTAATATCTATTAAGGCGTAATTATCATAAAGAGGTTGATTCCTAATGTCGATCATAAAACAGCAAAAAGGGAATAACACATTTGTAAAATACAAAAAATATCGACCATTATTTGTTTTTTTTTCATTTGAATTAAAATTGTGTAGACTTACCGAAGCTATGAATAGATGATTCTTCTGCTTAGTTTACAGGTGGTAATAGTACTGGTTGCTTAGCTTACCTGTTAAAAAGAGAAAAACAAAATTAAAAAAAATAAATCAAAAAAATGTTATAGCATCAGTGTTATTTGAGGTCTTAAGTATGACTGCCACTTTCAGCAATCAAACTGAGCGACCGCTAAGTGAAATGATAGAAAATTAACTAACTAACTAACCGAGTACGGACCGCCTTACAACTCTGTCTTGGCACACACTCCTTGTTTCGTTCACATGCATACATCGTCTCATACATACTCTTCTGTTATTCTGACTTTTCACTCGTCCCGACTCAAGTAGTTGATTCACTTGATCGTGTCATGTCTTCTTCGGGCGTCTCCGACTTCTTCAATTCACTTTGGAGTCAAATATTATTTTCACACTCCTTTCTTCGTTCATTCGTTCTACACGCCCAAACCATAAAAGCATCCCTTTCTTGATCTTATTCATTACACTTACATCAGCCTTGCATTCTATCCGGATGTCCACATTTTTAACACGGTCATACATGGTTTTATTGCACACACGCCTCAAGGATCTCATTTCTAGATATAAAATTAATTAGCCTATATTTTATTCAGTGCCGATTGTGAAAGCAGCTATTAAATACGTCATTACATTCTAAAACTGAACTAAAAATAGCCACAATCGTGTCAAACCTCCAATAAGGTAAATATTACAAAAAACAAAATTACATTATTTTGAAAGAAACCTAAAAAGGGAATAATTTTAATGAGTTGACCGTTGAAAAGAGATTAATCACTCATATATATCGTATATGTATAACACATCAATTCAACAGTCGTTGTTTTCATCGCGAGAACTGCATAGAAATAAAACTAAAATATATCCGCTAAGATTATATTCATAGACAAAGATTAAAAACAAACGCGTGCTTGTATTCTATATTCAAAAAATTTAAAAAAAAACACAGAAAAAAAAAAAGTGAGCGTAGTAAAAACATAAAAAGTGTCATGTCAATGTCAACGCTCGGCCCAATTTCAACAACGCCGGTCATTTAGAGTTGTTGGTTGTGTTGTAGACAACGATCAACGAAATATATAGAAGATGCGTTTAGGGGCTACCAACATTTCAGGGTTAAATTACGTTAGAATTTGAAAAATTATTTCGGGAAGGCAAAAGGGCTGAAGCGCGATTTTCTGAAGTTTACATCAGAGCACTTTAAAGTTTTTTTTTTGTTTTATTTATTTATAAATTAACGGACTAAAGTCCAATCACAAAAAATAAAACACGAAATGGAAAAAAGAGCAACAGAGAAGGAATAGCACATACATAATAATAAATGTAGCGATGACAAAAATAAGGCAAAATAAACATAAGAGAGAACATTCAAGCCATGGTCTAGTCAGTAAATTTGGTAGAGTCGTAAAGAATGACGAAAATCATTTAGACTGCTACCAAAAATTTCAAGAACATGGCTTGAGTTAACAAGTCTTGACATTCTGGACATTGGAGAATTATACCCATAATTAGTGTTGTGATGATTGAAGAACCGCAATTCATTGTTTCTGAGTCTACGGCAAGGAATGTTGAACTGGATAAGTTGCAAAAGAGAAGGTGAGTCAATAAAACAATTAATAGTTTTACAGTAAAATTCAGGAGTCTTCAGTACCTGATTGGATTTTAAAAAAAAAATAAAAATAATAACTACGGTGACTCGATGCTATCACTGAGTTACCTAAAGCGACGAAAAGTTAAAAAAAACCCAAGCTTAGGTCGCTTAAGTCAAGCTTTCTCCCACATGGTAAATATATTTTAGATGACTGAAGGGCCACAAAAGTCTTCAAAATCCAACGAGAGTCAGAGCTTTCGATGCAGAAAAAAAACTTATCAGAATTGCATATTTAACTCATTTTTGTGCAAAGTGTCCCTTAAGCCCTTTTGCCCTTCCAGCGACGATTTAGTAAAAAAACGGTATTTCTATAACCAGAAATTTAAACTCCGGAAAATATCGCAATCTGTAACGAAACCTTCTGAAAAATCGTAATTCGGAACGGCATTCCGGAATCTCTACTGAAATATCGTAATCTGGAACGGAATTCCGGAATCTCAAGAAGAAAAATACGCACTTTGAATGCAATGTACAAATCATTTGTCAATTTTTTTTAACATTGGGGCCTTATATTGACACAACTGTTTTCCTCGGTCTTCATCCTATAAAACACTATTTCAAGCTAATGATAAGAATCCAAGTATGAAAAAAAGGTCAATTTTCAGAAGGTGCATTAAAAAAACCGGAACACAGTTCCGGAATTTTTTTCTAGTGCTAAGTGATCCAAAATCTCAAACATAAAGCGCCATAGAGGTGATATTTCACAAAAATAACGCCATAAAAATTACCCAAGTATTATGTACAATAAAGAAAAACGTTGAATACTATACAAATAGTAAATAGAAAGTGATTAATAAAACAAAGAAAATGGGCATAATGTCAAATTTGTGGAGGAAAATAATAAACAAAATGCAATCGTTGATCTTCATCCAATACGACTTTACATCACAGTTATGTAATCCAAGGTAATGCCAAGTTTTCCTCCGATGGATAATTAAAACATAATTAGTACATTATTTAACACAGAAACCTATATTTTCGACCAAGATAAAAGTTTTTGAAAGTTTTTAGAGCAGACCGAGAAAGAATTTAGATTAAATTATTCATTTTTTAGAGTGATTTCAAATTTATTTATTGAAAGGATTAAATAATACATATATGTATATATATTTTAATGAGGTTATTGCTGTGAAAAACAACGGCTATTAGAATATCGCATACTTAGTAGACTACAGCAGTAATTCACAATAATTATCAGAAGAGTTAGAACACTGTCATAAAATCATTATTAATAAAATTTGAGAAATCAGGGGACTTTAACAATCTTCAAATAATGTTGAAATAGAAAACAAAAAGATTAACCGCCAAGAAGTGCGTGATTTATAAAAATGACGCTTGATAAATTGGTTGGGGTGGCAGAAATGGTAGACGCCACGCCCGGATAGTGTGGAGGTTTCGGGTGCGATTCACAGTCATAACCTCATCTTTTTATCTTCGGTGTCATTTTTGTATTTTTTATATTCATTAAAGATTGTTAATACTCTTTCAGTAATCAATGTGAGGCATGGAACTGACAGAGGAAGGATGAAAGTAGACTGAATGATGTAGAAACGAAATCCCTGAGGCGTATGTGGGTAAAACCATGTATGACCGTGTTAAAAATGTGGATATCCGGAAAGAATGCAAGGCTGATGTAAAGGTAATGAATAGAATCAAGAAAGGGACGCTTAGATGGTTTGGGTATGTAGAGTGAATGAAGAAAGGAGATATCCGTAAAGAATCCGAGGCTGATGCAAGCGTAATTAATAGGATTAAGAAAGGAACAGTTAGATGGTTTGGGCATATAGAGCGGATAAACAAAGCGATGAGTGTGAAAAGAATATATGACGCGAAAGCGAATGGAAGAAGAAGTCGGGGACACCCGAGGAGTTACGAATCTATATCCTCGTATGATCAGGTGTTACAGACATCGGGAACATCGATGTTCGAATCTCTCCATCGACCCCTTGGAATAACAATATTCCATCTGACACCGCATTATGCGATAATAATCTCTAAACTAGCTTCCTATAGAGCCCATTATCGCACGACATTGCTAGATGGAACCATGTTATTCCAAGGGGTGCCATAGGGCGCAGGACCGCGAGAAACGGAGGAACAAACAGGGCAATTAGAGTGGTTTTTTTTTGTGACTGCGATTTTGTCACTCGATACCGATCCGAAAAAAATTGACTGTTGACTAGTCGGTCGATCCCGAGCAGTATTTGGCCATTACTTAACAGGACAACAGCTGTCGCCTCCGACGCCGAGAGTGGGCTAGTGATTCGCCAGTGTAACGTTGTGCATGTGGTCTGACTGACCCCGATCCGTCAATCCGCCGAAACGTTTCTTCCTGATTTAAACCTTACGTGTGTCGGTTTATTTTCCGAACGCCCTGATTAAAATATTTTTTTGGCACTTGGCGAAATCAGAATTTTCGCGTGCGGTAGTCGGGCCTGGGCAGATATGATTGTCACAGATTTCCGTCTTAATATTTGCCGTTTCGCGGAATAATTTCGTATTTTATGTTCCAACATAATCGAAGCACTTTAAAAATACCCAATCTGCACAGATGATGGACACTGCAAACCAGTCTGAACCGTTTTTTTTTTTTTTTACGTGAATACCGCACAAGAGTCTCAACTGCTCCCAACCGTCTAGAGCCAGGCATCCTGGCATCCCCAAATAGGGTATGTTGTGAGGCTGAAGGTAGTGGGGAGGGGAAGGAGATTGGGAAGAGGAAGGTTGGGAAGTACCTGGCTATTCAAATCGGGTCACCAAACACGGCTAAAGCCATTTCGAGCAACGTTTCGATTCTGAATGGTGGTCTTTCACCAGGGCGATACTTAGAGTTTAGGAAGATACTCAAGAAGTTTGCTCAAGGAGGAGGAATTGTAAAACGTTCTAAGGCATGATGGCCTCCGTTGTCAAGTGGCAAGACGCTCGACTACGGATCCAAAGGTCGCGGGTTCAAACCCGGCGTCCGCAAATAAAATTTATTATTAAATATTTAAATAATATTAATGATCTAAACACACAAATATGAAACAGAAAAAAGTCAAAAACTAAAAGAACAATGGTCATGACCGAGGCTCGAACTCGGAACCTCTACTCTATCCGAGAGTGATGTGTCTAGGTCATGACCATTGTTCTTTTTAATTTCTGTTTTTTTTTTCCGTTTCATATTTGTGTTTTAAGTTATTAATATTATTTAATAATAAAGAAGCATTATTTTTTTAAAGTTAATTCCAATTTTATTCAATTAATAAGAGTCGAAACAAATTTAATTCATTTAAAAAAATATTTAGTATATTTGCCGCACGTTTCAGAGTGGTAGATACTCTAAGAATTGTCCTGGTGAAAGACCACCATTCAGAATCGAAACATAGCTTGAAATGGCTTTAGCCGTGTTTGGTGACCAGATCTGAATAGCCAGGTAAATCCCAACCTTCCTCTTCCCCATATCCTCCCCTTTCCTACTACCTGTACCCTATCAACATACCCCATTTGGGGATGCCATGGTCCCACTGGCTCTAGACGGTTGTGAGCAGTTGGGACTCTTTTGCGGTATTCATTTTAAATATTTTATTAAAGAATTGATTTTTACTAACACTAAGAAAGTTAATATTCGACAGTAGTAAACTTAGGTAACTCGAGTTGGTTAGCAATGCTAGAGATTACTTGTTACTACATTTTGGAATACTTGTAGCATAATCGAAGCATTTTGAAAATACCTTCTATAATAAGACACTGGAAACCAGTCTGAAAGGTTTGCTATCAAATATCAGTGTTTTTAAATGCAGTGCCATAGCCCGATAATGATCACATGCTTGGATGACCATTGGCCACATGTTTCGCCCCTTCGACCGCCAGCCCGGGAACCGGAAGGGGGCGGGGGAGTGCCGATCTCGACCGACTGTTCCCGAACGCGAGCGATGTTTTCAACAAATGTTTTTTTTACTGAGAGAGGCGGCCTTTTTTGTGAATTCAATACAATCGTCATTACAATATTTTTTATTTGTTCGTTAGTTCTTCTTTTTGCCTGCGCATTTAACCTGTTAGATATGTCGTGGCGCTTTCGCAGCTGCCTGACGTGTTTTAGTCTTTCTTGTTATTTTTCGCCAAATAAGTAGGATATTTAACAAATTACTTCTTTAAAATTCCTGTACTGTATGACAAATTCAGAAAGTCCATTTTTTTAATTTCGCTCTCATGCCCTAAATAGGAAAAAAAAAAAATAATAATAATCATAATTTTAAGTTAATAATTGTGTCTATCTGATGGGACCTGCCAGGTAAGTATGTTCCTGTATATTTTCTTATTTAAACTAGGAATTAATATGTGATGATAGAAAGTAAGATCTGTACAGCGCCCTTGAGGTGATTTTTCACAAAAACGGCGCTATACAAATCGTCCAAATATTATTATTATTATTGGCTAAAGGAAGAGAAAATGTAACACGTCCTAAGATCTCGAAAGTCAACCAGGGTGGTGTCATTTAATATTTACAAAGATCCTAATACCGGGAAACATTAAAAAAATCTTCAATCACAAAGAAAAAAATAAATATATCGTAGCATCATAGAGCAGACTTGAATTATTTATGACCTAGCTCTCTTTCTGTATATTTGTACGAAACCGCAGCAGTCTATCGGGCGGCGTTTACATTTATTTCACGGTACGATAATACATGTATAGATAAACAGACGTCGGGGTCGGGGTATCGGGGTGTGCGGAAATCAACCGGGTACAGTAGACTGAGTAAACGTTACAGGAGTGATACAGCGGAGAGTGGAAGCAAGGCGGGCTATTTCCGTACGAGCAAATGTGGGGCTTTGGGACACCGACACACAGTGGCCAATACTCAATATAATAATAATATTTGGACGATTTGTATAGAGCCGTTCTTGTGAAAAATCACCTCAAGGGTACAGATCTCATCTTCTATTAATACATATTAATTCCTAGTTTAAATAAGAAAATATAAGGGAACATGGGTTTGGGCATGTAGAGCGAATGAACGAAGAAAGGAGTGTGAAAAGAATATACGATGCGAAAGTGAATGGAAGAAGAAGTCGAGGACGCCCGAGAAAGACATGGCACGATCAAGTAAATCAAATACTTGAATCGGGTCATGTGAAGAGTCAGAATAACAGAAGAGTATGTATGAGACGATGTATGAATGTAAATGAAGCAAGGAGTGTGTGCCAAGACAGAGTTATATGGCGGTCCGTCCTCTCTGCCTACCCCTGCGGGGAAACGGCGTGATGGTTAGTTAGTTAGTTAGTTACAGGAACATACTTACCTGGCAGGTCCTATCAGATAGACACACTTATTAACTTAAAATTATAATTATGTTTTTTTTTTTTCGATTTAGGGCATGGGAGCGAAATTAAAAAATGGACTTTCTGAATTTGTCGTACAGTACAGGATTTGGTTAAAATTTGTACATCTAAAGGTGATTCGTAGAGAGACAGATTATGTTGAGATTCTTTTAATGAATTTAAGGATGTGAGAGTCTGAAAGGTAAGTTTTCGTCGTATTATTTCGTCGAATATTTGAATTAAATTGATAGCTCGATTCAATTTAATATGTTTTTAACCATTTAAGCAGGTTTTAGAGCGAAATAATTTCTTCCCCCAAAAATCGATATAGACCACAGTGCGATGAGCATAAGATAGAGTCGACGCTCGGACCAAATTAGATTATTATTTATGAATAATTATACCATTTTTTATAGCGCCGTTTAGTTCAGAATTTCACCTCAAGGGCACTTTAAAATTGAAATTTTAACGGTGTGCTAAATCAATAATAATATGGTTTGTTTGATAATTCGTCACGTGAATTGAAACGGTAAAAGTCTAATTGTAGTAAGATTATTGATTTCACCGAAGCAAACACTGATAATCCACTAAGCTTTGCACATTGTAGACACAATTTGGTACAAGTTCACTTTTGCCAAAGCAACTTTACTAATTCCGCCTTTCGCAAAAAAAACCGAAGAAACTATGAAGGATACAAAAAGATGTATTGCAGCTACAAAGCGCACATACTATATGAGGTATTATGTAAACGGTACAATAAAGTCTACTGTATTTGTATGCAATTTGACACGTCGCCTGGCAGGCCGACAGATAAATTATTCGTCTTCTTGCAGAGTAATTGGCACAGACTATTGAAGCGGAGATCAGTGCCACAACGGAAACATTTCCGTGTCCGGGATATTTAAAGATACCTTCGCCTATTCACTTTTTCCATCTTATCCCCCCCCCCCCAGCCTCGGTGGGTGGGCTTAAATAAAAGCTTGATACTTGGTGAAACAACGTATGGAGAGAGAGCTAATTATATTTACCCAACCGATACAAAAAAAAAACTAACTAACCATCACGCCGTTTCAAACTACGGCATCACCAATAGGGGTTTGTTGTGAGGCTGAAGGTAGTGGGGAGGGAAAGAAGATGAGGAAGGTGAAGGTCGGGAAGTACCTGGCTATTCAGATCTGGTCACCAAACACGGGTTAAGCCATTTCAAGCAACGTTTCAATTCTGAATGGTGGTCTTTCACCAGGGCGATACTAATGAGTATATACCACTCTTCGACGTGCCGCAAATATACTATATTTTATTTAAGTCAATTAAATGTTATACGACACATATTAAATAAATAAAAGTTATTTGCGCATGCCGGGTTCGAACCCGCGACCTCTGGATTTGTAGTCGAGCGTCTTACCACTCCACTCCAGTAGATTCGCATTATATAAATAAATCTTAAGATCTTCAGCATCGTTTTCTTGCTAACGATTCATAATACTCTCTCGCGATAATTCTCAATTCGACGAAAATGAAATATAATCCGGGATTAATCTGAATCAAAATTTGTGTCAGGTCTTATTATGTTACTAATTGGCGTTTTAATTTCGAGTTCGACATAAATATAAATAACAGAGATCGCGATTTTCTCACTGGGTTAATGGCGATACTAAAATTCCGTTGACTTTAATCCCGCTAATAAGAGTATAACGAATGAAAACGATATTTTGAAATTCGATCTCGAGACACAAAGAGCAACTTGCATTTGAAACGAAAATTGCTTTCGTTTAAGGATTAAAGATTGACATTAAAAATGAAGTGATCAAAAAACCTGTGACTCAACAATTATAACGGGTTGCAGTGGTGGCATATAAGTCGCATAAACGTCAATGTTGGTCATTCAAACATATTAGAAAAGAGAAATTAGATTCGGCCTATCCAAAATAAGTATTTTTCCAAGAAATGAAAAAATAACTTTCTATAAGACCACGAATATTAGTTTTAATTTTTATGACCGATCGGTTAGCTTAAGCATCATCAGGGCACAACATTAAACAAAACAGAAAATACAAAGTGTGCGGTTATATAAAAAAAAAACAGAGGCAGAACACAAAATAAAATAAGAGAACAGTGAGAAAACAATAGAATAACATTTAAATTATAACAAAGGAACAGAGAGAAAGAGACAGATAAAATGAAAGAGACGAAACGTCAACTGAGAAGGTGATTAAAGAATAATGATAAATTTTATGAGTTTACAAGAAATATAATTAATGTTGGATTATTGGATTATCAAGAACATAACTATTAATTTTAATGGCTTTCTTTATTTCTAGTGCTTTTAAATTATTTATTCTGTTGCCATGACCATTTTTGTGAAGAATATGAGCATAATAAAAATATTTTTTCTAATATCAAACAAAAAGGAACAACATTTTTAAATTCATGTGGACCGAATAAGTCGCCAAATGTAATGAATACTTTTTTATTTTGCTGAATATATTATCTTATAGCATAAAGAGTACATAAAATACCTGTGTGTGCAGGCAGATGAAAGTAATTTACAAAAAAACGTCGAAATAGAGGTTTTGAGGGATACAATTTGAAGGGTCCTCCATTTATTACACCATGTTGGGTAGAACCTTCCCCTTAAGTAGGAGCTTTTGGTGTTAATAAAAAATATACAGGGTGTAACAGGGCGTATCCAAAAGACTGTAACAAGCAATTTCTGCGTTTATTTGGAGTACAAATGTCGGTATGCTCAACTGACTAGAAAGCTATAACGGTGCGTACGACGTGGTACGCACCGTCCCTTTCCCACAACGTGTCCGTGTTTGGAATTGTGCAGAGGGAGGGAGGTTATTGGCATGACGGAATGTAATATCAATATATAACCGTGAAGGGTAAATTTAGTTTATGAACAAGACCAAAACGTTACAGTTCTGGACTCCAGTTCCACAGGATCTTACGTGCCCATCTAAGCCTTTTCAAAAGAATATTGTACAATATTATTTTCATACAATGGGAATTTGTATCGCTAAGTAGCTTGTCATCAAGAGATTAGTTAAGCAATAGCATGTAAAACAATTATAAATTAAAATAATCATAACCACAGCACAATGATACAACAATATACATGGCCTGTTCAAAATACATATTCTTTGATCCATTTTTTTCAAAAGTAAAAAATTGAAGAACACACAAAAACGTTACTAACCTTTCCAGTTGTCAAAAACAAACCACTAATCCAAAATGGTAGATAATGCTAACATATGATAAACATATGTGTACCAACATAACAACAACAAAAAATCGATAATCGAATGTAAACAGCCCGCGAAAACTCAAAATTCACCTTTTCTTTTGAACAGGCCTCGTATACCATCGCCGGAAAGGCAAAAGGGGTGAAGCGCCATTTTGGGTTTTACATCAAGTTTACATCAGAGCACATTAAAGTTTTTTTGTTTTACAATAAAATTCTATAAGTACCCGGTTGAATTTTTTTTAAAGCTATCTTAATGCTCTTACCGTGTCAAGATGTGTCGTTTAAGTCAAGCCTTCTCTCAAATGAGAAATATATTTTATATGGCTGAAGAGCCACAAGAGTTCAGAATCAAACGAAAGTCAAGAGCTTTCGATGCAGAAATAAAACCTGATCAAAACTGCGTATTTAACTCATTTTTGACCAAAGTGTCGACCTTTTGCCATTCCAGCGACGATATGCATGTTTTGACCTATGCACACGAGTCGAGAAATATAAAAAAAAAAAAACAGTAGAAAAGTTTTGTAATATTAAAAACAGATTGCAATATAATAAAAGCAATTAAATATTTATTGAAACATCAGTACGTATCAAACAAAGAAAGATACTTCACGCCTGCTTAAAAGATAACACAAAAAAGCAAATCTATGGTATTAATACGCTAAGCCGTCTTCTGTAAATGATTAAAAAAATTACAATGCAAATTTTCGCTCATATGTAAAAAAAACTGAAATTTTATTCCGATTACGCTACTTTACGATTTACTGACTTTGTCCTTTTCGACGTGTGTGTAAAGACTAAACTGTTAACTAGTAACACACACAAGGTCACTTGGCTTAGCCAAGACGTTAAAATTGGTGAAAATTTCAACGCACTTTTCTGAAATTTCACCTAAGTGCGCAAAATGATTTGCGATTCGCAACGAATTCAAACCACCACCTCGGAAACAGAAAGTGAACTCACGACCACCAAACCGCAGAGGTCGAAATACCATAAAAATATATTTGCATCACATACATAAAAAAATAATATTTATAGACATTCGACGCAGAAACTAACGTCATAAAAACTTGCGGTTCTAGATATCTACGATAGATTCAAATGAAAATAAACGGTTTTATTATTTTAGCGTTGATTTGAAATACACAAAATCTTTCATTATTGGCAAGCTAGCCAAAGATATTAGTATTTTCGTAGAAAGCAATCACTTTATGGTTTGACATTTTAATAACTTTGTATTGGCATATTCATATTTTCATACTAAGCACCATCAGGGTACACAATTAAACTAAACAAAAAATACGTAGTGTGCGGTTATATATACATACAGAGAGAGAACAAAATATAAAATAAAATAACAGAACAATGAGAAAAATATAGAATGACATATAAATTATAATAAAGGAACAGAGAGAAAGATACAGATAATATGAATTGATGATGCTTAGGCTAAGCGAAACCGGTCGGTCATAAAAATTAAAATAATATCCGTGGTCTTATACATAGTTATTTTTTTCATTTCTTTAAAAGGTATTGAGAAGAAAAAAAACAATGTGTTCAATCTCGACAGTTTATCGCTAAGATCTTAACTTTTTCACAGCCCGCGACATCTGCAAATATTAAAATACCAATTATCTTTTATTTTATTCCGCATTTAGGTTTATAACGGAATGAATCTTATGCTCGACGGCTGATCACAATCAGATCAAAAGAAGGAAAGAGAGAGAGGGAGATCATCTAAACAGGGCCGAAAATCTACGTTTAACACGGAGTGTTTGAATGTCAAAAAATCAAAATGGCGCTGATCATCAATTCGATTGTCAATCAAATGTGACGGAAGTTGGATCAAGTAGAATAGCAAAATATTAAGCAGAGTATAAAAGGGTGCTTACGTTTAGCGCACGGTCCTTAAAAATAACAATGGAATATTTGGGTTGGATTACTCAAAGAGTGTAGAGAACCGTATTGATACATCGACCAACGACGAAGGGTAAAAATAAATACATCTAATTTAATATATTAGGTGTACAACTTTGCTTTCGCCGTTTTTTCCTAATTTTTTTTTTACGTGAATACCGCTCAAGAGTATCAACTGCTCCCGGTTCTAGGGCCAGTGAGACTATGGTATCCCCGAAAGGGTTTGTTGTGAGGCTAAAGGTAGGGGGGAGGGGAAGGTTGGAAAGTACCTGGCTATTCAGATCTGGTCACCAAACACGGCTAAAGCCATTTCAAGCAAAGTTTCAATTTTGAATGATGGTCTTTCACCATGGCGATAATAAGAGTATCCTACCACTCTGGAACGTGCCATTTTATTTTATATCAATTAAATGTGTTATGACACATATTAATTAGATTAATTTTATTTGCGCACGCCGGGTTCGAACCCGCGACCTCTGGATTCGTAGTCGAGCGTCTTACCATTCGACCATGGAGGCCGTTGAGGCTTTATTGTAAAAAAACTGGTTATACATTTATGATTCAAAGTATTGTCCATCGCTGGCCACTACTTTCTCCCATCTTTCGGACAGCGTGCGAATCCCGCGTTGAAAAAACTGGTCATCTTTTGAAACGATCCACGAATCAATCCATTTTTTACTTATTTTAAGTGCTGGTCAGCCAGGTCGTGTGCCATTGATCGAAACAAGTGATAATCAGAAGGAACAACGTCTGGAGAATACAGCGGGTCCCCACCCATTTCAATTTCCGAGTATGTCTTGACCACTTTCGGAACATGGGGTCGAGCATCGTCATTTAAAAACCTCCCCCGCAATGACGAAAATTTGGCTCGTAAACTGACATTTTCAATCGAGAATAACTTTACGATGGAGACGCAATTCGACTGATGTTTATATGAGGTTATGTTGACAGATGCCTACGTTTATGGCATGACGTCTATGTTATATTTATTTCGACCACTACTTACTGCTAAAGCCATCTATAGGAAAACAACGGAAGAAAAGTTGTATACTTAATATTTGGATCAACAAATGAATAGTTATCGTTTTGTTTAAATGACAAACCCACAATTAAACCAGACCTTAAATTTGTTTGAAGTGATAAATGTATTGCTATTTATATACAATTTACTATATATAGCAACTGAACGGTTATTTATTAAGCGGTTTTCACAGGTCAAAAGATGTTTTTTTTTATAAAAGCGTGATAATGTCGCCCTTTATTAAACCAGACTTTATTTGAACGAATGAATACAATGCTTATTTATTACACACCTGCCAGTGTAGAGTAATCAAATAAACGGTTGTTATTATTTTTAAAGGTTTTAAAAAAGCCAAATTGGAGACACGTCGACAGTCGGCAAGCGATTTAAATAAAATTACAAATAAATAAAATTAAAAAAAATCGTAAGAAGCAATCACATGGTGGGTTAGATATCATATTAATAATAAAAGAATACTTTGTTTGAAAACCGCAAAATTTATTATGATGAAGGTTAGGCAGTTATCATATGTGCCCCGACGAAGCTTGATCCAAGCGAAACCGGTTGGCCTTCATCATAATAAATTTTGTGGTTTTAACACAAAGTATTCTTTTGAATAGTAAATATGATTTCAAATGTAGAATAATGTCTGCTGAAATACATAATAGACAGGGATTTAAAAATATTATTTTTTAGATTCGATAATTTCAATTGACATCAGTTCTAAATTTGAAAAGTTCACACTCGTACGGACGTACGTACGTATTCACAAAGGAAACTATTTACATTTAATAAATCATTCCTCCCCTAGAGTATCTATTCCAAGTATAATATCTGGACATTTTTTCTTTGTATACATCTAATCACAATGTCGTTAACATCATATCAACCCGTGATATTATTATTTATTTAGGGAGCGAGGTGAGAGGTAGGAAGGTGGGTGAATGGGTGGGTTGGTTGGAATGAAAGGCAAACATCCGATCCGGGTTTAACGCACGCGCACTATCCTTCAGACGTATTTTCCAGGGGGAAGAATTAGGTTAATATTCTTTTACGAGAAAAGCAAGCCGCGTACCTGTCACATGATAATATACACAGAAAACCATCCCTGGGGGAAACAGTGGGGTGTAGTATAGCGTAGAGCATTATTATAGAAGATGTTTGTGTGAAGGCAGTGTTTGCGTGTCATTGTTTGTTTATCGGATACTGGGCAAAAATCTGTCAGTAAAGAAGAAAACATTACAATTTTATTTTTGGCTACTTAAAAAACAGATTCTTTGAAAGAAATTGCCACCTTTGCAACAGGTTCGCCTATAATATAAAACAATGCAATTTATTTTTATTTTTATAACAACTCCACATAGGAGACCTTGAGGGAAATAATTTTCCTCAGGACTTATGTCATCTTTGAGGAGGGATTTGTGAGGAGGGATATATGTATAATAAGAAGTGTTATTAAATAAACTTAAACTTATTTTGTTGAGCCAAAATAAATCGTATGCAATAATACGTTGGGACCAAAATTTGTGCACTGAGCAAAATAAAAAAATTACATTTATTTAATTTGCATGTACAGTTACGTGACGTAGAATGAAACAGAAGTTTTTTCATTCGAGATATGCGTTTACATAGCTCACGCAGCAGCAACATCAACATTCAGTATCACCCTGGTCAAAGACTTCTAATTCTAAGGTAAGAATGTAATGCGTTGCATATCTGATTATATTAATACCCTAATTTACGATTATTTCAGGAACTCGTAAAAATACCAAATTAATATTTTTATTCCGCAAACATACCGAGAATTATTATAATTTGAACTATAACTCAGATAATCTATTTGTGTGAAGCAGCAAAAACTCTTGAACAAAGAGTTCTGTCGTCATGAAATTTGCACAGCTTTTTGAGGAATTTCTTAGTCAACGCAGTAATTTATTGTAATTTACATCAATGAGCTATGGAGTTTTAAAAAACGTGAAAGAAAATAAGATTAGAAGAAAAAGTAATTTAAAAGACGAGTGTTGTTATCTCGGGCGAAACCGGGTGGCAAAGCTAGTTGTTAATAAAAAGGGTGCGGACCAGTAGATGCGTCATGAAATTTGCACAGCTTTTCGAGGGATTTCATCAGCGGATTTGGTCAGCGCAATACATTATTCTCAGTCCGCAATGTAGTTTCCACCAATGAGCTATGGAGTATTAATGACTCTTCATACAGCATCCCCAAAGATGACACAGGCTACGAGAGAAATTATTTGCGTCGAGGCCTCCTGTGTGAAGTTAATGTAAATGTATTCGTATACGTCTGTCTCGACACAGGAATCTCCTAGTGAGACAGACATGAACTAAACCCATGTTTTATATTTAAAAAAATAAATAAATAAAAAGAAAAAATAATCAAAAAATGTTAAAAAAAATAGAAAATAAGACTAAAATCAAGGAATAAAAAAAACGTGTGTTAAAATCTCGTGCGAAACCGGGTGGCAAAGCTAGTTGTTAATAATAAGGGTGCGGCCCGGCAGGCACTCAAACACACCTGGGCCCACCGCTGAGCGGCGTCGAGCAAGATTGCCCGGGGGCCGGATGTTAATCCCTACGCTACGCCACTGTCGAAATTAAGGCAACGGCGCGGCGCGGGAACAAGAAAATCGCATTTATTTTTTCCTTCGCGTGATTTGTCGCTGTTCCGAGAACCGCGGCGGTGTATCCCCGAAGGAGTACGCTGCTACGAGGAATTTTCAAAGCCGAGCTATAATGCGTAGAAATCGAACAAATATGAAGGCGACATGGCACCTAAAAACGAAGGCTTCGTATTTATTTCGATGACTCTGTAGCAAAAATATCAAATGTTTTCCAAGGATGCACTCAGGATGTAAGTAATTTATGATGATTTTTATAAGATTTTTTTAATTCTTTTCGACTATACCAAATCCTTGCTCAGACTTTGACTTAAATATTCTTTCAACTGTATATTTTTGTCATTTTTTCACTATGTACTATGTTAGCATTATCATCCATTATGGATTAGCGGTTTGTTTTTGACAACTGGAAAGGTTAGTCACGTTTGTGTGTGTTCTACGATTTTTTTACTTTTGAAAAAAATGGATCAAAGAATAAAATCCATGATTGGTTTTTCCACAACTCCAGGACGCTCATCGTCATTAACATTTTCTCGGCCTTCTTTAAAGCGCTTGTACCACTTATAAACACTTTTTTGAGACAAAGTATACTCGCCGAATGCCACAGTCAACATTTTAAGTGCGTTGGAGCACTTTATTCCATTTTTAACGCAAAATTTAATACATATTCTTTGATCCATTTTTTTCAAAAGTAAAAAATCGAAAAACACCCAAAAACGTGACTAACCTTTCCAGTTGTCAAAAACAAACCACTAATCCATAATGGCTGATGATGCTAACATATGATAAACATATGTGTACCAACATATCGAAAAACAAAAAATCGATAATCGAATGTACACAGTCCGCGAAAATTCAAAATTCACCTTTTCTTTTGAACAGGCTATGTATATATATATATAATTTTAGAATTGGATACGAAAAAGATTCAACTGTACATAATAACGGTGTTTTTGTATAGCGCAGTTTTGTGATGGTTCATTTCAAGTGGGCTTTAAACTAAATAACATAACCTAATAGTTACTAATGTTAATGTATTTTCTTTTTTTCTTACAGGTAAGAAATCGCTGCTATTTCCAAGTTTTCACGATAGAGAATATTAAAAAATCATCTCAGACGCTTCAAGTAAGTCATACAAAAAAATTTCAGGTAACTACTCCTAACATCACTGCATACTCTTTGAAAATTTTATTTTTATGTACGCCTCACTAGATTTCGTTTTTCTGTACTGTGTACAAACAGGGAAATTACTTCGCCATCTGGTAGGGCGACAATGTGAAGCGGGTTAGGGAAGACATTTTCTAACGCGAGTCTAGAAAAGTTAAAAGACGATAATAAGACAAATTCTCTTTACAAATGCGTGACATTTCACAGTCGGAGAAACGAGTCGTTCACATGTGCCGACATCAACTGTGAATGGGTATTCCGATATAAAATAGAATGAATAGTTTTTAAACATTATTAGTCGCCATGTTATCTTTTAAGAGGCTTTATAAAGATATTTTTATTTATATATTTAAGAGGCCGAGGAGCTTTTTTATTTCAGTCTGAAAGCGGCTTAAAATTAAGAGGTGTGTGACACCAATTTTGGTCATAAAATCACACTTTTTTTGACGACCTCCGTGGAGAAGCAGTTAAGATCTTCGACTACGAATCCAGAGGTCGCGGGGTTAAATCCCAGCGTGCACAATGACATTAAAAAAAAAACAATTTGTGTTATTTCGCAATTTGATGTAAAGTATTTTGCGGCACGTTCCCGAGTGGCGGAGTGGACCACCAGTCAGAATCGAAACCTTGCTTAAAATTATTTCTGTCGTGTTTAGTGACCAGGTCTGAATGGCCGGGTATCTCGCACCCATCCGCTTCCCCATCTCCCTCCCTCAAGCCTCAAAAATACCCCTCAATTGGGGATGCCATAGTCCAACTACCTCCGAACAGTCCTGCTTGGAAAAAAATCTTTTGACAGTATTTAAAATTTGATAAATTTGACCGGTCAGTAAGGTCTGGGCGACGCGGGTTCAATTCCTCAAGTCCTCCATCATTGCACAAGCAACATCTTCCGTTTTTTATGATGGCAGTAGGTTTTTTTCAAATATTGTCAGGTTATTCGTAACCCGGGAATGTTGATCTTTCTTTAAAAAAAATATATATATTTTTATATTGAATACTGCCCAAGAGTCCCAACTGGTCCCAACCGTCTAGATCCAATGAGACTACGGCATCTCCTAATGGAGTGTGTTGTGAGGCTGCAGTTAGTGGGGAGTGCAAGGAGATGGGGAAGAGGAAGGTTGGGAATTACCTGGCTACTCAGATCTGGTCACAAAACATTGCTGAAACCATTTTAAGCAACGTTTAGATTCTTGGTGGTTTTTCACCAGGGTGATACTAAACAATTTTTATTTTATTTTTATATGAATACCGCACAAGAGTCTCAACTGCGCCCAACCGTCTAGAGCCAGTGAGAAACACGGCTAAAGCCATTTCAACCAATATTTCGATTTTGAATGGTGGTCTTTTACCAGGGCGTTACTTAGATTATCTACCGACTATAAGAAAGTATCTTCCGCATGTGTAGAATCGATGAAAAACGGACGCTCTTTAAAGTATTTTTGTTATTTTTTAAATTTATTCAACTCTAAGTGTGCCCGGGGGTTCAGAAATTTGTCGCAACGCAAATGTCATTAGAGAATAAATATCTACATAATGAACTAGACACCTGCACGATAAACCTCATTGCCTTTTGCATAGGGAAATGCGTCAAGTTATAAATGGCTACATAAAATAAAAATTAAATGGTTTCTTGACACGGGGGATTACTGCGAAGCGGAAAATATTATGACAATGATTGGACTAAACGACAACGTGAACACAGGAAATCACTAAAAATGTCTATTAATCATTTGCGTGTTGTGACAATAACATCATTATTGAAACAATTATATATATTTAAATATTACGACGAGACGCGAAAGGCGCCAGTAATCATTATTGATTGTTCGATTTGAAACAATGATTAAACAATGACATTTCAATATTTTTGCGGCCACCGTGGTCGAGTGGCTAAGATCCTCGACTACAAATTCAGAGGTCACGGGTTCAAATAAACGTTATTTTATTAATTTGTGTTATTTCACAAATAATTAATTTTGAATAACAATGTGTATATTTGCGGTACGTTCCAGAGTGGTAGATACTCTCAGTACCGTTCTTGGGAAATGCCACCATTCAGAATTGAAACGTTGCTTGAAATGGCTTTAGCCGTGTTTGGTGACCGAATCTGAATAGCTAGATAATTTCAAATCTTCCTCTTTCTCATTTTATTCTACCTTCACCCTTACAATATACCCTGATTGGGGATGCCATAGTCCCACTGGCTTCAGACAGTTAAGACTCTTGTGCGGTAATCACATAAAAAAAAATCTATAAGCAACATACTACTTATTATAAGAGTTCCTTTGTCTGTATTACAAACTGATACTACACCGCCACATAGTAAGGCAACGTTGTGAGGCGGATTAAGGAAGGGGCTATAAAAAGAGATTGAGGATTGAATGAATGAGGAAAGCCAACTTGTGGTTAGTGAAACGATCACAAAACTTTTAAGCTTTTCCCATCGCTAAACTGAACCCTTATGTAGCCTTCACTTAAACGCATCTACTACAAATTTACAATAAAAATACAAGCAATTATGCAAATCACGTCATTTTCCTCGCATAATGCAATAAAATAGAATATTTAAATAACGAATTGCTTTACGCTATGCAATAAATTCTTTCTACGTCCGAGAAGTATTCCTGTACCGCCCTATTTGGTACGGCTGACCCTGACAATTTCTTTATAATGTGAAAAGATCAGAGATGTTCTACGCTGCACTTGATCAGATCGATAAATAATGCATCGATCGGGTATTTATGGTAATATTGATAGCCGGTAAGCAATAATTATGTTTCTGATAGAAAAGATAACGGAGGAAGCTATAAAACCACTTCAAATCCGATAGAAAGTTGATAAGTCAACACACGTTACATTATCGATCGTAGACCATCGGTTAAATGCTTAGAGTACATAGAATGGTACCTATCCAACACAGTGTAGTCAGTTTTTGATGATTTTTACCGGACTCAGCAGACCTGGGCGTGGTTAAGACCAAAACTAGGTATTTATACATCCATTCATAGAACATATCGACATAATCTTTTTGTTCATTCGTATAACCACTTTTTCACAGTATTGTTATCAACAAAAAATTAGCATATAACCTAAAAAATCGTTTAGTTGTGTCAAGTTTAGTGGCATAATAAAAGATGTGGGCGGAGTCCCGCGGTGACCCAGGAGACCAAGATCATCGTTACAGTACATAGAAGCGGTGAATTATATTTGTTGTCTCTTTTTATCTCATGGTGTACGACGTTGAAAAACCGAAGAAAGTATTTATCGCAAGTTTGTATAGGTTGGGTAAAAATAATTAGCTCTCCCTCCATATATTGTTATTTCAAGGTTAAATGTATTTTCAAAACTATGGCGTCACGGCTTCCATCACTTGCTTAGCAACATTTTTCGCTTCGAATAATTCAGATCACATCGGGTAAATCATCTACAAATAAACATTAATATTATGTAAAAAGACCACACACTCGATTTACTCGAAATGCTATCAAAGATTTACTCCAAAATCCTATTATCTTTACTACATTTAAATAACGGAGTTTTAGGTACATTGTGACAAGAATCTTTAACATTCTTCCAGAAAATTTAAAACCAAGTGAAACATTAAAAAATTTCAACCATAATAAAAAAAATTGTAAATTCAAACATTGCTCGTGTACGACAAACAGAGACAGGGCTGAAGCGCCATTTTGGGAATTTTACACCAGGGCACTTAAAAGTTTTGTTTTAAAATAATAAAAGTTAAGTTTTCAGTACTTAGTTGAATTTTGAAAAAAAAAGTTAACTGAATGCTCTCACTGAGTTATCTGAAGCGACAAAAAGGTAAAAAAAAAGTTCTAAACTTGTGTCGCTTGAGTCAGACCATCTCCCAAATGGCAAATATATTTTAGATAGCTGAAGGGCCACAAAAGTCTTCAGAATCAAACGAGAGTCAGAGCCTTCGACTCAGAATAAAACACTGATCAAAACTGCATATTTAACGCATTTTTGACCAAAGTGTCGCTTCGGCCCTTTTGACTATATAATGATCAGATCGTAATAGCCAGATACTTCTCCCGACTTAACTATGTCTTTCTCCTCGGTGATTTTCCTCCCGCCTCACGAAATTCCCCTTTTGGGAGTGACATTGCTAAACAGATGTATTTTTAAAGCAATTTAACTATACGAAGGCTATTGTCTACGTTTTTATAGCGCCCTTGAGGTGATATTTCGCAAACATGAATTTAATATATAAAAAAGGTTTAATATGCTCTACGCCACCCTTGTCTGGAATACGGTGCTCTAGGGTAGGGATTTTCCACTTTAAATCATATGAAGCAATTATCTTTAATCCAAAAGGGTATTAACAAAAACCACCCTAAAAGCTCCGATAAGAACGTCAATTAAATAAATTTGGGTTGTTTTTTTTCAATGAGATTATGAACATATACCCAAATTCAAAACTGCTTTTGGACAAAGGAACTATAAATACCTTATTATCTATGAATCGCTTCCACCAGCAATAAAAAAATGAACAATGGAAAATATTGAAAAACAATACAAATAAAAAACTGGCTTAAATAAATCAAAGACGAGAAATAATATGAACAAAAAAACTTCATAGGAGTTTAAAACATAAAAAAACGTTGTATTAAATTTAAACCTAGTCCGCATCAGTGGCTTAGTTCTAGTGGAGAGGACTAAGCCAAACATAATGAATTATGTTTTAAACTTAACAATTGATTATTATGTAAAAAATAAATATATTATAGTAAAACCATATTTTAAAAAATTGGTGTTTAAACTTAAATTAAAAATTATGAGGAGCTCCGTAGCGTGTAAGTCTACTCATTACATTAATAATTGGTAGGTTTCAGTATCGAATCCCGTCACATCGTAATAATACTAATAGTTGATAGTTAAGTTGTATGAACGTTACATAAATAGTTTAATAGCTGCTGTCAAATAAATGAGATCATGACAAATAAATCCTAAGAGCAATAATATACAAGAGAAAGCGCTGCTGTAGTCAGTTTTGATAAGCTTTGCCGGACTCTGTTAGAACTGGGCGTGGCTAGGATTAGGGCTAGGGTATTTATACATTCGTTCATAGCACATGTCACCAATTTTTCATAGTATTGTTTTAATTTTTTTTTTAAACGGTTTATGTCAATTTTATGTCGAATATCAAAACGTGTGGGCGGAGTCAACGGAGACGCGGGACACGAAGAACATTCTAACAATACTTGAAAGCGGTGTGATAATTTGGGAAAAATTGTTGTCTCTTTCTTTCTCATGGTGTACGACGTAAAAACCCGAAGAAAGTGATTTATCCCAAATTGGTATAGGTTGGGTAAAAAGAATTAGGTCTTTCTGCATATATTGTTACTTCAAGAATAAATCATTATGGCATCTATCTATGGATCCGTTGCAACCTTGCAGAGTGGTAGATATTCTCAGTATCGCCCTGGTGAAAGACTATCATTTAGAATCGAAACGTTGCTTTAAATGACTCTAGCCGTGTTTGGTCACCAGATCTGAATAGCCAGGTACTTTTCAACCTTTCTCTTCCCCATCTCCTTCCCCTCCACACTACTTTCATGTTGCGAGGTTGAAGGTAGCGGAGAGTTAAAGGAGATTGGGAAGAGTAAGGTCGGTAATTACTTGGCTATTCAGATCTGGTCACCAAACACGGCTAAAGCCATTTCAAGCAACGATTCAATTATTATATGAATTCATACGTTTCAACTGGATTTTGAGACCCTTAGCTTCTAGTAAATTGTTTTTTTTTTTAAATCTGTTGATGTACACGCACTGTTATACCCATATCTGAACCTTTTTCCATCACGATTTATGATCATGATTTTAGATTTAAGATTTGTTTACATATATAATATTTTCTCTCTATTCGTCAGTCTTATTAGCTTAATTAATTTGATAAGAAGCGCACTTGAAGTGAAATATCATAAAACTGCGCTATATATTCGACGGCCTCCATGGTCGAGTGGTAAGACGCTCGACTTCGAATCCAAAGGTCGCGGGTTCAAACCCGGCGTGCGCCAATAACTTTTATTTAATTAATACGTGTCATAACACATTTAATTCATACGAAAAAATTAAAAGTATATTTGCGGCACGTTCCAGAGTGGTAGATACTCTAAGTATCGCCCTGGTGAAAGACCACCATTCAGAATCGAAAAGTTGCTTGAAATGGCTTTGGCCTTGTTTGGTGACCAGATCCGAATAGCCAGGTACATCCCAACCTTCCTCTTCCCAATCTCCTTTCCCTCCCCACTACCTTCAGCCTCACAACATACCCTATTTTGGGATGCTATAGTCTCACTGGCTCTAGACGGTTGGGAGCAGTTGAGACTCTTGTGCGGTATTCATATAAATAAGTTCACTGTTATTATTATTAATGGTAGTCTTTCATCAGGTATCTACCACTCTGCAGGTAGCAGTAAAATAAGTACCAGTCTAGTTAAGAAAAGTTATTACTTTCAGAGTTAATACTACAACATACTAATGCACTTTAATATCTCTCAGGTGGGTGGTGGTAGGTGGGTACTTCCTTCCAGCTACCAATGCAGCAATGATTGTCGGCCACAACTGCCAACTTTACACAGCCTTGAGTGAGTGGTAGCGATTTGCGTATTGTCTCACCTTAGGTTGGTTGGCCGGCGTCTCGGCTTTTTGCCTTCAGTCTCTTTGTTCTGGAGGCTTGATTTTCCACTACCTTAGTACGTACGTACCTGCCTACTGGAGTAACAAGTACAGAACTCGAAGCGAGAACGGACTGGTGATTAGCAGAAGCAACAAATGTTGATAATTAACATGATGTATATTTTAATATTGTAACTATTTTACGACCACTCGTGTTTTTTTCTTCGGCCCGGTTGACCAATATTTGATCAAACACTTAAACGGGACAAAAATCGACCGTAAACCGGGACCTCGGAGTGAGAATCTAATGGAGGGATAGCTAATTCGTTTTACCCAACCCATCCGAAATTGTAATAAATCACTTTCGCCGAGTTTTTACGTCGTACACTATGAGAGAAAAAGAGACAACAAATTTTTTGGACCACTTGAACGTATCGTAAGGACGATCTTACGGTCCTGGTTCACGGCGGGACTCCGCCCACATTTTTTATTATGCCACTAAACTTGACACAACTAAACGGTTTTTTAGGTTATATGCAATATTTTTGTTGATAAAAATACTGTGAAAAAGTGGCTATACGAATACACAAAAACATTATGTCGATGTGATATGAATGGATGTGTAAATACCGTAGCCTTAGTCTTAGCCACGCCCAGGTGCGTCGAGTCATGTTAAAATCATCAAAAACAAGTCCAAAACTGACTTCACTGCCTTGGATATATACTACTCTACCAACTCTATGACCGGGACCGTTCAAATTTAAACAATTCAATTTGGCGCTAATATTTGGCGCCGCTCAAATATGACGGAGTTTCAAATACCCCAGCCTTTGCGTGTTTTTTAAGCAAGAAGACGAAAGAAAAAACGTCGATTGTGCACATTTTACATTCAATGTCACGAGGTAATATATCATATCCGGAAATGTGACAAAAGCAGTAATTAAATATGCTCAAACGCCGCCATCGTCAGAGTAGATAATTCTATTTTCAATATAATATTTATGCCGTGAGCTGTTGCGCGTTCAAGTGGCTCGTTTGTGTTAGCATATTTGTTAGTGTTCAAGGCAGTGCTTTTACAAAACAATTCAATAGCAATCAGTGACACCTTTTTAAAATTTTATTTCAATAATGAAATACAAACATTCCTGGGTTGCGAATAAACTGACTAAGTAACTAACTAACCATCACGCCGTTTCCCCGCAGGGGTAGGTAGAAGAGACGGACCGCCGTATAACTCTGTCTTGGCACACACTTCTTGCTTCATTCGCATTCATACATCGTCTCATACATACTCTTCTGTTATTCTGACCCTTCACATGACCCGATTCAAGTATTTGATTTACTTGATCGTGCCATGTTTTTCTCGGGCGTCCTCGACTTCTTCTTCCATTCACTTTCGCATCATAAATTCTTTACACACTCCTTTCTTCGTTCATTCGCTCTACATGCCCATACCATCTAAGCGTCCCTTTCTTGGTTCTATTCATTACGCTCACATCAGCCTTGCATTCTTTCCAAATATCCACATTTTCAATACGGTCATACATGGTTTTACCGCACATTCGTCTCAAGGATCTCATTTCCACAGCATTCAGTCTACTTTCATCCTTCCTCTGCCAGTTCCATGAGGGTTGGTATAAGCACTCCATTGTGGACTGCTAGCTTCGCTTCTTTGAACAATTTCTTATTTGCGCCAACAGCTTTCAGACCTCCATTAATTGAGATTTCTGCATTCACAATACTAACCTGACAATATTTGAAAAAACTCCTACTACCATCATAATAAGCGGAAAATGTAGATCGTGCAATGATGGAAGACTTATCCAGCAGAAGAATTGAACTCACGACGCCCGGGCGGGAATCCTACGCGTTTGTCCACTCAGCTACCGACATTATAAATGAATCCGTTTTTCCTAGTGCCTACCCTGATCAAAAACTCTGTGCACGTCACTGCAAAAGGTGTATGTTCAAATTTGATTCTGAAGCCTGACAACGTCTCGGGACGGACTGGGCCCTGGTTGCCATAGAACGCAGAAATACAAATAAAGCAATTCTAAACGTGCCAATTTACGAGACGTTTATAATAAACCCTCTCTCCCGATTCTCAAGGCCTCGCCACCGAGTTCCTAGGCACCATGACTCAACACTTCGCTACGAGCAAAGCAACCAACTTGTCGACAATAATCAGACTTAATACCATCGGCAGATGGCGAATTTAACAGAATAGGAATCTGCCTGGTAACGATCTAACAAAGGTCCTAGCTTGGACAAACAATTACAATAATAGTCGGTGTAAGTACGCACAAATTATCGACGGTCGTGCCCGAAAGAGCCACGAAACATACATAATGTTTTTACAAGGTAATGTACCCCGTATGTCCGGGGTTACGACAGCTTTTTAAAGGCGTAAGGCGAGACGGAAAGACTGGTTAGTAATATTGGCAGAAAAGTGAATAAAGGAAATTCAATTGAGAGGACATCATAACGCACCGAAAACGGGGGATTAGCGCAATTCACATTTATTTGACGGCCTCCATGGTCGAGTGGTAAGACGCTCGACTACGAATCCAAAGGTCGCGGGTTCAAACCAATAACTTTTATTTAATTAATACGTGTCATAACACATTAAATTCATATGCAAATAATAAAAAGTATATTTGCGGCACGTTCCGTGATGGTAGATTCTATATTTGTGTGTTTAGATCATTAATATCATTGAAATATTGAATAATACATTTTATTTGCGGATGCCGGGTTTGAACCCGCGACCTTAAATCCGGATCCGTAGTCAAGCGTCTTGCCACTCGACAACCGAGGCCATCAGGCTTTAGAACGTTTTACAATTCCTCCTCCTTGAGCAAACTTCTTGAGTATCTTCCTATACTCTAAGTATCGCCCTGGTGAAAGACTACCATTCAGAATCGAAACGTTGCTTGAAATGGCTTTAGCCGTGTTTGGTGACCAGATCTGAATAGCCAGGTACTTCTCAACCTTCCTTTTCCCAATCTCCTTTCCCTCCCCACTACCTTCAGCCTCACAACATACCCTATTTGGGGATGCCATAGACTCACTGGCTCTAGACGGTCGGGAGCAGTTGAGACTCTTGTGCGGTATTCATATTAAAAAAATACTGATGAATCTGCGACAAAAATATCTAATACTCTCCGAGGGTGCACTCGCGATGTAAGTAATTTATATTTTAGATTGATGAAAACTATTATATTATAAATTTTAAATGATTTTTAAGCAAAAATAACGCAAGCGGTAAGGACCAGATTTTATATATTTTTATATTGAATGCCGCACAAGAGTCCAAACCGTCTAGGCCAGTGAGACTATGGCATCCCCAATCGGGGTATGTTGCGAGGCTGAAGGTAGTGGAGAGGGGAAGGAGACGGAGAAGAGGAAGGTCGGGAAGTACCTGGCTATTCAGATCTGGTCACAAGACGAGGCTAAAGCCATTAAATATTGCCATTAGCCAATAAATTAAAATGTAACCTAAAGCAGTCGAGGGCACCCACCACTTTCCTTAACCGTTTTAAGAAACAGATAGGTGCTTGTATCGGTTTTAACCTCATGACTACATATTTTAAGTGAAGCTACTATAAAATGATTCAAAACGCTTCCGACTGACCCTTTTGCAAACCCTACCCGATGCTCGTTACATCCGGCGTGCGACAAGCGTCATTATTAGTTTCGTCATTTTGGTACAGTGGGCCAGTTAACACGTCGAATCTGTGCTTAACGTCAGCGAGAATTTTTAATTCATTTTAACAAATACTTGATGAAATAAAATAAAAAATATTAACTTCACCTAACTGAAAATATATGGTTATGCATCGATTTTATCCGCAACCTAATAAAATATAAACGAATTCACGCAAGTCTCCGCCCATTTCTTTAAAGAATTCCTCTCAGCGATTTATTTCTAGAGTACTGAATAACTCTTAACTATCAAATGCGTTGATTTAGCGTTTAGGCGCAGCTTTCAATCGAGATTTACGATAAAAAAGCTCTACCTTAACAGGTCTAGTCGAATGTGCTACGTCACACGTCGATAGCATTGTATATCCGCTATTTGGTGAAATGCGTTAGAACTGCTCTACTAAGGAGAACTGAAATTCGTATGTGTAAAAATATTCCAATACACACCGTTCCAAAGAAATGTACAGATTTCGAAAAAAATCTATATTTTATTTTATCTTCGTTTATCTCAAAGTAATGGTTTATGGACATACAGTATCTCGGCTTTACTATGATAACGGGGAAGACAGTGGTAAAATGAAATGCTACTTTTGTTCGTGTACTGTTTGTTTTATTTCTAATTAAATGTAATGCTAACTGTCAGCCAAATAGGTTTTTAATTAGAGCTTTAAAAGGTTTTTTTACACAATATCACAACTAAACATTAGTAGTATATCGTCGCTGGAAAGGTAAAAGGATTTAAGGCTGATTCACACCAACGTCCGGATCCGCTCAGTGCCGATATTGTTCCGCAAGAGAGCTTATGGATATGGTATGAATATCAATCAAGGAGTATGTGTCAAGACAAAGTTGTATGGCAGTATATCCTTCTGCACACCCTTGTGATATTTAACTACTTATTTAGTTAAATAATTATTTTGAAGTGTAAAAATACTTACAACGCAGATTTTTTTTTTTAAACCATTTTTTATCACTAAATAATATTTTTATTAATTATTAAAAATATTATTTAATGATAAAAAAATGGTTTTTAATTAAAAAAAATCTGCGATGTTAGTATTTTTACAATTCAAAATAATTATTTAACTAACTAAGTAGTTAAATATCACAAGGGTGGGCAGAAGGATATACTGCCACACAACTTTGTCTTGAGACATACTCCTTGATCGATATTCATACCATATCAATAAGCTCTCATGAGGAACAATATCGGCACTGAGCGGATCCGTACGTTGGTGTGAATCAGCCTTTAAGCGACATTTGGTAAAAAAGATGAGTTGAACATGCAGTTTTGATCAGTTCTTTTTTCTGCACCGAATGCTCCGATTCTAGTTTGATTCTGAGGACTTTTGTAGCCCTTCAGCCATCTAAAATATATTTACCATTTGAGAAAAGGTTTGACACAAGCGATACAAGTTTGGGACTTTTTTAGCTTTTGTCGCTTCAGGTAACTTAGTGAGAGGATTGAGTTACCTTTTGTTTTCAAAATTCAACCAGGTACTGAAGAATTTTGAAAAAAACAAAAGTAAAGTGTTCTGGTGTAAACTTCCCAAAATGGCGCTTCAGCCCTTTTGCCTTTCCGGCGACGATATTATTTCCTTTTTAAAAAAATGTTTCTATGAATGTTATCTCAGTCACGGAGATTAAAAAAACTTTTATAGCGCTTTTCCCGAGCCTTTTTCCACGAGATACAAGAGAAAGAAACAAATGTAAAATAACTTCTATCTAATCAGCGGAAAGATATTTTTCTTATACAATTTAACTATCGATATGGGATACGAGGAAATAATATACCAACAAAGGCGCGTTGCAATCATACTAACTCTTTTCTCCATAATACGAGTCCATTATATGCCATATTATCGTATCTCAGAGATAGAGTTGAATTATTATGTGATGATTTTATAAGGACTTATCTACGATTAGATGCGATTTATGATTATTGTCTATTGATTGAGGATCACAGATAATAAACATCGCTGTCTATGGCACGAGGAAGTTGCATTTTGACATCATATGGCATGCGACAGACAGGTAAACAAGTTTTTTTATAACATGAAACCTTTTTAAACGATATAAACCGAGAACGCTAGTTTTTATTCACAGTTGATATCGATCAATGCAATGTAGAATGACATGCAATTTTAAAAATCTTTGTAAGTTTGAATTTATGGTTAACCGACATGGGAAGGAACGCCATATGTATTCGTACAAACTCCTTGACATTCATACATACTATTCTGTTATTGCGACTCTTGATACGACTGCATTATAATGACTTGATCGCGCCACATCTTCTTGTGAGCTTGCTTCTGGTGCGTTCTTAACTACTTATTTGTGCTTAATTTGGCATTTATTGGCATTATTCGTGTTAAGTGACCCGATTTGATTAGCCGGGTACTCTAAACCCTACTATATTCCAGACCTCTTACTAAAAATAAATAGGGGTTTTCCCCAAAAAATAAATGGGCGGAGACCTAATAATGGAACAAATTTTATGGCATTTGTTATGATGGTCAGTCTTCCCAGGCACTGCAGTACTTCCGGTATGTTCACCGAGGGGCGAGTTCCAGGATTTGCAGCCTGCATGAGAACCAGGGTGGTAGGAATGAGGGAAAGGATCAACAACTCAAAAAATGACCTTATCATGGAATCCCTCAGAGTAACAATATAAAGAGACCGTACTAATTTGTGACAAATCGTTGACAAACTCGCAAAATATAGTTTTCTCTTTATGCTCGGTTCTATACGCATATGAGAAAAAGAGACAAACAATTGTTGAAACCAATACACGATTTGGGGCGGGCTAAATACCATGTCCGCGATATTTGAACTGCACGAACTTCATTCACGTTTGGAGTGTCAGGCGAACGGACTGTCAAAAGTGCGTAAATAGTTAAAAACTTGAGTTATTTTTTGTCCGATATCTAGCAAAACATCATGGCCATATGTGCTATACTTGGTTGCTTCAATCGAAGTACAAAAGGACCAAAAACAAACAGTTTTCACACGTATGTACCATAAAAATCGTCTTTTTTAGTTAGATCTCAAATATTTAACATTCTAACCTACAAAACAACTAGTAACTTACACCAATATGTAATTAATCTTTGGACTATTCGTTCCAATATAATAAACTTCCGTTTGAAATGAGTTTTAGTGGATTCGTAATATTTTTAACTTAGAGATATTTACTAGCTGTCACATAAGAAACCATTACAAGGGGGAATCCCCATATTGTACGGCTTCTGAAAGCATCCCGGTCTCTTTCTTTCTCATGATACTAACGCTAAATTGTTGGCAAACAGATAAAGACAGAATAGTGTTTATCTCTTAGTTATATTTATAATTTCGGTTGCGTCCCAAGATTCAGGGCTATGCTAAAATTGGAATATTATTATTTATTTAATTATTTTTAGATTTCCAAAGGATGAAAAAAGACGAGAAAAATCTAATTTCTTTTTCTTTGATTTAACAAATATGTTAATATGAATTCATACGTTTCATCTGGATTTTTATACCCTTAGCTTCTAGTTAATTGTTTTTTTTAAATCTATTGATGTGCACATGCACTATTGTACCCATTTCTGAACCTGTTCTCTGATGATTTATGATAACGATATGCATCTAGATAGTTTTAATTTTGTATACATATTATATATTATTTTCTCCTTGTTAGTTAGAATTATTAGCTTAATTAATTAAGTATGAAGCGCACTTGACGTGAAATATCACAAAACTGTGCTATATAAGTTCACTGTTATTATTATCTGCATTCGAAATTTTCTTACAAAATAACGCGGGACGGAAAACATCCCTACAATACTTAAAAGCGGTGTCATGTTTTGTGAATTTTTTTGTGTCTCTTTCTCTCTCATGGTGTACGACGTAAAAACGCAGAGAAAGTGATTTATCGCAAATTTATATAGGTAAAAAAAAATTGATCTCTCTCCATATATTCTTACTCCAAGGTTAAGAAAATGATTTAACATCTGTTATCACCGTACATTTTTTTATTTTACTTTTGTTTGTAAACTATTTTGTTGATGGAACTGAAGTTCATTTTATAATATGTATTATAAAATGTTCTGTACTAATAATTTAATTCGTTTATATTTTTATCTATAAATAAGATTTTAATAATCTTATTGATTAATGTATATTTGAATAAACAAAAAAATATACAACATTCATTCTTTTTAATGATTTACAACTACCTACTCACAACAAAATACCTAATTTACTTAATTTGTGACAACCCTGTTAGTGATTTTACTCCGAGTTTAGGCCACACCCTTTGGTCATTGCTTGGTCAAAAAGTGCGGACAAAATTTCGCAAAGTTAGGTCTCTAGATATTGTTACTCTAAGTGGAATCCCGAATTCCAGCATAGAAGCGCATTGGAGTAAGATATTGGCCCTTTCAATCTGAACGGTACTTCCGAAACCGGTAGACATAATATTAAATAATAAAGTGGTTATAAACAAAGTGTATGTGTTCTATTTATAAATATGGCAAGCCACAAAGTAAATGCTTTTTACGAATATGTATTCTTTTTAACTAATTATTATGGACATATTGCTAGAATTTTTTTTCCGAGGAATATCTTGGGAAATAACTAATCCGTCGCATAGAAAAATAAAGTATGGCCCTTTTTTATAGTTAATACCGCACTAGAGTCCCAACTGCTGCTAACCGCCTAGAGCCAGTGAGACTATGGGATTCCTAATTGGGGTATGTTGTGAGGTCGAAGGTAATAGTTGAAGGTAATTCTGCATGGTGGTCTTTCACCAGGGCGATGCCACGAGTATCTTTCACTCTGGAACGTGCCGCGAATATACTATACGTTATTTTATATGAATTAAATGTGTTATGACACATGTTAATTAATATGGCATCCCCAATCGGAGAATGTTGTGAGGCTGAAGGTAGTGGGGAGGGAAATGAGATGGGGAAGAGGAAGGTTGAGAAGATTAGGAAGTACCTGGCTATTCAGATCTAGTCACCAAACACGGCTAAAGCCTTTTAAAGCAACGTTTCGATTCCGAATGGCGGTCTTTCACCAGGGCGATGCCATGAGTATCTTCCACTCCGGAACCTGCCGCAAATATACTTTTTATTATTTTGTATCAATCAAATGTGTTATGACACATATTAATTAAATGTTATTTTCGCACGCCGGGTTTGAACCCGCGACCTCTACATTCGTAGTTGAGCGTCCTACCACTCGACCACGCAGGCCGTCAAAGCCGTTAGCGCCTGTGCTATTGCCGAAAAACTATTTGGACATTATGGAGAAGGAAAAAATTACAGTAAGAATGATAAAGTCACTTTTTATTAATCTAAAATATAAATTACTTACACATCGAGTTTGTTTAAAATTCATCAGAATTAATTCAAACGTGAATCTCGGGCAAACGTCTCCCGAAGTATAAAACGATACTCGCGAAGTGTGCGATGACTTGTAACAAATAATTTCCATCAATTACATACACAGCCAAACAAATTGCTTTTACTTTCTGTCAAAAATTGTATTCTATAAATATTGTAATCGTAATTGTGACCATTGATTGAGTAATCGAAATTATAATCGTCAGGGTAAAAATCGATGTACCTAGCAGACAGACGGCCTCCATCGACGAGTGGTAAGACGCTCGACTAAGAATTCAAAGGTCGCGGGTTCAAACCCGGCGTGCGCCAATAACATTTAATTATTATTATTTTTTATATGAATACCGCACAAGAGTCTCAACTGCTCTCAACCGTCTAGAGCCAGTGAGACTATGGCATCCCCAAGTAGGATATGTTGTGAGGCTGAAGGTAGTGGGGAGGGGAAGGAGATCGGGAAGAGGAAGGTTGGGAAGTACCTGGCTATTCAGATCTGATCACCAAACACGGCTATAAAGCCATTTCAAGCAACGTTTCAATTCTGAATGGTGGTCTTTCACCAGGGCGATACTTAGAGTATCTACCACTCTGGAATATGATATATGGATATGTGTCATAACACATTTGATTCATACAAAATAATAAAAAGTGTATTTGCGGCACGTTCCAGAGTGGTAGATACTCTAAGTATCGCCCTGGTGAAAGACCATCATTCAGAATCGAAACGTTGATTGAAAGGGCTTTAGCCGTCTTTGGTGGCCAGATCTGAGTATCCAAGTACTCCCTAACCTTCTTCTTCCCCATCTCCTTCCCCTCCCCACTACCTTCAGCCTCACAACATACTCCGATTGGGGATGCCATAGTCTCACTGGCTCTAGACGGTCGAAAGCAGTTGGGACTCTTGTGCGGTATTCACTATAAAAATTAAAAAAGTGTGCTACTCTGTAGCACACTTTTTTTTTCCACACTACGAACCAAAAAATTAAGTACATTTTCATTCGTTCATGTTCTATTAAATTGCAAAAAAAAAAAAAACTTTTTACTAAAAATAGGTAAAGATTATACTTCTATCTGACTTTCTCTTCAGATAACTATTCTCGACTAATTTGTGCAGACGGGGACGTCACTACTGTAGATATTCGGGCTAACAGCACAAACAAAGTTAGTGTGTTATGTGTGAGCTCATGTATGAAATACTCGAAGTCAAATTTTAGTTCCACTTTATTGATTTTATTATATCTTAAGCGATACTCCAAGTATCGCCCTGGTGAAAGACCACCATTCAGAATCGAAACGTTGCTTGAAATTAAAAGGAGCAGTTGGGACACTTGTGCGGTATTCACTATTAAAAAAAAAACAACCAACGATGGAGATGATTATGAAATTGACGATAGTGTAAACCTCGATCATCTGCCCGATCCCACGGGGTCGAGGCTGTATGTTCATTCGTACACACCGTACAAGTCTTAACACGAGTCAATAAAATAAATGAAGTAGGTACAACGATGTGTGATATTATTTCAACGGTCTTTTCGTCTCGGCAAGGAGCATAAAGCCTGATTCACACCAACGTCCGGTTCCGCTCAGTGCCGATATTGTTCCGCAAGAAAACTTATTGATATGGTATGAATATCAATCAAGGAGTATGTGCCAAGACAAATTTGTGTGGCAGTATATCCTTCTGCCCACCCTTGTGATATTCAACTACTTATTTAGTTAAATAATTATTTCGAAGTGTAAAAATACTAACATCGCAGATTTTTTTTTATCAAAAACCATTTTTTTATCACTAAATAATATTTTTATTAATTATTAATTATTGAAAAAATTATTTAGTGATAAAAAAATGGTTAAAAAAAAAAATCTGCGTTGTAAGTATTTTTACACTTCAAAATAATTATTTAACTAAATAAGTAGTTAAATATCACAAGGGTGGGCAGAAGGATATACTGCCACACAAATTTGTCTTGGTACATACTCCTTGATTGATATTCATACCATATCAATAAGTTTTCTTGCGGAACAATATCGGCACTGAGCGGAACCGGACGTTGGTGTGAATCAGGCTTAAGTCGCATACAGCCAGTGTACACACAATGGCACTTAGGCCCCTCGATGCGAGGTCGGCTCGGGCCCCGGACGGAAGGCCGTCGATTCATTACTGCTTCTTGCATCGTCATTACTAAAATTATAATTAGCAAATATGAAATGAAAAGTATTTTGAAATTATCCATCACTCCGTGCGAGTTGAGGACGAAATCAATACCAGTTCACATTGAAAGTCGAAAAGCTGCAGGGGTGGCGTTATTTTCTAGCCAAGACAACAATGGCGACACGTTTTTGACGCTGTCACTGGCGAAAAAAACGCTGGGAGCTTTTTGACTAATAATAATAATATTTGGATAATTTGTATAGCGCCGTTTTTGTGAAAAATCACCTCAAGGGCGCTGTACAAGTCTTAATTTCTACATAATATTAATTCCTAGTTTATATAAATATACAGCAACATACTTACCTGGCAGGTCACTTCTAGCAGGACACAATCACCATATCATGATAATTTACAATTTAGCTGATTCTTACATATATTTTAATTTATTTTTATTTGTTTTTTTATTATTTTTTTATTATTATTTTTCATTTTTAGGGCAAGAGAGCAAATTTAAAATATGGTATATCAGAGGTATTTTTTAATTTTTCGTAGGGAGGAACAGGTAATGGTGAAAATCTTCTAATGAATTTAAGGAATGAGAGTTTGAAAAGTTGTCTTGGTTTGAACAGAAATTATATTGGGCTTGTTACATCTTGATTAAGGATATGATTTTCTGAAAAAATATGGGTTTTGAGTTTGGCAATGTGCACAGGATCTTAGGGTAATTTCCTGTTCACATTGGGAGGAAAAAAGCAACCAGCGTCTTTATCTAACCAATGATGACTGAATAAGGGAGCCCCTTTTGCTATAATTAGAAATACAAAAATAAGTCACATTTTTACCTATAAAAACTACAGCTTGCCTCGACTTAGTGTTAAAGGAAAGAATAATGAAAAATGTGCAATCAGAATAACGGTAGTAATTTTTTAATTTATTTTTTAAATATAGTCCAACTATTCCAGGTTACAAAGAACTTAGCAATTTTTGAAAACTCCTTACATCTGAAATTGTCGCTCGTGCAATGCTTTTCTAATTTTATGTATTTATTAACGCCCTGATGGGCCTTTAAATAATACATTTACATAAGTAAGTGCATGAGTACTGAAAATAATCCATTTTTTTAAATGTATACACGAAATAATAGAGTAAAATGTAAATCGTTTTGAAAAACAATTAGTAAACAAAATTCAAATAACAGTTCCCATACATTAGTGACAAACAAATATTTCATTTATTTGTCAGGTTAATGTGAAAGATGTCAATATTTGAGGTGTATTCGTTCCTGAGTGTATGTAGGTGAGAAATGGGTGCATGCATGTGGTAGTTGGTAGGGAAGTTATGTTGCAAATTAACGTTTTGCCGAGTTGCTCGCTGAGGTACTATAAAGTTGACAGGGTGCAGGAGGATGATGGAGGACTTGCTAAACTAAAACGGAAACCCGACGCTTTGGACCACTCGCCAACAGATCGGTCTAATAAATGTTGAGGTGACTAAGGCCTAAAATTTTGTGGTAGCAAAGCATGGACCAAAAGCACTACCATATAACAAAGCCAATAATTTCTTTACTGCCCTGACTCTTTCACATCTAACTGAGGAAAAAAGAGAGGCGGAAGGAAATGGGGTAAGGAAGGTGGTAAAAAATTTTGGGAAGTAGAGCTGAACAAATTAACGAATTTGTATGGCCTCTTATTTACTGCGCAGCTTTGCCGAAGCTGTTTGGGTAGTAGACAATCCGTACAACGGTGATTAGAGATTTTTTCCGGCTCACCCCGCCTCCTACCAAAATGCGTTTCTGCGCGTCAGCCGCACTCTTTCGTTTGTCAGACTCTACTTGGCTAATAGAAATCTAGTAACTTAAGGCTTAGCACCCAAAAAAAGCTAAAGGTCAATTTGTAGCATTATAATACACATGATTTATCTGTAAATTCTACGTGTGCAGTTAGGAAAATGTCTAAGGTTTCCAGTGAATATTGTTTTTAAGCTGCATTTTTTAAAATTCAATGAAAAACATAGTAAAATGTTGGTAAAAGGTGCAGTTTTAAACGAGCGCAGCCATTTTAGAACGTTTTACCTAAAATTCTAGTATCACTTCATATAGAATTTAAAAGATTAGAGTGAAATAATTTTATTTACTGTAAACCTTAGACATTTTCCTGACTACCCCGTATAAAATTAACAGATACGTCATCTGTAGTATTGCTTGTATTAGAAAGCCAAAACGTGTGTATTTTTGGGTGCCGACCCCAACAAGTTCAAAGTCATTTTAACCACATCCGAGTTCCACATTTTCAACAAAACAAAGAGCCAAGAATCTTACCGCTTTGCCACGAGGTTCGTTCACGTCAGACCGCAGCACGAGCTCAACAAAGATTACACCTTGAAAGAACTTGTGAAAAATGATTGAGTGAATGACGTGTCCATGACGATCCAACGGCCTTGCGGTCTGTTTCACCGTCGAAATTTGCTAAATTAAAATTTGGCTAACGAACTTTTAAATACAGGTCATTACAGTATCTGGGCACCAAAAATTGGGTCTCGCGCAGAATGACTAATTAGACGATCCTGCAAGGAGGCGAGTGGGCTGTTTTTACTATTTGAACTTCACCCACATTGGACAAATTAAGAATTTAACCTAAATTTAACAAAATAATTAATTGTAATTTATTCTTTATTCCGGAATGCGGGGAGGTTATCGCAATCCCACACACCCCATAAAGAATATATGCATAGAATAATTACAGCGGGTTTTTTTGTGAAAAACTACCTCAAGGGCGCTGTAGAATATTTATTTAGTTTTACAAATATTATAATGATTATTATTTATTTATTTTATATTTGCAAAAACAGTTTTACACCAAAACATTGCAAAAAAAACACAAAAAATGGTAATCATAATAACACAAAGATTAAGGTAAAAAGAAGTTTAAAAACAAACAAAAAAATAGTTTTCAAGAAGTACATAATATATTTAAAACGTAATAGCTAGTTCTTGCTTAAATTGTTGTAGCTCGTGTGAAAAATATCCAAATTTCCTGCGAGGCAGTTCATTAACCTAGTAAGCCTTCCCAAGGGCATCACCATTGGTAAGTTAGTTCTGCACCTGGTAAGAAACAGAAGCCTGTGTTGGCGGCCGTGCGTGAAATTATCTGGGACATAAAATCCAATTTTCGCTAGGATGTCAGGTATTAATAATACACCGTTCAGGTTATCATCACGATACTCATCCCCCACCCTGGAAAACCTCCTCTGCAAATATTCTGCTCTGACTTTCTAGAGCTTTGATATATTATCGTCGCCGGAAAGGCAAAAGGGTTGAAGCGCCATTTTGGAAAGTGTACCCCAGAGCACTTTAAAAGTTTTTTTTGTTTTGCAATAAAATTCATAAGTCTTCAGTATCTGGTTGGATTTTGAACAGAACTGTTAACTCAGGTAACTCAACGCTCTCACTGAGTTACCTAAAGCGACAAAAAGTCCCAAATTTGTGTCGCTTGAGTCGAGCCTTTTCCCAAACGGTAAATATATTTTAGATGGCACAAAAGTCTTCAGGATCAAACGAGAGTTAGAGCTTTCGACGCAGAAAAAATAACTGATCAAAACTGCATATTTAACCCATTTTGATCAAAGTGCCGTTTAAGCCTTTTTAGCGACTTTATAATATTCGACACTGCGACCCCTGAAAATAACAAGGTACCATCTGACACAGCAATGTCGTGCGATAATGTGCTCTAGAGAAAGCTATTTTAGAATTTATTATCGCATAACATTGCCGTTTCAGGTGGACCCTTGTTATTCCAAGGGGTTGACCATTAGTTAAAGCTAAAATAAAAAAATAAAATTTACCCTTAGACTCTTTAAAATATTTTATCTCAGCGTCCACTCAACGCTAATGACATCACCGCGTATGTAAGGCTAATTTTAACTAGCGGTCGCTCAATATGATCGGATAAAACGGCTTATACCATTGTTCATCCCTTTTCTGGGCATTCGACTACGATATTAATCTTAGACTGATAGATTTTTGTGGTATAAAACTGTTATGATATAAATATGTAATTACTTTTCATAGGCCATATTTTTTTGAGCTTTCGTCAACTGTTTAGTTTCGGCTCTCTGACAATCTTACTTTTATGCGATATTTTAAGGCTGATTCACACCAACGTCCGGTTCCGCTCAGTGCCGATATTGTTCCGCAAGAGAGCTTATTGATATGGTATGAATATGTGCCAAGACAAAGTTGTATGCCAGTATATCCTTCTGCCCACCCTTGTGATATTTAACTACTTATTTAGTTAAATAATTATTTTGAAGTGTAAAAATACTTACAACGCAGATTTTTTTTTTAAACCATTTTTTTTGTCACTAAGGGGCTATTTCACCACCTCTCAATAAACTACTATTCATTTGTTAACTCTAATCATCGGAATATTCGTTAGTTGTCTCTTTCCGCAAGTTTGGCTGGCAACGTCGCTTTTTTTCAAACCTTATCCCGTCTGCTGTCACGTCTGTCAATACAATGCCGTTATTTCTAACATAAACTAACTTTCACAACACAACATTCGCGCGCGAAGCTCATTACATCCCTCTCACCAAATAGTTAAACGCGTCTCCATATTTAAATAAAACATATTTCTATTTTATAACTTTATTGTATTATTCAGGGGCTATTTCACCACTTCTCAAGAAGCTGTCAACGTAAAGTGCACAAGTTAGTATCTACCTTCTGATTTAAAATGGCGGCGTACTGTTTTGACAGCTGACAGTAGGCGAGTTTTCTGTTGAAGTTGATTTTTTACTGTAATTATGGAAGTGGTTGAAGATTTAAATATCTTAGACGAACAAGACATGGCGGAAAGACGTAGACCGCGTGTTTTCAAACCAAGAGTCAATTTTTTATACGTCTTAGATGACATTGAGTTTAGGTCAAGATTTCGCTTGACAAAAAATGCCGTAAAGGAGATACAAAATCAAGGATAAAATCTCTCCAAGAAGCACACGGTATGTAATTCTAATATACGCCTTCACAATGTATCACGGAATATACTATGAAATAACAACAATCTTTGGCAGTACAATATACCCACATACAACATGTTCATGCTTACAAACTATCAACCTTCACCAAGCAATAATAGACACTCCCCAATGCACTTCACTAATATAATTTAATAATAAAGTTATAAAATAGAAATATGTTTTATTTAAATATAGAGACGCGTTTAACTATTTGGTGAGAGGGATGTAATGAGCTTCGCGCGCGAATGTTGTGTTGTGAAAGTTAGTTTATGTTAGAAATAACGGCATTGTATTGACAGACGTGACAGCAGACGGGATAAGGTTTGAAAAAAAGCGACGTTGCCAGCCAAACTTGCGGAAAGAGACAACTAACGAATATTCCGATGATTAGAGTTAACAAATGAATAGTAGTTTATTGAGAGGTGGTGAAATAGCCCCTAAATAATATTTTTTTTAATTATTGATTATTAAAAATATTATTTAGTGATAAAAAAATGGTTTTTGATAAAAAAAAATCTGCGATGTTAGTACTTTTACAATTCAAAATAATTATTTAACTAACTAAGTAGTTAAATATCACAAGGGTGGGCAGAAGGATATACTACCACACAACTTTGTCTTGGCACATACTCCTCGATCGATATTCATACCACATCAATAAGCTCTCTTGCGGAACAATATCGGCACTGAGCGGAACCGGACGTTGGTGTGAATCAGCCTTTAACTGCCCACTCAGAAGCGTATTATGATTACTACTGTACATAAATTGACACTTGTTTTTTGTAGTGTTCTTCAATCTTGCTCTTTTGTTTATTTGTTCCGTTCTGATTGTTTTGTGAGTTACTTTCTACCTCTCAAGTTTATAACCTTAGATAGGTACTTTCTGTTTCATGAATATTTTTAAATTATAGTTTTAATTTGCATACACATCTGTTATACGTTATTATCTCATTGTTATATCAGTGGTCGAGCGGTAAAGATACGATCGACTACGCATCCAAAGGTCACGGTTTTTAATCCCAGCGTGCGCGAATAATTTTTATATTTTATTAACTTCAAATAACTTTTACAAAGGAAGACAAACATTTCCGGGCTACGAATAACCCGGAGACGTTGCTTGTGCAATGATGGAGGACTTAGGTAGCAGAGGAATTGAACTCACGACGCCCGGGTGGAAATCCGACGCGTTTGTTCACTCAGCTACGGTCGAACACATTTATTTCACATTTAATTGATACGAAATAATATAAAATCATATCCATAATCAAGATGTAACAAGCCCATTAGAACCAAGAAAACTTTTCAGACTCTCATTCCTTAAATTCATTAGAAGATTATCACCATTATCTGTTCTTCACTACGAAAAAGTTAAAAGTTAAAAATACCTCCGATATACTTTATCTTAAATTTGCCTTCATGCCCTAAAAATGAAAAAAAAAAAAAATAAAAATAAAAATTAATAAAAATAAATAAACAAAATAAAATAAAAATTTAAGTTATTCTAAATTTTAGGTTATTATGATATGGTGATTGTGTCCTGCCAGAAGTGACCTGCCAGGTAAGTATGTTGCTGTATATTTATATGAACTAAGAATTAATATTAAGTAGAAATTAAGATTTGTACAGCGCCCTTGAGGTGATTTTTCACAAAAACGGCGCTATACAAATTATCCAAATATTATTATTATTATAGTTCATTTGCGGCACGTTTCAGAATGGTAGATACTCTCAGTATCGCCCTGGTGAAAGACCACCAATTAGAATCGAAACGTTGCTTGAAATGCCTTTAGCCGTGTTTAGTGACAAGTTCTGAAAACCCAGGTACTTCCCAACCTTCCTCTTACCATCTCTTTCCTCTCCCCGCTACCTTCAACCTTAAAACATACTCCGATTGGGGATGCCCTAGTTCCACTGGTTCTGGGCAGTCGGAAGCAATTAGGACTCTTGTGCGGTACTCCCATAATAATATTTTAAGGTTAAGTTATTTATTTAGGAATTAAAGGAGTGTGAAAATAATATATGACGCGAAAGTGAATGGAAGAAAAAGTCGGGGACGCTTAAGGAAAACTGGCAGAGGAAGGATGAAAGTAGACTGAATGCTGTAGAAATTAGATCCCTGAGGCGTGTGTGCGGTAAAACCATAAATGAACGTGTTAAAAATGTTGATATCCGGAAAAAATGCAAGACTGATGCAAGCGTAATTGAGAGGATTAAAAAGAGACGCTTAGATGGTTTGGGCATGTAGAGCGGATGAACGAAGAAAGGAGCGTAAAAAGAATATACGACGAGAAAGTCAATAGTAGAAGTCGGAGACGCCCGAGGACGACACGATGGCGCGATCTAGTGAATCGAATACTTGAGTATGTGTGAGATGATGTATGAATGTGAATGAAGCAAGGAGTGTGTGTCAAGACAGAGTTGTATGGGGGTCCTGTCTGCGACTCGTTTTTTTTTTTAAAATTTAGAGTAAAACGCACTCGAAGCGAAATATCGCGAAACTGAGCTATATAAATCCACTAATTTATTATTATAACGATTGCGCTACATCCCCCTCCTTGAGCCATCGTTTCGATTTTTTGATTTTATGGAAAGAAAGAGACAACAATTTTTCCCGAATTATCACACCGCTTTAAAGTATTGTTAGAATGTTCTTCGTGTCCCGCGTCTCCGTTGACTCCGCCCACACGTTTTGATACGCTTTTTTATTTTATGGATTCTTTTGTAATCCTCTGCTAACTAGCTGGGGCTTATTCAAATACCCCTCATAATGTCTACCTAACTAGTACTGCGGCTCATTAGGCCTTATTACTATCACCATCTGATGGTTGTATTTAATTGACTGAATTTAAGTTTACATTAGTGAGTTCTTAGGGAAAAGGTGCCAGCGTATCGTACAGCCTTCCAGTGTCCACCGTCAAGGCGAAAATATGAAAAAAGGATGTAGTATGTACAAAATTAATCGAAAAAATTCAGAATTCTGAGACCTAATTAATCTCCCCCGCGCAGTTTATCTGAAACTATTGTGCCGTGTGAAATCCGACATGAAAATTAGGAGCACGGAATTTCGTCCAAGTTCAAACCGTACATAGATCATGATTCGCCAACCGTCTGCGTACCCAATTCCCCGTCAGTCTGGCCGCGGCATTGACTCCGTTGTTTAATTTTCGCCACTCTGTGTTTGACAGATGCGGTAGGCGTCGACCTTGCGTGTATTTTTTTACTGTATCTGCCCATTGAATCCCAATATTTGCCAAGTGGGGCCAAGTGCAGCTGGGAACAAAGTCGCTCTGTGGACCAATGCCGTGTCGTGGGTGGCGAAGTGTCGAGAAGGCAATTTATTAAAACTGAATTTTAAAGTTTGTTTCAAACGCAAATTTTAAATACGCGTTCGTTGCGTAACACGTTCGGCGCATTATGATTTGTGGGTCAATTTTATTTTTAAATGTAACAATAATATCAGGACCGAGGCATTTAGATACCCGCTTGTACCTAGATTGCACACAGTGGGTAATTCTTTCGCTGAAGTATACTATAGTAGATATATTCAACTGAATCTAGTTACAAGAAGGCTATAATAGCATACCTCTTTCAAAAATATTACTGTTAATTTATTGCATTATAATATTTCTATTAACTTACTTATGTTTTTGGGTGCTAATCATTTACTCCATATCACTATTATTTTACATTACGTATTACACAGTTATTTAAAGGCCCATAAGGGCTATTATAATTAAATAAATAAAAAAAGGTCTCTTTGATGGTTGAAATCTGTCGAAGTTGACCCTTAGGCTGCATTAGAGCTCTGTGGATCAATGTCGTGTCGTGGGTGGTGAAGGGTTGAGATGGCAATAAAAGTTGAATTTAAAAAAAGTTAGTTAACACTAGGTTTACAAATACGCGTTCGTTGCGTAACACATTCGGCGCATTATGATTTATGGGGCAATAAAAAAATGCCTCTTAGAGGGTGGAAGTTTGGCGAAGTTGACCATACAGCTGCATTAGTGTAAGTAAATACATCTATCTTGATAGAGTTGTCAGTGTGTGGAGACGTGAAGTCTAATTTCAGTTAAATAAAACATTTATTTGAACAGTATTTGTGTTTATCCGTCAATTTGACGGATGCCCGTTGAAAAAGCTACATGAAAATGCTTGTAAACCTAGTGTTAATACCGCACAAGAGTCCCAACTATCCCAACCGTTTAGAGCCAGTGAGACTATGGCATCCCCGATTGGGGTATGTTGTGAAGTTGAAGGTAGTGGGGAAGGGAAGGAGATTGGGAAGAGAAAAGTCGGGAAGTACCTGGATATTCAGGTCTGCTCACCAAATACGGCTAAAGCCATTTCAAGCAAGGTTTCGATTCTGAATGGTGACATTTCAGTGGGGCGATACTTGGAGTATCTACTACTCTGTATATTATTTTATATGAATCAAATGTGTTATAACACGTATTAATTTTTTTAAAATATTTGCGCACGCCGGGTTTGAACCCGCGACCTCTGGATTCGTAGTCGAGCGTCTCACCACTCAACCGCGCAGGCTGTCAAAATGTATATTAGCAGACATTTTGTATATTTGAAAAGGGCGGATTAAAGTAATTGATATAATTTCTTGGCAAGACAGGTTGCATCCCCTGACTTCACTCTCTCCATCGCCCTGGTGAAAGAACACAGTTCAGAATCGAAACGTTGCTTGAAACGCCTTTGGCCGGGTTTGGTCACCAGATCTGTATGGCCAGGTACTTATTGAACTTCCTCTTTCACAAACCCATATTAGGGATGCCATAGTTTCACTGGCTCTGGACATTTGGGAGCACTCGGACCCATGTGCGATGACAAAACTAAAGTAATTTAAAAAATAACTTAATATTTTACTCGATCGGTTCATAACTATGTCACATCTAGTAATTTTTTTTTCGTACATTTCACCAACTTTTATGTATGAATTTCGTTTAAAAGCATTACATATTATGTCCTCGTTTTTATATTAGGTTAGGTAATTTAGTGTGTAGTGCACTTTAGGTGAAATATAAAAAAAACTGCGCTTTATAAATTCATTATTATTATTATCAACGGAAAATGTTGAATCAGTAATAAAAAAATATATTTAAAAAAAAGAAACATTCCCGGGTGAGAATCCGACGCGTTTGTCCACTCAGCTACTAACCGGTTATTGTTTGAAGGGTTCAGATAATATTGTAAGAATAGAGTGGTGGATGCTATAATCTGCCTCTATAAATAATACATATGAGTTACATTAAAAGAATTTAAGAGATAACATAAAACAATAACAATTATAATAATACAAGAGGATAAAAAATATATAAATAACAATAGAAAAAAGAGCTTTTACGGTGGCCTGAGGGAAAATATACCGTCCCTGGAAAGGCAAAAGGTCTGAAGCGCCATTTTGCGAAGTTTACACTGGAGCACTTTAAAGTTTTTTGTTTTTTTTTACAATAAAACTCATAAGTCTTCAGTACCTTGTTGGATTTTGAAAAAAAAACTTAACTCAATGCTCTGACTGAGTTATCTAAAGCGACGAAAACCTAAAAAAAAGTGCCAAACTTGTGTCGCTTCAGTCAAGCCTTTTCCCAAATGTAAAATGTATTTTAGATGGCTGAATCATCAAACGAGAGTCAGAGCATTCGATGCAGAAAATAGAACTGATCAAAACTGAATATTTAACATATTTTTGAACAAAGTGTCGCTTAAACCCTTTTCCCCTTACAGCGACGATCTGTAAGATAATAATAATAATACTTGGCTAATTTTTATAGCGTCATTTTTGTGTAATAAACACAGTGCAAAAAATAACCTTAAATGATAAAGGTAATATAAAAAAAAATTCCTGATGATGGAAGGGTACTTCCGAAACCGGTAGACAAAATATTAAATAAAAAAGTGGTTAAAAACAAAGTATATATGTTCTATTTATAAAAAAAAAGTGTTAATATTTATTGACATTTTGATATATTTAAACACGTGAACAGTTTAAACATAAAACAACGTTCAGATGTCCCCAAAGGAAATTAGCAAATTTATCACAACCTTTAATTTTGTCCCACATTCGCCGAGGACTTGAATAATTCGCATTGCCGAGATGACAGCGAACCGTTCGTTTCACTTTTCGCATTGCGAGAGACGCCCCCGACTATTTGCTACATCCACACGGTGCTGATAGATGAAAAGGCGGCCCCTCTGGACTAGATTGTAGACGGTAGGCAGAGCCGGTAAGGCAGCAAGACAGTAGGCAGATAACACTGAACGGATTATTCACAGAACTGTGATCCATATCGATTTGAATTGAAACCGACGGTAATAACATTTTACTAATTTATATAGCGCCATTTTTGTGAAATATCACGTCAAGGGCGCTTAACAGGCAAAAAACTATGGTTAAATCGCCATAAAATTAACCTAACCTTGGAGGAAGAATACATATGGAGAGAAAGCTAAATATTTTTACCTAACCAATACAAACTTGCGATTAATCACTTTCTCCGAATTTTTACGTCGTATACAATGAGAGAGAAAGAGATAAGAAAAGTTTTCACATAATATTGCATCACTTAAAAGTAGGTAAGAATTTTCTCCGTCCCAGCTAACTTCACAGCACCGAGTAGCATAACTTACGTCAACGGATTTTGAGGTTATTACCAATATTTGTGTTGATTCAAATACTTGCAGTGGTTATACAAATAAAACAAGCATGATGGTGATATGTGCTATGCGTGAATATTCGAATAAGACCACACAAAGATTATAAAACAGCACTTTTCAGAGGTATTTCAACAGTTTTAAATATTTTTGACCGAACTTTAGAATTTTCACATTTTTAATGATATAAAGACATAAAATCATCAAAAAGCTTCCATTATTATTTAGGTAAACCTTCTGTTATTAGGGTTTGTGTGATATTTTGACTTTATAAATCATTTTAATGACGTTTTTTCTTGATGTGTTCAAATATGTTTATTAAAAATGTCCGGATTTCATGTGGGCGGTAACTAAAAGGCTATCCAACATCCTTTAATATATTTTTATCTCTTTCTATAGAGTCAGTATAAAGTAAACAATACTGAATACACTGTTTCGCAAAGGAACCACTCTTTATATATTCTTACTCCAAGCTCGTAACACACTTCTTTCGATTCGTTTATTCAGTGGCAGTAGACTAGGTCTACATTCAGAGCGCAAGCGCCCGGAGTTTCGATCCGAGGTCGTCAGTTCGATTCGAGTAAATTATTTAAATTGCCGTTTTTTCGGAACTGTTGACAAAGTGGATTTTGATTGCTGTCTCCGTTGTGACGCACGCTTTGAATGTGGCGACAAAATCGGACAGTGTGCTGTATCGGCAGACGTATGCATGTGAATAAAGCGAGGTGTGTGTGTGTTTGGACACGTGAATATTCACACATACACGTATACCCATAAAAAGATATAATAAAAATAATACAAAATTGTATTATATTATAATTTTAGCACACTCTAAACAATGCGCCATTAAAATTCCGTGCTACAAAAATCACCCGTCCAAATAATAAAATTCAAGAGTTTTTTGGCCTGTTCAAAAGAAAACGTGAATTTTGAATTTTCGCGGGCTGTGTACATTCGATTATCGTTTTTTTGTTGTTGTTATATTGGTACACATATGTTTATCATATGTTAGCATTATCAGCCATTTTTGATTAGTGGTTTGTTTTTGACAACTGGAAAGGCTAGTCACGTTTTTGTGTGTTCTTCGATTTTTTACTTTTGAAAAAAATGGATCAAACAATAAAATCCATGATTTGTTTTTCTAAAACTCCAGGACGCTCATCGTCATTAACATCTTCTCGGCCTTCTGAAAAGTGTTTATAAGTGGTACAAGAAGAACATTCAAACCATGGTCTAGTCAAAGTTTTGGTAGTCGTAAAGAATGTCAAAAATCATTTAGACTGCTACCAAAAATTTCAAGACCCACGGCTTGAGTTAACAAATCTTGACATTCTGGACATTAGAGAATTATATCCATAATTAGTATTGTGATGATTGAGGAACATCAATTCATTGTTTGTGAGTCCACGGCAGGGAATGTTGAACTGGATAAGTTGCAACAGAGAAGGTGAGTCAATAAAACAATTAATAATTTTGTAAATGAAAATTAAATCAAAGTCTTTCCTAAGCTTTTCTAATGAAGACATTATGTGTACAAGAAAGAATTTCTAGAAATGTATGATGAATTTGACCCTAAGTGAGGCAAAATTGACCTTACTTCGGGCACACACACACGCCTACAACGGTTAATCTCTTCAGTGCTCATCGCATACCTCAAAAATGGTGACAGTTTCGGGACTTTCGTGAGGTTTTCACATAAAAAAGGCTCTTGCAATATCCTTACAGTGTATTGGTGAACGACAACATGACCAGACTTGGATATACTAGTTCTCCCAATCTCTTCTCCTGTACAACTTTCTTCAACCTTAACCGTATTTAAAATACAGGTTCCATAGTAGCACCAGCTCCGGGGACTTGGGAGTCTGTGATGCGATTTTCTTATTTCAAAAACAAATCTTCACATTTCTCAGCTTTCCACGAAATTACCAAAAGATCTTCCTTCAAATCCCTGTTAATCCCATCCCGTAGACTTCTTCCCATAATATCTCCACTTCTCGGCATATTCGCAGCATTTCCGCCCGGCCATACATAATGCATAATATCTCATCTCGCAGCGTTTCCTCCTGGAACGATCTCATTTCCACTGCATTTACTCAGCTTTCATCCTCTCTACGCTCCCTAGACTTTCTCGTGTGTTATATCAAATGAGGTGATAAGAGTAATAGATGTTTCAAGTATCGCCCTGGTGAAAGACAACGTTGCTTGAAATGGCTTAAGCCGTGTTTGGTGACCAAATGTGAATAGTCAGTTTCTTCCCAACCTTTCTCTTCCCCATCTCCTTCCCCTCCTAACTACCTTAAACCTCACAACATGCCCCGATTGGGGATGCCAGTCTCACTGGCTCTAGGCGTTTGGGACTCTTGTACGGTATTTACTATTTAAAAAAAAAACTAATTAATGACTATTATTAAATTCTGTTATTTTTTGTTTTTAGTGACAGCTGTTTCGGCGTTCAAGACCGTTATTAAACTGCGGTTAGGCCACATGGAAACGACTTAATATGATTTTAGTTCACTGTTTAATTACTGATGTCGGTAAAAACCGAATTATATTTTAATTCTTATTCTGTGAGGTACTTAACTTTAAATTCTGTTTTCCCCTTTCTAATAGTTTCAAACAATTATTTAAGAACAGTTTTATTGTGGCCTCGAACGCCGAAACAGTTGTCACCAAAAATAAAAACTAGCAGAACTTAATAATAATAATGTTGAATTAAATTAAATCACAAAAAAACAGATTATATTATCTGTACGTATGGAGACAAGTATTATCCAAATACTACTTTATTATACAAATTGGCAAAGGATTGCCGAGTGTTTATCATAGATTTAAAATAATACAGCATAATGTATTACCCTGGCCAGCAGATGCTGCTGCGATCTAGAAGATAACAAATCTATCAAAATAAATCCATACAGTTAACCCTGGGAGCCTCAAAATGCATGAGTTTTCCTCAATTACATAGAGATTTTAAATTCCTTTTTTTAAATAATCATATGAATCCTTCTATGCTGGAATCCCATCCATGAAAACGCGTTCATGTATCAAATGAGGGTCCTCTTGAGAAGGAACTATTGGACAAGTATAGTAACATACAAGTAGTAATATAGTAACTCAGAAACAATGAATTTCTTTTCCTAAATCATCACAATACTAATTATGGGTATAATTCTCCAATGTCAAGACTCGTTAACTCATGCCAGGTCTTGAAATTTTTGGTAGCAGTATAAATGATTTTTGTCATTCTTTACGACTCTACCAAAACTTTGACTAGACCATGGCTTGAATGTTCTCTCTTATGTTTATTTTGTCCTATTTTTGTCATCGCTTCATTTATTACTATGTATGTGCTGTTCCTTCTCTGTTGCTCTTTTTTCCATTCCGTGTTTTACGTCTTTTTGTAATTGGACTTTAGTCCGTTAATTTATGAATAAATAAACATGGCATTTATTAGGCTAGTTTCTATCATTTTTAAATAGGATAGATTCTTGGAAACAGGTCGAATGTCGATCTCTTTGACGTAAATAGATAAGATAGTGGACAGACAGGAAAGCTTAAGAATAAATTATGGAGACTTAATTCCTGTCTACGTCCGGTTGAATGAATCACTCCAGGAGGTCTGAAATCACATCGACAAATTGAAGAAGAAAATTATAAACATGAGCAATAGAATTTCATTCAGAAATGTTACCGTTTTAATTTACATCTTAAGTTAATTTAATGATTTAAACTCAATAGATTTAAACTCGTCCACGCCCATACGACTTTTATTATTATTTATTTATTTGGAACATTTGACAGAGTGACAACATTACATACATACTGACAGATACAAAATAAATGGTATAATAACTTGGTATAAGACCACAGATTTAATTTTAAATGTTATTCTATTGTTTTCTCACCGTTCTATTATTTTTTTTATTTTGTTCTCCCTCTGTAAGTATATATACACCATTTTTCAAAAGTAAAAAATCGAAGAACACACGAAAACGTGACTTACCTTTCCAGTTGTCAAAAACAAACCACTAATCCAAAATGGCTGATAATGCTAACATATGATAAACATATGTGTACCAACAAAACAACAACAAAAACATCGATAATCGAATGTACACAGCCCGCGAAAATTCAAAAATTCACCTTTTCTTTTGAACAGGCCATGTATGGTATATATTGCCACACACATTGTATTTTTTGTTTGGTTTAATTTTGTACGCAGATGACGCTTAGGCTAAGCGAAACCGGACAGTCATAAAAATTAAAATTAAATCTTTGATCTTCAACAAAGTTACTTTGTCATTTTTAGTTACAATTATATTAAGTTGATAAAAAAAACTTTTTCAATATTATGTAATTTAACGTTAAATCACTGTTTACATATTTGAAAAAGTGTGTTTTTTGTTACATATCATGTTATTGTAAATATCCGCTAAGCCAAGCAGATAAGTAGAGCGCCACAAATTACTATCTAGACCCTTCTTCCTCCACATGGATCTATAAACAATGTTTATCTGCCCGCAAAACAATGAAAATCACTAATTACAATTGCCTCGGCCGCGTTCCGCGTTGTGAAAAATGGTGCCGTATGTATTCGTTATTTTGGCAATGCGGATGGGATGGCCTTAATTCGATTTTTCGAGCTCTTGACCCTTGACCGAGCTCGTTGAGCGCCTAACCGCCGATGGGAAACGAACCCGAGGCGGTGGCGTAATGAACTATTGAATTGTTTCACCAGCTGATATTGAATTCACGATTAGTTTTCAGATCGGCATTTCCGGCACACTACAAATTCGATTATTTCATAAAAGGGCCTGCGTAAGCTCAGATCAATAATATGCAAGAGAGAGCGCTGCTGTAGTCAATTATGATGAGTTTTGCCGGACTAGACATGGGTGTGGCTGGGACTAGGGCTAGGGTATTTATACATCAATTCACACCCCATGTCGACATAATGTTTTTGTTTATTCGTATAACCACTTTTTCGCAGTACTAACCTAAGAAACCGTTGACTTATATGTCCATTTATGTCGCATGTGAAAACGTGTGGGCGGAATCAACGGAGACGCGGGACACGAAGAACATCCTTACAGTACTTTAAAGCGGTGTGATGGTTTAGGAAAATTTGCCGTCTCTTTCTTTCTCACGGTGTACGACGTAAAAGCCCGGAGAAAGTGATTTATTCCAAATTTGTATAGGTTGGGTAAAGATAATTAGCTCTCTCTCCATATATTGTTACTCCAAGTGAGTAAGGTAAAGGTTTATCTGCGAATATATAACAAATAAAAAATGTTGTTAAAATATTTTTTTTAAATGCATCAAGTGTTGCGTAACTGTAGAAAGATACAGCTGTGTCTTGAATAAATAAATAAAACACTTTTTTTTTCATTTGAAGTAATCATTTTATTTGTATATGTGCCCTGACGAAGCTTGATCGAAGCGAAACCGGTTGGTGTCCAAAATAATAAATTCGTAGTTTAAAACAAAGTGTTATTTTATTTAGTGAAATACATATTATAATAGAGCTACAAGAGATTTAGCTCTAGGCGTAGGGGTAGCGGGTTCAAAACCCGACAGAGTGCAAAGAGAATGTATTAAATTGATACATTTTACATAAAATATACATTTTTTTACATGTTATTACGTTGTGAGGCTGTAGAAAGAGAAAAGGGGACGGAGATGGAAAAGAGGAGGGTTGAGAAATACATTTGAACTTTGTTCCCGAAATGAAGAAACTTTCATTATCATCCTTATGAGAGATAAAAAATAATTAATTTGATGTTTTTTTTAGATTCAATAGCCAAATAGGTGACCTCTAAATCATCTTCTCCAACCTCGAACTTGCGGCAGTCTAAAATCCCTGATTCGGTATGCCATAGACCCACTAGCTCTAGTCAAACGGTTCAGTGTAACAAAAAAAGATTTTGGGCTCAATCTAGTGTTTTTTAAAACAGTGGTTTAACATCGCACCGGGCACGTCTTGATAATTAAAGTGTTAATACCTTAGTACGAGAATAAATCTCACACTCGTAATTTATTGTACTAATTACAAGTATTTAAAACTCTTTAAAATGGCGAGATTTTTATTTTTTCATTAACATCCGGCTATTAGCGTCGCGGGTGGCCATTTAAAGAATTATTATACAAAAACGACACCCTTATTTGACAAAAGTTTTACCGTTATTCACACTTTTCTGTTGTACCACGAGTTTTCGGACACCATGTATAATAGTATAAAAGGAATGCTGTACAGCAAAGATACTTTTAGTAACGCCCCGCTTAAGGATATATTTTCAAAAATTTGGCCATTATTTGGTTTGTTTAAGGGTCTGCACCCAAAAATATAAACTTTTTGGTTTTCTAGTATAATCCAAACGACAAATTCTTTATCTGTTAATTCCATACGGTAGTAATATCTAAGGTTTATATTGAATACAATCCTTAAACAGTAATCTTTTAAATTCTTTATGAAATTCATACTAGAATTTTAGGTAAAACGTTCAAAATTGCACTTTTTCCTGATATTTCACCAAGTTTTTCATACAATTTCAAGGATCACAGTAGAAAAATTGTATTCACTGGAAACCTCAGACATTTTTCTAAGTACTTATAGAAAAATTCCAGATAAATCATTTGTAGTATTGCTTGTATTAGAATGCTACAAAGTGACGTTTGGCGTAATTCTTGGGTGCTGACCCTTAAAGACAAACATTCCCGGGTTGCGAATAACCTGAAAATATTTGAAAAACTCCTGCTGCCATCATAATAAGCGGAAGATATTGCTTGTGCAATGATGGAGGACTTAGTACCCTTAGAGGAATTGAACCCACGACGCCCGGGTGGGAAACCGACGCGTCTGTCCACTCAGCTACTAACCGGTCAATGCTTGAAATGACTTTTGAAGTGTACTATAGATTTCACTTCAGTGACGAAATTCATTATTTAAAAAAATCTTTATAATAAACAAATTTCAGTCGACCGATTCGTTCATGCATAATTATGTTTGAAGATTTTAAAAGGATATATATCAAAAGATTATAATAAAAAAAAACTGTACAGAGTGTGTTCAGTCACAAATACAGCTGACTGTACATCTTCGTGAACAACTGTGATAGCGACAAAAGTTCGCTCCACGGGAAATTGGATTTAAAATTTATTAATATACCCCACATAGTTAGAGCACAAATATGCAATACTAATCTAGCTGACATAATTAACCCCCAGAGGCTCAGATTATGATTCTGGGCTACAGAACCAGGCAGCTTCTATTACTGTCGCATGTCAATTTCATGTAAATTTTCCAGTTATAATTTCGCTCGACGCTTTCACCAATTAAAACTGAGCGAACGCTAAGTTATGTAAAAATTACCCTCAGCGAAGAATGATTGATTTCCCGAAATCCCAATTTACACATATACTGTTGTTTTTATTAGGGATTTCACTCGTTCTATATAATATACCACAGTACATAAACCAATTTTAATATATATTTTTATGGAATACTTCAATAAAAAAAGAAAGATTTTCACAAACAAAAACTACACTCAAGCTAGCAGTGAAGCGAAGCTAGCAGGCTACAATGAAGTGCTTATACCAACCCTGATGTATGGCAGGGAGGCACGGAAATGGCAGAGAAATAATTAAAGTAGACTGAATGCTGTAGAAATGAGATCCCTGAGGCATACGAGTATGTGCAATATAACCATGTATGACCATTTTTAAAATGTGGATATCCGATAAGAATGTAAGGCTGATGTAAGCGTAAAGAATAGACGCTTAGATGGTTTAGGCATGTAGAGCGAATGAACGAAGAAAGAAGTGTGATAAGAATATATGACTATAACGCGAAAGAGAATGGATGAAGAAGTCGGAGACGCCCGAATAAGACATAGAACGATCAAGTTTATCAAATACTTGGGCTCATGTAAAGAGTCAAAAATAACAGAAGAGTATATATGAATGAAGCAAAGAGTGTGTGCCAAGACAGAGTTGTATGGCGGCCTGTCGTCTCTGCCTACCCCTGCGGTGAAACGGCGCGATGGTTAGTTAGTTAAGTGGGTACTAAAGGCAAAAAAAAAACATAATATGATCATAAATAACTGTTATGACCACGCGAAATAAATGACGTCTCGTAGGGTTAAAATATTATTATCCAGAAATTTATGGCGGATGAATTTCACAAAACTTTAATCCGCTCATTCCGCAACTTGATGCGACCGCCGATTGAATTAAATTTGTACATTTACATATTTTAATACCACATTCGCGACACGTCTTGGACATATCCGGCGTGACAGCACAGTGTGCACTTGTCTGCACGTGTCGAATCTTTAGTCGAGACAGAGCGGGAGATGCTCTCAGTATTACCTTGGTGCAAGTTCTCTATTTAGAAACCAAACAGGTAGTCAGTCATAATCACTTCATTTGTGAAAAAGAAAAACTGATTTCTATGAAATCCCGGGCTACGAATAACCTGACAATATTTGAAAAACTCCTACTACCATCATAATAAGCGGAAAATGTTGCTTGGGCAATGATGGAGGAGTTGGCAAGCGGAGGAATTGAACCCACGACGCCCGGGTGGGAATCCGACGCGTTTGTCCACTCACCTACTGACCGTTCGACTCTCTTGAAACATCTCTTCTCTCATTCAGTTCTGTATTACATTCTATTCCATGGTGACAGACCACCATTAGGAATATATAAACTTTGCTTTAAACGGTTCAAGCCAATGACGTTACATATACGAGTTTATAGACACGTTGTAGCGCTCTCAAAGTGGCAAGCAATAATCACGCTAGTTGGTGTGATCGGTGTTTAAGCCGATTTAGTACTAAACGGTCACGCGTCGCTTGAGGTCGTTTCAAGCAAGTATGGAACGCGGTCTGAACTTCGGATCTGTTTCGTTCATACACATGTATTCTATGAATGTCTATCTTTGTCATACATGACCGATATTTGAATGATGAATTTACTGGTAACGTGTGTTTTGCTTGCCACATTTTGTGTTAATATTCTAAGCCTATAACGTGTCTATATATATATATATATATATATATATATATATATATATATATATATATATATATATGTAACGTCATTGGTTTAAGCCGTGTTTATTGACCAGATACTTCCCAACCTTCCTCTGCCCATCTAATTCCGCTCTCCACTCCCTTCAGTCTCGCAACATGCCTCAATTGGGGATGACATATCGTCTTCTATACCTGGTTGGATTTAAAAATAGGCAACTCATTGGCTTACCAAAGCAACAAAAAGTCCCAAACTTGTGTCGCTTGAGTCAAGCCTTCTCCCAAATGGTAAATTTATTTAAGATGGCTGAAGGGCCACAAAAGTCTTCGGAATCAAACGAGAGTCAGAGTATTCGATGCAGAAAATAGAACTGATCAAAACTGCATATTTAACTCATTTTATACCAATGCGTCGTTTAAGCCCTTTTGCCTTTCCAGCGACTATATTACCCCTTGGAACTCTTAACTTTTATTTATTATTTATGTAGCCAGGGTGGAAGACAGAAGATCGCTAAAAGGGCTTCGATATTTAAAAAAAGCCACTACGGGACGAAGGAGTGCTTAGCCCCTAGCACGAAACGTCGATAAGTTTTATCCACATATCCGTAATTTTGAATCGTTTCCGAGCATAACTGCGGATCGCCAACGAACGGACAACAGTTCGCCTCAACTAAACACGCTTAATTTAGTCGATGCGAACTGTCGTTTGTTCGTTGGCGTTCTGCAGTCGAGCTCGGAAACGATTCTAAATTACCGACATTGTCGATAAAATCTGTATCGATCTTTAGCGTTATGACCCCTGGAAGACCTAAACATAGATGACTGGACAGTCCGGGGCGAACACAGCATCCTTGGGCAATAGGAACTGGAGGAAAACAGCGGGAAAGCTGAGTAGTAGGGCCTAAGATGGTGTTATATTTTTATGTGAATACCGTACAAGAGTCTAAAACTGCACGGAGACAGTGTTACTATTAAAATTTCAATTTGGGTATGTTGTGAGACTACAGGAAGTGGAGATGGCAATCAGATGGTTGAGGGGAAGGTTCGGGAAGTGCCTGGCTATTCATATCTGGTCACCAAACACGGCTTAAGCCATTTCAAGCAACGTTTCGATTCTGAATGGTGGTCTTTCACCAGGGCGATGCTTAGAGTATCTACCACTCTGGAACGTGCCGCAAATATATGTTACTTCAATTTCATTATGTTATTTCAAGCGAGACGTTTCAATTTTGAGTCAAGAAAAATAAATGTAGGATGGACGAGTGCTAGTGAGGAGAACTTAGGTAGCCGGACGGTGAGAAGGTAAACATCTCATTCTTGGACACAAGAAACTGGAGGTAGACAGCAGGATTAGAGGCCAGAACTGTCCGAAGGAAGCAGTGCCCAATATGGTGATGAGATAATGAATCATCGATAAGACTACAGCGGTCCAGCAGAAATCGAACCCGATAAACGACCTCACCTGGCCTTGAGGGTTCACAGAAAATAATGCTCGGTTAGTCTAATGAAAAGACCGGAAGCGGGCCCGAAATAGTCGCCGCTGCCCGGTGGCACGGCGGACCGCGTGTGGGCCGCGGCCGCGGGGTCAAGGTTCAACACCCCTGAACGGCACGCACAATTGGTGAAATTCAAAGTGTAATAACAATAGTACTCGGATAATTTACATTGTGAGGCCACTATAATTCGGTTTCAAGCGCGTGGATTGACATGAACAATGACTAGTGGCCGAGTGGTCCAAAGCGTTAGGTTCCCATCCAGGCGTCGCGGGATCAATCCTCTGCTAAATAATTCCTCCACACCTCATGGTATCAAAACCTACGTTGCAGGTACGAGTGCATTTTAGAGTTATCGGGCTGCAGCCTGCAGGGTGAAGCTTGCCCCGATGATAACTAACCTCCGACAGGAAATTGCAGTAAAATAAGAAGTCATATTTCGCTGTAACTTAAGGTTAGCCTTTATAGAACGGTTGATGGCTGAGTGGTCCAAAGCGTCGGGCTCCCACCTAGGCGGCGCGGGTTCAATTCTTTGCTAGCTACGTTCTCTAACATTGTTATATTAATAGGAGGATTATAAATACTGTCAGGTTATTCGTAAAGATTTATTTTAGTGGGTGGGAAATTCAAGGGTTCTTGCATCACTTGAGCGAAAAGAGAACCCTTCAAATACAGCAAAACGTTACGTTTAAATGATGCGGATACAAAAAAAAAAGATGTAACTGCAGATGAAAAATCCCTCGAGTATAATTCTATATGCAATTTCACCAGGGTGATTCTAGCAGTATAAATCTTAACTATAAAACAGACTTCTTGTATTGTTAATCGTATGATACAGCCAGCATTCCAAATTGAAGAGTTCTGGCGTAATGAAATATGGGCATGTTATTTTCTGTCTAGAATTTCAGGATCAACGCGACTATTCGTTCGCAAGGTCGTTTCAATCACGAGGTATGGATTTTTGAAATATCTATTTGACCGTCAAAAAATAAGTTATATCCGCCATATTGTGATATTTTTTATTATTCAATAAGAGAACTGTGTCGAGTTAAAACTGAGGGGGCGAAGTAGACTTCACTTCCGACTAGCAAATTAAAAATGTTGTATAACATAAAATTTTCATAACACAATACAATAACATTACAATTCAAATAGAGATATGAAAATAATCAAATATAATGGGTCCAGCTCAATATGAGACCGGCTCTATTGATTGGTCAGAGACAGTGTTCTAATTTTAAAAGCGCCCACTGCAACGGTGTATATATATGCATACCTCTATACAGGCACTAATACACACAGCTGGTCTGGCCGGTTTATGATAATTATTATTATTACTTTCATCTCGCGGACGCATCCAGCGGCAGATGCATCCGGGAGTAAACAGATAACTTTACCCGTAGGCAGAGATCACAATGGATTCGAGAAATAATGACGTATCGGATTAAAAAAATGATAAGAGTTTGATTGGATTTATTAATTTCCTGGAAATAATTAGGATAGATCGACTGCTCCAAGAAAGTTAGCAGTAAGTCACTTTAGTTTTTTTTACGTTGAAAGGTTTAAGTGGGTGTTTTACGTGATTTTAAATTAAAGGATTATTTTTTTTAAATATTAGTTACTTTGTACATTTAAGTTTACAAGTATCTAATTATTTCATTTTCTTTTTGACTAATAATATTTCAACTTAAACACTACTTATTATTTTGATTTACATGCATTTTAAATAATTTTTACAGGCTTTTTTAAATTTATTGATAGGCATAATTTTGATGGTGTCTGGCAGCGCATTATACGATTTCATTCCTTTATATAGTAAGCTGTTTTGGGTGTTGGCTTTATTCTTTTCTGGTAGTCTAATTTCTTTGCATGCCCTTGTATTATACTTGTGAATATCAACATTGTAGATAATTTTGTCAGAAAAATACTCCGGTAACAAGTTGTTCTTCATTTTATGTATAAACATCAATGTGTTCAATGTCAGCATCTGTTTTTTTAAATTTATTTTGAATACATCACAAACTGCTTTAGCACTTTCCTCAAATACGCACTAACTTAGGACTTCCATAAATTGCAGTTAGTGCATAAACCTTCAGTTAAAGTTGAAGAAGTTACTGCCACCTTCTTTGTAGTAGACGAAAATATAGCTGATTGCAATACTGATAAACAGGCATGCCATGTATCCAAAGAGGTAGGCAGATAACACTATTTGCTGCATTCATAAAACGTTTACATCTTAAAGCTCAGCACCCAAAAATGACGCTAAACGTCACTTGGCAGAATTCTAATACGAGTAATACTGCACATGATTTATCTATAAACTCTTCATGGGCAGTAAGGAAAATGTTTAAGGTTTCCAGTCAATAAAAAAATAAAGCTGTAATCATTTAAATTCTTTGATAAAAATTCTAAAAAGTGCAGTTTGAAAACCAGTGAAGTCATTTTTGAACGTTTTACCTAAAGTTCCAATATGTATTCCATGCAGAATTTAAAAGATGACAATAAAATAATTTTACTCACTGGAGAAATATGAAAATACACATATACGAAATAACACATATTGATTAAATAAAAATTATTTGCGAACACCGGGATTTGAAGCTGTGACCTCTGGATTCTTGGTCGAACTTCTTGACCACTCTAGCACAGAGGACGTTGAATTATAACATTTGACGATTCATTTTTTTTACGACTTGCTGGTGTAAAGAATGAACAGTATTGCATAGGTATATTATATTCAATTTTTAAAAGATTGTTACAATGGGCCTAAGAAAAAATCTGACATTGCTTCTTGCTTCCAGAGGTCATTTGATTGCATTCTAATACCAACAATCGGTCGTGCAGTTTGTGTGTTAAAAAAATATACAACAAAGGGATTAAATCCGAGTAAAATTTTGCTGGCATGAGAGTATTGTGTATAATTCTAGCATTTCCTGAGCCGAAAACACCGTCACGACTTAAACAACTTTTTACCGATGATTTTTTGTCGTATCGTTTCTCCGTCGTTTCGCATCATTAGCTAGTGTAACGCTAGACTAAAACGTACAGATAAACTACTAGATTATCTTCTACGTCGGCCATCGGGTTACACGCTTTGTACAGCGGAGTTTGTATTTTTTGTGATACTGTCTTAAAGACATTCGAGAATTGGTAAGAAAAGATTTGGATGCGCTGCCTTCAGTAATGAAAAATGCTCAGAGCAATTGTACACAGGAGGAATAGCTTTGCGAAACAGTGTTGTCAGGATTGTTGATTTTCTCCTGACTCGGGTTAGGGTTTTCGTGGACACACCTTTTTACATCCATTTATAGCACATGTCGACATAATGTAGTGTTTATTTGTATAACCACATTTTCTACATTGTTTAAAAAAAAATGACATGTAACCTAATAAACCGTTGAGTTATCTCAATTTATTTCGCGTATCATAACGTGTGAGCGGAGTCGTGGGAGACGAAGAACATTCTAACAATACTTTAAAGCGGTGTGATAATTCGGGAAAAATTGTGGTCTCTTTCTTTCTCATGGTGTACGACGTAAAAACCCGTTATACAAATTAACAAAAACATTATGTCGACATGTGCTATGAATGGATGTATAAATACCCTAGCCCTTGTCCTAACCACGCGCAGGTCTAGCCGGGTCCGGCAAACCTCGTATAAACTGACTAGAGATCTCTCTACAGCTCTCTCTCTTGTATATTATTGCTCTGAGGTGTTTTTACTATTATTTCAACCCTTTACCGCATGGATTTTTTAATCCTTCCAGGAAAAATATGTTTGTTTAAAAATGTTTTTGGAATCACGTAAAATATATATATATATATTTTTTTTTTTTTAAAGAATTGCAAAATATTTATTATAAAATGTTTTGTTTCGTATTTGGCACTACATGCAATATGGGGAATAAATACAATATTCCCGAATTTGTCACACTGTGCATTAAAGATATACCAACCACACCAAGGAGTAGAATTTTTTTTTATATCTTAATACTTATTATTACTTCTACAATATTACAAAATAATTTGCAACCTGAACAATCACAACCACGCTCGTTCACGAAATGGCCGAAACGATAACTTACTGACGCGACTATAGTTACTAAAAAGCTCGTAACTGGCAGCACTGTTCGATTTACGATAATGCAGAGCTCGCAGTTAGGATTTAGCTGAAAATAAAATACATATATGGCCCACATAGCCCTTTATAATGATAACATTATTTTGTTCCAAATTTGGAACAGTATGCGGTAAAGGGTTAGACTAGACGTTTAAGGGGGGCCCACGTACAAAGCTGGACCCCTGAAAGCTCACGAAGAACTTTTGGGATGCGGAGCTTTTCGCGGAGATCTATTTCAGAAATTATTACAAATTATACCACTATCTTTGTTTGGTGTTGAAAGACTAATGTTTGGATCTGTCTGCAAAGAATTTTGATTCGCGGTTATTTTTGTAAATGTTACAAGCGGGATCGAAAGAACGGCATTGGTTTTATTTTTATATTGAATACCGCACAAGAGTCCCAACTACTCCCAACCGTCTGGAGCCAGTGGGACTATGGCATCTCCAATTGGGGTATGTTGTGAGGCTGAAGGTAGTGCGGAAGGGAATGAGATGGAGAAGAGGAAGGTTGGGAAGTAGCTGGCTATTCAGATCCGGTCACCAAACACGGCTGATACTATTTCAAGCAACGTTTCTATTCTGAATGGTGGTCTTTCACCAGGGCGATACTGATAGTATCTATCACTCTGGAACGTGCCGCAAATATACGATGTTATTTTTAGAAACCGCCGTGTTTGAAACCGAGACCTCTGGATTCGTAGTCGAGCGTCCTAAACACTCGACCACCGAGGTCGTCAGATTATTGGCTTAACTGTTTTTAGAACAAAGAAAAGTTTCCCATACAATTCTCTTTTGGCACACACTCCTTGATTCATTCACATCCATACATCGTCTCATACATACTCTTCTGTTTTCTGACTCTTCACATAGCCTGATTCAAGTATGAATTGCTGTTCCTCAATCATCACTATACTAACTATGGATATAATTATCCAACGTCCAGAATGTCAAGACTTGTTAACTCAAGCCATGGTCTTGAAATTTTTGGTAGCAGTCTAAATGATTTTTGTCATTCTTTACGACTCTACCAAAACCAGACCTTTGACTAGACCATGGCTTGAATGATCTCTCTTATGTTCATTTTGTCCTATTTTGTCATCGCTTCATTTATTATCATGTATGTGCTATTCTTTCTCGGTTGCTCTTTTTTCCCATTTCGTGTTTTATATGTCTTTTGAGTAATTAAACTTTAGTCTGTTAATTTATAAATAAATACATATATTTGATTCACTCGATCGTGCCATGTCTTCCTCGGGCGTCCCCGACTTCTTCTTCCGTTCACTTTCGCATCAAATATTTTTTACCTTAATACCTTTCCACCAGTGGATTTTATACATTTCTTGCGCAAAATCCATTACGCATATTAATTTAGCTAGATACAGCTTCGTGTCGAGCTCTTCCCCTGCCCTTCCCCACAAACACCGCTCGATCTTTACGATAATTAGAACCGTTGTATTACTCTACGATCGCGCTACAATGGCAGATGGTGGAAACGAGATCGGTCCGCTAAGGCGACATGCAGCATGCGGTTCGGCTCGTACGAGAAGGACAAACATCGCGCTCGTACAGTTGTTGAATCTGGCGGGAGATAAAAGGCGAGAGACACACGCACACTTCTTCAAGTTGAAAAAGCAAAGAAATAATTCAGGGGTCCTAACCATAGATATAAAATACAAGACATTTCATATTCGTACAAATCTTACGAAAAATGTAGCACCACTAATGTTGCACCCTTGAAGTAACAATATATGGAGGGAGAGCTAATTATTTTTACCCAACCTACACAAACTTGCGAAAAATCACTTTCTCCGGGCTTTTACGGCGTACACCATGAGAGAGAAAGAGACAACAAATTTCTTGGACCGCTTCTATATACTGTCGAAATGATCTTAAGGTCCTGGCTCACTGGCGGGACTCGGCCCACATTTTTTATTATGCCACTAAACTTGACACTTGACTAAACGGTTTTTTAGGTTATATGCTATATTTTTGTTGATGAAAATACTGTGAAAAAGTGGCTATACGAATAAATAAAAACATTATGTCGATATGTGCTATGAATGGATGTATAAATACCGTAGCCTTAGTCTTAGCCACGCCCAGGTGCGCCGAGTCATGTTAAAATCATCAAAAACAAGTCCAAAACTGACTTCACTGCCTTGGATAGCAACTCTACCAACTCTATGGTTGCACCACTAAATGTTTCACCCGCGTATGAAAAGGATAGCCGATCAAAGAATATGTGTGTGCGGAAGAGATAGCTAGCTATGTGAAGCATATTTCGAACGTATTTCTCGTTAACTTGGTTTAGTGCAACCAGGCGCGTTGTCTCAGTAACGTATCTACATTATTTAATTAATCTAAGGTCCTAACCTCAGGCAGGCTTTTTTGAAAAATAAATCAACATTTCATATGACACAAATATGTTCCGACTTTATTGAGATCTCAGATCTTTGTTGGAGATTTGACGGCCTCCATGGTCGAGTGGTAAGGCGCTCGGCTACTAATTCAAAGGTCGGGAGTTCAAACCCGGCGTGCGCCAATAACTTTCATTTAATTAATATGTGTCAAAACACATTTAATTCATATAAAATAATACAAAAAGTATATTTGCGGAACGTTCCAGAGTGGTAGAAATTATCGTAGAAAGTATCGCCCTGTGAAAGACCATCATTCAGAATCGTAACGTTGCTTGAAATGGCTTTATCCGTGTTTCGTAACCAGATGTGAATAGCCAGATACTTCCCAACCCTCCTCTTCCCCATCTCCTTCCCCTCCCCACTGCCTTCAGCATCACAATATACCCCAATTGGGAATGCTATAGTCTCACTGGGGCTAGAGGGTTGGGAGCAGTTGAGACTCTTGTGCGGTATTCGCTATTAAAAAAAAATTGAGTACAACTTGTTTGAGGTATCCTATTAAAGTTTTAATAATAACAGTGAACTTATATAGCGCAGTTTTGTAATAGTTTAGCTTAAGTGCGCTACATACTAAATTGCCAAACCTAATATAACAAGGATAAAATAATGCATGTTTTAAAATTAGAATTAACTTTAAAGCTTTTTGATTATGATATTAATCATTGAAATAATATTAATAATCTTAACGACCGAGACTCGAACTCAGAACATCTACTCTATCCGGGAGTAACGCCTCTGCCAATTGGGCTACTGATACATTATTAGAAACCGGCATTTTAATCGATATCATACTTCAATATCGTTAGAAATTGAAAAAAAATATGTTGAAGGAAGTATGAGATCGATTAAAATGCCGGTTTCTAATAGGGTATCGGTAGCTCAATTGGCAGAGATGTTACTTCCGTTATTCTTTTAGTTTCTGGCTTTTCTGTTTCATATTTACGTTGAAGATTATTGATATTATTTCAATAATTAATAATTGATATATTATACGTAGACAATTTAAAAGTATCTAAAATCATGATCGTTATCATAAATCATGAGAGAAAATTGTTAAGATATGGATATAACAGTGCATGCGTACTTTAACAGATAAAAAAAAAACAATTTACTAGAAGCTAAGGGCGTAAAAATCCAGATGAAAAGTATGTATTCATATTAACAAATTTGTTAAAAGTAAAGAAAATGAAATCATATTGAAGAGCGTTAGCACGTTGGTACTTAAATTCATTCAAAGAAAACTGTGTTAAAAAAAAGTCATATTTACATAAATGATTATTATTTAATCCGAGGCAAATTTGACTTTCTTTCGTTGTTGTCGCAAGCTCTAGAAGCTGAAAGAATGATGAATAGTTTAATGATTCAAACTGGAGTGGAAAGGCCATTAATCTTCATCTCTTATCGACAGCTGGTTATCTTCGGGACCTTTTCAACCGTCTAGAATTTAGTGAAACTTTATTACTTAAAAAAAATAACATTCAATTATCAAAAATTCAGATATCCAGTACGGCGTTCAAATGTGGGCTACCTCTGGCACTAGTACGCTCACAATCACAGTCACAGATGCATTATTGTTGCTGCACTTGGGTTGCATAACAAACACAGATGGCGGTATAGTGCAACAACCAACCAACAAACTACCAACAATGCACAGAGAACAAACGCTACAGACAAAGGCAAATTCGTTTCAGACTTCATAAACAATCAAATCAAGTCTTAGTACATGTTTTAGCTACCGCAGAAAGGCATTACGGAATGCACTACGAAGCAAGCTGTTTACTTCAGGGGTAAGGAGAGAGGACGGAGGGTTAATGTTTTTTTTATTTAATTTACCATACAACCATACAACCACACATTATTTCTTAGAGAAATAATATACAGTTTTCTATTATTCCGATTTTGAATATGTAAATAAATAAAATAGCTGATGATGCGGTGCTGATTTCTGACAGTATGGAAGATCTACAGCTCGTATCTAGGATGAAGCGAGTATGCATGCAGAATGAGTTGATGATGATGTCATGGTGTTTGAAAGAGAGAGTACGAGAACAGCGTGCTATATAATTGTGAGTAATGAATACTTGGAGCAAGTGGATAAGTTTGTGTATTTAGGAGATATGTTTACGAGAGACGGAAAGGCTGATAAGGATATTGAAAGAAGGCTGAATGCAGGAAACTCCACTAATGGAGGACTGAACGCTGTTGGCGCAAATAAGAAATTGTCCAAAGAAGCGGAGCTAACGGTCCATAACATAACAGTGAGGCATGAAACTGGCAGAGAAATGTTGAAAGTAGACTTAATCCTGTGGAAATGAGATCCCTGAGACGTATGTGTGGTAAAACCATGTATGACCGTGTTAAAAATGTGAATATCCTGAAAAAATGCAAGGCTGATGAAAGCGTAATGAATAGGATCAAGAAAGGGAAGCTTTGATGGTTTGGGCATGTAGAGCGAATGAACGAAGAAAGGAGTGTGAAAAGAATATACGGCGCGAAAGTAATGGAAGAAGTCGAGGACGCCCAAAGAAGACATGGCACCACCAAGTGAATTAAATACTTGAGTCGGGCCATGTGAAGAGTCAGAATAACAGAAGAGTATGTATGAGACGATGTATGAATGTGAATGAAGCAAGGAGTTTGTGTCAAGACAGAGTTGTATGGCGGTCTGTCTCATCTGCCTACCCCTGCGTTGAAACGGCTAGTTGATATTATAAGTAAGCCAAAGAGGTGCCACCAAACTCTAACATGGCAGATACACTCCTTGCTTCATTCGCATTCATACACACTCTTCGGTTATTCCGGCTCTTGACATGATTCGACTCGAGTTATTTGATTCATCCTTTCGTGTCATGCCTTCCTAGTAAGACCTCGATTTCTTTTTTTATGCAACAACCGTGCAACCGGTACCCGGAGCCAGCGGCATCCCTATTTTGTGAAATGTTTCGTGGCTGAAGGAAGTGGAGAGGGTAGGATCAAAAGGAAGGTTGCAAAATACCCGGCTATATAAATCTGGTCACTAATTCTCCACTCCATTCTCCGTTCATCTATTCTAAAATACGATATATAATCGATTCATTTGTTAGATAATAAGTACGTGTAAGTACGACAGATTCATATCACGAACTAGCTAGTTGAAAAATAGAAAAAATATTAAATCATTAATTTTTAAATCGATCAATTCATCGGAGATATCAGCAATTTCCCGTATCAAAAAATTAATCTAAGGATCAAACATCAAATGATTTATATCATGTTGCTTCGTTACATTGGCCTCTTCAACGATCATCTGCTAAATAATTAAATAAATACAGATTAAAATTACGGGACGCAACGAGACAATGGATAAATATTTTTTGTTCAACGATTGACTATGGGAAATATGAATTCATATTAAAAAAAAAACATTATATTGCCTTCATTAAAACTTTCACACACAAGCAAGCACACGGTGTTCGTAAATGCATACTTACGAATTTATTTCTTTTTGCAAAAACATTGCATTGCAAAAAAACATAAATAATGGTGATCATAATTATACAAAGATAAAAGTAGGGAAAAAAGTAGTTTTTAAACAAACAAAAAAATAGGTTTTAAGAAGTACATACTATAGTTAGAACTTAGTAGCTAGTTCGTGCTTAAACTTGTTACAAGTCATGAAAAATATTCACATTTTCTGCGAGGCAGTTGATTCACCTAGTAAGTCTTCCCAGGAAACAGGGGATTCACCATTGGAAAGTTATTTCTGCACCTGGGAAGAAACAGAAGCCTGTGTTGGCGGCCTCGCGTGAAGTTATCAGCGACATAGTATCCAATTCCAACCAGGATGTCGGGTATTAATAATACACCGTTCAAGATTTTAAGAGCTTAAAGCAGTAATGCTATTTTCCTCCACGAAGTAAGGCTGCAGATACCCAGCATTCCTGAGATAAATGCTGTTGGAAACAGTCATGGGTAAAAATCTACACATGTGAAAGAACTTAACATGTTGAAAAAACATACACATGTTGCCTAGGAAAGCTGCATTTACTGATTGTAAAGTTATACGTAAAAAAAATCGACCATTTACTTTGTTGCAAATATTTCAACAGAAATAGCGATTAGGTATAACATTTTCAAACCAACATTAACACGTAAAATAGAAGCCTTTGCAATGTGGATGTATAGGCACATCCTCAAAATACCCTTAACAGATAGTATAACCAACTCAGATGATCTTCATCAAATGGCCAAAAATTGTGAAATTATACTAGACATAAAAAAATACTACAATGAATTAGTACAGTTTTTTTTCATCTGGTAGAGACAATTTATTTGGGGTGTACTAACTGATATTAAGTTCCTTCCGTACGATTGTTAATTGAAATTCTCAAAAAGAATCTTTTTAAAACCCTACCTACCTATAATGTTTTTCAACAGACATTATTCCATATTTGAAACGGGTGGATTAAAGCATTTTTTATTGGCAAGTCAAGTTACATCCCGTGATTTTTCACATGTAACAAGTTGAAATATTAGCACGTAATATAATATTCAACGATCCTAATCATGATTTTACGATTATTGATTGGATAATCCTAATCGATATCGTAATAATTGTAACATCATTACTTATTTTAATTTTGACATTGCTTTTTCTTTACATAAGTTCGTTTCCGAAAGCCGTGTAGTTAATCATCGTAAAACCGCAGTAAAAATATTATAGCAGTTAAAAGGCTTTGGTACCGTTAATATCCGCTTTACGATGTCGCTTTAGTATCCGGGATTATTAATATTAAAATACAAAAGTTATATATTTTTTGGTTGTATAAATCAACACATGAGACCTCACAAGACCTACGTCATCTTTGGGGATACTGTGCAGAGCATATACCTGGGCAAATAATATCCCCCATAAAAACAAATAACTGTGAATCAGAGTGCGAAAAATGTGAGAGCGCCGTACAGTATGATGTATGACAAATGTGTCTGAACAAAATTTAAAAGCCGAAACAAATCCTTCAAAAAGAATCAACCCCCGCAGCAAATTAAGTACATATGTAAAACTTTCCACGGAATAGGAAACAGAAGGACACAGGTATAAGGTTGCGCGACCGAGACTTTAACTCGAAATCTCCCCTCTATCCGGGAGTAACGTCTCTGCCAATTGAACTACCGAAATCTTTTTTAAATATCAAAATAAAGCATAAGCAAGTTGATTACAATTGAAAAATATACATCGATTGTGTTAAGGGTCAGCACCCAAAAATAAACACTTTTTGGTTTTCTAATACAAGCAATACTACAAATAATTTAACTGTTAATTATATACAGGTAGTAAGATAAATATCTAAGGTTTTCAGTGAATACAAGTTTTAAACAGTAATCCTTTAAATTCTATTTGAAATGTATACTATAATTTTAGGTAAAACGTTAAAAAATGCCTTCCCTGGTTATCAAACTGCACATTTTACTGATATTTTGGTACGTTTTTCATAGAATTAAAAATATTTCAGTTGAATATTTTCATTCACTGGAAACCTTCAATATTTTCCTGACTATTCGTGTAGAATTTACAGATGAATCATTTGTAGTATTGCTTGTATTAGAAAGCCACAAAGTGACGTTTAGCGCCAATTTTGAGTGCTGAGGCTTAAGGTCAAGGCGTTAGTTATTCCACATATTTTTGCAGGGAAATTTAGGTCTCGGTGATAACATAAAGGTTGTGATTAATACCTGATCATAATTTGATAAAGTGCTTAATGCCGAAACGGGCCGAGAAGAGGTAGTTAACGGGGGCGATTATTTAAAGTGGCAGCGGTAAAAAATGTACAATGGCGCTAATCATCGAATTGCGACGGTGTAAAATGTGACAGTGGTTCAAACCACTAGGTCTAAGTTAACTAACTTCGACGGCCTCCGCGGTCGAGCGGTAAGCCGCTCGACTACGAATCAAGAGGTCGCGGGTTCAAACCCAGCGTGCGCAAATAACTTTTATTTAATTAATGTGTGTCATAACACATTCAATTCATATAAAAGTATATTTGCGGCATGTTCCAGAGCGGCAGAAACTCATAGTATCGCCCTGGTGAAAGATCACCATTCGAATCAAGGAGGGTGTGCCAATACAGAGTGACGTGGCGTCCCATCCACTCTGTCTACCGCGTGGTTTTTAGTTATTTAAATCTAGTTTAGTCGAGGACTCATTAGATCAGTAGATATTCTTACATAGGCACGTCCAGAGTGATAGATACTCCAAGTATCGCCTTAGTGAAATACCACCATTCAGAATCGAAACGTTGCTCGAAATGGCTGCAGCCGCGTTTGGTGACCAGATCTGAATAACCACGTACTTCATAACCATCCTCTTCTCATCTTCTTTCCCTCCTCACTATCTTGAGCCTCATAACATACCCCAATTGGGGATGTCATAGTCTCACTGGCTATTCATAATCGAAACGTTGCTTGAAATGGCTTTAGCCGTGTTTGATGACCAGATATATTTAGCCAGGTACTTCCCAACCTTCCTCTTCCTCTACCCAAACTCTCAAATTGGGGATGCCATAGTCCCACTGGCTCCAGGCGTTCGGGACACTCGTGCGGGTAATCACAAAAAATAAATTGGTATTTCGCTCAACCGTTATTTAAACATACGTTTATGATTACTTAATATGTGTAAAGGCTGGGCGGCTTTTGAATGTCGAAGAAAGTGCCGATAGTTGTTTATTATGGTTCGACTCGCCAAATGGAGAAATTCGCAACGGGGCCAAGGTTGAAACGAAGATAATGAATGAGATTAAGACGGGATTACTTATATGGTTTTGATGAGATAAAAAAATGATTCGATACTGAAGCATGTAGCCATTATTAAACAGTTATAAATTTGCCGGCTTGTTTCCGACTTGCCACTTTTACAGAGCGAAGATAGGATACTTGTGTGTGCTTGAATTAAAACAAATCCTTTGTCCCGTCTGAAAACAATGACTCCATTAAGGTGTCTTCACTGTCGGCAGCATTATCTCGACTCTCGTCAAAACGCATCGGAATATTTTATAAAGGAGATGGTGAAAAGGAAGGTTGAGAAGTAGAATACAGCGCCCTTGAGGTGATTTTTCACAAAAACGGCGCTATACAAATTATCCTAATATTATTAAATATTATTATTACCTGGACATTCATAAGATCTGGTCAATAAAACAATTTGTTTCACTGCTTCAAGCATTTAAAGATTCAGATTGGTTGTCTTCCGCCAGGGCGAAACTGAAAGTATCGTGTTGAATAATTTAATATAATCTACTAGAAACAAAGAAAGCCATACAAATTAAGTCACATTCTTAATAATCAGGTAAATTTGTCCAGTAGTCCAATATAAGCTATATTTCCTGTAAACTCGTAAAATTTATCATTATTCGTTAATAACGTTCTCAGTTGACGTTGTCTATTTCAATTCATATTACGTGTCTCTTTTTCTCGGTTCCTTTGTTGCAATTTAAATGTTATTCTATTATTTTATCATTGTTTTGTTATTTTATTTTATATTTTGTTCTCCCCTGTATGTATATATAACCGCACACTTTGTATTTTTGTTTAATTTAATGTTGTGCCCTGATGATGCTTAGGCTAAGCGAAACCGGTCGGTCATAAAAATTCAAACATCGGTGGTATTTTACAAAGTTTTTTTTTCAATTCTTCAAATTTAAAAATTACTAACGATATGGGGTCGCGTTGAATTTTTTTGTCATTCGTAACTTCATAGCACATGATGGAAATAACGTTGTCAGCTGACCTATAAAATCCAGAAAAAAAAGTTTTACATATTTCAGAATGCCAAAGTATACAGTTAGAAAGTTTTTGCAGCATTAGAAAATAGATATTTGTATATTTTTTTTCGAGAATACCCCACACGAATCCCGATAGTTCCCGACTGTCTGGAGCCAGTGGGACTATCACACTCCCAATCGGGGTACGTTGCGAGGCCGGAGGTAGTGGCGGAGAGAAAGGCTTCTTACACAGTTAAGATCACAGCGCGCATCTCAGGTAAGGCTCCACAAATTGATGTCTACGTGAATCATACATCGACGCTGCGCCCAAAGATTTTAATTCTGAGAATCAATGCCTACAGTTCAAAGCGATGAGTCTTTATTTCATCAAAGTACTTAATTTTAATTTTGGGAATTTTTTTGTGTGAACATTGCGATAATAAACCTTGCAACACCTCATTGAATCACCGACACTAAAAAAATGCAGTCTTTCGACAAGTAACGAGGTAATTGAATTATCCTGCCCACCAAAGAAAGCACAAAGCGTATGCACCGCTAATGTGATAAGATTAATTTGACACTCATTTGACATTAACCTAAAAAGATAGGAAGAGATAGCGATTTGGGTTGCGCGAATAATAATTAAAAAATTAATAAATACATGTAGGTAGATTGATTCCTACTTACGGCAACAGATAATAGTTCTTTGGTCGATTTCGTGTGGCCTCAATTGAAACAATAAGACGATGACCCACCAAATGCACATGTTATTTATTATCAAAATACTGTTAGTATATGTTTATCTTATTGATTGCGTTTGAATTAGTAATTAATTCACACTGCTATAGTGTTAAAGGTTTTGATGCTGCGTTTAAGTGGCATACAAATAATAAATCTGTGGTACACAAATCGAAACAATACTAAAAATGGCATTAGCCGTAATTGTTGACCAAATCTGAATAGCCAGGTACCATCCTCTTTCCCCTCTACCCCTCCTTCAGCCTCACAGACCGCACTAGAGTCTAAACTGCTCCCTACCGTTGGTTACTATGGCGTCTCCGATTGGGGTATGTTGTATGGGGAGGGGAAGGTGATGGGGAAGAGGAAGGTTGGGAAGTACCTGTCTATTCAAATCTGGTCACCAAACATGGCTAAAGCAATTTCAAGCAATGTTTCATTCAATTCTGAATGGTGGCCTTTCAGCAGGGCGATACTTGGAGAATCTACTAATCTGGAACGTGCCGCAAATATACTATATATTATTTTATATGAATTAAATGTGGTATGTCACATGTTAATTAAATGACATTTATTTACGCACGCCCGGTTTGAACCCGCGACCTCTTGATGAGAGGGGATGCAAAGTTATTATATTTTATAGATGTAACAGAGTAACTCGTGGTTTTTAAACCCACGTGACCCACGTTGTTCTTGGTCACAGACATCGACAGGAGATGACACCAAAAGAAGAAGTCATATTTCACTACCAACTGATGTAGAGCATATAATATATTTAGTAATATCGAATTTTGGTCTGTTGTCGATATTGATTGTACATAGTTTCAAAATTTAACGTATTCAAAAAGGTAACGATGAGTGATTTATTTTTTAAATTTATCCCACGTGGAGCAGCTTAAAATCACGTCTCAAATAACATACATACTATGGAAGGTTGCTACACAAAGGTATGAACCAAAGCATTTACCTGGATTCAGGTTGCGAGGGTTACCTGCCAACTGGTACCTGCCTACCCAGATAATTACGTACAATAGTGCACCTGACGAAATTATTCACCATCCAGTCGACAATAGACTGAAAAGGGAAAACATCGATGTAGGACCGAATGCCACAAAGTGGGTCTTCCTATATCTGTTCTACTAAGTAGAAATACCTTGGTCGACGCTTGTACTGCCAGCTCAAAATATCGTTTCTACCACGAGCGACGATCCTTAGAAATTTCCATCGAAAACAACAACTATGTATATTTGTGAAACTATTGAAATAATAAACAATTGGGGAAAGAATGCAAGGATGATGTAAGCGTAATGAATAAGATCAATAAAAGGACGCTTAGATGGTTTGGGCATGTGAGGCGAATGAACGAAGAAAAGAGTGTAAAAATAATATATGACGCGAAAATAAATGGAAGAAGAAGTCGGGGACGCCCGAAGAAGACATGGCACGATCGACTGAACCATATAATTGAATCGAGCCTTGTGAATAGTCAGAATAACAGAAGAGTATGGTATGAATGTGAATAAAGCGAGGAGTGTGTGCCAAGACAGAGTTATGTGTGCGGTCCGTCCTCTCTGCCTACCCCTGCGGAGAAACGGTGTGATGGTTAGTTCGTCAGTTAGTTTTGAACCTGCAATTAATCCTCACAAGTAGAAGAAATCTAATTGATTCTCTATTTAGGCGCTTAGATGGTTTTGACTTGTAGAGCGAAAGGATAGAGAAAGGGGGTATCAGGAGAATATACGACTCGCAATTGGATGGGATAAGAAGTTGAACCAGGGAGACAGGGCACGATCAAATTAATAAAAAAATACTTAAGATTTTAATAATAATAAATATGCATAAGACAAGGAGGGTGTGCCAATACAGTGGCGTGGAGTTCCATCCACTCTGTCTACCGCGCGGTGATTAGTTATTTAACTTTGGTATAGTCAAGAACTCATTAGATCAGTAGATATTCTTACATAGGCACGTTCCAGAGTGGTAGATACTCCAAGTATCGCCCTGGTGAAAGACCACCATACAGAATCGAAACGTTGCTTGAAATGGCTTTAGCCGTATTTGGTGACCAGATCTGAATAACCCGATTCTTCTCAACCTTCCTCTTTTCAATCTCCCTCCCCTCCCCACTACATTCAGCCTCACAACATGCCCTATTTGGGGATGCCATAGTCTCACTGGCTCTAGACGGTTGGGAGCAGTTGAGACTCTTGTCATTCATATAAAAAAAATGTTTAGTATCACCCTGGTGAAAAACCACCAATAAGAATCTAAACGTTGCTTAAAATGGCTTCAGCAGTGTTTTGTGATTAGGTCTGAATAGCCAGGTCCTTCCCAAAGTTTCTCCGTCCATCTCCAATACCTCCAGCTTTAAAAGATACCCAAAACGGGAGGGCGTTAGTTCCACTGGCTCCGACGAATTCACGTAAAAAAAAGGGTAACACATGCGCGACAGTGGCGCAAGCAAACAGCAAAATAACTAGAACACTTTCCTATCTCCGGGCACCGAGATAGATTAGTTGAAGCAGTTACGCCGGAAGTGGATGGATGCTAGATACGGCTGCTGCCCCCTCCCCCCTTCTCCCGGCTGAGATGTTACGGAGGAGACGGGGAAGTGTGGAGTGGAAGGTGGAAGGCAGAAGTGGTGGCAGCCGGCCCAGTTGACAAGCGAGCGCGAAGCCAGTCCAATTATTGCAATTCTACCTTAGAGTAACGTAGAGACCTAACATTGCGAAATTTTGTCCGCACTTTTTGACCAAGGATTGACCAAGGGAGGTATGACGTATATGCTTCCAGCCAATCGGATGCGAAGAAAACCGTAAAGATAAACATTATTCCGTCTTTATCTGTTCGCGAACAATTTTGCGTTAGTATCATGAGAAAGAAAGAGACCGGGATACTTTTAGAAGCCGTACAAAAGGGGAATTCCCCGTTCTTGAAAATTTTTTGACATTCTCGTAAATATTTTTAAGTTAAACATATTACGAATCCATTAAAACTCATTTCAAACGGAAGTTTATTAAATTGGAACGAATAGTCCAAAGATTAATTACATATTGGTGTAAGTTACTAGTTGTTTTGTAGGTTAGGATGTTAAATATTTGAGATCAAACTAAAAAGACGATTTTTATGGTACATACGTGTGAAAACTGTTTTTTTTTGGTCCTTTTGTACTTCGATTAAAGCAAACAAGCATAGAACATGTGGCCATGATGTTTTGCTAGATATTACACAAAAAATAACTCAAGTTTTTAACTATTTACGTACTTTTGACAGTCCGTTCGCCTGACAGTTCAAAAGTGTCTGAAGTTTGTGCGGATTAAATAATGAAGACATTTCATTTAGCCCGCCCAAAATCGTGGATAGGTTTCAACAATTGTTTGTCTCTTTTTCTCATATGCTTATAGAACCGAGCATAAAGAGAGAGCTATATTTTGCGAGTTTGTCAAAGCGATAAATAATATATATATATATAACAATTTTTAGAAGGAAGCAAAAAACTTGGGGGTGTTTTATGAAATATAAACAGTTTAAAAAAACACAAAATAAAGTGGTGTTTACAACGAGAAATACATTTTGTATCTCATTTCAGGACCTATGTCAAAGTAAAGGAGATAAATATATATATATATATACTTTATATTTTATTTTCGAAGGAAGCAAAAACTTTATTTTCTAGCATTCTAATGAAATATAAACTACATATGTTTAATCTGTAAATTTTCTATGACTAGTTAGAAAAATGTCTGACGTTTCAAATGAATACATTTTTTTTACTGTACTTTTTTGAATTCTATGAAAAAAATACTAAAATGTAAGTACAATGTGTAGTTTGAAAACCAGCAAATAATGTTTTAAAAGTTGTACCTAAAATTCTAGTACGCATTTTGTTTCCACTCTCTTGGTACGAGAACGTATGGAAGCAGAAAAACACTTTAACTTCTTCTTCTTTTTTTTTATTTGAACATTTTTATCGGAAGATTTTTTAAAGTACAACAGTTGAACCTTCAACTGACGACATTCAATAACCGCACGGCAAGGCGCTCTTAATGGGACTGCTCACTGACGATATTCAAGAACCGCACGCCATGGCGATCTGAACAGGACTGCCGAGATGAAGTAATGGTCAACTCAAAGATCATACTCTAACATGTGGTATGGAACAAAGCATGTTTAAAAGGATCTTAGAAATCGATCTAAAGATATTGTAAACAATACAATTCAAGGGACAGAAACACATTGAATGACGAAATACAAACGTTATTTTCTAGCATTCTAATGCAAGCAATGTACTACCCATATGTTTAATTCACTACATATTTCATAGACATAATGAAAATTAAGATTTGCTTAATCCTAAAACATAAATGAATACATTTTTTAAACATGAACATATAAAATGATGATTTGCAGTAAAAGCGATAAGACATAGTTTCATAAAATACCAGCTAGTACTAAGGTACCTTTTTAAAACCCTTGATTTAAAATGGTAGAAATTTTTCACGTAGTAACGTCGCATTTGGGAACGAACACATTTCATAAAAAAATTAAAAAATTACTGTTTAAGGATTGTGTTCACTAGAAACCTTAGACATTTATCTAACTACCCGTATAGAAGTAACAGATGAATCATTTATAGTATTGCTTGTACTAGAAAGCCAAAAAGTGTGTATTTTTGGGTGCTGACCCTTAACGGTGGCAAATGAAACATCTTCTCATATGATACTTTTTACTTTTTGGTTATCATCATTTTTTTAAATGAAATAACAAGTCGGGGACGCCTGATTATGTCATGGTACGATCAAGTAAATAAAATACTTCGAGTCGGAGCACGTCAAAAGTCAGTATGACAAAATACAATGTATGACCGCTCGGTAGCCGAGTGGACAAACGCGTCGGATTCCCACCGGGCGTCGTGGGTTTAATTCGTCTGCTGGCTAAGTCCTCCATCATTGCAAAAGCAACATCTTCCGCTTATTATGATGGCAGTAGGAGTTTTTCAAATAGTGTCAGGTTATTCGTAACCCGGGAACAACAGTACGTATAAAATGAATCAGATGAACAGAGAAAGAAGTGCAAGGACAATTGCAAATGAATGCAGAATAAGCCGGGGGGCCTTAGGAAGACATGGCACGATCAAGTGAATTAAATACGACGTATGATAATTAATTAATAATTTTATTTTGAAGGTGTTGATGTTAAGAATAGCATAGATTGAAAAAGTAGATGAATGATTTATCGATTTTTGCTATTTTATGTTTTAAAAATAATTGCGATTTTTTAACAATTTGACGATCCCTCTACAAGCGGTAGCAACATTGTTAAACTCTTGAAAACAAAGAGCAATATTACACAACCACGTCGAATTAAAGTGAAATCATCTTTCGGTAACTTTATTAGTTTATTAGCCAGCAAACTCGCAGACTGCAAGATCTGCAGAAACGGGACACGGATTGAGGTGGTAGTGCGGTCTTTAATTCGCCCCTATGATCAGTCATTAGCTCCGTCAGTGGGGAAATCGTTATTGGGCGGAGCTTATGCAAAATGGAGCCAAACACCAAATAAATGCAAATATTAATTTGTTATAATATTTAACGAAAGTATAAAATTAGCAACACAACTCTAAACTTTGCCTTAACACGTTCATTGCTAATTAAAATTCGTACATATTAGTGCCATATGAATGACGGATCAATTCAAACTGACGAACAGTGACGGGTTTCCCCATAGAGTTGGTAGAGTAGTATCTATCCAAGGCAGTGAAGTCAGTTTTGATGACTTGTTTTTGATGATTTTAACATGACTCGGCGCACTTGGGCGAGGCTAAGACTAAGGCTACGGTATTTATACATCCATTCATATCACATATCGACATAATGTTTTTGTTTAAAAGTATAGCCACTTTTTCACAGAATTTTTATCAACAAAAATATAGCATATAACCTAAAAAACTTGCGATAAATCACTTTCTCCGGGTTTTTACGTCGTACACCATGAGAGAGAAAGAGACAACAAAATTTCATAGACCGCTTCTATATACTGTGAGGATGATCTTAAGGTTCCTGGTTCACGGCGGGACTCCGCCCACATATTTTATTATGCCACTAAACTTGACACAACTAAACAGTTTTTTAAGGTTATATTCTATATTGTTGTTGATAACAATACTGTGAAAAAAGTGGTTATACGAATAAACAAAAACATTATTTCGATATGTGACATGAATGGATGTATAAATACCCTAGCCTTAGTCTTAGTCACGCCCAGGTCCGCCGAGTCCGGTAAAAATCATTAAAAACTTACTACACTGCCTTGGATAGATACCACTCTATATACTCTTAGGTTGGGACTTACTTGTGCGGTATTCATATTATATATATATTTAGAAATTGATAGTAATAAAACTGTGACGATAGTGATAAAAATTCCACTATATTTTCCTTCTTCCCATTTCCAAGGCAAATAAATCGTACTGCGCGCTAGCAAAAATAAATAACACGTGAAAATGGAAGTACGGTTTAGAAAATGTACCAATTACATTCACTTATAATGTTAAGTTATACTTAAAACGACACACATTTCATTTTGAATTCGTATGAAAACTAAACACACGTTACAAGAGCGAAATAATTGCATATTGAGTACAACTACAGAGGTATTCAAGTTATTAGAATAAATGTTAAAAAATATTTATTATTTTTATTTCGGATATTGCTTATTGAATTCAGGCCGATGAAGCAACTTTCTTTTTTGTAATAATAGTAATAATAATACGACGATTTGTATAGCGCCGTTTTGCGAAAAATCACCTCAAAAGAATCATTACAATTCCTAGTTTAAATAAGAAAATATACAGGTACATACTTACCTGGCAGGTCCCATCAGATAGACACAATTATTAACTTAAAATTATGACTATTATTTTAAATTCGTTTTTCCGATTTAGGGCATGGGAGCGAAATTAAAGAATGGACTTTCTGAATTTGTCATACAGTACAGGAATTTTAAAGAAGTAATTTGTGAAATATCCTACTTATTTGGCGAAAAATTAAAACACTAAAGACTAAAACACGTCAGGCAGCTGCGAAAGCGCCACGACATATTACATTAAGACAAATATTTCATTTGTTTATTAAAAAAATATGTACGAAATATATCTTGTTGGTCTCTCAGATCAATAATATACAAGAGAGAGCGCTGTAGAGAGCTGTAGTCAGTTTTTACGAGGTTTGCCGGACTCGGCTAGACCTGAGCGTGGCTAGGACTAGGAAAAGGGCATTTATACACCCATTCATAGCACATGTCGACATAATGTTTTTGTTTATTCGTACAACCACTTTTCACAGCATTGTTAAAAAAAATAACATGTAACCTAATAAACCGTTGAGTTGTGTCAATTTATTTCGCGTATCATAACGTGTGGGCGGAGTCAACGCAGACGCGGGACACGAAGAACATTCTAACAATACTTTAAAGCCGTGTGATAATTCGGGAAATTTGTTGTCTCTTTCTTTCTAGTGGTGTACGAAGTAAAAACCCGGAGAAAGTGATTTATCCCAAATCTATATAGGTTGGGTAAAAAGAATTAGCTCTCTCTTTCTATATATTGTTACTTCAAGGTTGGTCTCCTGTAGAAAATAATGATTTTTTTGCAACATAAGTGTTTTTTTATGAAATAAATGTAGTGTTTTTAAAACAATTTTTAATCGTTTTAGCAATTTTTTGTGAGTTTACCATTTTATTTGTAAAAAAAACTTAGGTTATGGTTAAAAATACGATATTTGTCCCCGAAAAATCTGCCACAAAGACACTTACGGATGTTTTACTAAGTAAAATAGCTATAGAAGAGAATTTGTCGCAGCAATCTGTCAAGGATTAAAAAATCATTGGACAATCTTGAAGAATTTGAGTCAAACCAACGCAACAAGCTGGTCAATACGACTCTTCAAAACTGAAAGACCACTTCCAAGGAGTCAAGAGATCAATTGAAAGAGATCCACGTCGAGATATCACCACTCGCAGCAAGGAGAAGATTGTTCAATAGTGGCTTGAGAGCATGCTGATCTCGCCAAAAACAAAAAAATGACTGGAATGGGTCAAAGGACTAGAATTATCTCTTCTGAAGCAATGAGGGAAAAACGATAACCTTGAATAAAATCTAATCTAATAACACTTACGTAATTTTTTAAATTTATTTCTTACACCATGCGTTTGCTATAGGTCTACTCCTTTCTCAAACTGAAGCATCCGACGTTTGTAATGGTGTGGAACATCATGTCTACCCAAGGCCTTATTGTGTAAGGGATCATGAAGCAACATCAATACAAAAAGGTGTTGGAAACCTCGCTTATGCCACAGATTAGTGATTAGTACTCCAGATGGATACTGCACATTCATGCACTGATGGAGCACAATGCCATAAAAGGTCGAGAATATCACCAAGTTGTTGGTCGATGAGCAGATGCGAAGATTGCCTTGGCTAGGCAACGACCCGGACATGAACCCTATTGAGATTTTTTGTGTCATAGTACAGAAAGGGATCAGGCGATGCAACATGACCACAAAACAAGAGCTCATTGAGAAACGCACTCCAGTATGGCACCATGACGAAGAAAAAAAAGAGTGAAACAACTTTAAAAAGTTTGTGGCATGCAGCAAAATATTTATTTCATTATTTATAAGATAATTTACTGTTAGTCTAATAATTTGAACACCTCTGTACTTTATAAATATCTGGGAAGATAATCTGAGAAAGTTTTAGTGTCATTTACATGAATACAATATTAACAATTCAGATTTTATTTCAAAGAAGCAAGCAGCTTCGTGTGTAGTTGCACGAATACATGCAAGAAAGGGACGCCTATTTGGATGGTCCAAACTTGTGCAAATTTAATGAACATGTACGAAAAGACGAAATTCCGGAAAATTTCAGAAGATACTGATTTTAACGGATATCAAAAGATAGCAGCATCATATTGTGTGGTTGCATGAATAAATGCAAGAAAGGGACGCTTATTTAGATGGTCCAAACTTGTGAAGTTAAAATTTAATGAACATGAACGAAAGGACAAAATTCTGGAAAACGTCAGAAGATACTGCTTTTTACGGAAATCAAAAGATAGCAGCATCATGTGTGGTTGCAATAATAAGTGCAAGAAAGGGACGCTTATTTAGATGGTCCAAACTTGTGCAGTTGAAATTTAATGAACTTGAACGAAAGGATAAAATTCTGGAAATAATAATAATAATAATATTTGGACGACTTGTATAGCGCCGTTTTTGTGAAAAATCACCTCAAGGGCGCTGTACAGATCTTACTTTCTATCGTTACATATTAATTCCTAGTTTAAATAAGAAAATATACAGGAACATACTTACCTGGCAGGTCCCATCAGATAGACACAATTATTAACTTTAAATTATGATTATGAGTTTAATATATTTTTATTTTATTTTAATTTTTTATTTTATTTTAATTTTTTATTTTTTTTTTATTATTAATATTTTTTTTTTTCCTTTTTTCCGACGTAGGGCATGGGAGCGAAATTAAAATAATGGACTTTTTGAATTTGTCATACAGTACAGGATTTGGTTAAAATTTGCATATCTAAAGGTGATTCGTCGAGAGACAGATTATGTTGAGATTCTTTTAATGAATTTAAGGATATGAGAGTCTGAAAAGGTAAGTTTTTAGTTTGGACATCAGAAGATACTGCTTTTTACGGAAGTCAAAAGATAGCAGCATCATGTGTGGTTGCAATAATAAGTGCAAGAAAGGGACGCTTGTACAGATGGTTCAGATTTGTGCACTTGAAATGAACACGAGTATATGAAAGGTATTCTGAAAATGTAAAAAATACTGCAATTTTCAAAACGGTGTGAAAGATATGTTTGCGTTCCTGGGTGGTATGAAAATTTCAGTATCGCCCTGATAAAAATACCCCGCTATGCAAGTCGCAATAATAATGGCAATAGCATAAAAAGTTCTAACAGCTCCCAACTGTCCGGATCCAGTGGGACTATGCCATCCCAATTGGGATATGTTGTGTGGCCGCGGGGAGTGGGGACAGGGTGGAGATGGGGAAGAGTAAGGTTGAGAAGTGTCTGGTCACAGATTAAAGCAACCGTATCCACAACTGCGGAGAAAACGTGTAAAATGTTAGTCAACACGCAGACCGAGACGGAAAAAGATTAATAATTGAAATTCAAATTTATCCGCCGGCCATAAATATATTATTTTAATGGAATGGACGAAAATAAACAATTAAAGAAATGCGAGCGAATCTCCCGACGCGCACCGCTGCTTAAATTAAATTATTTAGCGAGAACCAAAAAAGCAGGCGGGCCATTTTCGTTTTGATTCTAAATTATTATTTGGAACTCGCGATAAATATGGGTCGTAGATGTAGGGTAGCGCAGTCAGAGTTGACTCGGACACAGATGCATTGTTTGCATAAATCATGTTTCAAACATACTTCAGAAAAAAAATCTATTAAATGAAGAAAAAAAATAGTACATTTTGAATTTTATAAAAATGACACCCTGTAAAAACTTTTCGAATATCTAAATTTGACCAAAGTGTGCTATTGTTGTCCCTTTCTCGCTAATAACAATAATTTATTTATTTGGAACATTTGACAGAGTGACAACATTACATACATACTGACAGATACAAAATAAATGGTAGGTCAATAATCCATTACCAAAATGTTCACATCATGCAATTAGAAATACACTGTATTACACTAATAAAAACAATAGAAAAATAAAGAAAACAACCGTTAATAATAATGAGAAAGCAAAAAAAAGTGCTGTTTCTCAGTGACGTTTGGCAAGGACAGTTCACTGTCGAAATCGTAGTCATGAGCACCAATAGACACAATCATAATTTTGCGTTGTTTGGGTCAGCTGTAATTTCGTAAACTATATTATACCATACTAAAGTCTGGCAACGGTGCAAGATTTGTGCATGAAACTGGCAACATTGCACTCTCTAAAAATGAGAATTGCGCTTTTTTGTACAAACTAGTTCATTTTTAAAGTTGGCAACATTTTTTTAGAAGAACTTCAGCTTGACACGGATAACTTTGCGGTGGGTGGTGTTGCCGCTGTAAATATTGGGGATGCCAGTGTAAAAAAAATAAATCCCTAGACGTTGAATTTATTTAGAGCAGTTTATAGTGAATTATTGTGTGAATATTATAATTTAACTAATTGTTACAGGTGCCAGTTTACATGAATAAAAATAATCGTCTCGTAAAATCAATTATAAATATGTACTTTATAAGACAAGCAGTGTAAATTTAAAAAGTTTTTTTTTTTAATATTTTGATAATTTTTTTTAACAGTGACAAAAAATTCAAAATGTCACACTCGTACGTATGTATGTACGTACATACGCACGAGGAAACCAGCTCATCCGTATACGAGTACATATCGGAGCTATCAGGAGTTTTTATAGGTTTTAAAAGTCAACCATATTTTTCAAAGAACGTATTTTCTAAAACAAACTTATGAAAGTTTATGAAATGCACAATGGTTTGTGTCTCGTTTCAAATTCAAACACATAACCGCAAATATTCAAAATATAAATATTATCGTTAATGAGCTAGTAAAAGCATAAAACAATTAGCAAAAAATGGCAGGCAAAGATAAAATAAAAAGTTCCAGGAGACAAACGTAATATTCTAAATTCTACAAACAAACGTTAAATTCTATTAATAAATTAATGTGCTATTGTATGAACTAGAAAAAATACAACATGGTTAACTTTGCAGGCGGTTAGCAGAGGAACTAGAGACGCCATATTTTTGGTTATTCGGCTGTCAAAATATTTCGAATTGAGTTTCTCCTTACTTAATTGTTTTTATGATATAACGCTATACAAATATAAAAACCTGGGAAAAGTGGTGCACGAAATATAATTCGTATTCATGAACTTAAACTTTAAGTCCAGTATAAGAACATGCAGCAGTTTAAGGTGTGTTGTGAGCTTCATGGAAATCCAGTTCAACATTCCCTGCCGTACTTAAAATGAATTGCTGTTCCTCAATCATCACTCTACTAATTATGAATATCATTATCCACTGTCCAGAATGTCGAGACTGGTTAACTCAAGCCATGGTCTTGAAATTTTGGGTACCAGTCTAAAAGATTTTTGTCATTCTTTACGACTCTACCAAAACTTTGACTTGACCTTGGCTTTGATATATTTTGTCCTATTTTTGTCATTGTTTCATTATAATATTATGTATGTGGTGTTCTTTCTCAGTTGCTCTTTTTTCTCATTTCGTGTTGTGTATTTTTTTTGTAATTGGACAACAGTCCGTTGGTTTATAAATAAAATCGGATGTTTTCCTAAACTATGGAAATATGGTGACAAGGCAATGCCAAGCGTCAAGCAACCAACTACCGACCTAAAGTTATTATTTCAGAATATTTCAGTTATTGGAAATACTTATCCATAAATTTGTATAAATATGCCAAAGTTAAAACGTATATAGATTTAGACGTGACCGATCAACCACTACAGAGTTACTGTTTTAACAGATTACGTTGCGAGAGTACTTGATAACAATAAACAATTTGATACATCGCACCATGACAATGTGAAAGCGTTAGATAAGGTTGATCGCATAATTCTTTTGGATAGGTTTAAAAAAAATGGCTTTTCAAATAACGTATTAAAACAATTTATTTCAAGAGGAGAATTTGTATCCTACGGTTTGTATAACTCCGGCGCATATCCTACAAACTCCGGTATGCCACAGGGATCCAACTTAGGACCCTTATTAATTTTAATAAAGAACATTCATGCACATATGAAATTTTTCCGTTTTTTGCCGATGATATTAAATTTTTTGTGAGAATAAGGTATTTAGATGACTGTGGGCAACTTAAGGACGATATCAACGCAATTATAGACTGGAGTATTGTTAATAAACTGAGATTCAACTCCGAAATGTTCAGTTATGTGCTGGACGAGGCCACAAAAGTACGTAAGGACTTGTGTATGAGGCTCTTTTAAAATTTTGTGTTTACATCGAAAAGATTTGCAAGTCAGCCACAAAAGGATGTTGGGTTTTGTCATACACAATTCAATGGTATTGACACACCTTTCAGTAGTAAGGCTGCTTAGCTATATCTTAGTAAGTAGCATTCTCGATGGTGGATCTCAGGTATGGAGTTCATTGGACACCGTCTACGTGAAAAATCTTTTTTTAACGATACCCCTACGTGAGAGTACGGTTTTTACCCATGGCTGTTTCTTCTGCCATGGGTAAAAACGTAATGTTGAGTATCTGCAGCCATAGTTCTGGGAGGAATAATGCCTTACTAAATATGGCGTATGACCTTCTGAACGGTTTCCTGTCAATACCTGATATCCTGGCTATGATAGGCTTTCATGTCCCGGATAATTTCACGCGAGGCCGCCGACACAGGCTTCTGATTCTTCCCAGGTGCAGAGCCAAGTTGCCAACGTTGATGCCCCTTGAAGCACTTACTGGTTTAGTTAACTACCTCGAAGGAAATTTGAATATTTTCCACATGACCTAATAATAATAATATTTGGATAATTTGTAGAGCGCCGTTTTTGTGAAAAATCACCTCAAGGGCGCTGTGACTAACTAACCATCAGAGAGGAAGGACCGCCATACAACTTTGTCTTGGACCACACTCCTTGCTCCATTCACATTCATACATCGTCTCATACATACTCTTATATTATTCTGATTCATCACATGGGCCGATTCAAGTATTTGATTTACTCGAGCGTGCCATGTCTTCCTCAGGCATCCCCGACTTCTTCTTTCATTCACTTTCGCATCATAAATATTTTTTTCAAACCCCTTTCTTCGTCCATTCGCTCTACATGCCCAAACCATCAAAGCGTCCCTTTCTTGATCCTATTCATTACGTTTACATCAGCCTTGTAATCTTTCCGGATACCCACATTTTGAACACAATTCATGACCTATATTTATTTAATAAATAAATAAAAATATAAATTTTAACCACGAACTATCCATTTAGTTTTAACTGTACGTAAATAATTATGTTAAATATAATATATTTCTTGTTATTTTTTATCGCCTTTGCAATGAATTTGTTCAATAACTGTTTTTTGTAAAATAAAAATTGAATAGTTAATCATTTATTAGTTGAATCTTAAAATTTACAGTTGAGGCGTTGGTTTTCAACCAGTTAGCTGAGTTCGGTTCCACCAACACAAAGATAACTACATTTACCCAACTTACATGAGCAAATATATCGCGTACTAGTGTGTCAATATAAGATTGTCTTATCAATTCTGTACAATTTTACGCCTTTTTTCTTCGAAGAAGTTATTACTTAAAACTGGTAATAAATTACAAACTATTATAATTTTATGTGATTACCGCACAAGAGTTTCCACTGCCCGAAGCCAGTGAGACTATGGCATCCCCGATTTGGGGTATGTTGTGAGGTTGAAGCGAGTGGGAAGTGAAGGAGGTGAGAAAGAGGAAGGTTGGGAAGTATTTTGCTTTTCAGTTCTAAACACATATAAAGTCACTTCAAACCACGTTTTTTTTTAAAGGTGGTTTATCGCCAGGGCGATACTGCGAGTACGGCGTAATACAAGAAGCATCTTGCTCACTGTCTAAGCAACACCCAGACTAAGTAACTAACTAAACATAACGTCGTATTTCCGCAGGGGTAGGCAGAGATGATGGACATGTTCATATTCATACATACTCTTCAGTTATCGTGACTCTAGACATAACCCGAATCAAGCACACGATTGACTCGATCGTGCCATGTCTTCCTCGGGCGTTCCCGACTTCTTTTACCGTCACTTCTTACTTTGTTCACACGCTCCACATGTCCAAACCATCTAAGCGTCACTTGATTAATATTATTCGTTGCACTTAAACCAGCCTTGCATTCATAAGGTTTTACCACACATTCGCCGTAGGGATCTCATGTCTACAGCATTCAGTCAGTCTACTATCATCATTCCTCTGTCAGTTCCACGCCTCGCTGTCAAGCAAAAGGTTATCAGCACACCATTGAGGATTACTACTCGCCCTGCCTTACTTTAATGATATAAATGTGTATTTTTAATTGAAAAATTTACATATTTGACATAGGCATAGTTCTAGCATTAACTTCCTATCACCATCCAGCTCATATAAATCTGGCTTGTGACATAAAGCAGAGCCGGAAAACGCGCCTCAAGAAAGCTAACTAAAATACCAGTTGATCGCAAGTGCATGCGTATGTGCATGTGCAATGGACTCACCTTTATTCCAGATCGTCCGGGCTGCTTCAGCAGAATATTTTCCGGCTTCATGTCGCAATGGATGATGTTGAACTTGGACAGGGCGTCCAGACACTGCAGCAGACTGTGGGAGAACTTCCTCACCAGCTGCAGACTGAACCCTTGAAACTTATTTTTCTTAATTAACTCGTATAGATTTATGGACAGCAGCTCAAATGTTATGCACATGTGACTCCTAAACGTGAAGCTGTCCAACATGTGGATAACGTTCATCGTATTATCTTTGTCTTTCCTCCGCAGATGCTCTAAGATCCGGACTTCCTCCCTCGCCTGCCGATAGAACCGCTTTTGATTCCTCACCATCTTTAAAGCGACATGCTCGCGGGTTTTATGGTCGTAGGCTTTGAATACCTGCCCGAAGCTCCCTTTCCCGATCACTTTGAGGATTTCGTATCTGTACGCGACATGGTCGTGCAGCGTGTGGATGTAGGAACCGTGCTCGTCGTCGTAGTTCGACGCGATCATGCCGATGTAACCAGGATGCTTCTTGGCGTTCTGCCCGAAGAAATAAATCTCAGGATAGTCCCAAATCTCGCTGTGCTCGTAGTCCGACAGTTTGTGCTTGTAATAGGCCAGGATTCGGGCGGGGGAGAAGGCCGCCGTGGGCTGCTGGGGCTCGGCCACCCGCTGCTGCTCCTCGGCGGGCGGGGGGCTGTGGGCCCCCTTCAATGGCGGCAGGGGCGCCGGCTCCTCGCACGCCCTCGACTGCGGCATGCTTGGGCCTTCCGCGAACGCGAACCTTGCACTCACAACATAACTTCCCGACGCCAGCTTGGAACGCTGCACACTCCACCCAACAAACACTAAACAATCACTGAATCGAAAACTCAATACCGAATTCTGTACGCTTCGTATTTATTATCTTGTGTCGCGCGTTATCGGGGTTAGGTTATGTTATAGGGCGAAACTAAACGTTCCCATTCTTTTTATTTCACAAAAGCCTTTTCACATCCACCCGAGCAGCGTTCCGCGGAAGCAAACAAAGAATAACTACCGATGGATTCGGCCTGTCCGACTATCCACAGAGAGAAAATAGAAACTGCCTGAGAGTCATTGAACCATTTTAGCGGTCCAATCCTGCGAGAGCGAAGGAAGCCACTATATTCTCAACACTCCGCACTACGCATCAAATATTCATTGCTTTACAAATCCCTCACAACGAGAGCGAGAAAGACAGACGCATTTTAAAACCTCCCCGAAGAAAATAACCAGTGCGAGTGAGACAACATTAACTTACAACTTCGAAAATTTCCAACTCACATGTGCTTTACCGAAAGAGAGAATGAGCCAGCTATATTTTTATGTAGCTATATGTCAACACGATGAAGATAAATGAAACAGCTATATGCCAACACGCGAGTGAGAGTAAGACGGTGACATACTTCGCGCTTCATATCTCTACCGCAATTTGGCGCGCGCGTAGCGCTTTGACTACAGCTGATGAAAAACAAATAATGCAATCTTTTACATAAAACATAACGAATTCAAAAATATTTTTTGACAAAAATACAAACTGAATATCATTTTATCATTTCTCATTTACAAACTTTTCAAACTCTCTTCGCAATGGAGATTAAATCAGTTTTCACGATTCAGTTAATGTAGAGATCTTCTTTACCAATATTTTAATGCTTCGCGATATTGTCTATGAGTGTCGCTATTGGTACTTTTTAATACTATGGATGATATTTCAGAATGTTTGCGGCCAAGCAACAGCAGCGATCCTAACGACACGAATGTAAAAGAAAATATTTGAAACGAACAAAAAATATATTATAATTTTTCCATTTTGAATTCTTAAAATGACATATCGGTTTTTATTTTGGTAGTTTATTACGTTACAAGTTATTAACTAATATCTGGAGGCATAATTTAAAACATTCAATTATTAGAAGAGCAAATATAATGCGACCATTTGTGTTATGATGTCAACTTTCAAGTGAAATAAAAATAATCATATGTTTTTGAACACTTCGTACAGTAAGAAGGTGCCATTTTTTCATCGAGAGAAGAATCTTGCGAACTATTTTATTTTTGTTTTAGTGCAAAAAATGACATTTATGCGTCACTTTAGTTTTGTCACCATATATTACTATGTTTAAATGGAGCGTTTAAAAAATCTCACCACTAAGGACTCCTAGGAGTCTTCTCATCTACCCGTACTTATATTTTGAGTTTTTTTTATCGAGACCGGGGAATTTCAAACACGTTTTTTTCTTCAAAATAGTGTTCTAATGGATGCGTTCAACAGATATTATTGATTTTCGGAAAATTTTAAAGTATACCTTTAAAAAATCTGTAAAAAAAAATCCCTTAATTATCTACACACCTCATTACTTGAGATCTTAAGCAAATGCTTTATAAATAAATAAAGCAAAAACGATCTCTTTTGAAAACGAATTTAAGTAAAAATTGAATTGTCAGTTATAATTTGATAGATTTAGCTGGAACGTGTATACAATATGGTCAACGTCACTAGGCAAAAGTCAATATTTATAAGTCTTGGTTGTTAATCTAAATTCTAAGTCACCAGTCATAAGTTTTAGTTACAAGTCTAAATAAGTCACTAATCATTAGTTTTAACTGCAAGTAGAAAGTTATGAGTAATAATTAATATGCCAGTAGTCATTAGTTTTTGTGATTAAGTTATAGGTTATGTTAGTTGAGTTTTAAAGCTGCTTTGATGTATTCTTTCACGAAAACGGCGCTTTAGAAAATAGCAAATTCTTATTATTAAATAATTTAAAAATCGTACGTTTTTATCATTAGTTCACAACCCAGCCGCAAGCGTCGCCACCGTATCAAAACCAAAACAGCCTGCTTCTCAGCACTCCGTATCGCGACCGTAGTATTCTCACTATTATTTGAGAGCCCTGCGGTTGGCGGCCACTCCGCGAACTAGCGCTCCTGTCACGGTTGCTCGGCCGAACAATAATTATTGTGCCGATTCTTCTGTCAAGGATTCAATTATATTATTATTGTGTTTCTATCCCCTGCACGGGCGTTAAATGACGATATATCGCGAGAGCAGAGTCAACATGTCGTTTAAAGTGTCAGTGAATGTGTTGTGAGTGTCCCAAATATCCGGAATATCGCCCTGCTATGGGCTCCAAACGGGAAGACCTCCCTACAGAACTCGGTGAGTGATAATGTAATATACGAATAACATGCAATAATTGATGTTGTGTTTCAAATATTTATTATTTAATGTATCATTGAACGATCTGCCGTCCATCGCACAGAGAAAAACACGGTCGTTTTACGCATTCAATCAATTAAGCAGTACTCCACTATTATTTTTGACGTCGAAGGTGGCAGTCCACAATGGAGTGCTGATACCAACCCTGGTGTGTGGCAGTGAGGCATGGAACTGGAAGAGGAATGATGAAAGTAGACTGAATGCTGTTCAAATGACATGCCTGATGATAAAATCATGTATGACAAGTAAAGATACTAGAGAAATGCAATGCCGATGTAAACGCAATGGACAAGATTAAGAAAGGTTCTCGTAGAGAATGTAAGAGGTGACAGTGATTTTCAAAAATTTTCTTAACTGCTCTTAACTGTCCGAAGCCAGCTCTGGCATCACCGATTGAAGTATGTTGTGAGGCTGAATGGAGTAAAAATGGGAATGGAATGGGGAAGAGGAAGGTGAGGAACTATCTGGCTATTCAGATCTGGTCACCAAACATGGCTAAAGCCATTTTAAGCAACGTTTCGATTCTGAATGGTGGTCTTTCACCAGGGCGATTTCAAGAGTATCTACCTATCTTAAAAGTGCCACAAGAAACAAAACATGAATTAAATCATATTTATTTGCGCACGCCGAGATTCGAACCCGCGACCCCTGGATTCGGAGTCGAGGATCTTAACCGCTCGACCACGGAGGTCGAATGCTAGATGAAGTCAGAGACGCCCTTGGAGTAAGAATGTATGAAGAGAGAGCTAATTATTTTTACCCAACCGATACAAACTTGCGATAAATCACTTTCTCCGGGTTTTTACGTCGTACACCATGGGAGAGAAAGACACAACAAAAATAACACCGCTTTTATAAACTGTAAGGTTGATCATGTTTTCCTATGCGACTAAGGGGCTATTTCACCACCTCTCAATAAACTACTATTCATTAGTTAACTCTAATCATCGGAATATTCGTTAGCTATCTCTTTCCGCAAGTTTGGCTGGCAACGTCGCTTTTTTTCAAACCTTATCCCGTCTGCTGTCACGTCTGTCAATACAATGCCGTTATTTCTAACATAAACTAACTTTCACAACACAACATTCGCGCGCGAAGCTCATTACATCCCTCTCACCAAATAGTTAAACGCGTCTCTATATTTAAATAAAACATATTTCTATTTTATAACTTTATTATTAAATTATATTAGTGAAGTGCATTGGGGAGTGTCTATTATTGCTTGGTGAAGGTTGATAGTTTGTAAGCATGAACATGTTGTATGTGGGTATATTGTACTGCCAAAGATTGTTGTTATTTCATAGTATATTCCGTGATATATTGTGAAGGCGTATATTAGAATTACATACCGTGTGCTTCTTGGAGAGATTTTTATCCTTGATTTTGTATCTCCTTTACGGCATTTTTTGTCAAGCAAAATCTTGACCTAAACTCAATGTCATCTAAGACGTATAAAAAATTGACTCTTGGTTTGAAAACACGCGGTCTACGTCTTTCCGCCATGTCCTGTTCGTCTAAGATATTTAAATCTTCAACCACTTCCATAATTACAGTAAAAAATCAACTTCAACAGAAAATCTCGCCTACTGTCAGCTGTCAAAACAGTACGCCGCCATTTTAAATCAGAAGATACTAACTACTGGGGTGCACTTTACGTTGACAGCTTCTTGAGAAGTGGTGAAATAGCCCCTGAATAATACAATAAAGTTATAAACTAGAAATGTGTTTTATTTAAATATAGAGACGCGTTTAACTATTTGGTGAGAGGGATGTAATGAGCTTCGCGCGCGAATGTTGTGTTGTGAAAGTTAGTTTATGTTAGAAATAACGGCATTGTATTGACAGACGTGACAGCAGACGGGATAAGGTTTGAAAAAAAGCGACGTTGCCAGCCAAACTTGCGGAAAGAGATAGTTAACGAATATTCCGATTATTAGAGTTAACTAATGAATAGTAGTTTATTGAGAGGTGGTGAAATAGCCCCTAAGTTCGACACAACTAAACGGTTTTTTAGGTTATACGCTGTATTTTTGTTGAAAACAATACTGTGAAAAAGTGGTCATACGAATAAACAAAAACATTATGTCGACATGTGCTATGAATGAATGTAAAAATACCCTAGCCCTAGTCTTAGACACGCCCAGGTCTGCCGAGTCCGACAAAAATCATCAAAAACTGACTACACTGCCTTGGATAGGTACCACTCTTTGTACTCTAAGGAGACGACCAAAGAACACATGGCACTATCAACACCCCAGATCATGATACTCAAAGGCTTGAGTCCGATATGTTTGCGTGTAAATGAAGCAAGGGGTGTGTGTCTAGACTCGTGCGGCGGTCCATCCTCTCTGTCTACCCCTACGGAAACAGTGTCTTTGTTATTCAGTCAGTTAGCAATGATAATAATATCTCGATACAGTTTTTGGCAAACGTCGTTTTTGTTTCGGTTTCAAGGATGGATAATTTGGCCGGTTTCCTGCGGCACGTTTTGTCGGTTTTGCACTGTCGCTATTTTTTAAGCGCGAGATTTATCATCTTCACACTTCTACCGGTAGGTGGCCGAGTGGTCCAAAGCGACGGATTCCCACCCGGGCGTCGCGGGTTCAATTCTCCGTAAGCTAAATCCTCCACCGTTGCATACGAACAAAAAAACGCTTATAATGTTGTTTATAGTATGAATTCAGATATTGTCAGGTTATGAATAGTAATAATAATATTTGGATAATTTGTATAGCGCTATTTTTGTGAAAAATTACCTCAAGGGCGCTGTAAATATTATAATATTGCGTGGAGTGAAAATTCAAATTAAAAATTGATTGATTAATTAATAATAGAGATATTTACCAACAGATATCTAACTAACTAACCATCACGCCGTTTCCCCGCAGGGGTAGGCAGAGAGGACGGACCGCCATATAACTCTGTCATGTCGTTTGGGCATGTGTTCAGAAACCGAGAAGATGTTAATGACGATGAGCGTCCTGGAGTTGTGGAAAAACAAATCATGGATTTTATTCTTTGATCCATTTTTTTCAAAAGTAAAAAATCGAAGAACACACAAAAACGTGACTAACCTTTCCAGTTGTCAAAAACAAACCACTAATCCAAAATAGCTGATAACGCTAACATATGATAAACATATGTGTACCAACATAACAAAAAAAATAATCGATAATCGAATGTACACAGCCCGCGAAAATTCAAAATTCACCTTTTCTTTTCGAACAGGCCTCGTATATTACTTAGCAATACAACAAATCGATAACGATTTGTCGAAAAAGCTTCGAGACCTTCATCCAACGGTAAAAAAACTAATATATCCTGATGATTATTGTTGACAATGACGACGAATCAAAGTTTTGACTTAATTCTATATGGTTAGCATAAAAGTAGGGAATACATAAAGTTTTAGTAGTGGCAATTTATGTCTTTGTGTTGTACTTGTTAGGTTGGCGTGTTTCGTCGCAATTTGATGATTAAACTCGTAGTCCCCGTTGAACGCTGATTGTCGGTCCGTTTAAGCTTTTGAACAAATTGTGATTAGCTGAAAAGCATAACGGTCAAGTTGTTATGCTTGTCAGCTGATCCACAATGTTTTCAAAAACTGAAACAGGCCTAATATATGAATACCGAGAGTCTCGACTGCTCCCAACCGTCTACAGTCAGTGAGACTATGGCATCTCTAAATAGGGTATGTTGTGAGACTGAAGGTATTGGGGAGGGGAAGGAGATTGCGAAGAAGAAGGTTGGGAAGTACCTGGCTATTCAGATCTGGTCACCAAACACGGCTAAAGCCATTTCAAGCAACGTTTCGATTCTGAATGGTGGTCTTTCACCAGGGCGATACTTAGAGTATCTGCCACTAGAATCGACGCTTAATCGAAACCATTAAAATGATTATATAAAACGAAATGGCGCTAATCATCAAATGGTAACGATTGTTTGAAACACGCTAACTTAGAAAAGTAACAAATCAATGAAAAATGTGTCAAAAATGCTTTGAAATTTTATTGTCATTATTCATGACAAACTACGAATTGTTTTTTTTTAGTATCAGGCTAGTAGAAGGGAAGGGGCTAAATTATGTTTATAAATGATAGCCTACGTAGTCGAGTGGCAAGACGCTCGACTACAAATCCAGAGGCCGCGGGTTTAAACCCGTGTGCGCAAATAAATTCATTCTTATAAAATAATATATATTATAATGTCCCTGTTAAAAATGTGGATATCCGGAAATGCAAGGCTGATGTAAGCGTAATGAATAGGATCAAGAAAGGGACGCTTAGATGGTTCGGGCATGTAGGGCGAATAAACGAAGAAAATAGTGTGAAAAGACTATATGATGCGATAGTGAATGGAGGAAGAAGTCGGGAACGCCCGAAGAAGACATGGCACGATCAAGTGAATCAAATACTTGGATTGGGACATGTAAACATTCAGAATAACGGAAGAATATGTGATTATTTTTATTTTTTTGATTTTATGGATTCTTTCGTAATCCTCTACTAACTAACTGGGGCCTATACAAATACCCCTCATAATGTCTACCTAACTAGTACTGCGGCTCGTTAGGCCTTATCACTATCACCATCTGATGGCTGTATTTAATTGACTGAGTTTAATTTTACATTAGTATGAGACGATGTATGAATATGAATGAAGCAAGGAGTTTATTCCAAGTCAGAGTTGTATGGCTGTCCGTCCTCTCTGCCTACCCCTGCGGGGAAACGGCGTGATGGTTAGTTAGTTATAGTATATTTGCGGCACACTCCAGAGTGGTAGATACTCTAAGTATCGCCCTGGTGAAAGACCACCGTTAAGAATCGAAACGTTGCTTGAAATGGCTTTAGCCGCGCTTGGTGATCAGATCTGAATAGCCAGGTACTTCCCAACTTTCCTCTTCCCGTCTCTTTCCCCTCCTCACTGCCTTCAGCCTCACAACACACCCCAATCGGGGATGTCACAGTCTCACCGGCTCTAGACGATATTAATTAGTTTTACGGTCAGTGTCTGTTGTATCATCTAACATTGTGTAACAAATATCATTATTTTTTAAAATTATTCTACTTGTACTCACTGTCACTTACATCAGAACAGGTTCTTATGACCTAGTGAGGTAGGTAATGTAAAAAATAATGTAAGAAACAAAAAGTTAATAAATAAATCAATTATAAAGAAAATAATGACAAAGAAGCTTATGGGTCTTCATCCAACATTGACTGAATAATATCTTATGATGATTATTGATGACGAATCAGAGTTTAAACTTATTATTTCTACCAGGATAGCAGAAAAGCTAGGATTACTTGTCGTTTACGAATCGACAATCGTATCCGTATCGGTGCCGGCCTGTGCTAGTTGACTTTTCAAGGATTCTACGACTCCTATATACTCGTACATTATACACCACCAATAAACAGATAATGATATGCCATCATGTACTATGGCGCTGTATCAGCTACGTTATGACAGTAATTACATATTCTATTATCATTTGTGCCCTTTTGTTTCCGGTGTTTATAATGGTGGAGCGATTATTTATTGTACATACATAGCGTGTGAATATAACGATTCGTTAAATAATGGCCTGTTTTTAAGTGATTATTTTTGTTTCCGTTTTATTGTTTAAATCTTTGTCCATGTTTCATTTTACGTTATCAGGACGGTTATATGTCAATTTAATTGGCATTATTAATTATTTACAGTAGTTACTATCCGACTACGCCCGAGTTTGAATACTGTTTTATCTCATTGAACAATAGAAAATTATATTATGGTGTCGCTGACTTAGTTTTTTGACAGTTAACCCTTATCACTCGAGAAAAAAATCACATAGGTTTCCAGCAACTCGAGAATTTTTTTAGCAAAAATATGAGAAAAAACTAAGATATTCTTAGAAAATTAGAAAAAAATATTTTTTGGAAAGGTAGCAAATAAAAATGCTTATTTATGTTTACAAATATATATTTATTATAGAAAGTAAGTATTTATAAAAGAAAAAAACGGCAAATTTTAGTTTTTATAATTCCTTAAAGTATGGTATTTTTCAAAACAATCACTCAAATGCATCCTCGGTTTTCCAGGACAAGTGTCACAATACTCGCTGGTCTCCCGTCTCCCGCCTTTTACTGCCCTTTTTGAGCAGACCACACAGTCCCTCTTAGGACCTTTCCTTAAAATGTGCAGTTTTCCATTGAGCCTGGTCTCTGATGGAGTGGAAGTAAATGGCCTACTTCGAGGCTCTTTGTACTCACCCACTAACTGATCAACCAAAACTTTTATTTACTTTAAATGCCTTAGTGGTTTTTCGTTATTTTTTTTTTTTATGGATTTATACAAGATATACGAATTTATGGAACATTTCTCCATCCCCCAAAAAAAAAGTTTGCGCCACCATTTACATCTTCCTCTTGTCTATCTACGTCGGAAGCACTTGAACTGCTACTTGTGTCCAAAACACGCATTTTTTTCTTCTATTCACTATCTGAACTGTCATGTTGCATTGAAATATCGCCGGTACAGTCACTTTCACATTAAAAAACAAAGTAATCATCACTAATTTCGTCTTCATACATATTTACTATGAAGTAAAAAAATATTTGAATAAATAACTGCGTATTAATTGTCAAAAACAAAAAAAATGAAGCACAATACACAAGCATTCAGTAGCAGGTACTAGACGCAACTAACTGTAAACATGAAGAAACCTGTCCGTGCACCCTTGGATTTTGTAAACAATAAAATGTATGACTATTGTTCATGGCGCCGCTGCAACTAACTGTAAACGAAAGTGGGATTTTGTAAAATTTTATATGGCGCCGTAGCGGCGCCTCTCGAGTGATAAGGGTTAAAGCATAGTATAGCTCATGATAAAGATCTTTAAACAGTTGCGATTTACCCAATCAGGGAATGCCAAAGTCCGTCTGGCAATATTGGTACTCTTGTGCAGTATTTTTATATATTCTCCTATATTAACAAACATTGCAATCTTTGGAGCACAGTCGTCAGGTGGGAATGCTGTCCTTGTTCTACAGGTATTTCAATGGAAGATGCTCCGAGGAACTTGCGTCGTTGGTCTCTTCGGCACCGGTGCATAGTCGGGAAACTCGCCAAACGCGCGCCCAACATTTGTACACGGTTGACTCTCAATACATGAGAATGGGTCTCTTTTACAGCTCGGCTGTGGAACGATTTGCCGGCCTCTGGGTTTCAATCCTCCTTCAACACGGGCCTCTTCAAGACCCAGGTTCACTCCTTTCTTTCCTCAAAAAACCCCTCCACACAGCATCCCCAAAGATGACATAGGCCCTGAGTGAAATTATTTCCCTCGAGGCCTCCTGTGTGCAGTTATTGTAAAAAAAAAATATATCTAATTACAGTATTTCTCATAACTCTATCTTTATTTCTATTCCTTTAGTTTATTACCATTTTGTCCAATTGTGTCCAATTAGAAAAAAAAACAGTCATTTTAAGACTAAGAGAGGGACACTTAAAACTGGTCGTACCACGAGCCATGCTACAAATTAGTTGCTTAATTATTTAGAAGAGATGCAGATGAATGTGGGTAGTTTAAGATGTCGGGATGAACTCTTGCGAGGAAATTTACTACATCTCATTTCTTACATGGACCATTCGACTTTCGTTTAAAAATGCATTAATAATGCCTAGCCTATTTTTTTGTTGAATGTGAATAAAGGCTGCTCTGTCAAGTAGTATATAACCTTAGGGAAGTACCTGGCTATTCAGATCTGGCCACCAAACACGGCTTAAGTCATTTCAAACAACGTTTAAATGAGTATCTACCACTCTGGAACGTGCCGCAAATAAACTGTACATAATTATATATATGAATTAAATGTGTTATGGCGCATATTAATCAAATAAAATGTATTTGCGCACGCCAGGTTTGAACCCGCGACCTCGGGGTTCGTAGTCGAGCGTCTTACCACTCGGTCACGCAGGCCGTCAAAGGGATGCCATAGTCCACTGGCTCTGTGCAGTTTGGACTCTGAAAAATTACCGATTCATTTTAATATCGCATACTCCTCCGGCAGTTTTTTCTCCGTTCCTATCAAATTAATCAAAGTAGAAACGCAAATATTGACTCGAAACTCGATAATCGATAGGCAATGTCGTCGGTAATAGTTCCAAACATTACATTAAATATGTGTTCACTGTGTATTTATAGTGTTAAGTGTTCCGTATCTCGCTTTATCGTGATATGGCTTATAAATTATCTTCGCCGGGAAGGAAAAAGGGCTGAAACGCCATTTTGGGAAGATTATACCAGAGCACTTTATTTTTTTTACCTGGTTAGATTTTGAAAAAAAAGTTCGGGCGTAAACAAGTCGAAATGCCGTTTCTCAGTGACGTTTGGCAAAGACGGCCTCAGTGGTCGGGTGGTAAGACGCTCGACTACGAATCCAGAAGTCACGGGTTCAAACCTGGCGTGTGCAAATACATTTAATTTGATTGATATGTATCACAACACATTTAATTCATATAAAATAATGTATAGTATATTTGCGGCTCGTTCGAGAGTGGTGGATACATAAAGTATCGCCCTGGTGAAAGACCACCATTCAGAATTTTAACGTTGCTTGAAATGGCTTTAGCCGTGTTTGGTAGCCAGATCTGAATAGCCAGGCACTTCCCAACCTTCCTCTTCCCATCGTCCCACCTCCCCATTATCTTCAGCCTCACAACATACCCCAATTTGGGATGCCATAGTCTTCTTAGCTGTAAACGGTTGGGAGCAGTTGGGACTCTTGTGCGGTATTCACTATGATTTTTTTAAAACCACTTTCGGAATTGAACACACAATGCACCAATACATATATTCCTAACACAGGTAGTCGAGTTGATGCGCCATGGGTTTAATTCCTCTTCCAAGTCCTCCATCATTGCACAAGCAACGTTTTATGATGGCAGTAGGAGTTTTTCAAATATTGTCAGGTTACTCGTTTCCTGGGAGAGTTTGTCTTTCTTTAAAATGAAAATAATGTCGTCGCTGGAAAGGCAAAAGCACTAAAGCGACACTTTGTTCAAAAATGACTTTAATATGCAGTTTGTATCAGTTTTTTTTTCTGCATCGAATGCACTGACTCTCGTTTGATTCTGAAGACTTTTGTGGCCCTTCAGCCATTTAAAATATATTCACCATTTGGGAGAAGGCACAACTCAAGCGACACAAGTTTGGGACTTTTTTTTTAGTTTTTTGTCGCTTCAGGTAACTCAGTAAAAGCATTGAATTCCCAAAATGGTGCTTCAGCCCTTTTGTCTTTACGGGGATGTGATACATATATATATTTAAAATGGTTTTGTAGCGGGTTTATCGTAAGGGAAATCAATTATTGATTTAAAATGGTTTTCTAATGTCTTTGAATGATTTATGAGCATTTGATGTTGACATAATATAACATATTATCTCTTCGATGATAAAACTTCTCAAGAACATTGCCCCCATAATCAGTATAACGAACTAAGGCTAAAATCCACAGAAGGGCATAAATATGAATGAGGGTGAAGTGACGATGGTACACCAAACGATTATTTGTAGTAATCTTGGAGGAAATGTAGAGGTACCTTTGCGAAACAGTGTAGTCAGAATTGTTGAATTTATACTGACTCGATGGAAAGCGACAAATATATATATATATTTAAAGATGTCGGATAGCCTTTTAGTTATTTCCTATATTTGTGTTTATTAAAAAAACTTGCAGTGGTTATACAAATAAATCAAACATGATGGTGATATGTGCTATGCTTGGAGTAACAATGTATGGAGAGAGAGCTTATTATTTTTACCCAACCTATACAAACTTGCGATAAATCACTTTCTCTAGATTTTTACGTCGTACACCATGCGAGAGAAAGAGACAACAAATATAATACACCGCTTCTATGTACTGTCACGACGATCTTGGCTCCTACTATATATACCACTCTATAAACTCTAAGGTGCTATGCGTGAATGTTCAAATAATACCAAACAAAGATTATAAAACAACACTTTTGAGAGGTATTTCAACAGTTTTAAATATTTTTGACCGAACTTTAGGATTTTCACATTTTTATTGATATAAAGACATAAAATCAACAAAAAGCTTCCATCATTATTTAGGCAAACCTTCTGTTATTCGTGTTTGTGTGATATTTTGACTTTATAAATCAATTTAATGGTTTATTGATAATGTTTTGTTTAATGTGTTCAAATATGTTTATTAAAAATGTCCGAATTCTATGTGGGCGGTAACTAATAGGCTATCCAACATACTTTAATATATCTTTGTCTCTTTCTATCGAGTCAGTATAAAGTCAACAGTCCGGACTACACTGTTACACAAAGGTACCTCTCCATGTCATCCGAGGTCCCCACCGACTGCGAAGTTATGCGTGTCATGCTGTACCATCGATTCTAAATAACGCCAAGTTCATAATGTTATGTATTCACTCAGAGTAACAATATAAAGAGACCGTACTAATTTGTGACAAATCGTTGACAAACTCGCAAAATATAGCTCTCTCTTTATGCTCGGTTCTATACGCATATGAGAAAAAGAGACAAACAATTGTTGAAACCAATATACGATTTGGGGCGGGCTAAATACCATGTCCGCGATATTTGATCTGTACGAACTTCATTCACGTTTGGAGTGTCAGGCGAACGGACGTCAAAAGTGCGTAAATAGTTAAAAACTTGAGTTATTTTTTGTCCGATATCTAGCAAAACATCATGGCCATATGTGCTATACTTGGTTGCTTCAATCGAAGTACAAAAGGACCAAAAACAAACAGTTTTCACACGTATGTACCATAAAAATCGTCTTTTTTAGTTAGATCTCAAATATTTAACATTCTAACCTACAAAACAACTAGTAACTTACACCAATATGTAATTAATCTTTGGACTATTCGTTCCAATATAATAAACTTCCGTTTGAAATGAGTTTTAGTGGATTCGTAATATTTTTTAACTTAGAGATATTTACTAGCTGTCACATAAGAAACCATTACAAGGGGGAATCCCCATATTGTACGGCTTCTCAAAGTATCCCGGTCTCTTTCTTTCTCATGATACTAACGCTAAATTGTTGGCAAACAGATAAAGACAGAATAGTGTTTATCTCTTAGTTATATTTATAATTTCGGTTACGTCCCCAGATTCAGGGCTATGCCAAAATTGGAATATTATTATTTATTTAATTATTTTAGATTTCCAAAGGATGAAAAAAGACGAGAAAAATATGATAACGATATGCATCTAGATAGTTTTAATTTTGTATACATATTATATATTATTTTCTCCTTGTTAGTTAGAATTATTAGCTTAATTAATTAAGTATGAAGCGCACTTGACGTGAAATATCACAAAACTGTGCTATATAAGTTCACTGTTATTATTATCTGCATTCGAAATTTCCTTACAAAATAACGCGGGACGGAAAACATCCCTACAATACTTAAAAGCGGTGTCATGTTTTGTGAATTTTTTGTGTCTCTTTCTCTCTCATGGTGTACGACGTAAAAACGCAGAGAAAGTGATTTATCGCAAATTTATATAGGTAAAAAAAATTGATCTCTCTCCATATATTCTTACTCCAAGGTTAAGAAAATGATTTAACATCTGTTATCACCGTACATTTTTTTTTTATTTTACTTTTGTTTGTAAACTATTTTGTTGATGGAACTGAAGTTCATTCTATAATATGTATTATAAAATGTTCTGTACTAATAATTTAATTCGTTTATATTTTTTAAGTACTCGCATTTTTTTATTACGCTCGTCAGTCGTATTGATACGCCTGTCGGTGTGACTCACTCGTCTCGTTTCGCGTCGGCTTTTTAGTGCATACAGGGTGACTGGAAGTTGATGCGAAATATAATAGAGGAGACAATATGCACAAATCATTTTTTTAGTAACAATTCTCAACATATTGAGATGTTATCAATTTCAATGGTATTATAGACAGCCCTGATTTACTTAGATTAATTACCTTCCATGTACCTAACAGATCCACTCGATCCAATGTTTTTTTTTTAAATGTAATAATAATATCAGGACTGAGCCATTTAAATACTGGCTTGTACCTAGATTGCATACAGTGGGTAATTATTTCACTGAAATAGTAGATAAATTCAACTGCACTGAGTCTAGTTACAAGAAGGCTATAATAGCATACCTCTTTCAAAAATATTACTGTTAATTTATTGCATTATAATATTTCTATTAACTTACTTATAGTTGTGAATGATGAATACTTAGAGCAAGTGGATGAGTTTGTGTATTTAGGAAGAATGTTCTAGAGAGACGGAAAGGCTGATAAGGATATTGAAAGAAGGGTGAATGCAGGAAACTCCATTAATGGAGGACTGAACGCTGTTGGCGCAAATAAGAAATTGTCCAAAGAAGCGAAGCTAGAAGTCCAAAATGGAGTGCTTATACTAACCCTGATGAATGGCAGTGAGGCATGGAACTGGCAGAGGAAGGATGAAAGTAGACTGAATGCTGTGGAAACGAGATCTTTGAGACATATGTGCGGTGATCGTATTAAAAATGTGGGTATCCGAAAAGAATGCAAGGCTGTAATGAATAGGATGAAAAAAGGGACGCTTAGATGGTTTGGGCATATAGAGCTTTTTTTTTTCAACATCTAACCAGGTACTGAAGACTTGTGATTTTATTGTAAAACTCATTTTTGACCATAGTGTTGCTTAAGCCCTTTTGCCTTTCCGGTGACGATATATCTTGTTCACTTAAACTCTTTTTACATACATGGCCTGTTCAAAAGAAAAGGTGAATTTTTAATTTTCGCGGGCTGTGTACATTCGATTATCGATTTTGTTTTGTTGTGTTGGTATAGTATATATATGTACCTAAGAATAAAATCCATGATTTGTTTTTCCACAACTCCAGGACGCTCATCGTCATTAACATCTTCTCGGCCTTCTGTAAAGCGCGTGTACCACTTATAAACACTTTTTTGAGACAAAGTAGACTCGCCGAATGCCACAGTCAACATTTGAAGTGCGTTGGAGCACTTTATTCCATTTTTAACGCAAAATTTAATACATATTCTTTGATCCATTTTTTTCAAAAGTATAAAATCGAAGAACACACAAAAACGTGACTAACCTTTCCAGTTGTCAAAAACAAACCACTAATCCAAAATGGCTGATAATGCTAACGTATGATAAACATATGTGTACCAGCATAACAAAACAAAAAAATCGATAATCGAACGTACACAGCCCGCGAAAATTCAAAATTCACCTTTTCTTTTGAACAGGCCTCGTAGACGCGTCATGTATTTCCGGCTTTCAATATTTAGCATCAAAAACGAGTTTCCTTTTACTCACGTCCATAAATCATACTGTAAAGCAATGTCGCGTACACGTCAAAATAATCACATTAAGTAGTTAGTAAATACCGAGTACCTACTTATATAAAGTCTGCGAAAACGGAAGAATTCTCACAGTAATCCTATTTATTTTATGTTTTTAAGTGAGGCGAATTTTTTTCCGAATTTCCCAGTCATCGAATGACAATTTTCTAGAATTCCGTGAACCGGAGTTAGTAATTTTTTTCCGTGAAAATGCAAATGGAATGAATAATGATGAATACGTTATTTTTCTTTATTTATTTGCTAGTCTTTTCATTTCGTAAGGCAGTGTCTCCGTCTATCGCCATTTGCGTGACTTCGGTCCATTAAAAAAACAGATTTTCCTACTTGGAGTTAATCCGTCCTAAAACGTTTTCAGAACCAAAAGTTAATTGTTTTTTTTTTTTTTTAAGATAACCTAACATTCCCGGGTTACGAATCACCTGACAATATTTGAAAAACTCCTTCTGCCTTCATTATAAGTGTAAAATGTTGCTCGCGCAATGATGGAAGACTTGGCTTCGACGGCCTGCGTGGTCGTGTGGTAAGACGCTCGACTACGAATCCAGAGGTCGCGTGCGCAAATCAATTGTATTTAATTAATATGTGTCATAACACATTTAATTCATATAAAATAATATATAGTTTATTTGCGGCACGTTCCAGTGGTAGATACTCTAAGTATCGCCCTGGTGAAAGACCACCATTCAGAATTGAAACGTTCATTGAAATGGCTTTAGCCGTGTTTGGTGACTAGATCTGAATAGCCAGGTACTTATCAACCTTCCTCGTCCGCATCTCCTTCCCCTACAAACTACCTTTAACATCACAACATACCTCTATTGGGGATGGCAAAGTCTCACTGGCTATACACTATATTTTTCACGGTTTTTTTTATAATACTAGTTGTTACACGGGATGTAACTTGACTTGCAAGAAAAAATATTATTATGTTCAATCCATCCATTTCAAGTATAGAATAATGTCTGCTGTAATACATTACAGGGAGGAACTCTATTAGGTAGGCAGGGATTTGAAAAGGTTCTTTTTTACAGAAATGAAAAAAAAAACTTAACAAAATGAATAAAAATTTTAGTCGTCCGCATGTTTCGGTCGATCTTTGGCGGGAACATGAGAGTAAAAAGACCCCATCTGAATCATCATCCAGTAAGCTGGATGCTGGACACATTTAAACCTAATCAGGATCTGTTAGGGCTGGACCCGAAACAACAACAACAACACCATCATCTGCATCATCACGCACAATGACGACAAAGAAATGGTAGGTCATCATCGGTTGCTCCGGAGTTTGTGTAAAGCTAATTATCCATAAATAGTTTCCTTTGTGAGTACGTACATACATACATACGAATGTGAACTTTACAAATTTGGAACAGATGTCAATTGAAATTATCAAATATAAAAAAACCTCTCGGCACGTTCCAGAAATAGATTAGATACTCAAAATATTGCCCTGGTAAAAGATCACCATTCAGAATTGAAACGTTTCTTGAAATGGCTTTAGCAGTGTTTTTTGACCAGATTTGAATAGCTAGATACTTTCCAACCTTCCTCTTTCCATCTCCTTCCTTTCCCCACTACCTTCAACCTCACAACGTACCCCAGTTGGAGATGCCATAGTCTCACTGGCTACAGACGGTTGGGAGCAGTTGGGACTCTTGTGCGGTATTCACCTTTAAAAAAATAGAAAAGCGCAATGAATAAGAATAAGGAATAAGAAAAAGACGCTTAGGTGGTTTGGGCATGTAGAGCGAATGAACGAAGAAAAGACTGAACATAATATTTGACGCGAAAGTGAATGAACGAAGAAGTCAGGGACGTCCGAGGAAGACACGGCACGATCAAGTGAATAAAATCTTGAGTCGGGTCAAGAGTCAAAATAACAGAAGAGTATGAATGTGAATGAAGCAAGGAGTGGGTGGCAAGACAGAGTTGTATGGCGGTTCATCCTCTCTGCCTACCACTTCGGGAAAACGACCTGATGTTAGTTAGCGAGATCTATAAGCGGTATGTCTTGCTTACTAGAAGATTTTATTTACAAAGAAAATATTTTATTTAGCGTAAGTATGTCTCTAAACCAGTGCTCCGCAACCTTTTCTCACATAAATTCACCGTAGAATTCCGCGGCACACCAAAAGCTAAAATATATAGGTATTAATTTGATACACAAATTTTACAAACATTTTTTGGTTTTTATTTGAACATACATAGAACTATAACTTATTTATTTTTGTGTAAATGCAGTACAACGCATGCGCATGAGTCTTCAGCGATGCACATAAAGGTTATTTTTCTTTGTCTATGACTAATTTGGTGCGGTCATGGTGTGTACAAAGCACACTACGCAGTTTTCAACAGTTGACACCAGGCGCTGTAGGACCATTGAAAAATTATTTAGTTATAATAATTATTCTATACTACATTTAAAAAAATAGACAATATTATGAAAAATAATTTGACTCTGTGTATTAAATACATAATGAAAAATTGAAAAATGTCAAATACATTGAATTGGACCGCGGCACACCTGTATCCGGCTCACGGCACACCAGTGTGCCACGGCACACCGGTTGGGGAGCACTGCTCTAAACTATGAGATGCGTTTTTCTACAAAAAATCGCCCAGTGTCACCCCCACGTCACCCCCACCTCTCGTTGCCCCACCCCCCCCATATTCAAACTTACTTTCTCCGCGGGGTATATATTTTACGGTGTATATATAATGCCGATGAAACGTCAATAAACCCGGCGAATTTCTGACGTAGATTAACGATGAGAGGAAGGATGCTAACAGATTAATAATCGGAAGAGGAAAAGTTAGATAGATTGTTAACTAATTACCGACCAAACCGGGGAAAGTTCTTATTCTGACAACTTTCCGGAAATTCAGAGGAAGTTTATAGGTGAGCTCGGCGGCGTGCACAGAGCTTTTGATCAGGGTAGGCAGTAGGAAAAACAACGGATCAATTGATAATAAAGATAGCTACCGACAGATGTCACTGATTGCTATTGCATTTGTTCTCTAAAAGCACTGCCTTAGACACTAACAAAAATAATAACACAAACGAGCCACTTGAACGCGCAACAGCTCACAGCATACATATTTTGTGTAGTCTAGTGAACATTACTGCTTTTGACACGTTATACATAGTAAGATGGTCGGTGGGGCGCTCGCGGCGGTGCGATTAGCTAAATTTCGCGCGTATTTTTTAAAGTGTAGAACTTGACGCGCAACAGCTCACATCATACATATTTAGTTTAGTCTAGTGAACATAGAATAATCTACTCAGACGTTGGGGGCGTTTGAGCATATGTAGTTACTGCTTTTGACACGCTATAGTAGAATGTCGGAGGGGCGCTCGCGGCGGTGCGATTAGCTAAATTTTGCGCGTATTTTTTAAAGTGTAGAACTTGACGCGCAACAGCTCGCAGCATACGTATTTAGTGTACTCTAGTGAACATAAAATAATCTACTCTGACGTTGGCGGTGTTTGAGCATATGTAGTAACTGCTTTTGACACGTTGTAGTAGAATGTCGGTGGGGCGCTCGCAGCGGTGCGATAAGCTTAATTTAGTATTTTTGAAAGAGTAGATTTATTTTTTGCAATAATTTCATACTATTTAATTCAATATTATATATTTTTTATGCGAATTCGGCAGGGTAGGCAGTGTAAGCACTTGTGCCTTTGTGGAGTACACGCTTCTTGCAAGTATGGAGACGCTCGGATATCAAAGAAATTAGCAAAGTTTTCTACCAATACATCAGTCAACCGGTTCTTCAAGAAATAATATAATAGATACAATGACATCGCAGCTGGTTTTATTTTTTCTGCCCAATATTTTGCTTATTTCGTTCCTCGTTTTTTTTTTATATCCTTGAAACAATTATTAAATTTGTTATTGCAGAATGTTTTTTGTATATATTTTTTAGTTATTTCTGTCCAATCTCTCATTCATCCAAGGTGATGAATAATATTATAATTCACCTTTATCTCCTCAGTGTAAGTTACTTGGTAGTTTTTAAAAGTTTTTACAAACTTTTCTTGTATTAAAAACACAAATGCATACACTTGCTGTACCTTTTTCGCTAATTAACAATAACCCACCTTCTTTGTTGCAACTCATCCAGTTCAACATTCCTTGCCGTAGACTCAGAAACAATGAATTGCTGTTCTTCAATCATCACTCTACTTATTATGGGTATCATTCTCCACTGTCCAGAATGTCGAGACTTGTCAACTCAAGCCATGGTCTTGAAGTTTTTGGTAGCAGTCTAAATGATTTTTGTCATTCTTTACGACTCTACCAAAACTTTGACTTGATTTTGGCTTTGACTTGAATGTTCTTTCTAATGTATATTTTTGTCGTTGGTTCATTAAACTGTGATGTATGTGCTGTTCTTTCTTTGTTGCTCTTTTTTCCCATTTCTGGTTATGTATTTTTTTTTTTGTAATTGGATAATAGTCGGTTAGTATAAAAATTAATAAATAAGTGTGTGAAAACAAGATGACATCGCTGGTATCATCGCATGGAGTGTATAAATATGCACCAATACACATAATCCTTAGTGTGTGTTGTTCGTATCAACTTGATTTGCCCGACCCATACGATGAGCTTCGGAAATTCGTGAATTATTTCCATGCCCATCAATTTCTTATAATTCCCGTCAAACTTTCGTCATTCCAAATCCAATTTCCAACACGTGCCAAACTTTCAATATCAATAATATTCATGAACCGAGTTATTTTTTTCTGTTGCCATGGTGATAATGTTAACCAATTACTTGTAATACTCTTTTTGGCTGTTAAATAGATTTAAGGTTGTTTTAAAAAAATTCTAAATTTGGTGTATATATATATAGATCTTGAGAAGAATTCCTTTAGAAACATTTGTTTGATATACCATTTCTAATGACGTTTTAATTCTTTTACAGTATTTTTTATGTCAACGTTATTTTATGTGATATCCCGTAGAAATACAGCCAGTTGTCAACATGAAGGAAGTGGGGACGTGAAGGAGTTGGAGGTAAAGGAAGGCCGAGAAGTAACCCGACTATTCAGATCTGGTGGTCTTTCACAAAGTCGATACTGAGAGTATTGTTATAATAATACACTGTTGTATTTAGAGATTTATTCAAGTATTAACGGACTATTGTCCAACTAAAAAAAAATACATAACACGAAATGGGAAAAAAGAGCAACAGAGAAAGAAATAACACAAACATAATATTTTAATGTAGCTGTGACAAAAAAGGACAAAAGTATACGTTAGAAGGAACATTCAAGTCAAAGCCAAGGCCAAGTATAAATGTCTTCATTAGAAAAGCGCAGGAAAGACTTTGATTTAATTTTAATTTACAAAATTATTGATTGTTTTATTGACTCACCTTCTCTGTTGCAACTTATCCAGTACAACATTATTTGCCGTAGACTCAGAAACAATGAATTGCTGTTCCTCAATCATCACTCTACTAATTATGGGTATAATTCTCCAATGTCCAGAATGTCAAGACTTGTTAACTCAAGCCATTGTCTTGAAATTTTTGGTAGCAGTCTAAATTATTTTTGTCATTCTTTACGACTCTACCAAAACATTGACTAGACCAGAGGTACTCAAACTTTTTTGTCCCGTAGACCACTTGCCGATTTTTTCTGTTTTTTATAGACCCCCTGCTTTCCTAATATTGATTTTTTTAGCGTTGGGAAAAACTTCAAAGTTTTGTTAACGCTTCAGAAACTGCTAGTTCTTTGAAATGAACCCTTCGCGGTGAACACTTCAATTGAAGTCGAACTCGCCAAAAAATAGTACTAGTCGGTAGAGATCTCATATCGAAAAGTGCTAGCAAATCAAAAAAAATCCTCTCAGAAAAAAAGACACTAGTCGATAGAGATTTGAAATCGAAAAGTACTAGCAAATCGACAAAAAGATGAAACTGAGGAAAAACCAGTTCCTCGCCAAATCTTTGTAGTTCTTTGTAGTCTTTGAAGTCGAACTTCCATTGAAGTACTTAGAATAAAGTACTTCATTGAAGTCCGACTTCAATTGAAATATATGAACTGCCGCAAAATGAAGTAGTTTGCACCAACTTCAATTGAAGTATTTGTTCAACGAGAATTGAATGAAGTTGGAACTGCCGCAAAAGGAAGTAGTTCTTTGAAGTTTTTGAGAAACCAACATTTTGGTGACGGCCTGCCTAAATGGAATCCACTCTCGTGGACCCCAATTTACGTCTCATGCACCCCCAATTTTATTTTTCATTGACGTGGACCCCTTGCAGGTCGGAATCGACCCCTGGGGGTCGATATAGACCACTTTGGGAATGACTGGACTAGACCATGACTTGAATGTTCTCTCTTAAGTTTTATTTTGCCATTTTTTTGTCATCGCTTTATTTGTTATTATGAATGTGATGTTCCTTCTCTGTTGCTGTTTTTTTTCCATTTCGTGTTTTATATGTCTTTTTTGTAATTGGACTTTGGTCCATTAATTTATAAATAAATAATAAATAAGTCTAGGTTTTGGTAGAGTCGTAAAAAATTACGAAAATCTTTTAGTCTATGACGACTTCTGGAAGGATTTTTTTTACTGAATTTCAGAGTTTCTATGAAATATATCGTCACAAAGTATCTCCGAGTTTCGGTCGCTCTATACTTCGCTGGATTGGTGACACACTGAGGCCCGGTTTTTCAGTACACTCGAAAGCGTGATTCACAGCTGCCATGGCCTATGTTAAGACATAAATTTAAGTCGGAAACTGCCCTGAGAGCAACCTGGAATACGTTAAACTCGTTCTCGGAATCCAGATTCTCTTAGACCGAGGTTTAAAAGCAACTGGAAAACTGTGCCCAAAGCGTCGCGACGTGTTCAGATGCGCTGGGCGAGTATTTTTAAACACTTGCACCAAAGTTTGTAGCATTGTTTACTTTTCCCGAGTTGCAGCGATATTATAATGTTGACTTAGGTGGCTATGTGATTATATGCTATAATATGCAAAACCAATGCTACTTGCGTTACTAAGGACATTGAAAATAATGCATAATGGAGAGATGCAACGTAAAAATATAAGATGGCGAATTCAGGATCCGTTGCAGGCTTTTGTGTCTTTTTAAAACTTATTTACCCTTGGAGGACATGGAGAGGTACCTTTGCGATACAGTGTAGTCAGGAAGGTTGACTTTATACTGAATCGATAGAAAGAGACAAAGATGTATTCTTGATGTAACAATATATAGAGGGAGAGCTAATTATTTTTACCCAACCTACACAAACTTGCGAAAAATCACTTTCTCCGGGCTTTTACGGCGTACACCATGAGAGAGAAAGAGACAAAAAATTTATTGGACCGCTTCAATATACTGTCGCAATGATCTTAAGATCCTGGTTCACTGGCGGGACTCCGCCCACATTTTTTTATTATGCCACTAAACTTGACACAACTAAACGGTTTTTTAGGTTATATGCTATATTTTTGTTGATAAAAATACTGTGAAAAAGTGGCTATACGAATAAACAAAAACATTATGTCGATATGTGCTATGAATGGATGTATAAATACCGTAGCCTTAGTCTTAGCCACGCCCAGGTGCGCCGAGTCACGTTAAAATCATCGAAAACAAGTCCAAAACTGACTTCACTGCCTTGGAAAGATACTACTCTACCAACTCTATGGATATATTAAAGGATGTTGGATAGCCTGTTAGTTACCGCCCATATAGAATTCGGACATTTTTAATAAACATATTTGAACACATCAAACAAAACAATATCAATACACCATCGAAATGATTTATAAAGTCAAAATATCACACAAACACTAATAACAGAAGGTTTGCCTAAATAATGATTCAAGTTTTGTATTAAAAATTTAAAATGTGAAAATTCTAAAGTTCGGTCAAAAATATTTAAAACTGTTGAAATACCTCTGAAAAGCGATGTTTTATAATATTTGTTTGGCCTTATTTGAACATTCGCGCATAGCACATATCACCATCATGTTTGATTTATTTTTATAACCACTGCAAGTATTTTAATCAACACAAATATTAGAAATAACCTCAAAATCCGTCAACGTAATTTATGCGACTCGATGATGTGAAGTTAGCGCGGACGTAGAACATCCTTAAATACTTAAAAGTGCTGCTATATTATGTGACGACTTTTTTGTCTCTTTCTCTCTCATGGTATACGACGTAAAAACCTGGAGAAAGTGATTTATTGCAAATTTGTATAGGTTGGGTAAAAATATTTAGCCCTCTCTCCATATATATTTTTACTCCAAGTCTGGACCCTTCACGACATAGTTAACTTTTTACTGTTTTTTCCTCTGAACAGATGAAAGGCTAGAAGTCCTACGTGGGCGTGCCTGGCCTCGAATGAGAAACACGTTCTTATATTCACACTTGCCGAATGTCCGTTTTTTTTAATGGAAAATTAGAAGCCAGTTGTAAAACAAGAAAAACGGCTTTACACACCACTGATAAAAGCAAAGTATGGCCGTGATGATTTAATCTGTTTAGCATTTAATAAGTTTCCATTAAAATATCCGCAGCCGAGATCGCCATAATAACAATAATTGGATTATTTCCACAGCGCCGTTTTCGTGATAAAGTCACCTCAAGGCATATCGTTGTATAAATAGAGCAGGGTTTTGAATTTGGAAGCCAACCCCCTGACTCTGCATAAACAGGCGATTTGTTTGATAGATTATCTTATCTTAACAAACAGATTGCAATATTTGGAGCACAGACGTCAGGTGGGAATGCTGTCCTTGTTCTACCGTTATTTCAATGGAAGATGCTCCGAGGAACTTGCGTCATTGATCCCTTCGGCACCGGTGCATAGTCGGGAAAGTCGCCAAATGCGTGCCCAACATGTGTACGCGGTTGACATTCGATTACATGAGAACGGATCGCTTTTACGACTCGTTCTTGTGTTCGACATCTCGCCTGTGGAACGATTTGCCGGCCTCTGTGTTTCCTCCCTCCTTCAAAATGGATCTCCTCAAGACCCAGGTTCACTCCTTCCTTTCCTCAAAACACCCTCCACACAGCATCATCAAAGATGACATACGCCCTGAAGGAAATTATTTCCCTCAAGGCCTCCTGTGTGGATTTAATGTTAAAAAAGCTGACTATACTGAGGGAGACTTGAAACCGTGTTCAATTTAGTTCTGGGGAGGGATGCAGTGCGGCGGGGGGACTCGCGCTCGACAGCCGAACGTATTAGTGTCGATTCACACCAATGTCCGGATCCGCTCAGTGACGATATTGTTCCGCAAGAGAGCTTATTGATATGGTATGAATATCAATCAAGGAGTATGTACCAAGACAAATTTGTGTGGCAGTATATCCTTCTGCCCACTCTTGTGATATTTAACTACTTAGTTAGTTAAATAATTATTTTAAAGTGTAAAAATACTTACATCGCAGATTTTTTAAAATTAAAAATATTTTTTTTTTTTATCACTAAATAATATTTTTATTAATTATCAATTATTAAAAATATTATTTAGTGATAAAAAATGGTTAAAAAAAAAAAAAGTCTTCAGAATCAAACGAGAGTCAGAGCATTCGATAAAAAATGCATATTTAACTCATTTTCGACCAAAGTGTCGCTCTAGGACTTTCCAGCGACGATATTGTTTTTTTATTGTAGTGTATTCTGTTGCATTTAAGTCAATATATAATACATGCTCTCCTTTCTCTTAAAATAGCTCAGTACATAAATTCATCTGTTTTCATTAACAAAACATGCAATTCCAATATCACTAAAGCTGCAGCTGTTAAGAAATATTTTCACTTTACTGACAATAGTGAGTTCTTGAATTGCAAGAGATTAAAAATCTGTACACAAATTTTCTTTTCAAACCATCCACTTACTAAATATCCATCACCTTGAAAATATTGAAGTTGGTTAGTTTCGATCTCTCGTCACATTTGATGACCTTCAAATTGATGATCAACGCCATTTTTAATTTATGACATACGAAAGGTTCCGCAAAGCCTTTGACCTTTGACACCCAGTGTTAATTCAAATTAACACGAACTTTGTGGTTTTTTAAATTCACGTGGGATGGAGATATATGCAAATGAAAGCCAGATAAATGGGGAGCAAAGATCTATTGTGTAATATACTCTCAGTATTGCCCCGGCGAAAGATCACCATTCAGAATCGGAACGTTGCTTAAAATGGTCTCCGTGGTTAAGTGTACAGGTAAGTTCCTCGATTACTCATCTAAGGGCGCGGGATCAAATCCCGGCTTGCGATTTTTTTAAATTTAATTTAATTAACTTGTATTATTACACAAATTATTCACTAAAAAAATACATATTGTAGTACATTTGCGACACGATCCAGAGTGGAAGATACTCTCAGTATCGCTCCGGTAAAAGACCACCCTTCAGAATCGAAACGTTGCTTGAAATGATTTTAGTAAAGTTTGGCGACTAGATCTGAATAGTCAGGTACTTCCCAACATTTCTCTTTCCCGTATCTTTCCCCTGACTACTTTCAACCTCATAACATACCAATCAGGGATGCCGCAGTTCCAATGGCTTCGGACGGTTGTCAACAGTTGGTACATAAAATTGCTTTAGCCGTGTTTGTTGATCAGATCTGAATAGCCAGGTACTTCCCAACCTTCCTCTTTCCCATCTCCTTCCATTCTTCACTACCTTCGGCTTGTTCAGATGCCTGGCTCCGGAATGTTGAAAGCAGTTGGGACACCAACAATAATATTTAATGAAAATGAAATAATAACTTTGTATAAGACCACAGATTTTATTCTTATTTTTATGACCGACCGGTTTCGCTTAGCCTAGGCATCATCAGGGGACAACATTAAACTAAACAAAAAATACAAAGTGGGCGGTTATATATACCTTAGATGTTTAAATAAACACTTTTTTTTTTAATTTCGCCAATTATCTTATTAAAAAAAGATCATACCTTCAATAAAAGCACCGAAGCTCATATTATTCTTCACAAAAATGGTCGTGGCAAAAGATTCAATCGTTAAGAAGCACTAGAAATAAAGAAAGCCATTAAAATAATAGTCATATTTTCAATAATCAGTTAAATTTGTCCAGTAGTCCAATATTAGGTATATTTCCTATAAAATTATAAAATTTCTCATTATTCTTTAAGCACCTTCTCTAGTTGACGATTTGCCTCTTTAATTTCATATTATCTGTCTCTTTCTCTCTGTTCCTTTGTTATAATTTAAATGTTATTCTATTGTTTTCTTATTTTATTTTATATTGTGTTCTCCTTTTGTATGTATTAGCGTTGGGAAAAAATTCAATGTTTTGTGAATGCTTCACGAATTGTTAGTTCTTTAAAATGAACCCTTCAATTGAAGTCGAACTCGCGAAAAAAGAGATTTGGATTTATCCGCTTGTTTGTTCAGTTCTTTTTGGAACCGGTTCGAAAAAGCACGTACTAGTCGGTAGAGTTTAGAAAGTAAAAAGAACTGGAACCGGTTCCTTGCCAAATTGCATAGTACTAGTCGGTAGAGTTTTGAAAACCAAAAGATCTGAAACTGGTTCCTCGCCGAAGAAAAGCGCGTACTAGTCGGTAGCGATTTGAAAACGAAAAGCACTGGAACTGGTTCCTCGCCAACAAAATCACGTACTAGTCGGTAGACATTTCAGATCTGGAACTGGTTCCTTCATTTTGAAATGTCAATGCCAACGGTACTGCTTCAAATTGAAGTACTTCTTTCAATGGAATGAAGTTAATCAAATGAATGAAGGCTAAAATGAACTACCAACTTCAATTAAAGTGTTGGTTCAGTGAAATGAAGTTATTGAAATGAATGAACGCTATAATAAACTACCGACTTCAATTGAAGTATTTGTTCAATGAACAATGAATGACGTACGAACTGCCAAAAGAAGTAGTTCTTTGAAGCAGTTCTTTCAAAGCGGTCACAACGCTAGTATGTATTTGCACACTTTTTGTATTTTTTTTTAAGTTAAATTTTGTGCCCTGATGATGCTTAGGCTAAGAAAAACCGGTCGGTCATAAAACAAAAAAACTGGTCTTATACAAAGTTATTTTTTAATTTTCATTGAAATATTTCGTTGACACTATCCAATTTATAAATTTTGTTTTTTCTAACGATGTCATAGTCAAACTTCGCACCCTTCTACCAGTCCAAAGTATTATCTATTCGCGAATAATTATTCCGTAATTGGTCGTGCAATGTCAGCGCTGTCGCTAGAGTGCTTTACGCGAATTTTAATATTATTTTTAATGATCACCAGCCTTTGAGATGAGTCAAATGACTTCAAAGCGGCGACAAACCGATGTGGGGGGAAGGAAGAGTCACATTTATGTCTGTTTTTCAATTTACAGACAGCCAATTATTGTGTAGAAAAAATATAGATAGATTCGTGACTGTTATTGAAACTCAAAATACAATCGAAAATCAAACTATACAAACTACATGACAAAGGTTCAAATTTAATGCATAGATAAGTTTTATTTTTTACAAATTAAATTGCCATATAGATACACAAGAAAAAATAAAAGTTCAAAAAAATAAAATTTCAGGCAGTGGTGATGATCAGGTCAATGAGGAGAAACTCTTTCAAGAATCAATAGGATTTCACTTCTGAATCTCTCCTCACTGACGTGAAATAAGTCGATATCGGAAAAGATTTTGTTCAGGAACAAAATACTCCTCCCCACCGGCAGAACCATTGGCAGGTTGGTCCTACAGGCAGGAAGATAGAATAATCTATGAAGACTCTGTCTTAGATAGTCATCGGGAACATAGAGACTTACGCGCTCCAAAATAGCAGGGTTTACAATATAACCTCACAGCATTTTAAATTTGTCATTTTTATAATGAATACCGCACAAGAGTCTCAAGTGCTACCTATCGTATAGAACCAGTGCGACTAAGGTATCCCCAGTTGGGGTATGTTGTGAGGCTGAAGGAAGTGGTTAAGGAAGGGGAAGGTTGGGAACTATATTGAGAGCAAGAATATTGAGAGAGAGAGCTATTTTTACCCAACATATACAAATTGACGATAAATCACTTTCTCCGGGTTTTCACGTCGTAAACCGTGAGAGAGAAAGAGACAAGACAAGTTATCACACAACATTGCACCACTTTTCGGTGTGTAAGCATGTTTTCCGTCTCCGGCGACTCCGCCCACTACGTTTTGTTAGGCGACCAAACAGGACATTGCTCTACGATTTTGTTAGGTTATATTCTATATTTTCACAGCGCCCTTGAGGTGATTTTTCACATAGACGGCGCCATACAAATTATCCAAATATTATTATTTTTGTTTATAACAATACTGTGTAAAAGTGGTTGTACAAATAAACGCTACATTATGTCGACATGTGCTATGAATGTATGTAAAAAGGTGTGTACATGAAAACCCTAGCCACGCCCGAGTCAAGAAAAAATCAACGATCCTGACTACACAAGCTATCCCTCCTGGTATAGGTTGGGAAGTACCATGTATAAGTATATTTATTAAGTATTTGTGTGGCTGTATCGACATACTAACGATTACACTGTACATTACCCCTTAATCTAACCTAACTCAACAGAGTTCCTCTTCATTTTTTATTGCCCCCCATTTTCCGATCCCCACATACGCTCTATCTCTGACGGCTTCGGTGGTCGAATGGTAAGACGCTCAACTACGAATCGGTTTAAACCCATCGTGCGCAAATACATTTTAGTAATTAATATGTGTCATAACACATTTAATTAACGTAAAATAATATATGGTATATGACACGTTCCAGAATGGTAGATAATCTAGGTATCGCCCTGGTGTTTGGTGACCAGATCTGAATAGCCAGGTACTTCCCAACCTTCCTCTTCCCCATCTCCTTTCTCTCCCCACTAACTCACAACATACCCCAATTGGGGATGCCGCAGTCTCACTCGCTCTAGACGGTTGGGACTTTTGTACGGTATTCACTATAAAAAAAAAATATATATATATATATATATTGGTTGGTTGGTTAGTTTAGGTTAAGAGGGGGCATGTACAATGCATTTTGCGTCTGCAAAACATTCGTCTACTGAATTCGTATACACGGATGGCATGGAACTGACCAAGAAAAGGTGAAAGTCTACTGAATAGTTAAGAAGTGAGATCCCTGAGGTGTATGTGTGTTAAAATCATTTATGACTGAATGTTTTCAGGAATGCACAGTACGTATGAGCGAGTCGGAGTCATTCCGTTAATTGCTTAATTAATTAAAATACCACTGAGAAACCCTTGAACTGGATTCTTTGTAGACATTTTATTTGAGTCAGTGAAGATTCGTAATATACTCTGAAATATGAGAATATTTAGATCACGGTTGCGACAACAACATTTTTGCTGTTGGATTTTCTTAATTAATTTGATAATTTATTTTTTAATTTGACGGCCCCCTTGGTCGAGTGGTAAGACGCTCGACTACGAATCCAAAGGTCGCGAGTTCAAACCCGGCGTGCGCTAATAACTTTTATTTACTTAATATGTGTCATAACATATTTTAATTCATATGAAAATAATGAAAAGTATATTTGCGGCACGTTCCAGAGTGGTAGATACTCATAGTATCGCCCTGGTGAAAGACCACCATTCAGTATCGAAACGTTGCTTGAAATGGCTTTAGCCGTGTTTGATGACCAGATCTGAATAGCCAGGTACTTCCCAACCTTCCTCTTTCCATCTCCTTCCCCTTCCCACTACCTTCAGCCTCACAACATGCCATATTTGGGGATTCCATTGTTTCACTGGCTCTAGACGGTTGGGAGCAGTTGAGTTAAATTATGTGCTTTCAATGTTTATTCTTCTTTTTCTGGTACTCTCTCCTATCGAATGTCGGCTATCATCAGGGCAATCTTCTCCCTGCATGCACGAACGAGCGTTACTGCAACTCGATACATGTGTAAATTGAACAGTTTTAAATTTGTATAGTCATTAATGTTACGAAGGTCGTCAAGATGATTTTCATTTAATTTATGATTGTCATCAGCCATTCTCGTCTTACTGACGAATGAAGGCATCCCAACATGAAGATCATTCCTATATTATTTGAAAGTTTGTGGCGTGTCTCATTGTTTCTCCTGCCTTGTCATCAAGTGACTGAGCGAGGTCGCTTTTTCCCCATGGTACAAAGTCCGTATTATTATTAACCTGAGTAGGTACCGGTTACTAGTTACTATAGGTGACCTGGCAATTTACGTTCATGCATAATAATTCCAATAACCGCTACTCAAATGACTCGCGATCATTTTATAAGCGGTTTATTTTGCACAATATTTATTTTTTGTTACACATTTTTCCGAAGAACATGCTTAAAATACAACACCACATTTTCAGAAGCTGATATTTTCCATTTATCCACAGGTCAGTTTAATAAATGCATACGGGACATAGTCAAATAACAAGGTTAATTATTAACTCCTTCCCACTGCTGTGCGTTACAGATCTAAGATATGTAAATTATTTGTCTCTACATTTATAAACAGTATGTTGTGTTTCTTTCTTTAAATTTCTATTGGTTTATATCAATCATCTTGGGTTGCATTCTATGTTGTATTATCTATTAAATAGTTTTATTCAACTTATCATTTATATGATATGTACTTTTAATTTGTTTTACTTAACGTGTCTTAAAAACTAAATGAACCGATATTTATTTTTATTGTATTCTTTTTTAATTTTTCTGTAAAAAAAAAAAAATGATAAATTGTAATAGCTTTTATCGTTTATAGCGGAAACTTCACTGGTTAATCCAACAATTTAATTACTCAATATATCAATATGTATATAAAACTGTATGTTTTCCCAAATAAAAAAATAAAAAAATAAAATAAAATAAAATACACTCAAGTTGGCTTTTTGCATATAAAGGTAGGTTCACTAAACAGTGACAATAATTTGCTAATAGTTGTAAAATGGTAACGAATAGTGTTTGATTATATTAAATTAATATTGATTGAAGAAATGTAATATTATAGCCTTCTTGTATCTACATTCCATGCAGTTAAATACATCAGCCATTTCTGCGTATGTATTACCTACTACATGCAATTCTAGGTACAAGCGAGTGACGGCCTCCGTGGTCGGGTGGTATGATGCTCGACCACGATTCTAGAGGTCCCGGGTACATACCCGGCGCGCGCAAATAAATTATACTCAATTAATATGTGTCTTAGCACATTTAATTCATATACAATAATATGTAGTATATTTGCTGCTCGTTTCAGAGTGGGAGATACTAGTATCAGCGCCTTTGATGTGATTTTTCACAAAAAACGGCGCTATAAAAATTATCCAAATACTATCGCCCTGGTGAAAGAACACGCGCTTTCGCAGCTGCCTGACGTGTTTTAGTCTTTCTTGTTATTTTCGCCAAATAAGTAGGATATTTCACAAATTACTTCTTTAAAATTCCTGTACTGTATGACAAATTCAGAAAGTCCATTCTTTTAATTTCGCTCCCATGCCCTAAATCGGAAAAAAAATAATTAAAATAATAATCATAATTTTAAGTTAATAATTGTGTCTATCTGATGGGACCTGCCAGGTAAGTATGTTCCTGTATATTTTCTTATTTAAACTAGGAATTAATATGTAACGATAGAAAGTAAGATCTGTACAGCGCCCTTGAGGTGATTTTTCACAAAAAACGGCGCTATACAAATCGTCCCAATATTATTATTATTATCTGAATAGCCAGGCGCTTTCCAACCTTCCTCTTACTTATATCTTTCCCCTATCAACTACCTTAAGCCTCACAACATACCCCAATTGGGGATGCCATACTCTCACTGGCTCTAGACGGTTGCGAGCAGTTGAGGCTCTTGTGTACCTAGCTATTCAGATCTGATCACCAAACACGTTCAAAGCCATTTCAAGCAACGTTTCGATTCAGAATGGTGGTTTTTCACCAGGGCGATACTAGTACCTATTACTTTGGAACGTGCCGCAAATATACTATATATTAATATGAATTCAATGTGTTATGACGCATGTTATTTAAGTTAAATTTGCGCACGCCGGGTATGAACTCGCGGCCTCTAGAGGCCGTCACTCGCTTGTACTGAGATTACGTGTAGTCGGTAATACGAGTATATACGCCGAGGTGGCTGATGTATTTAACTGCACGGAATGTAGATATAAGAGGGCTGTAATATCATATTTCAATATAATCAAAATGAATGCAATGTAATCAAACACTACTTTACACTACTTGACCATTTTACAACTATTTTGTCTTTTTATATGAGCAAATAGTGGTCACTGTTTTACTGTCAAGTGAACCTACCTTTATATGCAAATGCCCAGATGGGGGTAAAAAATAAATATTTCTTGAACCTTTTATTTGAAGCAAAATAAACCGCTAGTAAAATGATCGCAAGTCATTTGAGTGGCGGTTATTGAAATTTTTATGCGAATTTTATATCATAGACCCCATAATTTTTTACATGAGTAATTTTTTACATAAGTACTTACCAAACTTGAGCCAAATTCAAAACTCATTTTTTCAGAAAATCATATCCATAATCAAGATGTAACAAGCCCAATAGAACCAAGAAAACATTTAAGACTCGTATTCCTTAAATTCATTAGAAGATTATCACCATTATCTGTTCTTCACTACGAAAAATTAAAAATACCTCCGATATACTTTATTTTAAATTTGCCCTCATGCCCCAAAAATGAAAAATAATAATAAAGAAATTAAAAAAAAAAAAAAAAAAAATGAAAAAAATAATTTAAGTTATTCTAAATTTTAAGTTATTATGATATGGTGATTGTGTCCTGCCAGAAGTGACCTGCCAGGTAAGTATGATGCTGTATATTTATATAAACTAAGAATTAATATTAAGTAGAAATTAAGATTTGTACAGCGCCCTTGAGGTGATTTTTCACAAAAACGGCGCTATACAAATTATCCAAATATTATTATTATTATTACTTCATAAATTTCCGCATTTTTGGCGTGAGTACCAGGGAGCCATAAAAGTCTGGTAGTAAAACTAACGTAATTTTAGTGAGGCAGCAAGGTCAACTCTCCATATGGCCTCTAGGAGTTAACATAAACAATCTGATCTTGTTTATCGTATTAGGAAACGAAGCGTGCCTCGTATTGCAAACCGACGTGTATACACAAACAAAGCGCGTTTATTTAATTAGGCGAGCTTTTGACAGACATTGCGGTTAAGTTTACAGAAGGAGCGAATCGATAAGATGAAAATAATCCTGAGATATCGCGAGAGGGGACGACCTAAATTAACAGCAACCAAACGGAATATCAAATATTTATTAATGTATTATTGGAGGAAAATGATAGATGGCGCTTTATCCACATAAAGGTGGGATATGGCAACCATTCCCCCAGCCCTCGAGCCTTTCCACCCAGTGGTAGATACTCGTTCTATCGCCCTGGTGAAAGACCACCATTCAGAATCGAAACGTTGTTTGAAATTGATTTAGCCTTGTTTGGTGACCAGATCTGAATAGCCAGGTACTTCCCAACCATCCTCTTCCCTATCTCATTTCCCTCTTCGCTACCTGCAGCCTTACAACATACCCCAATTAAGGAAGCCTTAGTCCCACTGGCTCTAGGCGGTTGGGAGCAGTTGGGACTCTTGTGCGGTATTCACTATATCGCCCTGGTGAAAGACCACCATTCAGAATCGAAACGTCGCTTGAAATGGATTTAACCGTATTCGCTGACCAGATCTTAATAGCCAGGGGCTTTCCAACCTTCCTCTTCCCCATCTCCTTCCCTTCCCCACTACCTGCAGCCTTATAGCATACTTCATCCGGGGATGCCATAGTCCCACTGGCTCCAGACGGTTAGGAGCAGTTTAGTTTCTTGTGCAGTATTCACACAAAAAAAAAAGATGTTTGCTTCACATTATTAATTTATTTATTTGTCAAAGTGAGACATGGAACTAGCAGATGAAGGATGAAAGTTGACTGAATGCTGTGGAAACGAGATCCCTGAGGCGTATGTGCGTAAAACCACGTATGACCGTGTTAAAAATGTGGATATCCGGATAGAATGCCGGGCTGATATAAGCGTAATGAATAGGATCAAGAAAGGGACGCTTAGATGGTTCGGGCATGTAGAGCTAATGAACGAAGAAAGGAGTGTGAAAAGAATATATGATGCGAAAGTGAATGGAAGACGTCGGGGACGCCCGAGGAAGACATGGCACGATCGAGTGAATCAAACACTTGAATCGGGCCAAGTGAAGTGTCAGAATAACAGAAGACTATGTATGAAACGATGTATGAATGTGAATGAAGCAAGGAGTGTGTGCCAAGACAGAGTTGTATAGCGGTCCGTCCTCTCTACCTACCCCTGGAGAAACGGCGTGATGGTTAATTAGTTAGTTCATAGCACATGCCATATCGACATAATGTTTATGTTTATTCGTAAAACCACTTTTTCACAGTATTTTTATCGACAAAAATATAGCAAATAACCTAAAAACCGTTGAGTTGTGACCAGTTTAGTCGCATATGAAAACATGTGGGTGGAGTCCCCGGAGACGCGGGAGACCAAGATCATCCTTAAATTACATAAAAGCGGTGTGTTATTTTTGTTGTCTCTTTCTCTCTCATGGTGTACGACGTAAAAACCCAAGTTATCGCAAGTTTGTATAGGTTGGGTAAAAAGAATTAGCTCCCTCTCCATACATTGTTACTCCAACAGTGTAAAGTTGGAATGCCTTTTTTTGTAAGGTTCATCAAACGACCATTTCCTTCTCCTCCCCTCTTCCAATCTGCGGCCCACGTGTTTGTATATCTGCCGATTTAATCGAAAGCACTTATCATTCTCTGTCTACTTTACATCACCCATAATCGTGCGGAAAGCAGTTTTTTTTTGGCAGTGCTCGTTCATTTAAAATTCAAATAAGAATAAAACTGTTTACCTTCGGTTATCATAATATTTTCTCTCCGGCTTAAATATTTAAATTGAATTCAGATGTGCAAAGCGAGTTAGTCCAGAGTTTCCCAAACTTGAAAATACTGTTTTCACGGCGCGCAATATGATGGTGTAATTATATTATTAAACTTGTTTGTTACCCTTGAAAATTCAGGGGATGTAACATGGCTTGCCGAGAATAAATATGAGTTGCTTTAATCCACCCATTCCAAATATAGAATAATGTCTGCTAATATTCATTATAGGTAGGTAATTAATTAGGTTTGGAGATACAAAATCAAGGATAAAATCTCTCCAAGAAGCACACGGTATGTAATTCTAATATACGCCTTCACAATATATCACGGAATATACTATGAAATAACAACAATCTTTGGCAGTACAATATACCCACATACAACATGTTCATGCTTACAAACTATCAACCTTCACCAAGCAATAATAGACACTCCCCAATGCACTTCACTAATATAATTTAATAATAAAGTTATAAAATAGAAATATGTTTTATTTAAATATAGAGACGCGTTTAACTATTTGGTGAGAGGGATGTAATGAGCTTCGCGCGCGAATGTTGTGTTGTGAAAGTTAGTTTATGTTAGAAATAACGGCATTGTATTGACAGACGTGACAGCAGACGGGATAAGGTTTGAAAAAAAGCGACGTTGCCAGCCAAACTTGCGGAAAGAGATAACTAACGAATATTCCGATGATTAGAGTTAACTAATGAATAGTAGTTTATTGAGAGGTGGTGAAATAGCCCCTAAGGGAAACATACCTAATATTGGACTACTAAACAAATCAAAAAAGGACGCTTAGATGGTTTGCGAAGAAAGGAGTGTGGAAAAAATATATGAAGCTTAAGCGAATTGAAAAAGAGCCGGGAACCCCCGAGGAAGACATGGCACGATCAAGTGAATCAAATACTTGAGTCGGGCCATATCCAGAGTCAGAATAATAATAAAAATAATAATGTTTTATTCCAGAAGGTATGCAGGAGTAGTGCAATGCAATACCTTTTATTATTGATATTAATACATAGTAATAATAATATCAACAAATAAAAAATGAATATGAACAGAAATTCTTAAGAAAAAATAAATACTAATAATAATACAAGTAAAAAAATATTAATGGAGGATATTAGGCCTCATTTCTGCAAAACGCCATCAAGAGGGAGTCCATCCTGGTAGCGTTAAGATTGATGGGGCCAATAATTTACTCCAATACGCTTGAATAATAGAATAACAGAAGAGTATGTATGAGACGATGTATGAATGTGAATGAAGCAAGGAGTGTGCCTTGACAGAGTTGTATGGCGGTCCGTCCTCTGTGCCCACCTCTGCGGGGAAACGGCGTAGTGGTTTGTTAGTCAGTTACTTAAGTTTCAAAGAGGTTTAAAAAAAACATAAATTCATATTTAAATTAAATTGGTTTTTTTTAGAGTTAAAAGGTCAATTTTTTTTTGTACAATTCGCGAATTACAGTTTACGAAACTTAGAGCTGGTCTATTTACGGACTCCGAAATTGAAGGAAATATTTTAGCATTCAATGAGTTTCTCGCGCTGGTGAGGGTGAATCGACATACCACGTAGAGCCGTTAGAATTCCTTCGCAGATAGATCTTCATTCACTACTTGAATGGGTGTATGGCATTTCGCCTGTTTTTCTGAGCCGAAGTGTTTTTATATTTTCCGACGACAGCAATTTGCTGAAGCCTCACAGTGTGAGTGATGCTTTGTGTGACGCATTAAAACATCGTCACCCATTTTTACGATTACCATTTTTGGTTAATATTTTTTTTGTATTTAGAATTACGATAATTTATTTTATATTTTCGCAGAAAGCTATCACTTTTTGGTTTGACGTATTTAAAGGCAAGACCACGAATATTATTTTATTTTTTAGGATTGACTGGTTTCGCTTAGCTTAAGCATGCATCATTAGGGTACAAAATTAAACTAAACAAAAAATACAATGTGTACGGTTATATATACGTACAGAGAAAGTAGTTACATATAAATTAATAGTCATATTCTTAATAATCAGGTAAATTTGTCCATAAATCCAATATTAGGTATATTTCCTGTGAACTCATAAAATGTATCATTATTCTTTAAAACCCTCTCATTTGACGTTTTGTCTCTTTTGATTCATAGTATTTGTCTATTTATCTCTGTTCCTTTGTTATAATTTGTCTGCTATAGTGAGCCAACTATTGATTCGTATTAATATACCCACGCACTGGCTTTGCCTGTGTGGGTTTTTTTTAAATGTCTACATTGTTTTTCATTATTTTGTTATTTATTTTCTTGGCAATCTTTTTTTTTTTTTTTTTTTAAATGTATTTAACATTTTTTTATTATATAATTTGTTCTCCCTCTGAATGTATATATAACCGCACACTTTGTATTTTTTGTTGATTTTAATTTTGTACCCCCCCGATGATGCGCCTAAGCAACACCGATTGGTCATAAAAAATAAAATAATATTCGTGGTCTTATACAAAGTTATTTTTTCATTTCTTATAATTTATTTTTCTGTGAATACCGCACGATAGTCCCAACTGCCTGGAGCCAGTTGTCGCCAGGCTGACGGATGTGGGAGGGGTAGGAGATGGGGATGGTGAAGGTTGGGAATGACCTGACTATTATACTATACTATAATATACTCCATTAATATTTTCTTACTTACATTATTTTTTTTTTTTTTACTTTTTTTTATTTTTTTATCATCATTATTATTATTTTATTTTCATATATTTTTATTTTATTATTTACTTATTTATTTATTTCTTATGAATTTCTGTTCATTATTATTTTGTTACTATTGTTATTACAATGTATTGATATCAATTATGGAAGGTATTGCATTGCACTACTCCTGCATACCTTCCGGAATAAAACTCTTATTATTATTATTATTCAGATTTAGTCAGTAAACACGGCTAAAGCCATTGCAAGCAGTGATTTTGATTCAGAACGGTGGTCTTTCATCAGGCGATTTTGAGTTTACCAACTACTACTACCTACTCTAAGATTATCCATTCTATCAAAATCCGTACGATGACGTCATAGATTAATAATTTAATTTAATAAATTCGGACGTTAACAATCATGACTGCTATAAAATTACTGTTATTCAATCAACAATAAGTACGAATGCAACTTTTTTATCGAAAATAATGTAGCGATCATTAAATATGAACGTCCTTGTTCTACAGGTATTTCAATGGAAGATGCTCCGAGGAACTTGCGTTTTTGATCCTTTCGGCACCGATGCACAGTCAGAAAACATTTGTACACTGTCGACATTCGAGTCGTGAGAACGGGTCGCTTCTACGACTCGTTCTTGTGTTCAACAGCTCGGTTTCGGAATTATTTGCTGGCATCTGTGTTACATCCATTGACAGCCTCCATGGTTGAGTGGTAAGACGCTCGACTACGAATCCAAAGGTCGCGGGTTCAAACCCGGCGTGCGCAAATAACTTTTATTTAATTAGAATGTGTCATTACATATTTAATTCATATAAAGTATATTTGCCGCATGTTTTAGAGTGGTAGACACTCTATGTTAGTATCGCCCTGATGAAAGAACACCATTCAGAATCGAAACGTTGCTTAAAAATGGCTTTAGCCGTGTTTGGTGACCAGATCTTAATAGCCAGGTACTTCCCAACCTTCCTCTTTTCCTCCCCACTACATTCCGCCTCACAAAATACACTAATTAGGGATGCCATAGTCTCACTGGCTCTAGACGATCGGGAGCAGTAGGGACTCTTGTGCGGTATTCACTATATATATATATATGTATACTCGTATACGAGTATCTCAGAGTACATAGAGTAGTATCTATCCAAGGCAGTAAAATCAGTTTTTGACTTGTTTTTGATGATTTTAATCTGACTCGGCGCACCTGGGCGTGGCTAAGACTAAAGCCCTTGAGGTGATTTTCCCACAAAAACGGCGCTATAAAAGTTATCCATTTATTATTATTATTATTAAGGCTACGGTATTTATATATCCATTCATATCACATATCGACATAATATTTTTGTTTATTCGTATTGACACTTTTTTCACAGTATTGTTATCAACAAAAATATAGCATATAACCTTAAAAACCGTTTATTTGTGTCTAGTTTAGTGGCATAATAAAAAATGTGGGCGGAGTCCCGCAGTGATCCAGGAGCTTAAGATCATTGCGACAGTATATAGAAGCGGTCTATGGAATTTGTTGTCTCTTTCTCTCTCATGGTGTTCGACGTAAAAACCAGGAGAAAGTGATTTATCGCAAGTTTGTGTAGGTTGGGTAAAAATAATTAGCTCTCCTTCCATATATTGTTACTTCAAGGTATATATATATATTTCTAAAATCCTTCCTTAAGGGTCTTAACCCAGGTTCACTCCTTCCTTTCCTCAAAAAAACCTTCTACCAGTGATATATAAACCACTCCACACAGCATCTCCAAAGATGACGTAAGCCTTGAGGGAAATTTTCTCTCTTAGAACCTGGAGTTAACGTAAAAGAATAAATAAATAAATTTACCAACCAACAGCCGAGGCTTTTGAAAATTCCGTAAGAAAAGATACACCCTCCCGAAAAACGTAAACATGCAGAGGATACAAAGAATCCCTTAAACCCATGCATTGTGCATAATAAAAAAAAAACTCACTGCTTGATGTCCTGCGCCTGCCAGAGTCCAGTTCATGGTTAAGGGTCAGCATCCAAAAATACACCTTGTTTTTTCATACAAGCAATACTACAAATGATTTATCTGTTGATCACATGCGGGTAGTCAGGAAAATGTCTAAGGTTTCCTGTGAATATAATATAGTTCTTTATGAAATGCATACTGGAATTTTAGATGAAACCTTCAAAAATGCCTTCGCTGGTTTTCCACACTGCGCCTTCTACTGACATTTTATAGTATGTTTTGAATAGAATTTAAAAGGTTTCAGTTTAAAAATTGAATTCATTGGAAACCTTAGACATTTTTCTAACTACCCATAGCACATTTATAAATAAATCATTTATAGTATTGCTTGTATATAAATGCTAAAAATTGACGTTTTATGCCATTTTTGGGTGCTGAGGCTTAAGACCTACCTTTGAAGATAGTTGAAGGAACGTCTTGATGCCATTTCGTGATGATATATATAAATCAATACCACCACGCCTCGATAAAATCACATTAATTTGTACACTATTAATCCACTGTCACACACAACATATTTTTCACGTACGTTATTTTTCAAACACACTTGTTTTGAATACACAATTGTTTACGAAAAGACTGGACTCTATGTTAACCATTCACCCGGAATAAGCGTGTCAACAGAGGAACAATTTTATTAACTTTTATAACCGACGATAAACAAATAAACGCGGCCACCCCACGATGGCAAAGGAAAAACGTCAACTGAAGAATATTTCTCCTTTGCCGATAGGAGGCGAGTTATGACGGTGAAACAGCTACAGTAAAGTGCCATCTATGACTAGTAGACGTCCGAATCAGCCGATAACATCTATTGACCATAAATGGCACTTTACTGTCCTATTCGGCCAGTAACATATTCTGGCCATAGTCGGCACTTTACTGTCCTATTCGGTCAGTAACATATTCTGGCCATAGATGGCACTTTACTGTCCTAGTCGGCTTGTAAAATATATTGGCCATAGGTGGCACTTCACAATAACTTTCACTGTTATAACTCGCCTCCTATCGGCAAAGAGAAATATTATTCAGTTGACGTTTTCCTTTGCCTACGTCGCCGCGTTTGAGTTTCTTTATTTGTTTTTAATCGGTAAAAGTGAACAAAAGTGTTTCTTTGTTTCTATGCTTATTCCTTGTTAGTGGTTAACATAGAGTCCAGTCTTTTCGTAAACAATTGTGTAGTGATGGTGTGTTTGCATAATATCGTACATTAAAAATATGTTGTTTGTGACAGTGGATTGATAGTGTATAAATTAATGTGATTTTACCGAGGCGTGGTTGTATTGATATAAATACCATCACAGAATGGCATCGAGATGTTCCTTCGACTATTTTCAAAGGTAAGTCTTGACCATGGACCGGACTCTGGCAGGCGCAGGACATCAAGAAGTGAGTTTTTTTTAAATATTGCACAATGCATGGGTTTTAGGGACTCTTTCTATCCTCTGCATGTTTACGGTTTTCAGGAGAATGTTTGTATTTTTACGGAGTTTTCAGAAACCTCAGCTGTTGGTTGGTAAGTTTATTTATTTATTCTTCATCGCCCAAGTGTGCTTTTACGTTAACAAGATTTTTTCACACGTAAACTTGTTTATTTTTTAAAATTATATACGCCCATGTGGGCTTTAACATAGTTGTGAAATAGTGATACAGAAGTAACACGGAGTAAATGATAAGCTTACAAAAACAAAACTAACATTTAGAGATTTTACAATGGAATAATTTAACATAAGTATACTTGTAAGAGGTATAATATTGTAGCTTTCTTGTAACTATATTCAGTGCAGTTGAATATACTCGTATATGTGCTATTTCTTCGATAGAATTACCCGCTGCATTAAATCTAGGTACAAGCGAGTATCTAAATGACTCAGTCCTGATATTATTGTTACACTTAAGTAGTATTTTGATTCGAGTGATTCTGTTAGGTGTATGGAAGGTAATTAAACTAAGTAAGTCAGGGCTGTCAATATGTAAATATTGCACAACTCACTGACATTTCGGAGAATAAAGCCAAGTAATTTTTAACCTTCATTAGTTATTGAAAAAAATAGAATTGAAAATATTGCCGAGGTCATTAATTTCGTTGTTAGATGTGAGTAAAATATTGCTATTATTGACGTCCATATATTGAGTCGTCTTGGTTTTATCTTTAAGTGCACATGATATAAATTGTTCGTTTAAAGAGGGATTTGTTAGAGTAGATCTGCCTGGCATAAAGCCCTGTTGATTAGGTTGGTACGATGATGTAATTAATGTGTACAGATATTCTATGGGGATTATGGAGAGTATACAGATGAGTAGGTAATTAACTAATTAGTGATATCGTGAATATCGCCCTTGTTAATTACTGGTGTTAGAAAATTGTTTTTCCTTTGATTTGGGAAGCAGCCAGTAATCAGTGAGTGGTTTAATATTTGACAAAGTTAGTGGCTTAGTTAATACTGACACACAGTTAATTACAAAAGCTGGCTTCGCATTATCGGGACTAGCTTTTTTATTCATAATATTCGACCATAATATAACATCAGGAACTTCAAAATGTAGAAGCCAGGAGTGTGGACCGATTAATTTATTTCTATACTAACGAACCGTTGTCAAATTACAAAAAAAATACGTAACACGAAATGCGGAAAGAGGAGCCCCAGAGAAAGAACAGCACATACATAATATTTTAATGAAGCAACGACAAACATAGGACAAATAATGGGACTTTCATGTCCATCGATTATCACCATCCTCCCTTAAACATAATCATTGTGAACCTTGATTTTAACACTCGCTCGAACACTGTTCCATCATATTCATACAAATTTTCCAAAGCAGACTATCCGCTGAAGAGCAGGTTGGTATTTTTTATACACAGCCAATATCGTCGCCGGAAAGGCAAAAGGGCTGAAGCGCCATTTTGGGAAGTTTACACCAGAGCACTTTAAAGTTTTTTTATAAAATTCATAAGTCTTCAGAGTACCTTGTTTGGATTTTTGAAAAAAAAGTTAACTCAGGTAACTCAATGCTCTCACTGAATTATTTGAAGCAACAAAAACAAAAAAAGTCCTAAACTTGTGTCGCTTGAATCAAATGGTAAATATATTTTAGATGGATGAAGAGCACAAAAGTCTTCAGAATCAAACAAGAGTCAAAGCATTTGGATGCAGGAAAAAAACTGTTTGAAACCTTAGATGAATTAAATAATGTAGATACGTTACTGAGACAACGCGCGTGAATATACTAAACCGAGTCAGAGAGACATACCTGAGATTTACTGCGTTTAGTATCACACAAACATTCGTTCGACAGACAAGCTGTCACGGGAAAACGGGAGCTCTTCAACTGAAATAATGTGAGGTAGCGAATGCAGATATACATAGGTGTGTGGAAGACAACTGTTTCCGTACGTCGTACTCTGCTTGGCTAGTCGCTCAATAAGTTCGCTGGGGAAGAGAGATTATAACAATAACGCGGGACGTTCATATAGCTATCTCTTCCGTACACACATATTCTGTTTGGTATGGCTATCCTTTTCATAAGCTTTGTAACTGAAATCAGACCGTGCCACATTTATCGTTCTATTTGTATAAATATGACGTGTCTTGTATTTTATGTCTATGGTTTTAATATTATGTTAATTATGATGTAATCCGCCCTTGAGGTGATATTTCAGCCAATTATTATTATTATTATTACTCATAGGTTCTGAAATACCCTCTAAAGCAGATATTGTTCGAAAAAATCATTCGATTAATAATTAATTTGTTTCTTGTGAACGATTTTTTATGCGATTTCTGCACACATGTTTCGTTTTTTTATCGCTAATGTGAAAGTGTGTCCCTTAACCGTGGATTTTACTCTTAAAGCAGCTTGTGTCCGAACGATTTATTTGTATTACTAATGATTTAGTTTAAAAAATCCACAGGCGTTGCATAAATATATATACTCTCCTGGTGGTAGATTTGTCGAACTGACAATACGTTTATAGCGAAAAATCATAGCTGTTGGATTTCAAAGAGACAATTTGTAAGGTTCTTACCTTCTTGTTTTTCATCCAGTTCCTACCTTATCCAACCATTTCACTATATTCGATTTCCGTATTCACCAACACCGAGTTTGAAAACAGAAGAGAGTTTTGTGAAAAAACGTGTTCTTTCGTTGGTGTCTCACTTAGTCGTTCGGTTTGTTGTTGTTCTTCAAATAATATTAAACTAAGTGTGTTTTTGTTGTGGTGTTCGTTAATAATACAATGTCTTAGAAAAATCAAGAATTTAAACATCAACTTCATCGGTGAGTGAATTGGTTTCTTACCGCTTTTTTTCTTTACGCACATACGTCTCAGCATTCAGTATACTTTCATCCTTCCTTTGCCAGTTCCATGCTTCACTGCTATTCATCGGGAATGGTATAAGCACTCCATTGTGGACTGCTAGCTTAACTTCTTTAGACAATTTATTATTAGCGCCAACAGCGTTCAGTCCTCCATTAATGGAGTTTCCTGCATTCACCTTTCTTTCAATATCCTTATCAGCTTTTCCATCTCTCGTAAACCTTCTTCCTAAATACACAAACTTGAAATACTGGTCAAATTTAACTGCCTATTAAGAATATAGTTTTTTTTATTTCTAGTTTTTCTAAATTATTTACTCCCTAAACTTCCGAAATACACAAACTTGAAATACTGGACGAATTTAACTGATTAATAAGAATGTGACTATTATTTTTAATGGCTTCCTTTATTTCTAGTGCTTCTGAATTATTTAATCTGTTGCCATGACCATTTTTATGTAGAATATAAGCATCGGTGCTTTTATTGAAGGTACGATCTTGTCGGTCTTAAAAATAAAATTTGTGGCCTCATATAAAGTTATGTCTTTGAATTGTCTTAAATATGGCAAGCCACAAAGTGAATGCTTTCTGCGAATATGTGATATTTTTGTTATATTTGAAGTTAGAGAGTGTTGTGCTGTGCCGATTTTGTCACGAATGCCCGGCCATTAGCTTTTACTTTAGTGGGATGCACACACCCACCAACATACATACATAATATTGCTTTACATTACAAATAATAAGTGTGCCCACACACGGAAACCCAATAAAATGTTTCTGCTGATTGCCTCCATTGTCTTGCTCGCATGAAGAGCTTAGCATTCGTAATGGTAAAGTAATGTAATATAAGTTAGAGGATGTGTAGCGTTCTATTGGTTTTAAGTTGCCCCACGTTGGGCGCCAGTTGACATACATTTTACAGAAAAATAATCTGTTCAGTGGAGCCGTTTTTTCCCCTTTAAATTCTTGGATTCAACACAAGAGAATGATGAATTTTATAGCATTATAATGCCCTTACCTATCCTAGGTTGTCTATTATCGGAGCAGTCTTTCGGAAATTGTAGTCAAGCGAGTTATTCTGCAACATTTTAAGTCTAACTCTACCATATTTTTCATCAATTTTCCCCTGAATATCAATATATAATAAAACATTAATCATTGAAATCCTTACATAGTATTTTATTAACATGTGTTATTACAGCTTGTAGTTAATGACTCTATTTATTTATATTAAAATACTAGTTTTACTACCCGGTTTCGTCATTGTTCTTGTGAAGTCTTTTCAAACATTACGAAGGACACACAATATGGCATCTTGTCATATTTTTGCACCGTTACATGTGTATTTTAATGTTTACAGTTATTCTAGTCAGAAAATGCAGAGCAAATTCCATGACGCTAGAGCTCACCGTTCGAGAAAGCAGATTTCCATTTGGAACATTGATGTTTCCCACTTTCCTTCTCGGTGTTTGATCTATTTTTCACCTTCTCAAGTTCGACCTCCCAACCTAAAACTTCGCGTGATACATTTAAATTATGGTTCTAGTGTTTTATTCTTATGTAACGAAGCCCAAAATAATAAACTGCAGGTTATACAAAATAGGGGGATGAGGACGATTTTGAAATGTAATATTTTTACTAGAGTTCAAATTATGTTACGAAATTTAAATATGATGACACCTAAACAACATATAATACATAATACTTTAACGATGATTTACAAGCTTAAAAATAACATGCTCCCTAAATATCTGCTAAATAATATTATATATAATGTAAATATTCACAATTATCCTACGAGAAGTTGACATGATTTTAGGCTTCCCAAAACGAAACTTGTGTGTACTCAAAACAGCGTGTTTTATAAAGGCCAAAAACGTTTTAATAGTCATCCAAATGCCTTAAAAGAAGCCTCAAGTCTTGGCACTTTTCGTAGGATTTGTGCTGAATATGTAAAAAAAAACCTATGATTCTTAAGATTACTAAGATTTCAATTTATATCTGCTGTATAGGAACCTTATATGCTTTGTTCTATAATATTGTGAAATGTAAAAATGTTTTTTCTTACCTGGTAGATGTGTGAAATTTTTTTTTTTTGCATACATTTAAATAAAAATACTAAAACAAACACAACATATTCTTACCCTTTAGTAAAATCATCATTATCTTGGCCTCTTTGTTCGCTCAAGTGATGAGAAAATCTTAAAGAATCCGACCCACCACTGAAATTAATTACATGGTAGGAACAAAAAACACGGCCTTGGCTCGAGTTACCATCCGTATTTCATCGTATAACATCCATATTTGCCTAACTAACTAACTAACCATCACGCCGTTTCCCTGCAGAGGTAGGCAGAGAGGACGGACCGCCACATAACTCTGTCTTGGCACACACTCCTTGCTTCATTGACATTCGTACATCGTCTCATACATACTCTTCTGTTATTCTGACTCTTCACATGACCCGATTCAAGTATTTGATTTACTTGATCGTGCCATGTCTTTCTCGGGCGTCCTCGACTTCTTCTTCCATTCACTTTCGCATCATATATTCTTTTCACACTCCTTTCTTCGTTCATTCGCTCTACATGCCCAAACCATCTAAGCGTCTCCTTTCTTGATCCTATTCATTACGCTCACATCAGCCTTGCATTCTTTCCGGATATCCACATTTTTAATACGGTCATACATGGTTTTACCGCACATACGTCGCAAAGATCTCATTTCCACAGCATTCAGTCTATTTTCATCCTTCCTCTGCCAGTTCCCTGCCTCGCTGCCATACATCAGGGTTGGTGTAAGTACTCCATTGTGGACTGCTAGCTTCGCTTCTTTGGACAATTTCTTATTTGCGCCAACAGCGTTTAGTCCTCCATTGATGGAGTTTCCTGCATTCACCCTTCTTTCAATATCCATATTTGCGAATATTTGGAATTTGTTAGTTAGTCTGCATCCCGTCACAGTTCTATAATAATACAATGCGTTCCCCACTCTCTCCTCTCCAGTCATTTTACGGTTAGTTTAAGCATTATTCTTTCTACTCTCATTGTATGTGCGTTTGCGACGTTTTGTTTTTTGTGTGCAGATTGGTATTGTTACGGTTCTGTCTCCAGTCTGCCGCCATGCTTGCAAATTAACAATGGCGCGAGCTGACAACCGTCTCGCCAGGTTCCGTAGGATTAGGCAGATGTGGATGCTACGCTTTAACAATATATTTGTATGCGACACGACAGTTTTGTAAGGCAGAACTGGGGTTCTGTTGCAACACCTCGTGAGAATGTCAGAAGTCGTGAAAAAATATGGTATTTGGGTGTGACGTGTTTTCCACTGGTAGACGGTTAGGAGTCGGGGGGTTAAGGCATCCCCACTTTGGAAAATGTCGCGAGCATGATGGAAGTGGGGAGGGAAAGAGGATGGTTTAGAGCAGTCATTTCCAAAGTGGTCTATATCGACCCCCAGGGGTCGATTCCGACCTGCAAGGGGTCCACGTCAATGAACAAAAAAAAATTGGGGGTGCATGAGACGTAAATGGGGGTCCACGGGAGTGAATTCGATTTAGGCAGGCCGTCACCAAAATGTTGGCTTCCCGCAAATGTAATAATCCACCTCACAGATAGTACCTATTTAGGTACTTACGTAATACTATCTTATAATGGACTTTAATTCCCTAATTATATTAATAATAATAATTTTTGTGGAAGATATTTTGCCGATTTGCTAGTACTTTTCGATTTCAAATCTCTACCGACTAGTGCTTTTTTTTCGGAGTGTAAATTTTGTTGATTTGCTAGCACTTGGGGGAGGATTTTTGGTCGATTTGCTAGTACTTTTCGATTTCAAATCTCTACCGACTAGTGCTTTTTTTCGGAGAGGAATTTTTGCTGATTTGCTAGCACTTTTCGATTTGGGATCTCTGCCGACTAGTACTATTTTTTGACGAGTTCGACTACAATTGAAGTGTTCACCGCGAAGGGTTCATTTCAAAGAACTAGCAGTTGCTGAAGCGTTCACAAAACTTTGAAGTTTTTCCCAACGCTAAAAAAAATCAATACTAGGAAAGCAGGGTGTCAATACAAAACAGAAAAAATCGACAAGTGGTCTACGGGACAAAAAAGTTTGGGAATCTCTGGTTTAGAGGTTGTCTTGTGATTAGCTTTACTGCTTTACAAAGTTACTAATATTCACAATAAATATTCAAACATTGTCAGAGGTGGTCGATAGCCCGGTGGGTAAGATTCTCGGGTAGCAGTCTGAAGGACCGATCACTGCGGGTACCAACTTACTCCCAATTCTGAACAAGTTTTGCTTGGCGCTTATAGATTATTTTTTTATAATAATAAATTTGATTACCATTCGATTTTTAATTATTTTATTGTGAATACGGCACACGAGTCTCAACTGCTCCCAACCGTCTAGAGCCAGTGAGACTATGGCATCCCAAATCGGGGTATGTTGTGAGGCTGGAGGTAGTGGGGAGGGAGATGGGAAAGAGGAGGGTTGGGAAGTACCTCGCTATTCAGATGTGGTCACCAAACACGGCTAAAGCTATTTCAAGCAACAAGTCGATTCTGAAGGGTGGTTTTTCACCAGGGCGATACTTGGAGTAACTAACACTCTGGGCTTGATGTCAGCTTGACGTTTCGATAAAAATCAAGCGGTTACACTTCGTTCTTACAAGGTTCTTACGGTCTCTTGTTTTGCGTCAACAAAAAGCTACAATAGCAAACCCCAGACAACAGAGATAAGTATGTCAATCTGTAATACGATCTTGGAAGCTTGCACCGTACAATAAAAATACATTTAAAACAATTTATCATTACAATGCTGGCTTTACATGCTGGCTATCTAATAATAATATATATTTTTTATATTATGCACATTCAGCGAATGCATGAATTTGCATCTGTTCAAAAGTTAAACAATGATGAATCGATTTATGTTAAACGAGTGGCTAAACCGGCGTCAGGGGAGAATTAGCATTTGTTTATGTACACGGTACACATGCCGGAGCTGCTGGTTCTAAGTCATCCTATATGGTGAGAGACAAGGTTTTGTTTTAAGCTGGGGAAACCACCTCCAAATGCTTGGTTTGTAATGGACGGGGGGCGCTGATGTAGCCCGGGACAGGGACGCCTTATCGAAACGATGAGGCCCCGACCCGAATAGGACAAGGGGAAGAAGACGAGATGAAATCCAAAACCTCCGCGAAAAAAATTTAGGGTCTATGTTATATTATTTTGGGATGCTGTGTAAAGTTCTTCGAGCTATGCACCAGTGTCGGAGGGGTCAACGACGCTAGTTCTTCGGAGCACCTTACATTGAAATGCCGGTGGAACAAACATGAAATTCGCCAGAGTTGTACTATCGGAATCAACGAATTAATATAACTATACTATTAACGAAACACTCTTGGTATTCAGCGATTCATCGTAATATATGGCTTAGATGTAGAAAATAAAAAAGAATCGGTGATGAAGAAACAGAGAAAAAATGGGAAAAAAAGAGAAAGGAAAGAATGATAGAAAGTAAAAAGGAGAAAAAAAGGAAGGGAGAAGAAAAAACAATGGAATCGTCGGAATAAAAAGGACAGATTAGGAAAAAAAGTGATAATAAAAAATAAAAGAGGAAAGGAAAGGGAGAAAAAGAGAGAAATAACGAATGAGAGAAAGATGAAAAAAAGGGAAAAAAAAAAAGAGAACGGACGTGGGAAAGATGAAAGAAAAGAAACAAAGAAAAAATAACGAATGTAATAAAGGAGAAAGGGGAGAAGAAAGAACGTCTGAGAGAAGGAAAACAGAGAAAAGGATGAACAAAGTAGAAGAGAAAATAAAACAAAGTGCAAGAATGTTCAACCAAATCTTCTTGATTCCTGTTTATTCTACATTTGCTCTAAGTTTCTGTTAGGAGAGTATAGAAGTCGGGGACACTTCAGGAAGATATGGGACGAACAAGTTAAAAAACCAACTTGATTCAGGTCACGTACAGAGTCGGAATCACAAAGAGAGTATTAAGATGAAATAACCCACCCTCCACACAGCTTCCTCAAAGATGGGATAGGCTTGAGAAAATAACTGAGCTTGTGTGGCGTTTGCATTTATAAACTCTGCCTACTCTTGCGGAAAGCGGCGTGATATTAAGATCAATGAATTTACCAGCTCTGTATTGAATAATCATTCTCCGAACAAATTATTAATCGACAATCATGAAGTGCTGCATTTCTGTCGCGTCATATGCACCAAGAATTATTTATCATTGATAATTGTGACTCACGTTATTAAGTGTGCATGATTTGATATGCGGGTCATGCCATCAGTGGCGTTGCGACCCCAGAGGCGGCCTGGGCAATCGCCTAAGGGCCGGGAATCAAGACAACAGGGGATTAAAAAAATGTATTTTTAATCTTTGGAAATATAACAAAGTGGGCTTTATATTAATGCCGCACAAGAGTGCCAACTGCCAGTTACCGGTTGGACTATGTCTTTTACAATTTGGAGAATGTTGTGGGACTGCAAGAATGGGGAAGAGAAGATTGGCAAGTACCTGGCTATTCAAATCTTGTCGACAAAACACGTTTAAAGCCATGTCAAGCAACGCTTAATTTCTGAATAATTATCTTTCACCCTGGCGACGCTGATAGTCATATTCATAGTTATACATTGTCTATTGTTAATAATAAGATAGAGTCTACGAATTAGTATTTGTACAGCGCTGTCGAGGTAATTTTGCACAAAACAACGCTATACAAATAAACAAAATATCATCATCATTAAAGTATGTATTTGCTTTTTACTAAAATTTAAACAAGGATGTTGCACAGATCCGACGTCTCTATCCGCTGAATCTCTATCGGCGACTGAGCCGAAAACGGCACTAGAAAAAAGGTGGGATGGATAAAAAAACTTTCGAATTACTTAAATCCTTATCATTTGATATATATATATATATATATATATATTTTTTTTTTTTAAGGCACCATAGCACCGCTTTTGGGGTGCTATGGTGCCTTAAAATATCTTCAGACGTATTCAGTGATAAGATTTTTTCTCAAACTTCCTCTTCCCTATGTCTTTCTGCCAAATTGGGGATACCGTAAATGACGGCCTGTGTGCTCGAGTGGTAAGACCTTCGACTACGAATCCAGAGGTCGCGGGTTCAAATGCCGGCGCGCGCAAATAAAAATGGTTTAATTAATATGTGTCATAACGCATTTAATTCATATAATATAATATACAGTATATTTACGGCACGTTCCAGAGTGGTAGATACTCTAAGTATATACATAATTGAAACGTTACTTGAAGTGGCTTAAGCCGTGTTTGGTGACCAGATCTGAATATCCAGGTAATTCCCAACCTTCCTCTTCCCCATCTCCTTCCCTTCCTTACTACCTTCAGATTCACAACATACCACAATTGGGGATGCCATAGTCTCACTGGATCTAGACGAGTTGGTAGCAGTTGCAGACTCTCGTGCAGTATTCGTTATAAAAATAAAACCATAGTCCTCTCGGCTCTGGTAGTTTGTGAATATTTTACGGTAATCAGTGAACACATTACAAATGCGTATTTGCCCGGGGGCTGGTTCGGTTGTTTTGTTGCGCCACTGCTTATGATTCATTGTTAAATCAATACACATTTTCAATTGAATGAACAGAGAGACGAAGGGATTAATTTTAAAAAAATTGAAGATGGATTTGAGATTTTTTTTAGAATGACTGGGGCAGGGCACGTGTATCATTATTATCATCAACCACTCTTTATCCATTGCTGGATGAAGGCCTTCTCAGGCTTTTATGGTACATGCACGTCTTTTATTTATTTGAGAAATATTTTTGTGGGTGGAGATTAATGTGGAAAAAGGAGGGTGGAGAATGGAAAGAGGAAGGTTGGTTATTCATATCTGGTCACTAAATATAGTTACAGCTATTCCAAGTAACGTTTATATTATTACTGTGGCGAACATTAACATTTCAACCAGTGTTTCAGAATGGACTTATAGCTTTAAGAATAGAAAATAGCTTGAATTTACAGACATTTAAAAATGCCGTGTTCACTAACAAATCTGAATAGTCAGGTTCATGATAGTCTTCGTCTTCCCCCTCCCCTTTCCACTTCTTCTGGCCTCACAAGATTCCCCGAACTTGACATAGTACAAGGAAATTCAACTTTATTTTTATTTTTACCGCACAAAGAATCAACAATAAACAAAAAACAGTTTAGAGCCATAAAGAGATGATTTTTTCCAATTGGGGTATGTTGAGAGGATGAAGGCAGTGAAGAGGGAAATGAGATAAGGAAGAGGAAGGTCAAGAGGAAGTACCTACATTAGTATGTCTGGTCACCAAACACAGCTAAAGCCATTTAAAGCAACGTTTCAATTCTGAATGGTGGTCTTTGAGAAGGGGGATAGAACGAGTATCTACCACTGGGTGGAAAGGCTCGAGTACTGGGGGAATGGTGGCCATACCCCACCTGTATGTGGATAAAGCGCCATCTATCATTTTCCTCAGAAATTCCTTTGTTGAGACAGTTAGACATTGACATTTAAAGCAACGTTTCGATTCTGAATGGTGGTCTTTCACCAGGGCAATACTTTTTTTTTGTTCTTTTTTTCTACCCTAGGTCCAACAGCACGGGCAACAACCATTATATATATTTTTTAATGTTAATATGTTGTAAGTCACTAGTTGTAAATATTAGGCATAAGTTAATATTAAGTATTAGTTTTAATATTACGTTAATTATGCTGTAAAGCGCCCTTGAGGTGATATTTTTTATGTCACGAAAATGGCGCTATATAAATCGGCCAATTATTATTCTTGTAATTAATGCTTCGAATATCTACCACTCTGGAACGTGCCGAAAATATATTACATATTATTTTAAATGAATTTAATGTGTTATGACACGTATTAATTAAATAAAATTTATTTGCGCACGCCGAGTTTGAACCCACGACCTCTGGATTCGTAGTCGAGGGTCTTACCACGGAGGCCGGCCTGGCTCCGGGACGTTTATATTTTTCATTTTTTTTAAATCAATTTAAAATTATGATTTTGATATATGCTCTATGATTCATTCGCCCAAGCAAATTACAGATTGACATACTTAAACGAACAGGCGTTTAAAATATCGATAATTTGCGCCATCGCCGACTGTAATGTTAAATGTGTCGATCTGATGCAGGTCTTTATAAAATGATACCAAATCGATATAATATTACGTTTCCCACCTGGTATCGGAATCTATGATTTGTTTATCTGTTGTTTTATCGCTTTTGGTAGGTGACTGCATTTTGATTTGATCAAAAACCGACTGCTGGTTGAGGAGCGAGGTGTTTGGCTTTCAGACCTTGAATCAACAAACACACGTTAGTCACTGTTTGTATTTCCCATGCAAACAGTGGCGGCTCGTAACTTTTGATTGTGTTAGAGTGAGATTGAAAAATACGACGATTTTTTAATTTTAAATTTTTATTAATATCTTGCTTACATACATAGCAATCCCGATGAGTTATAAAAAACTCGCTCTGGGACAAGGGAAATTAAAGAACTACATGAGGTACAAGAAAATATAAAATACAGTGTAATCAAACTAACATAAATCAAACAATATAACATAATAAGAAATACAGTGTAAAAAATTAGGTAATCAGTATTAATATAAGATGCAACCTTAGAGTGTATAGAGTGGTATCAATCCAAGGCAGTGTAGTCAGTTTTTGATGATTTTTTACCTGAATCTGCGGACCTGGGCGTGGCTCAGACCAAGGCTAGGGTATTTATACATCCATTCATATCGACATAATGTTTTTGTTTATTCGTATAACCACTTTTTCACAGTATTGATATCAACAAAAATATAGCATCTAACCTAAAAAACTGTTTAGTGGCATAATAAAAATTGTGGGCGGAGTCCCGCGGTGACCCAGGAGCCCAAGATCATTGTGACAGTACGTAGAAGCGGAGTATTATATTTTTGTCTCTTTCTCTCATGGTGTACGACGTAAACACCCAGAGAAAGTGATTTATCGCAAGTTGTAATCGGTTGGGTAAAAATAATTAGCTCTCTCTCCATACATTGTTTCTCCAAGGATGCAACTAAATTATAAATAGAAAAAAAAAAGTTGTTTTAATGTTAATACCGCACAAGAGTCCCAACTGCTCCCAACCGTCTGGAGCCAGTGAGACTATGGCATTACCAATTGGGGTATGTTGTGGGGTTGAAGGTAGTGAGGAGGAGAAGGAGATGGGGAAGATGAAGGTAGGGAAGTATCTGTCTACTCAGATCTGGACACCAAAACGACTAAAGCCATTTCAAGCAACGATTCGATTCTGAATGGTGGTCTTTCACCAGGGCGACACGAGTATCTTCCACTCTGGAACGTGCCGCAAATATGCTTTATATTATTTTATACGAATTCAATGTGTTATGACACATATTAATAAAACTTATTTGCGCACGTCGGGATTTGAACCTGCGACCTCTGGATTCGTAGTCGAGCGTCTTATCACTCCACCACGGAGGCCGTCGAAGCCGAAAATGATTTATTTTTTTGTATGAAGATTTTCAGGATTCTTTTTCAGCTTCGTGGGATCAGCCTGAAATTGCTGAAAAAATTCTTTAAATACGATTTTTTAAAATAAAAAAAATTTCGGCTATAACATCGTCGTAGTTTTTTTTTCAAACTTAACATTCTAAACTCCGCCACTGGATGCATACAAGGTCATTATGATAATAACAGTGAATTTAAATAGCCCAGTTTTGTAATAGTTTACCTCTAGTGCGCTTTAAAACGTGAATAATATATTTTTTATCAGATTTTATCTGCATTATAATGTATGGCCATAATAATGCAGGCTACCGGAGTGATAGATACTCTAAGTATCGCCCTGGTGTAAGACCACCATTCAGAATGGAATCCTTGTTTAAAATGGCTTTCGCCGTGTTTGGTGACCGGATCTGAATAGTCAGGTACTTCCCAACCTTCCTTTTACCCATCTCCTTCCCTTAAGCACTACCTTCAGCCTCACAACATACCCCAATTGGGGATGCCATAATCCAACTGTCTCTAGACGGTCGGGAGCAGTTGAGACTCTTGTGTGGTATTCATTATAAAAATAAATAAAAAATGCGTACATGTGAAAATATTTTACTGTCTTGATATGAATTTTTGAAACAATATCAATAATTTTCAACGAAAAATGAAACAGAAGACACTAATAATAATAATAATAATAATAATAATCTTTATTTAATTATAGTTTACAGTAATAACGATAGAAAAGGATAAACACTGAAAAAAACAGAAAAAGATTTGGTTGCGGCCGAGACTTGAACTCGGAACCTCTACTCTTTCCGGGAGTCACGTCTCTGCCAATTGAGCTTAGTAGCACAGACAGACTGTACCCATTGTTTTTCTTTATGATTAAAATATTTTATTGGTCGTCTTCATTAATATTTACTGCGGCGACTTCTCATCTTCTGCAAACGGCGCCACAGTAAGTGCGCCATTATGGAGTTCCTGTCCAGAGCGCTTTGTTCCCAGTCTCAGGTGTATAATGATTGCGATTAGTCTATACCGGTGTTTCTCAAACTTTTTTGGTCACCGCCGCCCCCCTCCCTTTCGTGTCTATTTTCTACAGCGCCCCCTCCATAAAACTCTAGCGCTTTTATACAACGATTTCTTGAAAGTCTCGCATTGTTATAAAATACCTCTGTTTAAGACTCGTTGACTTTTTATAAATATGTATACGCTTTGCATTTAATATTACGCGTGCTATTGTTCACCTCAGGACAGGTTCCGAGAAGCCTAGTTTTATAAATACAGCAATAAAGAAAAAAACACAACCTGTCAATATGCATTGACCGGTTAGTATCTGGAGTGGACAAACGCGTCGGATTCTCATCCGGGCGTCGTGAGTTCAATTCCTCTGCTAGCTAAGTACACCAGCATTGCACCAGCAACATCTTCCGCTTATTATAATGGCAGTAGGAGTTTTTAAAATATTGTCAGGTTATTCGTGACCCGGGAATATTTGTCTTATATAAATAGGGACACATACAAATATGTTAAATAATTTAACTGGTTTATGTTTTACAATGATTCTTGTAATAATAAAGAAATAAACTGACCGCCACAGCACGGGCATGTGCCTAGTCTGGTGGTCTTAAAAAGGAATAAACACCTTTAATTCCTGAAATTATAATAAATAAAGATAAATTTTATTTAAACGAATATTTATTTATTTAAAACGATCTCAAAATCAGTCATTTACCAAACAATTAAAGAGTTGATTGATAGTGGTACAGTAGAAAATAATGTAGATAAATATCATTATTAATCTAGCACAACAAAATAGAATAGAAGATAATAAAACAGATGCATGTACATGTATGGTATATATACATCTAATAAATATATAAGCAATAAAGTTAGGCAAAAAACGTGTAGGTACATGCATAGTGTAACAAAAGAAACCATACCCCACATTTAATAAGATGAGGTATATCCAAGGGAGTTATATAAATATAAAGTAAAAAGTATCTAGTGTGACATATCTATATAGGTATAATTTAAGGATAAAAATAATGTGATAAACGAAGATTTTTTTGTCACTAAATCAAATTAATTCAGCGCCTCCTTATTTCACTAACTGCTCCCTTTTGCCCTCGCGACTACCACCGCCCCCCTGGATCTCTTCAACGCCCCCCAGGGGGCGATTTCGCACACTTTGGGAATCACTGGTATAAATTATTATTTTTTTTATTGTGTACGTAGGTTCTTCTGTAGATTACGGGCGTGTCACACGTATCAATGTCGCCACAGCCTTTTATAGTGGGTTGCGTTTTTACACCATCGTTTAGAAATTTTAAATAAATAAAAATATTTGGTCCCAAATTTTGTAGCCAGATAAGGCCACCTAGATTTATCGTTTTTTTGACGGCCCACTAGCGACCGAATTCTTGTGAAATTAATGCGAAATGTGTGATTCAATCTAAGTTTTACACTATATATCACAAAATAATTGAAAATGCACCTCTGCCACCTAAACAATATGTACATTTTTCTATATTTTTCCATATTTTATTTATATTGGCTTATGATGAACATCTTAACATTTTGAATTTTCGTAGAAAGCAATTGCTTTGTGGTTTGTCATTTTTAATGAAATGAAAAAAAATAACTTCGTATAAGACCACAGATTTTATCTTAACATTGACCGGCCGGATCTCCAGTATCCGGCAATGTTAAGATGTTAATTATTAACTGTAAATAATAAATTTTGAGAGTACCTACTTACGTGTGAGTATCTCCTTCTCCCCACTACCTTCAGCCTCACAACATACCCCTATATGGGATGCCATAGTCTCACTGGCTCTAGACGGTTGGGAGCAGTAGGAACTCTTGAAAAAAAAACTAGTAAGTTTGTAATACTCCTCGTGAAAGACCACCGTTAAGAATCGAAACCTTGCTCGAAATGGCTTCAGCCGTGTTTGGTGACCAGATCTGAATAGCCAGGTACTTCCCAACCTTTATCTTACCCATATCCTTATCCCCACTACCTTCATTCTCACAACACACCCCAATTGGGGACTCTAGACGGTTGGGAGCAGTAGAAAATCTTGAAAAAGAACTAGTAAGTTAAAGGCCTTTGATATAAATGCATTTTTTCTAAATTGATTTCATGGGGTTTCTAAATACCTTATAAATGTACATCAGTTTGTTTTTTTTTATTTTTTTATTTATATACAAAAAAAAATAATGAAAAAAAAAATAAAAAAAAAACTTATTAAATAAATAAATAAAAAAAAAGTAAGAAAGTAAGTAGTAAGTTTGTAAGTAGTAAGTTTGTAAGGTATTTAGCAAAAATCAATAGAAAAATGCATTTATGATAGCGTAAAAAATCTAAATGTAAGTTTTTTTTTCTATTTATAGCTTAGGCCTTTGATATAATTTGACAATTCTACGGCTGGCTTTCTAAATGTAAACTTTCATGGGGTTTCGCATAGTGAAAATGTACATCAGTTTGTTTATTGTTGATAAGCCTTCCCTTTGACATTTCCCTTGGAAACTTACGTTGCTCGGCTGAGAATGGGAATACATTACGAGCGAGTCAAGCGACTCTATAATTTACTACACTTCTGTCGCTTGCGTCACTCTAATCGCCGATCGTGACATTCTCGTATACATTTCCCAAGGATTTTCAACACGTTTTCCTGAATAAACGCGCAGTAGTGGTTTAGTGATATTCCGATTCGATTCGATTCGATTCGATTCGATGTTTTTCTAACGAATGTTTGTGAAACTCAAATAATATCGATTATTTTTAGGTCAAAGGCGTTATTCCACATTTTTGCAAGGAAATTTATGCCTTGGTGATAACATTTGATGCCCTCCCCCCCCCTGGTGGTAAGGCGCTCGACTACAAATCTACAGGTCGCGGGTTCAAGCCCGACGTGCGCAAATACATTTTATATGATTGATATGTGTCATAACACATTTAATTCATATAAAATAATGTAAATAGTATATTTGCGGCACGTTCCAGAGTGGTAAATATTCGAAGCATTAATAATAAGAATAATAATTGGCCGATTTATATAGCGCCGTTTTCGTGACATAAAAAAATATCACCTCAAGGGTGTTTTACAGTATAATTAACGTAATATTAAAACTAATACTTTATTTTAACTTATGCCTAATATTTGTAACTAATGACTTACAACATATTAACATTAAAAAATATATATAATGGTTGTTGCCCGTGCTGTTGGACCTAGGGTAGAAAAAAAAAGAACAAAAAAAAAGTATTGCCCTGGTGAAAGACCACCATTCAGAATCCAAACGTTGCTTGAAATGTCAACGTCTAACTGTCTCAACACAGGAATTCCTTAGTGAGACAGATATGAAGCTATCCCCTAAATTTTGTATTTACCAAGAATAATAGTATAAAAAATGGTTTTAGCTGTGTTTGGTGACCAGATCTGAATAGCCAGGTACTTCCGACACTTCCTATTCCCCGTCTCCTTCCCTTCCCCACTACCTTCAGCCTCACAACATACCCCGATTGGGGATGCCATAGTCCTACTGGCTCTAGACGGTCGGGAGCAGTTAGAACTCTGTGCGGTATATACTTAATCATCACGCCGTTTATCCGCGGGGGTAGGCAGAGAGAACGGACCGCCATACAACTCTGTCTTGGCACACACTCCTCGCTTCGTTCACATTCATACATCGTCTAATACATACTATTTTGTTATTTTGACTCTTCACATGACCTGATTCAAATATTTGATTTACTTGATCGTGCCATGTCTTCCTAGGGCGTCCTCGACTTCTTCTTCCATTAAGTTTCGCGTCATATATTCTTTTCACACTCCTTTCTTCGTTCTTTCGCTATACATGCCCACACCATCTAAGCGTCCCTTTCTTGATCCTATTCATTACGCTTACATCAGCCTTACATTTTGAATACGGTCATACATGGTTCACCAGCATATCAACAGCATTCACTGCTTCCGAGACGTCGTATTGGACAGTGTAAGTTGTTTTTCTAGACTAGAGTTCGTTGAATAGATCGAAGCTTTATCCATTTGCATACAAAAGCGTTGACTCTGCAATGCATTGCCAGAAAATGCATTCAAAATCTGCGAATGCAAACATACCATATAAAAATAAGTGTTCAATAATTGGCAGGAGTATATTTTTGACGATTCATTATTAGAAAAATTTGTAAAGCTCGCGATATATACCTTTAAATATACATATATATATATAAATACATATTTTTTTATAGTAGAGTGGATGAGTTTGTGTATTAAGGAAGTATGTTTACGAGAGACGGAAATGCTGATAAGGATATTGAAAGAAGGGTGAATGCAAGAAACTCAATTGATGGAGGACTGAACGCTGTTGGCGCAAATAAGAAATTGTCCGAAGAAGCGAAGCTAGCAGTCCACAATGGAGTGCTTATACCAACTCTGATGTATGGAAGTGAGGCATGGAACTGGCAGAGAAAGGATGAAAGTAGACTAAATTATTATTCACAATTTATCCACAATTTGTAGACTTCAAATTGTGGATATCCGGAAAGAATGGAAAGCTGATTGTAAGCGTAATGAATAGGATTGAGAAAGGAATGCTTGGATGGTTTGGGCATGTAGAGCGGATGATCGAAGAAAGCAGATTAATCGATCTTATTCTTCATTTGAAAATTAGTAATATCATTTTTTTTTCTTTCTTTCAATTTGGCTGCAATCTTTGTATGATTAAAAATGTCGGTTTCTCATAAGGTCTCGGTGGCCGAATTGGCAGAAGCGTTACTCCCGGATAGAGTAGAGATTCCGAGTTCGAGTCTCGGTCGCGACCGTTATATTTTTTCTGTTTCATATTTACGTTAAATATTATTGATATTATTTCAATTATTAATTGAAAAATAATAAGCATAAAAGCTTTAAATTTAATTCTAATTTAATAAAGAAAAGTTGTTTGCGCACTCTTTTAGTTTAATTTTTTACCCCGATGATGCTTAGCCTAAGCGAAACCGGTCGGTCATAAAAATTATAATAATATCCGTGGTCTTATACAAAGTTATTTTTTCATTTTTTTTAAATAATATTATAATACAAAAATAAGACCGGCGTATTTACATGCGGTCGAGCGGAATGACAAATATTAGAATCATTAGAAACTTTGTGATAAAAATATGTACCTAAATATTTTTATGTCACATTTTTGTGGTAATATACAGTTTTTTACTATTTATTTATTTTAATTACTTACCACAACAAGTACGTAGATCGCGTAATAACCACTTAGTTGTCATTTAAAGATAACCACATTAATCACGTTTTGCTAGTCATCGAGGTGTAATCTTGCCCCACTTTTTCTAAGTTGCTTATCGCATTCGTTAATCTACGAATTGATGTTTCTTACACTAATCAGAAATGTAACCTCATTATTAATAGGAATTATCTGAATTTTCAAACAAGAATACCATTTTTTTGTAAAGATTTTTTTTCATCCGAATTTTTCAATAAATCTCGCGCCTCTATTATTATTTAAAATCTAATCAATTTTAAAAAATAGGTGAAAACTTACATTTGCATTGATTATTGAAATAATATCAATAATTTTCAACGTCAATATGAGACTCGAACTCGGAACCTCCTACTCTATCCGGGAGTAACGCTTCTGCCAATTGAGCCACCGATACCTTATAAGAATCTGGCATTTTCATATTAATTATTTATGTTATTTCAATAATTAATATGAAAATAATGAGCATAAAAGCTTAAGTATAATTATACTAATTTAATACTTATTTTTACATTTCGTTTTGTCGCTCAAATATTATGATAAAGTTTTTTTTATATGATCAGAACATACAACGCCGAATTTAAAAAAAACTGATCAAAAATGCATATTTAACTCACGTTTGACCAGTGTCGCTTGAGCCCTTTTGCCTTTCCAGCGACGATATATTTCGTAAAAACCTTAGAGTATATAGAGTGGTATCTATCCAAGGCAGTGTAGTCAGTTTTTGATGATTTTTACCGGATTTGGCGGACCTCGGCGTGGCTAAGACTAAGGCTAGGGTATTTATACATCTATTCATATCACATATTGACACAATGTTTTTGTTTATTCGTATAACCACTTTTTCACAGTATTGTCATCAACAAAAATATAGCATATAATCTAAAAAACCGTTTACTTGTGTCAAGTTTAGTGGCATAATAAAAAATTTGGGCGGAGTCCCGCGGTGACCCAGGAGCCCAAGATCATCGTGACAGTACATAGAAGCGGTGTATTATATTTGTTGTCTCTTTCTCTCTCATGGTGTACGACGTAAAAAACCGGAGAAATTGATTTTGATTCGCAAGTTTGCATAGGTTGGGTAAAAATAATTAGCCCTCTCTCCATACATTGTTACTCCAAGATAAAAACTAACGTTTTTCTTTGTCTCCTTTTGCAGAACAGGCAGCAGGCTTCGGAGATAGCCCAGCTCACGCCAGCAGCAAGGTCGACCATCCACCGCTCGGTCGAAGCGCCGAGCCACGCTCCCTCGCGCCGCAGGAACTCGATATTTGAGCCCCGGCCCGGCCCTACCTACAGCGACATCAACCACCACTACTACGGCGCCAGCGCGGCCAGCGACGTCTGCGAGCAGCCGCCGACAGAAGAAGAAGACGAGGAAACTCCCGCGCAATCGCGAACACCCGTGCGCTATATTGGCGCCAAAACTGACAGCCGGCTCGACTATTCAAATTCAAACTACGCCAACACCACTAGGAAGCTGGTTCGCCGAGAAACCGTCATAGCCAGCTGGAAATATTTGAAAAACGAACGTGAAAAAGCGCTAGGAACAAAAGAGCGCGATTTTGAGGTTAAAAATGACGGAAAACCGCGAAAACTCGTATCCAGAAGCCACAGCGAAAGGCAAAATGGCGGCTTGAGAAAATTTTCCTCCAAAAGAAAAAGCGTCATTTACACCTATGATCCAATCAGAAAAGTCTTGGTCAAGGCTTACAAGTTTGAAGCCGACTCCGACGATGGTTTAGAAAACAATTCCGAGGCATCCTCGAGTTCTGGAAGTTCGAGAGAACGCCGTTCGAGTACCTCGCTGAACGACGAATTTTCTTGTCAGAGGTCGTCGTCTTTCACGAAAATCAAGACGCTCTTTATGCGCGTCTTCAACAATAAATCGCTGTAAAGATAATCACATTTTTAACTTACCAAATATTATTTAATTTTAAATTTTTATACCAAAAATATTCAGCGCACATAATTCATTTATTCCGGGACACTCTACGATTATTGTGATATTCTGTGACGATTTGATTGAGTTATTTTAAATGATAGCATTACTTAAAATCAAAATACAATAATGGATTGAAATATAAATAAATTGCATGTTAGTTAAAAATTCAATAAACATATTATTATGAGCAGTATATTGTTCCCTCGTTGTACATTTAAAACATTTGCGTGGTGATTTTTTAAACTTTTTTATAAATATAGTATAATAAAGACATTGTTTGAAATGCATTCGCATTCCAAGTTTAAGAAGTGATATAAAACAGCCGTCAAGATTCCCTCCAAACTGAAGAAGATGAAAGGAGGAGGGGAGAAGAACGGAGAGAAGCTGGAGAAGGCGGAAAAGGTAAGAAAACAAAATACTTTTTGGTACTTATTAGTTTCATATCTACCAAAGTGAAACACATGCTTAAATGCTACGTTACACAACGGCATACAACTAACATAATGATTCAAGTTAAAACTACAAAGTATTAACATATTGATATATATATATACTAACGTGTTGACAGGACCCTAACCAAGGTTGCTGTACATTTAAAAAAAACTTTTAGCTCTATAGTTCCATCTAAACATATCGACTGTGTTTAGGAGAAAGGAAGTAACCCTCAAAATCAACATTTTATAGGAGATACAAAAAATGTTTCAAGAGTGAGTCAAAATAAAAAATTAAAAAATCAGAACAAGGAAGGGTTGTTGGTTGTTAATTTGAGTTTTTATGAACAAATGACATTTAGAGAACGATTTAATGATTGAGCCGTAGATATGGGTTAGGTCATTTTTCCTCGCTGCGTATTTGAAATATAATTGAATAAAAAAAAAATTGTAACTGACTTTTTACTAAGAATTAGATTATTGTGGCCTGATTCCTTTCTCTAGAATGTTTTATGGGTGGGTAAGATAACATTATGTTAAGTGATACTACCTCTTTCATAAACTCGGTCGATATGTCACTTCTACAAATTTATTTTTGCAGAATAAAATGAAAGTATATTGGTATGCATAGAATTTAGGTAGGTAGTATATGTTAGTTATAAAATAGGGGTTTTAACATTATTATTTATGTATGGAAATGATTCTTATTTTATTTTGTTACTTCATAGTATCGGAGTTTACCATCTAGACTGCACTTTGAACCCTTCATTTCACTTTAAAAAGTGTTCTCTATGGGGTCTGAGATCTTTTTTAATCAATTCTCTGTTGAATTTTTTTTGCAACAACTATTTTCTAATAATTAATTTAAATTAAAGGTCGATAAGGTCCCCGAGGTGGTGAAGGAACGATCCGAAAGCACTCGCAAGAAAAAAGAAAGCAGCGGCGAGAGTCGGGAGCGGAGTAGAGAGTCTGGTAAAGACAACAAAGACGAAAGCAGACGGGACAGAGAGTTCAACAAAGATAGCAGAGACGACAGCAGAAGAGACAGAGAATCTGGCAAAGATAGCAAAGATGAGAGCAGAAGGGACAGAGAGCCGGGCAAAGAAAGCAGAGATGAAAGCAGAAGAGACAGAGAATCTGGCAAAGAAAGCAGAGACGAAAGCAAAAAGGACAGAGAGTCTGGCAAAGACAACAGAGATGAAAGCAGACGGGATAGAGAATTTAACAAAGATAGCAGAGACGAAAGCAAAAGAGACAGAGAGTCTGGCAAAGATAGCAGAGATGAAAGCAGACGAGAGGACCAACACGGCAGAAGGGAAGGGGAGCAAGGGAAGGAGCGGAGTAAAGACCGCGAGGGTCTGCAGCCGGTGGCCAGCGTGAGGCAGACCAGTCGGAGTCAGTCCCCAGCTCTGGCGGAACTTAGAACGGAATCCTTACCCGTCATGCAATTGTATCAGGTAATTACTATAGATGGTGGTTGTTTATTATTTAAAAATTAGTTTTCGTCTTTGGTCTCTTATCCCATGTCAAGCTACTTTGGAGATTAGCTATAACAATCCCAATTGATTGTATATTCTTATCCTCTGCATTGATTTTCCAGGAACCAGCTTCGTCCACCTCCTCCAAGCACAGCAGTGAGAGGAGTCACCATTCCAAAAGCCACTCCAAAGACCTGGGATCCAACTCTGGAATGGTCAATTCCTCCCAAAGCAATCAGACCTCTAGTAGATCGTAAGTAAATCGTAAAACTACAGATAATTAAGTTCCTTGTCTAAACCTTTTTGTCGGGCGGAGCAAATCACCAGCTTTTATGTTCTATTCATCCTACTATCTACAACTCTTCAAGACACGGTTTATTTCAAAGAGTCTCTCGTGCTGACAGAATAGTACTAGCGATGTAACCGCTCTGTACAAACTACCACAAAGAACTACTTCGTTTTGCGGCAGTTCACACTTCACACATTTATCACTGTGCGAATGCTTCAATTGTACTACTTCAAATTTACTCTTCTGACAAATCACCACACTTTTTTGTAGTGTGAAGTTCGTGAAGAAATTTATGAACTGCAAACTGATTGCACAAATAAACTATGTAGCCGTCACTCTAGTTCCTAGTTCCTACACTACACGCTACACTACCTACTAAGATGCAAATTGAGTGATTGAACTGTTAGTTCAATTGAATCGTTCACCGTGAAGGGTTTACAAAACTGGGAATAGGACTGTAGAAGAATGACAAGCGATTGTAACCAGAGGAGATCATTTGTGGAGTAGGCTAAATTCTACCCTGAGATGTATCGCTGATAGTGAGAAAAACAATACCCACCATTCTAAATTCTGAATTTCTTGTTGATCTAGGACGCTTTTAGTCTACCGACATTGTGTTTCCATAAAATTTTACTTTGTAAATGTCATTCCTCATTTTACGACCTGAGTATTTGAGTTTCCCGTGATTTATATTACCTAAAATTAATTTTCTCTCATGTTGCTTGCCAACTTCGAAAATGCTTTCCGCATTATGAGCATTGTTTCAAAGAAGAATGTAAAACTTTCTTTGATAAGCGTATTTTGGACGCCACCGATACGTGTGTTTTTTATATAAGTTGATAAAATCTCGCAAAATATGCAGTATGCAAGAATTTTAGATAATAATACACAATAAAATCAGAACAATGCATTGCTGGTTTGCCGCAACAAGTCATTTGTTTAGTGAGTCTGGAATTAAACGAAATTGTCGCACTTATAATTCCTTGTGGTAAATTTTCGTAGTGTTTAAAGTGATCTGTAACTCCACACAATAAAATATTATTAAGTGAAAGCTAGTTGGTAATAAGATCGTTATACAAATTATCTTTTAGCATGGAAGATTCTCCGCAAAAGCAGCTGCTCGGAAACTTAACTTCCCTGACGGAGTACAGCGGAATCCAGAATAGTCCCTCTGGCTACCACAGCGCCAACGTGTCCTACGGGATGTCCAGCGACGAATTCAGCTCCCCGCAGTCAGGATACAGAGGTAATAATATTTTCCTATAATCTCCGTTTGAAGACTGTTCTTTTGAACAGTGATTTTGCAGAGTTTTATGAAAGAATATCCATCTTTTTTCTGGTGTTATATTACCTTAATGTTGTCTTTGCAACTTATTTGCTCTTTTTTATGTGATGAATACATAAGGGTATATATACCTGTCCGGAGTCAGTGGGGCTATGACACACCCAATATTCCAAATATTTTGTGGAAAAGAGATTTGAGGCAGGGGATCGAGCAAAATTGAAAGATTTTTTTTTAAATCCTGGTTAATAAGAGCTGGTCACTATTAGTTGCTAAATCCGTTGCAATGTTTAAATTCGAGATGATTGTAGGGGTAAGATGAAAGTATCTTTTCAATTTGCATACTTGATGTGTGATTTTTATTTATAAAAACAAGCAATCGCTTATCCAAGGACCGATTAAAAAAAAAGTTTAGTGACAAGTTCTGTTTATCCAGGTATTTTGCAATCTTTGCTTCTCTGTCCCTTTCTTGTATCTTTCCCCCGACGTATACCCCAATCGGAGATACCATAGTCCCACTGGCTCCGAGTAGCGAAGCTCTCGTGTGGTGTTCACTTAAAAAAAACTGCAGCTTTTCAAATCTATACCAGTACACGGCAGCCACAACACAGTGTGGTGTTCCCATTAAAAAAACGAAAATTATACGCTTTCCTACTAGATGGCAGTCAAATCAGCATTAGAGCTTCGTGCATTTACCACCAGATGGCAGCCTCAACACACTTGCGAACCGACTGGAAGCTTTGATTACAAGCGTGTTGTACGATTATTATGCCTTTTGTTCCCCAGCAGTGGACGACATCCCCGAACATCCCGACTTTCTCCCCCACCCCGTGTTGCTCTCCACCCTGGCCCAGAGGGGGGGGCAGTATCTGTCAGACAGCGATCACAGCATGTTTCACTATACAGGTGTGGAAAAGTACAAAATGGACGCTACTTGGGACGTGTTACGCTTACTCACATATGCAAGGCAACTGTTCTTATTTATGCGAAATGTAGGATGTTTTAAAGATGACATATACCAGCAAAAAAGGTTGTGTAAACATAGATAGACATTTCAATCATGAATTCACATAAAAATATTAATACTTTAAAAAAAATATTCATAAAGAGCAATTTTGTTGCTTGTCAATTCGTACAAAAATTATTAAAAATCAACACATTGGATAAAAGGTCTCCCTCGACTCTAATGTCATCTGTATTAGATCGAGAGGCCTTCGCAGAGAGATTGTCAACAACTATGGTGATTATCTAATGCAGAATCTTATGGTAACACTAGGCATCTCAAATTGGTCCTGTGTTTATGTGTAAAAAAAAAATCTTACTTACATTTATTTTGTATAAAAACGTGGCTTAAAAAAAAGAAGTTAATTAGAATTTATCATTGGTTAATTTCCGTTAAGTAAAAAAGTTTAAACAGATTCTATTGATATGATATTGTGATAGGTAATTTTTTAGTAGATTTTCTTAAAAACATTGTTTGAATTTTTGAGTATAATAAATTATTAGAGGGAAACAAAGATAGGGAGTGAAAACCGTTGGGTTAGGTTAGGTTAGATTAGGTTTCACCCACACTTTCGTCCACAGAACTTTTATGCTTGTAAATGTCTCCTATGCAATGTTGATATCCTACAATATTTTGCATTGAGAACCAGTCACCCTGTATATGTCTTAAATTATTGTTGCAAATGTGCACTAACTACCATTAAAAAAAAAATTTTTTTTTTTAGTTATGATGAAATTTTTATTTGTATATTATTTGTTTTATCGCTTTTTGATTTATATTTTTTCTCTTTCTCTCTCTCTCTCTCTATTGCACTTTGTGTTTCTTCTTTTCATTCTACCCCAGTAAAAGTCCACCTCCAGTCATTTTACACTCTAAAAGTAATGTGAAAACATTTTTTTTTTGACATTGTTGGCATGCCTGTTCGGCCGCACTTCACAAAAACAGTCTTATTTGAATTATCCGCCATTATAATGTAAAAACAATAATTATTCGGAGTGACACGTTAGAACTGTCGTGGGGTAACCATTGCCAATTGTGTAAAAATCAAAATATTAAATAAGGTTGAGTTCAATAAATTCTTGCCAAAAAGCATTAAACTCGACCGAAAAAGGTATTCCTCATAGTAAAAAACCATAATTATACGTATTATCAAAATATATTTTTTTAATTCCTCAAAAAACTCTAGTGTTATATGTATCGCAACAAATGTTGAACCAAACACTGGTGAAACATGTTTTTCGACTTCAGAAAAGAAAAAAATTTCATTTGTTTCAGTTTCTGTCGAACTAATGAATAAAAAAAACACTGTACAACTTTTTGAATATTCAAAATACAAATATAAATGCACACACTCGTCATTTTTGTCAAATGTCATTTTTTCGCTAATAGCAATAAGAAGGCTGTTTCTCAGAAACTTTTCTCAAAGACATCACTGTCAGAAGTGTATACATATGCACCAATACACACAATCCTAAGTGTGCGTTGTTTGCATCAACTCTAATTGCCCGACCTATGCCATATATGATACAATGGATTATAAAAGTTATTAACAAAAAAGTTTGTTTCAAATTTTAACCAACATGTAACATGATTGTCTTAATGTTTCACTGTATAATTTTTAATTGTTCGTCATTTCTAAATTGATCAATTTTCTATATGTTTTTTGACTAAACCAAATGTATTGCTTTGTATTGTATAACAACTAAATTATGTCTGTTGACTTTTGTGTGCTATTTGTTGTCTTTGCTCATAACATGTATTTTATTCCAGCTTAATTTTTCAAAACATTTATTTATGAATGATTTCTGTTGGTATTCTTTAATTTTATTTCTACCAAGTCTAGACCGCTTGTTAAAATACACGATTGCACAACGGCTGATAGAAGTTTTCATGCCAATGAACAGGCAGCCAACATAAAAATCATAATCATCTATTCATAACTAAGTATCGTAAGGTTGGCTGCAGTTGTTTGTGAATTTGGACAATTCTGCACATGAATTGCCATATCTACAGTGGTAGACATAATGTGAATGAAAACCTTATTTATGCCATCAAGTTATAACATTTTGAATTTAAAATTTGAGCCTATGCATTAAAAATAGTTGTTTTTCCATTAATTACATTCATTACAACAAGATGCAAACTTTGAATATGTCACATATTTTACTGCTCGTAAGCAATTTTAAATTCACCCGCAACTTTGTCCACCAAATCTGCAACAAAAACGTTGTGGGGAAGAAAAAATGTTACGAAAAACTTATTTTGCATTTGTACCTTTCAAAACACTGATATCACAAATTCACATAAGACCTTTCGACCCGTAGGTCCCAGACATAAGAGAAAGAATTTTGATATTTTAAAATGTCAAATCATTTTCTCCAGAAGTGAGGTGAAATTGATCTTATTTCGGGTACACAAAACACTTCTATCGGGGTATCTTTTCAGTGTTTCAAAATAAATCGGAATCTTTTTACTTCGCCTCAATAATATTTTTAATTTAAGAGTCTTTTAAGGTATAAATATTAAGGTTATGAAATATGCATTTCGTTAAATTGCAAAAAAATAATATTTATTATGTTTCTTTGACCCTGAGGGGTCGTATTTTAGTTTCAGCTAAAATGAAGCCTAATACCAATTAAAGACAGACATTATATAAACAACTTCTATCCTTCTCTTTTGCAGCCAACCAGGTAGACGAGGGAGATGGGGCTGGTAGCAGTGGCTCCTCTCGAGCTACGACAGCCATAGCTCACCTCAACAGTAAAGTGGCCAGGACCAAAGACCTGATCAGATTGGAGCAGACTATCAGAGATGGTATGTACTAAATAAATTACCATCATCCGATATCTTTTTCGAGGGTAAACAGAGATAATGGCTGAAATATACATTTATGATGAAAAAAAGCTCAAATATGCATTACCAACTAAAAAGTCTCAAAAATGCATTACCGATCCAAAAGGCTGAAATATTCATTTATGACAACAAAAGGTTCAAATATGCATTATCGATCCAAATGGCTGAAATATGCATTTATGACGAAAAAAGGTTCAAATATGCATTTATGATGAAAAATGACTCAAATATGCATTATCGATCCAAATGGCTGAAATATGCATTTTTGACGAAAAAAGGCTCAAGTATGCATTATCGATCCAAATGGCTGAAATATGCATTTATGACGAAAAAAGACTCTATATGCATTATCTATCCAAATGGCTGAATTATGCATTTATGACGAAAAAAGGCTCAAATATGCATTTATGACAAAAAAAGATTCAAATATTCATTTATGATGAAAAATGACTCAAATGTGCATTATCGACCAAAAAGGCTCAAATATGCATTTATGACGAAAAAATGGTCAAATATGCATTATTGACCAAAATACTGAAATGTGCATTTATGATGAAAATTGGCTCAAATATGCATTATTGACCAAAAAAGCTTGAATTTGCATTTATTACGAATAATGGCTCAAATACGCATTAATGATGAAAAATGGCTCTTATATGCATTATCGACCAAGAAGGCTCAAATATGCAATATCGTCCAAAAAGGCTGGAATATGCATTAATGATGAATAAAGGCTCAAATATGCATTATCAACCAAAAATGCTCCAATATGCATTTTCGATCAAAAAGGCTGAAATATGCATCTATGACGAAAAAATGCTCACCTACGCATTTTGTTTGTGCAAATAATGTAAATCCGATGTCTAGTCAAAAATGTCACCAAGCAAGTACAAAAAAAGTGTTACAAGTAACCTCAAATACCTGTGTTTTCAGACAACGTGAACGAGTACCTGAAGCTGGCAGCCAACGCAGACAAGCAGCAGCTGCTGCGCATCAAAGCCGTGTTCGAGAAGAAGAACCAGAAATCGGCCCACTCCATCTCCCAGCTGCAGAAGAAGCTGGACGGCTACCACAAGCGGATCAAGAACTGGGAGGTGAATATCTCTCTTCGCTTAACGACTTCTGGTGGAGATAGATTTCCGCCATTTGTAGGGATTTCGTGTGTGGAGTGAACTTTTAATCCAATGCTATAATATTTTCAGACCCATGGATCGAGTAGTGGCCAAGGAGCTCACCGGCAACCTAGAGAGATGCTCCGAGACATGGGACAGGGTCTCAAGTAAGTTATCATTTTTTTCTTTCTGTATCTACGTGCCTAGTAATTTTTTTTTAAGAAATGTATTTTTAACGTTTTCAATCTTCTGAAGGCGATATGGCTGAGGGCGCCAAGACTGAATCTGCGGGTTCGATCCTTCAATATATTCCATTTTCAGACGTTTTGAACATCTTATTTCCTCCTAACCTTGGTGAGTGGGCTTAAATTAAAGATTGACATAAGCACGCAAAACACAGTCTACAAAATTTCACTTTAAGTATTTATATATAAACATATACATACAAAAAAGCCTTTCCGTAGCAAATGTAGCCCGCTCACCAGGTAGAAACGATTATCTCCTCTTACTACAGTTGACACAGGAAGAGGGCGAAATGTTCCCTGGCACTGTTCAAAATTTCTATAATACGATATACAGTAGTAGCGTTGTGACCGCTCCGTAAGAACTACTTCTTTTGGCGGCAGTTCCAACTTCCTTCATTGTTCATTGAACAAATACTTCAATTGAAGCTTGTTAAATTGGTAGTTCCGCTCATATGTTCATTTGTAGTTTACTTTGAAACTTCAGTTTTATTTCTTCGTTCTTTCGCACGATTGTAGTATCGCACCATCCACAGTTCAATAGTTCTTTACTTCAATTGTAGTTCGAAGTATTTTTTAGTTCTTTGTTCCCTCGCACTTCCTGTTCGATGTACTCGTGATAGTGGCTTTTGATTTCTTTGCTTCTTTTGTCTGGTGTGGGACATTAGTTTTTTGAGTTTTGTTTTGATCATAATATAATATTTAATTAATTTCTGTTGTAATAATAAAATTATTTATTAATAATAATTGTTATACTAATGCATTTCCCTCCTAGATGGCGCTAGTATAGTTTGCGCTACGCATACGGTCACTTCTAACGGGCTGATATAAAGCTTGGGCTGACCCGTAATCAGAATTTCAGCGGTACTTCAATTAAAGGGTTCACCGTGAAAGGTTCATTTTAAAGAACTAGCAGTTCCTGAAGCGTTCCCAAAACTTTGAAGTTTTTCCCAACGCTATACAGTAGTATTTTGAAGTGGAAAATTAAAAAAAAAGTTTTATATTTTATTAAATGATATATTTGCCTTCATTCCAGAGCGGAATATATTCTCAGTACCAACATTCAGAATAGCTTTCTGGAAAATTTTCCAACCTTCCTCTTCCCCTTCTTCCTTTTCCTCACTTCCTCCAGCCTCACAAAATTATCCAAATGGGATTTTAATGGTTCCACTGTCTCTGTCCAGTTGGAAATCTTGTTCGGAATGTTGTGAGACTCGAGGAAAGGTGGGGGGAGAGTGATGAGAAAAAGAAAGGTTGGGAATTAGCTGGCTATTCAGATCTAGTTACTTATCACCAATATCTCATCACTCTTTGAAATTAATTAATTTAAAATATAATTGAATGACTTACACACACAGTTAGTTTCAAAATAATTTCAGAATATTAAAACATACTTGATTTTGAATGTCCTTCATTGCAGGAACGTCGGTGGCAACATCAGAGACGGAATCACCGGCCTGGGAGGAACTGTCATGTCCAAGCCCCGAGAGTTTGCTCATCTCATCAAGAATAAGTTCGGATCCGCTGATAACATCAACCAGATGGCAGTCCGTAAGTTCACATAAATAAAACATTCATTCGTCGGTTCAAAGTGGTTTGATGTTCAATACTTCAACATTAAGCGATTCGTTGATTCTAACTTAATAGGTGTACAACTTTGCTTCCGCCGTTTTCCTATAGATGGCTTTAGCGGTAAGTAGTGGTCGAAATAAATAGATCGTATACGTCACGCAATAAACTTAGGCATCTGTCAACATAACCCCATAGAAACATTAGTCCATTTGTGTCGGCATCATAAAGTTATTCTCGATTGAAAATGACAGTTTACGAGCCAAATTCTCTTCATTTGCGGGAGGTGCAGCGTGACAATGCTCGACCCCATGTTGCAAAAGTGGTCGAGACATACTTGGAAACGGGTTGAAATGGGAAGTCCTACCCCCCCCGCCGTATTCTCCAGACGTTGCTCCATCTGACTATCACTTGTTTTGATCAATGGCACACGACCTGGCTGACCAGCACTTCCGGTCTTATGAAGAAGTAAAAAATTGGATCAATTTGTGGATTGCTTCAAAAGATGACCAGTTTTTTCAATGCGGGATTCATATGCTGCCCGAAAGATGGGAGAAAATAGAAAGTAGTGGCCAGCTATGGATAATACTTTGAATCATAAATGTACAACCAGTATTTTACAATAAAGCCTCGAATTTCAGAAAAAAAGGTGGAAGCAAAGTTGGATACCTAATATAAACTTATCCTCCCCGAAGATGGCCTTCTTGAATCTGTTGGTTTGATTATTATTAAAGTTAACAGTCTTGTTGTGCCGTTGATTTTTGTTTGATGAATCTTTCAAAACGTCTTCACAGCTAAAGTAGAATATTCATGAGAGATCTGTCATCAGCCTTTGCGTGCGCATCGTATGTTGCTGCTTGATGCGTTCAACAACTGCATATGCCTAACAGTGACCATTCAAAAATCAAACTCTTTTAGCACAATAAGTATTCTTTGCCGATGACATATAATTAAATAAAATGTTGCCATATTTCCTCACTTTTGGCTGGGGTGCTTGTCTACAGAACAATTTTAAAAGTTCAATATCATGCAGCAATGTAAACAGTAATGAGACGGTTATGTTCATGGCTTAACGGATACGTGCTTGCCTACTGTTACAAACGCCTTTGGTTCAATCCCTAAACTGGCCACCTCAGTGAATGAGTGCTTGCTTACTGATCTAAATGATTCAGGGTTCAATTGCAACTAAGAGGCTGCTATTTTCTGAATACAAGATGCTTAGGCCTAATTTGAAGTTGGCAAGTTGAATTTTATTGCACATCTTCACGTTAAAATAATGTATCGTAGAGTTGTCGCTTCAACACATGTTTTGATGGCAAATTTTCTTTGCAAGCTGCGCCGCAGGAATTGAGAGGTAATTTAGAATAATTAATATGTTTTTTTTAGAAATTAGTCAAAATATGATTAAAAACCCATAAAATAACAAAAAAAAGACATTAAAAAGCTACAGTTAAAATATAAATTTCTTACCGATAAATTACTTGCATTTCAAAGCAATGTCTTTTTGCACCATTATTTTTTTACTCTTTTCTCATTGAATTTTTGAAAAATATAGAAAAAATGATTTTATATCTTTTTTGGACAGTTTATAAAATTATTATTTAAGCTCCATAACTCATGATCGAAATTACTTAGTAAGACAATTTTTACTGCTTCAAACATGCAGATTTCTGCTTTATATGAGTTAAATTTTGTAGCTTTTAAATTACTCTAAAAACACTTGTAATTGCTTTTCGCTTTTCAAACAACTGCTTTGGACAATATTCTGTAAATTTTGTATTGCTTCACTTTTAAAGAAACTTCTCCTCTTCCTGATATGTATCTACCAACTTTGTTGAACATGTATTTATGATTAAAACCCTTTTCGTTAAGGTTTTCAATAAGTGGATCTAAGTTATTAAGGTTTTTAATTACTCTTCATTAAGGTTTTTAACCAATTGGGACCGTTTGAGTTTAGTTCACTTACGCCTTCAAAAATTTGGAACAGCGAACCTGTTAATAAATGGAACTAAGTCATAAAGGTTTTTTTATTCATAAAAACTTATTAAAACAGAATTCCACCACTAAATATATATTAGTTTCAAAATTACAAACTTAGTTTAACGATTAAATCACCCTTCCAGGCAACAACTGGGCTGACGGTCGGCGTCCTGACGGGGAGGGGGCCCACACTCTGCCGGGGAACCTGCGTGGAGGGGAGGGCGGCACAGGGCCCCCGCCCGCCCCCTCTGCAGGGGCTGGCGGGGGCTCGGGGGGTGCGGGGGGTGGCGGTTCGGGACACAACAAGCTCACCAGCGAGGAGGGGAGCGAGTGCTCTTCTGTCACCAGCTCAGGATGCGGGTACATATAAATATTTTATCAACTAATCTTATCTCGGCCATTTTACACATTTACCCCCTTACTTATAAACGAGGTGTAAATGTTACGCGTGTTATAAGGTCGGAATAGCGATAAACTTGCTTTAAAACCACGGCTTACTGTCTAATTAAATGGCCTACTTCCGGTGTAACTAAACCAACACTAAGGGGCTATTTCACCACCTCTCAATAAACTGTTGAATAACTATTCATTGAATAACTCTAATCATCGGAATAACATGGCGTTAAACTGGCGAGCGTTTCACATTCGTTAGTTAGCTCCTAATTATGTTATCCCGTCTGCTGTCACGTCTGTCAATACAATGCCGTTAAAAAAACGTATAAAAAATTGACTCTGGCTCTGAAAACACGTCGTCTATGTCTTTCCGCCATGTCCTGTTCGTTTATGATATTTGGATCTTCAACCACTTCCATAATTATAGTAAAAAGTCAACTTCAACAGAAAACTCGCCTACTAGACCCGCCAGCTGTCAAGTGTCAAAACAGTTCGTCGCCATTTTAAACCAGTAGATAGGTACTAACTACTGGGTAGCAGCAAATCGTAGGTTTGAGCAGTGAATAGTTTAACAGACACTTTACGTGGTGGATAGCGTGACGCAGTAGTGGTAAAACGGATAACATACGCTATCATATGGGTAGCTCTTATTGAGAGCTTATTGAGACGTGGTGAATTAGCCCCTAAGTCGGCGCGTAAAAATCTAATAAGTAAGACGGTTAAGCTATAAATTGTCATACTTCGAAAATGCAACATAAATACATTTTCCTATTGATTTCCATGTTGCATAAATATTTTAGGTAAATATGGATTATGAGCACTTATAGCATGATCCCCTAGTATGTTTAATATGTTATTATTGCATTTCAGATACCAGAACCAGACTGGCAATAATAACCTAAATGATGTATATTCCCTGAAGCAGATCTTCTGTGAATTGAAAGACAGGAGAGAAGACATTGACAGGATATGTGAGAAACTGGACACTATTAAGGTATGTCTACAAACAAACCATTCTTTCTGTTGGATCCGAAGCTACGATGAAACACCGAATGTGTTTTCAGCTTCAGATGAATTTGGAAAATAGTGGACTGTAAACAATAAACTATACTACTCGGTGGAAGTGTCTAATTGTAGCTCGTGGAAAGATTATGGAATGAAGGTAAAATGGGAAACCATTTACTCACCGATGAAGTTGAAGTTGAAAGTTCTTGAAGTCTTCTTACACAATTGTATTATTAACAAAACAAATACACCACGCAGATTTCAGTCTTCTTATTCACAAAACACCACAATTATTTTATATTATTTGGAGAACAAAACAACAAGCGAAACAAACGAGCTAACACGTTTTATCTCTCTTCTGTTTAATATTCAATTGTTTCGAACACGGTGTTGTTAAATACAGAATTAGATATAGTGAAATGGTTGGATAGGTAAGAACTTGGATGAAAAACACGAAGGTAACCAAACAAATTATCACTTTGAAATTATCTTTTTTCATCTTTCCCAATATTTTTTCCATCCTTTGACAAGGCACCTCCAGGCATCCTTATCTTATATTCTGCGTTCAAAGACTGTAATTTTTAAATTTAAGAGTATCCATTCCGTTTCAAGTCTCTGTTTTGTTTTCAGTTTTTTCCCGCTGGGGTTCCTACCGTAATATCTTTTTCTAATCTTTTATCAATATCGATGTGTTGTTTCCAGACTTTATCTCAAGAAGTATCGTACTTGTCATCAGCCCTGCAGGAGGAGAGATTCCGCTCGGAGAGGCTGGAGGAACAAATCAATGATCTCACGGAACTTCACCAAAATGAGGTATGCTTATTCTATATTATCCTATATATATAGCCTCTAGATGCTCGAAAGAAATTCTCCACAACTTGCGTTTGTTGTGACCTTTTGAAATAGTCCAACTGAATTCTCGTTATTTTTAAATATTTTTGATAGCAGACGTGGTTTTTAATTATTGTATTTCTGATGTCTTGTTCAGGTGGAGAATTTGAAACAGGCGTTAGCAGATGTGGAGGAAAAGGTCCAGTACCAGAGCGAAGAGAGGGTGAGAGACATTCACGAAATGTTGGAACTCTGTCAAACCAAGGTAGGTGTTTTTTTAAATTAACAAAAATAGAATTATAGTGAATACCGCACTAGAGTCCCAACTGATCCTAACCGACTGGAGTCAGTTGGACTATGTCATCCTCCATCGGGGTATGTTGTGAGGCTGAAGATAGTGGGGAGGGGAAGGAGATGGGGAAGAGGAAGGTTGGGAGTATCCGGCTATTCAGATCTGGTCACGAAACAGGGCATTTTTAAGCAACCCTTCGCGATCTGAATGTTGGTCTTTCATCATAGTGGGTGTACCAGACGTTTTGTCAGCACATTGACTATAAATTTGAGGGGCCAGTTTCTTCAAGTCAATCAGCGAAGCAGGCCTGGGTCGGTTGCAGCAAGTCGAAGTTCCAAAGGCGGGAGAAGGCAGATGGTCCAGGGAAAAGCAGTCATACGAAGTTGTAGGGTCCAGGCGGGAAGAAGCGGTCAGAAGCGTAGAGTCAGGAGAGATGATGTCGGTAGAGATGCTGGGAGTATTCTACTTTGGACCGGTTTGGGCCCTGTATTTATATCCCCGGTCCAGCATCCGCTGGACCCGGGATTCGGGCGCTCAAAACGCCCGGTTTCTTGCGAGTTCTCCTCTTTGAGAGCTCGTAGCTTACCTTAGAAACCTAGAAAAATGCTAGCGGGAAGGCAAAATATACCAGCATCAGCTCTCTTTATGACCTTTCGTTTCCAATAAACCACTTCTTCCCAGCATTTTTATTAATCTCAAATTTTCACAATTTATTAGGAGGGTTACATAAGGGGTGGTGGTACATGTTTTGTCTTATAACTACTTAATTAACATAATCACAACATTTTATCTTATACAATTATGTAGTAGGGAATTCAGCCGTCAGATCTGTGTACTTTTATTTATCGTACCGATGACTGAATTCCCACTAATCTAGTTAACAAATTAATACCTAACCATAATTACGCAACAATAAGATTTTGAAATACGCCGAATCTCTGCCTAGCGCTCATTGGCTGACGGATCGGTCCATTGGCCGGGACGGCCAGCCTCCGGGCGCTAGAGAGGGGATACAGCGTAAGTACTGCCAGCCTAGTAAATCGTTTGACAAACGGCCGGTAGAGCGCCATAAGCGCTCGGCTAGCTTTGGAGAAGGGTCGGAGCTCGCTTGCAAGCGTAATCTCCTGACCGTTTGTGGAGGGGGGACGTAAAAGGCCCGATTACTCCGCTCGCCGCGACAGATGATTTTCAGCCGCGCGGCGATAACATGTTTCCCGGGCGGTATTTCGCTCGGGGAACAACAAGGAATTTACATTTAAACATATTATTCTTACTTATTTGCTAAACATATTTATATTGATTATGGCTTAAAAATAGGCGGCCGATGGAGGCTCATATGTCCGATACAGTGGGCGATACTTAGAGTATCTACCACTCTGGAGAATGTCAACGAATATGAGTGTAGTTGCCAGAGTACGATAATAAATCCAATTCAGTACATAATATCTGACTGATTTCTCTTGGAGATGCTCGGAACGAACCATCGGCGGGTCAGAAGGGATGTGTACATCGTCACCCATTTCTTCAAATTGGTACGTGGATGTTTCGAAAACTTGGCTATCATGGAGAGGGTTAACTTTTATGTTCCCGATGGTTATCACCGTCACCGACATCATAGACTGTTTTATCTCCCGGCCTGCAGGACTAACTCGTGCTGTTGATCTTTAAAAACGCCTTGAAATTGTATTTTGTAATGTTTTTAAAATTAAGAAATAATTTGATTGAGTTGAATTGATAATAAAATAATAAATGTAATCTTTTAGATCAGCAAAATGGAGCATCAGGCCATGCAGCAACAGCAGTACGTCAATCTGGAAGGCATCGAGGGATTCAACGCCCGCGTGCTCGCCGTGAAGCTCATCAACGTGGTGCTGACCGTGCTGCAGGTGGTGCTGCTGCTGGTCGCCACCGCTGCCGGCATCCTCATGCCCTTCCTCAGGACCAGGTGAGAATGAATGTGGATTGACGTAGCGCTGCGGCAATCTTTTGGATTTAGATTTATCAAAATTGAAACGAAATTCATATTTCATCTAGTTTGTAGCGTAGTCTCTTCACTCCCTTTTATGTTTTATTTTTTTTAATTTTGAATGGTGCACTAATTACTCTGGAAAGGTGTAAGGCAATAATGACTACGTTTTTCAGACGTTTTTTGGGAGATACAAAAATTCATTACATTTTATTTCTAGATTTAAATCGATTTTGTGTTCACGTTTTTACAAAGAGGAAGTTTGAAATTTTGCTTCTTTGGGTATTAAAGCGCCCTTGAGGTGATCTTCCCACAAAAACGGCGCTATAAAAGTAATCCATTTATTATTATTATTATTTATTCAGGTTGTGCGGGTTTGTTTTAAACTTGGTTGGGTGCATTGACTTAACCTTTGGAATGCTAGATTCCCGCAAGGTACAACTTATGACATACCTTGCTGACTATAATTTCGTAATCAAATCACTTGCGATTTAAAAAATGATGCTTTGGTCAATTATGCTATCTTCTCAGATAATGCATTTATGTATTTTTCCAAATTGTACGTTAATGGCATAGGCGATTTTTCTGGAATAGCTAATTATATTCGGAGAATTGGTTTTTTCTTCCTCACGTCACTAAAAAGAGTTTGTTGAGAAAGATTTTTTGTTTTATTGTATTTCGTATGATTTCCTTCCAAATAAAAATAATATTGCACGAGGTTTTCCTGCAAATACAAACAGTAATGTCACTTTGAAATCGACTTTTTTCTGCCGCACTGACGTTAGCAATCTTCAGATATTTATTAATCGACCCGTAGCGAACTTAACGCAATGCAAATTATCTCTATGGGTTGATAGTTTCGTTGACAAGCGATTAGGGTTCATTTAAATATGTGAACAACAGGTTTTAAAGGATAAAAACTCCTGAAAAGATGAATGCCCGATGACTATAGTACCCTCCGGCACACTAAATATCACCCAAAAATACACACTATCTGGCTTTCTAATACAAACAATACTACAAATAATTCATCTGTTAATTACATGCAAGTAGTTAGAAAAATGTCTAAGGTTTTCTGTGAATACAATTCTTAAACAGTAACTGCACCTTTTACTGACATTTTAGAATTTTTTTAATAAAATTTAAAATATTTTAGTTTAAAAAATGTATTCATTGCAAACCTTAGACATTTTTTTAACTACCCATAGAAAAATTACAAATAAATATCATTTGTAGAATTGCTTGTATTAGAATGCTACATTAGTGACGTTAAACGCCATTTTTGGGTGCTGAGGCTTAAGTGCGAATTGTTTCAAACTATCGTCACATTTGAAATTTGGTCGACTATTTGGTTGGGTGCGTTGGCTTAAATTTACCTGTGAATACATAATGTCCAATTCCTTAAATTAAATCTTATTAATAATTCAATGATACAAAGTTTTAGATTTTTTAAATTTTGAATTTTTTAGAAATGAGTTCCTTGAGACGAATGTGCGGTAAAACATGTATGACCGTATTAAAAATGTGGATATCCGGAAAGAATGCAAAGCTGATGTGAGCGTAATGAATAGGATCAAGAAAGGGACGCTTAGATCGTTTGGACTTGTAGAGCGAATGAACGAAGAAAGGAGTGTGAAAAAAATATATGATGCGAAAGTGAATGGAAGAAGAAGTCGAGGACGCCCGAGAAAGACATGGCACGATCAAGTAAATCAAATACTTGAATCGGGTCATGTGAAGAGTCAGAATAACAGAAGAGTATGTACGAGACGATGTATGAATGTGAATGAAGCAAGGAGTGTGTGCCAAGACAGAGTTGTATGGCGGTCCGTCCTCTCTGCCTACCCCTGCGGAGAAACGGCGTGATGGTTAGTTAGTTGATGGGGTGTCGGTGCGAATTCCCACTACGCCACTGGGCCAAAGTCCAGTCGAACGAACACGCACAAAGCTGCGCGACCCGGCCAGCATTAGGTGCACTGTAGACTGCACATATACTGCTATAATACTGGTACAGTGGTAGAAATACTTGAATCGGGTCATGTGAAGAGTCAGAATAACAGAAGAGTATGTATGAGACGATGTATGAATGTGAATGAAGCAAGGAGTGTGTGCCAAGACAGAGTTCTATGGCGGTCCGTCCTCTCTGCCTACCCTTGCGGAGAAACGGCATGATGGTTAGTTAGTTAGTTAAGTTCACTGTTTATTTTGAAAAATTGTAAATATCAGAGATAAGTTATAGTGCCCCCTGCTTCAAAACACCACCTTACATTGTAAATATAATTTCTTTGATTTCAACTTATTTTTGAAAACCCTTTCATCTTTAATATTATCTTTGGTTTATTCCCCGCTTATGTTTGTTAATTTGTTTGTTTGTATATTTTTTATCCTTAATTTCCATTTTGAACAGGGACGATTTGAAACCCAAGCACTATGGCAATGGACCGCATTCTCAATCATTATTTTTGCACATGTAAGTGCCCATCATTTTTCATTTACGCACCCACCAATTTGCACAATCATAACACTCATCAAATGTATTACTAATCGCTTTATTTTACTATTAGGTGTACAACTTTGCGCCGTTCTTTTCCGAAATTCGAGGCTTTATTGTAAAAAACTAGATAAACATCTATGATTCAAAGTATTGTCCATCGCTGGCCACTACTTTCTCCCATTTTTCGGGCAGCGTACGAAACCCGCGTTCAAAAACCTGGTCATCTTCGGAAGCGATTCGCGAATCGATCCAATTTTTTACTTCTTCGTGAGACCAGAAATGCTGGTCAGCCAGGTCGCACGCCATTGATCGAAACGAGTGACAGTCAGAAAGAGCAACGTCTGGAGAATACGGCGGGTGAGGTTTATCTCTTAACCACTTTCGCAACATGGAGTCGAGCATTGTTAATTAAAACCTCCCGCAAATGACGAGAATTCGGCTCGTAAACTGACATTTTCAATGGAGAATAAGTTTATGACGCAGACACAAGATGTTTCTATGGGGTTATGTTGACGGATGCCTAAGTTTATCGCATGACGTCTACGATCTATTTATTTCGACCACTGCTTGAAGCAAAGTTGTACACCTAATATCTTAAATGTCTATTGTTCTGTCAACATTTGCCTCCGTCTTTTAGCAATCACTGTAATATAAAAAGTTGGTGTTTGCCGTTCCGAAACTCATGATGAACTCGTCTAGTTGTTGTGAAAACGGTGATGAGATTTTTGATTCTGCGCTCAGAAGTCGCTGGTACTATCTGCGCAAATAATAAAATAAATTAAACCAAAAGACACCAAACAGATACTATCAAGAAGTGTGTTCTGAAGTAAGGAAAAATTGAGCTTACTTCGAGCACACGGACACGCCCACAACACACTTCTACCGGTTTATCTCTTCAGTGGCAAAAGCCATATTTTAAGCTATGTTTTGATGGTTTTAATGGTGGCCAAGACAATTCTGAAAACCTGTTCCATGCTTGTACAAAGTCAGCAGAGGATTTATTGACTATCAACGGATTGTTTTCTTCCAGGGTGCGGATCCTCACAACGTCCATGGTGGTGATAGGCGCCGTGTTCATCCTGAAGCAGTGGCCCGAGGTGTGGGAGATCTCGTCCCACCTGATGGAGAAGCTGCGCAAGACCATAGTGCACAACAGCGGCGGCGGCGACGCGGACGCAGACGACGAGCTCCAACCTCTGAACAGATAACTTCTGGCCGCCGCTCTGTCCCGTCAGTGCCGTAGTCACGCCGCGCGTTTTTCTTCCACGTCCCTTTCGCACCACCTACTGTTTATGGATTATTATTGACGCTTATTGGAGGTAGCTAAAGTCAATATCGAAATCATTACCGTCGAACACGTAAACAAAATTATACAAAGTGTTAATTTATGTCACTCCTCCGAAGGTCTACTTATAGTTATTGTGGTTAATTTTGAGTTAAATACAGTTGAATCGCTTGCGTACAGCATCTTTTGAACTCGTTCATCGACTTCGGAGAAGAAAATTCTAGCAAAATTGATAAAAAAAAATTATGTAAGAAGTTTCATGAATAAAAAACGACATTGTATTAACTTTTCAAACATTCAAAACGTAAATACAACTGAATGCACTTGTTATCCCTTTCTCGTTAATAACAATAAGTAGGCGTAAGCAAGACAAAAGTCTGTTTCTCAGTGACTTCTCAAGGACATAACTGATGCAAGTGAATACATATGCACCAATACATACAATTCTAAGTATGCATTGTTAGCATCATCTCTGATTGCGCAACCTATACAAAAATTACATTTTACATCTGAGGGCTAATGTTAGAAGTGCCTATGTCAATTTTTTGTAATTTGAGTTAGGTATCAGAAAGTACTCCAAAATTTCCTCTATTTAAATGCTATCAAAGCCTTAATCTGCCGCTTTGGTTCAATAGCTTCATTCAGACGGACGAGGATTGTGTCGCATGAGCTAGGCAAGTGCAAACAAGTATCAGGCAATAGTTGAACATTAACGGAAAGGCCCGAATCTGATATTATAGACAACAATTATTTTTGCAGTTTGATACTATTCAAAACATGTTCGTTTATAGTAAAAACTAAATTTTAAGTATGAATTTGATTTGATTGAAGGTCTTACTAAAATTTTTATAAAATTAAGAGCTTCAAAGTATCATATTATATGATACGGCGGTGTCTATTTCAGGTTAACAATGTTCAGTGACTGGATCTGAAATATCCATGTTCCTCCATCCTTTGCCTTTTGGCTTCGTAACATTCCCCGAATATTGGAATGTAACAGTCTGATTGGCTCCAGGCAGTTGGGACCCTTATATTTATGATCTAACCTGCTTCTGACAGTAAGATTCCCTTTCTTCAACCTGTTTGTAATGATTTCGCTATTGACTTCACTAAAATGCTTACACCGTGATAATACTTATATAATATAATTGATGCTTAAGTTCTCTTTAAATTATAAATATAATTATATTAAATTTGACAGGTAAATAACAATTTTGTGATTATCGCTTTATTTATTATTTAAAATAATTTGCCTAGTGCTGTAGTGAGGTTTGCGTCGGTGTTTACAATAATATGAAAAGACTGTTGTCATTCGGAATGTGACTAGCGAGAACAGAGAGCGTTGTTTCTTGTATTAGATTTTTCATTATTTTAAGGCTGCATATTACTGTAGTTTTTCGTTTCAACCATATTCTTGAATCTTTTGATATTTGATGCAAAATAAACTTTTTATTTATTTTTAAATTACAAATATTTTGTATCAACTTGTCAATTTTATGAAAAGGTTTTGGATATTAAGTTTCCAAAATTTGCCTTCTCAAAAAAATGATCGGATAATTTTTTTATTATGTGATTATTTTGTTTATCATTGCCGTTACAATTTTTTTTTAAATTTTATAGGAAATAATTTATATTCGTCCATTGAGGTAAATGTGAACCAGAAAATTTTAAGTGGCCCGGTGGAAAAAGGGGCCATGTCTCCTTTTTATGATAAATCGTATGTGCTCAAAATTTTATGATGTAAGGTGCTAAGAAAGCCAAAATAAGACAAAATAATATAGAGTTTTTTTGTACATGACGATTGGAACTTAATGCATAATACTAAAGGATTTATTAGAAGAGGAATTTTTAACCAAACGAATTTTAATAAATTTAGCCTAGCTTGAACAATTTTACAATCACATATACAGGGTGTTGCAGGACATACCCGATAGACTTTAACCAGCAATTCCTGAACTTATTTGGAGAAAAAAATATAAGTGGAAATAATTTGTAAGAATTCTAACTTTCTTATGTTGAAAATAAGGTATTTTGATGATTCACTGTAAAGCTTTTTTGTGTAATTTGACTTATTGCACTCTTTGCCGGACAATTTCTTTATTTTTTTTGCGCTAATTAAATTCCACAAACAATTATTTTTTTAGCATACAACTTTTAGTAATTACAGCTGCTCGTCTTCTACATCCTTCAGTATTTGACATTATTTGTTAGTGTGCAAATTTCCTTAAAACGATTTTAAAACTCTTACTTTTTCAATCACGTGTCTATCATCTAAATATAATTAATAATATTTTATAAATTTATTTATTAATTGTTTCATTGTGTTTAATAGCCGTTGTTCCCAATCGTATTTAACAACTTTTTAGCCGAAATTTTGTTAATTTAAGGAATCCAACACCCGGATTAGTCTGCTAACCAACTGACTAGTTTGATAAACTGTCAACAGTGTGAAAAAGTGACATTTTTGACGTTTGCGTAGTTGAGAATTTTGTAGATATTTTTTTAAATAATCAAAATTAGATATTGACAGTGAGATTTAGATGTGTTGTTAATAGCGAATCGGTTAGTTAAAATATACAATAATATCGTTATTTATAAAAAAAATAGAGTATACCAACATTATTTATGAACAAATATGTCAAGGTCAAGGTCAACATCAAAATAATGATTTATTAACAAATATTTGCTTAAAAAATATGCAATATGTGTATGTATTTCAATATGTGAAACAAACAGTGTCATTTTTTTGTCTATGGATTGCCGAGAACGGTGTGTAGAATTTTAATGATTTAATAAAACAAATTTTATAACTTTATTCCACTTTTTATTTTTTTGACTGGACCGGTTTCAGCCTATAACGGCCATCTTAAGACTAGTACAGGTTGTTCTTATATTCTTATAGAATAAGAACAACCTGTACTAGTCTGAAGATGGCCGTTATAGGCTGAAACCGGTCCAGTCAAAAAATAAAAAAGTGGAATAAAGTTATAAAATTTGTTTTATTAAATCATTAAAATGGAATTCCACCATGAATTAACAGTTACAAAATTAGAAATAATAAAAAAGTGTAGAGCTTTGTTTAATAACTGAGGGGTCGCCTAAACAAAGCAAAGTTGGGAACACGCAAATTAGACCTTGCTTGTGTTTTTACTTAACCTTTGCTACGCATCGGTTAGCGAAATTTTTTAAACAACCTTCGTAAGTGTTCTAGATCTAAATGGTCTTAAATTCCAAAACTGGAGATTTATTTTAAAAACATGTTTTTGAAATTGTCCCTTTTTTTACCCGGCCACTGACTAGTAATGTCCATCCATACACGTAAGAAATATTCAGATATTTTGGAAAATTTTTAAGAGAAGGAAGTGAACCCTTTATTGACAAATTGAAATGTATTCGGTATTAAGTATGGATTGATGAATGTATTTTGTGATGGGATGCAATTGATATGGAAATTTATCATAATAATTAATCTACTTCTAATTGTAGCTGATAGTCAACAAGATTGGTTTTGTCTTCAAATGACATCACCATCACATTGAAACATGTATAAATCGTCCACCCGCGAAAACACTGTCGTAAATCAAAATATGTTATACGTGAATCAAGATTTTGGTATGTGTATTACAACATGAAAGTATGAATAGTGATTTTATCTAGAGCTTAAGAAATGGTGCAATGTGACAGATAAGTAAAATTCAAACAACAAAAGCTACTCTAAAAAGAGTTTTAAGTCCGTTATCCCAGTTTGACATATTTTGACTTAGGACAATGTAGTTGCGAGAGTGCGAACTACGTATAATGTTATGTAAACTTGCAATCAGACGACAGTTCTCATATTTTAACTATGTTTTAAATTTTATTTATCACTTTAAACAATGATTAATTTATTTTAAAGATTTAAAATACATTTTTTAAATTCAATCATTGCACTATAAACCGTGTACATAGTATGCAAACTTACCAAATATAATAATATTATGTTCCCTATACTCACAATTTTACTAAAATACGTTATGAACAAGTAATAATATTCCAATTGAATCCAAAAAAATGCCTTTTTTAAAAAAGCAATACGTAAATAATTCATCACTTAGATAAAAATGTAGTTGCAAAATAATCAACCACAAAATATTTGTAAATTTTTTATTCAGTATTTAGCACTGAGAATTTACTATTGATGTAAAGTGCTTAGACCTGTCTTCACAGTACTTCAGTTGGTGAGAGAACGTCCTGTGTCTGACTTACTGAAATGTGAATTGATTATTTGCCTTTTGTTTTTAGTGTGTTTATCAATGTGAAAACATCTGTGGCGTAGTGGTCAGGCCCGTAACTCCCAGTTCAGAGGTTGCAGAATCAAAACCCGAAAATGTGCTAGTTGAAAAAAAAAATTAATGGTCTTGGTGAATGACTATTCAGAATTGAAACATTGCTTGACATATTTAGTCATGTCAGATATTCCCGACCTTCCTCTTTCCCTTTTTCCTTCCTCTCCCCCATTTTTCAATTCATCTTCTTCTGGTGCCATCTCCTATCAAAGGTCGGCTATCATCAGGGCAATCTTCACCCGCAGGTTTCTTCTTGGAACATCTCGATTGAACTGCTCTCCCAATTAGGTGTGTCATAGATCCATTGATTTTATGCTGTGTTTCAATTAAAAAAATGTCTCTTACCATCGACCTATTTTTCCAAGATTAATCAAACATCACATCACAACGCCCAGACCGACAGCTATATATACCCATATACAAGCAGAAAAATAAATTCATTACATTTTTGCACTGCATCGGGAATTGAACCTGAAATCTCCTGATCCACAGGCCTTAGAGCATGAAACTATTGACCCATTGATCATGCTATAGTCCTAATGTGCAATTATCGTTGCTATTCACACCTAGGTCCTTCTTTCACGTATACGAGTATCGGATGACCCATCTATAATTTTTATATCGATGGTTATTATGTGGTGTCAATTTAAGGTGCATTAACACTTGTCAAATTTTTACTATTATAATAGATTGACGCATAAGTTCATAGCGTTTTTGGCTGCCAAAGCAACAGACACGGACTGCCAACATTGCTAAAGCGGCTCGGTCGGAAGATTACTACATATTCTCTTGCTCCATTAGTTTTTATTTTGTTTTTTACAATCCCTTTTTAAAAATCTCCAAGGAATCTACTTAAATAACAAGCTCTTCCAAATTGGTTTAACGACTTTTTCACGTCCGAAATATTATTCCATGACGGCCTGCGTGGTAAGGCGCTGGACTATGAATCCAGAGGCCCCGGGTTCAAACCCGGAGTGCGCAAATAAAATTTATTTAATAAATACGAGTCATAAAACATTTAATTCTTATAAAATAATATATAGTATGTTTGCGGCACGTTCCAGATTGGTAGATACTCTATGTATCGCCCTGGTGAAAGACCACCATTAAGAATCGAAACGTTGCTTGAAGTGGCTTGAACCGTGTTTGGTGACCAGATTTGAATAGCCAGGTACTTCCCAACCTTCCTTTTCCCAATCTCCTTCCCCTCCTCACTACATTCAATCTCACAACATACCCTATTTGGGGATGCCATAGTCTCACTGGCTCTAGACGGTTGAGAGCAGCTGTGAGACTCTAGTGTGGTATTCACTATTAAAAAAAAAATTGGATTTTTGGAGTCAATCGTAAACAAAGCCGAAGAATATATTATGAAGTAGTTTATTTGTGAATATTTATTTTCACTTTTGTAAAAACGCTACGAATTTATGCATCAATTCAAAAAAATGTAGCATGTATGTACGTATGTAGAGATTTTCGGTTGACGGAGTATTGGAGAAGGTTTTTGAAAAATGCAGAGAAGAGTTTATACGGGATTCATTAAGAACCTTTACTGTCTAGTAAATCACAATTCATCGAAAAATTTCAAATAATTTACAACATTGTCTATTGTTAACTTATTTGTGTAATTTTTTTCTCGGTTCTCATTTATCGGCCTATTTAATTATTTGATTTCCGATGGACAGCTTTTGAAGAGCTTTCGTCTCTTTAATGATGTTTGGACGTTCCATTCCTTTTTGGTTTCAGAAATTCTTCTCTCTACCTTCCACCGGGTGGCTTGGTTTCGTACACCGTCTTTCTGGTTACGAGGGTGTTTGGCGGGTCGAGGAATGCATTTCTCGGTTGACTTCTTCACCTTTCTTCGAATCGATCAAAAAAATATTCCACAGCCTCGTGCTTATTGAAATTTTAATTACGTTTTACAATCGAGCAGAATTTAGCTACAATTTCTTCAAAACATTACGGAGTTTTTGATTTCCCGCCCCGTACCGTTAACGATAGCGAAATATGAAATAATATGCATTGCCTTGTTGAGAAATGCTCAAGTGGTTCGACAATTGAATGATATGAATATCTATGTAGGTTAACTTTGACCCCCTGTAGAATTGTGAATAAAATACTGTGTAGCACACATTCAAAATAGTTGTATTTGTAGATGCAGTCTACGTGATGAAAATAAATAGATTTTGTCTAAAAACTTAGTCGGTGAATAGATTTTTGACATCATTTGCCGATTTTCGTATTTTTTTATTATTAGTATCCAAAATGAGGATCAAATAGAAGGATTGTGTAGAAAGTCATTGGATGAATTGAAGGTCATTAAATTTATTGATTATTTTTCAATATGACTTCCTACTTACAATTTATATTATTTTGAAATTTTTTAATATTACTTTATTCTGAAATTATACAGTATGGGACACAACTACACATTTTTGTCTCACCAATAAATGTTTTTTTTTATTGTATTTCACCTCAGAGCAGTAATATACCAGGAGGGATAGCTTTGCGAAACAATGTGGTCCGGATTGTTGATTTTTTCCTAACTCGGAATAAGCTAGGGTTTTCGTAGATACACCTTTTTACATCCATTCTTACCACATGTCGACATAATGTAGCGTTTATTTGTAAAACCACTTTTTCACAGTATTATTATTATCAACAAAAATATAGGATATAACCTCAAAAACTGTTGAGTTCTGCCGCATAACAAAACGTAGTGGGCGGAGTCGCCAGAGACGGAAAACATTCTTACGTACCTAAAAGTGGTGTAATATTATGTAAAAACTTGTCTTGTCTCTTTCTCTCTCAGTAAATTTGTATTTGTCGAGTAAAAATATTTAGCACTCTCTCCATATATATTCTTAGTCAAAGTGTCCCACTGTGTTTTGAGAAAATTTGAAAACAGTTCAATTTATCATGATCAAAACGGCAGTTTTAAAAAAAAAAAAAATTGATTTTCCACTCAATTTTATAATATTAGTTGAATGTCATAAAAATAACCATTTTATACCATTGCTGGATTTTTCAACATTATTGTTACCACTGCCTGTTGTTAATGTGAACAATTTATTTATGTATGTTTGTATATAACCAAGTCAAGGCGATAGAGTTACGGATTATTTTAAAAATATACGGTTGTGGTATGAATGCTTTTTAAACTTTTATATTAATGTATGTATAAAATATTTGTTATACATTTTTATCGGTCTTTTTTCTAAGAAACACATTGTGATATTTAGAAAATTATTTGTGTCATTTGGCGTTTTGAAATTAGACATTACAATATACGCATTTATGCGTTTCAGTTGACGAGGCTACGACGCTTGCGGCCGTTATATCGTCAATCTAATTATTGGATGATTAACTGTTGAATTTTCAGTTAGTTATACAATAATCAAATAGGAAATATTACGGCCGCGAGCATCGTATTCTCATCAGTTTAGATACGAAAATGTATGTAATTCGATATCTATTTATAATTTTTATTTAATATGGTTTTTCAATGGGATAGAAGGAATACAATATTAGTTTGACATTTCACATAATATTCATTCATATATTTTTTTAAATTATGTTTTATTTGTAGTTGTATTTTGTTTTGATATGTTTAGTACCAATCAATTTTGCATTTATTTCATATCAGTTGATACCAGTATCATTTAGTTTTAAAATTATATTATATCCGCTCACCATTTTATTTTATGTTTTAAAATCAAATATTCTACACTTTTCTGCGGGTTATCGTGAATTTTGTGCAACTGTTGTAATTACCAAAGTTCGGTTAAAATTAAATAAATACTTTGTTTGAGACGCAAAATTTATTTAAACTGACCAGATCCCCTTCTTTCATTATGACAAAAGCAAAACTCACATCAAACACAAAAATAAAAATTAAATAATAATATATCACTATAGAAAGAATGGGACTAAATTGGCTATTGACAATAGTGTAATTGATAAATTAATTTGGTAGTTAAAACAAAGTATTTGTTTAATTTAAAATATTTATGGCAAGCAACAACGAACATAGGATGATATTAATTTGGAAATGCATGGTATAAATTCAATGTCTTTATCTTTTAAAGCGCGTTACGGTGACCATTAACAGCATATTTCGACAGTTATCACGCATTAGATTTAAAGTGACGTGCGTTAAAAGATAGATATTTGGGCCGCCGTTAACTTTTTAAATTTATTTATTAATAATGTTGTGGAAGATGGAAAAATTGTACTGATTTTATAATATTTTCTAAAAAAAATTCCTCGTTTGTGTTGCGTTCATTTTGTATACATATTGTGATTAGTGTGGCAAAATATTATTTTCGTATTTAATGATGTATTTTAATATTATATTATTGTTTTAATATAGAGCATGTATGGTGATCATTTGACAGTTTGTCCAAAATTGTCCCAAGACACTAATGAAATATTGCCGGAAAACATTTTACTTAAAAACATTTTGATCAAAGACATTTGACACTAACGCTGTGCATAAAAATCCATCTACATCTCGACCTCTAAGAATAACAAGGTTCTATCTGACATAGCAATGTTGTGCGAAAATGGGCTCTAGAAAAAGTTACTTTAGAGTTCATTATTGTATAACGTTGTCATATAGAACCTGGTTATTCCAAGATGTCGATCTTCTTTTAAAATATTGGAAAAAGCCTTTTCTTCCAAAATTAATACTTTCCGACAAATAACCTCCATAGCATAGAGTCCTAGGAACTTGATTAGGGATTGCGACCTCAATCCCCGCGCAGTGCAGAAATATATTAACATTATCATCACGGCACTACATCCCAGAGTGCGATTTCGCCTCCTTCACAAATGCTCTTCACTGGCTGCGGTCCTTATCATTCACCTGCAGTCCTCCGTCCTTCCCATCCTACTCTAATCCTCCTTACTCTTGCTTCTGGGTCACTTCCATTGAGACACCCACTCTGTCATAATTGTTGGCGTCTGGCATTCCTTCAACATGCTCAGCCCATCGCAGTCTTTGGAACCTACAGAATCTTACGCTGGTCTGATGCTGCATTAGATTGTTGAGTTCATGGTTCATTCTGATTCCTTTTCTTTTTCATTCAATATGGACCCGACCAGGTTCTGTGATCTTAATCAAGTTTGACGGACCTTATTAAAAAAGTTGTTGGACAAGAAGGCTTTGATGACAAAATTAATAGATTCTTTGCAAATTCAATAATAATGTATTGTCTTTCGACAAAGGGTTTTTGGACATATTGGTTGGTTGGTTGGTTTGTTTCTTTGGTTGGAGCCATGTATAAAAATGTATTACATACAACTAAGGTTGTTATTGGGAATGTATAATAGTGAATATTATGTAACGTGGTATGTTGCCGTATGTATAATTTTTAGCGAATCCCATATTTGTACCTATTCATAAGGGCTTGTAATTTGTGATGCTAATTTCGAACAAAATAATATATAATGATTTTGCAAGCTGATTTGTTTTTATTTTTTTTTTAGTGCCCAACTGATTATTATTTAGCTTACTTCAAGTTAGTCGATCTTCGTAGCTGGGTGGTAAACTCCTTGCCTCTAGAACCAGAGGTTCGAATCCCTGTGAGAGCAAATAAAAACCTCAGTCCTATAACATTTGCCAAATGGGAATGCCATAATGTCACCGTCTCCAAACAGTTGCGGCTCTTGTGTAGCATAACAAAAAATATATTTTTTCAATAATCGACAATTAATTCATTAAGTTTGAATATTTTCATAAAAATTCACGTCATTACTTATTTTTACTACACTTATTCCTTAGGGATCGCATTTCAACTGTATTGATCTTGGAGGAATTAAATAATGTAGACACATTACTGAGACAATGTCTGTAGATGCACTAAACCGAGTCCGCGAGACATACCTGAGATTTACTGCGTTTAGTATCACACAAACATTCGTTCGACAGACAAGCTGTCACCAGTTGTCACAAACGCGTCGCTGTAGGCTCCTTTCTGAGAAAAAATGCCTTAAGAGGTGTAATAATCATTCGGGAGCAAAAAACATCTCATGGAGTTTCTTTTCATGCGTAAGTACACACAAATCACTTATTATTTCAATAAATACAATTATTCATAAGGATTTTACGCTAACGGAAGCGCGAGACGTTCATATAGCTTTTTCATCCGTACACACATATTCTGTTTGGTATGGCTATCCTTTTCATAAGCGTTATGATCTTTGAAACTGAAATCAAGACCGTGCCATATTTATCGTTCGATTTGTATAATATGACGTGTCTTGTATTTTATGTCTATGGTGTTGACTCTACTTTCGTCTTTCCTCTGCCAGCTCCTTGCCTCACTATCATACATTAGGGTTAGTAACAGAACTCTATCGTGAACTGCTAGTCTCGCTTCCTTCCTTCTTCTAATGCCATCTCATCGGAAGTTGGCTATCATCAAAGCAATTCCCACCCTTTAGGCTGTAATTTTGAATAACTTAGTGGAACTATACATGGCCTGTTCAAAAGAAAAGGTGAATTTTGAATTTTCGCGGGCTGTGTACTTTCGATTATCGTTTTTTTTTTTTGTTATGTTAGTACACATATATTTATCAAATGTTAGCATTATCAGCCATTTTAGATTAGTGGTTTGTTTTTGACAACTGGAAGGGTTAGTCACGTTTTTGTGTGTTCTTCGATTTTTTACTTTTGAAAAAAATGGATCAAAGAATATGTATTAATTTTTGCGTTAAAAATGGAATAAAGTGCTCCAACGCACTTGAAATGTTGACTGGCATTCGGCGAGTCTACTTTGTCTCAAAAAAGTGTTTATAAGTGGTACAAGCGCTTTACAGAAGGCCGAGAAGATGTTAATGACGATGAGCGTCCTGGAGTTGTGGAAAAACAAATCATGGATTTTATACACAGCCCATTTGTACACAGCCCGCGAAAATTCAAAATTCACCTTTTCTTTTGAACAGGCCTCGTATTTTTATTAGTCACCTAGGCTTTGCAACAATGATACTTAGCATTTTCCTCTATTACGCCATCTATCAATCATTCTCCATATCCACCATGCGTTCAAACTTTGCAAAAACAAAGGCCTCATCTCTGTAGGGGCACCGTGAAAATATTTATTTTATTTTAATTTACTTAAAATATTCCCAAATCACATAAAAATTTCCTTAAATCATTTAAAAATAACTCACATCATTGGGTAGTTATATTTTCTATTGCGCTGGCAACATCACTGTGCATTCAACGTCTATCGAAAATGTATGGAAAAAGTTTTATGTCACGGAATTTTTTTACGAATTGCATAATGGTTATTTGGACGTAAAGTCTGTTTTTCTATGGTGTGTTGTACGTTAAAATCGATGCCATCCAAAGAGGCGCAATCGGTACTTACTGCACATGACGCGAGTATATTTGTCTCCTTATTTCGCTCCTGATAATGGGACTAGGAAATTGAAGTTTTCTTCTTTATATAATATATTTAGTAAAATTTCTCAAATTTTGACCACCCAATGAAGAACTTCTAAATTGGTTAGCCTGCAGATGGTATTTGGAGGATGCTCTTATTTACAGAATATTGTAGGACGTACCCGACAGACTTTAACCAGCGGTTCTTGAGGTAATTTGGAATAAATATTGTAGATGGCGTTTTGGTCTCTGGTGGCATGTTTTTTTTCGATTAAAAAAATTCTGTCACATGTCGCCACTGGCCACTCAGCTGAAAAACCGCCCACCCCCCGCCCCCACCCATACTGTCTAATGCTGTGCGTATCAAGTAGTACACCCAGCATTGTGAATCAGTCGTTAATGCTTGGTTTACTGTCCAGATTTAAATGTCGCACAGAATACTTACTTTGCCAATTTTGTAAAAAATTTTAGTTTCTTACCTTGATGTTTTTTCACCCAAGTTCCCTACCTATCCAACCATTTCGCTATTCGATTTCCGTATTTAACAACACCGTGTTTGAAACAATTGACAGTCAAACAGAAGAGTTTTGATGTGAAAAAACGTGTTGGCTTGTTCCTCGGTTTGTTGTTTTGATCTCCAAATAATATAAAATAAATGTGGTGTTGTGAATTAAGAAGACTAAAATAAGTGTGGTGTATTAGTTTCGTTCATAATACAATTGTGTAAGAAGACTTTAAGAATTTTCAACTTCAACTACATCGGTGAGTGAATGGTTTCCTATTTTCCCTTCATTCCATAATCTTTCCACAAGCTACAATTAGGCACTTCCATCAAGTAGTATAGTTAATCGTTTACAGTCCACTATTTTCCAAATTCATCTGAAGCTGAAAACACATTCCGTGTTTTATTTCAGCTTCGGATCCAACACCCAGTATTTTAAGTCTGTCTATCAATCAATACACTAAAGGATTAAACAGATAGATTGGAATATATAATGTCAATTAAAAATACAAATAGCGTATTTTCTAATTATTTTATTGGCCAATCATTAATAAAATGATTCACACGGGACAGGGTTTTCTACGTACATCATTGTTTGGGGCAGTATAATATCTCATACAGTTAATTTTACAATACTTAGTTCACGTTAAGTAACATTAATCTAGTTAACATTATTAATTAATATTACAATATTTAAACTCTAGTCCTATACATCTAAAAATAACATAATTAGATTATCAATCATTCTCGTTTATAGCTTTATTCTTTTTGCAGGGTGTTTGGTAGGCAGATGTCAATCTTTTAAGGTGGGATATAAAAGGTTATTTAAAGACTATACAATTATAATAAGAAATGGAAACTTTATACAACATAGTTGCAAGTGTAACTAGTTACAAGTTCTTAGTCGTAAGATAGGTTGACAGCTGCTGCATCCAATCTTTACTTAGCGGCGACTAAGTTAAGTAAAGTGTCAGGCATTTGGCTTTATCCAATATTCTTTCACCTCGGATTGACTTACGGAATGCTCTCATGTCAGTAGACAAAAAATGGCGTTCAATAATTTTTTAAACTCAAATTTAACGAAAACTAATTACTATCATTTGTTTTACTTACTGAAATGCATCAAATGAACCGAAAAAACAACTTTGCTCACATTTCAGACTCCATCGACAGTTTTTCAAACCTCTCACTCGTTTATCTGAGGTTAACCCTGTCAAATGGATTCCCTAACATAGGTGTTCCGATTGGCGTAAGTTACGCTAGGCTGCGTTGGGCACAGCGAACTTGTTTGGACGTGGCTTAGGCCAAATTTTAGCTTTAGCGGCCGCTTCGTTTGATTGAGAACAACGACCGTAAATTTTGTTGGAATTTCTTAGTTTTAAGTGTCTCTTAGGTCATTTGGCTAATTGTAAAGGGCGCCTTGTGATTTTGCAAAAAGCAGTGGTACATAAATTAATCGCTTAGATAGATTCTATATTAACTCTCGTATCAACCCTTAAAAGTTTTACATCGACCTTCCAAATACCCTGTACATTAGCTTCAATTAAACATGCTAAGGAAACATCACATAATATCAAACAAAGACAGAACTTCGATAATTATATTAAACATAACATCTATATAATATAATGTGTGCAAATTTAATAACACTTATATTTCTCATTTACTTTAAGTTGACAGCTCCTGTGGCACAGTGGTCATTGCACTTAACCACGAGTCAGGAGATTGCGGGTTCGATGTCCGCCTCAGCGCAAGAAATATTACTGTCGATGGTTTTTCCTTTATCCATATTATAAACACTTTCCAGTCTTGCAACTAAGGTTGTCAAGATGACATATTTATATATTAACATTTATCAGGCATAAAATCAGCTACGCCAGGATGTAAAGTCAGTTGATGTAATAACAACACCATGGCCCCTAACACAAGCACAGTTAAAAAGTATCAGTTATTTGTCAACATTCCCGAGCACGACTGCAGATCGCCAACGAACAAACGACAGTTCGCGTCGACTAAATTAAGCAGATCTAATGTTTGTGCTAGGGGCCCGTGTAGGCTTTTAAACCGTTTCAAAAGCATTCTAAAAATTTGCAAACTTATTTGAAAAAAATGATTGTTGCGTTTTGTCTTCGAAAAATTTCCTTAATTTTAACATTTTTCTAAATTAACTAGTGATTGTATTATTTTGTTATAATATTCTTTGATAAATTCGTTCATACCTATAAGTAAATTGACATACGTGTTCAATTATTAAATAAACAAATTTGTGCAAAGGAACTTAAGTGTTGTTGTTTTTTATATTTTAACACATTTTTTGGGTAGGTACTTTTATTATAAAAAAAGTTTTGAATTATTTAAACTTTATTTTTTGAAAAGCTATATTTTCAAATCAAAAAAAAAATCTTAGAAATTATGAACAACTGTTACAAGCTTTCATTTTGGCACTAATTTTAAGTGTTACTTTATGTACAAAAACTATAGTTTGCGTCATGTTTAATGCTGGCGATAATCAGGTAATTAGCAACTAATTCAGTCAAAAATATAGCTAAATGAGGATGAAACATTCATAAAGCTTAAGACGAGAATGTTTCGATTTTGCAAAACGCGTGTAATGAATTTACATTCAGTTAAAACTTTACAGTGGAAATTGTTTTGCATGAGACCTATCTACTGACTGACTGATATTTCTCAGCGATGAAAATACTGTTAAAAAAATTGCAAAATACCCTATCGTCGCTAGAAAAGCAAGTTAAACATGCAGTTTTGATCAGTTTTTTTCTACATCGAATGCTCTGACTCTCGTTTGATTCTGAAGACTTTAGTGGCCCTTCAGCCAATGACGTTACATACGAGTATATAGACACGTTATAGCCTTAGAATATTAACACAAAATGTGGCAAGCAAAACACACACGTTACCAGTAAATTCATCATTCAAATATCGGTCATCTATGACAAAGATAGACATTCATAGAATATATGTGTATGAACGAAACAGATCCGAAGTTCGGACCGCGTTCCATACTTGCTTGAAACGACCTCAAGCGACGCGTGACCGTTTAGTACTAAATCGGCTTAAACACCGATCACACCAACTAGCGTGATTATTGCTTGCCACTTTGAGAGCGCTACGACGTGTCTATATTTATGTAAAGTCATTGCCTTCAGCCATCTAAAATATATTTATCATTTGGGAGAAGACTTGACTCGAGCGACATAAGTTTAGGACTTTTTTTTCTCATTGAGGGCATTGAGTTAACTTTTTTTTCTTCAAAATCCAATCAGGTACTGAAAACTTATGAATTTTATTGTAAAACAAATAAATACTTTAAAGTGCTCTATTGTAAACTTCTCAAAATGGTGCTTCAGCCCTTTTGCCTTTCCGGCGACGTTATAATGTACATCTTAACATTTTCTGTCTACCTCGAAGGGCGACTCAATGAATATGTTCATTGTAAGGTATTTAGAAAATGGAAATTAGAAACTAAAACATGGATATCGATTAAAAAATGCATTTATGGTAGGGTAGAAGAGATAAGTCTCATGCTAAACGTCTTCCAGATTATTTTACTATTATTTGTAATAATAGAACACCATGACGTAATCAGAAAACAATTACGTGTTATTTTATAACAACGTAATAAAATTGTGAGTGAATTACAATAATAAAAAATAAATAGTTCTTATGCTAATAAGTCTTATTTCTAAGTGCATTATATCAAAAACACAATTTGAGCTAACACTGATAATAATTGTTTTAATTTAAACATTTTAACTTACGAATCTTACAACAATCATTTCCATATAAAACTATAAAGGTTTCAATCAATTTCCGATTTACGATTGACACGTTCTAGGATCAAATCCCCTTCTATTCACACTACAATAAACAGGTGACTAACCACTGAAGAGACAAAACAATAGAAGTGTGCTGTGCCCGAATTAAGATCGATTTTACCCTATTTCGGGAGAAATTGATCAAACTTTTTCAAATACCGAAGTTCTTTTTGAACAGATTGTCTATTTCGTTGTCCTGTCTGGGGCCTAGGAGGCAAAAGGTATTATTCATATTGGCGATATCAATTTTATTGTAATCCTGCAAATATCACACTTCTATCAGTTTTTTTAATCACTAACACACACTCAGAGCAATAATATACAGGAGGGATAGCTTTGCGAAACAGTGTAGTCAGAATTGTTGATTTTTTCCTGACTCGGGGGTGGCTAGGGTTTTCGTGGACACACGTCTTTACATCTATTCATAGCACATGTCGATATAATGTAGCGTTTATTTGTATAACCACTCTTTCACAGTATTGTTATCAACAAAAATATAGGATATAACCTCAAAAACCGTTGAGTTATGTCGTATAACAAAACGTAGTGGGCGGAGTCGCCGGAGACGCAGGAGACGGAAAACATGCTTACGTACCTAAAAGTGGTGCGATATTATGTGACAACTTGTCTTGTCTCTTTCTCTCTCACGGTTTACGACGTAAAAACCCGGAGAAAGTGATTTGTCGTAAATTTGTATAGGTTGGGTAAAAATATTTAGCTCTCTCTCCATATATATTCTCACTCCAAGAACACACACATATTTAGGCAGAACATTCAAATACATGAATAATGTTATTTTTGTGTTGACCAAATACAAGTCCCAAATGCTCGAAGCTGCGGCTCCATTGATATGAAGCAAATGTGTGAGAGGAAAGAAGTAAAGGGAAGAGGAAGGAAAATGTATAATACACCATACAGAAAGGTTGGAAGAGTGTAGAATACCTCGAAGCCTAGCACAAGCACATCGATAATTTTTTTAATCAACAATATCGTTTATTTGTCAACATTCTCGAGCACGATTGCAGATCGCCAACGAACAAAGTACAGCTCACATCGACAAGATCTGCTTAATTTAATAACCGATATTATTATTATTGATAAAAAAAATATATGTGTGCATTTGCTAGGCCCCCAGTTACAAAAGAAAACTAAAGCCATCTCAACCAACTTCAAATTTTTGAAGGATTAAAACTGCAAAGCGGTGAGCAATGGTGTCATGAAATTTGCACAGCTTTTTTTGTCAGAAATTTTAATTAAGAAATATTTTTCAGCTCGTAAAGTCACTTCTATTATGAGCTATGTAGCTTTGTAAATTGTAACTGGATTGAATGGGTCGTGTTGTATGGGTTAGGATAATATATTTTTATATGGGTTCAGGACAAATAAGATTTTCCGGGTCATATATAAACATACACTCTCAAAAAGTTAAATTTTACTTATAAATAACATCAAACATTTTAACTTACTTTTGAAAAGTTCGATAGTTTAACAGCCAAACAATTTCAATAATTGAGAATAATTTTATTATTTACAGGAGTTTCGTATTTTTCTTAACCTTAAAGAAACTTATAAAATAACCAGCGAAAAAGTGTAACATGAAGAAATAATATTAGTTTCTTTAATCCACCCCTTTTAAATATAGAATAATGTCTGCTAAAATACATTATACGGAGGTAACTCTATTAGGTAGGTGGGAATTTGAAAAGCTTCTTTTTAAAATTTGATAGTCTCAATCATCAGTTCCAAATTTGAAAAGTTCACACTCGTACATAATTACGTACTCACAAAGGAAATGATTTATAGTTAATACTATCAATATTAAACAGGTAATACATACTAATAAGGTATTTTAAAAAATCACAGGTGGTGTAAAAAAATGTGTAAAATGGGTAACTTAATCTTTGTGTGGTAGTTTTTTTTTGTGTAAATGTCTTTTGTGCAATGTTACAAGTTTTGTATGTTTTTTCACATTTGTTTAAAGAGAGACAAACATTCCCGGGTTACGAATAACCTGACAATATTTGAAAAACTACTACTGACATCATAATAAGAGGAAAATGTTGCGATTGTACAATGATGGAGGACTTAGCTAGCAGAGGAATTGAACCCACGACGCCCGGATGGGAATCCGACGCGTTTGTCCATTCAGCTACTAACTGGTATTCTTCGCAGCATCAAACTTAATATAATGACCAAGTATTTCATCTTGAAACGTCATCTTTGCAAAGCTCAAAGATGTCATTAAAAAGTAAAGGAAGTTTTCATATTCTAGGTACCTGAAAAATAATAGTTAAATAAAAATTATTTGGGCACCAAAACCCGCGACCTCTGTATTCATAGACGAAGATCTTAACCACTCCACCGCAAAGGTCTTCATTTGATTCTCAATTTTAAATTTTCGTTTTTTTTACACCATTTCTAGTTGCATGCAATGTTTTGCACCCTGACTCTATAATATTGTATTAAACGTATAAAGTTGGTGTGTATAAAACGTAAAACGTGGCAGTGAGGCTTGAATCTGGCAGAGGAAGGATGAAGGTAGACTGAATGCTGTAGAAATGAGATCCTTGTGTGCTAAAACCACGTGTGGCCTTGTTAAAAATGTGGATATCCGGAAAGAATGCAAGGCTGATGTAAGCGTAATGAATAGGATCAAGAAAAGATTCGCGCATGTACAGCGGACGAACGAAGAAAGGAGTGTGAAAAGAATATACGACGCGAAAGTGTGGCAACGAATCGAGTGAATCAAATATTTGAGCCGGGTCATTTCGACAGTCAGAACACTAAAAGAGTCTGTATGAATATGAACGTAGCAAGGAGTGTGTGCCAAGACAGAGTTGAGGGGTGGTCCATTGTCTCTGCCTACCCATGCCGATTAAATGGCGTGATGGTTAGTTAGTTAAAGAGAGGTTAAACAAAAAAAAACTATTCCTCCTAAGATTGGCTAGCAAAAGCCGATGTTTTACAAGTACTCCACGATGTCGCACTTGATGGAGATGTTGGGGCAGCTGAGGCCGTAGGGCAGGTCGAGCCCGTGCGGCTGGCTGCGGTGGCGCTCCGACAGCAGCTTCTGGAAGATGGGCAGGATGGCGCACTCGAACAGCTCGGACTCGGAGCTGGCGGCCTGCATGCGCCGCACGGCCGCCCCCGGGGCGCAGCGCTGGCGCTCGTTGCGGGCGGCGCCTGCAAATTATTCCACATCATAATAATAACCCTGTTAGATGGAGCAACTCTGTCCATCCTTTTCCATCCTTGTCCATCCCTTTCCAACCCAATCTATCCTTTTGCATCCTTGTCCATCCCTTTCCAACCCAATCCATCCCTTTTCATCTATGTCTATCCCTTTCCATCCATGTCCATCCCTTCCCATCCTTGTCCATCCTTTCCAGTCCCTGTCCATCCCTGTCCAACCTTTTCGATCCCTGCCCATGTTTTTCGATCCCTGCCCAAGTTTTTCTATCCTTTTCCATCCATGTCTATCCTATTCCATCCAAGTTCATTCCTTTCCATCCCTGTCCATACGTTTCAATCCCTCCCCATACGTTTCTATCCTTATCCATCCTTTTCCATCCGTGTCTATCCCTTTCCATCCATGTCTATCCTTTTCCATCCATGTTCATTCCTTTCCATCCCTGTCCATACGTTTCAATCCACTTTTAACCCATTTATTCTATGCCCATCCCTTTCCATCCATGTCCATCCCTTTCCATCTATGTCCATCCTTTTCCACCCCTGTCCATCCCTTGCCATCCATGTCCATACGTTTCTATCCTTATTCATCCCTTTTATTCCATGTCCATCCCTTTCCATCCATGTCTATCCTTTTCAACCCATGTCCATCCCTGTCCATACGTTTTTATCCCTATGAATCCTATTTCATCCATGTTCATCTTTTTCCATCCATGTCCATCCCTTTACATCCCCTTTTCCATCCATGCCCATCCCTTTATATCCCCTTTTCCATCCATTTCCGTCTCTTTCCATCCATGTCCATCCATTTCCATCTATGTCCATCCCTTTCCACCCCTGTCCATCCCTTCCCATCCATGTCCTTACGTTTCTATCCGTATTCATCCCTTTTATTCCATGTCCATCCTTTTCCATACATGTCCATCCCTTTACATTCCCTTTTCCATCCATGTCCATCTTTTTCCATCTATGTCCATCCCTTTACTTCCCCTTTTCCATTCATGCCCATCCCTTTACATCCCCTTTTCCATCCATGTCCATTCCTTTACATCCCCTTTTCCATCCATGTCCATCTTTTTCCATCCATGTCCATTCCTTTACATCCCCTTTTCCATCCATGTCCATCCCTTTCCATCCCTGTCCATACGTTTCTATCCTTATCCATCCCTTTCCATCCATGTCCATCCCTTTCCCTTCATGTCCATCCATGTCTATCCCTTTCCATTACTTTGTTACCCTGTTCATTCTTTTCCATTCCACTCTATTTCTTTTCATCCTTGTCTATCCCTTCCTATCCTTATTCATTCCTCCCATCCCTTTCATATACCGCCAGCTTTCACTCTGCAGTTTCATATGCTTTTTTTAAAGACTCCAGAATTCAGTCTTCCCAAATACTCACTTTTCCTATTGTGCACGTCCGGGGTGGACAGGTGGTGGGCTATGGGCTTCCTGGCCTGCGAGCCGGGGGTGGCGGCGCGGTTCTCTCTGCTGACCCTCGGGGGCTGCTGGAAGAGCTGCAGCTGTTGCTTGTGCCTCATCAGGGCTATTTGCTCCTGGAAATTGTCAAACAAAACACATATTTTAGTACTCCGTTCGAGGGGTTACTTAATTTTTTAATGTGATTTGATGCTTTTTTTAACTATAGAAAGGCACATCTTTAGGAAGGTTGAATTGGCCGACTTCAATTAAGCTAAAAAATAATTTTACCAAATAGAATAACATTTAAATTATAACGAAGGAACGGAGAGAAAGAGACAGATAATATAAATTGAAAGAGACAGACGTCAAATAAGAAAGTGATTAAAGAATAAAGAGTAATTTGTGTTATTTACGATTTTACAAGAAATATACTTAATATTGGACTACTGGTCAAATTCAACTGCTTATTAAGAATATGACAATTGATTTTAATCGCTTTATTTATTTCCAGTGCTTCTTAATTATCAAATCTTTAATATATTACCTGCTGTTGCTTCTTACTGATGGTATCGACTTCCTGGGGTGGCATCATGGGCTCGTGACCTCTGCCCTCGTGGCCCCTCATCGCCTCCTGGTGCCCCCTGACCTCCTGGTGCCCCCTGACCTCCTGGTGGCTCCTGACCTCCATCAACTCCATGGGCACCGGCATTACAGGCTCCATGGGTTCGGGCACCACGGTGCAGTGGTTGGCTAACTCTTGGCCACTTCCTGGAAATCACAAAAAATGACGCGTGTATAAGTATATGATTTAGCAATAACAACATGCCTAGCGTAAAAAAAATGTGTAGGCAATGTGTTTACCAAGTATGAACTTTTAACATTTTGATGGTAATATTTCAAATAGAAGAAAGGGAGCTATTTTTGACTGAATTTTGGGTTGCTAACCTTTGGTTGTTTTTTTATTATCAAACTGGAGTGATTGACTATAATTTGCACTCCGACTATTGCATAGATGAAATTATGTCTACATTCTAATGAGACCCTTCACACACAGGGCTAGTTCCACGACGCCCTGTGCAGTAACTACCGATTGCGCCCCCCCATCAAAAAAATCATCTTTCGTAGAATTATTTACTGACATCTTTTGAGCTTTTCTGGAAGCTTCGTGTTCAAAATCAGCTGTTTTTACGGGAAAGCTTGTATGTTTTATTCACCCTTTAATAAATAGCACTAGCTGATATATTAAACAAACAATAAAGACTTGCAAACTTATCTGTGCGGACGGTCGAAATGGTAACTAATAAAAGGATGAGGCGGCCAAAATAATCACCATCTCTAACGGTTAATTTCTACTGCCGTATAGAAAAAGCGAGCATGCTGATTGGTTATAGACTTTGGTTCGCATCGATGTTAACGTACGACACTCCGTTGAAAACAGACTTTACGTCCAAATAATCATTATGCAGTTCGTATAAATATTCCGTGACAAAAAACTTAAATTTAAATAAGATCTTTATTTTCACACCGCCCCATTCCGAGATGGCGCCTACGTTTTTGCACAGTTTGAACCTATGGTGGATCCGGCGCTGTTCATATAGCATTCCTATTTATGATATAGGCCTTGAGCGAAACCTTTTCCCCCAGAGCCCCTTCTGTGTGGAGTTGACAATTTAAAAAAAATGTATGATTACAAATCATAGACATAAAATACAAGACACGTCATATTCATACAAATTGAACGATAAATTTGGCACGCTCTGATATCTCATAACGCATGAAAAGGATAGCCATACCAAGCAGAATATGCGTGTATGAATGAGATAGCTATATGAACGTCCCGCGTTACATTCTCCGCGTTACAAGCCCTCTCTTCCCTAACGAACTTACGAGCGAAGTAGCATGCGACGTACTCGTGTACTGTCGCTAGGTTGTCTTCCACACACTTATGTATTTCTGCATTCGCTATCTCACTTATACCATTTGGTATGTGAATAATTGTATTAATTCAAATAATAAGTGATTTGTGTGTACTTCGCATGAAAAGAAACTCCATGATTTGTTTTTTTGTTCCCGAATGATTTTTACACTTTTCAAAAGCACAAGAAGGCATTTTATCTCAGAAAAGAGCTTACAGCGATGCGTTTGTGGCAGCTGGTGACAGCTTGTTTGTCAAATGATTGTTTGTGCGAGACTAAACGCAGTAAATATCAGGTATGCCACGTTGGCTTAGTTTAGTGCAGTCACGCGCGTTGTCTCAGTAACGTATCTAGATTATTTAATTCATCTAAGATTACGGTGTGATTGAGATGGTTTCTTACCGAAATGATTAGTGTGTTGACTGGCATTGGAGGCTCTTCTTTCTGGGGTGGTTCTTTGAGACAAGTTGGCTGTAGGCGTGTGTGTCGGAGGGAACTGTTGAGGCTGTTCTCTGCAGAAATGGAAACAATGTTTTAATTAGTTTGTGCTGAAAATAATAAAAATAAAAAACATACGAAAATCATATATTATGTGCTGACCGAAAATTTTACATCATACATAGAATTTGTAGAAAGACAAAACACACGACGGTAAACGACAGTGTTTGTTTTTGTAAATCACTCCGTGGTTGAGTGGTAAGACACTCGACTACGAATCCAGAGGTCGCGGGTTCTAGCCCGGCGTGCGTAAATACATTTTATTTAATAAATATGTGTCGTGACACATTTAATGAATATAAAATAATATATGGTATATTTGCGGCATGTTTTAGAGTGGTAGACACTCTATGTTAGTATCGCTCTGGTGAAAGAACACCATTCAGAATCGAAACGTTGCTTAAAAATGGCTTTAGCCGTGTTTGGTGACCAGATCTTTTCAGACACTTTCTGGCTTTCTCATACAAGCAATTCTACAAATGATTCATCTATTAATTACATGCGGGTAGTCAGGAAAATGTCGAAGGTTTCCTGTGAATATAATATAGTTCTTTATGAAATGCATACTGGAATTTTAGGTGAAACCTTCAATAATGTCTTGGCTAATTTTCCAAACTGCACCTTCAACTGACATTTTAGTATGTTTTGAATAGAATTTAAAAGGTTTCAATTTAAAAATTGAATTCATTGGAAACCTTAGACATTTTTTTAACTACCCATAGCACATTTATAAATAAATCATAGTCATAGATATTCTAAGTATCGCCCTGGTGAAAGACCACCATTCAGAATCGAAACATAGCTTAAAATGGCTTTAGCCGTGTTTGGTGATCAGATCTGAATAGCCAGGTACTTCCCAACCTTTCTCGCTTCCCCGTCTCCTTCCCATCCCCACTACCTTCAGCCTCACAATATACCCCAATTGGGGATGCCATAGCCTCACTGGCTCCAGACGGTTAGGAGCAGTTGAGACCCTTGTGCGATATTCATTGCAAAAAACAAGATGTTGAACAATGCCAACTCTAACTTTATTAATTATTCGATTTATTTGTCGGATATTGTCTGAGTGGCATTTAGAGATGGTCGATATCATAATTGGGTGTACCTGCGGTTCCTTTTTTTTATCCAATTCTTTTAGGAACCGATTCCTGGTGCCAGAAAAGTTCCACGAAGGAGATTTTTTCGAAAAGTACTAGAAAATCGACAAAAGTTCCTCGCCAAAAAAAAGTACTAGTCGGTAGAGACTTGAAAACGAAAAAAACACGAAAAATACGGACAAAGGATATCGATATTTTTACTGGCGAAAATTTGGAACCGGTTCTTCGGAGAAATAATATGTATATAGACGGTTCCAGTGACCGACTAGGAACCGGTTCCTTTTAACCGGGACAGGAATATCGATCATCTCTAGTGGCATTGCAGCTTTGGATTCCTAGTTCATTTGCACCTCGACTTCGATTTTCAGTCTTTACAATGTACAAGAGAAGAATGATTGGTTTACAAACCTCGTTTGAGTATGGGGAGGAGTTGGAGGCGGTCCATGAACACTGTGATGCCTTTGGCTCCTTTCGGATACGCTTCGCTGAATGGGGGAATGGTGAACTGCAAACGTACAACAGACATTAGGCCGAAGAAAGGGAGTGCTGCAGTTGGAAGTTAACTTTGAAAACCAGATACTCTGTATTAACAAACATTCTTGTACTAATCAATTACATATGGTAGTTATTTAGTTTTGTTACCTGGTTGTTTGGTAGCGGCATAGGCAAAGGTGGTCGTATCCCAGAGGTCGCTCTGAGCCACCACGAAGTTACTGCGGCGCTTTTCAGAGTCTCTTCTCTGCGCTGAAATCAGAAATGTAAACATTGTACGAAAAACAGAAAGTGCATTATGCATACTCATACACCCTTGGACGACATGAAGAGGTACCTTTGCGGATCAGTGTAGTCAGGACGGTTGACTGTATACTGACTCGATATAAAGAGACATACATGGCCTGTTCAAAAGAAAAGTTGAATTTTGAATTTTCGCGGGCTTTGTACATTCGATTATCGATTTTTTTTGTTGTTATGTTGGTACACATATGTTTATCATATGTCAGCATTATCAACCATTTTGGATTATTGATTTGTTTTTGACAACTGGAAAGGTTAGTCACGTTTTTGTGTGTTCACCGAGGCCTGTTCAAAATTCACCTTTTCTTTTGAACAGGCCTCGGTGGTCGGCTATCTTCTATTCCAGCAACGGTACGTATTGTAAATGTGTTCACCCTTTGAGTCTAAATTATAGATCGATTAGTATGGACATACTCAGTCTTCTGCTTTCCATGGTGACCTCGTCATCAGCCTCCGGGTCCATGGGGATGATGTGAGGGTGGTCAGCGGTGGCGGCGGGCTTGTGGTGGCTGGGCGTCTGGATGGTCACCTGTTTGGGGGCAGGCTGCAATTCCGGCACCTGCAACATTACAAAAGTTGATTAAGGGTGTATTGTTCTGTCGTTAAGAGTCCTTTTGTAAATCATGTTTCTGTTACATGCGTCGTTTATGAGAAAAAGGGAAAGGTTACAACGGAACTATCAACGTTATGTCTATATTCATGAGTTTGATTTAATAGCAAGTAGTATTTTCGTACACGAGCTCCAACTGCGCAGTCACTGGAACTATTGTATGGCCATTTGGAGAATCCTCTAATAATAGTAATAACAGTGAACTTATATAGCGGAGTTTGGTGATATTTCACCTCAAGTCCGCTTCATACTAAATTAATTAAGCTAATAAGACTAACTAACAAGGAGAACATAATATAAAACATGTATACAAATCAAAACTATCTAAAATCATGATCGTTATCATAAATCATGAGAGAAAAAGGTGTAGATGTGGGTATAATAATGCATGTTAAAACAACAGATTAAAAAAAATTGAAATGTATGATTTTATATTGAAAAATTTGTTAAATCAAGGCTGTAAAAAGTGGAAGAGAGCAGGGAGAAGAGAAAAAAAGGAAATATGAAAGTTGGGTTGTATCTGATTATTCAGATTTAGTTACTACCTAAAAAAAACCATTTCCAAGAACGGACTTTAACGTGGGGATTGAAAAGCTACTTACAGTAGCTTTTCTGGTACCCATTCCCATTCCCACTGCGCAAAATAATATGATAAGACAAGTTTGGCTCTAAAAATGAATTTGGGTAAGCTACGCCTTTAGGATGACACAACCCGACCTAAGTGGCCATCATTTAAAGCTGCAAGTGGATTTAAATCAATTTAATTAATAGATTGCAATAGCAAGGCTGATGTGAGCGTAATGAATAGGATCAAGAAATGGACGCTTAGATGGTTTGGGCATGTAGAGTGAATGAACGAAGAAAGGAGTATGAAAAGAATATATAATGCGAAAGTGAATGGAAGAAGAATACGAGGACGCCCGAGAAAGACATGGCACGACCAAGTAAATCAAATACTTGAATCGGGTCATGTGAAGAGTCAGAATAACAGAAGAGTATGTATGAGACGATGTATGAATGTAAATGAAGCAAGGAGTGTGTGCCAAGACAGAGTTATATGGCGGTCCGTCCTCTCTGCCTACCCCTGTGGAGAAACGGCGTGATGGTTAGTTAGTTAGTTAGTTAATTAATAGAGACCACAACTGATGTCTTATTTGTGTTGCTTACCTCTTGTCTCCACCCATATGGAGACTTAGCCAACTGATCCTTCTCCAAAACTGGTCTTCCCCCATTGCTAGAGAGAACTTCTGCATGACCTCTAAAAGTATTCACAGAATGTTCTCTGTTGCTTGAATACTGTTCTCTCTTTGGCCTGCATCTCTCTGTTTGCGGCCAGTTGTTCTCTATTTGTCATTTCTCTTGTTACTGTCTCTCTACTGTTGGCCAACTGCTCTCTGTTAGTTGTCTCTCTGTTGGTAGATTGCTCTCTGTTGGTTGCTGTGTTCTCTCTGGTTGTTGCCAGTTGGTCCTGTCTGTATGTGTTATTCGGTGAACCGTCGGTGTGGTTTTTGAAAGAAACGTTTTTGGTCGATTCCTTTTTTGGGAGGGGTATTTCGGTAGGAACTTGGGATTCTCCCTGCGACGATTGAGATGCAGACACGATCGAAACTTCTTTAGTTCTGAAATTCGTTTGAAAAAGATTAGTGTCCAATTGGGAAAAAATACGGAAGAAGGGAAGATGGAAGGCCAAAGAAAAATTGTGGATAATTTGAACATACTCCAGAATATTAATACCAAGTGATTTGTTCGCGATTTCAGATATTTCAGTTTCCAGTCATAACATAAATAAAATAAAGGATACACTTGAACTTTGGTAAATCCTTCAACTTATTACGTACTGGAACGTGCACAGAGTTTTTGATCAAGGTAGGAAGTAGGAAAAACAGCGGATTAATTGATAATAGAGATAGGTACCAACATATGTCACTAATTACTATTGCTTTTGTTCTGTAAAAGCACTGCTTTGGACACAGATGAACCACTTGAACGCGCAACAGCTCACCGCATACATATTTTGTGTAGTCTAGTGAACAGAGAATAATCTACTTTGAAATTAGTGGCGTTTGGGCATATTTACTTACTGCTTTTGACACTTTATAGTAAGACGATCGGTGAGGCGCTCGCGGCGGTGCGATTAGTTGAACTTCGCGCGTATTTTTGAAAGTGTATATTTATTATATTTTTTGCAATAATTTCAAATTATGTAATCGAATATAAATCAAATTTTTATGCAATTAATGGTGTCAAAAAGGGTTCGATTCGCAAGATCCGTCAGTATAAGGCCGATTATTGGCTAAGATGCATTGGAGCATTTTGAGGGAACGAGATGAAATTTGACTACATTTTGATTGTACAAGGATATTTGGTGAAAATTTAAAATTAAGAAAAGACCAAAGAAAATGAGATAATAACTTTGTATCAGACCACAGATTTTATTTGATTTTTTATGACCGACCGGTTTCGCTTAGCCTAAGCATCATCAGGGTGCAAAATTAAACTAAACAAAAAATACAAAGTGTGCGGTTATACATACTCATTCAGAGGGAGAACACAACATCAAATAAAGTAAGAAAACAAAATAATAACCTTTGAATTATAACAAAAGAACAGAGAGAAAGAGACAGATAATATGAAATGAAAGAGGTGAAACGTCTACTGAGATTATGATAAAAGAATAATGAGAAATTTTATGAGTGAAATATACCTAATATTGGACTTCTGGACAAATTAAACTTATTATTAAGAATATGACTATTAATTTCAATGGCTTGATTTATTTCTAGTGCTTCTAAATTATTCAATTTGTTGCCACGACCATGGAGAATATGAACACCGGTGCTTTTATTGAAGGTATGATCTTTTTAAATAAGATGATTGGCGAATTCTGAAAAACCGTGTTTATTGAAACATCTAAGATGTTCTTTAATTCTAACATTGACATTACGAGTCGTTTCCCAATATAAAATGCAAAGTGATTTCTTTCTACGAAAATGTAAAAGATTAAAGAACTTCATCTTACCTTTCTCCCGACATCTGTTGAAGGAAGTAATAATCATCAGCTCCTTGAGAAACCGTCAGGCTGCATAGAGACGTTATCTCGCTGGTATCTGTAAGAATTGGGAGAAAAGTTAAAAATATACGATTTTTAGATAAGAGGCATGGACTCCACGTCTCCGCACACTGACTTCAATTCTATAACTGAAGATATATTTATTTACTTACACTAATGCAGCCGTATGGTCAACTTCACAAGACCTTTTTTACTGTCCCATAAATCATAATGCGCCGAATGTGTTACGCAACGAACGCTTATTTGTAAACCTAGTGTTGGTGAAACTCACCCATCTGACTGGGATTGTCTTTGGGCGCCAGCAAGCTGGCCACTCCCAGCTTCTGTTGGGCAGCCCCCTTGGCCGGGGCCACCGGGGCGTCTGCTCCCAGCTTGCCCATCAGCATCTAGAATGAAAAAAGCTCGATTGAAGTGCCAACAAGGAAACGTACCACGTCCAGCAAGTCAAACTGTAGTAAGTACTGGCTAACAAATGAACTGTATGCCAATCATTTTGTACTTTTATTTGATTTGGACATAGCGCACTTGGGGGATGTTGTCGGAGGTAGGAAACACAAAAATCGGAAAGTAATTCGTTCCGTTAGATGGGAAATGATCAGACGCTTTTCCAGTTTCTGCACAGAGTCAAAAGTTTCAAGGTAGCTATCAAACTTGACGGTGGGGGCCACTATGAAGGCCTCCGTGGTTGATTGGTTAACATCCTCGACAACGAATCCAAAGGTCGAATAATATTATTATTAAGTCTTGCTAGTTTTACCTTTTTGTTTTTAGTGACAGCTGTTTCGGCGTTTAAGGCCAATATCAAACTGTCACAGTACAAAAAAGGCAAAAGGGCTTGTCAAGTTTTTGTTGCTTTAGGTAACTCAGTGAGAGCATTGAGTTACCTGAGTTATTTTGTTTTACAAAATACAACCAGGTACTGAAGAATTTTACTGTAAAACAAAAAGGTGCTCTGACATAAACTTCTCAAAATGACGCTTCAGCCCTTTTGCCTCTCCAGCAACAATATATAGTTTATTTGCGGCACGAATCAGAGTAGAAGATACTCTCAGTATCGCCTTGGTGAAAACCATCATTCAGAATTTAAAGGTTGCTTGAAATGGTTTTAACCGTGTTTAGTGATCGGATCTAAACAGATAGCCAGGTACTTCCTACCTTTCTCTTGTTCATTCCTTTCTCTTTAGCCTCACAGCATATTCCGATTAGAGAAGCTATGGTCTTACTGGCTTCAGAAAGTTGGGGGCAGATCGGACTTTCACAAAAAAAAAAAATCTTGACATTTGAATAGGGTCATATATTGAACCTATCTCACCTGTAGTTCCGTCTCCTTGGCCTGCAGCTGCTTTCTGTACCGGCTGTTTGTGGCCCTCTGCTCGCGCAGGCGGCGCTCCAGTTCGCCCGGGGGTGGCGAGTGCCCTCCGCCCCCAGAGCCTCCCCACCGCCGCCACCACGAGTTCCACCCCCCGCTGTGCGTAGAGTGGCCCGGATGCGCCCCTTGTCGCCAGAGCTGCCCTTTTTGTTGCGACGAAGTTCTACCAACTGAGAAGGGAGGGATCGTTTAAATATCGGTGAAATATTGTCTTGAAGATGAGAAGTTATTGGTTAGATCACGGTTAGTAAGAAAAAGAGTAATTAAGAAAAGGAAAAGAATTATAAAAACTAAGAAAATTATTAAGCTTGGGCTTAGGAACAAAATATAGGTTTGACGTTAATAGGCTAGTTTTTATTTATTTACCTTTGGAACAAACACAAGACATAGAGTTGCAGTGGTGCAGAAGATGATGAAGACGGAGATCAGGATGAACACAGCATCCTTGTGATCCGCCAGGACCTGAAAAATGAAACAGACAGCTGTAGAAAAAATAAAGTAACATTGTTGGTTCCGAAGCTGCGACGACACACCGAATGTATTTCCAGCTTCAGATTAATTTGAATAGTGGACTGTAAACGATAAACTATAATACTTGATGGAAATGTTTAATTATGGATGTGGAACAAATTATGGAATGAAGGAAAAGTGGAAAACCATTCACACACCGATAAATTTGAAGTTTTTGACTATGCTTACACAATTTTACTACCAGAAACAATTCACAAAAAACCACACTTATTTTAGTCTTCATATTCACAAAATACCACATTGTTTCAATATTTTCAGTAGATCAAACCAACGGAGTAGCGAAACGAACCAGCAAACATGTTTTCGAACACAAAAACTCCCTGTTCATGAATCGATGTTCTGAAAATGGTTAGGTAGGTAGGAATTTGGATAATAAACGTGAAGGTAAGAACCCAACAATTATCACTTTGAAATCCAACAGAGTTCAACAATCCAATCCAACTAAAATTAGGAACAGCATAGGACTTACCAAGGCTATAGGTGCGCCCATGACGCACATGATGACCACGTTATAGACGGATAGCCCCACGTGCTTGGAGTCGTTCAACGCCGGTATAGACACGTTGCGAGTCTCCCAGGCCAAGAATGCGCCAAATATCTGTAACGGATAAACCAGAAAGGGTCGAGTGAGAAAAGTAGAGATAGTGTAATGCCACACAGCTCAATCATAAAAACACACTCAAGACTTCATTAATATTCATGTTCTGACTATTGAAAGCAGAGTGGTAGTCGCTCTCAGATTGTCCTGGTGAAAGACCACCATTCAGAATCGAAAAGTTGCTCAAAATGGCTTTAGCCGTGTTTAGACGATCATATTTAAATTACCAGGTACTTCTCAACCGTCATCTTCATCGTTTCTTTTCCCTGCCCACTTCATTCAGTTTCACAACATACTCTGAATTGAGGATACCATGACTCCAGGCATCACATTTTTTCTTCATTTTTTTTTAAAGAAAGATAAACATTCCCAGTTTAGCAATAACCTGACAGTATTTGAAATATTCCTATCACCATCGTAATAAGAAGAAAATTTTGCTTGTGCAATGATGGAGGACTTAGCCAAAAGGGGATTGAACCTTAAAGCTTGGGCAGGAACCCGAACTCTTTGTAGCGCTCTACCAACTAACCAATAAAACAATTACTGGCCTTAAGTATTTGATTCAATTAACCGTACTGTACCTTTCTAGATTGTCTCTGACTACATCTTTAATCTTTAACATGTAAATATTGCACAGATCGTCGCTAAAAAGGCTACACTTTGGTAATCACTTACCTCAGAACAAGTTCTTATGACCTAGTGAGGTAGTTAATGTAAGAAACAAAAAGTTAATAAAAAAAATTTAAAAAATTAACGAGTTAAGTGTACAGTTTTTATTTGGGCATCAAATGCTCTGAATCTCGTTTTATTCTGAAGACTTTAGTGGTCCTTTCAGCCATCTAAAATATATTTACCATTTGGGCAGAAGGCTCGACTCAAACGACACAAGTTTGGGACTTTCTTTAGCTTTTGTCGCTTCAAGTAACTCAGTGAGAGAATTGGGTTATCTGAGTTAACTTTTTTTTAATCCAACCAGATACTGAAAACGTCTGGAGTTTATTGTAAAACAAAAAAACTTTGCGGTGCTCTGGTGTAAACTTCTCAAAATGGCGATTCAGCCCTTTTGCCTTTTGGCAAAGGATATCAGGATGGTTGGACAAAGAATGATAGAAGTGAGAGTGAGAGTTGGTTTGTGAACTTAATTGGACAGTTAAGGTGGACGATGATGGCTTCTGTTCTTTACATCTGAAGATGAGCTTATTGAAGGAAGAGGTGCTAGTAAAAATATCTGATGCAGTTTTTCATACCATTAGGAGTCCTTTGTAAGCGTAGATGACTCCCAGGAAGATAGGCATCCGTTCGGACTGGCAATATTCATTCTCCCGGATTATTATGATATCTTCGCTGGATGGATGAGGCTGTAAAAAAAACATAATATTATGATTGTAGCAATAAGACAAAAAAAACTACTGACAAAGCATAAGTCGTAAGCGATACTGAGTCACAAATGATGACGGACGTTCGTACTTAGATAGCCAATTTGTTTTGGCTATGATTATTTTGGTTATACATGGCCTGTTCAAAAGAAAAGGTGAATTTTGAATTTTTGCGGGCTGTGTACATTCGATTATCGATTTTTTTTTTGTTATGTTGGTACACATATGTTTATCATATGTTAGCATTATCAGACATTTTGGATTAGTGGTTTGTTTTTGACAACTGGAAAGGTTAGTCACGTTTTTGTGTGTTCTTCAATTTTTTACTTTTGAAAAAAATAGATCAAAGAACAAAATCCATTTTTTTCAAAAGTTAAAAACCTAAGAACACACAAAAACCTGACTAACCTTTCCAGTTGTCAAAAACAAACCACTAATCCAAAATGGCTGATAATGCTAACATGTGATAAACATATGTGTACCAACATAACAACAACAACAAAAAATCGATAATCGAATGTACACAGCCCGTGAAAATTCAAAATCACCTTTTCTTTTGAATAGGCCTCGTACGCCATAAAAACCGTGGACAGACTTAAGATTCGATCTTTTAGTATGCCAGTTCCATGGTATTTGTGTAATTTTCAACTTTCGCTATCATATACTATATCAAAACAATCCAGCTACAGTAGCTGGATTGTTTTGATATAGTCTAATGCCGCAGGGAATCAATACACTTTTATACTTCGTTCCCAAGTTTAAAATGACAGGTCTAGTGAAAGAATATATTTTATCTTACGTATGGATCCATTTGTTTGGTCTCTCTGTAGAAGGGGTCTGAGACCTGCCAGGTAGTCATGATGGCCACGTCAATGCACAGGAGCACCCCTACCACCATGAACAGCTGGTAGTCCTTGATAACCTAAATCAAACAAATTTCATAAGTTACATCGCTTAAAAAAATACAAACGCACACACAAATCAGATTGGCTAGCAAACCTGAAGAGAAAATTTGAGTTTGTCCAAATTGGAGACATTTGAGGAGATCAATGGAAGAGGAAGGAACTCATATAAGTATAGAGTTATTAATTATTTTAACTGATGTGTTTTCAGTTTGCAGTGCTGAAAAAACCTTTTTCACACATGAATTTGTATTACAAAATTGTTGGTCGACCCTAAATCTTTCCAATGGTTTGAACTGAAGGTCACCTACAATAACGCCTATCGCCAACTCTTCTAGGTGCCGAGGTATTGCAGCGCTACGGCGTACGGCTTATGGCGTAGAAAACAACACCAATACAACAATATTATCAATTTCATCGCTATCAGAAAAGATTTCTATGCCTCTCATAGCCTCCTTGAATACAGAAAACCATAAAATATTCAAGTCTTATTCTCTGCATACTTTTTAATGATGTATTTTTGGAATTAGTATTGTTTTTTTTAAATCACAGATTGTAAATGCAAAAGATAATGTTAAAGCGATCAAACCTTTTTATTCAGCTTGACATCTGTGAAGATGGAATGGACTCGCCATGTTTTGGAGAACATTGCGCCAAAAGCCAAACTGAAACCAGCCATCAAAAGCCAAGCTCGGGCCGTGCAGATGTAAGGAAAAGCACCTAGGGGAGAGAATCAATTCCACAATTAACCAGTCTGTGGGTACCAAATAACATATCGTCGCCGGAAAGGTAAAAGGGCTAAAGCGCCATTTTAGGAAATTTATATAAGAACACTTTAAAATTTATTTGGTTTTGCAATCAAGTTTACAAGTCATCAGTACTTGCTTGGATTTTGAAAAAAAAAAGTTAACCCAGGTGACTCAATGCTCTTGTTGAGCTACCTGAAGCGACACAAAGCTAAAAAAGTCCCAAACTCATGTCACTTGAGTCCAGCCTTCTGACCAATGGTCTATATATTTTAGATGGCTGAAGGGCCACAAAAGTCAAATAATCAAACTAGAGTCAGAGCATTCGATGTAGAAAAAAAGAACTGATCAAAACTGCATATTTAACTCGTTTTTAAGTGTCGTTTAAGCCGTTTTGCCTTTCCAGCGACAAAATCAAAACTAAACTCGAATATTAGACCAGACCATTTATATTTAAAAATTACCATTTATTTCCAGGCTTTAAAAATAGGACGAACTAAGTAGATTATAATTTGACTTTGTAAAACCATTTTTTATGATCATATTTTTGAACTCACCAATGCTGCTCAACCCGCTATCTAGCCCTAGGAAGATAACGCTCATGTAGGTCAGCATGCAGCCGATGATGATGAGGTTGTTGAGATATGGAGATGACATCTTGATGTATCTGTAAGAAATATAACGAAAACATATTAATACAATGATCATAAGCTCAGAGCAATAATATACAGGAGAAATAGTTTTGCGAAACAGTGTAGTCAGGATTGTTGATTTTTTCCTAACTCGGGCGTGGCTAGGGTTTCCATAGGCACACCTTTTTAGATCCATTCATAGCGCATTATGTGGCTATACATCGACGTGTAAATTTAAGGTAATTTGTCATACCAAGATTAAAGCGAGATGGATATAACCAAGTAAATTGTACCCTCCACATAGCATCCCCAAAGATGACATAGGCCCGGAAGGAAATAATTTCCCTCAGGGCCTCCTGTGTGGAGTTAGTGTAAAAAAACATGAATCTACACACTCGACCATAAGCATAAAACTTGTATAATGCACATCGATGTCATACAATATCAGAAGACTTCTGACTTAAATCTTAATAATTTGATTCTCTTTCTGATCTCCCTATCATACTACGAGTTGCTTAATCGAGGTGTTTCTGTAATTAAAAAAACACAATTATTAGCCTAATTTATTTTTTTGAATGTATATTTATATGTATATTTATAATGTATATTTATTACCTTTGGTTTCTGTAGGTAATATTGATGATGAGGAAGAGCAAAGCCAGGACTATGCCTATGACGGAGCAACAAGCCAGGATGGCGTAGATGGTGATGTTAACTTGACTGTGCTCTATTATATGCAGGGTCCTGTCCTTTGGAGGGTGCCTGCAAACATAAATCACTTAATTGGCGCATAATTATTTCAGGGTTACCACAAGGCTCCCACCTTGGACCACTTCTATTTTTATAAATCTCAAACATAATTTTCTGCTCAGACTTTAAATAATTTTACATAAAAATCTTTATTTTCTATCCAGAATGTAGCACAGGGAGATGGATATTTGGACGCTGATACATCAAAGGTTTTAGAAATCCACGATGAAGAAATGATCAACAAAGAAATGATTGAACGAAGTAAGATACAAATTCAGCACAAAATGGATTGGATAGAAGGAGGGCTGTCATCTAGACGGTTTCCAAGGGTTTTCGGAAGCCCTTTGTTCGGAAGTTTAAAAAAAAACTGTTATAAAAAAAACTTTTTGTTTTATATTTTTTATAGTTAAATACCGTACAATAGTTCCAACTGCTCCCAACCGTCTAGAGCCAGTGAGACAATAGCATCCTCGATTGGGGTATGTTGTGAGACCGAAGGGAGAGAGATGGGGAAGAGGAAAGTCGGGAAGTACCTGGCTAGTCAGATTGGTCACCAAACACGGCTAAAGCCATTTCAAGCTACGTTTCAATTCTGAATGGTGGTTTTTCACCAGGTCGATACTTGAGCATCTACACTCTGGAACGTGCCGCAAATATACTATTTATTATTTTATATGAATCAAATGTGTTATGATACAATTAATCAAATAATATTTATTTGCGTGTTTAAACCCGCGACTTCTGGATTCGTAGTCGAGCGTCTTACCACTTGAGCACAGAGGCCGTCGAATTTTGTGTATATTTTGTAATTGGAAACTAGTTATTACTTAAATTGAATGACATCAGCTGAACATAATTACTTTTAGCACGAAAAGGAGCTTATGGCAAAAAGCAAAGGTCATCTGATGCTGCAAGTAACACAAACAGGTGTTGTTATTGGTACGTTAAAGACAAAAAAAAAGATCAACTGTATTGTTTCTGCAAAATTTCAAAGTAATATTCACGAATAGTTCATACGTTGTAGTGGCTATTCAATTTAATCTGGCTTTCGATGGATAAAATGATCAGAAGTGTAATTACCTGCCGCTCCATCTCATGGGTTCTCCCATGGAGAAGTCCAGGCGGTTTAGCTCGGAACAGTATTCTCCCACCTTCACCTCCCCGTCAAACTGAAACTGCTTCAACAGGATGGATGCCTTGCGCTCATTGTCGTAGAAAACGGACAGGACCCTGGAATATGAAACACATTCATTGTAAAGTGAAGCTAAATGGAAAAACGTTGAAAAAGGATGGAATCAATATAAGGGTTGTACTTGCGAAAGCAAATTCAAAAAGACCTATCATGGCCTATTAATGATACTTCCAAACCTTTCATGGACATCTCGAAATCTACGCAGAACAACAAGAAACTCCTAAGGAATTTCCATTTACCTTCCAAGGTTTATAGTGTTGCTGATACTTCCAAAAAACATCTCACAACCGTTGAGTATAGACCTCTGGATCAACAGAATTTTCCAGAAACCTCTTAAAGATCTTTAAAGGACTATTCTAAGATCTACTAAAAAACTCTGCAGTTATCTTTGCTGAATTCTGTTGAAATGATATCCCTGAGGCACGTATTCGTATGCAGTAAAACAACATACGAAGCCTGTTCAAAAGAAAAAGTGAATTTTGAGTTTTCGCGGGCTGTGTACATTCGATTATCGATTTTTTTTTGTTATGTTGGTACACATACGTTTATCGTATGTTAGCATTATCAGCCATTTTGGATTAGTGGTTTGTTTTTGACAACTGGAAAGGTTAGTCAGGTTTTTGTGTGTTCTTAGGTTTTTAACTTTTGAAAAAAATGGATTTTGTTCTTTGATCTATTTTTTTCAAAAGTAAAAAAATGAAGAACACACAAAAACGTGACTAACCTTCCAGCTGTCAAAAACAAACCACTAATCCAAAATGTCTGATAATGCTAACATATGATAAACATATGTGTACCAACATAACAAAAAAAAAATCGATAATCGAATGTACACAGCCCGCAAAAATTCAAAATTCACTTTTCTTTTGAACAGGCCATGTATAACTGTGTTAAAAATGTGGATATCCGAAAAAAATGCAAGGCCGATGTAAGCGTTATGAATAGGTTCAAGAAATAGACGCTTTGATGTTTTGGGAACGTAGAGGGAATGAATACAGAAAACAGTGTGAAAATAATATATGACGCGAAAGTAAATGAAAAAAAAGTCGGGGATGCCCGAGGAAGATATGGCACTATCGAGTGATTCAAATACCATGTGGAGAGTCAGAATAACAAAATAGTGTATATGAGACGGTATTTGAATGTCAATAAAACAAGGAGTGTTTGCAAAGGCAGAGGTTGTATGGCCGTCCGTCCTCTCTGCCTACTTCTGCGGAGAAATGGTGTGGTGGTTAGTTAGTTAGTTACTAAATAACTCCGATGGCTTCAGAAATATCATCAATAATTCAAAACGCGTTTTGCAATGCTACGTGCGATTTATATATATAACATCCCGTTCTACTTACAGTAACCCCCTCAAAACTGATATTTCTGAGGGCCTCCAGAAACAGCTTTTCCCAAAGTGGGTCCCGATATTTGAAGTCCGTCACCGTCTTGTTCCTGCGGATATGCCTCACTCGCTGTGCCACGTTCTGGATGGCCAAGGCTACTGCCCAAATACCTGGAAAATACAAATTTTTGGAAATTAAAACTTAAGCCTAACATCACTTAGCCACTTTAAGAACTGATAAATATAAATGGTCCAAAATGAGAGCCTTGAGGGACTCCTGAAATAATTTAAATAAGTCTCTTGGTTCTAAGAACTACTTCGATCATCAATATATTTTATATTTTAGTAGAAAACAATCACTTTATAATTTGAGACATTTAATGAAAATTAAATAATAACAGATTTTATTTAATTTTTTATGAACGACTGGTTTCGCTTAGCGCATCATCAAGGTTCAAAATTAAACTTAACAAAAACTACAAAGCGTGCGGTTATATATATACATACAGAGAGAGAACCCAATATAAAATAAAATAAGAGAACAGTCAGAAAACAAAAGAATAACATTTAAAATTATAACAAAGGAACAGAGAGAAAGAGACAGAAAATATGAAATAAAATAGGTAAAACGTCAACTGAGAAGGTGATTAAAGAATAATGATAAATTTTATGAGTTTACAGGAAATATACACAATACAAAGTTATTATTTCTTTTTCATTAAATATGTTTTATGAACCGTATTAAAAATGTGGTTATCCGGAAAGAATGCAAGGCTGATGTAATCATAACGAATAGGATCAAGAAAGGTACGCTTAGATGGTTTGGGCATGTAGAGTGAATGAACGAAGAAAGGAGTGTAAAAAGAATATATGATGCGAAAGTGAATGGAAAAAGAAGTCGAGGACGCCCGAGAAAGACATGGCACGATCAAGTAAATCAAATACTTGAATCGGGTCATATGGAGAGTCAAAATAACAGAAAAGTATGTATGAGACGATGTATGAATGTGAATGAAGCAAGGAGTGTGTGCCAAGACAGAGTTATATGGCGGTCCACCCTCTCTGCCTACCCCTTCGGGGAAACGGTGTGATGATTAGTTAGTTGGTTATTTTATGTAAAAAATGTTGTTTTTAGAGGTTATTGAACTTAACCTCTTTGTGGGTTTTCAGATTTTAAGGGCTTCTAAAGTAATCTAAAAAGGGATTCCTAGGGATTGATTAACTGTCAAAGAAAAACTTACCGTCATAAGTGTATCCGTGAAATCTGGAATATTCACTTCCTCTTCTGCTGTCATATTCTATCTTGTACTCGGAGGCAGTCTGAAAACAGAGATGTTTCACCTTAGCAACAATCTTTATATTTACCCACTCTGGATAAGCATATATGTTGCTTTTAATAATAATTACGTAATGTAGGAACTACAAGATATTATGGGTACTAAAGCTGTAACTTACAATTCCTGAAATGGTTATATCCCCCGTTGTCGAAAGAGGAAGGAGGTCTGTGAACAAAACAAAGGATTAAAAAAAATTAAGACATACATGTAAATTTCTAGACTACGATTGAAGTGAAATCTTAAAATATATATTTATTATATCGTCGCTAGAAAGGCAAAAGGGCTAAAGCGCCATTTTGGGAACCTTACACCAGGGTACTTTAATTTTTTTTTGCTTTTCAATAAAATTCATGAGTCTTCAGTAATTGGTTGGATTTTGAAAAAAAAGTTAACCCGGGTAACGCAATGCTCTCAATGAGCTACCTGAAGAGACAAAAAGCTTAAAAAATCTCAAACTTGTGTCGCTTTAGTCAAGCCTTTTTCCAAATGGTTAATATATTTTAGATGCTGAAGGGCCTGCACAAAAGTCTTCAGAATCAAACGAGAGTCAGAGCCTTCGATGAATATTCAACTCATTGATCAAACTGCATATTCAACTCATTTTAGACCAAAGTGTCGCTTAAGCCCTTTTGTAATTCCAGCGACGATATGGTGGCATTTTTAAAATAAAGAACATGGCAAAAGAATCAATTCACTAGTTAACAATTCAGTCTTTACACACACGTCGAAAGGGACATAGTGAGTGAATCGTAAATTAGCGTGATCGGAATAAAATTTTATACTTTTACACGTATGAGCGAAAATTGGCATTTGTAATTTTTCGAATCATGTACAGAAGACGGCTTAGCGTATTAATACTATAGAATTCCGAGTTGGACTCTTGTAAACTACTGCAAATGGTCAATCTCAAAGTAACTCTACGCTAAAAATCTAAACGCCACTCTGCTACCCTTACAAAAATACAGTTTTCTATTGATATCCACGTTTTATTTACTAGTATATACGAGTATTCGGTAAAAATCTTATAAAAAACTAGAGACTTAAAAATATCGCGTTCTTTTTTGGGGTAAGCGGTGTCATTTTATTTGAAAATTAATGTCCACATTTGCCAGAAGTCAAATTCGTTGTACTAAACATAGAAATTTGAATTGAATCAATTATGTCAACACACTATACATAGAGACAAACAAACCCAAAAAAACTAAATATTAAGACTCAACATTTAAAATAGCCACTGTGGTAGCGTTTTCCACAATGTTTAAAAATACCAAAATACTGCGTGAAAATTAGGTTATTCGGATAAAAAATCACATAATCGCAAGGTCTAAATTTCCTAACTTATAATAAACATCTTAACCGACTGAATTAGGCAAAACGTAATTAATTTAAAGAAATGAAAAAATAACTTTGTATACGATTGCGGATATTATTTTAATTTTCATGACCGACCGGTTTCGCTTAGTCTAAGCATCATCAGTTGACGTTTCGTCGCTTTCAATTCATAATATCTCTCTCTTTCTCTCTGTTCCTTTGTTATAATTTAAGTGTTATTCTATTATTTTCTCACTGTTTTGTTATTTTATTTTATATTTTGTTCTCCCTCTGTATGTATATATTGTTTTTTTATTCTTTTCTTTATTCTTATTAAGAAATATAAAAAAATAAGGGTTCAGTCCAAGTCTGTCTCGCTAGGATAGACCTGTGTTGAGACAGACGAAGAGTACATACATGAAAGAATATGAAATGTTTTACATTAATAAAAAGTAACAATAAAGTAAAATAAAATAACAGTAAAAATAAAAGAAACACAAACTAAAAGTACCAAAAGGTAAAAAGAGGAAAAGAAATATTGTACATACAATAAAAATAAAAATTATGACAACCCAACCCAAAATTTCGCTATTATTACCACTGTAAATGAAATAAAAATATAAAGTTACAATTTTACAACAACAATATAATATTAAACCATCATAATAAATGTAAAAGTTCACAACAAGTTTTATTTTAAAAATAAATCATTAATGTTTGATCTGCCTAGGCTGGAGATCCAAATCTTGGTGTCTAATTTATATTTTACATAATTTGCGTTCTGTCTAATGGCCAGTGGAAGTACATTATTTAGTTTTGTTGCAAAGTATCTAAAATTTCTTTGGCCAAATGTTGTTTTAGCGAAAGGGATAAGTAAGAGATTATGCCCTTTCGATCTCGTATCGCGAGCGGTTTAGACATTTTCAAATTGACTTCTGTGTTTAAAGAGATATGCTAGTATGTTTTTGGCATAAAGTTGCCTAATATCTAAAACACAAATTTTCTCAAAGATTTCATCCGAGCTGGTGGTAATTGGTAGTTTTAGAATAATCTTTATAATTAATTTTTGAGTTTTCAAGATAGGATCAATGGCAGCAGCGGTAGCCCCATCCCAGGCTATAATACCATATTCGATTAAAGATCGACAAAGTGCATTGTACACTGACAATGTTTGGAGTAAGCGAAACCGGTCAAAATAATCAAATCGAAAATATAGCAATTGATTAATGATAATAATTAGCGCGAGGGCAGCTAAAAATACCTGTCAGTATAGTCGACTCCAGAGAAGTGGTGACTTCCGTCACATTGCATCTGGCCCTCATGTCCTCATGCTTGTTCCACCACTGGTCGCTGTAGGTCCCCATGATAAGCCACTGGTAGGCTCGGCCGTATATGCCAAGCCTGCAAACAAATAACTCAATGACTATTTAACTTTAAAATTAGAATTAACTTTGAAGCATTAACGCGTATGTTTTTTTAAATATTAAATAATATCAATAATCTAAAACACAAATATGAAACAGAAAAAAGCCAGAAACTAAAAAGAACAATGGTCATGACCGAGACTCAAACTCGGAACCTCTACTCTATCCGGATTTAACACTGTGCTAATTGAGTCATCAAAACCACATTAGAAAGCGCCATTTTTAAACAAACTCATGCGTGTATTGAAAATTATTCATATTTGAATTTCTTCCGATTTTAGGCTGCCATCTTTTGATGATATTTAAAGTTCTACCCGAACACATATTGAATATCTAGATGTTTTTTTGGATAAATATCCCTTTTTAAATCACCAAAAGATGGCAGCTTAAAATTGGAAGAAATTCAAATGTTATTAATTTTCAATACAAGATCTTGAGATAGTTTATGTAAAAATGGAGCCCTAACAGATTTAGACCAATGGGCAAAGATATTGAGGGTGTCACTTGGGTGGTTTTTTCTGTTTCATATTTGTGTTTTAAATTATTGATATTATTTGAATATTAATTATTTAACTAACTAAACTAATAGACCATACCAGAAAAGATGAACAGTAAACACAACTCTGCCTTGTAACTAACACTCCTCTTTGCTTCATTAAAAATTCATTCATATTCTTCTGTTATGCCGAATCTTGGCATAATCAGACTTCAGGATTTGATCAACTTGATCTACCATGTCTTCTTGGAGTTTACTTCCCTTTTTATTTAATTTACATGTGCGTCATACATTCACCAGACACTTCTTCCATCTACAAGTTCGACATGTCTAAACCTTTTATAAGCGTTCCTTTGAAACTTGTTTATCAAGCTTACATCGGCCTTGCATCCTTTTCAGATCTTTTTTGTTGTTGTTTTGTTGTGAATACCGCACGAGAGGCCCGACTGCTCCCAACCGTCTAGAACCAGTGAGACTATGGCATCCCCAATTGGGGTATGTTGTGAAGCTGAAGATAGTGGGCAGAGGAAGAAGATGGGGAAGAGGAAGGTTAGGAAGTACCTACCTAAAGTCATTTCAAGTAATGTTTCGATTCTGAATGGTGGTCTTTCACCAGGGCGCTTCTTAGAGTATCTACCACTCTGGAACGTGCCGCAAATATAGTTTATATTAATTAAATAAAAATTATTGACCCACGACCTCTGTAGTTGCAGTCAAACGTCTTACCACTCAACCACGGAGGGGGTCACGAAGATCTCCATAGTATTATTAGATAAAAGGTCAAACAGAGTTTGTGATGTTCTTATTTCTATTGCATTTAATTTACTCCTGGCCTTGCTTCCACCAACAACTTTTTACTGACGACTACATTAATCTAGTCCTTTCATTTTGGTCCTCTATTAGTGAATTTTCCAGCAATAACCCTTCTGTTGATGTCCTCATTAGCCTTTCAGTTTCTTGTGAACATCAGCTGGCTTCGCGTAGTTTTCTTATCTATTGAAACTTCTTCCACTTTGTAATAAATTAATAAATAAATCTTCGTTCTGTTACATGAAAGCCTCGCAGAACACCTGCACTGCCCAGGACTCGTTAAAGTTGCCCAGGATTATGCGCACGTCCTTCTCGCGCAGCTTCTCTAGGGCGGAGCGCACCTCCGTGGCAAAGCTCTGTGTCTCCACTACCTGGAAGCCGTGATGATCCAGGTCGGCTACCAGGCGGTTGTGTGCCTGAAAACATACAATTCATAATTCGAACTTTTTAATTTGAGAGTACGAATATACTGAAAAAATATTGAAAGCTCTCTCGTATTCTTCACCAGATTTTCTTCATAAACAGTATGATACAAAAGACCAATACAAAATGGAATTTAATCGATGGATGCTTAGCATCGAATCTTGAAGTAAGAATATATATGGAGAGAGAGCCAAATATTTTTACCCAACCTATACAAATTTACGATAAATCATTTTCTCCGGGTGTTTTCGTCGTAAACTGTGAGAGAGAAAGAGACACGACAAGTTGTCACATAACATCGCACCACTTTTAGGTATGTGAGCATGTTTTACGTCTCCCGCGTCTCCGGCGACTCCGCCCACTACGTTTTGTTATGCGACATAACACAACGGTTTTGAGGTTATATCCTATATTTTTGTTGATAACAATACTGTGAAAAAGTGGTTGTATAAATAAACGCTACATTATGTCGACATGTGCTATGAATGGATGTAAAAAGGTGTGTCCATAAAAACCCTAGCCACGCCCGAGTCAGGATAAAACAACAATGCTGACTACACTGTTTCGCAAAGCTATCCCTCCTGGTATATTATTGCTCTGAGTATCGAACCCTGTGCTACTCCTCATAGAAAAGTCCGAGAAGAGGTGGCTTGGACATAAATGAACGCCAAAAAAGTAACTTTAGCACAAACTGCTGGTGACAATTCTAGAGGGAAGTTCAGTTGGTCATCCTAGCTAAGCTGGGGAAAGCAACTTCGAAGGCTGTATTAAAAGGCTTGTCCTACACTGAAAGGAGTCCGTTGAAGTAGCATAAGACTGGGACCCATCGAAGTGATGGGCCGAAAAATCAAACGTAACGAACGTCTCTAACTATAAATCGTTAAATTATAAATTAATAAATTTGTATCAGACCAACAACCAAAACTTCATGGAGTTGTGGGTAAGTACAATTAAAAACATAATATTTTCATTTTTAAATAATATTAATAATCTAAAACACAAATATGAAATATAAAAAAGCCAGAAACTAAAAAGAAAAATGGTCATGACTGAGAGACGAACTCGGAACCTCTACTTTATCCGGGAGTAACACTCTGCCAACTAAGCCATCAAGACCTCATCAGAAAGCGGCATTTTTAAAATGATCTCATACTCGTAGTTGAATTTCTTCCGATTTTAGGTCATAACCATTGTTTTTTTTTTAGTTTTTGGCTGTTTTTTAAATATTGTGTATTTAAATATTTATCAATAAATAAACATTAATGCTTTAAAATTATTTCCAATTTTAATAATATTTTATATTTTCACGAGCCTTCGTTCTAATGTCAAGCCTTGTACAGGCCTCCCTCAAATTTCTCCAACTTTTCCGATCATTGGCTTCTCTCACCCATTCCACGATAGCACGTAATACGTTCAGAATGTGATTAGTCTATTGTCTTAAAACATAACTTACTTATATGACACCCGACTTTTTAAAGAATTTGAATACACGAATCAATAGTTCACCACCATTATCACTTGGTATAGTGTCTTCTTATTTACCTTCGTCTTATTCAAGGATCTGATGGCAGCAGCTTGGAGGGTCTCAATATTTCTGCATTTTGATCTTGGACACTTTGTACTCACATTTAAATATCTTGGCTCATTCTGGTAGATGGTGCCAACCCTGGTCCAGTTGTAGTGCCTCAAGAGGGCAAGCCGGGGCAGGTTGAAGGCATTCTCTGAAGGGACGATGCGGAAGAAGTTGGGGAATGAGTCCTTCGTGAACATGGGGTGCGTGTCTGCGTAGGACAACTGAAAACAAATCAATTGGTCAGGCCAACTGGAATCACTCCCTTTGTAAAGTTTCGCAAATCTGTTATTTAATGTCTAATAACAACTGATTGATTTACTCAAAGAAAGATTAGAGCCAAGCAGTATTTTTCTTTTCCAGAATGGACAGCTAGAAACAAATTAATTCATATGATTAATTAATGATAAATTAGTTCTGAATGATAAATACTTGGAGAAAGTGGATGTGTTTGTGTATTTGGGAAGTATGTTGACGAGATATAGAAAGGCTAATGAGGATATTGAAAGAAGGGTGAATGCAGGAAACTCCATTAGTGGAGGACTGAACGCTGTTGACGCAAATAAAAAGTTGACCAAAAGAGCGAAGCTAGCAGTCCACAATAGAGTGCTTATACCAACCCTGATTTATAGCAGGGATGATTTAAAGAGAAAAGATGAAAGTAGACTGAATGCTGTAGAAATGCGATTCCAGGGGCGTATGTGCGGTAAAACCATGTATGACCGTGTTCAAAATGCAAAGTTGACGAAAGAGTTATTAAAAGGATTGAGAAAGGGATGCTTACATGGTTTGGGCACGTGAAGCGAATGAACGAAGGATTGTGAGAATAATATATGACGCAAAAATGAACGGTAGAAGAAATCGGGGACGGCCGAGAAAGACATGTTACGATCAAGTTAATAAAATACTTGATTCGGGCCATGTCAAGAGTCTGAATAAAAGATGAGTTTGTTTGAGACGACGTATGAATGTGAGTAAAGCAAGGTGTATTCTGCCTACTCCTGCGGAAAAACGGCGTGTTGGTTAGTTAGTCAGATAACTTAAATCAACCTTTTGTACCAAAGGCTTCGTAAATCGATTATTTTGTGTTTTACATGAACGAAATGAAAAATTGAAACTGCAATAACAGTATTTTACATTGGCATTATACAATTTCGTCTCTATGGTAGTGGAAAAGCTAGGTAACACAGCCTGGATATGCAGGTGCTGGAGTCTAGAGTTATAAATCTTAAAATGAACATATAAAAAAAAATAAAGGTGTGCTAATAAACAATTTGTATTAAAATCAACCAAACTCTTCAACGTGTTATGTTTGCCTTTCAGTTGGCATTGCCTAATTGAGTTACATACGGTTGTCACTCTAGCGTGTCACTTAGTCCGTGACTAATGTCTCAATAATAAGCCAAGCAAATAAAGCGTCTAAGTGCCACGTAAATAAAAATATTTTAATCTCTCCTATTTCTCGTACAACTTTGCTTCCGCCATTTTTTTCCGCAATTCGAGGCTTTCGGACAGCGTACGAATCCCGCGTTGAAAAAACTGGTCATCTTTAGAAGCGATTCACGAATCGGTCCAATTTTTACTTCTTCATAAGACCGGTAGTGCTGGTCAGCCAGGTAGTGTGCCATTGACAGAAACAAGTGATAGTCAGAAGAAACAACATCTGGAAAATATGGCGGGTGGGGTAGGACTTCCCATTTCAAGGTTTCTAAGTATGTCTTGACCACTTCCGCAGCATGGGGTCGAGCATTGTCATGCCAAACCTCCCACAAATGATGCGAATTCGGCTCGCGAACTGACATTTTCAATCGAGAATAACTTTATGATGCATACACAAATCGACCATTGTTTTTATGAGGTTATGTTGAGAGACGCCTTACTCTTAGTTTGTTGCATAACATCTATGATCTAATTTATTTCGACCACTACTTACCGCTAAATCCATCTGTAAGAAAACGGTGATAATACAATACCTAATAATACAACGTTGAATTTTCGCGTCCTAAAATTTAGATAGCTTTGTCCGTAAAGATTTAAAAAATCAACCCACCTATACTCGGCTTATAGAGACATTTTCATCGTGAGCTGCGGAGTTTTGAAACAGCAATTTAACCCGTAAAAATAATAGATGAGGTGCAATTTGTTTGTTTCATATTTTTCAGTTGATTTAGTTTTATTTACCTGCGTCAGGTGCCAGTGCTTGGAGGCTTTGGCGATGGGGTCGGTCACGTGAGTGCACGCCGCTCCAAACAGCATCAGCTTATTGGGACCGTTGTACATCATGTCGAAAAACGACTTCACTCCAACAGCTGCGTTGCACTGGAAATATAAAATTAAAAAAATCGTAATGCTCTTATACTACCTTGGAAGAAACCTCGAATGATACATCATAAGCAAAAATTCCTAACCCTTAACAATATCTAAAGTGGTCCTTCGAGCCGGATATTATAAAGTTGCTTATGGATTTACTGTCCAAAAGAGGTATCACTTAAAAAATATGTTAATTTGAAATTGACAAAATCTTCGGTAGATCTCTGCGTTGACCTGAAGACAGTACTCACACAGATGTATTGCTTGCTTACAGCATGTTTTAAATTTTTCATTAGACTTCATAGAAGAAAATTCCAGTGAATTGTGAAATTTTTTTTTTATATAATTTAAAAATACAATGAAAAACATTTCGAATATTGTATTTTCGAACGTATACACTAAGCAGGCGTAAATAAGACAAACATACTGTTTATCAATGACGTTTGGCAAGTATATCACTGTTAATAATAATAATAATAATTATATTTGGATAATTTGTATAGCGCCGTTTTTGTGAAAAATAACCTCACGGGCGCTGTAGATACACATGTACCAATACACACATTCGTAAGTTTTGTTTTTCTTTAGGTTGACTCTAATTGAAATGCAATATAGTATAAAAAAAAAAATATGATTTATTTCCTAAATTAGATATTTTATTAGGGAAACGCAGGGTTTTCTTGTGTTTGGTGGTACTGTCAGAATTTTATAATCTCACTTGAGCTTCTTGAGGTATACTTACTTGATTCATACGACAACCTTTTCGCGGGAGCTCCAGTCTTTGTCTTATGAATAAATAAATAAAACAGGTTCTAACCTCAGTGTCATTCCACCACATGTGCAGTCTGTAGTTTCTCAGAACTCCACTGTGCTCATTGACGTGATCCAGGGCCAGTTTTACACTGGGCATAACTCCTCGTCCTGAAACAAAGGAACGAAATTCAATTAAACACTTCTCTCTTAAAATTTTGTGGCCGAGCTGTCCAAAGCGTCGGGTTCGCACCTAGGCTCTACGCTAGCTAAGTCCTACATCATTTTCACAAGTTTTTTTTCGTTTATAACGATGGGAGTAGGGATAATTTTAGAACTGTCCAGTTATTATTAGAAAATAGTTAAAGATTTTCCTACGTTTTATAATAGTATATTGATATTTAAAAAAAATATTTAAATGATGTTAATAATCTAAAGCACAAATATGTAACCGAAAAAAAGCCAGAAACTAAAAAGAACTCTTTCTTCAATTTGAATAAATTCAAATATTAATATTTTTCAATACAAGCATGAAATGATCTACAAGATCGTTTAAACAAGCTTAATTTTTTACTGGTTTTAATGGCTTAATTAGCAGAGTGTTACTTCCGGATAGAGTAGAGGTTCCGAGTTTGTGTCTCAGTCATGACCATTGTTTTTTTTAGTTTCTTGCTTTTTCTGTTTCACATTATTTTTCTGTTTATGGCATTAATGCTTTAAAGTTAATTCCAGTTTTAATAAAATTTTATCTTTTCCACTTTTCGAAAGTAAATTCCGTTCGCGTTGAGGTTGCTTATTTATTCAACGAATATTGACTCTTGTTAACCTTTACGTGTTCGTGAGATCTTTTAATCTTTGGCGCCCAACGTGGGACCATTTACTTAATTTAGAAGATTTGATCGCGGATTATACGAAATATATATTATTCAACAATTATATATATTTATTCATTTGCGTAATTATCGCTGTGGAAAAAGTTTAAAAAGGAAAACTAAAGTTTGGGCTCCGTGCAGAAAGTATGATTTCTACCCCTTCCAATTAAATACTCATTTGAAGGTCAATGTATGCGTTCACTAAATATTAAAAATTGACCATTATTAAAATATGTTAGCGATTTTCTTCAATGATGTAATAGGTTTATTTATATAGTAAAAAAGGGGAAAATGGTTCATGTTTTAAAGATTGCATACTAGGATTTGTCAATATTGTTCTTACGAATATGTGAATTAATAATGAATACCGCATAAGAGTCCCAACTGCTCCCAGTCGTCTAGAGGCAGTGAGACCATGGCATCCACAATTGGCCCATGTTATGAGGTTTAAGTTAGTGAGGAAGGGAAAGAGAACGGGAAGAGGATGGTTTGTAAGTACCTGGCTATTCATATCTGACCACAAAACGGTGGTCTTTCACCAGGGCGATACTTTGAGTAAACGCAAATATACTGTTAAATATATATTTTTATATGAATTAAATGTGTTATAACACACATAAATTATGCAAAATTCTATGAAAATGAAATAATTACTTTGTAAAAGACCACAAATTTTATTTTCATTTCTGACCGATTGGTTTTGCTTAGTCTAGCATCATCAGGGTATAAAATGTAAATAAACTAAAAATAGATAGTATGTGGTTATATATACTCGTACATGCAGAGGGAGAACACAATATAAAATAAAATAAGAGAAAAGTAAGAAAACAAAACAAAAACATTTTAAATTATAACAAAGGAACAGAGAAAGATACAGATAATACAAAATGAAATAAGCAAAATGTCAACTGAGAAAGTTATAATTTTTTTTTTCTCTCTATGAAAATATAAATAAAATTTATTTGCGCACGCCGGTTTTGAACCTCGCGACCTCTGGATTCGTAGTCGAGCGTCTTACCACTCGACCACGGAGGCCGTCAATATGACATACTAGAACGGGTCGTTTATCCGACTTGTTCTGATTCTCGACAGCTCGTTCGTAGAATGATTTGTTTGGTTTCTGTGTTTCTTTTTTCTCATCTCCTCCTACTTCTAACAAGTATTCTTATCTGTATTTTCCCACACATCATCCCAAAGATGACACAGACTCTAAGAGAAACTTCGTAATATTTGTAGAGAGTAATGTCAGGGGAGTTCAGTGAGGTGTCACTTACAAAGCTCATTAAATACAAAACAAACTTTCCACAGTTAATCTAATCCCCCCCCCTCGAAACCTAAATTCCTAAAGGAAACGGAACCTGCGATTTATGGTAGATTCACACCAACGTCCGGATCCGCTCAGTGACGATATTGTTCCGCATGAGAGCTTATTGATATGGTATGAATATCAATCAAGGAGTTTGTGCCCAGACAAAGTTGTGTGGCAGTATATCCTTCTGCCCACCCTTGTGATATTTAACTACTTAGTTAGTCAAATAATTATTTTGAAGTGTAGAAATACTTACATCGCAATTTTTTAAAAATTAAATACCTAGATGTCACTGATTGCTATAGCATTTGCTTTGTAAAAAAACTGCGTTAAATACTAACAAAAATACAAATAAGCTACTTGAACGCGCACGCAGCTCACAGCATACATATTTAATGTAGTCTAGTGAACAAAGAATAATCTGCTTTAAAGTTGGCGGCGTTTGGGCATATATAGTTATTGCTTTTAACACGTCATGGTAAGATCTTGAAGTAAGAATATATATGGAGAGAGAACTAAATATTTTTACCTAACCTATACAAACTTGCGATAAATGACTTTCTCCGGGTTTTTACGTCGTATACCATGAAAGAGAAAGAGACAAGAAAAGTCGTCACATAATATTGCAGCACCTCTAAGTATGTAAGGGTTTTCTCTGTCCGCGTTAACTTCACATCATCGAGTCGCGTAACTTACGTCAACGGATTTTGAGGTTATTTCTTATAATTGTGTTAGTTAAAAAACTTGCAGTGGTTATACAAATAAAATCAAACATGATGGTGATATGATCTATTCGTGAATGTTCGAAAGAGACCAAACAAAATTATAAAACATCACTTTTAGAGGTATTTCAACAGTTTAAAATATTTTTGACGGAACTTTAGAATTTTCACATTTCACTGATATAAAAACACAAAATCAATAAAAACCTTCCATCGTTATTCTGTCAAACCTTCTGTTATTAGTGTTTGGGTAATTTTTTGACTTTATAAATCATTTTGAACAGTGTATTTATCTTGTTTTGTTTAATGTGTTCAAATACGTTTATTAAAAATGTCCGAATTCCATGTGGACGGTAACTACTAGGCTATCCGACATCCTTTAATATATATTTGTCTCTTTCTACCCAGTCAGTATAAATTCAACCGTCCTGACTACACTGTTTCGCAAAGGTACCTCTCCATGTCTTTCGAGGGTAAGACAGTCGGCTGGGCGCTGGCGGCGGTATTAGCTGAACTTCGTATTTTTGAAAGTGTAGATTTATTTTTTGCAATGATTTCATATAATTTAATCCTATATAATTCATGTTTTAAGCGAGTACAGCAAGGGGTGGGCAGTGCTTATGTGCCTGTATGAATTGCACGCCTCTGACACATCTACATTGGGCTAGGTAAGGTAAGGTTAGGTTAGGGCTCCATACCAGAAGTGGCTACAAACCTCAACTTAAACAATGAATAGACTTACCCAAACTAGCCTGATCAGCCCCCCGGCTGAAGGGGAAAAATCCTGCGATGTATACATCCTGTCTCTTGTTCAGAATCACCTCCAGGTTAGGTTTCTGCGCCGAGACGCCATTGTTGTTATTGTTACCAGTCGCAGACAGGCACCACGCCGCCAAGATGGCCGCCAGCAGAATCGGCGGGAAGCAACAAGAAGGCGCCATCTTGCTTTCGGGAGCGGAGCCGGAAACTTCACAGCATCACGAGGAATAAATCAAGTGGATGTTAACATAACCTAGAAAAATAGAAGAAAAATTTGCATAACAGATGATATTTTTATCTTATTCAAAACTAGTAGTTACTTACCAGCTACCAGGGTCTCGACTCTCTATTATTTAAAAAAAAATGTGTTTTTAGAAAAATATGGTAAAAACAAAATGGCGTCTGATTTTTTAACAACTAGGTGGATATTTCACGGGTAATCAAAATAATTGCGTTGATCTAGGAATCCAATGCAAAACAATTTTGCAAATTTCATAAAGCCAGAGCTCACATTTTGGGATTGTGCACAGGGTCATACGAATAGATTTCTGCTTCGAAGTTAAGATTTTTTGTTTTTACAATAATTCCACACAGGAGGCCTTGAGGAAAACAATTTCCCTCAGGGCCTATGTCATCTTTGGGGATGCTGTGTGGAGGGTTTTTTTGAGGAAAGGAAGGAGTGAACTTGAGTCTTGAAGAGGCCCATGTTGAAGGAGGGAGGAAACACAGAGGCCGGCAAATCGTTCCATAGCCGAGCTGTTGAACATAAGAACGAGTCGTAAAAGCGACCCGTTCTCATGTATTGAATGTCAACCGTGTACAAATTTTGGGCGCGCGTTTGGCGAGTTTCCCGACTATGCATGATGCGCACCTACTATACATTTATACTACATTGTTCAATTAGAAAATCACAAGAGAAATAAGTTTGTAAAGCGGTCGGGATTCGATACCGGTACCCTTGCTGATCGGGCAGCTAATCTAACCTACTAAGCTATGGAGTGTGTTCTTAGACACGCAAGGTTCGCGAAGAGGAAAATTATTTATTTTTATTTATTTATAATTCAAAAGAGTCGGGCATTTACTCGCGGTCGTTGTTCCCAATATTTCGCTAACCGTCGATGTTTCGACTCGGTTAAGTAAGGTTTATTAGCCTATTTCCAACATTTGCTTAGCTTAGGTGACCTCGCCTTCAAAACTTATTGGCCCACCTATGAAAAAGGTGGCCGGCGAAATACCATAACAAAAAAAATAAATACATTGAGTGCATAGAAATATAACGTCATATTCATACAAATCGATCGATAAATGTGGCACGCTCTGATTTCAGTTTCAAAGCTCATAACGCTTATGAAAAGGATAGCCAAACCGAACAAAAATGTGTGTACGGATGAGATAGCTATATTAACGTCCCGCGCTACTGTTTTAATCGGGCATATCGCAATGTAGCAAAAACTTTGTGAATAATTGTATTTGTGTGTACTTTCGCATGAAAAGAAACTACATGAGATTTGTTTTTTGATCACGAATGATTTTTACACTTGTCAAAAGCACAGGAAGGCATTTAATCTCAGAGCTTACAGCGATGCGTTTGTGGCAGCTGGTGACAGCTTGTTTGTCGAACAAATGTATCTGTGATACTAAACGCAGTAAATATCAGGTATGTCTCTCGGACTCGGTTTAGTGCATTCACGCGCGTTGTATCAGTAACGTATCTACATTATTTAATTCATCTAAGGTTGAGTGTAAATCTTTTTGTTTGTATAATTAACATGAACTAAATACGATTACTTTCAAAACAAACGTTGTAAAATAATTTACATGTTTGAACTCGGTTGTTTCTTGACTTTAAAATTCAATTAGCCTGAAAGCACGCCATCGGGCATTTGAAACGGTTAATACGATCATTAGTTTTCTGTATTCTGAAGCTTTATTTCAACTACTCAATCCGCTATTAACAACATATCTAAGACTAATTTTCTATATCTTATTATTTGTGATTAATTCCATTATCATCTGCGAAATTCTATTTCAAAATTTAGCAAACATAAAATAAATGTCACCCTTTTCGCGGGACTGGGACATCTCCAATCGTGGTATTTCACGAGGATGAAGGGAGTGGAGAGGGGAAGGAGAAGAAGAATAGGAAGAGGAAGGTTTGGGAAGAAGTACCCGGCTATTCAGATCTGGTCACCAAGCACAGCTAGATATTTATTTAGTAAAGTTTCGATTATGAATGGTAATGTAATTTAACGTAAGGTTAGTTGCTGAGTAAATTAAAATGATCATATCGTCGCCGGAAAGGCAAAAAGGCGGAAGCTCCATTTTGGGAAGTTTACGCCAGAGCCTTTTAAAGTTTTTTTTTTGTTTTTACAAAAGTCTTCAGTACCTGGTTGGATTTAAAAAAAAAGTTATCACAGGTAACTCAATGCTCTCACTGAGTTACCTGAAGCGACAATAAGCTTTAAAAAGTCCTGAAACTTGTGTCGCTTGAGTCGAGCCTTCTCTCAAATGGTAAATATATTTCAGATGGCTGAAGGGCTAAAAAAGTCTTCAAAATCAAACGAGAGTCAGAGCATTCGATAAAGATTAAAAAAAAAACAAAACTGTATGCCCAACTCATTTTTTACCATAGTTTCGTTTAAGACATTTTGCCTTTCCAGCGACGATATTGTCAATAATATGCGTAGATTAGAAACCTTTTGAGATAATTAAATAAAACAGAATATTTATAAATAATGGAAGGCTAAGATTTGTTTTTGGTAGCCTTTGGCATATTTTTCATGATGGTTTCCCAAGACGACCCTATCTTAATATTGTTTACAATGCGTTTTATAATTTGTTTTGGATATTTTACACATTATTTAATTACTTTGTTTGAAATCGATCAAACACCAATCTCTCTGAGAAGACAATGTCACAAACAAATCTCTGTTCCAGCTTAAAAAATTTTTTGACTTTTGTGTTTAAATATTCTTATAAACCGCTAAAAAAAATACATTTTCGTGAATATAACAGAATTTTTTACAATGCGGGTTCACTACAATAAGATTGAACACTATTTACCTGTCGAAGAAGCGTAAAAGCGAATACATTTTCCACGGAAAACTCACAAGTAAATGTCCATTTTCCGAGCGAGAAATTTATTGCCGACCTGTCAAAATTCCATTATCGTTTGCGAATGCGATTTGCACACTTATATCAAACTAATTCGATCATAAACGTTTCGATGACCGACTAGGACGCATTCTCACAACACGACACCATTTTTCGTTGCAAACTTGACACATAAAAGTGGAAATTGACCTAATAAAGAAAACTCGGGAAATCCAAGCTCAGAATTTAGCGATAATTTTCACCGCTAGGGGAGCCATATGTACCATAAATTATCAATCCAAATATTTACGCAATTATCGGACTAATTCTCCCGTTGTTTCGGCGTGTTTTAGCGTGATCTTGACTGTCTCTTATGCCTTTATCGATACCGAGGTGTTTTTTGGCGTTTTACAAATAATGTATCGTCAAGCTAAATGGATTTCTGTACGAATTTTCTGGAAGAAATGTTACTGTGTGGTTATTTCGTGGAGTTACAACGTTTCGTTTGGGAAATTTAACTCGCGTTTCATAGGGCGTTGTAGGAATCGATGTGCGCGCGCATTTTAAATACAAGGACCTCAATTATTAAGGATGTTGCCAGACTAAAAAAAGAACAACGTAAATTTACGGTACCTACTGACTTAATTAAATCTAACTGTTCAAAAATAAATAATATGTAATCATCAGATATAATTGAACGTAGTTATGCAGAATGCCAAAATCGAGTTTCACGTGTTTTTCTAAAGATGAATACGAGATTTATATCTGCTGAAAACCTCCAAGCTCCAAATGCAATAGATCTTTAGTAATTATTTTTTTTAATAACGCACATTGCAGATATTTGACTTAAAGTGAAGTTTAAAAATATTGAAATAACATAGAAAATATTTAAAAAAAAAAATACATATAGATTATAAATTACCTATTTATAAATTCTCAAATAAAAAAAACACTGTTATTCACTTTACAAATGCCGATTACGCATATTAATGCTTTTGTTTCGTCATATTTGCAAACGCCCTTTTCTCGGTTTTTTTGGGTTGGATGCTTTCTGCATAACTACGCCCAATTTGCATCGTCTTCAGTTATTTATTATTTTAAAAACGTTACAAATTTTTTTATTTTAAGGCGTTTTTAAATAGAGCGAGTAAGTGTATTAATACACAATATTCATAAATATAAAACAATTAATTCTAAAAAAATATAAATTGCAATGAATGCAAAGTAAAGACAGTAAAAAATAAAACAATGAAAAATTAGACAATTTAAACACAATTTTTCATCCAAATGATGTATAAAAAAATAAATAAAATAAAACCAAGGAATAATTATACAAATAGCAGGAATGCTTGTCGTTTGAACGAAGCTTCATTTATGCAAAATATATCGACATCCGAAGCGATTCGATTCAACAACATGATTGCCCTCCCCACCCATAGTGACCTCATAGTTACCAGAGTGGTAGATGGACCTCCCGGTACGTTTTACGTTTAAACTATGTAATAAAGTAGACGCCATCTCTGAATGGGCGCCGTGAAAATAAAGATTATATTTAAATTTACTTACAAATTTCCTCAAATCATTTAAAAATTTACCCACATCATGGGAAAATTGTTTTCTAATGCGCTGGCAACATCACTGTGCATTCAACGATTATCGAAAATGTATGGAAAAAAGTTTTGTCACGGAATTTTTTTACGAATTGCATAATGGTTATTTGGACGTAAAGTCTGTTTTACAACAGGAGTGTGGTACGTTAAAATCGATGCGAACCAAAGTCTATAACCAATCAGCTTGCACGTTTTTTCTATACGGCAGTCGAAATGGACCGTTAGAGATGGTGATTTTATGGCCGCTTTGTCTCATTATTAGTTACCATTTTGACTGCCCGTATAGATATGCTACTAGATACTTCCCAACCTCCCTTTTTCCCATCTCCTTCTCCTCCCCACTACCTTCAGCCTCATAACATACCCTAATTGGGGATGACATAGTCCTACTGGTTCTAGACGGTCGGAAGCAATTGGGACAAAAAATGATAAGTTTGTAAGTTTTTATTATATCAGCTAGTGACATCTATTGGGGGGTGAATAAAACACACAAGCTTTCCCGTAAAAACAGCTGACTTTGAACACGAAGCTTCCAGAAAAGCTTAAAAGATGTCAGCAAATAATTCTACGATAGATTATTTTTTTCGGTTTGTTTTGGATGTTTTTCATCATTACAAAAATGCAAATAAATAACATTTTCCCCACGTAAAGGGTTAGCTACGAAAGCTATTTAAAAACACGATTTTGAAGTGAATTAATAACACAAGGACAATGTTAATCATTCCTGGAAGCGTGGAAGGTTAAATGAATTGTTTATTAATGTCGTGTTCAAGGTTAAGTTTGCTGTAAAAGACATGAATACGCTTTAATTGCGAGACATTAATTAAATGAGCTGCTTTAAATTTCTTTTTGGAGAATCATTGTGTTTTATCATAACATCTTAATACTAAACATAATTCGATTAGAATCAGATTGTACCTAGTTACATCATCACCCCACTTTTTAGGTATTTTGAGATATGGCGTATCTTAAAAAAAAAAAAATAAATTATAATGAATACCGCATAAGAGTACCAACTGCTCTAGTGAGACTTAAGGCTGATTCACACCAACGTCCGGTTCCGCTCAGTGCCGATATTGTTCCACAAGAGAGCTTATTGATATGGTATGAATATCGATCAAAGAGTATGTGCCAAGACAAAATTGTGTGGCAGTATATCCTCTCTGCCCACCCTTGTGATATTTAACTACTTAGTTAGTTAAATATTTATTTTGAAGTGTAAAAATTCTTACAACGCAGATTTTTTTTTTTTAAACCATGTTTTTATCACTAAATAATATTTTTAATAATTCATAATTAATATAAATATTATTTAGTGATAAAAAAATGGTTTTTGGAAAAAAAAAAATCTGCGATGTTAGTATTTTTACAATTCAAAATAATTATTTAACTAAGTAGTTAAATATCACCATTAAGGATATGCCACAATTTTGTATTTGGAATATACTCCTTGATTGATATTCATACCATTTCAATAAGCTCTTGAGCGGAACAATAACGGCACTGAGCCGAACCGGACGTTGGTGTGAATCAGCCTTTAAGCATCTCCAATCGGGGTATGTTATGAGGCTTAAGATAGTGAGGTGGGGAAGAAGATGAGAAGAGGACGGTTATGAAGTACGTGGCTATTCATATCTGGTCACCAAACACGGTTACAGCCATTTCAAGCAACGTTTCGATTCTGAATGGTGGTCTTTCACCAGGGCGATACTTAGAGTATCTACCACTCTGGAACGTGCCACAAATATACTATTAAACTAAACTATACTATTTCCTTGTCTGAGAGCTTTGCAAGTAGTGAAATATTGCAAAAGTTTGAACTAAGAAGATAGGTGGAAATGTTGTGTTTGTGTCAACGATATTTTAATGGATTTTTTTCTTAAGAACTAGAGCTAACGGTTTCATTTCCTTGTCATTGATGTAACAAGTAACACATAACTGGTTCATTGTCTACTGGTGCCTTCTCCTATCAGAGGTTTGCTATCATATGAGTTAAAGTCAACCTTCTATAAACGGGTATCTAAAATATTATTATTTTATTGCATATATCTATGTATTTTTGTTAATTATGGAATGAAATGCATTGCACTATTATACCTGTATAACTTGTGGAATAAAATTATTGCCATAATTATTATATATTCGGTATAATATATCAAAATAATTGTATAACACGCCGATACGGGAACTACCAGTAAAACAGACTTAGCAAAAACAACTGTTAAAAATTTAAAGAGAAAATTTAAGAGGAATATAGAGATTTTTTTTCAGGAGTACTGTTATGACGTCTTAACCTTTAAATATTCCTTGGCATATATTAAGTAGGTACACGTAAAAAAAAAAATCTTCTAATTAAATTTCATCTGCTTATTTGTCCAATATCTTCTTACGAGCTGGGTAAATTAATTGATTTTTGATTTTGTAGTATTTTTTTCTGAACGTTAGTTTCAAAACTAATTAAACAGAGAGGACGGACCGCCATAAACTCTGTCTTGGCACACACTCCTTACTTCATTCACATTCATACATCGTCTCATACTTAGAATATAGAGTGGTATCTATCCAAGGCAGTGTAGTCAATTTTTGATGATTTTTACCTAACTCGGCGGACCTGGGCGTGGCTAAGATAAGGCTAGGGTATTTATACATCCATTCATATCACATATGGTATAGACATAATATTTTTGTTTATTCGTATAACCAATTTTTCACAGTATTGTTATCAAAAAAAATATAGCATATAATCTAAAACACCGTTTGATTGTGTCAAGTTTAGTGGCATAATAAAAAATGTGGGCGGAGTCCCGCAGTGACCCAGGAGCCCAAGATCATCGCAACAGTACATATAAGCGGTGTATTATATTTGTTGTCTCTTTCTCTCTCATGGTGTACGACGTGAAAACCCGGAGAAAGCGATTTATCGCAAGTTTGTATAGGTTGGTTAAAAAGAATTAGCCCTCTCTCCATACATTGTTTCTCCAAGGTCTCATACATACTCTTCTGTTATTCTGACTCTTCACATGACCCGACTCAAGTATTTTTTATTTTTGATCAATATTGTACAAAAATAAACATTTTTACTCAATACTAACAGTAGTTATAATATTAATTAAGTTTATATACAATGCTAGTTTCTAGTTAATGATATTACCTCCCTAATTGAGAAAGTTCTCGTGCTTAGGGAGGGAGTAGTATCATGGGTTTCTTGAAATTATTTTTTTATGATAAAAAATGAATATCATATGAATATAATACATTTTAGGTTATTTTATTGATTTACTTGATCGTGCCATGTCTTCCTCGGGCGTCCTTGACTTCTTCTTCCATTCACTTTCGCATCATATATTCTTTTCACACTCCTTTCTTCGTTCATTCGCTCTACATACCCAAACCATCTAAGCGTCCCTTTCTTGATCCTATTCATTACGCTCACATCAGCCTTGCATTTTTTCCGGATTTCCACATTTTTAATACGGTCATACATGGTTTTACCGCACCTACGTCTCAGGGATCTCATTTCCACAGCATTCAGTCTACTTGCATCCTTCCTTTGCCGGTTACACGCCTCACTGCAAATACATCAGGGTTGGAATAAGCACTCCATCATGGACTGCTAGCTTCGCTTCTTTGGACAATTTTTTATTTGCGCCAACAGCGTTCAGTCCTCCGTTAATGGAGTTTCCTGCATTCACCCTTCTTTCAATATCCTTATCAACCTTTCCGTCTCTCTAGAACATACTTCCTAAATACACAAACTCATTCACTTGCTCCAAGTATTCATCCTTCACAACTGTATTGCACGCTGTTCTCGTACTCTCTCTTTCAAACACCATGGACTTTGGACTCACTTACTTAATAAAAAAAATAAAACTAAAAAGTTTGAAATATACACAATAATTCTTTCAATTTTTCGTTTTTGGTCACATCTGTATCAACGAAGGAAAGGAGATGAGAAAGAAGGAAGAAAAAAAAAATAAACAAGAAGGTTAGGAAGATGAGAATATAGCGACAACACGAGCGAAACACATTGAATTATATTTTTATTTTCCAACAATTTCGTATTCTCAATAGAAAAATCTATCGTTTTAATTCTTCATATTTATCGTTCTGGGTCACATATGTGTGAGGAGGAGAAAGAGAGGGGAAAGAGAAAGGTTAGATGGAAAGAAGAATATAGTGACGTCACAAGCAAAAACACAAAAAAAAAATAATTTTATTTTCTTAATAGCAAAATATATTGTCCTGAATTATTATATAGTATATGACGGCCTGGATGGTCGAGTGGTCAAGACACTCAACTACGTATCCAGAGGTCGCGGGTTCGAACCCGGGGTGCGCAAATAAATTACATTTAATTAATATGTTTCATAACACATTTAATTGAAATAAAATAAAATATAGTATATTTGCGGCACGTTCCAGAGTGGTAGATACTCTAAGTATCGCCCTGGTGAAAGACCACCATTCAGAATTGAAACGTTGCTTGAAATGGCTTTAGCCATGTTTGGTGACCAGATCTGAATAGCCAGGTACTTTTCAACCTTCCCCTCCCTCATCTCCTTTCCCTCCCCACTACCTTCATCCTTACAACATACGCCTATAGGGGATACCAAATTCTCACAGGCTCTTAACGGTTGGGAGCAGTTGGGACTCTTGTGTGGTATTCACGTAAAAAAAATAATATAATAATTATTATTAAAGCCAGCTGCACGAATTAGACTCATTCATTGTTCCCCTCGGAGGTTGGCGAGCGTTTTAAAATAAAACCAGTCAATCAGCCCAAATTAATAACGTCGAATCGATAACAATAGAAATTATTATTTAATTCGCCCGGCCACAAGCGTCCGTGCGCACTTGTCGACGAGTGCGTCATCTCACGAGCAACCTCTCCACGGAAATAGCCGGCAAGTTGAACAGGTAGTTATATCATTAGATATTATAGTCCTCGGACTGCAGATATGTAATAGCTGATAATAATCTTCATTATTTAATCACATTAATAATAAGACTGTATTCTGTTTCGTAATGATTTAAAAAATATATATTTCGCTAAAGCCTATTTGTCTCATCCGTTGTAAAGATGTAATATATGGATGGTGGATGGTCTGAAAACTCAGCTATCATGGACAGCATTCGTTTCTATGTTCCTGGTGGTTATCTTCGCCATCGACAGCATGGACTGTTTCATCTCCCGGCCTGCAGGACTAACTTGCCAATGGTCATGCTGGTGGGGAGGGCAATCTTGTTGTTGAATCGAATCGCTTCGGATGTCGATATATTTTTATATATTTTTTATACAGACAACTTACTTTGAGGTCAGCAGACGTAGATACTGCTGTTCGATTAATTGAACCATCTCGATCAAATAAACCTGTTTACTATGATCGTGCTTTTGGTGTATCTGGTCCAGTTATCTGGAATAAGCTTCTCACAAAACTTGCCTTAATTTCTTTGAAAACGTCCGTAATTTGCTTTGTTTCGGTTTTCTCCTTTCTTCTATCATTATAACTCAATGTCCTCACTAACTACTGAAAACCATATACTCATTGTCATAAAATATTTATTTTCTTTTTTACTTGCTATATTTACACTGTTTGCATTTTTAGAATCGTTTACTTATAATACTTGAATATTAATGTTTTAAGTGCCAACATATTAACTGTCCTCAATCATATTTCCCTTTTCTTTGATTTGACAAATGTGTTTATATGAATTCATATGTTTCATCTGAATTTTTATACCCTTAGTTCCTGGTAGTTTTTTAAAAATCTGTTGATGTACTCATACACTGTTATACCCATATCTGAACCTTTTCATTCGTGATTTATGATAACGATAATTATTTTAGATAGTTTTAATTTGTAAACATATTATGTATTATTTTATCCTTGTTAGTTAATCTTATTAGCATAATTAATTAAGCATGAAGCGCACTTGAGGTGAAGTATCACAAAACTGCGCTATATAAGTTCACTGTTATTATAATTATTTTGCATAAATGAAGCTTCGTTCAAACGACAAGCATTCCTGCTATTTGTGTAATTATTCCTTGTTTTTTTTTAATGTTTTTTTATTATACATCATTTTGATGAAATATTATGTTTAAAATTGTTTTGTTTTTTACTGTCTATACTTTGAATTCCTTGCAATTTATATTTCTTAGAATTAATTGCTTTATATTTATAAATATTGTGTATTAATACACTTACTCGCTTTATTTAAAAACGCCTTGAAATCAAAATTTTGTAATGTTTTTAAAATAATAAATAACTGAATACTGAATACTAGACAAATTTGTGTTTAAAAACTTAATAATATAGTCCTATTAAAACATATTTGCAATTATCATCTATAACGGTGTTAATACGATTTGATTTGAAACCTTGGAGTAACAATATATGGAGAGAGAGAGTTAATTGTTCTAACCCAACCTTTACAAATTTGAGATAAATCACTTTCTCCTGGTGTTTACGTCGTACACCATGAGAAAGAAAGGAACAGCAATTTTTAAAAAGTAATGTAAGGATGTTCTTCGTGTCCCGCGTCTCCGTTGACTCCGCCCACACGTTTTCATACGCGACATAATTGGATATAAGTCTACGGTTTTTGAGGTTATATGATATATTTTTGTTTATAACAATACTGTGAAAAAGTGGTTATCCGAATAAACAAAACATTATGTCGACATGTGCTATGAATGGATGTATAAATACCCTAGCCCTAGTCTTAGCCACGACCAGGTCTAGGCGAGTCCGGAAAAAGCTCATCAAAACGGACTACAGCAGCGTTCTCTCATGTATATTATTGCTCTGAGTTTAAAAACATAATAAATTTTATTCAATAAACACAATATTATTTTTCGTGAAAAGCGATTACTTTGTGGTTTGAAATATTTAATAAAATGAAAAAATAACTTTGTATTAGAAAATAAACCTAAAATAACTTTCATTCCAAAGATAAAGATAACAAACAAAGTCATTAGGGAATTTATAAATTGGTTTGTAGTGGTTGTTTGCATTTAATATTAGTAAAACCACCCCTTATAATCAATATTAGAATTAAAGAACATCTGAGATGTTTAAATAACTACGGTTTTTCAGAATTTGCTAATCATCTTATTGATAAAGATCACACCTTCAACTAAAGCACCGGTGCTCATATTCTTCACAAAAATGATCATGGCATCAGATTAAATAATTAAGAAGCACTAGAAATACAGAAAGCCATTAAAATTAATAGTCATATTCTTAATAATCAGTTAAATTTGTCCAGTAGTCCAATATTAGGTATATTCCCTGAAAACTCATAAAATTTCTCACTATTCTTTAATCACCTTCTCAGTTGACGTTTTGCCTCTTTAATTTCAAATTATCTGTCTCTTTCTCTCTGTTCTTTTTTTATAATTTAAATGTTACTCTATTGTTTTCTCATTGTTCTTTTTATTTTTTATTTTGTTCTCCCTCTGTATGTATATATAACCGCACACTTTGTATTTTTTGTTTACTTTAATATTGTACCTGATGATGCTTAGGCTAAGCAAAACCGGTCGGTCACAAAAATAAAAATAAAAATCTGTGTTCTTACACACAGTTATTATTTCATTTTTATTAAATATGTCAAACCACAAAGTGATTGCTTTCTACGAAAATATCATAAGTTCCTTTTTGTTTTAAAATTTTGTCCTTCTTGGAATGACTATTTTTAAACTTCTTGGGATTTATATTAATTATCATTTAATAAATAAAAGTTAAAATGGGTAAAATCAAAAAGCTTTCAAATTTAAATTACAAACAAAAAGTATTGGAAAAATAAATACATCGCTTAAGTACCTATTAATTTCGAAAAAATTACATTAAAAATGTCAATGTTTAAGGTGAATTCGTTTCCAAGTGTATGGTACATGGTCTGTTCAAAAGAAAATGTGAATTTTTAATTTTCGTGGGCTGTGTACATTCGATTATCGTTTTTTTGTTGTTATGTTGGTAAACATATGTTTATCGTATGTTAGCATTATCAGCCATTTTGAATTAGTGGTTTTTTTTGACAACCGAAAAGGTTAGTCACGTTTTTGTGTGTTCTTCGATTTTTTACTTTTAAAAAAAATGGATCAAAGAATAAAATCCATGATTTGTTTTTTCACAACTCCAGGACGCTCATCGTCATTAACATCTTCTCGGCTTTCTGTAAAGCGCTTGTACCACTTATAAACACTTTTTTGAGACAAAGTAGACTCGCCGAATGCCACGGTCAACATTTTAAGTGCGTTAAAGCGCTTTATTCCATTTTTAACGCAAAATTTAATGCATATTCTTTGATCCATTTTTTTTCAAAAGTAAAAAATTGAAGAGCACACAAAAACGTGACTAACCTTTCCAGTTTTCAAAAACAAACCACTAATCCAAAATGGCTGATAATGCTAACATATGATAAAGATATGTGTACCAACATAACAAAAAAAAATCGATAATCGAATTTACACAGCCCGCGAAAATTCAAAATTCACCTTTTCTTTTGAACAGGCCCCGTATGTAGGCGAGGAAAGGGAACATGCATGTCGTAATTGTTTTCTAAATTATCGTTGCAGAATAATACGTATAATAATTCAATATAAATAATTTCAGTTTTTGAGATGTTGGCAGGTGTCACAAAATGAAGTCCAGTGAGAAGCTGGACGATCCGAGATGTGTCAGATTAAACAAGGATGCGAGAAGAGCAACTTCCGCACAAAGCGGGGGGCAATTCTAGGTGGAAGATGTCTAGTTGGTCCGTTGGTTGTCTCAGACTTAGCCGGGGAAAATAGCTGCCGGAAGCTGTGTGAGGAGAGACTACAATGGACCATCAGGAAAGATTAGTGCTTTAATAAATTTTAGATTTTAAAATTGAATAAATTAATTAACAGCTAACTAAATATCACGACGTTTCTCCGCAAAGTTAGGCAGAGAAGAAAGATTGTCACAGAATGCTTTCTCGGCACCCGCTCTTTACTTCGTTAACATTCATACATCGTCTCATAAACACAGTTTTTTCTTTCGATTATTAACGTGAGATAGATAGATCGGAGTGGTAGATACTCTAAGCATCGCCCTGGTGAAAGACCACCATTCATAATCGAAACGTTGCTTGAAATAGGTTAAGCCTTGTTTGGTAACCAGATTGGAATAGTCAGGTACTTACCAACCTTACTCTCCCCATCTCCCTCCTCTCCTCACTATCTTAAGTCTCACAACATACCCCAATCGGGGATGCCATAGTCCCACTGGCTTCAGACGGTTGGGAGCAGTTAGAACAATAGCAACATATTTTTTGGGGAATTCACTTTACCGTGCCATGTCTTCCTCAAATGTCCCCGACTTCTTGTGACATCTACGCAATACATTGGAAAAGAAAACCAATTGAGAAAATACTACGAAAAAAAATATGTTAGATCAAATATTAATCACGTAAAAAAATAAAAACAAACAGTTCTCCCTTAAAAGGAAAAATATTTTTTGTGGGAACAACTTGTTTGTGACGAAATAAGTGTTCCCTCCCTTGCGGTAGGTGTGACAACCAGTGTAAGTGTGGTGTGTACGGCTGCAGGGCTCGTGTCCGTGGCGCGTGTACCACCTACATACATATAAAGCCACGGCTGTACCGTGTACATTGTAGCTGTAAAATGTATTGATTTACAATTGCACAGGGGTGAGAAAAAAAAGAAAAATAATCGAATATTTTTATTTAATAATATTAAAACAATAGAAAAAAATTGACACGGTAAAATAATTTAATTAAACACATTGAACATGGTGTCTTACAATATATTTGTTTTATTATTATGTTTGTATATTACGATTGAATTAAAATCCTTTATTGTAGTGTATTGTCACATTATTTATTTATTTATAAAATAACGGACCATTGTCCAGTTACAAAAAATACATAACGCGAAATGGAAAAAAAAAACAACAGAGAAAGAACAGCACCACACATAATATTATATTATTATATTGAAGCAATGACAGAAATATGACAAAATATACATTACAAATAAATTCAAATCAAAGCCAAGGTAAAGTCAAAGTTTTGGTAGAGTCGTAAAGAATGACAAAAATCATTTAGACAGGTACCAATAATTTTAAGACCATGGCTTGAGTTGAGAAGTCTCCACATTCTGGACAGTGGAAAACGATACCCATAATTAGTAGAGTGATGATTGAGGAACAGCAATTGATTGTTTCTGAGTCTACGGCAAGTCATGTTGAGCTGGATGGGTTGGAACAAAGGAGGTGAGTCAAATAAAACAATTAATAACTTTTAAAATGCAAATTAAATCAAACTATTATTTTCGATTTAAATAGATGTTGCAACGCTCCTTAGCTCGTCAAGGAAATTAGTAAAAAAATATTGCGTTGACCTTTAAATTTCAGACAGAAAATCTGTGCAAATTTCTTGATTCCAGAAATTTGAGCTTTCGAGAGCTTTTAGTGTGATATTCAAACCGATTTTTCGCTTCGATTATAGCGATTGTGAATAGCTAATTTTACAGAATGAGTTTTTTGTGAATTTATTATTGTTTGAATTAAAATTATGTTTTTGTATTTTAAAATATAAAAGAAATGGTGTAATATATTTTTTCATTTGGTGGTTAGCTCACCTTATCAACCAATCACATTTATTTATTATAAAACTCGCTTAATCATAAATGTGTTCACGAATATAAAGAATACCTTTGACAATGGTAATTAAGTCGTTAGTTTTGAATCACTAGTTTAAAGAATTAGATGTAAGTCACTAGTTATAAGGCCCTCTGCACATGAAGATGCTCAAAAGAAACTGATCACGGACGCAAATTACTAACCAGTCCGCGATGAGTTCGAACCGTTGTAATTAAATGAGACACCGCACACGGCGCTACCGTCACTTAACCGTCATTAACGCTTTAGTAACCAGTTGGAAGGCAACTCGAGCTGTCGACTCGTTTTTGACTTGAGTCTCTAGAGTCGCCTAGTTTCTCGTTCGGTTGAATACATCGACGTTGTCACATCATTTTATTTTATGGTAAAATATTATCGTGTATTTATAATTTTTATATTATTTTATTTGATAATGGTTTTATTTTTACGCACGAAAGTGAACGATCGACAAGTGAATACAAAATAAGAGGGAGAAGTAGAAAAATATCTTGTTTTATATAACTTCACCACACAGAAAACAAGTAATTATTTATATAATAATACGATCGCTTCTGAGTAGCGCGCGTGTGCGGAGCTGCGTCACTGGAGAGTAAGTAATCCTTTAGTAATTTCAATCATAAACCAGTTTAGTTTCTTTTGAGTGTCTAAAGTAAATCTACAGTAAACCTCAGACATCTTTTCCTCCACCGTTCCGTCACAAAGATTACATTTTATTAGCGTTTTCTAGAAACACGGCAAGCAGTCAAACGCGATCGAGTAAAACCTGAAATAACAAAAAACATTTAAAAAAAAAAATTATATTAAATAAAATAGATGGATATTTGTGGCAACCCTAGCTCGCTCCAACAGTAGCAAGACCAATTCGGAACTAAATTCGTCATCTACTCCCGCTGCCCAAAGATATTTCATTTTTCGGCTGAAATTATTTTGTGCAAACTTCAAAAGCTCCACGGCCGTCGAGCCATTTTTTTCTCAACCCGATACATTTTCCGAGACATACGAGTCACATTAGCTCGCGCGAGGATTGTAACGTAGTGCATTACTAGCGAATATGAAAAAATCATAAAAATATAAGATGAAAAACTAACCAATGCGGTCAGATCCAAAAAGACTCAAAAAGCCAACAAAACATCAATCAAAAACAGACTGTATTTATTGTTGAAATAAGGACTAATTTAGTTTTACCCAGTGAAATTATTAGCACAAAAAGAAGAAGGTCGCAAGAAACAACTGCATCGCGAGCGAAAATGGGCTTTATTTTTAATTGGCGTATGATTTTATGTTCGCGTGGCGCATTTTTTATTGTATATTTACGAAGTTACCCCAAATTCCCCAAAAATTAGGACTGTAAAAATGAAGGAAGGAAAGAGACGGGGCTTGTTTTAATGGGCGGCTTTAAAGGGCGCGTGGTATGGGGATGCTTGAGTGAAAGAGAAATGACTATATGGGTCACAAATTCTGCTGTCATTATCGTGCAAACATGAGAGGCAGGACCTTTATCAGTGACTTGCATTACATATTTGTTTGTATTAAGTATTTATGTTTTGTTGTGGCAAACATTAAATATGTGAGTGTGGTTTTAATGTAAGAACGTTACAAGTTAAATTAGTTCGCCCTCATCTAGAATATGCTAGTGTAATTTGGTCCCCTTTCTATACCGTTCATATTCATCAGATTGAATCCGTACAACGTCGCTTCTTACGCGGTATTGCATGGAGATTAGGGCGAGAAAGAGGCGATTATTCATATGATGAAATTGAACAATTATTGAAAATGTCTTCATTAGAAAAGCGCAGGAAAGACTTTGATTTAATTTTTATTTACAAAATTATAATTGTTTTATTGACTCACCTTCTCTGTTGCAACTTATCCAGTTCAACATCCCTTACCGTAGACTCAGAAACAATGAATTGCTGTTCCTCAATCATTACAATACAAATTATGGGTATAATTCTCCAATGTCCAGAATGTCAAGATTTGTTAACTCAAGCCATTATCTTGAAATTTTTGGTAACAGTGTAAATTTTTTTTTTTTTTTTTTTACATGAATACCGCACAAGAGTCTCAACTGCTCCCAACCGTCTAAAGCCAGTGAGACTATGGCATCCCCAAATTGGGAATGTTGTGAGGCTGAAGGTAGTGGGGTAGGAGATGGGGAAGAGGAAGGTTGGGAAGTACCTGGCTATTCAGATCTGGTCACCAAACACGGCTTAAGCCATTTCAAGCAACGTTTCGATTCTGAATGGTGGTCTTTCACCAGGGCGATACTTAGAGTATCTACCACTTTGTTTTCGTCATTCTTTACGACTCTACCAAAACTTTGACTAGACCATGGCTTTAATGTTCTTCTCTTATGTTTATTTTGCCTTATTTTTTCATCGCTACATTTATTATTATGTATGTGCTATTCCTTCTCTGTTGCTCTTTTTTCCATTTCGTGTTTTATATGTATTTTTTGTAATTGGACTTTAGTCCGTTAATTTATAAATAAATAAATAAGTTTATCGTTGGATATCCTTGAGTGAGTGATAAATCCTGTGCTACTCTCAGAGGCGAGTACCACAGCTTCGGAGATATTTCAGAATGCTTCATTAAGCTTTAAGAAGTGGATTAATCGGGATATTTAAAATTTATAATTTTTTTTGTCTTTCAGTATGAAGGGAACCACAGGTAGGTAGAGAGGATGGACCATCCAACAATTCTGTCTTGGCACACACTCCTTGTTTTATTCACATTCATACGTCGATTCATACAAACTCTTTATTTCAAGTATTTGATTCACTTGATCGTGCCGTATATTCCTCGGGCGTCCCCGAATTTTTCCACCGTCCACTTTCACATCATATATTCTTTTCACGCTCCTTACTTCGTTTATTTGCTCTACATGCCCAAACCGTCTAAGTGTCCCTTTATTGATCCTTTCTTTTGTTGACGGCCATGGTCGAGTGGTAAGACGCTCGACTACGAATCCAGAGGTCACGGGTTCATAATTTTATTTAATTGATATGTGTCATAACACATTTAATTCATATGAAATAATATAAAGTATGTTTGCGGCAAAGAAACTCCATGAGATATGTTTTTTGCTCCTGAATGATTTTAACACCTCTAAAGGCATTTTTTCTCAGAAAGGAGCCTACAGCGACGCGTTTGTGACAGCTGGTGACAGCTTGTCTGTCGAACGAATGTTTGTGTGATACTAAACGCAGTAAATCTCAGGTATGTCTCGCAGACTCGGTTTAGTGCATCCACGCGCGTTGCTCAGTAACGTATCTAGATTATTTAATTCATTTAAGGGTGTTACGGTGAATCGTTACCCGATATTTTACATCTCTTATTTCCGATCTCTGTAAGAGCCTTCGAACCTTCAAAGACCTTATAAAATAAAATGTTATGTGCATTTAAAAACTTTTAAACTACATAGTTTATTTGCTCCCATCACAGGGTCCCCAAGAAAGTATGGTGACAAAAATTGGGGACACTCGTGTGAGACTATGATAAAACATTGACAGTTGATTAAAAATCCTGGTAAAGTTGCTAGTAAGTGTTTTTAATATGAATACCGCACAATTGTCTCAACTACTCCCAACCGTCTAGGGCCAGTGAGACTATGGCATCGCCGAATAGGGTATGTTGTGAGGCTGAAGGTAGTGGGAAGGGGAAGAAGATTGAGCAGAGGAAGGTCGGAAAGTACCTAGATATTCAGATCTGGTCACCAAAGCCATTCCAAGCAACGATTTGATTCTGAATGGTGGTCTTTCACCAGAGTGATACATAGAGTATCTACCACCCTGCCACAAATATACTTTTTTACTATTTTAAATGAATCAAATGTGTTATGATACATATTAATTAAATAAAAGTTATTGGCGTACGCCGGGTTTGAACCCGCGACCTTTGGATTCGTAGTCGAGCGTCTTAGCGCTCGACCACGGAGGTTTTCAAAGCATAACAGTTTTTGATCATAGATGGAACATTACTGTCAAGTATTAAGGGTCAGCACCCAAAAATACACACTTTTTGGTTTTCTAATACAAGTTAAACGAAAAAATATTTTCCTGTAAATTCAATAGGGTAGTTAGTTTTTAAGTTTCCAGTGAATTCAATTCTTAAACAGTAATTTTTTAAATTCTTAATGAAATGCTTATTAAAAATTTAGGTAAACTTTTCAAAAGTGCCTTTGCTGGATTTCAAACTGCACTTTTTATTGATATTTCAGTACGTTTTTTATAGTATTTAAAGGATAAATGTTTAAAAAAAATGTATTCACTAGAAACCTCAGTAATTTTTTTAACTACCCACATAAAATTTACAGACAAATCATTTGTATTATTGCTTGTATTAGAATGCTAGAAAGTAACGTTCAGCATAATTTTTAAGTGCTGACCCTTAATAGAATTAATGTATTACCGGTTCGTGTTTTTTGTTTAAAAAAAATGTATTGCAACATATATTTAACAGTTCGTTTAAGACAGTAGCGATACTTGTACACAGTACACAATTTACACAAAATAAAGAAACAACAGTAACTACGTTTCACAATAAACATGGTTATCGAACCCTTGAATACATTAAATAATTGATATTCAACAAGTTGCCATTCGAATTTATAAAGAATTGCTATATAACAAAATTCTCACTAATGTCAAAGTCTTGAATTTTGTGAACGTGTTTTTTTTAAAGAAAGACAAACATTCCCGGGTTACGAATAACCTGACATTATTTTAAAAACCCCTACTGCCATCGTAATAAGCAAAAAATGTTGCTTGTGCAATGACGGAGGACTTGTCCAGTCAGCTACTAACCGGTCAAAATTTATAAATTAAGGTGTTATTTGCTTTTTAATATGTTGTCTTTTAAAGTGACGTTCACGTCTCTTTAAAAGAAAAAACACTTCTCCGGGTTTTTACGTCGCACACCATGAGGAAGAAAGAGACAAAAATTTTCCCGAATTATCACACCGCTTTAAAGTATTGTAAGAATGTTCTTCGTGTCCCGGCGTCTCCGTTGACTCCGCCCACACGTTATTATACGCGAAATAAATTGACATAACTCAACGGTTTATTAGGTTACATATTATATATATTTTTTTAACAGTACTGTGAAAAAGTGGTTATACGAATAAACAAATACATTATGTCGACATGTGCTATGAATGGATGTATAAATACCCTAGCCCTAATCCTAGCCACTTCCAGGTCTAGCCGAGTCCGGCAAACCTCGTAAAAACTGACTACAGCTCTCTCTACAGCGCTCTCTCTTTGTAAATTATTGCTCTAAGGTCTTAACACTCGTGCCCAGATTAGAATAGCCAGGTAATAATAATAATATTTGGACGATTTGTATAGCGCCGTTTTTGTGAAAAAATCACCTCAAGGGCGGTACTTTTCAACCTTCCTTTTTCCCATCTCCCTACCCTCCCAGGGAAGTCACAGTATTCACAAAATACAAATATTGTTATGCTGTCATTTTATGTTTATATTAATTTATCGTTGTTTTATACAATATTGTTTAACTAAACTCCTGTCGAGAAGTTCTAGGCGGGTACAGATTCCCACTGTTTAAAAACAATATTAAAAAAATAATAATATTTCAACCCGGAAACAAACAGTAGTAAAGACTCCCAACTGACCCCACGCGTGTATCCGTATACACCCGCACGGACGTGCGTACAGCACAATACAGCCACAGTCACAGCAGTGCGGGCCCTCCTAGGTACCGGCACACCATAGCTCTCGCGATATTATAAAGTTGATACAACGCACGAGCGAGACGCCGGCCGCCTTGCGTCTCGCTCTGCGGGTATGACCCCACGCAAGGGTGACCATCGCGTAACAAGACCGTTGTTTGTAAATCTCTTTTAATCCTCGAATCTGAAATCTAAATCGCGGTCTTCGGGTGAAATGCGCTAATGATCCAGATTCATATTCTATTTCACTATAATTTATTCCATCAAAACTTGTATCTCCAGCGGCCATTTCAGTAAACTTTTGCCGTTCGGCTGTACGTTTTGGTACTATCGTTTGTATTTGACATTTGGAATTTTACTTGATTTTCTTGTTTTTCTTTATTTGATTAGTATATTAAAAGGTTACTCAATGAGAGTTGAGGCGAAAATCACGGACATAGGATTTTGTGTTTGGTGCATTTACTACTTTAAATGATGGTTTTTTTTTTTTAAATATTTTAGTAAATAGTTTATAAAATATTTTCTTCATATTTAATAAGGAATTAAAGTTCATTTTAAAATTTATTAAGTTAGTTTTCATAGTTAAATTAACTCTCAAAGTCTTAAAACGCCGCTAAAACGGCAGTATCTCAGAGGTAGGGAGCGGGCGGGGGGGGTGCGTTACGTCATCCGTACCGTCAGAAGGACAATTTGTTTTGAATTTTTCCAAATATTCAACAAGGAATTGCAATTCGAATTTTTTTGGTTAATTTTAACCGTCTAACTTAATTAATGGGATTTTTATCCGATGTATACGTATATACCCAGAATCGGTGTTTTTTGATCTACATGTACATATTTTTTCACTCAACTTTCTTATTCATCAAATGTCTTTATAAATCAAATTTTATAACCGGTAGTGATGTATTTGCCTAACGTCACTGAGAAATGTTTATATATTGCATACACCTAGAGCGAGAAAGGATAAGAAATGTTAGAAAAGGTTTAATGTGTTCTTTTTTTTGTGTAATTTTTTTTTCAATTTGAGTGTAATTTTCTTTTCTGAAATTGAATAACAAGTTTGAAGCATGCTGTATGCAAGCGATGCATCTGTTTGAGTACTGGGTCCGACACGAAATTCGCTGCGTAACCTATACATCACAAACATAGTATGAGATGGAATAGACTAATTCTGGTAAAGAAAACACGAAGTATTTTTAATTTTGAATCCACAAATTTGATACTTTGAATATTGTTTGAGTGGGGTTCTAATGTTACCCCGAAATGTATCCCAACCGTTTCCAACCGTCTGGAGCCAGTGAGACTATTGCATCCCCAATTTGGGTGAGTTGTGAGGCTGAAGGTAGTGGGGAGGAGAAGGAGATGGGGAAGATGACGGTTGAGAAGTACCTGGCTATTCAGATCTGGTCACCTAATACGGCTGAAGCCATTTCAAGCAACGTTTCGATTCTGAATGGTGGTCTTTCACCAGGGCGATACTTATAGTATCTACCACTCTGGAACGTGCCGCAAATATACCATAGATTATTTTCTATGAACTAAATGTGTTATGTCACACATTAATCAAATAAAAGTTATTTAAGCTACTTCTGGATTCGTAGTCGAGCTTCTTACCACTCGACCACGGAGGCCGTCAAAGGTCATTAAGGTAAGAACTCGACATAATTCGCATTTCACGTTCCTGATAGGATCGTAATAGGACAGTACCTACCATATTATTGTGACAATTCTACTTCAACCTCACAATATTACGCTCCTAATACGACGAATTTAACATCTGGGAAACAAATACTCCGATGTTGTTGATATATTTAGTACATCAACATCAAAATATAAGCGTACCTTAGTACAGATATTTTATCTAGTAGAGCTAATTTATTTGATGAAACTATTGAACTCTGGATGTACCTGTTATTCAATACTATTTTTTTCTATTCTGTACTATATTTTTTGAAATGTTTATGAGTATATTGTTTAAAAAGTAATGTTAATATTTGTGTAAAAAGTCTTTTACGGGCGTAAATAAATAAATAATATTACTTTTTTTTAAATTCAACACTTAGAGAGAAGTATATTCATCATATTTCGGTAATCTTTGTACAAAATATCGCACCAAACTCTTATCCGGGTATACACATAAAATACAAGACACGCCATTTTCATACAAATCGAACGATAAATGTGGCATGGTCTTGATTTAAGTTTCAAAGCTCATAACGCTTATGAAAAGGATAGCAATACCAAACAGAAATTGTGTGTACGAATGAGATAGCTATATGAACGTCCCGCGTCACTGTTATAATCTCTCTTCCCCGACGAACTTACTGAGCAACTAGCCAAGTAGAGTACGACGTACGGAAACGGTTGTCTTCCACACACCTATGTATATCTGCATTCGCTATCTCACATTATTTAGGTTGAAGAGCTCCCGTTTTCCCGTGACAGCTTGTCTGTCGAACGAATGTTTGTGTGAAACTAAACGCAGTAAATTTCAGGTATGTCTCTCGGACTCGGCTTAGTACATTCACGCGCGTTGTATTAGTAACGTATCAACATTATTCAATTCATCTAAGATCTGGGGTGACATTAGAACCACCCTTCGGAACGGGAGTGTTAAGACCACATTTCCACAGATTATTTTAAGATGTTATTTTAATTCCATCAAAAATGGAAATCGCCATAATTATGCTACACATAGCAACATTTTTAAGTGATTTTTCTTTAAACAGCGGAAATTTCCATCTGACAGATTATAAAGTTCCTACATTTCCCTCTCGCGTGGTTTCCTCACTAACTTTCCCTTACGATTTACGCTCACTCCCCCCCCCTCCCCGAGGGAGAGGGAGAGCGCCTTACGCAAGATGCAGCGCGCGAGAGGGAGACGGGCTAGTATTTTTAAAAAGCAGGGAAACCAAGTCGCGCCCTTTCATTATTCCGAAGAAATGCTCAGAATTGCGCATCGACTAGAGATGGGCTTGAAAGAATTATTGTACCAGGAAATACAAATATCGGAATTTTTAAATTTTATTTTTATACCAACGGACCATTGTCCAATTACAAAGAATTCATAACACAAAATTATAAAAAAAGAGCAACAGAAAAAGAAGAGCATAATATTTGAATGAAGCAATAACAAAAATATACATTTAATAGAACATTCAAGTCAAAGCCTGAACAAGGTTTTGGTAGAGTCCCAAAGAATGACAAAAATCATTTAGACCGGTACCAAAAATTTCAAGACCATGGCTTGAGTTGACAAGTCTGACATTCTGGACAGTGGAGAATGATACCCATAATTAGTAGAGTGATGATTGAGGAACAGCAATTCATTGTTTCTGAGTCTTTTTTTTTAAATGTTTCAAATCAAGTGTAACAATACATATTTAGTAAACGCTTTTTTACCATTTTAATTTTGTTAATCAAAGGGTAGTTTTTCTTTATTTTGGATATTGGTAATTTTACTTTAAATTTTGTATGTAAATACCACACGAAAGTCTCAATTATTCAGAGCCAGTTGAATTTCGGCATCTTCAATAGGGGTAGGTTGTTGATAATTGAGTTAGCTGTAAAAAATACGACCTATACTATATACAAACTAAACCCTTTGTACAGTATTACTCAACAGATTGCAATCTTTGGAGCACAAACGTCAGGTGGGAATGCTGCCTTGTTCTACCGGTATTTCAATGAATGTTGCTCCGAGGAACCTGCGTCATTGATCCCTTCGGCACCGGTACATAATCGGGAAACTCGCCAAACACGCGCCCAACATTTGCACCTACATGTTTGACATTCGACACACGAGAATGGGTCGTTTCTACGACTCGAACCTGTATTCAACACCACCATTTGCCGGTCTCTGTGTTTCCTCCACCCTACAACATGGGTCTCTTCAAGAACCAGGTTCACTCCTTACTTTTCTCAAAAAGACCCTCCGCACAGCATTTCCAAAGACGACATAGGTACTAAGGGATATAATTTCTAAAAAACTAGTTATTTTTATATGGTATAAAAGTCTTAAATTCTAAATTTTAGAAAGTAACAAGACTGTACAATGAACATACCGTCGCCGGAAAGGCAAAAGGGCTGAAGCGCCATTTTGGGAAGCTTATCCCAGAGCACCTTAAAGTTTATTTCGTTTTACAATAAAATTCATAAGTCTTCAGCACCCGGTTAGATATTGAAAAAAAATTAACTCAAGTAAGTCAATGCTCTTAGTGAGTTGAGACCTAACACGATAAGAAGTGTAAAAAAGTCCCAAACTTTCCCAAGCTTTCTCCCAGACGGTAAATATATTTTAGATGGCTGAAGGGCCACAAAAGTCTTCTGAATCAAACGAGAGTCAGAGCATTTGATGCACAAATAAAAACTAATTGACACTGTATATTTAACTCGTTCATCACCAAAGTGTGGCCTTAATAACGACGATATGTGCAATATTTATATGTTAAAGATTGAAGATATAGTCAGAGACAACCTAGAAAGGTACAGTACGGTTAATTGAATCAAATACTTAAGATCAGTATTTTTTTATCGGTTGAGTCAAGCCATCTCCCAAACGGAAAATATACTTTAGTTGGCTGAAGGGCCACAAAAGTCTTCAGAATCAAACGAGAGTCAGAGCCTTCGACGCAGAATAAAACAACTGATCAAAACTGCATGTTTAAGTCATCTTCGACCAAAGTGTCGCTTCAGCCCTTTCGCCTTTCCGGCGCCGACAGTGTTTTGAAAGCATATCTGCCCGCGGCGATGTTCTGCGGCAGAAACGCACGTTCGCCGCGAGATGCCGGCCGTAGAACTCCGGGACGCAGCGCGAACTCAAACAGCCAACTCGTAGCAAAGCTCGTAGCAAAGCTCGTAGCGCGGCGGTCCTGCCTCGCTCGCTCGCCCGTCTCCGGTCGTAGTCAGTACCGAATGAGCGGCGGCGCGGGGCGGTCGTTCGCGTGCAAGTCTCCCGCACTCTCCGGCCACTTTAAATCATAATTTATAACACATACACAATAAAACATAACCTCAAAGAAAACGGAAAACAAAATGGCGTGTCGGTATTGTGACGTTCGGACGGAGATTAGAGCGGGAAAATACAATTAACCGTGTATTTATGAGGAGCGTTCGCGAGGAAAGCATCAGTTTTGGTAAGTTTTTGCAACAATTTTAAACGAAACGACAACGTTACGCTAATCTCGACGACTTTTTGTACGTTTGAACTACATTTTCCCGCGTTTTATGGCGTGTTTTTATTTCGCATGCCCCGCGTTATTTGCAGGAAATGACGGATGTGTATTTCATAATATGGAGGAAATGGATTTTTTAAATATTTCGTTTAGTTATCGTTCAATTTGATTTAAAAAAATGGATAAGAACATTTTTTTTAAGCACAAGATATAACTAACTAACTAACTAACCATCATGCCGTATCACCGCAGGGGTAGGCAGATAGGACGGACCACCATATAACTCTGTCTTGGAACACACTCCTTGCTTCATTCAAATTCATACATACTGTTTTGTTATTCTGACTCTTTACATGGCCCGATTCTAGTATTTAATTCACTCGATCGTGCCATGTCTTCCTCGGGCGTCCCCGACTTTTTCTTCCATTCACTTTCGCGTCATATATTCTTTTCACACTCCTTTCTTCGTTCATTTGCTCTACATGCCTAAACCATCAAAGCTAAGCCTTGCATTCTTTCCGGATATCCACACTTTTAACACGGTCATATATACAGGGATCACATTTCCACAGCATTCAGTCTACTTTTATCCTTCCTCTGCCAGTTCCATGCCTTACTGTCATACATCAGGGTTGGTATAAGCACTCCATTGTGGCCTGCTAGCTTTGCTTCTTTGGACAATTATTAAGATTTAATTGTTATAAACAGTGTTATCTTAACAACCTTGAAACTTATTGAGAAAACGTTTAACTATATTTAAAATTCAAAGTGTTGTATTTTAAGAAAATAAAGTGACGGGTTAGGAATTATTTTTTGAATTTTTGGTCGACTATTTCTGTGGCATTTAAGTGAATTATTGTTTTACGACAATGTTCTGAAAATCTGTCAAGTATGCAGTTCTACTTCAAAAGGTCCAAGGAAGATTGGGTAAAGAGATACAGCCAGGGCATTACATTTTTTTCATACATACAAAGTACGCCAAGTCTTATTTTGAGAAATTAACTTTGCCTCTCCTGAAAAATTCGAGAATTGTGACAAATACGTCATTACCTAAATGCCACAGATTTAACAATGTTGTGAAATCAGCTATAAATAATTCCTTTCAAACTGATGTTAATTTAAAATATCAACTTTAAAAAATAATCCTACCACCTACCATAATAAAGTACCTACCTATAATATATTTTAGCAGACATTATTCTATATTTGAAATACGTGGAACAACAAATATTTTTTCTTGACCAGTTAAGTTACATTCCGTGATTTTTCACGGATAACAAACAACTTGAAATAAATGAAAAAGTTTTAAAATTCCTAAAATTGTGTTTCAATAGTAATCTATTTTTAGAAAAGGTTGTTTTCATAATAAAATGGTATTTTATTTCCCTTACTGGAATTGATCCGGAAGTTAGAATCTTCTCGGAAAGAAAAAAACGCCATTGTTAAAAATTGCACAATACATACGAGTATATTTTAATTGTTGTAAATGTTGGAATTTCAAAATTTACACTTTTACGGTAAATTAAACCGCAATTTTACTGTTGAAAATCCATCCTCATTTCAACAACCAACAGAGTTGAAGATACTCTCAGTATCGCCCTGGTGATTTCCCCTCGCCAAATTCTTCAGTCAATAGAAATTGGAAAGAAAAAATGATTTTTTTTTAAGGCCCGCATGGTCGAGTGGTAAGACGCTAATAAATAAATAAATTTTACGTAATTAATATGTGTCACAACACATTTAATTGATATAAAATTATATAAAGCATAATTGCGGCATGTTTCAGAGTGGTACATACTCCGAATATCGCCCTGGTGAAAGACCACCATTCAGAATTAAAACGTTACTTGAAATGGCTTTGGCCGTGTTTGGTGACCAGATCTGAATAGCCAGGTACTTCTTGACCTTCATCTTCCGCATCTCTCTTCCCTCCCCACTACCTCCTACCTCACAACATTCCCCCGGTCGGGGATGCCATAGTCGCACTGGCTTTAGACGGTTGGGAGCAGTTGGGACTCTCGTTTGGTATTCACTATAAAGAATAAAAAAAGTTAGAATAAACCTTCGTTTTAGGATGCTGCAGAAACACAAGTTTCGGCCAATGCTGCGATTCAGTAATGTACAAAACAAAAAATACGTTTTAAAAACACTATTTGCATTATTATTCTACATCACTTAAAAGCTTAATTTAAATTTGTGTTTTCGCAGAAAGCAATCACTTTGTGGTTTGACATATTTGATGAAAATGAAATAATAACTTTTTTTAAGACCACATATTTTATTATATTTTTAATGAACGACCGGTTTCGCTTAGCCTAAGCATCATCAGGGTACAAAATTAAACTATACAAAAATACAAAGTGTGTGCTTATATATACTCATATATACAGAGAGAGAACACAATATAAAATAATAAAAAAGAGAACAGTAACAAAAAAAAAGAATAACATTTAAATTATAACAAAGCAACAGAGAGAAAGAGATAGATAATATGAAATGAAAGAGACAAAACGTCAACTGAGAACGTGATAAAAATAATGAGAAATTTTATGAGTTTACAGGAAATATACCTAATATTGGACTAATGTACAAATTTACTTCATTATTAAGAATATGACTATTAGTGGCTTTCTTTATTTCTAGTGCTTCTATGTATTTAATCTGTTGGCTAAGCGAAACCGATCGGTCTTAAAAATTAAATCTATGGTCTTAACCAAAGTTTTTATTTCATTTTCTTTAAAGCGATGTTCACATATTATTATATTACGAACAAGAGAGGAAATAAATCTAGACAAATAATGTGAAAAAGGTCCCGATTTTGAATTTCAGTAAATTTCCGGCCTTTATTTGCTATGTTAGGTCAGAGAGCCAAATTTCCAACACAAAACATACATTCAAAAGGGTCTTTTGGACTCGATTGTGATTTTATCACATGAACCTTTCTTAAAATGGCTTCACAGTCGTTCTGGGGGACAAAGTTAAAGCAATAACACCATATTTTATTTGATAAATTAGTTAATTATTTATTTATTGTAAGTAGATTCCCAAAATACTACATAGCGAGTGGGACTATAGCATCTTTAATTCGTTTCATGTCGTAAGGCTTGAAGTGGTTAGGAAAGGGGATAGATAAGATGAAGGTTGGAATTTACCCGAATATTATTGTGATAATTCCACTCCTATGCGACGAATTCAACATCTGAAAAAAAAATACTCCGATAATGTTGATATATTTAGTACTGGCGTCAATCTCACACTATAAGTATACCTTAGTACAGTTTTTTTCATCTAATAGATCTAAATCAATTGTGGAAACTATTTAATTCTGGATGTACTTGTTATTCAATACTATTTTTTCTTTCTTGCACATTTATTATTGCACTGTTTATGAGTATATTGTTGTATGAAAAATGTTAATATTTGTGTAAAAAGGCTTTAGCTGGTGTAAAATAAGTAAATAAATATTCAGTTGAATAATTCTATTTCAAGCAGCAATTCGAGAGCCTGCGTGGTCGAGCGGTCAGACGCTCGACTAGAAATCTAGAGGTCGCGGGTTCAAGCCCGACTTGCGCAAATAAATTTGATTTAATTAATATGTGTCATAACACGTTTGATTCATTTAAAATAATAGATAGTATATTTGCGTCACGTTCCAGAGTGGTAGATCATCCAGAATTGAAACGTTGCTTGAAATGGCTTTAGCCGTGTTTGGTGACCAGATCTGGATAGCCGGGTTCTTAACAACCTTCCTCTTCCTTATCTCCTTCCCCTCTCCACTACCTTCGACCTCACAGCATACCCTGATTGGAGATGCCATAGTCTCACTGACTGTACATGGTTGGGAGCAGTCAAGACTCTTGTGCCTATGAAAAAATAAATTAAAATGTATTGTTATTTTATTTTGAGACTGTAAATTCGTGGTGGAACTCCATTTTACGGCTTTATCCGTGTTTGGTGACCAGATCTGAATAGCCAGGTACTTCCCAACCTTCCCCTTCCTCATCTCCTTCCCTACCTTCAACCTCACAACATATCCCTATTGGGGATGCCATAGTCTCACTGGCTCTAGACGGTGTTGAGCAATTAAGACTCTTGTGCGGTATTCACGTAAAAAAAAAGATTTTGACTTAATTAATAACTTTATTCCACTATTTTTTATTTCCGACCTGACTGGTTTCACCTTATGACGGGCATCTTCAGACTGGTAAAATGTTAGGTAAATCTATGGCATATATACCATTAGTGTCCGGAACGGACGCTTATTGAGTCTCATAGTAAACATCTGTGACTTTGGGTTTTGTTTTTTTTTTCACTGTCACAAAACCATTGCCATTAAAATGTATTGATTCTGAAGAATGATGAGGAAGAAATTCATCTTGTGATATTAAAAAAATTCGCCATTCATAGTACGCGGTCGAACATGTAAACAATTTTAGCCAATTACAAAAATATAACCGCTTTGGTATTTTTTTATTTCTAGATTTATTATCTCTTCCACCCACACAATCTCCCAGTCCTTCTTTGACGCAATGATCATCGGTCATCCTTTAATAAATGGAGGTCCTTCCTTTTCTACCACGATCTTCGGGCCTTTGGAACAGAGGCTTTTCTTTGACACATTGAACATTGGGAATGACGCAATCAGTGGGCATTAGACTTCTTTGTTGTGATACATATTGTTCATTCTTTAAGCGATGCATACTTGCTCTTCTTTCATGCAATGGTCATTGATCATTCTCAGAAATTAGAACAGTTTCAAATAAATGGACAAATATCGTTCTACCACACAATCTTATTTAGTATTTTTTTTATGCATTGATCAGGTCATTCTTTAATCAATGAACGATGATCTTTCTTTGATTTAAGATTCAATTATATAATTGACCTTCTTTGTTGCAACTCATCCAGTTCAACATTCCTTGCCGTAGACTTAGAAACGATTGTTTGCTGTTCCTCAATCATCCTTCTGCTTATTATGGGTATCATTCTACGCTGTTCAGAATGTCAAGACTTGTTAACTCAAGACATGGTCTTGACATTTTTGGAACCAGTCTAAATGATTTTTGTCATTCTTTAGGACTCTTACCAAAACCTTTTTCAGGTTTTGACTTGAATGTTCTTTCAAAAAGTATATTTTTGTCATTGCTTCATTCAAATATTATATACATGTATGTGCTGTTCTTTTTCTCTGTTGCTCTTTTTCCCATTTAGTGTTATGTATTTTTTGTAATTGGACAATGGTCCGTTAGTTTTTTTTTTGTTTTTGACCAAAAATAAGCCTTCATACAAAAAAGTTTAATTTTACAAAATCCTTGTAACAATGAAAGATTTTAAATTCAGTACTCGCTGTAAAGTAAATGATTATTTTTGACATGTTGAACAAAATAGTGTGATGATACAGGATGGTTTACTTAGGGTTCAGTCTACTTAGAATGCTCGCTTAAAATATGTACAGGGTGTGTAAAAGTCTAAAAAATTACAAAAATTAAATAAATATATCAGATTTTATACTATTGCTTTAAAAAAATGAAGTCCCTACTAGAGATTAAACACTTTTAATGAAAAATTATAAATTTTGAACAAACCGACATATTATGCCATCTAATCATTTTTTTTTCAGTTAAATAATTAAAAAGCACATCGTTCATGATGTAAATTTGAGAAATGAAAGTCACTGCGTTAATATAAATATTTCAGACAAAAATCTGTGTAAATTGCGTAACGCCCGAGTTCACCGTTCGCGAGTTTTAGTGAGACACACAACGCATATAAACGAATTCCTGATCATTTCTTTGGAACATTTTCATATCGTTTTCAGCTTTATCTTTCTTGCAAGCGAAATTTTTTACAGGGTTTATATATATACCCGCCACACAGCATCCCCAAATATGACACCGGACCTGAGAAAAAATATTTTCCTCATATAAATACAAATCACGGGTCAAACTGTATACATAGAAATAATCGTATTTCTATTTTCGTAGAAAGAGAGGACACTTTGTGTTTTTTTGTTAGTTTACTTTTGTGTCCTGATGATGCTTAGGCTAAGCGAAACCGGTCGGTAACAAAAATTAAAATAATATCTGTGGTCTTTTACAAAGCCATTTTTTTAAATTTCTTTAATTAGTATTTCTATGAATAATAGCAAGGGTTCGATTCTGAGCGCACGTTGAGTCATCTACGTTTTATATTATTTGTATTTTTGATGGGTTGCTCGAAATTGATTTTCCTTGCTTAAAAATTAGATTCCTATGGTAAAGGTAACATTGTGAATTTCGACGGCCTCCGTGGTCGAGTGGTAAGACGCTCGACTACGATTCCAGAGGTTGCGGGTTCAATCCTTGGATGCAAAAATAACTCTTATTTAATTAATATGTGTCATAATCACAGTCACATTTGATTCATGTAAAAATGATATTAAGTATATTTGCGGCACGTTCCAGAGTGGTAGATACTCTAAGTATCGCCCTGGTGAAAGACCATTCAGAATCGAAACGTTGCTTGAAATGGCTTTAGCCGTGTTTGGTGACCAGATATGAATAGCCAGGTACTTCTCAACCTTCATCTTCCTCTTCTACATCTCCTTCGCCTCTTCACTGCATTCAGCCTCACAAAATACCCTGATTGGATGAGCCCATAGAGTTGGTAGAGTAGTATCTATCCAAGGCATTGAAGTCAGTTTTTGACTTGTTTTTAATGATTTTAAATTGAATCGGCGCACTTGGGCGTGGCTAAGACTAAGGCTACGGTATTTATACATCCGTTCATATCACATTTCGACATAATGTTTTTGTTTATTCGTATAGCCACTTTTTCACAGTATTTTTATCAACAAAAATATAGCAAATAACCTAAAAAACCTAGTCTACTGTCTAAGTTAGAGGCATAATAAAAAAATTCGTAAAAAGTCCCGCCGTGAACCAGGACCTTAAGATCATCTTTACAGTATATAGAAGCGGTCTATGAAATTTGTTGTCTCTTTCTCTCTCATGGTATACGACGTAAAAGCCCGGAGAATGTGATTTATCGCAAGTTTGTGTAGGTTGGGTAAAAATAATTAGCTCTCCCTCCATATATTGTTATTTCAAGAATGCGCCATATTCTCACTGGCTCCGGGCAGTTTATTGTGATATTCAAAAGAAAACAAAAAATGCGTCAAATTTATTTATAGCATCCTGTTTCTACCGCGTCGATCAAATATACTTGTCAAAATATTATTTGTCACCAATTTGTGATTTCAGTGTGAGGGACAGAATTCCTTGACATGTTTGCATTTCATTATAGTGGGACGACAGCTTTCAAGTGGCCAATACACAATAGTTCTCCTTTTGTGGATTGTATGCAGAGACCAATTTATCAGGCGCAAGTGGTGGGGGAAAAAAACTAAAAATCGAGAGATTGTATTAGAACGACCTTACAATCAGTGGCGCGTACAGAGTTTTCGATCGGAGTAGGCAGTAGAAAAAAACAGCGGATTAATTGATAGTAGAGATAGGCACCAACCTCGGAGCAAGAACACGTATGGAGAGAGAGCTAAATATTTTTACACAACCTATACAAATTTATGATAAATCACTTTTTCCGGCTTTTTACGTCGTAATCCGCGAGAGAAAAAGAGACAAGACAATTTGTCACATGATATCGCACCACTTTTCGGTATGTAAGCATGATTTCCGTATCCCGCGTCTCCGGCGACTCGACCCACTACGTTTTGAGGTTATATCCTATATTTCTGTTGATAACAATGCTGTGAAAAAGGGGTCATACAAATAAACGCTACATTATGTCGACATGTGCTATGAATGCCCAACATTTGTACACGGTTGACATTCAATACATGAGAACGGGTCGATTTATGACTCGTTCTTATGTTCAACAGCTCGGCTATGGAACGATTTGCCGGCCTCTGTGTTTCCTCCCTCCTTCAACATGGGCCTCTTCAAGACCCAAGTTCACTCCTTCCTTTCCTCTCAGTAAAACCCTCCACACAGCATCCCCAAAGATGACATAGGCCCTGAGGGAAATTGTTTTCCTCAAGGCCTCCTGTGTGGAGTTATTGTAAAAAAAAAAAAAAAAAAAAGAATGAATGTATAAATATCCTAGCCCTAGCCTAGCCACCCTCGAGTCAGGAAAAAATCAACAATCCTGACTACACAATCTATCTCTCCTGGTATATTATTGCTCTGAGGTACCAACACTGTCACTGATTGCTATTGCATTTGTTCTGTAAAAGCACTGCTTAAACACTAACACAAACGTGCCACTTGAACGCGCACACAGCTCACAGCATACATATTTTGTGTAGTCTAGTGAGCATAGAACAATCTATTCTGACGTTGGCGGCGTTTGGGCATATGTAGTTACTGCTTTTGACACGTTATAGTAGGACGATCGGTGTGGCGCTCGCGGCGGTGCGACTAACTGAACTTCGCGCGTATTTTTGAAAGTCAACATTTATTATTTAATCAATATAATTCATATTATTATGCGAATATTGAAAGGTAGGCAGTGCTTATGTGCCTATATAGAGTACACGCCTCTACTTATAACATTATTTGAATTCTCCTGCGTTTAATCAACTAATAATATTAAAAAGCTGAACTATTTGCTCGTGCAATGTTGGAGGATTTGTCTAGCAGAGGAGGCGAACCCGAGCTTTTGACCACTCGACTACTAACTTGCTATCAACTCCCAGTTTTACATAACAATTGGATCAATTGACAAGTCTGAATGTTATAACTGAATTTTATGTTATATTCGATTAAGATTGCACGTCTATGATGTTATCATTTTAATTTAATAATTATCTTAATCTGACAGTATTAATACGCTAAGCCGTCTTCTGTAGACGATTCGTTAGATCGCCGCGTAGGGCGCTAATGTCTGCAAAAACAATACTGGTAATTTTCGCTCACACATAAAAAAGTTGGAAATTTTATTCCGATTACTCTACTTTGCGATTCACTCACCATATCCCTTTTGACGTGTGTATCTAGTTTTGTATTATTATTTTGTCACACACCAACCAATAACTCTAACTCTTACATTTTTAATAAACACTGTTGTCATATTTTTGCCTATTCTAACCTATTTTTATATTAGCACTTTATGGCAACACATTAAAATCTATCTTTTGGAATACATACAATTTTTTTCACTGACATTAATTCCACAATATTTTTTTTTTCCCAACTTCTTTATTATTGACGGCTTAGACCAAGACACACTAGTTCTTTATATTCGGCCTCCGTGGTCGAGTGCTAAGACGCTCGACTACGAATCCAGAGGTCGCGGGTTGAAAAACGGGGCGCACAAGTATTTTTTATTTAATTAATATGTGTCATAAAACATTTTATTCAAATAAAATAATATATTGTATATTTGCGGCACGTTACAGAGTGGTAGATACTCAAGTAACGCCTTGGTGAAAGACCACCATTCAGAATCGAAACGTTGCTTGAAATAGTTTTAGTTGTGTTTGGTGACCAGATCTGAATAGCCAGGTACTTCCCTAACCTTCCTCTTCCCCATCTCCTTCTCTTCATATGGTACGCCATAGTCTCACTGGCTTTAGAAAGTTGGGAGCAGTTAAAAAAAAACATATATTTAAATATCCATAAATACGTACTTATCTCTTCTTCTGGTGTCTTCTATTATCGGAGGGTGGCTATCATCAAGGAAAAATGTCTACAATGGTTTAACATAATCAGTGTTTTAAAATTATTTTGCTTGAGTTTGAAACATTTTGTTTAGATTTTTAAAATGCCTCTGGAGTGATCTTTGTAAAAAAATAGTTATCAAAAAGTAAGCGAATAACCTGACAGTTCCCTCAAGGAAAGGTAATCCGTTGTTACAGAAAGTACACCTCACACCTGTGGATTTAAAAAAGAGCTTAGAGTAACAATTAAGGAGGTATAGCTAATATTTTTACCCAACCTATACAAACTTGCGTTAAATCACTTTCTCCGGGATTTAACGTCGTGTATACAAAGGGAGAGAAAGAGACAAGCAACACTTCTAAGTATGTAAGAATGTTCTCCGTCCGCGCTAACTTCACATCACCGAGTCGCATAACTTACGTCGACGGATTTTGAGGTTATTTCCTATATTTGTGTTGATTAAAATACTTGAAGTGGTTATACAAATAAATCAAACATGATGGTCACATGTGCTATACGTGAATGTTTAAATAAGACCAAACAACGATATTAAAACATCACTTTTCAAAGGTATTTTAACAGTATTAACTATTTTTGACTGAATTTTAGGATTTTCACATTTTAATGATATAAAGATATAAAATCAACAAAAAGCTTTTATCGTTTTTTGGGCAAACCTTCTGTTATTAGTGTTTGTGTGATATTTTGACTTTATAAATTATTTTAATGATGTATTGTTTTGTTTAATGTGTTCAAAAATATGTTTATTAAAATTGGCCGAATTCCACGTGCATGAACCTCGGAGTAAGAATATGTATGGAGAGAGAGCTAATTGGTTTTACCCAACCTAAACAAATTTGCGATAAATTACTTTCTCCGGGTTTTTATGTCCGCGAGAGAGAAAGAGACAACATAATTTGGGCAAAATTTCCCACCGCTTCAAAGTATTATAAGCATGTTCTTTGACTCGTGCGTCTCTCGGGACTCCGCCCACACGCTTTGATGTGCAACTAAACTGAACATAACTCAACGGTTTTTTAGGTTATATGGTATATTTATTTTTATAAGAACACTGTAAAAAAGTGGTTATACGAATAAACAAAAACATTGTGTCGACATGTGCCATGAATGGATGTATAAATACCGTAACCCTAGTCTTAGCCACGCCTAGGTCCAACCGAGTCAGTAAAACCTAGTAAAAACTGACTACAGATCGATCCACAGCGTTACCTCTTGTATATTATTGCTGTAAGGTGGTAACTAATAGGCTATCTAACATCATTTAATATATCTTTGTCTCTTTCTATCGAGTCAGTATAAAGTCAACCGTCCCGACTACACTGTTTCGCAAAGGTACCTTTCCATGTCCTCCAAGGCTAAGAGAATCACAGGACAGAATCACAAAGTTACCGAAGGAATGATTTTTGGCAACCTTTATTGTGTGAGGTTTAGTTTGAATTGAAAGGATTTGCATCAGAAAAAAAGAGGCTTAAAAGTGATTTAGTATTTATTGGGGTTTTGAGAGATAGACACTCCAACGCTTTTTTTAGCTCATGGAAATAAATTGACAAAATCTTGATTGTAAATAAACATTGTTTCATCGTGTTTTTTTCAGTAGCAAAATCATCACTTTAACGGTACACCGTCGACCAAAACTAACGTAGAAGTATTGCAAAATCTATGACTGAATCAAATATTAAAGCTATAAATAGCCGTAGGTTAAAAATACAACTCTGCTACCCTGATATAAATATATTTTTTTTCGCGATTTCCACTTTGCAATTTATAATACACAGTCGCTAAATACCTTATTATTTATAATAAACATCTTAGCCTACCGAAAGAGGAAAATAGGTTTAATACTATAATGTCTATTATGAGGTGTTTAGTGAATATGAAAAAGAAATAAAAATGTATAAATCGATTGAAAAGCGTATTTATGTCAGGATAACAGATGATAGATAAACCAGAGTGGTAGATACTAAGATCGTCCTAGTGCAAGAGCACCATTCAAAATCGAAACTTGCCTTAAAATGGCATTTTTATTGAGCAGATCTGAATAGCCAGGTACTTCCCAATCTTCCTCTTCCCCATCTCCGTACCCTCCTTCACTACCTTCAGACTCACAACATACCCCAATTGGGGATGCCATAGTCCCACTGTCTCCAGGCGGTTGGGAGCTGTTAGGATTTACAGCTTCCAATGAATTTTAGGTTTCGTAAAACGTCTACAAGAATTTGGTCGCTAGCGTGGAGGGCCGTTAATAAAAACACAGTTTCTGTGGTGTTTTTAGTAACAAAATTGAGATTTCTATTTATTCGATTCACGCTGTCGTAATTTTCAAATAACAACAATATTTTCGTGAAAAGCAATTACTTTGTGGTTTGATATATTAAATCAAAAATGAAATAATAACTTTATATAAGACTACAGATTTTCTAGTAATTTTTATGACCAACCGATTTCACTTAGCCCAAGCATCATCAGGATACAAAATTAAGCTAAACAAAAAATACAAAGTATGCGGTTATGTATACAGAGGGAAAACATAATACTAAATAAAATAAGAGAACAGTGAGAAAACAAAATAATAACATTAAAATTATAACAAAGGAAACAAAGAGAAATTAGCTGTCTCTTTCTCTCTGTTACTTTGTTATAATTTAAATATTATTATTTTATTTTCTCACTCTTCTCCTATTTTAATTTTATATTGTGTTCTCTCTCTTGTATGTATATACTCGTAAACCCCTCACTTTGTATTTTTTGTTTAGTTTAATTTTGCACCCCGGAAACCGTTCGGTCATAAAAAAATTAATAAAATCTGTGGTCTCATTCCAAATTATTTTATCATTTCATTAACAACAGTATTTTTACAATTATTATCTCGAGCATATATTTGGGTACCGTTAAAGCTCAGATTTAGATATTTTGTAGGAGCTTAACGATGTGACAACCTTCCTAGATTGCTAGGAAGGTTAGTTTAACACTTGCATGTAGGTTGTACATTTTCGTATGACCTCAAAGTTCGAAAATTTATTATTTCTGAGTGTAATGAGGCCGTCAGTAAAAAAAAACAAATATATTATTTTAAGATTACATCTGTTCGCAAATGACCTCTAGTAAATAATACGAATATAACTTTGCGAAAGGTCGGTATGATTTGTTACTGAGTGAAAAGGGTTGTTTGCAAAGTTTTTAAATTAAATGTTTTGAAATCACTGTAGGTACTACATTTAAACATATTATTTTAAACAGAAATTATAACTTGGCAATTTATTTTTTCCATCTTTCAGTATGTCGACTGTGTTTAGGTCAAGGCGTAATTTCACATTTTTTGCAAGAAAACTTAGGCCTAGTGGTTTGAACCACTGTCGCAATAACGTCACACTAATAATCGTCCCCGTTAACCTCTGATTCTTGGCCCGTTTCAGCATTTGATCAAATTGTGATCAGGTGTCGCTAAGGCCTAAATTTCCTCGCAAAAAATGTGGAATAACGCCTTTCACCTAAACACAGTCGAAGTTCGACGGCCTCCATGGTCGTGTGGTAAGACGCTCGACTACGAATCCAAAGGTCGCGGGTTCAAACCCGGCATGCACCAATAACTTTTATTTAATTAATATCTGTCTTAACACATTTAATTCATATAAACATAATAAAAAAGTATATTTGCGGCACGTTCCAGAGTGGTAGATACTCTAAGTATCGCCCTGGTGAAAGACCACCATTAAGAATCGAAACGTTGCTTGAAATGGCTAGAGCCGTGTTTGGTGACCAGATTTGAATAGCCAGGTACTTCCCAACCTTCCTTTTCCCAATCTCCTTCCCCTCCTCACTACCTTAAATCTCACAACATACCCTATTTGGGGATGCCATGGTCTCACTAGCTCTACGGTTGGGAGCAGTTGAGACTTTTGTGCGGTATTCATATAAAAATAAATACAAAAGTGAATTGTCTATTTTTGTAGCGTTTTTTTAATAATTATTTTTAAAATTTTCACAAATCATAAACTAATCTTAAACAAAAACTTAATCTAAAACATTATTTTACTACGACAGAACTCACGGATAGCCGCATCTATAATGTTAGCAGTCCGAACAAATGGTTCTAGCATTTTGTTGTCGACAAATTTTGTATTTTTCCGATTTGACACTCCTTTCGAAATCGAAAGAAAGGTCTTGAAATATATGAGGTCACCGTTAAACTGGTTCAAGGGATGACAAATAAGATCTTTAAATTTCTGTCACAAAAATCTGTGCAAATTTCATAGTGTCAAAGCTCACCGTCAGACAGATTTTGCTGCTTTGAAACAAGCACGCAAACATTTTTTAAACTTTATAGTTACGATTTTTTTTGAATTTAGAATTCTCAATTCTTTTTATTTTAGATGATTATGTATTTACAAAAACACTCAAAGCAGTCGTTTTTAAATCAATATCAATAAAAAAACCTCTCCTCTATCATACAATAAAATTGGTGAATACGTCAAACACGTTGCTTGACATTAATAATTCAAGAAAAACGTTTATTTTGTAAATTGTCACATAATATTTTGTGTTTTTATTAATTTATACGCTGTGTCGATTGTAGAATTCGAGATTTGTAAATAATTATTTGATAAAAAAAAATCACCCTTCACTCAATCTCTTATCAACCGCCTTTAACAGGGTTGTCAAATTAGACCTCGCAGCAACTGACAACAAATGACAACAAATGACAACAACTAACCACCGTGTACTTGTGTTTGCCGATAGACCATATAACTGGGGAGATGGCGACGCATCTACGAAAGGATTTTGGAATAGAGCAACGAGAAAAATTCTTAAATATTTAAATAACATCAATAATCTAAAACAAAAATACGAAACAGAAAATATCAAGAAACTAAATAGAACAATGGTCATAAAAAAACCTTTTCTCTATCCGGGATTAACACTCTGCCAATTGAGCCATCAATACCTTATTAGAAAGCGGTATTTTTTAAACGACCTCATTCTTCTATTGACAATTATTTGATTTCGATTTTAGACTGCCATCTTTTGATGAAATTTAAAGTTCTACCTGAACACATATTGAATATCGATAAATATCCATTTTTTTAAATACGGAAAATCTTTTGACTTTTTACCAACTCGAGAATAAATATTAAAAGTGGAATTTACTTAATAAAATCAGATAATTAACAAAGCCAATACACAAAACAGCTTATACTATAAAGGAATGAAATATTACAATGATTATGCCAGAAAGCCTACAAGCGAAACCCATCTGTAAATTCAAGAGAAATTGCATGAGCCACTTGAAAATACAATTATAAAAACGTTTATTTTTAAAAAGCCAACAATAACTTGTTAAGCACCCTAGTAAGCAGTAACAATATCTCAGCTAATACTGGTGCAATATAGGTGAACTGAAACTTAACAAAATAAGACAAATTCCATTTTAGATTCCATGTTTCTTATCTATTCAATCTTTTTTTAAACTTGCGTTATCTTGCTAAAAAAGAAAAAAAAAATGTGCTAAGAAGTGAAAAAAAGAACTCTAATGATTTGGCGTCATGAAATTTGAAATCATTAAAGTTCTGTCTTAATTTTCTAGGTCAGTTTCCACAGAAACATTAATTTACAGCCGTTTTAATCAATTTAGTCAACCTTAACGGACGGCTTGCAATATAAGAGCGTAGATGCTTATCAGGACAATAATCTTTATCCTACCGGTATTTAAATAGAAAGATCTTTGGAAATTGAGTCAAGATAAGTCTTCACATAATATTGCAGCACTTCTAATCATCAAGTCGCATAACTTATGTCAACGGATTTTGAGGTTATTTCCTATATTTGTATTAATTAAAATACTTGCAGTGGTTATACAAATAAATAAAACACGATGGTGATATGTGCTATGCGTGAATGTTCAAACAGGACCAAACAAATATTATTAAACATCACTTTTCAGAGGTATTTCAACAGTTTCAAATACTTTTGACCAAATTTTAGGATTTTCACATTTTTAATGATATAAATACATAAAATCAACAAAAAGCTTCCATCACTATTTGGGTAAACTTTCTGTTATTAGTATTTTTGTGATATTTTAAATTAATAAATCATTTTAATGGTGTATTGATATTGTTTTGTTTAACGTGTTCAAATATGTTTATTAAAAATGTCCAAATTCCATGTGGGCGGTAACTAATAGGCTATCCAACATCTTTTAACATATCTTTGTTTCTTTAAATCGAGCCAGTATAAAGTCAACCGTCCTGACTACACTGTTTCGCATAGGTACCTTCCATGTCCTCCAAGTCGTAGACATCAATTTGTTAAATATATAAAATGGAAAATTCCAGTCTCTGTGTACCTAAAACAACCTCGCGACAAAAGCAACGCGTCCTTAAAGGTTTTTCCATCCCCGAGAAACACCTGTTGTGGTGTCCTTTGGGGTTCTCACCTTGTTATTACAGTAACCTGGCATTTCGACGTCGGTTTGGTTTGACATTACAAAGCCGAAATGTCAAACAATACCGCGTCTAGCTTCCAAATCACTCGGCCAACAATGCTGCGTTTCGGGAAACTAGCGACATTTATTTCATTTTATCGGTGTGCCGGTCTTTGACGGCCTCCGTAGTCGGGTGGTAAGACGCTCGACTACGAATCCAGAGGTCGCGGGTTCAAGCTTGGCGTGCGCAAATAAAATTTACTTGATTAATATGTGTCAAAGACATTTAATTAATATAAAATAATGTATGGTATATTTGGTAGATACTTAAAGATCGCCCTGGTGAAAGACCACCGTTCAGAATCGAAACGTTGCTTGAAGTGGCTTTAGCCGCGTTTGGTGACTAAATCTGAACAGTCAGGTACTTACCAACCATTCTCTTCCTCATCTCCTTCCCCTCCCCACTACCTTCAGTCTCACAACGTACCCCGATTTGGGATGTCATACTCCCACTGGTTCCACTTAAAAAATGTCCCGGTTGCAGCCCACGGGGTGAAGAGTGACCTGATGATATCCAACCTCCAATAAGAGAGGACGCTAGGAGAAAGTGTAACTTTAAAATGTATGACGAGCGGTGGATACTCTCAGTATGGCCGTGGTGAAATACTACCATTCGGAATTGAAACGTTGCTTGAAATGAGAGTATTATAATGAGAATATTAATGTCCCGGTTAAAAGGAACCGGTTCCTTTTTTTGGCAAATAAAAATCAATATTCTTTGTCCGAGGAATCGGTTCCTCTTTTGGGCACAATAGGTTTTTGGCGGAAAGAACCTTCTGGCGAGGAACTGGTTCCACAGTTGCAGTTCTTTTCGTTTCTTGAACATCGCCGACAACCCCCCCCACCCCCCCATGAAAAAATTTTTGGCGGCGAGAATTTTTTTCCTAATATAAAAATATTCTTTGATAGGATAGGAACTTTTCTGATAAAAGGAACCGGTTCCAAAAAGAACTGGATAAATAACCGGTTCCTCGCCGGTCACCGGTGACTGGAACCGCAGGTACACCCAATTCGGATATCGACCATTTCTACTTGAAATGGCTTTAACATTGAATAGTCAGATACTTCTCAACCTTTCTCTTCCCATCTTCTCTCCCTCCCTATTTCGTTCAGTCTCACAACATACTTCGATTGGGGTTACCCTTTTTGTGCGGTTTTCACATCATCAAATAAAGCGTCGTCCCAAGATGATTTTGATAAAAATCCACTTAGAATCAAAATTTATCCGTTACCCTCTATAATCATTAAATGATTTAGAACTATTACTGCAGCCATTTTCCTTATCAATCATCGACAAATAAATCGATAAATAGCCAAAATAATGACCCTCCGAATTCACTTGTCCTGCAGCGTTCGTTCAACTATGCCCCACCATTAAACAATCCACTACCATTGCAATTATTGCATGGTATGGGTGAACCTACCTTTATATTATATACTATATATACATCACAACTATCCACTATCTACCACTTGCCAATAATGAGGGTGAGTGCTTTCCATTGTATTTAGGTCTACAAAATTTGACCGGTACATAATACGAAAATCGTCATCATAAATCTAATTTATATGTTAATTTTAGACATTGTAAGAAGTAAAAAGATTTTCCGTATATAAAAATGGATGGTTTATCCAATACACCAATCTAGATGCACAACTGTGTTCGGATAGAGCTGTGCACATCAATACAAAGACGGCTGCTAATATTGAGGAAGAAATTGAGAAAAAAATAGTATTAATTATTTTTTATAAAAATTGGTAAAAAATGACAATTTCTAAAAAAGTTTCGGTAGCTCAATTGGCAGTGACGTTACTCCCGAGTAGAATAGAGGTCTCGAGACGAATTTCGTTGAAAATTATTGATATTGTTTCAATAATAAATATAAACGATTTATTTTTCTGCGGATATAATGAGTTAATTTTGCGAAAGGGGTTGGCACTTTTGACATGTGGCTCATCGTTTAGTGACTTAGCAACAGCATTAGTTAAGCAATATTCATTAGAATCGCCTCCGTGGATGTATGGCTTTGAGTAATGAGTAATAGAGAAAGTCAAATTTAATTGGGAAGGGATAATTCATTTAAAAGGTTTAAATGTATTTAAAGAAATGAAAACATAACTTTGTATCAAGATCGCAAATATTATTTTATTATTTTATCACCGACCGGTTTCGCTTAGCCTAAGCATCATCAGAGTACGAAATTAAAGAAAACAAAAATACAAAGTGTGCGGTTATATGTATAATACATACAGAGGGAGAAGAAAATATAAAATAAAATAAAAAAACAATGAGGAAACAATGGATTTTTTTCATTTCTTTAAATATGTCAAACCACAAAGTGATTGCTTTCTATGAAAACATAGTTAAAATTTATTATTTAAAGTATCATACTTTCGTTTTTAAACCTATTAGAAAATGACAATAAGTTGTAAAAAAGCTCTGATACTCAAAAGAAAAACATAATATCTATTCAGATACCGTAACACATAGCATATAATTTTCCAAACAACTTTTGTTAAAAAACATCTATTTTTTAAAAATCAACACAAAATAAATGTCTTAATAATGAATACGTACCTTCCTTCCCACCGTAAATCAAACTTTGAAAGCTTTACAAACTTATCCGTGTTGACAAACAACAGTGCATCTAACATACGAACTTTTTCAAAATCAATACAAATTTACAAGTAACTGCATAGAAATATGACAGTATTGAAATTTTTAGTCCATTTTAAACCTTTGAAAATCTTTTTCACGAGTTTAGTTTGTTGATTTAGATTAAATCTGCTGTTGTTTTAAGTACGTACGTTCATTATAAATTTTGTATTATTTTATTTGCCCTAATAATTAGTCACAAAACTAGTTGAGAACCAAAAATAAAACGTGAACAAAACAAAGAATAAACAAAAAGTAAATAAAAATATTTATTAATGTTGATTTTCAGGCTAAAAACATCGTAACTAAGAAATTCCTTGAAACATTCTTACAAAGGCGTTTTAACAAAGGATATAAACATTAAATAAAACGAATAAAAACAAGAAGTAATAACTCAGGTACAAAATTAACGAAGGCATAAAAATAATAGTCAATATTACATTCACTTGACCGTTATAAAGCCTCCCTTCGGTCCCGATGTTCATAGTTCCTCGTATAAATGCACTCATTCACGACAAACACATTCTATCGATCCGTTCCTTCCAAAAATGTCCGATTCGGGTAAAGGCGAAAGCAAAAATGGTAGCTGTACCCTAAAATTTAATTATTCTCATGCATTTTTGTGTAGGGGACCTTATGACTAATGCGTGTGTGTATTGGTGCGGGGGTAGACTGTGCGTACGCACGTTATTATGCGGCCTTCGTATGTGTGCTTTGAAGAGCTCCGACAAATAATACGTTATATTAGAGGGGGAGGTTTTGAAGTATACGATATGTTTGTATCTAGGAACTGGACACTGGGTCTCCAGAAATAATTGGGCAGTCTTTTGGAGTTGAATATTTTTGGTATTTTATGGCTTGTTTTGATGTAAGAAGCCTTTTAGCGAGAGCTTGAATAAACAACTACTGCTTGGGAGCTTGTTTGATCATGTTACCACGGCGGAATATGTTTCATATATTTACAAGTTGAAACGCGAGGTGCTTTTTGAAAGGAAGATCCCGAGGGGGTGTTTCATCACCTTTGAGTCGAGTAACTATAATCATAGGATTAACATGGCTCTAAAATAGACAATTTCTTGACGGGTAGCGTTACTCGGAGGTGGAGGAATACCCCTTAAAAATCTTTTAAGCTGTATTGTACAATGGTGAGTGGCGGATTATGGCGTTCACAGAGTTTTTGATTAAGGTAGACAGTGGGAAAAACAGTGGATTATTTATAGAGATAGGTACCAACAAATATTACTGATTGCTAATGGATTTTTGTAAAAGCACTGCCTTAGACACTGACAAAGATATTAACACAAACGAGGCACTTGAACGCGCAACAGCTATATTTCGTGTAGTCTAGTCAACATTAAATAATTTACTTTGAGCATATCTAGTTACTGCTTTTGACACGTTATAGTGGGAAGGTCGGTGGGGCGCTTGGTGCGATTCGCTAAATTTTGCGCGTATTTTTAAACGTGTAGATTTTTTTAATGGAATAGTATCATATTAACTAGTCCGATATTATAATTTTTTTTATGTTAGTATAGCAGGGTAGGCAGTGCTTATGTGCCTTTATGGAGTGCACGCCTCTGCTGGCGAATGAGGTACAATTACACCAATTGTTTGAAGAGCTGTTGATAATCCTATTTATAAAGGTGGGCAGTCAGCAGGGTGGGGCAGAGGCAAACATTGCATCTTAGGACATAAGGAACTGGAGGGGTACAGCACAGTGAAGGGGTTTCCTAGATGCCTTCCGAAGTCTACGAGGGTTGTATCACCGATCATGATGACGATGGCAAGCATAGACAATCTGCTGCCAGCTTTTGCCTACAACGTGTAACTTGGAATAGTTTTGACGCATCGCTCTCTGTCGAGAAACTTATAGTCGCTTTTAAAATAATGTCAAGAAAATCTTCATCATTGGTGTCTACAGCTGTCTACGAGGCGCAAGATTGAAAGGAGTGGAGGGGTCTGGCTCAACAGGACAGTTTGAGTGGGGGTCACACTCCTAGTAAAGAAGATGAAACCAATGTAAATTAACAAAACATCAGGTTATGGTATTAATAACTAACTAACCATTACGCCGTTTCCCCGTATGGGTAGGCAGAGAGGACGTACCGCCATACAACTCTGTCTTGGCAAACACTCCTTGCTTCATTCATATTAATACATCGTCTCATTCAGTATTCACACTCTTCTGTTATTCTGACTCTTCACATGGCCCGACTCAAGTAATTGATTAATTTGATCGTGCCATGTCTTCCTCGGACGTCTCCGACTTCTTTTTCTATTAACTTTCGCATCATGTATTCTTTTCACACTCCTTTCTTCGTTCATTCGCTCTAAATGCTCAAACCATCTAAGCGTAGCTTTCTTGATCCTATTCACTACGCTTAAATCAGCCTTGCATTTTTTACGGATATCCACATTTTTAACAGGGTCATAGATTTAATTTCTACAGCATTCAGTCTTCTTTCATCCTTCCTCTGCCAATTCCATGCCTCACTGCCATATATCGGGGTTGGTATAAGCTCTCCACTGTGGACTACTAGCTTCGCTTACTACGCGGTTTTAATAAGATTTTTAAATCTCCCAATCTTCTCTTTGATGCAATGGGATCACGGACCATTGCTTTGATATAGCGTCTGCAAGCGTTCTATCTTGCGCTACTTCGATGGCTTCGATTGATTGTAAGTTTTCTCGCACAGTCTGGCGTTTTTACTAGACCTTTACCACTAAAATTATCGCTATTGTGCTCACTGCACGCTAAGTACAATTATTTATCGAAAGTGAGAGTCAACAAATTTTTAAAGTTTATTTTCTGTTAATTACTTTTGTTCGTTCGAAATTTCGACCCCAAGAAAAGTGTCAACAAAAAATAATTTTTTTCACACACATAGATGCTTGCGCTTGGGATAAGAATAAATAAGGAGGTCATAGCTAATATTTTTACCCAACCTATACAAACTTGCGAAAATAAATCATTTTCTCCAGGTCTTTTAAGTCATCCATGAGAGAGACAAGAAAATTCGTCTCATAATATTGCAGCACTTCTAAGTATGTAAGAATGTTCTCCGTCCGCGCTAACTTCACATCACCTAGTCGCATAACTTACGTCGACGGATTTTGAGGTTATATCCTACATTTGTGTTGATTAAAAAACTTGCAGTGGTTATACAAATAAATCAAACATGATGGTGATATGTGCTGTGCGTGAATGTTCAAATAAGACCAAACAAAGATTATAAAAACATCACATTTAATTCATGTACAATAATATATTATTTTGTATATTTGCGGCACGTTCCTGAGTGGTAGATACTCTTAGTATCTACCCAACCTTCCTCTACCTCATATCCTTCCCTTCCCCACTACCTTCAGCCTCACAACATACCCCGATTAGGGATGCCATAGTTTCACTGGCTCTAGATGAGTTGGGATCAGTTGGGACTCTAGTGCGGTATTCACTATATATATATATATATATATATTTTTTTTTTTTTAAATATATATTTATAAATACATATAGTATATTTTCACCTTTTTGGTTGAAATATATATTAGTTTGAACATTTAGTTGAAACAACCGAGCATCCGGTCCAGTTTTGTTTTTCCCTGTTTCCATCAGCCTCACAGCATTCCCTTGATTGGGGATGCCATTAAAAACATATTTTTATACATCTGGGTTAGAGATGGTCGATATCCGAATTGGTTGTACCTGCGGTTCCAGTCACCGGTGACCGGCGAGTAACCGGTTATTTATCCAGTTCTTTTTGGAACCGGTTCCTGGTGTCAGATAAGTTCCTCAAAGAAGATTTTTATATTAGAAAAAAAATTCTCGCCGCCAAAAAATATTTTTTTCATGGGAGGGAATGGGAGGTGATGTTCAAGTAACGAAAAGAACTGCAACTGTGGAACTAGTTCCTCGTCAAAAGGTTCTTTCCGCCAAAATCCTATTGTGCCCAAAAGAACAACCTCCTCAACAAATTCCTCAAACAAAGAATATCGATTTTTATTTGCCGAAAAAAGGAACCGGTTCCTCGGAGAAATAATATCTAATAACGGTTCCAGTGACCGGCTTGGAACTGGTTCCTTTTAACAGGGACAGGAATATCGACCTCTATCTGGGTGATTGCGGCGAACGTTTGACAGATATTAACGCGAAAAAAGCGCTTAATTTCCGACAGACAATATAATTTTGAACAGTTTTTCTCTCATATTCGTATTCGATGGCGATCTCCGATATTTCGTGGTTGTTTCCGACTTCTTTTTTCACCCTCCTTCACCCCATAAATCTCTGCTCTCTCGACTGGCATTCCACGATGCACAGTCAGCTTCATAGCACTGTGAACGCGAAATGCGGAAACGAGTCCGAACATTGAAGAGTATACTCGTATCATTCCTTCAGAGCAATACAGTTTTAGTATTGTTTTCTAATGAACTCCATTATTTGTGTGAGGATTTCTTATATAATATCTACGCAAACAACTGCTGGTCACATATCAACTTTTGGAAGGTACACTTAGAGAAGTTGTTTTCTGTCATGCTTTAGAATTTTTTATTTATTTTTTTCACTATTTAACCACATATTTAGTAGTCGTATGATCAGAACTGTAAACAGAAAACTATTGGTTTGTTTGAAGCAACAAAAACGTTTGAAGAGTGAGCTCTGGCATCATTAAATTTGCACTAAGTTTTTTTCTGTTTGTAATTTCGAATTTAAATCCCAGCGTGAATAAATACATTTTATTTAATCAATCTGTATTATTTCACAATTAGTTAATGAAAAATAATAATAAATAGTATATTTGCGGCACGTCCCAAACTATTAGATACTCTTAGTATCGCCCTGGTGAAAGATCACAGTTCAGAATTGAAACGTTGCTTGAAATGGCTTTACGCGTGATCATATCTAACAGTCAGGCACTGTAATTTTCTCTTCACCATCTCGTTCACCTCTCCAATATACTATACAGTCACACAAAATACTCCGATTGAGGGTGTCGTAGTCCTACGGCTCCAGACGGTTGGGAACATTCGAAACAATTTAAAAAAATATATTTTCAGGCCGTTATTTTCATTTTCATCAACATCCTTTTCACCGTAAACTATGGAGCTTCAAAATATCCATCTAACTGCCAAACAACAACATAAGACGCCATATTATTTTGTTTCATATTTTGACTAACTAACTAACTAACCATCACGCCGTTTCCCCGCAGGGGTAGGCAGAAAGGACGGACCGCCATATAACTCTTTTTTGGCACACACTCCTTGCTTCATTTACATTCATACATCGTCTCAAACATACCCTTCTTTTATTCTGACTCTTCACATGACCCGATTCAAGTATTTGATTCACTTGATCGCGCCATGTCTTTCTCGGGCGTCCTCGACTTCTTCTTCCATTCACTTTCGCATCATATATTCTTTTCACACTCTTTTCTTCGCTCATTCGCTCTACATGCCCAAATCATCTAAGCGTCCTTTTCTTGATCCTATTCATTACGCTCACATCAGCCTTGCATTCTTTCCGGATATCCACATTTTTAATACGATCATACATGGTTTTACCGCACATGCTTCTCAAAGATCTCATTTCCACAGCATTCAGTCTACTTTCATCCTTCCTCTGCCAGTTCCATGCCTCACTGCCACACATCAGGGTTGGTATAAGCACTTCATTGTGGACTGCCAGCTTCGCTTCTTTTTACAATCGTTTAATTTGAAAAAAAAATCGATATAAGAGTGACGAAGCAGGCAGGTAAAAGCGGCATATTTTAACAGTTTTGAAATGTTGGCGTTCAGCTATTACTGTAGACGACTGTTTGTACATACAGCAAAACGTATATTGAACAAGAGCATATAAAATATTTGTAGTTACTTACGACATCAGCCCGCAAGTATCAAATTTCAATTAGATAAAAAATAATTAGGTCCAATTAAAGAATATCATATAACGTAATGAATTGACCTAACAAGGTAGGTTTGTTAATGTTGCCATGGCCTTAATTACGAAACGTATCGTGAGAAAAACATATCGTGCCAAAAATTGGCAACTCTACATTAATTTTAGGTATTTAGATTTAGTAATGATTTTACCGTTTGCGAACTGAAATATATGTTTAGAAAAAGTTTAGATCCGTTAGTAAATTGACGGCCTGTTAATTTACTAACGAGTGGTCGAGTGGTAAAACGCTCGACTACGAATCCAGAGGTCGCGGGTTCACACCCGGTGTCCTAACACAATTAATTAATATGAAATAAAGTATGGTATATTTGCGGCACGTCCAAATCGCCTTGATGAAAGACCACCATTCAGAATCGAAACGTTGCTTGAAATGACTCCAGCCGTGTTTGGTGACCAGATTTGAATAACCAGGTACTGCTCAACCTTCGTCTTCTCCATCTCCTTCCCCTCCCTACTACCTTCAGCCTCACAACCACGCCAATTGGGGATGCCATAGTCTCACTAGCTCTAGACGGTAAGGTTGCTTGAAATGGCTTTAGCCGTGTTTAGTGACCAGCTCTGAATAGCCAGGTATTGCTCAACTTTGTCTTCCCTATCTACTTCCTCTCGTGAGGCTATGGCATCCCCAATAGGGGTATGTTGTGAGGCTGAAGGTAGCTGGGAGGGGAAGGAGATGAGGAAGGGGAAGGTAGGTAAGTACCTGGCCATTCAGATCTGGTCACCAAACACGATTAAAGTCATTTCAAGCAACGTTTCAATTCTGAATGGTGGTCTTTCGCCAGGGCGATACTTAGAGTATCTACCACTCTGGTAAATACGATCGCCCTCATCACCTCAAACTTGGATGCGTTCGGGCAGTTGGGACTATTTGTGAGGGATACGTATAAAAAAAAACAAACTTAACCGTGTAATTAATCAAAAGCCAACGTGGTACGATCAATTTAATCAAATCATTGAGTCACTACAAGATAAGATTACGTATGGGACAATGTACTAATGTGTATGAAACGAGAAGCGTACATCGTGGCAGGATTATGCAACGTTCCATCCTCCCTGCCTACTCCCGCGTGAAGTTGGCGTTATGGTTTGTTACTTGATTAAAGTGTGTTTATAAAAAACCGTAGAGATTATACAGTTAAACTTATTGTTCAGCGTGTTATAGACCCTTTAGACGTTATGATTTTATTTTAGATACTAAGTAGGCGGTACCTACCTGCTTTAATACTGTCAGGGTACTAAAATACAACCTCCCCACCATATTGTAAAACGTAAATAATATTTCCACATCTCCGCTGGGCGCCTCCACTTCTCCGCGCTACTATCACAATATTTTGAGATACATTATTATTTTTTTGAGTCAACGTCCATGAGACGCAGAAAATAAAATAATTTTTCTCATTAGGGACTAGCGTCACGAAGATGGCTCCCCTCCCCCCGGCCGCCCCCCGCCGCCGCCCCCTCCCACGTCTCTAATTCTCGCCGGAAAAACTTCCCGCGAAAAAGAAAAATCCCCAACCCTCCGTTCCCGTCTCTCCCCAAAATCAATGAAACGCTACAGTTAAGAAAAATTCATTATAAATATTATTTGTTCGCTTTCTCCACAAGTCTTAAGTACGAGGAAGAAACTCACACTCGTGCGGCCCCCCACTCATATAACCCCCCGCCCCGGCGGAGGCCCCACGCCCCCCCGGCCAAACAATTCCCCCCAAGACCTACGCACTGAAGAAACGCCGTCCACGTATTATCAAATAGGAAAAACTACAATTTTCTGTCTTCGGAACAGCCGAAGAAATATTTCCTAAACTTACACTCCTTCAAAACGCACACCATAAAGCAGCCGACACGGCCGGTCGGAAATAATGTGGGACGCGATAGCCTCGGATAGAAAAAAGAAAAAAAACACTAACACACAGACAGCGCGCACACAACACATGTCATATCCCATTTCCCTCGCACACTCGCTTGCACCAACCTAATTTGCGATATTGTTTTCTCTTTCAAAAACTATACGCGTCGAAAGGAGAGCGCCCGCGGCACGTATGCTCCTTCCCGTGGCCGCGCGGGGGAACTTCTAATTAGAAAATATACACACACACCGGCTTATAAATATAGGTTAGTTTTCCTTGGGAGACTGCGAGGGGGGAGCGAAATTAAAGAAAAAAGATGCGGACTCACACGGCTCGGACGCGACGCCAGCGCCATCGCCATTTCGCCGGACCGTGTTTTCTTGGCCGAAGCTCGCAGTCATAACTGTCAAACTGCTAATTGCGGCGGCCGCCGTCGCAATTAGCCGAGACGCGCGGCCGAGGACTTTCAAAACCTCAACCGCCGACACCCCCACCTAGCGAGTTCCTTATTAATCACAATCTAATGAATTATTAAAGAAAGACAAACATTACCGAATTACGAATGCCCCGACAATATTTGAAAATCTCCCACTGCCAGCGTAATAAGCGGAAGATGTTGCTTGTGCAACGGTGGGGGACTTAGCTAGCAAAGGAATTGAACCCACGACGCCCGGTCAGTACTGCTAAATAAAGCAGTGAGAATAACACCTGAAAGAAAATTGTACATGCCGCTATGTTTAAATTCAATAATTAACCATAAATAATTTCCTCCGTGGGAACTTTTCGAAATTATAACCGATAGATGTTTTCATGACGGCCTCCGTGGTCGAGTGGTAAGACGCTCGACTGCGAATCCAGAGGTCGCGGGTTCAAACCCGGAATAGGCAAATACATTTTATTTAATCAACTTGTGTCATAACACATTAAATTCATATGAAATAATATATAGTATACTGATTTAATAAACAAATTTATAACTTTATTCCACTTTTATTTTATGACTGGACCGGTTTCAGCCTATGACGGCCATCTTCAGACTAGTCTGGAATAAAGTTATAAATTTGTTTTATTAAATCATTAAAATGGAATTCCACCACGAATTAACAGTTTCAAAATTAGAAATAATATAGTATACTCGTATTTGCTGTACGTTCCAGAGTGAAATATACTCTAAATATATTGCTGGTGAAAGACCACCATTCAGAATTGAAACGTAGCTTGAAATGGCTTTAGCCGTGTTTGGTGACCAGATCTGAATGGCCAGGTACCTTCCAACCGTCCTTTTCCCCATCTCCTTCCCTTCCTCACTACCTTAAACCTCACAACATGCGCCCATTGGGGATGCCATAATCTCACTGACACTAGACAGTTGGGACTCTTGTGCGGTGTTCATTATAAAAAAATAAAAATTAACTTTTATTAAGAGACACATGATTACAAGATGAATCAATGAATGCAAAAAACATGTTTTCGAAAATCCCTTTTATACCTGGCTACCCAAATTTATAACGTTATTTCTGTAGAAATTAGCCAAATTAAAACATATTTAGAAATCAAAAAGAAATGAGAAAGTTCGTAAGACAAATTTCTTCTTTATTATGTTAATTAGATTCAAATTTTATCCTTGCTCACTGAGTCTGAAGACGAAGGTATATAGGTAGGAAATATTTAGTGGATTTAATGGTATTGTTTGAATTTGTTCATTCAACGATTACCATTAAATACTTTTTTATGCTATTGTTTTTTTTAAAATTATTTTCTGTGTTATCTTTTCCTTTGTGATTACATTTCACTGTGTTTTTATTACTGATAAAAATGTTAAATGTTTAAAACCTTAATTAGGGCGTAAATAAATTTACCCAAAATTTTAAGCATATTAAGCTTGTATTGTATATTCGAGGATACCAGTGGCGTGCATTCTATTATTGAGGAAAAACTGCACCTACCTTGAGAAAAACAAGCGTATGAATAATTTTAAGGTTAGAAGTCGAGGACGCCCGAGAAAGACATGGCACGATCAAGTAAATCAAATACTTGAATCGGGTCATGCGAAGAGTCAGAATAACAGAAGAGTTTATATGAGACGATGTATGAATGTCAATGAAGCAAGGAGTGTGTGCCAAGACAGAGTTATATGGCGGTCCGTCCTCTCTGCCTACCCCTGCGGAGAAACGGCGTGATGGTTAGTTAGTTAGTTAGTTTAAGGTTTGAAAAATAAATTTTATTAATTTTTTTCTTTTGAAATACACAAAATCAATCGAAAATAACAAGTCTTTAAATAATATCAATATTATATAAACACAATTAAAGTTCCAACCCTCCTTAAGCCAGTGAGACTACGGAATCCCCAATTGGGGAATGTTATGAGGCTGAAGGTAGTGGAGAGGGGAAGGAGATGGAGAAGAGGAAGGTTTTGAAGCACCTGGTTATTATATTCCAGATCTGGTCACCAAACACGGTTTAAGCCATTTCAAGAAACGTTTCGATTCTGAAGGGTGGTCTTTCACCAGGGCGATACTTAGAGTATCTATCACTATGAAACCTGCCGCAAATATACCATATATTATCATATATGAATTAAATGTGAAATAACACACTTTAATTTTAAAAATCTATTTGCGTTCGCCGGGATTTGAACCCGCGTCCTCTGAATTCGAAGTCGAGCGTTTTAACCACACGACCACGGAAGTCTGGTTGGGATTGGGATTCTTCGAAAATGACCTCACAGCTATCGTAAGGGAGAGGGTAGTATACGAATTTAACACAACTCCGACCTGCGGTTGGTTAACGACGCATCAAAGTGACCTTAGGCTCTAACGAGCTTATTTCAAATGTCAAAATATTTATATATTACGTCCCCAAACGATCCGAACCTTTTCAAAATTCCAAAAAATGCCCTTTCCTGGCTTCCCAGCTCTCGCAAACGTCTTCTTGGCATTTTTTTGCAGTAAATACCGTACGAGAGTCCCACGGCCTCCACGGTCGAGTGGTAAGACGCTCGACTACGAATCCAAAGGTCGCGGGTTGAAACCCGGCGTGCACCAATAACTAACAAAAAACATATTTGCGGCACGTTCCAGAGTGGTAGATACTCTAAGAATCGCCCTGGTGAAAGACCACCATTCAGAATCGAAACGTTAATATCCAGGTACTTCCCAACCCTCCTGTTCCCAATCTCCTTCCACTTCTCACTACCTTCAGCCTCACAACATACCCTATTTGGGCATGCCATAGTCTCACTGGCTCTTGACGGTTGGGAGCAGTTGAGACTCTTGTGCGGTATTCATATATAATTTTAAAAAATAAACTGCTCCCAACCGTCTGAAACCAGTAAGACTGTGACATACCTGATTGAGATATGTTGTTGGGTTGAAGGTAGTGGGGAAGGGAAGGAGATGTAAAAGAGGAAGGTTGTGTAGTACCTGGATATAGAGTATCTACCACTCTGGACTGCAGGACTTAGTGTCGATTCCCACCAACGTCCGGATCCGCTCAGTGACGATATTGTTCCGCAAGAAAACTTATTGATATGGTATGAATATCAATCAAGGAGTATGTGCCAAGACAAAGTTATGTGGCAGTATATCCTTCTAACCCACCCTTGTGATATTTAACTACTTAGTTGGTTAAATAATTATTTTTATGTGTAAAAATACTTACATCGCAATTTTAGTAAGTAAGTAAGTAGTTAAATATCACAAGGGTGGGCAGAAGGACATACTGCCATACAACTTTGTCTCCGGCACATACTCCTTAATTGATATTCATACCATATCAATAAGCTCTCTTGCGGAACAATATCGGCATTGAGCGGATCCGGACGTTGGTGTGAATCAGCCTTTGATGGCTATACCGGTGGGGAGGGCAATCTTGTTGAAACGAATCGCTTCGGATGTCGATGTATTTTCCATCAATGGGGCTGCATTCAAAGGACAAACTTTGATGCTATTTGTGTAATCACAAATAGCCTTTTGCTTTTCCATTTTTGTGAAAACATTATTTTGAAATGTTTTTCTTTCTTTACCTTACGTACATTCCAATTCATATTTCTCTCTGTTGTTATATCAAACAATGACTTTTGTGTACATTGTTGTAAACCCTTACATATTTTTTTGTTTAAAAACGCCTCTACATGTTCAATTCTTAATGTTATTGAATAATTAATAGTTGAATAGATTTTTTTCTCTCATTCATGATATATATATCGACGCTGGAAAGGCAAAAGGGCTTAAGCGATACTTTGTTAAAAAAATTAGTTTAAATATGCAGTTTGATCAGTTTTCTTTTCTGCATCGACTCATTTGATTCTGAAGGTTTTTGTGGCCTTTCAGCCATCTAAAAAATATTTGCCATTTGGGAGAAGGCTCGATTCAAGCCACCCAAGTTTGGGACTTTTTTCAGCTTTTTAACTTTGTAACTCTGTGAGAGCATTAGTTTACTTTTTTTTCAAAATCTAACCAGGTACTGAAGACTTGTGTATTTTATTGGAAAACAAAAAAAAACTTTAAAGTGCTCTGGTGTAAACTTCCCAAAATGGCTTTAGCCCTTTTGCCTTTCCGGCGATGATATGGTAAAGCTTATGGTAATGCATGGTATCCTGGAAATGAAGCAAGTAAAGGAGCATTTCTTTGAAGGCTTTTTCGTGGCTGGGAGATATGTAAATATATCAAAAATTAAAAAATCTCGACTGTCCAAAGTTAACATAGTAAATGAACATAACGTAGGTAAGAATTAATTAATATTGTTTATTTAAGGATGGTACAAATAAACCTAGTATTAAACTGTATCTAGATAATCTCAGTATTTTCCTGGAGATAGAGACTATCGTTCGTATTCGTAATGTAGCTTGAAATGGCTTTAGCCATGTTTTGTGATCAGATATGATAGCATTTCTCTTTTTCATCTCCTCCCTCTTCCAACATTCTTCAGCCTCTCAACCAGTGGGGGCACGTGACTTTTGAGTGTGCAAAAGTGCTAAGTTTGAATAAATGGCAATATTTGTTTTTTTTTTCAAAACCCTCTTTTGTATAGAATTTTGGAAAAAAAAACGTTTTTTTGACGATCGAATAAATATATTTTATCGGATATAATATATTACATTATATTGTATAAAAAACCGAAAGGTAAAACGGTCATTTTGTTGTGTTTGTCAGCTGATCAGAATTTTATAAAAAGCTGAAACAGGTCTAGAATTGTCGTTTAATGGAAACTATTAAAATTAAAAAAAAAACAAAATGGCGCTCTTCTTTGAACTATAACGATGTCAAATATGATGAATGTTTGAAACATTACAACTAAGTTTGTTTTCCTTTTCAACCCAAAATTTCTTATTTTGCTATTCAAAGAAATTTAAGCTTTTTTGCACTTTCCGTTTCAGTATTTTTCATACTTTTCGAATTCAGTTGACCCCTTTGTCCCGACTTTGCATAAGGGTCCGAAGATTGAAAGATCTCCTTGGTATCCAGTTCGTTTTACATGGGTTAAGAAGAAACTAAAGATGACATCGTTTGATATCTACATCGAGGTTTTCTTTATTATTTTCTTTCGTTATTCTCTCATTAGAAATCCGATCCGTGTGACCAAACCATTTTTACTCTCTCCATTATACTTCTTTCGGCTTTACTGTCTTTCTTCATATTCGAAGGACTTTGTTAGTAACATACTAGCCCAGTTTGATATAGTTAACTGTGCAGACGGACAAAAGAGGAATTTAATACGCCACGTTTTTATTGTTTGGTTGTCAACATATCGTGCCATTTTAGGAAGCTTACAGCAGCTCATAAAAGTTTTTTTTGTTTTACAATAAACTTCTTAAAGTCTTCAGTGCCTGGTTGGATTTTGATAAAAAAAAGTTAATTCAATGCTCACACTGAGTTACTTTAGTGACAAAAAGCTAAAAAATTCCCAGTCGAGCCTTCTCCCAAATGGTAAACATATTTTAGATAACTGAAGGGCCACAAAAGTCTTCAGAATCAAACGATAATCAGATCATTTGATGCAGAAAAAAAATTGATCAAAACCGCATATTTTTAATCATTTTTGACCAAAGTGTCGGTTAAGCTCTTTTGTCATTCCAGCGACGATAAAATAATTCATTTTTTCAAATCGTTATACGCCAGTAACATTATCTATTCATGTTCTAAATGCATAGTGAAGACGCAAAGTTTATTATAAAAACAGCCTGCATGGTCGAGTGGTAAGACGCTCGATTACGAATCCAGAGGTCGCGGGTTCGAACCCGGCGTGCGCAAATAAATTTTATTTAATTAATATGTGTCATTACACATTTAATTGATATAAAATAATATACAGTATATTTGCGGCACGTTCCAGAGTGGTACATACTCTTGAGTATCGCCCTGGTGAAAGACCACCATTCAGAATTGAAACGTTGCTTGAAATGGCTTTAGCCGTGTTTGGTGACCAGATCTGAATAAACCTTCGTGATCTCAATACTACCTTCAGCCTCACAACATATCCTTATATGATGTCTCATCATTGTGCGGTATTCATGTAAAAAAAAAAAAAAACACACATCTGTCAAGGTGGGTGAATAAATTATTTTCAGATGATAAAAAAATCACAAATCGTTGATCCAACACATACGAGTATATGATGTATCATTTGACGTACAAAACAATGAAAAAAATCGATAAAAAAAAACAAAGCACTCGAACTTTTCCCATCTGGCTTAGACAAATAATTTTTTTGTGATATGTAAATTTTTTATTGCGATAAAATAATTGATTTTTAGATAAGGCGAGTCGATTCGTTGAATGTTCAATGCGACTGGCTGCTATCTGGCTCCATTAATCTTATCTTTTTATTTCAAACATTTTATTATAAATTTTATCTACTTGCGAACCCGGAGACAAATAAACCTGCTAACTACTTAACCATGGCATATTGCACGGGAGAAATAGGTTACTTTACAAAAGGCTGTGAGGCAGAGAGCTTTTTATCGAATCTGGATACCCTAGGTATCTTAAAAGCTGCGTAATTGAATGTGTGAGGGGTTATTCCTGGGAGAAAGTGGATGACTTTGTCCATCTGGAAGTATTAAAACAAAACAAAAAAGATTATTGAGAGAATATTAATAATCTTCAAACAATATTGAAATAGAAAAAGACATGAAGACATTGGGCATGAAAATGAACAATCTGAAAGTATGTTGCCTATTGAATGCCGATGATGCGGTGCTGATTTCTGACAGTATGGAAGATATGCAGTTTCTCGTGTCTAGGATGAACCAAGTATGTATGCAGAATGAGTTGATGATGCATGTTAGTAAGTCCAAAGTCATGATGTTTGAAATAGAGAGACGAGAACAGCGTGCAATATAGCCGTGAATGATGAATACTTGGAGCAAGTGGATGAGTTTGTGTATTTGGGAAGTATGTTCTAGAGAGACGGAAAGGCCGATGAAGATATTGAAAGAAGAGTGAATGCAGGAAACTCTATCAGTGGAGGACTGAAGGCTGTTAATGTATTTAAAAAAATCTAAAGTTCGTCGAATTGATTTTGGATAATTTATAAAAGAAAGAATAAGTTTTTTCAGGCGATTTATTTCACATAAAATTCGATATACAGCGGAACCTCGGTTTACGGGCATAATTCTTTCCAGAAACGTGTTCGCAATCTAAAACACTCCTGTATCATATCGCAATAAGAAATAATGTAAGCTAAGATGAATCGTTTCCAAAATTTAAAAATATGCTAGGCTTCCGCCGTTTTCCTATAGATGACTTTAGCGGTATGTAGTGATCGAAATAAATAGATCATAGACGTCATGCAATAAACTTAGAATCTGTCAACATAACCCCATAGAAACATTAGTCGATTTGTGTCTGCATCATAAAGTTATTCTCCATTGAAAATGTCAGTTTACGAGCCGAACCGCGTCATTTGTGGGAGGTTTGACGTGACAATGCTCGACCCCATGTTGCGGAAGTGGTCAAGACATACTTGGAAACGTTAAAAAGGAAGTCCTGCCCCACCCGCCGTATTCTCCAGACGTTGCTCCCTCTGACTATCACTTGTTTCAATCAATGGCACACGACCTGGCTGACCAGCCACTACCGGTCTTATGAAGAAGTAAAAATTGGACCGATTCGTGGATCGCTTAAAAAGATGCCCCCGTTTTTTAACGCGGGATTCGCACGCTGCCCGAAAGACGGGAGAGAGTAGTAGCCAGCACTGGACAATACTTTGAATCATAAATGTATAACCAGTTTTTACGATAATGCCTCGAATTTCTGAAAAAAACAGAGGAAAGAAAAGTTGTACACCTAACATAAAGATACTTGTAATCATAGACATAAAATACAAGACACGTCATATTCATACAAATTGGACGATAAATTTGGCACGCTCTGATATCTGCTTTGAAAATTTGTGAAGCATGAAAAGGATAGCCATACCAAGCAGAATATGTGTGTATGAATGAAATAGCAATATGAACGTCCCGCGTTACATTCTCCGCGTTACAAGGCTTCTCTTCCCTAACGAACTTATGAGTGAAGTAGCATGCGACGTACTCGTGTACTGTCGCTAGGTTGTCTTCCACACACTTATGTATTTCTGCATTCGCTATCTCACTTTTACCATTTGTATGTGAATAATTATATTAATTGAAATAATAAGTGATTTGGGTGTACTTCGCATGAAAAGAAACTCCATGAGATTTGTGTTTGGTTCCTAGTGATTTTTACACTTGTCAAAAGCACAGGAAGGCATTTTATCTCAGAAAAGAGCTTACAGCGATGCGTTTGTGGCAGCTGGTGACAGCTTGTTTGTCAAAACGAATGTTTGTGCGAGACTAAACGCAGTTAATCTCAGGTATGCCACGTTGGCTTAGTTTCGCGCAGTCACGCGCGTTGTCTCAGTAATGCATCTACATTATTTAATTCATCTAAGCTTGTAATCGCATTAATTAATAATTCACTAGCGAAATCACTTTTGCCTTATTTTGAGAATTTCACGGAAATGTGACACTGCATTGTCGCTGGACAGATTCATCGCTCACCTGGTAACGCCTAACTCAGGTGGTGTTTTGCGACGAAACTTTCACTATTTCCCACATTTTACAAATAAATTGGTCGTACGGCAGAAACTCGCTCGCCGAGTTTCTACTGTACCTACACATGCGTGCGCGATTTACGTTCGTACACCATTATCATTGAATGTAAAAGTTTTAACGTTATGGGAATTGCGATAAGAACGAAAACTATCGGGAATTGATGAAAATTCTAGGACAATTACTCCATAAGATTTAGAGAAAGGAAAAAAAATCACAAGTCTAGTTGAAATGCAATTTGCATTCGTGTCCAAAAATAATGCAATGTCGATTACAGAGCGTTAACAAACAAACTTTGCGCGATTTGACCTCGTACGTATTTTGAAATTGATTGCCAAATCATCACGCCGTTTCCTCGCAGGGGTAGACAGAGAGGACAGACCGCCATACAACTGTCGATATGCGAGTCGTGGAACTGGCAGAGGGGAAGGATAAAAGTGGACCGATTGCTGTAGAAATGAGATTCCTGTGCGATTAAATCATGTGTGACCGTATTAAAAATGAATGGTAGAAGAAGTCGAGGACGCCTGAGGAAGACGTGGCACAAGCAAGTGAATCAAATATTTGAGTCGGACCATGTAAAAAATTAGAATAACTGAAAAGTATGTATAAGACGATGTATGAATCTGAATGAAGCAAGGAGTGTGTGCCAAGACAGAGTACACCGTCTGATATATACTATTCTGTCATTCCGACCCCTGACATGACCCAACTAACGTATTTGATTCATTTGATCATGGCATGTCTTCCTCGGACGTCCCGGACTACTTCCACCAATCACTTTTGCTCCAGATATTCTTCTCAAACTCCTTTCTTCGTTCATCTGCTCTACATCCCCATACCATCTGAGCGTCCCTTTCTTAATCCTATTCATCACGCTTACATCAGCCGTCCATTCTTTCCGTACTCCACATTTTTATAAGCTCTAAAGTGCTCCGGTGTAAACTTACCCAAAATGGCGCTTCAGCCCTTTTGCCTTTCCGGCTACGATATCTGGTACAATTGGACTCGAATTATTCGTTTTGTTTGATAATGATTTGGCAGTCTCACTTCTGTAATAATAATAATAATATTTTTATGAAATTTCTTATACATGACAAATTTTTTGAATTTAATGCACATAAGAAATAAGTTAATTTTTTACAAAAATACAAATTATAGTAACAAAAAATAAAATTTTTAAAAAATAAAATTTCAGGCAGTGGTGATGATCAGGTCAATGAGGAGAAACTCTTTCAAGAATCAATAGGATTTCACTTCTGAATCTCTCCTCACTGACATGAAATAAGTCGATATCGGAAGAGATTTTGTTCAGGAGCAAAATACTTCTCCCCACCGGCAGAACCATTGGCAGGTTGGTCCTGCAGGCAGGAAGATAGAATAATCTATGAAGACGCTGTCTTAGATAGTCATCAGGAACATAGAGACTTACGCGCTCCAAAATAGCAGGGTTTACAATATGTGCAGCAGTCTGAAGAAGTGAGTGGCGGCATACCCCTCTCTCCTGAGCTGTAAGGAGTGAAGTCCGAGCGTGCCCAGGAGAAAGTTCGTTGGGTAGAGCCACGGGTAGTGGCCGTACTCCCTCGTGTAGGAAAGTCGCGGCGTGACGGCTATTTAGGATTTTGAGTAAGCACTTGAATCCGAATGATTGCTAATCTTTCTAAAATCACGCCGCAATTCTCCGCATTAAATACATAACATTAAACACTAAAATGGCTTAGTTTTATTTCGCGTGCCGCACATTATACGTACTGTACGCCCTCAGCGTGCATGTTGATACACGTGTAGACGCGTCATGCATAATAGGAACCTAACCACACTCGCCCCCGACTCTTTCTACCCCCTCCTTCACCGCTTCTCTACACTTTATACTACATGTATTTAACTGGGCAGGCTAAAGAACTAGCGAAGACATGTTAATTAGGCGTCAAGACGAAGAAATTCGTAAAAAACAAATTGAAATTCGAACGAAAGTTTACCAACGGGTACCAACAGATGTCACTGATTGTGATTGCATGTATTCTGTTAAAGCACTGCCTAGACACCAACAAAGAAACTAACACAAACGACCCACTTGAACGGGCAACAGTTCACAGCATTCATATTTTGTGTAGTCTAGTGAACAGGAAAAAACAAAAATCCTGACTACACAATCTATTTCTCCTGGTATATTATTGCTTTGAGTTACCAACACTGTCACTGATTGCTATTGCATTTGTTCTGTAAAAGCACTGTCAAGACACTACCAAAAATGCTAACACAAACGATCCACTTGAACGCGCACACAGCTCACAGCATACATATTTTGTGTAGTCTATTGAGCATAGAATAATCTACTCTGACGTTGGCGGCGTTTGGGCATATGTAGTTACTGCTTTCGACACGTTATAGTAGGACGGTCGGGTGGGCGCTCGCGGCGGTGAGATTAACTTAACTTTGCGCATATTTTTGAAAGTGTAGATTTTAGTGTTTAGCAATAATTTCATATTATTCAATCCAATATAATTCATATGTTATAAATAGAGTGCACGCCTCTGCTTGTGCTAGTGGTTATAAGGTTGAAATTGCCACTTGACGCTAGCCGCCTATTTAGATTTATGCAAAAAAACAACAAAAAACAAAAAAACCAAAAAGAGTCAGAGTCTAAAAAAATTAAATTTACTACAATACACAATAACAGGAGAAAAGATTCATAAGTACAAAATTTTAAACTTCTAAGAATTTTTACTGGCGTGAAACTTTTTTTTAGGCTTATAAAAAGACTTGTCAAAAAATGGCCGGTTAGCGAAGGCCAAGGCGTCTTCTACTCGAAGTATTCAATTAAATAATAACGATACTAATCTTTACTCCGGTCACCACTAGTCACAACAGTCATGAAGATTTCTAAGTGACGAACTGCAGTGTCTTCATCTACTGCGTCTTCTATAAATCTTCTCCTAGACTCCTATCCAGTTACGCTTAAATTATCAAAAAAATTAGTGTTGTAGGCTTTCGAAAACGTAAAATTCTAATAACTGTCAACACATTACGTTTGATGGCCATTTGAGTACATCGCCCTGGTGAAAGACCCACATTCACAATCGAAACGTTGCTTTAAATGGCAGTAGCCGTGTTTGGTGACCAGGTCTAAATAGCCGGAATTTACAAATTTTTCTCTACCCTCCCCACTACTGTCAGCCTCACATCATACCCCGATCGGAGATGTCAAAGTCCCACTTGATTCTCTCCCATTGATATTTATACATAAAATGAAGAACAATTTGTTGCCAAAATATTATCTTACAAGATTATCTACAAAGTGGATTTTCACAAAAATAATACAAAGAAATACATAGAAATCAGACTTCCAAAAAATAATAAAACCAACACACAAAACAGCTTACTTTATAAAGGGATGAAATGTTATAATGCGCTGCCGGAAGCCATCCTAATTATGCCAATCAATAAATTTGTGATATCAAGTAGTATATAAGTTATAAAAAAATTATAATTAGATACTTTGTAAACTTTGATGTGTAAGTAACTAATTTTCTTCATCACTATATGTAAAAACGAATGTTTGTCTGTCTGTCTGTTTTTGATTTTCTCAAAAATTGCTGGACCGATTTTGCTTAAAATAACACACTTTCTTTTTATTAGTGACGGAAAGGTTTAGAGCAGAGGTTCCCAAACTTTTTTGTCCCGTAGACCACTTGCCGATTTTTTCTGTTTTGTGTAGACCCCCTGCTTTCCTAATATTGTTTTTTTTTAGCGTTGGGAAAAACTTCAAAGTTTTGTGAACGCTTCAGGAACTGCTAGTTCTTTGAAATAAACCCTTCGCGATGAACACTTCAATTGAAGTCAAACTCGCCAAAAAATAGTACTAATCGGTAGAGATCTCAAATCTAAAAGTACTAGCAAATCGACAAAATAACCTCCCTCAAAAAGTGCTAGCAAATCAACAAAATTTACCCTCCGAAAAAAAGCACTAGTCGGTAGAGATTTGAAATCGAAAAGTACTAGCAAATCGACAAAAAATTATTATAATTAAAATAATTAGGGAATTAATGTCTATTATAAGAGAGTATTACGTAAGGTACTATCTGTGAGGTGGATTATTACATTTGCGGGAAGCCAACATTTTGGTGACGGCCTGCCTAAATGGAATCCACTCTCGTGGACCCCCATTTACGTCTCATGCACCTCCATTTTTTTTTTCATTGACGTGGACCCCTTGTAGGTCGGAATCGACCCCAGGGGGTCGATATAGACCACTTTGGGAATCACTGGTTTAGAGATTAGTTTGAATTAAATCCAATATGTAAATTAGTATGAAAAACATTGAACCCGCCATGTTTCGAAATTCTTTTTGAATTTATTTGAGGGAAAAATGATAGGTAAGCTAATTTGGAAATTGTATAAAATAAAACTAGCATTAAATAAATAATATTAAAAACTTCCCATGCTAAAAGTTGTAGTTTATTTTTTTACAATATTTTTTTCAGTTAGTCAATCATCACTGTTTTGCGTTCTATCCGCTTCTATGATGTAATACTATTTCTCACAGTCCGGCTTTAAACCGCAAAGAGTGAGTTGGCCGGCATTGTTTTTATTAGTTGTATCGATTCAACTCTGCGCGATACCCCCCTCCAGCTAATATAATCAAGCTGCCTAATAAAGTCTACAGAAACACCCCCTCCCCTATTCCTTGTTGGCACGAAGGAACCGGAGAAGGTTTTCGACTTAATTTTTCTAAGTAAACTAACTAACTATCACACGTGTCCTCGCAGGACTTCATACAACTCTGTCTTGTCACACACTCCTTGCTTCATTCACACGTATGCATCGCCTTATACATGATCTTCGGTTATTCTGACTACTGACATGGCTCGGCTTAAGTATTTGATTCACTCGATCGTGCCATGTCTTCCCCGGGCGTCCCCGAATTTTTCTTCTATTCACCTTCGTTCATTCGCTCTACACGCCCAAACCGTCTAAGCGCTACTTTCTTGATCCTATTCATTTCGCTTACATCAGCCTTGCACTATTTCCGGATATCCGCATTTTTAGCACGGTCATGTATGGTTTTACCGCACATACGCTTCAGGGATCACATTTATACAACATTTAGTCTACTTGCATCCTTCCTCTGCCAGTTCCATGCTTCACTGCTGTACATCAGGGTTGGTATAAGCACTCCATTGTGGACTGCTAGCTTCGCTTCTTTGGAAAAAAAAAATTTGATTTCTCTTTTTCTTCTATTCACTTTTACTAATTCGCTCTACATGCGCAAAACATCTATGCGTCCCTTATATAGCTATACAATTCGTTCTTGACACACACTTCATGCTTCATTCACATTCATGCATCGTTTCATACATACTATTCTGTTAATCTGACTCCTGACATGGCCCGACTCAAGTATTTGATTCACTCGATCGTGTCATGTCTTCCTCGGGCGTCCCCAACATTCACTTCGTATAACCACTTTTTCACAGTATTGTTATCAACAAAAATATAGCATCTAACCTAAAAAACCGCTTAGTTGTGTCAAGTTTAGTGGCATAGTAAAAAATGTGGGCTGAGTACCGCGGTGACCCAGGAGCCCAAGATCATTGTGACAGTACGTAGAAGCGGAGTATTATATTTGTTGTCTCTTTCTCTCTCACGGTGTACGACGCAAAAACCCGGAGAAAGTGATTTATCGCAAATTTGTATCGGTTGGGTAAAAATAATTAGTTCTCTCTTCATACATTGTTTCTCGAAAATTTTTGCTTATATATTCAATATACTTTATAATATTTAACGAATGTTTTTTTGAAATATATTTTTAAAATGTGAAAAAACCGCACTAGATTATCAAATGCTCGAAGCCATTGCGACAATGACATCCCCGATTCGGGGTATGACACGAGGCTGTAGGAGATGAGAAAGGGGAAGGTTGGGAAGTACCTGAATGTTCAGATCTGGTAACTAAACATAGCTAATACTTCTTCCATTCACTCTCGCGTTATATATTTTTTTCACACTCCTGTCTTCATTCATTCGCTCTTCATGCCCAAACCGTCTAAGCGTCCCTTTCTTAATCTATTCATTACGCTTACATCAGGCTTGCATTCTTTCCGGATATCCACATTTTAAACACGGTCATACAAGGTTTTAACTGCGCACATACGCCTCAGGGATCTCATTTCTACAGCATTCAGTCTACTTTCATCCTTCCTCTGCCAGTCGCATGCCTCACTGCCCATATATCACAAGCTTCGTCCAGACTCCGCGCGGCGTGCGGCGCATAAGTTAGACAAGTACGAACAAGTAGAGGGTTTAGAGTGGAAGGGCGAGAAGGAGTGTCAAGAGAATAAATGTCGCGAAAGTGAACGATAGAAAGTCGGGGACGCCCTAGAAAGACGTGGCACGATCAAATGAATAAAATACTTGAGTCAGGTTGAATCAGAGGTCTAGTCTATTTTGTACATCACTTTTAATATAACATACAGCTAAATTCTTCTTCTTCTGATTTCTACAGCATTCAGTCTTCTTTCATCCTTCCTCTGCCAGTTCCGTGCCTCACTGCCATACATCAGGCTTGGTATAAGCACTCTATTGTGGTTTACTAGCCTCGCTTCTTCGGATTTAAAAAAAAAATTGTTTGCGCTAATAGCGTTCAGTCCTCCATTAATAAAGTTTCCTGCATTCACCCTTATTTCAATATCCTTATTTTTGTTTGTGTATTTGGGAAGTATCAGCCGCATACTTCCCAAATACACAAACTCATCCACTTGCTCCAAGTATTCATCATTCACAACTATATTGCACGCTGTTCTCGTACTCTCTCTTTCAACACGACTTTGGACTTACTTACATTCATCATTTACTCGTTCTGCATACATCGTTGGTTCATCCTATACACGAAAAACTGTAGACCTTCCATACTGTCGGAAATCAGCACCGCATCATCATACAATCGGCAACATACTTTCAGATTGTTCGTTTTCGCGCCCAAGCCCACACCTTTCAATTCTTGCACCAACCTATGTTCAGATATTTTAAGTAAATATTTTAATTTATTAATGGTCTATTTGGAACCTTTACTTATCTATATTATGTTCTTGTATATTTTCTTATTTATACAAGGAATTAATATCTAGCAATAGAAAATAAGATCTGTAATTATGAAGCCTGTTTCAAAAGAGAAATCTTTTGACGCGATGTAGCCATCCTGTATCTTGATATAGTATGGCAAACAATGGACCAATGTCATTTTTTTTTCATTTTCTATATTCTTATTTATCATTGAGTAATAAATCATTTAAAGTTACTAACTCTAATTCTTGTTCTTTATACCAATAGAACGGCGTTATGCGCCTTACTTTGTCACCTCGTGTGGGTGGAAAAATGCTTTTACGTGACTATTGAATTTAAATTCAGTACTTTACGTAGGGAAAAAAAAAAATATTTCTAATGAATAAACAGTGAATTTCGCGGGCTTAGTGGTCCAGCGGCTAAAGTTCTCGGCTACGAATCCAAACGTCGCGCGTTCAAATCCAGCGTGACCAAATAAATCGTTTTTAATGAATGTGTGTAAATTCACAATTGATTCATTAAAAACAATAAACAGTATATTTGCAGCACATTCCAGAGTGGTAGATACTCTAAGTATCGCCCTGGTGAAAGACCACCATTCAGGATGGAAACGTTGCTTGAAATGGCTGAAGCCGTGTTTCGTTACCAGAAATGAATAGCCGGGTACTTTTCAACCCTCCTATTCCCATATTCCTCCCTCACCACTATCTTCAGCCGCACAACATACCCTGATCGGGGATGCCACAGTCTCACTGGCTCCAGACGGTTGGGAGGCATTTGAGACACTTGTGCGGTATTAACTTTAAAAAAAAATAAAAAATACAACACAATAAGAGAGAAAGGAAAGAAAAAAAAAAAAATGAAAAAAAAATTAAAAATTGTAGGTAATTAGAGGTATAATTAGTAGGTACAATTTTAAAAGAGATGTAAGTAGATAATACCGAATGGTAGCTGAGTGGACAAACGCGTCGGATTTTCACCCAGGCGCCATTGGTTCAATTCCTCTGCCAGCTAAGTCCTCCTTGCGCTTACGAGTTTTAAAAATATAGTCAGGTTATTCGCAACCCGAGAATATTTATCTTTTCTTATATATATATATATATATATATATATATATATATATATATATATATATATATATATATATATATATATATATATATATATATATATATATCGTTAATCGAATGTACACAGCCCGCGAAAATTCAAAATTCACATTTTCTTTTGAACAGGCCTCGCATATATATATATATATATATATATATATATATATATTAACGATTTTTTTTTTGTTATGTTTGTACACATATGTTTATCATATGTTAGTATTATCAGCCATTTTGGATTAGTGGTTTGTTTTTGACAACTGGAAAGGTTAGTCCCGTTTTTGTGTGTTCTTCGATTTTTTACTTTTGAAAAAAAATGGATCAAAGGTTAAAATCCATGATTTTTTTTTCCACAACTCCAGGACGCTCATCGTCATTAACATCTTCTCGGCCTTCTGTAAAGCGCTTGTACCACTTATAAACACTTTTTTGAGACAAAGTAGACTCGCCGAATGCCACAGTCGAATGCCCAACATGGAGTCCGCTTCGCAGCGTTGCTTAACACGGCAAACATATGCACAGTTTCGTTGCGCTCAGCCACACATCACGTAACTTTGTAAAAAAACACATCAAAATAATCCACCCCAACAGTTGAAACAACTGCAAGGTTGTGGGGTGACCAGCCTATTCTCGAATATTACAACTAGTGGTACAGCCTTGGAATAAGAATATATATGGAGATCGGAGAGAGAGCCAAATATATTTTACCCAACCTATACAAACTTACGATAAATCACTTTCTACGACTTTTACGTCATAAACCGTGAGAGAGAAAGAGTCAAGACAAGTTGTCACATAGTATCGCACCACTTTTAGGTATGTAAGAATGTTTTCCGTCTCCCGCGTCTCTGGCGACTTCGCCCACTACGTTTTGTTATGCAACATAACTCAACAGTTTAGATGTTATATTCCATATTTTTGTTGATAACGATACTGTGAAAAAGTGGTTATACAAATAAACAACACTTTACGTCAACATGTACCATGAATGAATGTAAAAAAGTGGGTCCAAGAAAACCCTAGCCACGCTGAGTCAGGATAAAAACAACAATCCTGGCTACACTGTTTTGCAAAGCTATCCCTCCTGCATATTATTATTATAATTGCTTTGAGGTTTTAGCTTCAGCGCCAAATAAATAAAAGGCATAAGAGTGAATACTAAGTAAACGATATTATGCGTATTTTGGAATATTTTTTTTTGTTTTATATCTCCTTATAAGACGTCTTTGTGGATTTTTATATCCGTAGCGCCTAGCGTCAAGTTAATCTTTCGGTGGTAAGTAAAATATAGCTGTTGCGTTATACGACACCAACGATTCAACTGTTTCAACTATCCAAACAGCGGATTATTATTGTAATAATCAACGTCGGCGTTATTTCCAAGGGCTATATTTGACAGTTGACAATTGCCAACGATAACTCGTTAATACCCAGTACTAATCTGAAGCATACGGATAATCCAACAAACATAAGTTTTTTCGAAGTAAGCATTTTTAATGAAAAAAAGTTTTCGACAACTTTAGGGTTAAGCAACTATTGAATTCGGTTCCGCGTTTCGACACATTTTAAATGACTATTTAGAGCTGATAGTAACCCCATAGCGACCGAATATTTTAGGTAACGGTTGATAACCTCTGTGGTCTAAAGTTTCAATTTCAAAGTCAGAGGCCGCGAGTTTAAATCCCGGCGTGCGCAAATTTAAAATAATTTATTTGATTAATGTGTGTTATTTCACAATCCATTGTGATATATACATACTCTTAGTATCGCCCTGGTGAAAGACTATTGAAACGTTGCTTGAAATGGCTTTAGCCGTATTTGGTGTCCAGATCTGAGTGTCAAGGTTACTTCTCGACCTTCCTCTTTCTCATCTCCTTCCCATAACCTTTCTCTTCAGCTCCCAACATACCTGATTGGGGGTGCCATTGTATTACTGGCTCTAGGCGGCTGGCAGCCCTTGGGACTCGCGATATTTAGGTATATATGTAGATATGTATATACTTTTTTTTTAAATTCTGATTTCGGACTCGATTTACTCTAAAACCAAAGCTCAAATCAAAAAAGATGAAACGACAAAATCGATTCCAAATGTGATGCAGATTCACCAGTTTTCCACTTGTACCACAAGTTTCGGGATACCGTGTATATTATCTAGCGCTGGGAAAAACTTCAACGTTTTGTGAATGGTTCACGAATTGTTAGTTCTTTAAAATGAACCCTTCGAAGTGAACCCTTCAATTGAAGTCGAACTCGCTGAAAAAGAGATTTGGATTTATCCGCTTTTTGTTCAGTTCTTTTTGGAACCGGTTCCTCGCCGAAAAAGCACGTACTCGTCGGTAGAGTTTAGAAAGTAAAAATAACTGGAATCGGTTCCTTGCCAAATTACATAGTACTAGTCGGTAGGGATTTAAAAACCAAATGAACTACCAACTTCAATTGAAGTGTTGTTTCAGTGAAATGAAGTTATTGAAATGAAGTCAATGAAATGAATGAAGCTAAAATGAACTACCACCTTCAATTGAAATATTTTTTCAATGAAATGAAGTTATTAAAATGAATGAACGCTGTAAAGAACTGCCGACTTCAATTGAAGTATTTGTTCAATGAACAATGAATGAAGTACGAACTGTTGCCAAAAGAAGTAGTTCTTTGAAGCAGTTCTTTCAAAGCGGTCACAACGCTAATATTATCCTTATTATACGAAACAAATTGAAGCGTATTCAATTGTGGATTTAATAAACAAATTCCTTTGCCTATTTATTCCATATGAATATGGTGTTAGCAATTAAACTATTTATTTAAACCGCATTCATTTATCTACTCAAACGCCCTCCAAATATTTATCTGCGTAATTATTTCCTACATGCATGGCTTTATTCATGGATTAATAATGAATCCAAATAGTCAAAATTCATGGTGTTTTAAAGAGAGATACGAAAACAGCGTGTATTGTAGAAATTAACCATGAATACTTGAAAAAAATGAACTTTTGTATCAATGTTCAGAAGAGATGGAAAGACTGATAAAAACATTGAAAGAACGGTGATTGCAGAAAACTCCATTAATGGAGGACAATGTAGCAGCCACTAATAAAAAACTACAAAAAAAGCGGGGCTTGCAGAACCACAATGGAGTGCTGATACCAACCCTGATGTATGGCAATGAGGCGTGGAAGCGGCAGAAGTATGCTGAAAGTAGACTGAATGCTGTAGAAATGAGATCCGTGAGGCGTATATGTTGCAAAATCGTGTATGACCGAGTAACAAAAGTGAAGATCCGGAATGAATGCAAGACTGATGAAAGCGTGATGAACAGAATCAAGAAAGGGACGCTTAGATGGTTTGGGCATGTAAGGAGAACATATGACGTGTAAGTGAATGGTAGAATAAGCCAGGAACGCCCGAGGAAGACATAGTACGATCAAAGACTCAAATCGTGTCAAGGTAAAACAAAAGGTCTTGTAGGAATTGAATGAGACAAGAAGTGCCGTCCTCTCAACTTACTGTCAGAATAACAGACTATTATATATGAGACCTTAGAGTACGTAGAGTGGTACCTATCCAAGGCAGTGTAGTCAGTTTTTGATGATTTTTGCCGGACTCGGCAGACCTGGGCGTGGCTAGGACTAGGGCTAGGGTATTAATACATCCATTTATAGCACATGTCGACATAATGTTTTTGTTTATTCGTATTACCACTTTTTCACAATATTGCTATCGACAAAATTATGGCATATAACCTAAAAACCGTTTAGTTGTATCCAGTTCAGTCGCATAAGAATACATGTCGGCGGAGTCCCCGGAGACGCGGGAGACCGAGATCATTCTTGCAGTACATAAAAGCGGTGTGTTATTTGTATTGTCTCTTTTTTTCTCATGGTATACGACGTAAAAACCCGGAGAAAGTGATTTATCGTAAGTTTGTATAGGTTAGGTAAAAATAATTAGCTCTCTCTCCATATATTGTTACTTTTTTTTACGTGAATACCGCACAAGAGTCTCAACTGCTCCCAACCGTCTAGAGCCAGTGAGACTATGGCATCCTCAAAAGGAGTGAGGCTAAAGGTAGTGGGGAGGGGAAAGAGATGAAGAAGGGGAAGGTTGGGAAGTACCTGGCTATTTAGATCTGGTCACCAAACACGGCTAAAGCCATTTCAAGCAACGTTTCGTCTATTTAATGGCTGAAAATTGTGCGTCAGCATACATCACAATCGGAATACAACGAAATAGTGGTCCATGCTCACAACACAAGACTAACTGCAAACCATGGTCTTATAATTCCCAGATATCTGAATAAATATGGTCAAGAACCTTACAATACTTTTTTCCCAAAATATACAACTTGTTACCGGTGTCAATAGAAAATTGTGAAATTATTTTGAGAAGGAGATGTTTACTAAAAGCGTGGCTTCGTGGAAAAGTTTTTATGTACTTATCTTTTATTTATCTATGTTATTTTATTTTTTTTGCAACAAACTTATTTGTGTTTTTATTTTTTATAATTTTTTAATAATAATAATAATAAATGGATAACTTTTATAGCGCCGTTTTTGTGGGAAAATCACCACAAGGGCGCTTTACAAATTAATTTATCTAACCTATAATTTATCACTAAAGCTTATAACTAATAATTTACAGTTAAGATTTATTACTAATGGCTTACAACTAATATTTTCAACTAGTGACTTACAATAAGGACTTATAGCTTGTAGCGTTGGGAAAAACTTCAATGTTTTGTGAATGCTTCACGAATTGTTAGTTCTTTAAAAAGAACCCTTCGAAATGAACACTTCAATTGAAGTCGAACTCGCAAAAAAGAGATTTGAATTTATCCGCTTATTTGTTCAGTTCTTTTTGGAACCGGTTCCTCACCGAAAAAGCACTGGCAGGTCGGTAGAGATTTGGAAACGAAAAGAACTGGAACTGCTTACTCGCCAACAAAATCACGTACGTACTCGTCGGTAGACATTTCAAAACGAAAGGAACTGGAACTGGTTCCTTCATTTTGGAATGTCAATGCCTTCACAATGGTACTGCTTCAAATTGAAGTACTTCTTTCAATGGAATAAAGTTAATCAAATGAATGAAGGCTAAAATGAACTACCAACTTCAATTGAAGTGTTGATTCAGTGAAATGAAGTTATTGAAATGAAGTTAATGAAATGAATGAAGGCTAAAATGAACTACCACCTTCAGTTGGAATATTTGTTTAATGAAATGAAGTTATTAAAATGAATGAACGCTATTTATTTATTTATAAATTAACGGACTAAAGTCCAATTACAAAAATACATATAAAACACGAAATATAAAAAAGAGTAACAGAGAAGAAATAGCATATAAATTGAGATAATTGAAGCGATGACAAAAATAAGGCAAAATAAACATAAGAGAGAACATTCAAGCCATGGTCTTAGTCAAAGTTTTGGTAGAGTCGTAAAGAATGACGAAAATCATTTAGACTGCTACCAAAAATTTCAAGACCATGGCTTGAGTTAACAAGTCTTGACATTCTGGACATTGGAGAATTATACCCGTAATTAGTATTGTGATGATTGAGGAACAACAATTCATTGTTTCTGAGTCTACACTGAACTATAATGAACAACCGACTTCAATTGAAGTATTTGTTCAATGAACAATGAACGAAGTACGAACTGTTGCCAAAAGAAGTAGTTCTTTGAAGCAGTTCTTTCAAAGCGGTCACAACGCTAATAGCTTGTAACTTACTACTGAATATAACTTTTAACTAGTGACTTACAAATAAGATTTCATTATTATTACTTCATTACCTCTTCGTTATTGCTCCACATTTGCATTACTGTTCAACGATTCTTTTCTTGTGTAACGACATATAATACAACAAGTTTCAAATTCTTCAAAAAAAGAGCAATGATAAATATACTTATGATGTATTATATTCACCCATCCTATTTTTTTTAAAGGTTGTCAATTATAATAACCTGTTGACAAACTGCTACGTAGCAGTTTAACAGGACTTAATTTTTATGTATATTATTTAACTTTTGAAATAAAATGTGGTCACCCCAGCCCGCTCGCCACTCGTGAATCGCGTGCTGTGACAAGTATCAGAAGGTAGGCACCCCACGCCCCGCGTGCGGATGCGGGGTGGGTGTTCGCGGCGGGTCTTATGTAGGCAAAAGCCATTACAATAGTCGACAGTTGCTGCCTGCTTGTTAAAAATGTCACCGTTATTTTAGGCACAGCTAATCGAGATTCAAAATACGTAGCTACTCCCAAATCGACTTGTAAATTTTGACGACCTCTGTGGCCTATCGGTGCGGCTTGCCAGTGATTTCAACCAATCTTCGCAACAAACTTTTTTTGGAGTGAGATCAATTTTAATTATTTATTCTTGCTAAAATATTTAAAAAAAATACATGGGTTTAGTCCATGTCTGTCTCACTAGGATATTCCTGTGTCGAGACAGACGCAGTGTACATAAATTATATAATATTAAGTTTTAATATTAATAAAGATAAAATAAAAATAAATAAAAAGGAGAAAGAAGAAAAGAAATGAAAGAAGAAATGAAATGAAACTAGAACAAAGTAATTACAAGGAGGTTGCATTTAATAGATATTGTTTAGGTTGTGCACAATAATAAAAAGTAAAAACAGGAAAAAGAAATAAAAGGGAAAAGAAGAGATATATGAAATTAAATAAATATTAGAATAAAGTTATTACGTGGAGGTAACATCTTATAGATATTGTTTGGGAGTATAGAGGTTGTGCATAAGGTACATTTATTATGTTTTTGGGTGTTTTATGATCTAGGTAAAGGTTAATACAGAAAATAAAAAAATAGGATTTTATAAGCCTAGAGATAAAGATAGATTGAAAATTGAAGTTTGCACGTCTAAGTATGTGTTTTACAGTAGTTAGCAATATCAGAGCGACCTATTTTATAAATCCAATGTTTTCATGTTTAAATTTTGTCATTGTTTTCATTTGTCTAGTCGTAGCAGGTTTTAATTTTAAAATATGATCTTCATTTAATTGAAATTTTGTTAATACTATTATTTTTGAAATCCGTTAGAATTCATTTATTCCGACAGTTACACAAACGTTGCTTGAAATGGTTCTAGCCGTGTTTAGTGACCGGATCTGAATAGCCAGGTACTTCCCGACCTTCCTCTTTTCCATTTCCTTCTCCCCCTCACTACCTTCAGCCTCACAACATACTCCAATTGGGGATGCCATCGTCTACTGGCGCTAAGCGGTTGGGTACAGCAGTTGGGACTCGCTTGTGGGGCATTCACTGTAAAAATATCTTTAAGCACAGGCTTTAGATATCACAACGAATGTTGATGCGAATTCAATACTCAAACAGATGCATTGCCGGCACACACCATGTTTTACACTTGTAATTCGACTTGAGAAAAGAGAATTCCAACGAAATTGAAAAAGGTTCATTTTTAATACAACACACCGTAAAAGTTTTAGAATAACTGAACAAAAACTTTTCGAATGCTCAAATTCTCGGACAATGTTGTAAAATTGTCCTTCTTTTTTCGCCAATAACAATGAGTATTTAAAAGTTGTTTTTTTTTTTTGTAATTTTATATAATTGTATTTTCACAAGCACGGTGGGTGTAATTCAAAAACATGACCCCCGAATGGGGTAAAAAATATTTTTTTTGAATTAAATTATAATAGAACGCACTTTAGGTGAAACATCACAAAACCGTGCTATAAAAATGTAATGTTGTTATTATCATGCGTAAGCAAGACAGAAGGCTGTTTCTCAGTGACCTGTGGCAATGAAATAGCAGGTATATTAATATGAATCAATCCTAGTATCTTTAAAAAACATTTTTAATAGTAAATGCCGTACAACATTCCCAACCGTCTGGAGCCAGTGGGACTATGGCATCCCCAATTAGGGTTATGTTCTGAGGTTGAAGGTAGCGGGGAGGGGAAGGAGATGCAGAAAAATAAGGTTGGGAAGTATCTGGCTATTCAGATCTGGTCACCAAACACGGCTAAAGCCATTTTCAAGTAACGTTTCGATTTAGATCTGAATAGCCAGGTACTTCTCAACCTTCCTCTTCCCCATCTCCTTTCCCCTCCCCTCTACCTTCAGTCTCACAACATACCCCAATTGGGGATGCCATAGTCTCACAACATACCCCAATTGGGGATGCTGTAGTCTCCCAACATACCCTAATTGGGGATGCCATAGTCTCACAACATACCCCAATTGGGGATGCCATAGTCTCACAACATACCCCAATTGGGGATGCCATAGTCTCACAACATACCCCAATTGGGGATGCCATAGTCTCACAACATACCCCAATTGGGGATGCCATAGTCTCACAACATACCCCAATTGGGGATGCCATAGTCTCACAACATACCCCAATTGGGGATGCCATAGTCTCCCAACATATCCCAATTGGGGATGCCATAGTCTCACAACATACCCCAATTGGGGATGCCATAGTCTCACTGGCTCTAAACGGTTGGGAGCAGTTGGAAGCACCTGGGACTCTTCTGCGGTATTCACTATAAAAAAAATTCAAATTAAACCATTGCAAGTCTGGCTGTTGTGAGTTTAATTTTCAAGTTCAATGGACCTTTCGATATGTATTAATATACAAATTTAAATAAATAATACAAAAGCCTGAACAACAAATATAAGTCTGACTTTTGTCGTTACGCGAAACAATTTTCCCGCCAAACCTTTTGACTTTTGTTTAAAATCATTAAAAACAAAAACAAAACATTATTTTGATGTGGCATAAAGTAAGAGTTTTTTATTTTTCAAAAATGAAATGAAACAATATATAATTACAAAAGTTTTCTATGTTCAGAATATTATTAAAGTCTTTTTATAAACACTTAAAAAGTAATATTTATGAATGGTTTCTAAAAATAATCTACTCTTTTTTATGTGAATACCGCCCAAGAGTACCAACTGTGCGGAACCAGCGGGATAATTAGGGAAGAATTAATTAAAATTAATTAAAAGATTATTTTCATGCTTACATCAGTTTGTGGCACTTTTTTCCCCTACCTCGTACGTATGTACGTACTGACAAGGAAATCATATTATAATAATAACCGTGAACTTATATAGCGCAGTTTTGTGATATTTCACCTCAAGTGCGCTTCATACTAAATTAATTATGCTAGTAAGATTGACTAACAAGTAGAAAATAATACATAATATGTATAGAAATTAAAACTGTCTAAAATCAAGATCGTTATCATAAATCATGAGAGAAAAATGTTCAGATATGGGTATAACAGTGCGTGTGTACATCAACAGATTAAAAAAACAACTGACCAGAAGCTAACGGTATTTTTTAAAAATTACGTGAATACCGCACAAGTCTCAACTGCTCCCAACCGTCTAGAGCCAGTGAGACTACGGCATCCCCAATAGGGGTATGTTGTGAGGCTGAAGGTAGTGGGTAGTGGCAGGGGAAGAGGATGGTTGAATACTACCGGGCTATTCAGATCTGGTCACCAAAGACGGCTAAACGGCTGACGGTCTTTAACTAGAAAGGTTCTGTTACCACCTGTGGCTTACCTATTAAGCCCTCGACCTCTGAGTCTGCAGTCAAGGATCTTAATCGCTCGCCCATGGAGGCGTCAAAAACACTAGAACGGTGAGCTCTGGCGTCATGAAATTTCACAGTTTTTATGTGAATTTTTTAGGTCACCCTAATTTTGTCAGTTCGCAACGTCATTTCCTGTCGCGAAGTCTCCATTAAGCTTTTAAAAAAGAAGACGTTATGTTGTTTGTCATTTTTTTAATGATACAGTAAAAAATATCAATAATACTAAAACTTTTCCTCCATCTTAACAAACGGTTTGCAATCTTTGGGGCAAAGACGTCAGGGGGGAATGCTGTCCTTGTTCTACCAGTATTTCAATAGAAGATGCTTCAACTTACGTATTTGATCCCTTCGGCACCGGTGCACGACGCGTGCCCAACATTTGTACACGGTCGACAAAAAAACTGGTCGCTTCTACGATTCGTTCTTCTGTTCAACAGCTGGGCTGTGGAAAGATTTGCCGGCCTCTTCAATACCCAGGTTCACTTTTTTGTTTGTGTTTTACAGACTGTATATGTCCATTTACAAAACACAAGAAAGTAACAAAAGTAAATTAAGAGATATTTTTAAGATGTCTCTTGAAATCTTCAAGGTTTACGTTGAAGACATCAAGAGACATGTTATTTAGTAGTACCATACCCCGTGTTATGCTGTGCTGAGCCAACACGTCTGTTCTGCCATGTGGAATGCACAGCAGATCGTGATGTCGCCCCTGTCAGTAGTTGTTTGGCACAAACAACTTATGACACTTCTTCCATCCCTCGAAAAGTCCCTTCACACAGCATCCCCAAAGATGACATGGGCCTTGAGAGAAATAAGGACCTCCTGTGGAGTTATTATAAAAAAATAGAGTGAACAAATTATTCTAAATTTTCGTAGAAAGCAATCATTTTGTGGTTTGACATATTTTAAGAAACGTAAAAAAGACTTTGTGAAAGACTTTGGGAATTTATAAATTAGTTTGTATTGATTTTTCTGCATTCTATATTGTTTAAACAACCCGTAATGTCAATGTTAGAATCAAAGAACATCTTAGGTGTTTAAATATAATCACGGTTTTTCTGAATTCGCTAATCATCTTATTGATAATGATCATACCTTCAATAAAAGCACCGGTGCTCACATTCTTCACAAACACGATCATGGCAACAGATTAAATAATTGAGAAGCTTTAAAAAACCATTTAAATTAACACCTAGTCATATATTCTTAATAATCATTCAAATTTTTCCAGTAGTCCAAAATTATGTATATTTCCTGTAAAATCATCCAATTTATCATTTTTCTTTAATCACCTTCTCAGTTGACGTTTTGTCTCTTTTAATTTATATTATATTATCTGTCTCTTTCTCTCTGTTCCTTTGTTATACTACATTATGGATTTAAAAAAAAAGAAACACAAACATTCCCGGGTTACGAATAACCTGACAATATTTGAAAAACTCCTACTGCCATCCATCATAATAAGCGGAAGATGTTGCTTGTGCAATTATGGAGGACTTAGCTAGCAGAGGAACTGAACGCACCACGCTTGGGTGGGAATCCGACGCGTTTGTCCACTCAGCTACCGACCGGTAATTTAAATGTGATTTCATTATTTTCTCATTGTTCTGTTATTTTATTTTATGTTTTTTCTCCCTTTGTATGTATATATATATAAACGCACACTGTGTATTTTTTTGTTAAGTTTAATGTTGTGCCCTGATGATGCTTAGGCTAAGCGAAACCGGTCGTCCATAAAAATTAAAATAATATCCGTGGTCTTGTACAAAGTTATCTTTTCATTTCTTTAAATTATTCTCTGTTGAAACCGAAACCGGGTGGCAAAGCGTGTATGTCGTGTAATAAAAATATTCAGATATTTTTATTCGAATTTCCGGAAATATGATTCGAAATTTTGAAAATGGAACCGGAATCTCATAAGCAGTTGGAATTCAAATGGGCCAATAAAAAGAGGGAAGTCAAAATGTCGTTTGAGGGTATTAAAATATTATTCATAAGGCGGCATTTTTTGGCTTTTAATTTAATACAAATAAATAATATCCGGCTGACATTTCATTTTTGATAATATGGCTTTGTGTCCCGATTTGATCGCGTTTTATTTCCATAAAAAATATATTTTTTTCGTCTGCCAGCACATTTTATTATGAACACAAAAACTGTTGGCAATTTATTAGCTAATGGAGAGACTTCTTTAAAAAAATTGAACACATTTTAGTTATTGCTAAAAATTGGATTTTGGATGCTGAAGTTGTCATATGGTCCCTTTTAATGGAAAGACCACCTAATATTTGCAATTTCTAAAGCCCGTAGGACTATGGCACTCCTATATTGAGAATTCCGGCATTTGAAGAGAAGTGCGGCTAAGGAAGGAGTAGTGGAAGGTTGGTTTGGTAGCTTAAGCCGATGTCATTTAAATAAACGTTTCGATTAAAAAAATAAAGGACTAAAAACAAATATAATTTTAATGACAGTGAAATAATGACTTTTCATAAGACCACAGATTAAATTTTAATTTTTATGACTGAACGTTTTCACTAAGCATCATCAAGGTACAAAATTAAACTAAACAAAATAATACATAGTGTGTGATTATATGTTTTCGTACACACAGAGAGAGAACACAATATAAAATAAGAGAACAGTAAGAAAACAAAAGAATAACATTTAAATTAAAACAAAGGAACATAGAGAAAGAGACAGATAATATGAAATGAAATAGGCAAAACGTCAACTGAGAAATAATAGTAAATTTTAGTCTACGGGAAATGTACCTACTTTTTTATATGAATACCGCACAAGAGTCTAACTGCTCCCAACCGTCTAGAGCCAGTGAGCCTATGGCATCCCCAAATAGGGTATGTTTTGAGGCTGAAGGTAGTGGGGAGGGGAAAGAGATTGGGAGCAGAAAGGTTGGGAAGTACCTGGCTATTCAGATCTGGTCACCAAACACGGCTAAAGCCATTTCAAGCAACGTTTAGATTCTGAATGGTGGTCTTTCACCAGGGCGATACTTAAGATTATCTACCACTCTGGAACGTGCCGCAAATATACTTTTTATTATTTTTATATAAATTAAATGTGTTATGGCCCATATTAATTAAATAAAAGTATTGGCGCACCCTGGGTTTGAACCCGTGACCTTTGGATTCGTATTAAAGCGTCTTACCACTCGACCATGGAGGCAGTCGTATTACTATTGGACTACTGGACAAATTTAACTGATTATTAAGAAAATTACTATTAATTATAATGACTTTTTTAATTTTTAGTGCTTTTAAATTATTTAATCTGTTGCCATGACCATTTTTATAGAGAATATGAGCCCCGGTGCTTTTATTGAAAGTATGATCTTTTTCAAGAGGGTATTATTTCCTTTTCATCAAATATGTCAAACTACAAAGTGATTGCTTATTACGAAAAAAACATACACATTTCATTATTCTTCTGGTGCTCTTTTACGGTTCTGCACCATCGTAGGTTAGCTATCATCAGGTGATTGGTAACCTTCGTATACATGGCAGCTTTTCGGTGAGCCCATTTCGCTTCGATCGTATGTCGCCGTAGGGCGTTTCCGTCACACTTTGAACCACTGCCTCCCCCGCAGCTGATATATTTCTGTATTTTTCACGAGCAACGGTTAGATTTTACGTCGAAACATAATTTAGAACGAGTGTAAAAAGTGAAGCGAAAGCAAAAAGCGCGCGAAAAGCTCGCCGAAAATATTTAATATATTATATCCTTCAGGCTGGCAAAATCCATCTCCGCGCCAATGTGGTCTATGCAAGCTATTAAAAAACAATAAAAAATGTTGCCAATCATAAAAAATAGGGGTGTTTTTGTGGCATCTTTTTTCCTTCTTATTCGTCTTTACTATTTTCTACGGCCTTACATCACCCCCCCCCCAATTAGGGGTGCTATAGCCTGGCTGGCTTCAGTAGTGAGGCTGCTGTGTGCGATTTACACTAAAAACATACTAAACATAATTTTCCATCTTTTTTCCAACACACACTTGTTTTGCGTCAATTCCCGGTCTGTTTGCAGTTTTTGGTCAAATTGCTACCGGCTGTCAAGCACAGCGGTATCTTTTTTATATAATTCAATTGAATTAAATTTAATATTATTATGATTGAGTTCTGCTATTTTAAGTTTTTTTATTTTTGTTTTTAGTGACAGCTGTTTCGGCGTTTAAGGCCATTTTCAAACTGGCCCTTAAACGCCGAAACAGCTGTCACTAAAAACAAAAATAAAAACTTAAAATAGCAGAACTCAATAATAATAATATTAAATTTAATTCAATTGAATTATATAAAAAATTGAAATGGAGTTCTACAAATTGAACACAAAAACTATAAATTAAAAAAAAAAACACAGCGGTATCATTTAAATATCAAAATTAATAACGGGAGTATGGAACACCCCAATCTTTTTTGGACGTAGTTATGCAGAAAGCGTCCAACCCCAAAAAGACAAAGCTGAGGAAAAGGCGTTTGAAAATATTACGATATAAAATAATTAGTATGCGTAATCGGTATTTTAAAGTGAATATCAGTGTTTTTTTTCTTTATGAGCATTATTATAAATAGTTAATTTATAATCTATCAATGTGTTTACAAAAAAAATGTATTTCTCATGTTATCCTACATTTTATAATGATTTTAAACTTGAATTTAAGTCAAATATCTTGCAATGTGCGTTAGTAAAAAAAATAACTACTAAAAACCTATTGCATTCGGAGCTTGGGTGTTTTCAGCAGATAGAAACGCGTATTTGAACATTTAAAACTCGATTCTGGCAAATTGTGGGTTGAACGCTTATAAATAGTAAAAAATAAATAAATTTCGAATTATTAAATTTAAAAAATTGAATATTATATTCATTACCTTTCAAGAAAGAACATTTTTTTAGACGCCATATAAATCGAAATAAATTATAAAACATTATACATTTTGACATAGTATACTTTACAGACAGTCAAAATATAATATGAATTAAAGGACCTCATTTGTTATTCGGCAGTCGAACTATTTTTAGTTTAATTGTTTTCTGTTTTTATGCAAAGCGATAGAAAAGGAAAAACTTATAACACGTGTAGAACTTAAGAGATTGTTTTCCCAAGTGTAGACATGAACTTAGAAAACTTTCGAAAATACCTAATAATTCCAGTATTAGACAGTTTAAGTTGTGTTGTCAGATTCGCGGGAAAAAAATACCCGTTAAACAAATTTATTATTTTTGATTGGTTTTATTTAATTTTTTTATCGTGAGATTTTATACGTTTTTATTAGAATATTCAGAAAATATTTAACTGTGTCAAGCTGTAATCTTTACTTTCACATTTTGAAATTGATCTAAAAAAAAAAATACAATCTGTTATGGGTATTGCAGCCAGAGTTGACATTTTTTTTGTTTTATAGTGAATACCGCACAAGAGTCCCAACTGCTCCCAACCGTCTAGAGCCAGTGAGACTATGGCATCCTCAATAAGGGTATGTTGTGAGGCTGAGGGTAGTGGGGAGGGGAAGGAGATGGGGAAGTGTCTGGTCATCAAACACGACTAAAGCCATTTCAATCAACTTATGGTGGTCTTTCACCAGGGCGATACTTAGAGTATCTACCACTCTGGAACGTGCCGCAAATATATTTTTATTATTTTTTATGAATAAAATATGTTATGACACATATTAATTAAATAAAAGTTATTGGCGCACGCCGGGTTTGAACCCGCGACCTTTGGATTCACAGTCGAGCGTCTTACCACTCGACCATGGAGGCCGTCAAACAAAAAGACACGAACATAGTACTCCAACAGATGCATTGCTAGCATACATTGTTCAAAAGTTGTCATTCTATAAATATCCACTAAAATTGGAAAAAAAATCATTTTTTAAATTATGAAAAGTACACCTTGTAAACTTTTCACAAACTGTAAAAGCTTTTGGCATATCCACGTTCATATGTTGTTCCCTTTTCATTAAACACGATAAGTAGGCGTAAACGTGACAGATTGCTGTTTCTCAGTGACGTTTCCCAAGGGCATCATTGTCTGAAGTGTATACAGTGTGATAGATGCTCCTGGGGAAATACCGAAATTCTGAATCGAAACGTGGCTTTAAATGGCTTTAGCCGTGTTTTGTGACTAGATCTGAATAGTCAGGTGCCACCAAACCTTCCCCTTTCACATGTAATTCCCTTCACCTCCCGCTCTAGTCTCACAACATACCCCAATAATTAAGGGTGCCACAGTGTCACTTTCTCTAGACGGTTGCGAGCAGTTGAGACCCTTTTGCGGAATTTACTACAAAAATAAAAATATAATTAAAAAAACATTTTTTTAGTTGTAAAAGTCTTTATGTGCTTGCGATACGGCTCTTACAAATACCCAATTTATTTATCTGTCAAAAATAGGACGTAATAATAATAATATTGATAGTTTGAAATAGCACAATTCTGAATCAAAACGTTGCTAGAAATGACTTTAGCCGTGTTTGGTGACCGGATCTGAACAATCAGGTACCACCGTACCTTTCCCTTTCTCACCCCCTTTCCTCCACCTCCCGCTTCAGTCTCACAACATTCCCCAATTAAGGATGCCACAGTCTCACTAACTCTAGTGCGGTATTCACTATAAAAATAAACGCATTTTTCAGTTGTAAAAGTCGTTTCCAGCATGAGCTATGGCTCTTTCAAATCCCCAATTTATTTATCTGTCAAAAATAATACGAGAGAATAATATTGATGGTTCCACACTTCCCGTGGGCAAAGTCGGTAGAGTCAAACTCTCCGATAAAATATAAAATCTGTTTGAAATTCCACAAAAAAATCTCGAACGATGGGTTTGGTGTTTTGCATTTTCTGTTATATTTCAAGCAGTTTTTTCTGTGCTGAATTCTTGGAGTAAGGAAATATATGGAGAGAGAGCTACATATTTTTACTCCAACCTATACAAATTTACGATAAATCACTTCCTACAAGTTTTTAAGTCGCAAACCGTGAGAGAGAAAGAGACAAAAAAAGTTGTCACATAATATCGCACCACTTTTAGATATTTAAGCATGCTTTTCGTCTCCCGCATCTCCGGCAACTCCGCCAAAATCCACGCTAGTTGGTGTGCTCGGTGTTTAAGCCGATTTAGTACTAAACTGTCATGTGTCGCTTGAGGTCGTTTACTATATCTAATCAAATTACAAAATAAGTGCCAAAATGCCCTCGTGTGTCATGAGAGAGTGTTTCAATTACACTGCAGAGACTACTAAAAGTTAAGGAATAACATTTCATTTCTAAGTACGCACAAATTACTGCAAATTACTTATTATTTTAGACAACACAACTATCTCCAATGTTGACCAACATAATGACGTCTTCGCGTTAGCGAGTGAGCAAAGTTCTATCTCATTCTTACTAGAGCATACCGATCCTACATCTGTTTCGTTCGCACACACATATTCTATGAATGTCTTTCTTTGTCATACATGATGATACATGACAGATATTTGAATTATGAATTTTCTGGTAGCGAAAGTGCGTTTGTTACTTGTCACATTCTGTATTTTTATTCTAAGGCTATACGAGTCTATATATTTGTAACGTCATTGCGCCCATTACGTTTTGTTATGCGACATAACTCAACGGGTTTTGAGGTTACATCCTATATTTTTGTTGATAAAAATACTGTAAAAAGTGATTATACAAATAAACAAAACATTATGTCGACATGTACTACGAATTTATATATATTTTAATAACCGATCGGTTTCGCTTAGCCTAAGCATCATCGGGGTACACAATTAAACTAAACAAAAAATACAAAGTGTGCGGTCACATACACATACAAAGGGAGAACATAAAATAAAATAAAATAACAAAACAATGAGAAAACAATCAATAACATTTCAATTAAAACAAAGTAACAAATAGAAAGAGAAAGGCATGATGAAATTAAGTAAAAGCAAAATCTGTTGTCTTATGCAAATTTATTATTTCATTTCTAAATCATAATTAATAAAACCACTAGTTATTAGTCTAAGCGATGGGTTGTAGGTTATAATTTTTTTGTTGTAAAGCGCCTTTGGGGTAATTTTATTTTACGAAAAAACTGCGCAGTAAAAATCGGCAAAAATTATTATTAACATTATTTCAGTCAATAATGCAGACCTTTGGTGGAATAATAATTTGTGTGGTGAGAAAGTGTTTATATTTGTTACAATTTGCCTTTTATCGCTTAGATTTGTGTTTATATCTTAAATTAAACCTGACCTTTTTTAGATTTAAAGATTTCGCGAGAGTTTTTCGAGATTTCCGAAAAGCACTTCTAATTTCTAACGCTGGCCAAAATTGTATCGACTTTTAAAGTGGCCCGAAAATCATGGTCTAGTATTTATATTTTTTCTAGTGAGACTATATTTGTCTGATAGAAAACTGTGCGACTCCTAGGCCTTAGACATTATGTATTATTTATTCAAGAGAGAGTGGTAGATATTTTAAGTATCGCCCCGGTGAAGGACCACCATTCATAATTAAAAGTCGTTTGAAATGGCTTTGGCCGTGTTTGGTGACAAGATTTGAATAGCCAAGCACTTCCCGATCTTCATCTTCTCCATCTCTTTACTCACACAGTCCCGCTTCATCCGGGTAGTATTAGAAATAATAATAAAATTGCCTCAATGCAGCACAAATTTGTTATATTACACCTTAGGCGCACTCTACTAGAATAAACTTAAAAATAAGAATCCTCATCTCGTTCCTCTCCCCACTACCTTCAGCCTCACAACATTCCCCGAGGAGGATGACATAGTCCCACTGGCTCCAGACGGTTGGGACTCTTGTGAGGTACACTTAAAAATAAATAAAAAATTTAAAACATCTGAAAATTTTTGGTCAATCTCTTTGGAATTTCGGGAAAATGACCATACTTCCGGCACACTGACACGCCCACGCCACACGTAGGTGTGCAGCGCTATCTCTTTGGCGAGTTTACGATTCCAGCTGTCGTAAAAATAATTTTAAAAGACTGTGATTTTTCGCTAATCCTCCATCAAGATGTCCAGCTATTTTACTATGTTATTCTGTGGTTTACGACGCCCACGCCTCGGCCAAAAATTCAGTTTTTGAATCATCGTAAACATAATCTGAGCCCTTCTAATAAGGGAGACATAACAGCCACACACACGACCACATAAATATCTCAAATGCCTTACGCGCCGGCGTGAGTTTAAGAAAATATGGCGTCGGGCCCAGGAAGAAAGAAATCTAATTAAGAAAAAAATATTTGATGGTTTCTTGGGCCTGCCCCTCTCTCCACCCCCCCCCACGCGATCCCCCCGCGCCCCGCGGAGAGCAGGGGGTGTTATATACCGCCCGGATAACATACCTACTCGCCCCCTCCATCCCCTTCTGCAGAAATATTATTCTCGGCGAGGAATAAAACCCAAACAAATGGAGGAATATTCGAGACATATGGGGACGGGAGTGCGTGTATTCTGGCAACACTGCCCTGTCAATAGGAACGGAAGCGTTCGATTTTTAAAAACGAGTTGAGAGCCCGCGCGAGAGTGGGTAGGTACCTATTTTTTTTTCAGCCGAGTGATTGAATGTTTTCGTACGGGTTTAAAATTAATTGGATGGAGCATTCTGTTTCGGGACCGTCAATTGCACAAGTTCTTCGGCGAGCACTGAATAACTGTGTATAGGACCACCGATTTTATTTTATTTTTTCATTACCGACCGGTTTCGCCTAGCCTAAGCATCATCAGGGTCCAAAATAGAACCAATAAAAAAATACATAGTTTTTTTTTTTTACATGAATACTGCACAAGAGTCTCAACTGCTCCCAACCGTCTAGAGCCAGTGAGACTATGGCATCCCCAAATTGGGTATGTTGTGAGGCTGAAGGTAGTGGGGAGGGGGAGGAGATCGGGAAGAGGAAGGTTGGGAAGTACCTGGCTATTCAGATCTGGTCACCAAACACGGCTTAAGCCATTTCAAGCAACGTTTCGATTCTGAATGGTGGTCTTTCACCAGGGCGATACTTAGAGTATCTACCACTCTGGAACGTGCCGTAAATATACTTGTTTTTATTTTTATATGAATTAAATGTGTTATGACACATATTAATTAAATAAAAGTTATTGGCGCACGCCGGGTTTGAACCCGCGACCTTTGGATTCGTAGTCGAGCGTCTTACCACTCGACCATGGAGGCCGTCAGTGTGTGTAAATTTCTCATTATTCTTTTATCCGGGGTCTTTGACCAAGTCTATACTAATAGCATCTACCACTATGGAGAAAGGTAGTGAGGAGGGGTAGGAGATGGGAAAGAGGAAGGTTGGGAATTATCTGGCTATCCAGATCTGGTCACCAAACACGGCTTAAGGCATTTCTAGCAACTTTTCGATTCTGATTGGTAGCCTTTCACCAGGGCGATACTTATAGCATCTACCACTATGGAAAGTGCTGCAAATTTGCTATATATAATTTTATATGCAATAAATGTGTTATGACACATATTAATTATAATAAATACAAGTAATTGGCGCACGCCAGGTTAGAACCTGCGACAATTCTCACCACTCGAACACGGAGGTGTAATTCATATTGAAACATCCGTGTTAATTTCCTGACGTTAGAATTTTCCATTCGAGAGTTTCAACTCTTTCAAAAACAAACAAACAAATATTGTGATAGCAGCCTTTTTAAAAAATATATGAAAAAAGATTCATTGTTTTGAAAGGCTGTGTGGCGAAAAAATAATTCAACACAATAAAGTTTTTTTTTTTTTTTAAAGAAAATCTAACCTTCCCGGATTACGAATGGCCTGACGATATTTGAAAAAAAATAATGCTATCAAAATAAGGGGGAAATGTTGTTCGCGCAATGCAATGATGGAGGACTTCGCCAACAAATAAATTGAACCCACTCGATTGATTCACTCGGCCACTAACCGCTACACGTATTGACGGTGTAAAGTTTCATAAATACATTAAAAATGGACCCACACAAAAATGCTGTTATATCCGTCGAGTCAAAAAGGCTTTTATATCATTATATTTTAATGCGAATTTTACGAATTAAATGCATTTCCACTGCAAAAAGCACACTTTGAAATTGAAAGACTTGATTGCAAATTGCTTATTAACGCACTCTTTTGAAATTGCATTCAATGGTTGACAAGAAAAAGGCTTTATTTACTGCAAGTTTAAAAGTAAACGATCTGGAGTTTTATTTTGCAACCTTTTTTTTCTTCTTTTGTGTTTTCATTAATTGTTTTTGACCTCGCAGTGTTTGTGAAGTTTTAATTGGCAATGGAAAAGTTCGTACTCGATTATGACGATTACGATTATGCAAGCCATAATAAAACTACGGCTACGAAAATATTATTAACAATACAAGATAACGATTATTCAAATATCAATCGAATAATTACGATTACGGTTAATTTATTAAAAATAATACAATTAAGTGCGCGATTAATTTAATATACATATAATATATTCAACAAAGATATAAATATGATTACGATTATTAAATAAATACGCTAAAAAATCAATTAGAAAAAATCCGATTGAAACTAGATAAGCACTTTCTAAACTTCCTTTTAACCATCTCCTTCCCCTCCCCACTACCTTCTGCCTCACAACGTACTCCAATTGGAGATGCCTTAGTCCGACTGGCTCTAGACGGTTGGGAGCAGTTGGGACTACTTGATAATAGTACAATATATATTAATATCAGTGTTTTCATTCAATCATTATTTTAAAACGTAACATTTAAATCATTAATTGGGAAACTTACAACCAAATAATATTATATTAAAATAAAAGAACACTTTGCTTTAAACTACGAATTTATCATGTTTTAACGCAAACCAGTTTCGTTTAGATCAAGCTTCGTCAGTCCAAATATAATAATTGCCCTGACGAAGCGATTACTTTTTATGATAAAAACAATAATATTAAATATTTTATCTTTGCTGGTAGAATATTAAAAAAGCCACTCATATTTCAATGTATTATTATTTCAATTATTAATTAACTTCAATTCAATCAAAATTATTTCTTCTTCTTCCGGTAATTCCTCTCATCGCTCGCTATTTGTTATATCCGATTGTCAACGAATGTTCTCATTTACCGCTTCATTCGTGAAATAAAATCAGAGGCATAAACTCCGCCGAAATTATAATGACATGCCATATTATGTTTTTTTTTTTTATAATCGGCGATTATCGATTAAAAATTTAAGTGTACATACTACCTTACTGTAACTAATATACTGTTATCTCAAATTTTTTTAGGCAAATCTTCTGTAGGTAACTAATTTATCACATACAAGAATATAATCTGATTTGTAACGCTATTTTTATTTCTAAAAAAACGATTTGCACAATTTTAAAAATCGTTTTACCGTAAGAATGTGAATGGTAAGGGTCATATTTTATTTACTTTAAATATAAAATACTTACATCCCGAGTGCACCTCGGTTTTCTTACTTTTTTTATACAGATTCATCAAAATTAATCCAAATGAAAATCGGGCAAACCACTCATTCTAATCGTAATCGTTGCAACATTAATTTTAACCCTTCTTTTGTTAAATAATTTTTTGACGAGGTTATTACAAAAATATATATACCAGCGAGAATAGATTTCTCCATTTCGTATTTCAAACAGAATAATATTGTATAGTTTTAGTAACATGCAGTTTTCTAACCTCAAATATTCTACGGGTCTCATTTGTTTCAGGAATTGTAGGGTAGGTACTGTATCATTTTGATTTACCAAGATAACTTACAATAATTACTTCTCACAGCTGTGAGCAATTGATTAATTTTCTATGCACTATCATGAAAGCTTTTCGAATACGTAACACGTACATTTCCTAACAAGCCTTCCATTAACATGCTCGGTGTAACCTTAAGTGACCAGCTGAGGCACGGGGGCTCCATCGAAGCCAGAGTCAAGTTACTCTTCCAGAAGTTGGGTATATTTTACAAGGCCGCAGACACTTTAATAGTATACAACTGCTGACCTTGTACAAATCTTGTACGCCCCACTGTTGAAATGGCAGTCACTTCTGGTATGAAGCCCTAAATTACATGAAAAAACATTTAACTCTGAGCAGAATCTGGCGGTCCATTTATAGATTCCCCTATCTTAACAAACGAATTGGAGCACAGACGAAGAAGTGGGAATGTTGTTATTGTTCTACCGATATTTCCACGGAAGATGCTCCGAGGAACTTGCGTCATTGATCCCTTGGGCACTGTAGACACGGTAGAGCCGGAAAACACGCCAAACACGCACCCAACATTCGCCAGATAAGAATGGACCGCTTTTAAAACTCCGTGGGTTCAACAGTTAGGCTGTTAGATAATTTTTCGGTCTCTTTGTATACTCTCTCTCTCTCATGTTGATGGGTATATTCAAGACCCAAAGTTCACCTCTTACTTTCCCTAGAAAGACCCTTTACACAGCATTCCCGTAACCAACTAATATTGACATGAATTCGGTCAAAGAGGTGGATAAAACAGGCATGTACAAAGACAGACAAAGACAAGCATGTACAGACAACCGACTAACATACAAGAAACCCTTTTAGACTGAAGGATAAAGGCTGCTTCAGTCACACTATACTCTCCAGAAGAGTTGTAGCGATCCCAGTGGCAGACATTGGACGTGAAAAACAAGCACCTTATCGTAGACTTATCAATAAGACTGCCAGGGTTCTCTTTCTCTCTGAAGACGTGACCCTTGGTAAACTGCATCCGGTGAATTCACAGTCGCTGTGCGTATATGATGCAAAAGCTGGGACCTAAAACATCTGAACTGAGTAAAAGTGGACAGATACAAACAGCAGAACACCACGTTAAAGAATGTCCTCTTCACCAGTTTCCCGGAGGCACATCTGTGCTAAATCAAAGGACTCCCAATGCTGTCGACTAGCTGAAGGACCTCAGCATCCTATTACAACCTCCACCAACTCTCCCCCAGCATACAAAGTGAAATGCATCCACCGCACGGAAAGCGTATGGTGAAAACTATGCAAATTCAAAAACACCATTAATAATACCACAGATGGAGTCCCCGTCGACGGTCCTCTGGAGACAGGAAACCGTCAAATATCCACCATAAATAATGTTTTGTTTTGTATACTTTCATAATGAATCATTTGTCTTTTTGTTTGCCTGTTATTCTATATTTTTTTAGTGTTAATTGGTATTCTTTTGTATTTTCGTAGAAAGCAATGCTTAGGTCCAATAATGTCGACTAACCTCCGCATGGATTGGAACGCGAACGTGAAGATTGAATTATTACTGTGGTGCTGATATCCAAATTTATCTGTAGTGCGAATTAAGTATAGTTCCACTGGTAATAAAAACTAAATATAATCAGGATAATTTAAATGCGTAATTTGATTAGCCCTAGTCGTTTTTAAAAAATATCTCTGAATTGTACAAGAAACAGGGCTAGCAGTCCACAGTGGGGTGCTGATACAAACCCTGATGTATAACCCTGAAAGTAGACTGAACGCAGTAGAAATGCGTATGATCATGCTACAAATGTAAGATCCGGAAAGAATGCGAGGCTGATGTAAGTGCAGTAAACATGATTAAGAAAAGGACGCTTTGATGAACGGAGAAAGGAGAGTCAGGGGAATACATGATGTAAAAATGGATTGTGGAAGAAGTCGGGACATGGCACGATCAAGTGAATCTCAATAATCTTAATAATACCCACGCACAGGCTTTGCCTTAGGGATCTTTTTTTTTCTTCTCAATATTTTCTTATTTAAACTTTTTACTAACTCTGGAAATAAATGTATAAATAGTTGTTTTTGACTAACTAACTAACCGTCACCACGTTTCCCGCAGGACAGGCAGATGTGAAGGTTTTCTCACATAACTCTACTGTGTACACTATTCGCTTAATCCACATGCATACATTATTTCACATTCTTCTGTAATTATGACTGTTGACATGACCCAACTCAAGTATTTGATTCAATTCTTTGTGTCATATCTTCCTGGGGCGTCTACGATTTGTTCTTCCATCCACTTGATCTTTTTTATAATTAATGTGTTCATTCAATCGACATGTTCAAAATATCTAAACCTAACCATATATTAAAATCTCTTCATTCGTAATATCCTCACACCTGGTTTACCACACATACGCCTCATGGATCTCACATCTGCTGCATTCAGTGTACTTTTGTCCTTATTCTGTCAGCTCCACGCCTCATTGTCGTAAATAAGGGTTACCTGCGGTACGAGGTTGTACCACACACACGCCTCTAATAAAAAATATACAAGAATTTCGAGTTAGGTTATAACTTATTTTACGCTCTGTAAGTTGGTCTCTATTTCAATGTTTGTTTATATAAGTGTGGGAGATACTTTTAGTATTGCCTTGGTGAAAGACCACCACTCATTATGGAGACGTTGCTTGAAATGGCTTTAGCCGTGTTTGGTGACAAGATCTGAACAAGCAAGTACATCCCAACCTTTTTCTTTCCCATCTACTTCCCCTCCACACTACTTTCAGCCTCCCAACTTACCCTTATTTGGGGATGCTATAGACCCCCTGACAGACTGTTGTGAGATTTTTAAATTTATTTTCAAACTATTATTTCTATCAAATGCGATGTTTGTAGTTTTGCTAGGTGACATTATTTTTATGAGTAACAGCTGTTTTGCCCTTTTGAAGACATTTTCAAACTGTTCAAACAGCTGTCACGCCTTAAAAATTTTAATTTTCACGTACTTTCTGAAAATGTTGATTCAAGGGACAGTTTTCTTTCGAATATCACGTGCAATTATTAAAAAAAACAATTTAAAAACACGTAAAAAGACTTATAGAAGCCAGAAACCCCTTTAAAACGAAATCGAAGAACGCATTTCCAGTTTGAAGAAAATTCTCGAATCCAGAATGCGAGCTAATTTCTTGGCGAATGAGTTTCTCTTGCGATGCTTCAAATTCATACTATACGGTACGTTCCCACACGCGTGTAGTTTCTCGCACACACTCTCGCCGGCGCACACGTGTCGCGTACGGTCGGGACACGCCGCGCGCGTGTGGGTGGCGCGGGGGAGCGTGTGCGCGCCGCCCCCTCGCCCAACACCGGCGCGCCGAATGCGTGCACCAATACACAGATGGCAATGCCTCATGTTAAAGTACTCATTTGCCCCACACTTGGGGAAAAGTTTTGCTTTATGCGTAAGTTCTTGGCTCAGGGGTGCGCAACCCGGATAAATATTTTGTGACGTGCGTACGTGATTTATTAATTATTTATTAAAATTGGAATTAGCTTTCGAGCATTGATGCTTATTTTAAACTAACTAACTAACTAACCATCACACCGTTTCCCCGCAGGGGTAGGCAGAGAGGACGGACCGCCATACAACTCTGTCTTGGCACACACTCCTTGCTTCATTCACATTCATACATCGTCTCATACATACTCTTCTGTTATTCTGACTCTTCACATGACCCGATTCAAGTATTTGATTTACTTGATCGTGCCATGTCTTTCTCGGGCGTCCTCGACTTCTTCTTCCATTCACTTTCGCATCATATATTCTTTTCACACTCCTTTCTTCGTTCATTCGCTCTGCATGCCCAAACCATCTAAGCGTCCCATCGATGCTTATTTTTTTATACAATATTTGAATAATACCGATAATCTAAAACACAAATATGAAACAGAAAAAAACCAGAAATTAAAAGAACAATGGTCATGACCGAGAAATCAAAATATGATCATTGTCGACATGTGTCATGAATGTATGTAAAAAGGTGTGTCAGGAAAAAATCAACAATCCTGTTTTACAAAGCTATCCCTCCTGTATATTATTGCTCTGAGGTTATAAGGGAAGTTAACCTGTATCTTGGCAAGGTTCAAAATATTTATTTATTTTATTTTATTTTATTAACGCCTTTAAGGCTTTTACATAAATACATTTATTTAAATAAAGGAGTACAAATAGATGGGTAGAATATAACATTAAGAGAAAAATTAGTATTTAACTGCAAGTATATAAATATAGCGTAGGTTTTATATAATATAAGGATAAAGGCTAACGAATAACGGCATCCATAGTCGAGAGGTAAGACGCTCGACTACGAATTTAAAGGTTGCGGGTTCAAACCCGGCGTGCGTTAATAAGTTTGATTTAATTGATATGTGTCATAACACATTTAAATCAAATAAACTTTACATTATTTTTATATGAATTAAATTTGTTATGACGCATATTAATTAAATACAAAGTTATTGGCGCACGCCGGGTTTAAACTCGCGACCTCTGGATTCGTAGTCTTATTAGCTACTTAGCTATTCACTACAAAAAAAAAAAAAAACTGTCTGGAGTTAAGAATATGACATAACAAATTGGGGTAGAAAAATATTGGGAAGTATCAACCTGGCTATTCATATCTAGCAACTAAAAATAGCTAAAGCCATTTAAGGCAAAGTTTCGTTTTCTAAATGGTGGTCTTTCACCAGGGCGATACTAGAATTATCTATCTAAAATACGATCCACAAATACACTTTATATTATAAAAATTATATGTAAGAAAACACAAAAAAGTTTGAATGATTTTATTTGCCTTCGCCGGGTGTCGAACCCGTGACGAGAGAAGAGTCTCTGAGGTCGAGGATCACAACCACTAAGCCACGGAAGTCGAATATCAAATGTTATATTAAAAAAAACATTCTTGCGCCGCTGGTTGGTCACTCCTTCCACATACAGCATACACCACACACACCCCGTGGGTGGAATCGGGGGGAGGGGGGCGGCGAGGAGGCACCGGGGGCCGGGGGTGGTCCGGGGGAGTGTGGGGCTGGGGGAGGAGGGGGCCGCACGCCCGTGTGTGGGTGCGTATTTCACCAACTTATACTTCCGCCTTGGACAGGGGTGCGCCAAACACCCTGATATGATTTATCTTTAATTATGATAATTGATGATTTCAAGAGAAAGACCGAACAAAGGCACCGCCCTGCCTCGCAGCGCAGCCGAGATACTCTCAGTTTCACCCCGAGCGAAAATTGTATTTATTTATTTTATTTTATGAACGCCTCGAAGGCTTTTACATATGATACATTTTATTTATATAAAGGGGTAAAATAAATGAGAAGAATAAAACATAAAATCAAGAAATTAAGTTAGTATGTACAACGCAAGTATATAAATATAGGTAGGTTTTACAGTTAGTTATATTATCATAATATATTTCACAAAATACGTATATAATACATAGCATAATAAATTTCTAAGAAGTTAGTAAGCAAAGTGTAAGTATGTTATTGCAGCGTAATGTAGTTACAACTAGTTATATTACTATAGAAGTTTGCAAAAATAGTATAATACGCATATAATCATGGCACAATAACAACAACAACAAAATAAATGATAACAACAATAATATAACTATAAAATTAGTAAGTAGGTAGGTACTATGTAAATAGGAAGTTACAGCGCAATATGTAGTATTTTTATTTTCAAATTAAATAACTGACGCTGGTAGATACTCGTTGAACTATAGTTAAAATGGCTTTAGCAGTGTTTTGTAACCGAATCTGAAAAGCCAGGTACGTATCAATCTTCCTCTTTCTCATCTCTTTCTCCTCCCAACTACATTCAGCCTCACAACACACCCCAATTGGGAATGTTATAGTCTCACTGACTTCAGACAGTGGGAAGCAGTTGGAATTTATGGAGTATTCACTTCAAAAAAAGAAAATATATCTACCTACTTGTGCAAACTTTCTACGTAGGGTAAGGGTATAGAGAATGCAATGTCACTTAAAACTTTCTTAGAACACACTCGTTCATTTACATTCATACATATATACATGCTCTTATGTTGATAAGATTCTTGGCATGATACCACTCAAGTATTTGATTCACTCGATCGAACCATGTGTTCCAGGGTGTCACCGACTTCTCGCTTTTATCTGCTAGTCGTATATTGCACTTATATTCCTTTTTTTCACTCCGTCAATGTACACATGTTCAAATCATCTTAAAGAAGATCTGAATATAATGCAAGTCGAACTATGGAAAGCGACACTTGGATGGTTTTGGCACTTGTACCAGATGGACAGAAGAGATTGTAAGGAATGTTAGCGTATGATGCGCAAGTGGATGGAAGAAGAAGTCGTTTCGTGTCAAGAGTATCGATTTGTATAACGTTTCATCATCTTTGCCTACCCCTACGGGAAAACTCTGTGTTGGTTAGTAGTCTTAAAAAAATTCACCCCGTGAGATTATTTTACTGGAACAAAATAATTATTGATACGAAGTTCAGAAATGAAACATATAACTTTACCCATGGTTATTGAATAGATCTGAATATGTAAGTACCACCCAATCTTCTTCCTCCTCATTTATTACCCCCTCTACTTCCTTTAGCTTTCCAAACTACCCCAACAGGGGATGTTATAATCCCACTGGCTCCAGCCAGTTCTTTTGAAGTATTAGCATGTAAAAATAGTTGTGTTACTATAAGGTTGTATTTTTTAATCTACTAGAATACCGAAAAGCGATGGAATTAAACTCAAATATTGTCTCGGTTCAAACAAAAGTGTTTTTTGGTTGGTAAACATAAATAAAGTTAAAAAGCTTTAATAATTTTAGACGAAAGAAAAGACATGTGTATCACATAGCGATTTATGGAGCTTCAGTTTCTCTGCTCACCCTTCAATGCAGGACACGATGAAAACAATAATACGTACATATTGAATACATGATCTAAAGCGTAGCACAATCTACGATTCTACGCCATCGTAGACCTTTATAGGCCCAAACGTTTCCGTGTTCTACACGAAGGTCAACTTTAATATTTAGCTTTTACGTATTCGCTCATTTCAATTTAAATTTGCTTGATGTATGTAAATTCATACGTACAAAAGATTCGAGTGATTTTATATTATTTGGGTCACACTCGGCTAGTAGGTCAGAGTAGTAAACAAAGCGCGTAACAATAAATAATATTTATTTATTTATTCAGGGTCAATAGCCTATAATACGAGTTGTTAGTTTTGTTACCCGAAGAAAAATACGCATCCAACTTGACTCGGCAAGAAGAAATATGAGTTGCTTAATCCACCCATTTCAAATAAAGAATAATGTATGCTGAAATACATTATGGGTAGGTACTTTATTAGGGAAAAGTTCACACTCGTACGTACGTACGTACTCACAAAATAAATTATTTACATTTTTGTAGAATGCAATCACTTTGTGGTTTGACATATTTAAAGAAATTAAAAAAATAATTTTGTATAAGACCACATTATAAACTCTTAATATTTAATATTATTCTTTAATCACCTTCTCAGTCGTCGTTTTGTCTCTTTCTTTCTGTTTTTTTGTTATAGTTGAAATGTTATTCTATTGTTTTCTCATTGTTTTGTTATTTTATTTTATATTTTGTTCTCCTTTCGTATATATATATAACCCCACACTTTGTATTTTTTGTTTAGTTTAATTTTGTACCCTGATGCTTAGGCTAAGCGAAACCGGTCGGTCATAAAAAATAAAATAATATCCGTGGTCTTATACAAACTTATCAAAGCTGATTAAAAAATTAAAGAATTTTATCGAATTATTGCAGTTCGTTTATATTAAACATTGTACCGCTCACTACAGGTGGTAATCTACCGCTACTGCCTCGCTAAATGCGAAATCTGTTTGACCGACCTTAACTAACGACTGATAAGCTATGCAAATACCTACCTATACGAATGGGGGGAACATATTAAGGGTTTTGAATCAGCCGCCCTAATTTAGAACCTTATTTACATGTTGCTCAATATATCAGCGTGTGTCAGCGATGTGACAGCAGTTATTGGTTTTATCTTGAAGCAAGAAATTCGCGGATCTTTATTTATTCGTGTAATTATTTATTTATCATTCCAGAGTGGTAGATACTCTTAGTATCGCCTTGGTGAAAGACCACCATTCAGAATCGAAACGTTGTATGAAATGGCTTTAATCGTGTTTGGTGACCAAATCTAAATAGCCGGGTACCTCCAAAACTCCCTCTTCCTCGTCTCATTTCCTTCCCCACAACATTCAGCCTCAAAACATACATATTTGGGGGTGCCATAGACTCACTGGCTCTAGACGGTTGGGAGCAGTTACTCTTATGTGGTGTTCACTGCAATAAATATATATTTATATAAAAGTTAAACAATAACCGCTGTACAGATTACAAAACGGTTTCCCGAAAAAAAACGAAAAACCAGATGAATTATGAAATTACACATTAAAAAAAAAATCGTGACATTTATGGTTTATAAAATAATTTATTATGTCATGTGATATTTTTGTTAATACACGTTTTGAAAATAGGTGATGCGGCCCTTTTGTTAAAAAGGTTGTGCATCACTGATGTAAAAGTATTTTTGTGGCACGTTCCAGAGTGGTGGATACTCCTAGTATCGCCCTGGTGAAATACAACCATTTAGAATCGAAAGTTGCTTGAAATGGCTTTAGCCGTATTTGGTGACCAGATCTGAATAGCCAGATACTTCCCGACTTTCCTCTTCCCCATCTCTTTCCCTTCTCCACTACCTTCAGCCTCACAACATACCCCGATTTGGGATGCCATAGTCTCAGTGGCTCTTAACGGTTGGGAGCAGTTGGGACCTTGAAGTAACAATATATGGAGGGATAGCTAATTTGTTTTACCCAACCCATCCGAAATTGTAATAAATCACTTTTTCCGAGTTTTTTACATCGTACACCATGAGAGAGAAAGAGACAACAAATTTCTTGGACCGCTTCTATATACTGTCGCAATGATATTAAGCTGGCTTTCTTCGCTGGTTAACAGCGGGACTCCGCCCACATTTTTGATTATGCCACTAAACTTGACACAACCAAACGGTTTTTTAGGTTAGATGCTATATTTTTGTTGATAAAAATACTGTGAAAAAGTGGCTATACGAATACACAAAAACATTATGTCGATATGTGATATGAATGGCCTAATAATAGCCTTAGTCTTAGCCACGCCCAGGTGCGCCGAGTCATGTTAAAATCATCAAAAACAAGTCCAAAACTGACTTCACTGCCTTGGCTTGGGCTACCTCTAGTATACTCTAAGGTTGGGACTCTTGTGCGGTATTAACTATGTATATTATGTACATTATATAATTGAATTTAAATAATATATTAATGTGCTTTTTATTGCATTAAACTGTTTGATAGTAATATACTTGGATCACTTTTTATGTCTTTTTCTTTTCAATCTTTATTTTCACTCGGTCAAACATTGTGTTTCCCGGGTATTAGTTGTGTTCCAGTATTCCGCCATCATCACGTATTGACAATGTCCCTCTAGGGGTAGGTGGAGAGGATAGACTCCCTCACACGTCTACGCTGCACATAATAAAGATTTATTGTGGTGGCGCGGGAATCCAGCTCGCAACCTACCAGTTTAAAGGCAAACGCGTAGGCCATTACGCGACGAAATATGCTATGTGTTAGCCTTTACATTTGTTCATTTTCCACATACAATATATAATACATTTACATTTTCGCAGAAAGTAATCACTTTGTGGTTTGACACATTTAATGAAAATGAAATAATAACTTTGTATAAGACCACAGATTTTATTTTATTTTTATGACCGGCCGGTTTCGCTTTGTCTAAGCATCATCAGAGTACAAAATTAAACTAAAGAAACATACAAAGCGTGCGGTTATATATACTCATACATACAGAGGGAGAAAACAATATAAAATAAAATAAGAGAACAGTGAGAAAATAATATAATAACATTTAAATTATAACAAATGAACAGAGAGAAAAGGACAGAAAATATGAAATGAAAGAGGCCGAAAGAAAGTTAGGTGTTTCCCAACCCTCCTCTTCCCTACCTCCTTCAGCCTCACAAAATAACATTCCCAGTTGGCAGTATTCGTATTAAAAAAAAATCTGAATAATATTAATAATCTAAAACACAAATATAAAACAGAAAAAAACCAGAAACTAAAAAGAACAATGGTCGTGACCGAGACACAAACTCGGAACCTCTACTCTATCCGGAAGTAACACTCTGCCAATTAAGCCATCAAGACCTCATTAGAAAACGTAATTTTTAAACGAACTCAAACTTATATAATAAATAAGCATCGATGCTTTGAAGTTCATTCCAATTTTAATATTTAAAAAAATTGATTCAGAAAAAATGATTTATTATTTTAAATACAATGTTAAACTTGCCACTTCAAAGTTATTTCAAACGAAAACATGTATTAAAAAAAGTCATGTTTCAAACTGAACTGTTTTTAAGGATTTTATATACGAAAATTTCTCAGAGCAATAATATAACGGAAGGGATTGCTTTGCGAAACAGTGTAGTCAGGATTGTTATTTTTTCCTGAATCGATGTGTCTAAGGTTTTCATGGACACACCTTTTTACATACATTCATAGCACATGTCGACAAAATATTTTGTTTGTTTGTATAGACACTCTTTTACAGTATTGTTATCAACAAAAATATAGGATATAACCTCAAAAACCGTTGAGTTGTGTCGCAAAACTAAAGAGAGTAACATGCTTACACACCTAAAAGTGGTGCGATATTATGTGACAACTTGTCTTGTCTCCTTCTATCTTACGGTTTATGACGTAAAAACCCGGAGAAAGTGATTTATAGTAAATTCGTATAGGTTGTGTAAAAATATTTAACTCTCTCTCCATACGAGTATATATTCTTATTACAAGTGTCCCACTGTGTTTTGACAAAATGTACAATTTATCACGATCAAAACGGTAGTTTAAGAAAAATACCTAAAAGTGGTGCCATATTTTGTGACAACTTGTCTCGTCTCTTTCTCTCTCACGGCTTATGACGTAAAAACCCGGAGAATGTGATTTATCGTAAATTTGTATAGGTTGGGTAAAAATATGTATCTCTCTCTCCATATATATTCTTACTCCAATGATAATACTCACCTGCTTGGCGCAGGTACGTCACTACTTATTTACAAACAAAAATGCGTTTACTTTTTATGAAAAGATAAACTTGAAAACAATGAAAGAGTCGAGTCCCAAAACGATGCGCTATTCTCCCACATTGGAATAAATTACGACCCATGTTTTATTATCATTTACTGTGAGGATATTTTTATTACCGTTACGTTAAAAATAAATCACCCCTACGCCATGCCGTAGATCGTACGTGTTTTTTATATGGAAAACATCCTTCGGCACTTCGTGGAAGGGGGGGCCTTTCGCTCGGCATTCCGGAGGTTTTTTAAGGGGAGGGGGCGGGGAAACGGTCCCTTGTTGCGAGGTGGAGGGAATAGTGTACTACTCTATTGCCGGAAGCGTTTAAAGTCGCCTTCCGCTAAGTAGGGTATCGAAAAGTACGATTCAGAGTTTTTATAAAACCGTTTTTGATTATTTATTCATTTATAAACATTAGAATTATCATCAACTGTAATAATTATGAGCCCGTGCATACTCGTACGTACGCACGAGTGGGAACTTTCCAAATTAGGAACATATGTTATTTGAGATAATCAAATTTTAAAATAATCTTTTCATGCGAACGTGAATGGAAAAATAAGTCAAGGACGCCCGGGAAGACGTGGCGCGATTAAGTAAATCAAATGTGATGTAATGAATGCTGGTCTCATGACAAAAGGCTTTAAGATAACAAACCACTTGATCGACTGTCCACACCTCTTGGCATGCTACTGCTTATTCGTGCCTGACAAATACTGCCGCAGCAGAAATCATGCCAGTTTAGCATACCCTGTTTTGGTATTTAGATGTTTTGGCACAGCATAGCATGACAAGAGATGTATATTAAATAAAACAATAAACTTTGTAAAACACCACTTTATTTGAGTTAACCGCCAGCCAGGTTTCGCTTTTCTCAAGCTTCTTCAGGGCTTTTACATCAACTGATTTTTACATCATCAGTTGATGTAAAAGCCCTGATTGAGAAAAGCGAAACCTGGCTGGCGGTTAACTCAAATAAAGTGGTGTTTTACAAAGTTTATTGTTTTATTTAATATGCAATGTTACACCCCCAAGTCTTTCCTTCCTTCGAAAAAAAAACAACAGGTATGATTCTATTAAATAAATCATGTATACGAGTATATACCGGTATATTTACCGAAAATTTACCTATATTCTAAAAAATTATTCATTTAAAAATGTTTAGTTGTAAAAAAATCTATTTTCTTTGTTTTTTTATTGTACTGTAATTGGATTTGATATCTGTTGTACAATAACATTTTTTTTTTAAATACTTGAATCGGGTCTTGTGAAGATTCAGAATAATAGAAGAGTACGTATGAGACGGTGTATGAATGTGAATGAAGCAAGGAGTGTGTGCCAAGACAGAGTTGTATGGCGGTCCGTCCTCTCTGCTTACCCCTGCGGAGAAACGGCGTAATGGTTAGCTAGTTAGTTATCTTTTCTAATCCCCATCTGCCCATATTGTATTTTACCAGATATTATTTTTAATTTGAAATGGGCGGATTAAAGCAACTGTATTTTTTTCTTGGCAATTCCAGTCGCACCCCCTTGCTTTTGCACGGGTAATAACAAGTTATTATTATTTAAAAATATATATAAACATTTCCGGGTTACGAATAACCTATAGATATTTGAAAAACTCTTACTTACCCACTTATATAACCTTATTTTTGTGTGCTAAGTATAACATAAACGTATTAGCGAAAGATTGTTGAAATTGGTGATGATGAATGTAAGTAAGTCCAAAGTCATGGTGTTTGAAAGAGAGAGTACGAGAACAGCGTGCAATGTAGTTGTGTATGATGAGTACTTGGAGCAAGTGGATGAGGATATTGAAAGAAGGGTGAATGCAGGAAAGTCCATTCATGGAGGACTGAACGCTGTTGGCGCAAAAAAGAAATTGTCCAAAGAAGCGAAGCTAGCAGTCCACAATGGAGTGATTATACCAACCCTGATGTATGGCAGTGAGGCATGGAACTGGCAGAGGAAGGATGAAAGTAGACTGAATGCTGTGGAAATGAGATCTTTGAGACATATGTGCGGTAAAACCATGTATGACCGTATTAAAAATATAATGCTTATGTGAGCGTAATGAATAGGATCAAGAAAGGGACGCTTAGATAGTTTGGGTATGTAGAGCGAATGAACGAAGAAAAGAGTGTGAAAATAATATATGATGCGAAAGTGAATGGAAGAAGAAGTCGAGGACGCCCGAGAAAGACATGGCACGATCAAATAAATCAAAAACTTGATTCGGGTCATGTGAAGTGTCAGAATAACAGAAGAGTATTTATGAGACGATGTATGAATGTAGATGAAGCAAGGAGTGCGTGCCAAGACAGAGCTGTATGGCGGTCCGTCCTCTCTGCCTACCCCTTCGGAGAAACGGCGTGATGGTTAGTTAGTTAGTTTTTTTTTGTTGGAATTGGTGATGGACAAGTAAACAGCTGCTGACCTTGTACAAATCGCTAGTGCGCTCCAGTTTTGAGTTTGACAGCCAGCTCTAATCTGGAGTTCAAAATACCTGAAAAATCCTTGACCCTTTGTAGAAACAAGTGGTCTGTTTGCAGGGCCGGTCCTGTGCAGGCGCAATTGGAGCAGTCCGCTCCAGGCCGCGAATCGCTAAGGCGCTGATAGTTCCGAATCACAGTGCTTTATATATACGAGTATATATGATATAAAATGAAAAAACCATACCATTCGTGGACGGGAATTGAACCCGCAAGCTCCCGGCCCGACGACGCGGCGCGGCGCCTCTCGTCGTATACTTGATACGAGTTGGTACCAAGCTTCTGTTCGAACCTCAGAGCAATAATATGCCACGAGGGATAGCTTGTGTAGTCAGGATTTTAGTTTTTTTCCGGACTCGGGCGTGGCTAGGGTTTTCATGGACACACCTTTTTACATCCATTCATAGCACGTGTCGACATAATGTTGTGTTAATTTGGATAACCACTTTTTCACAGTATTAGTATTAACTAAATAATAGTAATTGGCTGATTTATATAGCGCCGTTTTCGTGACAGAAATATCACCTCAAGGGCGCATAGAAATATAGGATATAACCTCAAAAACCCTTGAGTCATGTCGTATTATGTCGCACGAAATGACAAAACGTAGTGGGCGGAGTCGCCGCAGACGCGGGAGACGGAAAACATGCTTACAAACTTAGAGTATACAAGAGGTAGCCCAAGCCAAGACAGTGAAGTCAATTTTGGACTTGTTTTTGATGATTTTAACATGACTCGACGCAAATGGGCGTGGCTAAGACTAAGGCTACGGTATTTATACATCCATTCATATCACATATCGACATAATGTTTTTGTGTATTCGTATAGCCACTTTTTCACAGTATTTTTATCAACAAAAATATAGCATCTAACCTAAAAAACCGTTTAGTTGTGTCAAGTTTAGTGGCAAAATAAAAAATGTGGGCGGAGTCCCGCCGTTAACCAGCGAAGATAGCCAGCTTAAGATCATTGCGACAGTATATAGAAGCGGTCCAAGAAATTTGTTGTCTCTTTCTCTCTCATGGTGTACGATGTAAAAACTGGGAAAAAGTGATTTATTACAATTTCGGATGGGTTGGGTAAAACAAATTAGCTATCCCTCCATATATTGTTACTCCAAGCTTACAAACCTAAAAGTGTTGCGATATTATGTGACAACTTGTCTTGTCTCTTTCTCTCTCGCGGCTTACGACGTGAAAACCCGGAGAAAGTGATTTATCGCAACCTTGTGTAGGTTGGGTAAAAATATTTCACTCTCTCTCCATATATATTCATCCTTTGAGGTTCGAACAAAAACCTCACCTGGGCTAGGCGCCGTTTGACTCAGCACCCAACACCGAAAAATCGTGAAAATTGTAGGCAAAAAGCCGTAACACCCAACTAAAAACTGATATTCTAATTGTGATATTATAGACGTATCTTTGCTTCTTCTTAAAACCTAAGGTACAACCTATACATTATAGCGGTGTTTTTGTACCTTTGTTATTTTCCTTAAATCACCGACTACACGTGTTTCCGAAATAATAAAAAAAAGATATATCGTATATTGATACAAGCAACAGTTTGAGAGTCGTTTTCTCAGAATTTACAAATAATCTTTCTTGTCTCTGGGTTTTTTACTGAACAGATTCTTACAATCGAGTGAATTCGTATTCATATAACATTATAAAACACTCTTTGTGTATTTTGTTTCATCTTTTTTTCAATGAGGTTATTCGTTTCATTTAAAAGTAGTAAAGTTCAACATTGATAAATTAGAAAGAAAGGTACATTCATTGTGTACTTTTTTAAAACAGTTTTCGGCAAGGAATTCAGCTTCTTTCTAAACTTTCTTGCATCGGGTTGCTTGACTTTCTTACAAATGTATAGTTGTAATGAAATGAAAAAAATAGCTTTGTATGAGACCACGGATATTACTTAATTTTTTTTATTACCGACCGGTTTCGCTTAGCCTATGCATCATCAGGTAGAACCTTAAACTAAACTTAAAAAAAAAAACAAAGTGTGCAGTCATATGTATACACAGAGGGATAACAAAATATAAAATAAAATAACAGAACAAGGAGAAAATAAAAGAATAACAATTAAATTATAACAAAGGAACAGAGAGAAAGAGACAAATGATAAAAAAATGAGGCAAATCGTCAACTGAGAAGGCGATAAAAGAATAATGAGAAATTTTATGAGTTTACGGGAAATATACATAATATTGGACTAGGTATACCTATAATTAGGCCAAGCGAAACCGGTCGGTCATAAAAATTAAAATAAAATCTGTGGCCTTATAAAAAGTTATTATTTCACTTTCATTAAATGTGTCAAATCACAAAGTGATTAGTTTCTACGAAAATGTTTATTATTTGTAAAAGCACTTTTAACCCTTAGTCAGGCTGGGGTGTTTATGCTTCCCGCGAGTAAAAAAGACTTTAAAATCTAACGGATTTGACAAACCCCATGATATGTCATTTTAAAAGTGTGATTACTTGTGTATGGAGCGTCTATCCGACTTTAAAAATGATATTTTGTAGGGTTTGTAAAACCCATTGACTTTAAGAGCCTTTTTCTCGTGGAAAGCAAAAACACCCCATCCCGACTAAGGGTTAACTTCCCACAGGATAAATATTGGAGGCTTTTTTATGTACCCACTCATACTATATAACTAGAGAATCCAGTAATAACTTTATAATTAAATTACTATATTCAAGCTTTCTTAATTCTTCCATGTAAGCAGATGGAATATAGCCCCTCAAAACACTACCTTAATCTACCCTCCTTGCTTCATCCGCATTCATATGTATTTTTTTCTGCTATTGAAACTCTTGATACGACTTTTTGAATCTAGTATCAACTTGCGCGTCACAAATATGTTATTCTGTTTCCATTATACTTTTTCTGTCTATCCGCTCTACATATGAAAACATCTATCAGCATTCGTATGTGGTTTTAACACACACAAAGTGGTAGATTATCCAAGTATCGCCCTGGTGAAAGACCACCATTCAGAATCGAAACGTTTGGTGACCAGATCTGAATATCCACGTACTTCCCGACCTTCCTCTTTCCAATCTCCCCTCCTCCCCACTACGTTCAGCCTCACAACATACCCCTATTGGGTATGCCATAGTCCCACTGGCTCTAGACGGTTGGAAACAGTTAGGACTCTTGTGCGGTATTTATAATATTTTTATAAGTATTAAGAAAGGGAAGCTTTGTTGGGGTGGGCATGTAGAGCGGATTAACTGAGAAAAGAGTGTGAGTGGGAGCATATATGACGTGAAAGTGAATGGTCGAAGAAGTCGGGGACGCCCGAGGAAGACGTGGCACGATAAAGTCAATCAAATACTTGAGTCGGACCATTTCAAGAGTCAGAAGTATGTATTAGACGATGTATGAATGTGAATGAAGCAAGGGGTGTGTGCTAAGACAGAGTTGTATGGCGGTCCATCTTCTCTATCTTCCCCTGTATTATTAGCCTTCCGACTTCGCGTACGCTTTAGCTTTCTCGTGACAGCGTATAAACAGCTAACATACTTTCAAACGTAAAGCCAAACCACAAATTGATAAAACAAAAACGCAGAAGTTTTTTTATTTGGTTCGAGTGAGGCGTCAGGCGCAACAGCTGTCCGAAAATCTTCTTTTCTTTCTAGTAAATCAATTACTGCAGTAGACAATATCCTACAATTGAAAAATAAATCAGAAAGTGTGTTTGCATTACCATTAATTTTAGTAAATAGTATGTTTTATTTTGTTATATTCAATCTTTTACTTTGGAACACACAATGATGTGATCTAACTTAAGATGAATAACTTAATAAACACTCTCCTATCGGAGGATAGCTATCATCACGACAATCTTCACCCTGCAGGAACAACTCAGCGGAACTGACAAGGTATCAGTCGCGTAGGTTTATTGTTGTAGTATGTTAGCTGTTTATATCCTGCCATGAGAAAGCTTAGGCATATGCGAAACCGGATGCTAATAATTTAGGGGTAGGCAGAGAAGATGGACGACCACACGACCTTGCCTTAGCACACACTCCTTGCTTCATTTGCATTCATACATTGTGTAAGTCACGCTCTTCCCTTATTCTGACTCTTGACATGGTCCGATTCAAGTATTTGATCAATTTATCGTGTCACGCGCGTCGTTTTTTCGCGTCATATGTATATTTGGTAATAAAATAAAATGAATAAATAAATAATAAATTGTTCAAATTAGCGAAGCTAGCAGTTCACAATGGAGTGCTTATACCAACCCTGATGTATGACAGTGAGGCATGGAACTGGCAGAGGAAGGATGAAAGTAGACTGAATGCTGTGGAAATGAGACCCCTGAGATGTATGTGCGTAAAACCATGTATGCCTGTGTTCATAATGTGGATATCCGGAAAGAATGTTAAGCTGATGTAAGCGTAATGAACAGGATCAATAAAGGGACGCTTAGACGGTTTGGGCATGTAGAGCGAATGAACGAAGAAAGGAGTGCGAAAAGAATATATGACGCGTAAGTGAATGGAAGAAGAATTGAAGGGAAAGACATGGCACGATCAAGTGAATCAAATACTTGAATCGGGCCAAGTGAAGAGTCAAAATAACAGAAGAGTATGTATGTGACGATGTATGAATGTGAACGTAGCAAGTAGTGTATGCTAAGAGAGAGTTTATTTATTTATTTATATACTCCCTTATGGGCTTTTACATAACATAAGATATAAAATAACAGTGATATAAAGAATAACAATGATTAGTAATAATAATAACAGTGAACTAATATGGCGCAGTTTTGTGATATTTCACCTCAAGTGCGCTTCATGCTAAATTAATTATGCTAATAAGATTAACTAACAAGGAGAAAATAATACATAATATGTATACAAATTAAAACTATCTAAAATAATAATCGTTATCATAAATCACGAGAGAAAAGGTTCAGAAAAGATTAGCACCCAAAAACATGATGAAAAAAAGTTGTATGGCGGTCCGTCCTCTCTGCCTACCCCTGCGGAGAAACGTCAGAAAGTCAGTTAGTAAGTTAGTTTAAATAAAATGGGAAATAACCGAAAAATTGCATGAGTGCGACGCACAAGTCCGCCCTTTTCATTTTTACGAATTACGACACGAAAAAAATAAAATAATTGATCAAAACTTCGTCCCGAACCAAAATGAAAACGGAGAGATCCCGCAAAAACTTTGGAAAAAAGCAAAAAGAAAAAGAAAAAGAAAAAAGAAAGCGCTAAGTCTCTCTCTGTCTCTCCTCCGTCTTCCGATGTCCCCCCACTCCCCTCCTACCTCCCTTTCTATCCGAATCTCCTTCCAAATAAACTGCAAGTAATTTTTCATAACCTTTGCGCACCAACACTCGCGGCCGCTCCACACGTGTGACGTGTTTACGCTCACCCACACGCGCGTGCACGCCCTGGCGGGCACGCACACCAAGTGGGGACACGCGTGGGCCACACACGGGAAGCGACCGGGGTCGAATTAGGGATTCTCGGCCTAATTAACGAATTAATAAACTTGAATTGATAACGACAAAATACGAGAATAGCTCGCCATATCGCGCGACTATTCAGTTAAAGTAACAGTATATTCATTTTTCAGCTTAAAGTAACAATATATGGAGGGAGAGCTAATTATTTTTACCCAACCTACACAAAGTTGCGATAAATCACTTTCTCTGGGTTTTCACGTCGTACACCATGAGAGAGAAAGAGACAACAAATATAATACACCGCTTCTACGTACTGCCACAATGATCTTGGGCTCCTGGGTCACCGCGGGACTCCGCCCACATTTTTTATTATGCCACTAAACTTGACACAACTAAACGGTTTTTTAGGTTATATGCTATATTTTTGTTGACAAAAATACTGCGAAAAAGTGGCTATACGAATAAACAAAACATTATGTCGATATGTGATATGAACGGATGTATAAATACCGTAGCCTTAGTCTTAGCCACGCCCAGGTGCGCCGAGTCAGTTTAAATTCATAAAAAAACAAGTTCAAAACTGATTTCACTGCCTTGGATAGATACTACTCTACCAACTCTATGGTTTTCAGTATTTTTCTATTTCAGACGGATTCCGTTGTCTCAGTGCATTCAGGGATTAGCTAGTGTAATAATAATAATAGTCGGCTGATTTATATAGCGCCGTTTTCGTGACAGAAATATTACCTTAAGGGCGCATTACAGCATAATTAAAGCAATGGCACGATCAAGTGAATCAAATGCTTGAATCGGGACACGCGATGAGTCAGAATAACAGAAAAGTTTCTATACGACGATGTATGAATGTGAACGAAGCAAGGAGTGTGTTCCGAGACAGTGTGTTGTATGGCGGACCGTCCTCTCTGCCTACCACATAGTCGTAGTTATGTAGTCAGGATTGTTGATTTTTTACTGACTCGGGCGTGGCTAGGGCTAGGATATTTATACATCCATTCATAACACATCTCGGCATAATGTTTTGTTTATTTATGTAAACACTTTATCAACAAATATATAGAATATACACTCAAAAACCGTTGAGTTATGTCGCACAACAAAACGCAGTGGGCGGAGTAGCCGAGAACGCGGGAGACGAAAACATGCTTACATACCGAAAAGTGATGCGATATTATGTGACGACTTGTCTTGTCTCTTTCTCTCTGACGGTTTACGACGTAAAAACCCGGAGAAAGTGATTTTTCGTAAATTTGTATGGGTTGGGTAAAAATATTTAGCTCTCCTTCCATGTATATATAAATTCTTGCTCCGAGTCCGTGGTCGACTACAAATCTAGAGGTCACGGGTTCAAACCCGGCGTGCGCAAATAAGTTTTATTTAATTAACATGTGTCATTTGATTCCTCAGAGCAATAATATACAAGAGAGAGCGCTGCTGTAGTCAGTTTTTGAAGTTTTCTGGACTGGGCTAGACCTGGGCGTGGCTAGAACTAGGGCTAAGGTATTTATACATCCATTCATAGCACATGTCGACATTATGTTTTTGTTTATTCGAATAACTTTTTTTTAGTTTTAACTTTTTCTTTTCTTTCAGTATTCTTATAAACAAAAATATACTATGTAACCTAATAAACCGTTGAGTTATGTTAATTTATTTCGCGTATCAAATGTGTGGGCGGAGTTAACGAAGATGCGGTACACGAAGAACATTCTAACAATACTTTAAAGCCGTGTGATAATTTGGGAGATTTTGTTGTCTCTTTCTTTCTCATTGTGTACGACATAACAAAAGTGATTTATCTCAAATGTGTATAGGTTGAGTAAAAAGAATTAGCTCTCTCTCCATATATTATTACTTCAAGTTTGATTCATATAAAATAATTTATAGTATATTTGCGGCACGTTCCAGAGTGGTAGATACTCTAAGTATCGCCCTGGTGAAAGACCGCCATTCAGAATCGAAACGTTGCTTGAAATGGCTTTGGCCGTCTTTGGTGACCAGATCTGAACACCCAGGTTCTTCCTAACCTTCCTCTTCCCCATATACTTCCCCTCCTTTCAGCCTCACAACATACCCCAATCAAGAATGCCAGTCCCACTGGCTCCTGACGGTTGGGAGCAGTTGGGACTCTTGTGCGGTACTCCTATCAATGCTAGTCGTTTGGATTTTCCATGCCGGTGGTTTATTTTTGATTTACCTCTTTGTAAGTACTAGTCTTAAATTAAAAATATATTATTGAATATTAAAATAATGTCAATAATCTAAAAAAAAAACTAAAAAAAGACAGAAACTAAAAAAGAACAATGGTCATGACCGAGACTTGAGCTCGGAACCTCTAAACTCAATCTAAAATCGGTTGAAAAAAAAAAATTAAATAATTTTCAATAGAAGTATGATATCGTTTAAAAATGCCGACTTCTAATGAGATCTTGATGGGTTAATTGGCAGAGTGTTACTTCCGGATAGAGTTGAGGTTCCGAGTTCAAGTCTTGGTCATGACCATTGTTCTTTTTAGTTTCTGTTTCATATTTGTGTTTAAGATTATTGATTTTATTTAAATATGTAATAATAAATTAGCATTAATGCTGTAAATTTAATTCCAATCTTAACAAAAATATATTGTTGTATTTTTTTAATACCGCCTAACTCCCTGAGTTCCACTCTAACTAATTACTTTCTTAAAATTCCCCCGTACATCCCTGTGTACACAAACACACCCCACGTGTGTGCGGGAGTGTGTGTAGACCTCCCCCGCCCCCCTCACGCACACTCGGCCGGGCCGCGTGTAGAAAGAGAGAGTGCGCTCTGGGCATGTGTGGGAGCCCCCTCCCGGTGAAGTTATTGTGTTGCCGAAAAATTTATTGATTTTCTCAAGCCGGCTTGACCGGTGGCCGATTTGATATATTATTATTATTATTACTATCGGTGTGTATTTCTAGAAAGGCGCTAATTCCGCCGAACGCCGCGCAGCGCTGGGCGGGGCAGCCGAGAGTATCGCGCCCACCACCCGGCGCTGAACGCTGACGGATTGGACTCGACTCGGTTGCTATCGGATTCTCTCCGAACGCTTCGATTGATTTATGCTTGAACGCCGTTGACAGGTGGCGCGAAAAGCGACTTCGAAATATCAAAAAACAGTTCGATATTCAAAATTGCAACGAGGTCTATCACGTGGCTCGTTGATTTAAGGAATGAAGTTGAACGCTGTTGACAGGTGCCGCTGAAAGAAACTTTTAAATATGAACACAGTTCTATATTCAAAAGTGCCACGACTTTCATCGCATGACTGGTTGATTTGTGAAATGAAGTTGAATTCTGTTGACAGGTGCCGCTAAAAGAGACTTCGAAATATCAAAAAACAGTTCGATATTCAAAATTGCAACGAGGTCTATCACGTGGCGGGTTGATTTAAGGAATGAAGTTGAACGCTGTTGACAGGTGCCGCTGAAAGAAACTTTTAAATATGAACACAGCTCGATATTCAAAAGTGCCACGAGTTTCATCGCATGACTGGTTGATTTGTGAAATGAAGTTGAACTCTGTTGACAGGTGCCGCTAAAAGAGACTTCGAAATATCAAAAAATAGTTCGATATTCAAAATTGCAACGAGTTTCATCCCACGACTGGTTGATTTATGGAATGAAGTTGAATGCTATAGACAGGTGCCGCTAAAAGAGACTTTAAAATTTATAAACAGTTCTATATTCAAAATTGCCACAAATAGTCATCGTGTAACAGTTTGATTTGTGAAATGAACTTGAATGATGTTGACAGGTGGCGCGAAAAGATACTTAAAAATATGAACACAATTCCATATGGAAAATTACAATGAATTTTTTCGTATGACTGTTTGATTTTTGGAATGAAGTTGAATGCTGTTGACAAGTGCCGCGAAAAGAGACTTCTAAATATTAAAAAAATCAGTTCGATATTTAAAAACTGAATCAAGTTTCATCGTATGAATGTTTGATTTATCTTATCATAGTTAAATGCTGTTGACAGGTGCCGTGAAAAGATACTTTAAAAAATGAAAACAATTCGAAATGCAGAATTGCAACGAGGTTCATCACATGACTGATTGATTTAAGAAATTATGTTGAATACTGTTGACAGGTGTCACTAAAAGAGTATTTAAAATTAGAACACAGTTCTATACTCAAAAGTGTCACGAGTTTCATCTTATGACTTTAAAATATATACACAGTTCTGTATTCAAAAGTGCCACGAGTTTCTTCACATAACTGATTGATTTGTGGAATGAAGTGGAATGCTGTTGACGGGTGGTGTAAAAAGCGACTTTAAAAACAATTTCGATATTTAAAAATTGCCACGAGTTTTTTCACATGAATGATTGATTTGTGAAATGAAGTTGAACGCCGTTGACAGGTGCCGCTAAAAGATGCTTAAAATATGAACACAGTTCGTAATTCAAAAGTGCCACGAGTTTCTCAACATGACTGATTGGTTTATGCAATGAAGTTGAATGCTGTTGACAGGTGACGCAATAGTCGACCTTAAAATATTAAAGCAGTTCGATATTTAAAAATGTGTTGAGGTGCATGACGGACACTATGTATTCAATCGGAATGCTTCGATTGATGTATGCTCTGATGTTGAATGCCGTTGACAAGTTGCGCGAAAAGCGACTTGAACACATTTAAGCTCGACATTCAAAATTGCAACAAATTAAATATTCTGACCGATAGTTACTTTTAACGCTTTGAAGGTGAACGCTGCTGACGACAGGTGGTGCAAAAAGATATTTGAAAACATCAAAACATTCGACGTTCATAATTGCATCAGGTTCTATTAAGATTTAACGAATTTAACTCACATACTATACATTCAATTGGAATGCGTTGATTGATATTTGCTCTGAAGTTGAACGCTGTAGACAGGTACCCCGAAAAGCGACTTTAAAATAAAAAAAGGCAAAAATTGCTTCGAGTTTAATTTCGTTTTTTACCTAAAACCAAATTGTATTTACCGTAACTAGATAAATTACGGCATTCTGTACGACATCTGTAAGATGTTGTAAGGTCGATGAGAAGTACCTGACTCTTCATATCTAGTCACTAAACATAAACAGTAAATAAAACAAAAAAAATGTACATAAATTTATGGTCTTGATTCAAATTTGTATTTTTTAATTATTTATTTATACTGTCTCGGTGTTTACGAAACCAATGAGCAATTTATATAATTTCTAAAAAATAATTGATTAAATATAGTTTTCAAATAATAATAATAACTAAGAATTTAAACATATTGTTTTTCATTTTGCCAATAAGCAAATTAGTCTAATAGAACAATGCACAAAATAACATAGAAATCCAAGGCGAAACCGGGTAGTAAAACTAGTATTCGTATAAAACAGGAAAATCCATTTCAATATAAGTTTACTCTGCGGCCGAACTAGAACCCGCAATCGCCCGAATCAAAGGTAAACGCGTACCCCACGCCGCCACGAGAACTGCCCATTCAACAAACGTAAAATAAAAAATACATTGATGTGAAGGAGTGTGGGCAGGTCTAAGCTTGCCCGGGGGCTGGGGAGCTTATGAATACGCCACTGCACAGAATGTTTCTGAGCATAATAGTACTGAAATAGTAAATAAAAAATCAAATCTTCAGAAAATCTTACCAAAAAAACAAATACAAAGCTGAAACATTATTTTCAGAGCTAATCCCGTAGAAGGTCCTATTTATATAACATGTTATTTTCCTCAATAAAATATATCAGAATGTGCGAAATAGTGCGGAAATTATAGGTTTAATTTGTTTATTTGATTCAAATTATCCAAGACAGAGTTGTATGGCGGTCCGTCCTCTCTGCCTACCCCTGCGGGGAAACGGCGTGATGGTTAGTTAGTTAGTTAGTTAATTATGTTTACAATAAAGTCCCGTTAAACTGCTACACATAATAACGATCTATCATTTTAAATGAAGAATAGGTGCATATTTGACGGCCTCTGCGGTAGAGTGGTTCGACGCTCGTCTACGAATCCAGAGGTCGCGGGTTCAAATCCCGGTGTTTGCAAATAAACTAACTAACTAACTAACCATCACGCCGTTTCCCCGCAGGGGTTAGGCAGAGAGGACGGACCGCCATACAACTCTGTCTTGGCATTGGCTTCTGTTATTCTGACTCTTCACATGACCCGATTCAAGTATTTGATTTACTTGATCGTGCCATGTCTTTCTCGGGCGTCCTCGACTTCTTCTTCCATTCACTTTCGCATCATATATTCTTTTCACACTCCTTTCTTCGTTCATTCGCTCTACATGCCGAAACCATCTAAGCGTCCCTTTCTTGATCCTATCCATTACGCTCATATCAGCCTTGCATTCTTTCCGGATATCCACATTTGTTTGCAGACAAATTTCTTAATATTTGTCATTTCACAATTATTTAAATAAAAAATATTTAGTTTATTTGCGACACCCTCTAAATACTGTCCTGGTGAAAGACCAACATTCAGAATCTAAGCCTTGCTTGAAATGGCTATAACCGTCTTTGGTGACTAGATCTGAATAGCCAAGATATTTACAACTTTCCACTTCAGTCTCACAAGATAACTCTATCAGGAATGCCACAGTTCCACTGGCTCCAGCCAATTGGGAATCTTATGCGGTATTCACATTTGGCACTACGGCTATAACTATGGCATTGCCAATTGGGTTACCCTGCGAGACTGAAGATTGTGGGGAAGGGAAGGAAATGGAGAAGCGGAAGGTTGGAAATAACTTGACTATTAAGATATGGTCACGAAACACGGCTAAAGCCATTTCAAACAACGTTTCGATTCTAGACGGTGATCTTTCACCAGGGCGATACTGGGAGTATTTACTACACTGGAGCGTGCCGCAAATACCTATACTATACGAGAAGAAATTTTAAAAGTTGGTAGAATTGAATTTAAAGACAATGGTTAGATTTTTTTCTCTTAATATTATAACGTCCCTGGAAAGGCAAAAGGGCTTAAACGATACTTTGGTCTTCATTGAATGCTCTGACTCTCGTTTGATTCTGAAGACTTTTGAGGCCCTTCAGCCATCTAAAATATATTTACCATTTGGGAGAAGGCTCGACTCAAGCGACACAAGTTTGGGACTTTTTAAAGCTTTTTGTCGCTTCAAGTAACTCAGTGAGAGCATTGAGTTACCTGAGTTAACTTTTATTTCAAAATTCAACCGGGTACCGAAGACTTATAACTTTTAAAGTGCTCTGGTGTAAAGTACACAAAATGGCGCTTCAGCCCTTTTGCCTTTCCGGCGGCGATAGTACTATGTGAAAGAGGGAAGTTTGGAAGTAGCTCGCTATTCAGATGCGGTCACCAAATACGGCTAAAGCCATTACAAGCAACGTTTTGTTTCTGAATGGTGATATTTCTTCAGTGCAATACTGAAAGCATTTACTACTCTAAAATATCATATGATATAATATATAATTTAATTCATTTTCGAACATAAATCTATGCCGGTGTGATACAAGACAGTTTAAGGCTGGCTCTGATACCCTCTGACCTGAAAAACAAAGCTTTTTGTCGCAAGAAATAATTCCAAAGGCTATCTCCCGGGAAACAAAGTTCAGTTGCGGGGCAAATACAGAGATGGCAGTAGTGTTATTTATGGCTCGAAAGTCCCCATTCTTATATTCGGCAAGTTTTCTTTTCACATATTGAACGCTAGATGGCAGCACAAGATAAAAATTAACTATATTTTTGTATCTGTCCCGTGTAATGTTATTATTAAATTTGTAGGTTTGAAAAATACAGTATCACGCTAATATTAAATGTCCCGCTCAAATGAATGACATTAAAAACATAAAGACCCGTTATTGTCTTAGAATATTTACACAAAATGTGACAAGCAACAAAGATTCGTACGTTGCCAGTAATTTCACACATTGGTCATGTGTGACAAAGTAGACACGCAAATAATATGTGTGTATTGTCTAAATACACGTAGGACCGGGCGGCGCTACATCAACGAGTATGGAACGCCGTATTTTACGACCTACTGCCAGTAGGTTGTCCTTCTCATACTTATGTGTTGCAACGATCACCTTCTCACTCTCTCAAATGGCGCTAAAAATCTTCGGGAGACAGTGAAAATGATTGTTTTAAATAAAATAAAAGGTAATTTGCGTGTACTTATAAATAAAATGTTATTCCTTGGCTTTTAATAGTGTTAACAACTTAGAGCAATAATATACAAGAGGTATAGCTGTAGATCAATCTGTAGTCAGTTTTTACTAGCTTTTACCTTGAAGTAACTGACTCGGTTGGAAAAGGGCGTGGCTAAGACTGGGGCTACGGTATTTGTATATCCATTCACAGCACATGTCGACATAATGTTTTTGTTTATTCGTATGGCCAATTTTTCACAGTATTTTTATCAATAAAAATATAGCATATAAGCAAATAAACCGTTTAGTTGTGTCAAGTTTAGTGCCATAATAAAAAATGTGGGCGGAGTCCCGCGGTTGCCCAGTAGCTTAAGATCATTGCGTCACTAAGTAAAAGCGGGGAATTAAATTTGTTGTCTCTTTCTCTCTTATGGTGTACGATGTAAAAATACGAAGAAAGTGTTTTTTCGCAAGTTTGTGTAGGTTGGGTAAAAATAATTAGCTATCCCTCCATATATTGTTACTTCAAGGTTAACAATGTATGGTAATGGAAACTTTCTCATCACACACGAGGCCATTTTGGCACTTAATGAATTTTTTTCAGAGAAAGTATACGACCTAAAGCGACGCGTGACAGTTTAATACTAAATCCGCTAAATTGTAAGAACGGTAATTACCATGTCTTTTGCCGCTTTGATAGCTCTACAACGTGTTTATAAGTTTGTAATGTCATCGAATCAAATTGGAATCTTTCTAGCCAATGCAAGACCGACTAGCAGCTGAGTGGACAAATGCATAGGATTCCCACCCGGGCGTCATGGGTTCGATTCCTCTGCTAGCTAAGTCCAGCATCATTGCACAGCATTGGTCGAGTGGTAAGACGCTTGACTACGAATTCAAAGGTCGCAAGTTAAAACCCGGCGCGCGCAAATGACTAACTAACTAACTAAACATCACGCCGTTTCTACCCAGGGGTAGGCAGAGAGGATGGACCGCCATATAACTCTGTCTTGGCACACACTCTTTGCTTCATTCACATTCATAGATCGTATCATACATACTCTTCTGTTATTCTGACTCTTCACATTAACCGATTCAAGTATTTAATTTACTTGATCGCGCCATGTCTTTCTCGGGCGTCCTCGACTTCTTCTTCCATTCACTTTCGCGTCATTTATTCTTTTCACACTCCTTTCTTCGTTCATTCGCTCTACATGCCCAAACCATCTAGGCGTCCCTTTCTTGATCCTATTCATTACGCTCACATCAGCCTTGCATTCTTTCCGGATATCCACATTTTTTATACGGTCATACAAGGTTTTACCGCACATACGTCTCAAGGATCTCATTTCTACAGCATTCAGTCTACTTTCATCCATCTGGGTCGCGCGCAAATAAATTTTATTTAATTAATATCTGTCATAACACATTTTAATTATATAATAATAATATTTATGGCCCTGGTGAAAGACCACCATTCAGAGTCGAAACGTTGTTTGAAATGACTTTAGCCGTATTCGGTGACCAGATCTGAATAGCCAGGTACTTCTCAACCTTCCTCATCACCATCTCATTCCCCTCCCCTCTACCTTTAGCCTCAATACATACCCCAATTGGGAATGCCATAGTCTCACTGGCTCCAGACGATTGGGGGCAGTTGGGACTCTTGTGCGGTATTCACTATAAAAAAAGAAGATAAAAAAACAAGTTTAGTAACCACATCTGAATATCTAGGCCCTACCCAACTTTCCTCTTCTCCTTCCCCATCTCCTCACCTCCCCGCTTTCCTTAGTCTGATAATAATACTATATATAGGTACACAATTCTTATCCGAGTATTTCGAAAGCTGCACAGTGCGGGTGTGTGGAATCATTATCGAGTATCTTATTTATTTTATTTTGAATAATTCCTAGAACCGGTGGGTTATTATGACTGTAAAATACGACCGGTGGGTGAAATATTCGATAGTCACGGAGTTGAGAATAACCCGGAGGCGCCATTGTGGGAGGTTTGGGAGTTGGTGGGCAATGCCCACACCCTTAGAGTCTTAGAGTAACAATATATAGAGACCTAACTTTGCGAAATTTTGACGCTACCTTTTGACCAAGCATTGACCAAAGGAGGTATGACGTATATGCTTCCAGCCAATCGGATGCGAAGAAAACCGTAAAGATAAACATTATTCCGTCTTTATCTGTTCGCGAACAATTTTGAGTTGCTACATGAGAAAGAAAGAGACATGGATACGTTCAGATGTTGGACTAATCAGGGAATCCCCATTCATACAAATTTACGTCAGAATCCCGTATATCTATCGAAGTAAAACATATTAGGAATGCATTCAAACTCATTTTAAACGGGAGTTTATTATATCGAAACAAATAATGCAAAGATTGACTAAATATTGGTGTAGGTAACAAGTTGTTTTGTAGGTTAGCATGTAAAATATTTGAGGTCAAACTAAGAAATACGAATTCTTGGATAAATACCTGTGGAAACTGATTTTTTTGGTCCTTTATTACTTCAATTGAAACAACCAACAACTGCACATATAGCCATATCGTTTTTTTTTTTAATATTGCACTAAATTCAGTTAAGTAATTATATATTTTAAGCTTTTTGTATGTCAATTCGACTGTCATGTAAACTACTGTGAAGTTAGTAATATATTGAAAAATGGCTACACGGCTTTTAGCACGCCCCAAATCATATGTTCTTAATTACAATTGTTTGTCTCTTTTTCTCATATGTCTATAGAAACGAGCATAAAGAGAGAGCTATATTTTGCGAGTATGAACGATTTGACTCATAATTAGGACGGTCCTTCTATATTGTTACTCTAAGCTTAGAGTACATAGAGTGGTGTATCTATCTGAGGCAGTGTAGTCAGTTTTTGACTTGGAGAAACAATGTATGGAGAGAGAGCTTATTATTTTTTACCCAACCGATACAAACTTGCGATAAATCACTTTCTCCGGGTTTTCACGTCGTACACCATGAGAGAGAAAGAGACAACAAATATAATACTCCGCTTCTACGTACTGTCACAATGACCTTGGGCTTCTGGGTCGCCGCGGAACTCCGCCCACATTTTTTATTATGCCACTAAACTTGACACAACTAAACTGTTTTTTTGTTTGGATGCTATATTTTTGTTGATATCCATACCGTGAAAAGTGGTTATACGAATAAACAAAAACATTATGTCGATATGTGATATGAATGGATGTATAAATACCCTAGCCTTGGTCTTAGCCACGCCCAGGTCCGCCGAGTCAGGTAAAAATTATCTGCTATTCAATATTGTTTTTTTAAAGCCTATAACGGGCGTAAATAAATAAATAAATACTAAGTGACGACTCTCCTTGTCTCTTTCTCTCTCGCGGGAAAGTGATTTATAGCAAATTTGTATAGGTTGGGTAAAATATAAATATTAGCTATTCCTCCTTATATCGTTACTCCAAGGGTGTGACTGTGTGGCGTCCATTCGTTCATGGTCCGGGGTGATCCGTCGTCTGACTGGGGGAGAGATAAGGCCCATATTTTAATCTAACATCTGTCAACTGTCAATTGTTATTGTTGAAAAATATACGTTAGGCATAAAATATTATATGTTCTGTAATAATTTTAATATTCGCACACCGACAGTTTTTAAATAGTATAAATGATAAAATGTAGATTGATAGGTAGGTAGGTACTCTGATACCTGCTATAAATTACGTTAAGCATAGTTGCCGGGGTGAATTTAAATAGTCGATAGTCACAGATACACTAAAAAACTGAAAAAAACCCTAAAAAAAAAAATAACTAACTAACCATCACGCCGTTTCCCCGCAAGGGTAGGCAGAGAGGACGGACCGCCATACAACTCTGTCTTGGCACACACTTCTTGCTTCATTTACATTCATACATCGTCACATACATACTCTTCTGTTATTCTGACTCTTCACACGACCCGATTCAAGTATTAAAAAAAACCCTAGCTAAATAAAATAAATTATTTTATTTATCAAACAGGCAGTATTTTTTTAAAATTATTACACAATTAGTACTCTCCTAAACACATACTTCTAATAGGTATATGGGCACATATGGCAAGATTCGAACCCAAGTACCCACCTAACAAAGTAATCCAGAGTGGTAAATATCGCCCTGGTGAAATACTACCATTCAGAATCGAAACGTTGCTTGAAAAGGCTTTAGCCGTGCTTGATGATCAGATATGAATATCCAGGTACTTCGCAACCTTCCTCTACCCCACCTCCTTCCCCTCTCCACTTCCTCCAGCCTCACAACATACCCCAATCGGGGATGATATAGTCCCACTGGCTCCAGATGGTCGGGGAGAATTCGGGACTCTTGTGCGGTATTCACATATAAAAATATATCTGAAATCTAAAAGTAACTACCCGGTTTCGCCCGAGTTTCGTTAATTTGGCGTTAAAAAATGTGACGTTTGTACAATTTAAAAAAGAGGTAAATTCATATTTCAAATAGTACACAACTGCTGACTTTTTACAAATCGCAAGTGCCCCCCACTGTTGAATTTAGCAGCCACCTCTGGTCTGGAGCCCCTAAATACCTGAAAAAAAAACCCTTGACTTTGCAGAAACCCCTCACCCGGGTACCCTTTCAGTCGCATAAAGATTAATAAAAGAAGCGAAGCTAGCAGTCCACAATGGAGTGTTTATACCAACCTTGATGTATGGCAGTGAGGCATGGAACTGGAAGAGGAAGGATAAAAATAGACTGAATGCTGTGGAAATGAGATCCTTGAGACGTATGTGCGGCAAAACTATGTATGACCGTATTAAAAATGTGGATATCCGGAAGGAATGCAAGGCTGACGTGAGCGTGATGAATAGAATCAAGAATTTGGGCATGTAGAGCGAATGCACGAAGAAAGGAGTGTGAAAAGAATATATGATGCGAAAGTGAATGGAAGAATAAGTCGGGGACGCCCGAGAAAGACATGGCACGATCAAGTTAATCAAATACTTGAATCGGGTCGTGTGAAGAGTCAGAATAACAGAAGAGTATGTATGAGACGATGTATTAATGTGAACGAAGCAAGGAGTGTGTGCCAAGACAGAGTTGTATGGCGGTCCGTCCTCTCTGCCAACCTTGCGGGGAAACGGCGTGATGGTTAGTTAGTTAGTTAGTTAGTTTACGTTTTTTCTTCGCGACAGAAGCAGTAATGGCAAGTTCCAGAATCAAAGACAAACGCTACGGACACCGCCACACTCGCTCCACTTAGATCGTCAAGCTAATAACGCTGTAATAAATATATTATTGATTAATTTCTCTGAACACTGTTATTTCTTTCCAATCCTTCCTAATCTAGCTCCCTCCCTCCCTCCCCTTTCCCATCTCTACCCAATCCCCTTAAATTTCGGAGCAAACACTATAAATTCAGCCGAAAATAATAGTACATTTGGGGGAGATATTGTTGGCTGCTTTACCTACGTACGAGTATTAACTAGACTTTGTGATAATTTAGAAGGGGTTAGAATGAAACCCAAAGTGTTTTTGAAAATGAACGAAACAGATCAATTTACAAGTTCGCATATTTGTATTTTGAAAATATTTGAATGGCCTCGGTGGTCGAGTGGTTAAGACACTCGACAGTCAATTCAGAAGGTGCGGGTTCAAATCCCAACTAGCGTAAGTAAATAAATTGTAATTTAAATAATTTTGTGTTATTTCAAAATTAATTCATTACAAATAACATGTAGTATATTTGCGGCACGTTACAGTGGTAGATACTCTAAGTATCGCCCTGGTGAAAGATCGACATTCAGAAGCGAAACGTTGCTTGAAACCTTGCTAGGGGCCCTAGCACGAAACATCGATATAGATTTTATCGACAAGCCCGACTGCAGATCGCTAATGAACAAACATCGACTATACGTGCTTAATTTAGTCGATCTAAACTCACGTCGACTAAACGTGTTTAATACAGTCGATGTGAACTCACTTCGACTAAACGTGTTTGATTTAGTCGATGTGAACTCACGTCGACTAAACGTGTTTAATACAGTCGATGTGAACTCACGTCGACTAAACGTGTTCAATTTAGTCGATGTGAACTCACGTCGACTGAACGTGTTTGATTTAGTCGATCTAAGCTCACGTCGACTAAACGTGTTTGATTTAGTCGATCTAAACTCACATCGACTAAACGTGTTCAATTTAGTCGATGTGAACTCACGTCGACTAAACGTGTTTAATTTAGTCGATGTGAACTCACGTCGACTAAACGTGTTTAATTTAGTCGATGTGAACTCACGTCGACTAAACGTGTTTAATTTAGTCGATGTGAACTCACGTCGACTAAACGTGTTTAATTTAGTCGATGTGAACTCACGTCGATTAAACGTGCTTGATTTAGTCGATGTGAACTCACGTCGACTAAACGTGTTTAATTTAGTCGATGTGAACTCACGTCGACTAAACGTGTTTAATTTAGTCGATGTGAACTCACGTCGATTAAACGTGCTTGATTTAGTCGATGTGAACTCACGTCAACTATACGTGCTTAATTTAGTCGATGTGAACTCACATCGACTAAACGTGTTTAATTAAGTCGATGTGAACTCACGTCGACTAAGCGTGCCTAATTTAGTAGATGTGAACTGTCGTTTCTTCGTTGGCGATCTGCAGTCAGGCTCGGGAACGATTCAAAATTACCTGGACATTGTCGATAAAATCTATATCGATGTTTCTTGCTAGGGCCCCAGGAACTTCCGAACCTTCCTCTTCCTCATCTCCTTCCCCTCCCCACGCCATAGTCCCATAGTGGCAGCGAGTGAAGAGGAGAAATACCTGGCCATTCAGATCTGGTCACCAAACACGTCTTAAGTCATTTATACTGAAAGAAAATTCACATATTAACAAACTCAGTGGCAGAGCGGTAAGATCCTTGGCTATAACGATTTTGCACATTACAATCAAAAATGTATATATATATTTTTTGGTTTTCTAAAATATTTAATAACAATTTAATAATTAAGAATGACATCGGTCGTTGGCCTTGAAACGAAAATATTAATAATTTTGGAAAAAGCTGACATGTCCAATATTCAACAATAATACCTTATTATTGATGGCTTTGAGCCAATGGGGGTGGGGCGAAAGAGACAGCAAGCCAAGGGTGAGTTTCACCCTCCTTGTCTAACCTTTGAATAATATTAATACGAAACCGCTGTCAACAAAGTGATATTTTTCGAAATTTTGCCGATATTGAAAACGTGAGATTTAATCAGAGGCGCGATAATGAATTTACGAAATATGAGAAATAAACTACGGCTTTTATCAAACAATACATTGGAAAGGCGAAACAGCTATCGTGCGCAATATAACATAACTTTTTCGAAAGATTTATTTTTACAGTGAATACCGCACAAGAGACACAAATGCTCCTAACGTTCTAGAGCCAGTGAGACTATGGTACCTGATTGGGGTATGTTGTGAAGCTGAAGGTAGTGGGGAGGGAAAGGATATGGGGGAAAGGAAGGTTGGGAAGTACCTGACTAAAGCCATTTCAAGCAACGTTTCAATTCTGAATGGTGGTATTTTATCAAGGCCACAAAGTAAATAATTTACAAATAAATTAAATACGTTGCATCTGCTGTTTCCCCATAGTTGTAGGTTGAGTGGATGGACACTTCGCTCTCCTTGCTCCATTCACATTCATACACACTCTCCGAAGTGGTAGATACTCAATTATCGCCCCTGTGAAATACCACCATTCAGAATCAAAACGTCGCTTGAAATGGCTTTAGCCGTGTTTGGTGACCAGATATAAATAGCCAGGTACTTTCAGAACTTCCTCTTCACCTCCACACTACCTTCAGCCTCACAAAATACCTTGATTGGGGATGCTATAGTTCCACTAGCTAAAGACGATCGGGAGCAGTTGGGCCTCTTGGGCGCCAAAAAAAAACTTTTCTTTCGACGAAGTTTGTGGCCCTTCAGCCATCTAAAATATATTTACCACTTGCGATCTTAATTAATTGACCATCGTTGGTATTGTAGCTCTAATCATTAAAGCGTCCGTTTCTTAAACCAATTCATTATGCTCACTATACATTCTTATCGCAATTCGGTCATACCATACATGTCATTCTTTACCACACGCCCGTCTCAGAGGTTTAATTAATTAATTATTTGACAAGTCCATGCCCTACTTTCATAATACAGCAGGGTTGGCATCAAAACTCCACTGTAAACTAGTAGCTTTTTCACTTTAAAAATGTCCACAACAAACTCTTTTTTTTTTTTAAATAAATTTTTCATTTTTATTTTTAGTTTTAACTACAATCTCCGGACTTATATCAAGTGTTCTTACCACTACATCATGAAGGATATTAACCTAGTTCTACGTTTGAATATACAAATCTTCCCCTGCAAGAATAAATACACAAAAATATAATATTCAAAACGATGTAAATAACGAAACGCGATAAAAATAAAAACTCACCCTAAAACGAATTCTTTCGTTTTCCATTTTTACAAAAACCCGCTATGCACAAAAAAAGTGCATTTTGCATAACATTCGAGTAGAAACGTTGCAACAATGGCGTGCATTAATTTAATGCATTCAAATATCCTCCCGTATTCCCGTAAAAATAGTGAATAAATCACCCCTCCCCTCGCTTTGTGCCCTTTTCATGAAAAAATGTACTTTTTTCACCCAAAATGGGGACCTTGCGAAAGAACGCAGCGGCGTGCGCACACATGCCACATATTCATTCAATTTATTAATATCAAATAGTTGATAATTACATATCGTAACCGGAAAGGCAAAAAAGGCTTAAGCGCCACTGTGCTCAAAAAATGAGAGAAACGTGCAGTTTTGATCAGGTTTTTTTCTACATGCTCTGAATCTCGTTTGATTCTGAAGAATTTTGTGGCCTTCAGCCATCCAAAATATATTTATCGTTTGGGAGAAGGCTCGACTCAAGCGACACAAGTTTGAAACTTTTTTAGGTTTATGTCGCTTCAGATAACTCAGTGAGAGCATTGAGTTACCTGGGTTCATTTTATTTTTCAAAATCCATCCAGGCACTGAAGACTTCATATAATTTTATTGTTAAAAAAAAACTTTAAAGTGCTCGGGTGCAAACTTCCCCAATAATTTTTTTTTTGGCTTGATGTTTTATTCATGCGTTGATTCAAATTGTTATCTCAGAATAATGAAGATGCAGTTATATATACTATATTTGTGGCACGTTCTAGAGCGGTAGATACTAAGCATCGCCCTGGCGAAAGATCACAAGATTCCGAATCGAAACGTTGCTTGAAATGACTCTAGACATGTTTAACGACTAGATCTAAATAGCCAGGTACTTTCCAACCTTCCTCTTTCCATCTCCTTCCCCTTGCCACTACCTTTTACTGTATTGCGGTATTCACTGACGAAAAATCCATATAAAAATACGTATATTAAAAAAAAATACATAAAAAGTAAAAAGGATGTAATAAAGAATAATAATTATTAAAAAAAAAACAACAAATCCACATACCTGTGTGCACAAACTTATATGTTATATAAAAAGGCACCTTCACATAAGTACATAAATTTAACTATAAGAAATATGATTTTAAGTTTTGAATTAAGTTTATTTACTGGTGGGGTGCTGAACAGAGGAACGTAAGGCTTTGAAAAGTGAATACACAATTACATCCCTTAAAAAAATACTAACCTCTTATTAATGTGTTCTTAAAAATCGAAGAAGTAAAATAAAATATTTTGAAAAAGTGAATAATGAAAATAATTTCAAAACCAACTCATTTTTCGTTTTATTCAATTACTACTCCTAACATGCCACGTGCCGCCCCTGGGTTGTAACTTATTGCGGGTAGGTATTAGGTACCGAGTACATTAGAGGTACCTACTTCGATTCCAGTTGGCACGCGCTACCTGACCTGGGCACACGTCTCCAGGGCCCCAAAATATATTTTTATAAAAATAATAGGCGTTAATTCTTATTGAGAAATAATTGAAAGTTTTGAAAGACAATTTTACTAACAGTGTGAATTTAAAAAAAAAAGTTTTCAAATAACTGATTAATTGTCTTTTGTAATAAAACAAACGAAAACATTTTGAATGTGATCAGAATAAATGATAATTAATCAAAAGTGTGTCAAATAATCAATAATTATTTTGATAAATAATGAATTATTTTAAGGCTTTCATTTTACAAAGTGACTAAAAATATTTGTTTTACTAAATATTTTTTTATTAAAACAATCAGTTGTGAGAGTGTTATAATAAAAGCAATTGCATATTTAAGTTACAAGTAAGTTATATTTTTAAATAAATTTAATTTATTAATCTATTTGTATTCAACGTAAATAATATGTATTTTTTTAAATGGCGTCTTTCTACAACATAAAAAAATGAATACCGCACAAGAGTTTTCCAACTGGTCCCAACCGTTTGGAGCCAATGGAACTATGGCATCCCCAATTTGGGCATGTTGTGAGGCTAAATATAGTGGAAAGAGAAAAGATATGGGAAAGTATCTGGCTATTCAGATCTGGTCACCAAACATGGCTAAAGCCATTTCAAGCCACGCCTCACTTCTGAATGGTGGTATTTCGCCAGGGCGATACTTAGAGTATCTACCACTTTGAAACGTTCTGCAAATATACTGTATATTATTTTAAATAAATTCTCTGTGATGAATCTCAAATGAATAAACATAGTTTATTAACATGCGACTTGGATTTTTAAGTCACGGAATTCATAATATGATGTGAAGAAATAGGCCACAAATGAATTAAACATGATTTTTAACATGCGAAAAAACCTCTGGATCGTACACCATAAGAGAGAAAGAGACAACACCTTTTACGTAGTGACGCAATGATCTTAACTACTACAACCGCGGGACTCAATTTTTATTATGGCACTAAACTTGACACAACTAAACGGTTTATTTGCTTATATGCTATGTTTTTATTGATAAAAATACTGTGAAAAAGTGGCTATACGAATAAACAAAAACATTATGTCGACATGTGCTGTGAATGGATATACAAATACCGTAGCCCCAGTCTTAGCCACGCCCTTTTCCAACCGAGTCAGTTACTGATAGTAAAAACTGACCACAGATCGATCTACAGCTATACCTCTTGTATATTATTGCTCTAAAGTTCCACCCTAACAACACAAACTTATGATTGTGTGTAATGGTGCATATGTAAAACTTTCAAGATGTCATTGCCAAACGTCACTGAGAAACAGGCTTTTGTGTTACTTACGCCTACCTATTTTTATTAGAGAGGAAGGGACCAAAAGTGTACACTTTTAGATCGAAGTTGAATTTTCGAAAAGTTTGAACAGTGTGGTATTGTATTAAAAAAACTTTTTTTCATTTTTCTGTTACTCAAATTATATTTATGATACCCATAATAATATTAATTCAGTATTTAAATGGTAAGTCCATTATTTTTTTTTTGAACATGTCGTCGTCGGAAAGACAATAGGACTGAAGCCCCATTTTGGGAAGTTTACACTAGAGAACTTAATTTTTTATTTTGTTATACAATAAAATTCATAGGTCTTCAGTACCTGGTTGGATTTTGATTAAAAAAAAGTTAGATCAGATAGCTAAACGCTCTCACTAAGTTACCTGAAGCGAAAAAAAGCTAAAAAAAGTCACACACTTGTGTCGCTTGAGTCAAGCCTTCTCCCAAATGGTAGAATTTATTTTAGATGGCTGAAGGGCCACAAAAGTCTTCAGAATCAAACGAGAGTCAGAGCATTCGATGCAGGAAAAATAACTGACCAAAACTGCATATTTAACCCTTTTTTACCAAAATGTCACTTAAGCCCTTTTGCCTTTCCAGCGACGATATATAAAATTGAACTTTTTTGAACTCACGCAGGTGTTAACATAAAAGTATACTCAATTTACCTGAAATCTGTTTTTTTTATCTCTTTCTCGGTTTCTACTTAGTTACCTATATTATTACTTCCGGTTTCTTGTTATTCTTATCTCTTTCTAACTTTAAAAAAAGTTTAACTGCTTATAAGTTTTATACAGTGTGTTTGATAACAAATCGTTATAAATCGAATCACATACTCGTATAAGCTGCTAAAAATACTACAGTATGTTCACATTTAACTTCTGTAAAAAAAAACGAAAACAATACACACGATTTTGCTATGCATTACTATAAGTATTGTGAATGTAATTTATTTGTTATTTTTCTTCGTTAACGCCCTTGCGAGATTTCACAAAAATAGCGCTATAGAAATACCCCAAGTATTATTGTTATGAAAGTGGCACAGTTTTTTTCTAGACTTTCAATTAAAACCATTTAAATTATTTAGATCATGATCAATGAAACTTTCAAATATTTATTTAACTGGCAAAAGATATACCTATATTAGATTGTTCAATAATAAAAAAATAAATATATATTTTCGTAGAAAGCAATCACTTTGTGGTTTAACATAAAATGAAAATAAAATAATAACTTTGTACAGGACCACAGATTTTATTTTATTTTTTTATGACCGACCGGTTTAGCTTAGCCTAAGCATCATCAGGGCACAAAATAAAACTAAACAAAAAATACATAGTGTGTGGTTATATATAGGTATATACTCATACATACAGAGGGAGAACACAATATAAAACAAAAAAGAAAACAAAAAGCCATTCAAATTAATAGTCATATTTTTAATAATCAGTTGAATTTGTCCAGTAGTCCAATATTAGGTATATTCTCCGTTAACTCATAAAATGTCTCATTATTCTTTAATCACCTTCTGAGTTGACCTTTTGTCTCTTTCGTATCATATTATCTGTCTCTTCATTATCTTATTTGTTATATCTTCTTTTGTTATAATTTTTTTTTCTCATTGTTCTCTTTTTTATTTATGTTTATTTTTTATTGTGTTCTCCCTCTGTATGTATATATAACCACACATGATGTATTTTTTGTTTAGTTTAATTTTGTATCCTGATGATGCTTAGGCTAAGCGAAACCGGTCGGTCATTAAAAAATAAAAATAAAATCTGTGGTCTCCTACAAAGTTATTATTTCATTTTAATTGTAAATATATGTGTATCGGGCGAAGGCATTTTTATACATTTATTATATATTCAGTACATTTTTGTACATTTATTATATATTCAGTACATTTTTGTCATCATTAAAACGAACTTTTTCCTTTTGAGTAGATAATTTTAATAAATTTAATATTTTTTAAGACACACCGTATCGTAAAATTAATAAATATAAATTTACCGTCGCTAATTGTAAACTTGTAATATTTTTCCTCGGCATCATACAAAACGTTAAGAAGAAAAAATATAATTATTTTAACATAATATCTGACAGCCATTAACATTTTTTACTGTATTTAATTAATTTAACATCGTTCGAAAATATTATTGATGCCATCTAAGATATTAAAAACATCATTTACCAATAGTGAAAAAAGAATTGGTCTCAAATGAGATCCCTGTGGAATGCTACTAACAGCAATGAAATATGAAAATATTCCATCAAATTTAACATCTATTTATTTCATTAGCTAATTACGTTTAAACCATTTGCTTAGATATCCGTCTACAAAACGTTTTGCTGATTCTTCGATAACAATTATTATCTCTTTAATACGAATTTATGAAACAACTCTGCGCCATTTCTTTACTTCTGCGCGCATTCTTACATCTCTTTGTACCCGAATACCACATAATTGATGGTTAAATTAAATTATTTCACGGTTTGTAAAATTTGACTTGTCCGTTTCCAGATGCAGAGGTGACGCCCTGACGCCCTGACGCCGCCATGTCCACTGGGGCCAAGCGTCCCCTGGAGGAAGCCCTGCCCGCGCTGCCCTGCCCGCTGGCGCGCCTCGCCAAGCGCCGCAAGCAGAGCACCCCCGTGCGCATCTCGGGGGGGCCGCACGACCCCGGCCCCCTCGCCCCCGTCACCGTCTCGGGCCCCGCCAGCCCGGGACCCGAGGACCAGGAAGACGCCGCCAATTACGCTAACGACGACGAAGACAGAAAAGAGTACGACTGCGTGAAAGGAGAAGGCTTCAAAACCTTCAGCGAAGAAGACGAGTTAGTGAGGGAACTTAGAAACGACCAGAGCGGAGCCTATGGTGACAAAGAAAACAATGAATTCTCCAGCCAGAATTCCAAGGGATATCTCGACAAGTACAAAGAGCACATCGAAGACAACCAGGTTGTTTACGAACGACAAGATTACGGAAAACGAAACGACATTGACAGGCTCAATTCATACCGGATTAAAGACGTCAAGAGGGACGGAGTGGATTGCCAGGTCGGGTACAATAGAGACGGCAGTTTGCAGAATATAAACGAAAGGTACAGACCGCACTCGGTCGGAGAGAAGCAGACGGAAGAGAGGATCCCCGACAGGTATAGGCCGCAGTCGGTCAACGACCAGCAGCAGAGTTCGCCCAACGGATCCGACAAGTACGCCTTGAACCCCAACGGCCGATACCCTTGCAGAGTGTGCGGGATCGTATTCCTCAACTCCGAGTTGCTGAGGTCGCATTTCGAGAACGAGCACGCGGAGAGGAACGGGAGGCAGGTGGAATGCAAGATGGAGCCCTACGAGTCGGAGGAGAACAGCCTGGGGACCAGCGTGGGCCCCACCCGGGCCCCAACATGCCCGACCCCCGCATGGAGGCGTGGGGCACTGACTTCCAAGCCAAAATGGCAGATCTGTACAAAAATGCCTTGGGTTTCCCGCACGAGATCCCTAAAGATTCCCTTCCCGGGAACTTTAATCCCCTCTGCCCCCCGTTCCCATTGTTCCCCGGAGGAGTTCCCCGCCAAGACCCATGATGGAGCCTATCAGAATCTTCAACCCCGAGGCTTATTGCGAGCTCTGCAGCAAGGAGTTCTGCAACAAGTACTTCCTGAAGACCCACAAGGCCAACAAGCACGGGATCTACGAGAACAACCCGTCGGGCAGCGGAACAGACGGCCTCAACCTGGACGCTTCTTTCATCCCGGCAGCCTTCGCGTCATCGGCTCTGAAGTTCAAGAACAACATGATGCTCGCTGACTACGCCAAATCTTATGAAGCCGCCTTATTGGCTAGTCAAAGACAAAAAGCAAAAGATTCAGAAGATGATGGAAGAAGCCAGGGAGATCGAGAAGACCAATGCCGAAACTCAATCAGCGGCGCTCCACATGCCCGTCAACCCGCGCCAGCTGCAACTGGACGACGTCAGGAGCAGCTCCGACGACAACACTATCCCGGAAAACTTTATTTACAAGGGCGAAAATCGCCAAGATCAGGAAGAACAATTCATGACACCCACTCCGAGGAAGCTTTCGCCAGACTCTTCGAAGAAAGCCAGAGATTCGGGCTTCAGTGCCGATATGCTCAGACGACTGGGCGTCATCAACCCGGAGGCCTTCTGCAAGATATGCTGCAAGGAGTATTGTAACAAGTACTTTCTAAAAACACACAAGATAAAGCGGCACGGGCTCCTCCCATCACCGACAGACAAGTATGCCTCCAAGGAATCCACACCGCAGATGCCCGGAAACTTTGAAAGGAAAGACGGTCAAACAAGCCCGCTTAACTTAATCATGAGTGAGGATCAGGAGAAGAGACAATCTCCAGAAGGAATGTTGACTCCCAAACACATCAAAGAAATGCTGACTCCAACCAACAATATCAGACCTCTTTCTACTCAGTCCATAGAATCTAATATCACGGAAGGCAAAAGAGAAGCCCTGAGCGAGGAGGCCATAAAGAACGAGCAAGCGAAGCAATCTCCTACAACTATTTTCATCAGTGAAGATCTCCAAAAGCTACAAACTATGATTTCCCAGCTGAATGATCTGAGTGTCAACAAGATTGTGGAGTGTTATGTTTGCAAGAAGGAATTCGACAACAATTACGTCCTACAATTTCACATGATGTCCGATCACGGAATATCGATGCCTGGCTCCATCGAAAACTTTACATTCCCATCAGTAAGCGGCGAAGACACCAGTATTGATGGTTCTATACAGCAAAAGCCCGTGTGCACAATCTGCGAAAAGGAATTCCCTTCGGTTTCACTACTCAAAAAACATATTGAAGAATTCCATACACCTAAGATGGCTTTTAACGAGCAAAAACTAAATAACATGGACGGACTGTCTCCTGATAAAGAGACCATTCAACAAAGAGAACGGAGAGCTTCCATGTCTTTAACGCCAACCAACAGCTACTGCGAGATTTGCAACAAAGAACTTTGCAACAAATACTTTATGAAGACTCACATGCAAAGAATGCACGGCATCGAAATAGAGAATGGAACCCAGATCGGGGGAGTCATCTGTGACATCTGCAACAAGGAATTGTGTAGCAAGTACTTTCTGCGAGTTCACAAACATAACACTCACGGGATCGTAGAGCCGGGAGCACCCTTGCCGCAGATGAGAGCTCTCGTCGGAGAGCCGGAGCAATTCAATGTTCCGCCAGTCACCAGCCCCCTGAAGCCACCACCCGAAGCGAGCATACTCAACAACAGATTTATCGCTCACTTCATCGAGGTGTGCCCGTTCTGCAGCAGAAGATTCAGAACCAGCAAATGGCTGAAAGCGCATCTCCTCAGCGACCATGGGAAAGCCGGAGTGGACAAGTGGAAAGAATTAGAAGTGCAATACAAAGCGCAGGCTAAGGCGCAGCAAGCTAAAAGTAATAAGCAACTAGCGAATCCTCTGTCTATTCCTGACGCAAGTAATATGTCATCCAACTCACAGAACATGCCTTTGGACCTACAGGAGAGACTTCCATTTTATTCTAAATTAGTGGAGCCAAAGCTCTTGAACATGTTTAACCTGAACAACCCAGACATTAAGACTTACAACTGTTCCTACTGTCCGTTTTCTACTTCCATTCTTTCCTTTTTGTACGTCCACGAGAAATCTCACGTTCAGGGACCGGAGATGGATATCTTATGCCCGATGTGTCCGGAATCTTTTAGCAAGCCAGAAGCGTTACAGTTCCACATCATAACCACTCATTCCTTGCCCGAGTGGAGAGACAGACCGGGCTTGGACTCGAGCCCCACTTCCGCGAGGGAGTGCCGAAGCAGACAGAAGACTCCGGAAACCAACGACGACAAAGAACAGACCCAACAAGGAAACGGACACAGCAAGTTAGAACTGTTCGAGTGCTACGAGTGCGACTTCAAGACGTGCAACTTCGGAGAGATGGAGACGCACCTGCGGAGTCAACACTACGCGGTGCGCGACGGGGCGGAGGAGCCCTTGCCCGCGTTGGACGGAGACAGCAGCTTGGAAGACGAGCGGAGAAAGAGCAAGATGCCCGCCATATACGCGGTCCCGCGAACCACGGAAGCGGAGGGAGACCAGACGGCCATCACCATGCAGCCGTTCGTGATCGAGGAGAACACGCCCGAGGAGAGCGGGGGGAAGTTCGTCCCGTCCGTGGTGTTCTTGCCGGTGCGCCGGCGCGCCACCGGAGCCATCACGATATCCTTCAACCTGACGCCGGCCTAAAGGCGACGACGAAATGTTTTAAACAATTTGACAAAATCCAATCTTTGTAATGGGCGGATACAAAAAAAGCACACAAAAAATAGTTCCTATTCTTAGCTAGTAAGTTTTATATTTATATGGAATGGATAAAATGATGATTTAGTTCCCGAGTTGGATATCTTAGCGTAAAGTGTTGAAAATCCACGCCGCAAGGGCCATACAATGCTTGTTGATGGATGTAATTGAATTGTTTGACCGCGGGTGGTCTAGTTAGGAAACGATTGGATGTTTGGTAGCATTTGTATAAACTATACATTTAAGGGAATTTTTCGCAAGTGCCCGGTGGAGGCCTACCTCCCTCGGGCCGTACTAAGAAATGGGTAAATATTACAATTAAACTTTAGATGAATATTACAGACGGGTCATGGTGCTAACCATTTTTCTAGTACGTGAAAAATTTGATTTTCAAAACTTAACGTAAGAAATAAAAATGTTCCTTTTTTTTACTTGTAAGTTAAACATAGTAAATATATATAGTCAAAATACGTACTAGGACGTATTAAGATGTCTCTTTAGGTTTATCATTATGATAACGATGTTTCTTTAATATGAGATTGTGTACATTGCATGGGATATTCGTAGGGGAGTCGGCTACACCTGTGATTAACTAAACATTACTTTACTACTATTGTGTATAACTTACTCTAACCTAACCTAACCTAACTGTAATAAACTTTATAGACATGTTTCTTTCAGCATTCCTAGTTTATATGTAGGCGGATCCTTTTGCCAGGTACACCGTATTCTACTAAGAAAAGAACCTCATCTAATCGAGCCTAGAATCTCTTGTCTTGACAGAATCACTCGACATAACCTAACTTAGCATTTCCATCTAGTCCCTGACAATTGTCTGCAGTCAAAGAACAGTTTATTTGATACTTGATCTGATTTAACACAACGGACATCTTGCGTTGTCAACATAACCTAACTAGTTTCTCTGTTGCATCTCTTATCGCTAAATGTGACCACCACAAGGAGTCCTGTTGTTTTCCACATTTTTCCATCTTACATTTCTGCATCACGCAAAAAGAGCTATCGTAAATGACAAACACATTGCTTTTTTGTTTTGGTTAATCCACCGATAGGCCTTTCTAGCATTTAAATGGATAGGTACTTGATTTCATGAAGGTTTCTTTGTCTCTGGTAAACTCTACGTTGTATCTGGCAATACTGCTTGTGTCTATGTCGAGTTATTCTCTTTTTGAATATATTTGGATCTGCCGCTCTAGTCACCCTAAATATCTCATCTAGTTATATTTTTTAAGTATTTGTGAAGGACGTATTCCATCGAGCTTATCAAAACCCTATTGTATTTTATTGTTTTGTAAATATTCGCCCAAACCCAACCCGTGTCACTCAAACATACAGGGCTAAGTGTCTTTCCAATGTAATTTTCTTAAGTAAGAACTCTAGCAACCTTATTCTCAGCACGAAAAAGACAAACTTAAAAAAAACACTATACATACGAGGCACAAGATGCAGAATTTTAACGAATAGCTTCGGCACAGAGATGCAAAAATGGTAAATATGGTAACATAACGTCACTATTTGCTTGTTGTCAATCATATTATGCTACCGTCAAGCTTTTGTAGTCACCATCATTAGTGTATTTTGACAAATTTTTGGCTATAAAATTTGTTTTGTGCCGCTGTGTATTCTAAGTAACTACAAGTTTTGCTACTTCAAAAAGTGTCTACTGGTATTCGAGGAAACTTACAGATTATTTGAATTTCTCTACATTGCTTATAGTCGACATCTTGAATCTGCAACCTTCTACTTGTACTGCAGACTACTTTTTGCGGTTATGTAAACAGCATTTAATAGGCATTATGATTCCCATTGTAGTTTAATCCTACAATGCTCCCGATGTACACGAATGGGGGTACAGACAGTTCTATTATAGGATACGTGGCTAATCTTTACAGCATCATCTTTGTGAAATATCAACTGAAACAAAGTTTCCTTAACTCTACTTTTTGTAAGGAGAGAGAGCTCATACAGTAGCAACATAGGAATGCTGAGATTTTAAAGTATTCAATAGCACCACAAATACTTAGCTTTTCACATGTGTCCTTTTCATCATCGTTATCTAGAATGCATAGAGTTCAGTATTCTTGTCATGAAATGTTCACGTTGTCAGATGTCTAATTTGAATTGAAAATAAGGTTGCTTAGTGACTTGGGCAGGTAATATGCTATGGTTGAATGCCATAGAGAATGCATATAATATGACAGCGGTAGGGTTTCCTTCTTTAATCACGAGGTGGTTTAATTCCAAAAGAGTTCCTAAGAGGCAGTTTGACTTACTAATTTAATAAACCCCTTAAATAGAACATAGAAAATTAGCCAAAACTTTAAGTGTAAAAATCATATGTATTCCTTTTCATATTGTATTTATGAATTTCCCCTTTTAAAATGAGACAGAACTGCAATTTTATTTCAATATTTATTTTGTGATCTTCTCCTTTAACCATTTGGTAGAATTGGTGAAAACCATCGCTTAAGTTGCACAGAATACATGATTTTTAATATTGAATTTAAAAAATTTAAAGTTAACAGATTTTTCTGTTCATTTCAGTTCCTAAATAGGTGGTAACTATATATTTATAAACCCTTTGAAAAGTTCGATTCAAATTGATTTATGAAATCGCAAATTATTTTTATTCCAACAATAATTCTATGATGGTAGGACTTAACTATAAGTTCAAACAGATAACTTTAAAGGAGAGAAAATTAATCAACTAATTAATCTTGAATTCATGCCTCTAGTTAGAGAGAGTATTAGTTAGATATATTTTGTTTGGTTACACATTTTTCATATTAGAATTATGAACCTATATGTGCAAATAATTCTTGCCCCCAGCGCAACGCATACACATGATTGCGTTAACTCATGTCATATAAAGAGTTCTACGCACGCTCGTTGTTCTATAAACTTTGAGGATGCGATAAAAAGATTAAAACAAAATATATATCTTCTTGTACTCTTTCCTATCTGAGGTTGGCTACTGCAAGGGTAATGCTTACCTATAATATCTCATCATTTCTTATACTTGAGTTATAGTAAAGTCGCCCATCGTAGAATTGGTTTTAACGTCCGTTGGTTTGGGAGTTTGTTCCTTGTATGGAGCAATCGGTTTATTTAGTTCCCCTTTCACAGGAGTCCTCTATTTGGGTAGTTTTGAAAAATAAATCACATTTAGTATTTCTCGGTATAAAATGGAAGCTCGGGAGGTAAATTACACACAGAAAGACTGAAAAATTGACATCTTAGCAAGACAACTGTACCAAATATATTGACTCCATTAATTAATTAAATAAAACAAAACAAAATCTTAGATTAAGGAAGAGTTAATTATGAAAATAGACAAAGAATATTATAGATCGGGCGGTTTTTTGTAAACTTTAAGTATAATATTTACACGTGTTTAAAAAATGGACGCATGTCCAATCTACAAACGAAATCGAGGTGAACGGTCGATTTCGGAGAATGATTTAAGGAATTAAAGTAAAGTGTGTAAAAGGGTAAATTAATGCTTCGTTGTTGGTTACGTTTGTACATTGGACGTGCGTCAAAAACGCAGTGTAATCACACTTGTGACAACCAATATAGTTCCTATGACTTATCTTTCCAGTAGAGTGTTCAAATTATTTATAAATATATATTTACATTAACGGTATTCAAATCCCTAAAAATTATATTTAAAGTATAAATGTGTTGTCGAAATCACTGGGATCTGCCATCCCGCCTGTATTATATGGAAAGGTAGAAAATATTAATGATTGTTGTGAATGTCGCGGCGGGATGAATATAATGTTGGCAGGTTCCTTTGGCTTCGAAGTAAATAACGTTAAAAGCGGCGCGCGCCGTATCGCCCTGTTGAGATATTGAAAATATTGGGAAAGACGGCGCATGCCATTTTAACCTACTAAGAGTATGCTGTGTAAAACGAGACGATTGCATGTTTACTGTACTGCTCAATATGGTTTCTAATGTTCCTTTACCCATTCTATCGTTGTTGAGAGACTTACAATTTTAATGTTTTATAATAATTGCAATTTGATTGAACGTGTAAATATGATTTTATTTTTATAATTTTGCATTCATTTGTAAATCTGAGACCAATTTGCTCTCATTTTTTGTCTTTTTCATTGGTCTTAACTATTTGTGTAAAATGATAATGGATTGAAGGATTTTACAAATGTACGCCGTTTTGTCAGCATGAAGTGTTTCACATTGTATTTGATTTGTATTTCATGTATGCTTAAGTCTCATGCTAAAATCTTAACCTTTTGATTACAAAACAATTTGAAATTCAAAGTAATTTGAATCATTGACAACATTATTAAATTAGTCATATTTTTCATTTTCTGGTGTCCCTGTAGATGTCAGACATCTATGCTAATTTTGGGCTCTGCTCAACAACTGTTCTTCATTGATCTGATCCAATCCATTCTAATTCCTTACTCAAGAGATCGAGATCTTTATCTGAAAAAGCTACTTAAGCTTGGTCCTGATCATGAATTCTCAAACGTAATGACTTTATCATTTCGAACATCTTAACATCTGTATCCATCTGAACCAGGAAATCTTTAGAACCACTGGGTAAAATTAATTTCTTCATTCTTGTAACTAACAACATATTTAATTCATTCCTATAGTTTAAATCTTCTCACATTAAAACATTTCTCCTGGCTTTTGACACATTAAAAACTATTTCAACGTAGAACAGCTTCGTTGAGTCAAATAGGAAATTTGATAAACTCAGTAGTGTTATCCAATTTTTGTACATTTTCAACAAAAAAAACCCTTTTTCAACGATGCAACAATTGCTATATATTATTAGATACATTGCTGGAAAATTAAAGTTCGTATGGAGACACTAAAAACTAAAACAAAATGTTCATTTCCTGCCCAAGAAGAGTTTTTTGATTTATGACTCAATGCTGCATAAAAATATAATTTTTCTATTCATGATTGAGTTGAATTGCTCAAAATTGTTTTGTAATCAGAAAAATATTTGAAAAAGCTTGTGGCTTTGTAAAGAATATTGCATATAAGGTATATTCTATTGTATTTTCATTTTTTTGTACTGATTTACCTTTCGTTTAGAGTTTAAACAAATATATAATTGTAGATTTGCACAAAATGTGGTAATATCCATTGTACAAGATGACAGTACAAAGTAATACATAATGGCTGAGTAACAAAACATATTAATAATATGCTGAAATATGTACAAACTGCTTCTTGAATATTGTAACAACTTCCTACCTCATTAGAATGTAGTCACATTTACAAAACTATGGTAACTTTGATAAAATAGTGAACTTACAATATTTTTTTAATGGAATCAGAATTTAAAAGACAAAGATTGATAACAGATCATTGGATTATTGTAAAAATACAGTAACATTTGGGAAAACTTTAAATGTAACTTTACTATTCCAAGTATTTTATAGTTTGATCGACAAGAATTGTTATCAAATTTGAAAGGGGTAGTACGAAAAATCCTGAAACAGTAATTCAAATTAAAAAAATATTATATAATATGTACTTTTGCGGTACTTAAAATATTAAATTGCAACAGTAATTTCATTGTTCAAATCATTAGATACAATTTTACAATTTAAAACAGATGTATTGTATTACGTAGTTTGTGAAAAAATGTAGCCGAAATGAAGAATTCAAATATACTGGCCATTTATAATATATTAATGTTATTAACAGTGTTAACAGTGGTATCAACTTTGAAAAAAACAGTACAAACTAAGGATAACATGATGCAGAAGAAAAATATACCTAACGGCTTAATTCTTCTAAAAGTGTGATGAAATCTCAGATTCGATTGAAGATAGCTCTTCAACAGTAACATAAATACACTTTCCTATGGATTTACATGTTATAATTTATAAACATTACATACTTTATAGTGAAAATATAACTCAAAGCTCTCTGAGGTAGCCTTGAAATGTTAAGATGTTCATTGGAAAGAGTATAAATTAGAAATTAAAACATAGAAATCGATAGAAAAATGTATTTGTATTAGAGTAGTAAAGCTGTATTTTCGATTATTTTACGATTTATAGCTTAGATCTTCAATTGAATTGAAGATTTCTTAATCCTTTTACAAGAATGTAGTCGCTTGTGTGGAGAACAATAGCGTAATAACAACAATAATCTAGTAAACAGCTTGCAGTTTAGTATCAAGTTGTGAACAGTAAAAACCGTCGGTATCACCTAGTAAACAGTACAAAACTTAATGTGTTTATTAATGTAGTTTGTTTTACATTAATTTATTATAAACTAGCTTCATTTGTGTTAAGTGTGTTTGCAAGGAGGGGTAGCCACAGATAACAAGGAGATAGGTCGGATTATACTGTCTGTAATTTCGCGTAAGGTTTACTATTATAAGTGTCAATATATACTATTGTGAGTATTTAAGATAAAAAAAACGTATTTCGTAATGTTTATGGATAACTGTTAAATGTATTCATGTAATCCCTTGAAGCGGTACGGCCGCGGGGTTGGAGGGTCCGGATGCACAGGAAGATTTTCAAGCAACGCTAATAATTATCAAATATGATTTAAACCAATTTATAAATAAAACCTTTTTTCCAAACGTCGAATTTGACAGATATTAGATGACGTCATATTTACAACACAGTACAGTAGACTCCCGATTTACCGGGTTAGGCTTACCGGGACTTTTCAAAGAGCAAAGAGGTAATTCTTCACTACACTGAGCACGCAATGTTGCTTCAACTTTTAGTAAAGTAAATTATAAAACACAGTTTCTCTTAAAACATTTAAAGGTTTAATGATTTTTCGTTTTGCTTTTTGTGCATTGAGTGGAAAATTACTTTAATCGGCATTTTTTACTATCCATCCCGTTAAATCGAGAGTCTACTTAGCTGTACATATTTGAAAATTCGTTCGTTTCAGTGTTGTCAGGATGGGAAATTTTTTAAGTGTTGGGCGGGTACTTGCATAATTTAAAACGTGAATTTGTGTAGGTACCTCTAAGTGAGAAATTATTGTTACAATATTGTTGTTTTCTCACTGGAATCGGTTATGAACGGAACAAACGGGTATTCTGTTTTGCACTACGGGTAAATTGGCGTTTAAAATAGTTTGATAATTTAATTCTTTCTATTCTTGTTGCGTATTTTTTAACCTAAATAAGGATTTTGCCTAGTTATATATATTTCAATTATGTTTGCACATTCAAAATAACGCGTGATGTTTTTTTAAATATTATCATAACTTTTTTACGCATTTTTTTTTGCTTTTCGGATTATTGCATTAACTAAATTGTTTTTAGATTGTTAAAAATATAATTTTATCTCTCAGGACATTAATGTAATATCTGGTTTGATACAAACAGATTTATTAAAACCAATCCAATCTTTAAATATTAAATCAACTTTTTTTTAAAGGTATTTTTTTAATAATTAAAAATAATACCGTTTCGTGCATTTTTCCAAAAATTTCTGTAACATTTCCTATAATCTGTTTTAAATTCTTATAATATTTAGCTCCAAGAGAATTTATAATACATAAAATGGAGTCGTTCGTATAATAATAAGTATTTGGCGAAGTTGCAAGTTGTTTGAAAATCTGTCTGCGTTAATTCTTCATCCTCCTACGTTGGTTTTTTGGCCAGTGTCGGGGCCTTCCTGTTGTGTTGTACCGACTCAAGGAATATGCAACATGCATAGCTAGGGAAAACCACGACACATTCTTCAAAACGTCCATTGAACCATGCAGAGAGAACTCAATCTGAAAAAATAGGTCTAGAAATCGAAGGGTAAACGATGCATTCGTTGGTTTTAAAAAGTGGAGGAAATTAAAAAACTTCACGACCAAGGCAGGGGTAAAAGTTAAAACTTTTAATTTGCTTACTCTCTCAAAGTAGGCACAATTCCAAAAAAATGGCAGATTTGTTTTTTTTTGACGTAGGTTAAATCCTCTGCTTTTCAAGAATGTATGATAAGACTTGCCGCTAGAAGAAAGTAAGATTTAATTTCCTTATCTTTTGGAATACCCAAAGCAAATTCAGCCGCAAAGATATCGTTTTATCTTGGTCTACCAAACAATGCAATAAACGTTCCACCTTCTGTCGATTGCACTGAAGAAATCTACACTTTGTGACTTTGCAAAAATTAAAACGTGAATACTGCAAAAGAGTTGTAGTTTTTGCGCAAATTTTTGTATCGAAACATTTAGAAACACGTAGTTATGATGTTCAACAGACCTTTTTTATGCATTCAATGGATGTCTTGTAGAAGAGTGAAATATTTCGCTATTTAGTATTTAATTCAGGGAATCGCTTTGGAAGTTATAAATATTTTTCAACGTCAAAAATGTAAATCGGCAAATGATTTTGGATATTTTAAGGCATTTATTATTTGATTTGACAAACTTATGTGGTATTTATTTCTTCCAAACATTTTTATTTAAAAATAAACATTGGTCAACCTTTGAAACAATTAAACATCTTAGAAAAGAAATGTCTGAAAACGACGTTTTTCGGTAATTTTCTTTGTAACCGAAGTTTCATTTCAATTTTCAGTTAATTTAATTCATGTGTTTGTTTTTTTTATTTTTGTGACTATTTGATACAGAACAGTAGCTTTAGAAAATAATACAAGTTCTAAACTCTGCATTATTACAATGGTTGAATCAAATTAATATCAAGTCCGTGTTCATTATTTTATCGCAAAACGTCGATAAAATTTTAGATCAATATTTGAACTACACCGCTTGAGGCTGATATTACGTTTTACCACCATTGTTTATCAGACAAACGCACAGAGATAAGATTATTAAATCAACGATCCGTTAGTAAACGCGTTACTTTATGGATTTTTCAGATTACAAAGAACTATACGTATGCGTTAATTATTATAATTGACGTATTTATCCGAATCTGAGAAAATCTACGAAAATATAAATACAATATTAGCTGCAGATAGAAATATTAGTTAATAATCGTCGTTATGATTTATAATGAAGGCACAAAAAATGACTAGTGCAGATAATGGTAGACTTTACAACAAATCATAATGTTGAAATCTTTTGGTATTTTCTTCAGCTTCTGTTCTGTGTCGGTGTCTAAAATGTCGTGTAAATTGCGTATGGAAGAATAATATTCGTAATACAAGTTGGTGGGTTAGGATGAACATGCAAAATTTTGGTCGACTTAAAAAAGTAATTGCTGATCTGTTAAATATATTATAATGCTGCGTGCCTTCTTTAGCAATTGCTAAATTATATGTGAAGAATGAAAACGTGGAGATTTGTTCGTAATTATTTCATTTGTAACAGATGTTTTGTGTTATTTTACAATACGTACATAATTGGTTATAGTGTTGGAAGTCGACCCCAGTCGTAGAATTCATATTCGATCAGTTTTATTTTAGAAGTGGGTCCAAAAGACGACCTTGCGGTACTCCTGTTGTTACTATGTTTCGTTTAGCGTTCGCCGTTGCTCCTTGAATGTTTTTGTATATTTTAGCAACAAAATATACCCTGTAGTTATAAATGTGTATTCAGGGAGCAAACTGAACGATGAATATACCGCTAAGGTGACCAAATCTTTGATTTAAGAAGATAATAATATTTTTGATGTTGTTTCAAATTCTATACTTGCTTACGAGGTGTTGTACAGTAACTGATTATATTGGTGTGGTGTGACAAGTACCTAGATTTGGAAACTCTTTTAGGATGTCGATATGAGTTATGCGACTGGTGAAGGCTTTGAGTGATTGTGCTATATAATATATTGTATGACATTATACCCATGAAACATTGTTCAGTGAAAATCGGTTATCGACTATTTCATATATTATGTGAAAACAAAACTTACGGGTGATATATGAAAAGTTATTTGTCAATGTTGAATATTGTAACGTAAGATATTATCCTAGAGCAAATTATAAAGTGTTGGAGTCGATTTGTTTTTCTTTCATTTTCACAAATTGTCGATAAGTACAGACATTCCTATATTTCTTAAATTTTAAATCTCTTTTCCAATCTTCCGACTGAATGATAAACTAATTGATGTTGCCAAATATTTTTTTTTCTTTTTTAAAAATTAGGTACCAATGTAGTCATTTTTTATAATTTATTTCATAACTGTATATTTTTTGGAAAACATTGTTTTCGAATTTAGTTTTTCTGAAAGACAAAACCATTATTAAACTTAATGTTACATTTAAACACACTATCATAAACAGCCATAAACATAGTTTTTAAGTAACTAATATATTTGTATTGTGGCAACACTGAAATATGTTCCTATTTTAAATTAATTTGTAAAAGGGGTTGAGTTCCATTCCATTTTGTGTAAATTGTTTTACAAAAGTTCTCTATGTCAAATAATCTAGTCATATTAAGTAACATTTTGCGGTACCTATATGTATTGTATTGAGATTTCATTTAAATATGCATATACTATATGGCAGACGTGTATATTTTGTATTTATTTTTAAAAATCATCCACATTTTTATTTTAAGAAATAAAGAGCATTCCGATAATTGAGATTTTCATTTGATTTATAAACCAGCTGCGGATTCTAATGATCTTCAACCGATTATAGTCTGGGATCTAGTGGCGAGCGCAGAGTTTTTGATCAGGGTAGGCAGTAGGAAAAACAGCGGATTAATTGATAGTATAGATAGCTATCAGCAGATGTCACTGATTGATAGTGCATTTGTTCTGTTAAAGCACTGCTTATACACTTACAAAGTTACTAACACAAACGAGCCACTTGAACGCGCAAACAGCTCACAGCATACATATTGTATGTAGTCTAGTGAACAAAGAATGATCTACTCTGACGTTGGGGTCATTTGGGCATATATATTTACTGCTTTTGATACGTTATAGTAGGACGGTCGGCGGGGCGCTCGCGGCGGTGCAATGAGTTGAACTTCGCGCGTAGTTTTAAAAGTGTAGATGTTTTTTTGAACTAATTTCATATTATTTGATTCAATATAATTCATATTTTTATGTGAGTACGGCAGGGTAGGCAGTGCTTACGTGCCTATATGGAGTGCACGTATCTGCTTGGATCGATCTGCCAATTTGATCAATGGAGTTTCAGCTTATATTTAGGTTGTAGTATTTTTTAAAATCTTGAACTGTCCTTTGATGAGATTGTAATGTAAGCCAATCAATTGATCAAAATGTATTTTTACTTCTGTGTTAACTCCACATAGGAGGCAGTGAGAGAAATCTCACTCTTCTTGGAGAGGCTGTGGGGGGGGTCTTCTTACCGGATGTATTGTGCACCGGTGCTGAATGAATCAATGACCAATTGTAGTAGTTCTTCAATATAACTTTTAGTGAAATGAAATACTCTTAGAATAGACTCACCATTTCCATCTAATGTTTATGTTCCAAAGATTTCAATTCGTCCGTTAAGACAGTTAAATCTGTTTTTCAGGTTTCCAAAGACTCCAGACCGGAGGTGGCTGCCAAATAACTACCGCATTTAGTACATGAATTGGCAGTCTTAACTTAATTTATTTATATTTCAATGGCGAATTCTGTACAAAAGTTCCAACTGCCAACCGTCTGGAGACAGTGGGGATATGGCATCTCTAATAGGGGTATGTTGTGAGACTGAAGATAGTGTGGAGGGGAAGGAGATGGGGAGGAGGAAGGTCGGAAAGTAACTAGTTATTCAGAGCTGGTCACCAAACATGGCTAAAGCCATTTCAAGCAAAGTTTCGATTTTGAATGGTGGTTTTTTACCAGGGCAATACTTGGGAGTATCTACGGCTATAAACGTGCACAAAATATGCTTTCCACTATTTTATATGAATTATGTGTGAAGTAGCACATATTGATCAAATGCAATTTATTTTGCCCACCCCGGGAATTGAGCCCGCGACCTCTGGATTCGTAGTCGAGCGTCTTAACCACGTTTCGACCACGTTTGTGTAGGTACTATTTTAACATCTGCGAACTTTGTACAATATACAATTTTTTTTTTTTAAATGAATACTTCACTAGAGTCTCAACTGCTCCCAACCGTCTAGAGTCAGTGAGACTATGGCATCTCCAAATAGGGTATGTTGTGAGGCTGAAGGTAGTGGATAGGGGAAAGAGATTGGGAAGAGGATGGTTGGGGAGTACCCGGCTATTCAGATCTGGTCACCAAACACGACTAAAAGCCATTTCAAGCAACGTTTTGATTCTGAATGGTGGTCTTTCACCAGGACGATAGTATCTACCACTCTGGTGCCACAGTGTGCCCAGTTACTAAAGGATAACTTAACTCTGGATTCTGTATGTAGTTGATTGATTTCCTTCTTCCTTGGAGCCCCTGTGCCTGAGCTGGTCATTTATAGTAGCACCTGTCACTATGCGTACTAGCCAATAAGCCTCACATCAAAACTAACCACTTGCTTTTGTCAAGTGTTATTTTTCTTCTTCTGTCAGGATTCTGGATCTAGAACGCCTAGTATCTCCAAAAAAATGACCAAGGTCCAGAGAACAAAAAAAAAATCTTTGACCCATTTTCATGAACATACAATTTTCTTGTCACTTATTACCAGTGTTCATTTGAACACACATCAAAAACATGTTGTTCATGGTACAGCGACAAAGTGCCAGTTTTAAAAATCGTCTAAGGAAGTCCGCTTGAAAGGCTATCTTATAGGCTCACCGCAGAGCAATAACATACCAGGAGGGATAGCTTTTCAAAACAGTGAAGTCAGGATTGTTGATTTTTTCCTGACTCGAGCTTGGCTAGGAATTTCATGGACACACCTTTTTACATTAATTAAAAGCACATGTCGACATAATGTGGCGTTTATTTGTAACCACTTTTTCACAGTATTGTTATCAACAAAAATATAGGATATAACCTCAAAAACCGTTGAGCTATGTCGCATAACAAAACGTAGTGGGCGGAGTCGCCGGAGACGCGGCAGACGGAAAACACGCTTACATACCTAAAAGTGGTGCGATATTATGTGACGACTTGTCTTGTCTCTTTCTCTCTCACGGCTTACGAGGCGAAAACCCGGAGTAAGTGATTTATCGGAAATTTGTGTAGGTGGGGGTAAAAAATTTTAACTGTCTTTTTTTTTAAGAAAGACAAACATTCCTGGGTTACGAATAACCTGACATTATTTGAAAAACTCCTACTGCCATCATAAGAAGCGGAAGATGTTGCTTGTGCGATGATGGAGGACTTAGCCAGCAGAGGAATTGAACGCACGACGCCCGGGTGGGTATCCGACGCGTTTGTCCACTCAGCTACCGACCGGCAATGACGTTACATATATATAGACACGTTATAGCCTTAGAATATTAACACAAAATGTGGCAAGCAAAACACACACGTTACCAGTAAATTCATCATTCAAATATCGGTCATGTATGACAAAGATAGACATTCATAGAATACATGTGAATGAACGAAACAGATCCGAAGTTCGGACCTCGTTCCATACTTGCGTGAAATGACCTCAAGCGACGCGTGACCGTTTAGTACTAAATCGGCTTAAACACCGATCACACCAACTAAAGTGATTATTGCTTGCCACTTTGAGAGCGCTACAACGTGTCTATATATATGTAACGTCATTGCCGACCGGTCCATATATATTCTTACTCCAAGGATCATACACTTCATTTACCCACAAAATGCACCAATTGACAAAGTACCAAGACAATTTAAAAGGGTCAATGTCTTTTAGAAAATTTATTTCAGAAACTTCCAGTTGAAAAGTGAAAGACGGCTTCTTGACCAATTGCCAATTAATTGATGGACACGAAAGGATTTGTTGTTGAAAGTTGAACTACGGCCTCCACTGAATACTAATATCTTGAATTAACGACTTTGGCCACTTTCCAGGACTTCGTACATTTGTTGTACCGATGAACAGTATTATTTCAAGGTAAACCGGAAAATTCGTAAAACTACCTAACTTAAAATACAAATATGGAAGATTTTAAAGTAGGTTCTGCGTAACAAAAACACTTAGCATAAACCATGATGGAAACCAAATGGTAATTGAAGTAAATCGATCCCCGCTCTGGGATTCGGACTCAATCAATCAAATTATCAATCATCTGGTTGTATAAAAGATTCCTCTACGTATTATTACATTAGGACCTTGGAGCAAGAATATCTATGGAGAGAGAGCTAATTTGTTTTACCCAACCTAAACAAATTTGCAATAAATTACTTTCTCCGGGTTTTTACGTCGTATACCGTGAGAGAGAGAGAGAGAGACAGCAAAATTTTGGCTAAATTTCGCACCGCTTCAAAGTATTGTAACCATGTTCTTTGACACGTGCGTCTCCCGGGACTCCGCCCACACACTTTGATGTGCAACTAAACTGAACATAACTCAACGGTTTTTTAGGTTATATGATGTATTTATTTTTATAAGAATACTGTGAAAAGGTGATTATACGAATAAACAAAAACATTGTGTCGACATGTGCTATGAACGGATGTATAAATACCGTAACCCTAGTCTTAGCCACGCCCAGGTCCCACCGAGTCAGTAAAACATAGTAAAAACTGACTACAGATCGATCTACAGTGTTGCCTCTTGTATATTATTGCTCTAAAATTAGGACCTAGTTTTGGCACTTCTCCTTTTTCCTTTCTCGTTCCTCTTTCGTTCCTTTCTCGTCGTTTTCCGCACCTTTTGTAGTAGCAACACACCTCAGAGTAATAATAAACCAAGAGGGGTAGCTTTGCGAAACAGTGTAGTCAGGATTGTTGATTTTTTCCTAACTCGGGCGTGGCTACCAATTTCAAGGACACACCTTTTTACATCCATTCCTTGCACAATTATTTTTTTATTTGTTTTACCACTTTTTCACAGTATTTTTATCAACAAAAATATAGGATATAACCTCAAAAACCGTTTAGTTATGTCGCATAACAAAACGTAGTGGGCGGAGTCGTCGGAGACGCGGGAGACGGAAAACATGCTTACATACCTAAAAGTATTGCGAAATTTTGTGACAACTTGTCTTGTCTCTTTCTCTCGCACGGCTTACGACGTAACCCCGGAGAAAGTGATTTATCGTAAATTTGTATAGTTTGGGTAAAAATATTTAGCTCTCTCTCTCCATGTATATTATAAAGTGATAGATACTCCAAGTATCGCCCTGGTGAAAGACCACCATTCAGAATCGAAACGTTGCTTGAAATGGCTTTAGCCGTGTTAGGTGACCAGATATGAATAGCCAGGTACTTCCCGACCTTCCTCTTCCCAATCTCCTACCTCTCCCCACTACCTTCAGCGTCACAACATACCCCTATTGGGGATGCCATAGTCTCACTGGCTCTAGACGGTTGGGAGCAGTTGAGACTCTTGTGCAATATTCATATTAAAAAAAAAAAAAATACTCCAAGGTTGAATATCTATAAGAATAGAAATAGGCTGTCAAATAAATGTAGACAAAAAGGAGGGCGCTGCGATCGTTTAAATGGCGGTATAATGAGACCGTATATATGGTCAGACAAACGCAAACTTTGCGAATTAGTTTTGCCCAAATAAAATCAAATAATCAGTAATAAAGAGTATTTCCTAATAGTTGGCAATCTTCTCTATGGTGTATTTTTTCTCTGTTATGTTGCAATGAGTAATTCCGTCAAAACGACAGTTGTATTTTGACAGTTCGTCTGTTGGTGAAGTTTCGAGTTCCTTGCGATGTTATCTGCGTCATTTGGGGTGAGTTTTGCATCGTTTTAACTCAACTAACATTCATTTTATTGCCTAATCCAACATAACAACGTAGGTAACATCCATTCTACGAAGCTATTTGTCATTGTTGTATCCAATGTAACGTCATTGGTTGTATCACATACATTTTAGCCAATGACGTTATATATATAGACGCGTTATAGCCTTAGATGAATTAAATAATGTAGGTACGTTACTGAGACAACGCGCGTGACTGCGCGAAACTAAGCCAACGTGGCATACCTGAGATTCACTGCGTTTAGACTCGCACAAACATTCGTTTGACAAACAAGCTGTCACCAGGTGCCACAAACGCATCGCTGTAAGCTCTTTTCTGAGATAAAACGCCTTCCTGTGCTTTTGACAACTGTAAAAATCATTCGAGAACAAAAAACAAATCTTATGGAGTTACTTTTCATGCGAAGTACACACAAATCACTTATTATTTCAATTAATACAATTATTCACATACAAATGGTATAAGTGAGATAGCGAATGCAGAAATACATAAGTGTGTGGAAGACAACCTAGCGACAGTACACGAGTACGTCGCATGCTACTTCGCTCGTAAGTTCGTTAGGAAAGAGAAGGCTTGTAACGCGGAGAATGTAACGCGGGACGTTCATATAACTATCTCATTCATACACACATTTTCTGCTTGGTATAGCTATCCTTTTCATGCGTTACGTGCCAAATTTATCGTTCAATTTGTATGAATATGACGTGTCTTGTATTTTATGTCTATGGTTATATCCTTAGAATATTGACACAAAATGAGGCAAGCAAAACACACACATTACCAGTAAATTCATCATTCAAATATCGGTCATGTACGACAAAGATAGACATTCATAGAATATATGTGTATGAACGAAACAGATCCGAAGTTCGGACCGCGTTCCATACTTGCTTGAAACGACCTGAAGCGACGCGTGACCGTTTAGTACTAAATCGGCTTAAACACCGATCACACCAACTAGCGTGATTATTGCTTGCCACTTAGAGAGCACTACAGCGTGTCTATAATATATGTAACGTCATTGTGTATAGCTAGATCCCTTAACCAACTTAGATTACACTTGAGTACATGTTATAGATATTCGTTTTAGAGAGTCAGCAAAATAAATAATGCAGTATCGCGCACCGGCTCAGTAAATAACAAACAGCACAATAGACGCAGCTCATTACGGTGTAATTATTGTTATTTGAGTCACGTAGGGTCAAGAAGCAATACTCAATGTACACTAGACGGGCACATCTTCGCGATGGCTGCCTTGAACCAGATAAACGTATTTTAAATGTTTGCACGTATATGGTAGTATCCATGATTTTTTTTCTAAAGACCACCATTCAGAATCAAAACGTTGTTTGAAATGGCTTTGGCCGTGTTTGATGAGCAGGTCTGAACAGGCATTTACCTCTACTTCCACTACCTTCAGTCTCACAACTTACCCCAACCGGGGATGCCATAGTCTCACTGGCTCCAAACAGTTAGGTCTCGCCCTAATGAAAGTTCACGATTCAGAATCGAAACGTTGCTTGAAACGGCTTCAGCCGTGTTTGATGACCAGATCTGAATAGCCAGATATCTTCCTCTTCCCCATCTCTCACCCTCCCCGCTACCTTCAGCCTCACAATATACCCGAAATGGGTTTGCCATGGATTTCAGACGGCTGTGAGCAGTATTCATATATTAAAAAATATTTTTGACATCGAAATTGTTAGATTTTATCGTGTCTGATAACCAGGTCAGAATAGCCAGGTACCTCCCAACCTTCCTCTTCTCCATCTCTTCCCCTCTCCACTACCTTTTGCCTCACAACATACCCGAATTGGGTTTGCCATGGATTTCAGACGGCTGTGAGCAGTATTCAAATATTAAAAATTATTTTTGACATCGAAATTGTTAGATTTTATCGTGTTTGTTAACCAGGTCAGAATAGCCAGGTACCTCCCAACCTTCCTCTTCTCCATCTCTTCCCCTCTCCACTACCTTCTGCCTCACAACATACCCGAATTAGGTTTGCCATGGATTTCAGACGGCTGTGAGCAGTATTCAAATATAAAAAAAATATTTTTGACATCGAAATTGTTAGATTTTATCGTGTTTGATAACCAAGTCAGAATAACCAAGTACCTCCCAACCTTCCTCTTCTCCATCTCTTCCCCTCTCCACTACCTTCAGCCTCATAACATACCCGAATTGGGTTTGCCATGGAATTCAGACGGCTGGGAGCAATATTCACATTTAAAAAAATATTTTTGACATCGATATTTTAAAGATTTTATTGTGTTTGATAACCAGGTCAGAATAGCCAGGTACCTCCCAACCTTCCTCTTCTCCATCTCTTCCCCTCTCCACTACCTTCAGCCTCACAACATACCCGAATTGGGTTTGCCATGGAATTAAGAAAGCTGGGAGCAGTTGAACAGTTTTTACCTTAGAGTATATAGAGTGGTACCCATCCAAGGCAGTGTAGTCAGTTTTTGGTGATTTTTACCTGACTCAGCGGACCTGGGCGTGGCTAAGTCTAAGGTTAGGGTATTTATACATCCATTCATAGCACATATCGACATAATGTTTTTGTTTATTCGTATAACCATTTTTTTGCAGTATTTTTATCAACAAAAATATAGCATCTAACCTTAAAAACCGTTTAGTTGTGTCAAGTTTAGTGGCATAATAAAAAATGTGGGCGGAGTCCCGCGGTGACCCAGGAACCCAAGATCATCGCGACAGTACATATAAGCAGGGTATTATATTTGTTGTCTCTTTCTCTCTCATGGTGTACGACGTGAAAACCCGGAGAAAGTGATTTATCGCAAGTTTGTATAGGTTGGGTAAAAATAATTAGCTCTCTCTCCATACATCGTTACTCCAAGGTAATCACATTTTAAAATATTATCGTCGAAATTTGTTAGATTTTGAGTACTGCCGTAAATCGTTTATTTTTCAAAATGACGCCTTCTCGGTAAACAAAGAGTGCATTTGTGTTTTTTTTCTCTGAACAATGTTTATCGAGTTGAAAATCTGCATACAATCCACAACGGTCCAGAGTCGAACAAAGGGGGACTCTTTGAAACAGCATTCGACACAATTAGTTCTTGATTTCAACGATTGGAGTCGCTGTGCATTAATGCTGCGCTAGTAGGTCGCGTGGCCGAGGAACAAAAGAACGCGTTCTTTATTCGAATTCGCCGAATTCAAATTTAGGGAAATTCGAACGCCGGTCGATTTTATTGATTCGAAAAATGCGCGCACAGGGGGGGCGAAAGTGTTGATTCGAATATTATTTGATTTCGACGGCCTCCGTGGGCGCGTGGTAAGGCGCTCGACTGCGAATCCAAAGGTCGCGGGTTCAAACCCGGCGCGCGCCAATAACTTCGACCGGTCGGTAGCCGAGTGGACCAACGCATCGGAATCCCACCCGGGCGTCGTGTGTTCAATTCAATCCTCTACTGGCGTCCTCCATCATTGCACAAGCAACATCTTCAGCATCTTATGATTGTAGTTGGAGTTTTTTTTTTAATATTGTCAGGTTATTCGTAACTCGGGAATATTTGTTTTTCTTTAAAAAAAAAAAAAGTTTTATTAAATTAATATGTGTCATAATACATTTAATTAATATAAAAAATAATATAAAATTTATTTGCGGCACGTTCCAGAGTGGTAGATACTCTAAGTATCGCCCTGGTGAAAGACCATCATTCAGAATCCATACGTTGCTTGAAATGGCTTTAGCCGTGTTTGGTGATTAGGTCTGAATAGCTAGGTATTTCCCAAACTTCCTCTTCCCCATCTAATTCCACTCCCCACTACTTTAAACCTCACATAATATCCCAATTGGGGATGCCATAGTCTCACTGGCTCTAGACGGTTGGGATCAGTTGGGATTCTTGTGTCGATTCACCATAAAAAAACCGTTTACTGACATTTTAGTATGTTGTAAAATTGAATTAACTGGAAACTTCAGACATTTTCCTAACTACCCCATAGACAAAATCTGAGATGCATCATTTTTAGGATAAGAAAGTAACGTTTAGTGTTATTTTGAGTGCTGACCCTTAACCTATAAATTCCACACATGCAGTTTTCATGACGACAGATCTCACCGTACTAGAGTTTCTGCTTCTTCATCCCACAGGTTTTCTGCTTCATATTTAAAATTACCTTCAAACTTGGAACTGGCAGAGGAAGGATGAAAGTAGACTGAATGCTGTGGAAATGAGATCTTTGAGACGTATGTGCGGTAAAACCATGTATGACCGTATTAAAAATGTGGATATCCGGAAAGAATGCAAGGCTGATGTGAGCGTAATGAATAGGATCAAGAAAGGGACGCTTAGATGGTTTGGGCATGTAGAGCGAATGAACGAAGAAAGGAGTGTGAAAAAAATATATGATGCGAAAGTGAATGGAAGGACGCCCGAGAAAGACATGGCACGATCAAGTAAATCAAATACTTGAATCGGGTCATGTGAAGAGTCAGAATAACAGAAGAGTATGTATGAGACGATGTATGAATGTAAATGAAGCAAGGAGTGTGTGCCGAGACAGAATTATATGGCGGTCCGTTCTCTCTGCCTATCCCTGCGGGAGAAACGGCGTGATGGTTAGTTAGTTAGTTAGTTACCTTCAAACTTTATTTATTATTTTTCATTACTTTATTGTTTATTTTCTTGTCAAATTCGCACTTTCGTCGAGCTGTATAGTATTTAGAATAATCAAATTATTTTCGGGGGACATATTTTTTCTCCCCACCGGATGACCATTGAAAATTTACATATTATTATGTGCCCACATAATGCAGGAGTGGGCAGAGAAGCCACCCAGCGCTCCCCTCATTTGTAGAAAACATTTTTAATGTCTTTTTTTTTTTTTTAACAATGGCAACATTTTTCCCCCAAAAACGAAACGCTCGCAACGCGCCATTTAACATCGGAGATTTGAACATTTGAATAATGGCGGATTTTAGCGCTTTTGCAATAAATCGAAAGATTAAAAAATGTGTATTTTCGTAATGCATTTTTGCTCCATTTAGTTTTGTCGGTGATTTCGTATTTCGTTATGAAAAAATGTTTGATGTGGAAAAGGAAAAGTTTATTTTCAAAGTGAATATCGTACGTTCGTGGGACTATGGCGTCCTCAATGGAGAGGATAAGGAGATGGGGAAGATGAAGGTTGTGGAGTTCCTGGCTATTCAGATCTGGTCACCAAACACGGTCAAAGCCATTTCAAGCAACGTTTGTTGTTAACATTGCCAGACTACATACGCTCTACAAAGAGTATGTAATCTGGTAATATTGATATTATTTATATGTACATGGCTTGTTCAAAAAAGAAAAGGTGAATTTTGAATTTTCGCGGGGTGTGTACATTCGATTATCGATTTTTTTGTTGTTGTTATGTTGGTACACATATGTTTATCATATGTTAGCATTATCAGCCATTTTGGATTAGTGGTTTGTTTTTGACAACTGGAAAGGTTAGTCACGTTTTTGTGTGTTCTTTGATTTTTACTTTTTGAAAAAAATGGATCAAAGAATAAAATCCATGATTTGTTTTTCTATAATTCCAGGACGCTTATCGTCATTAACATCTTCTCGGCCTTCTGTAAAGCGCTTGTACCACTTATAAACACTTTTTTGAGACAAAGTAGACTCGCCGAATGCCACAGTCAACATTTTAAGTGCGTTGGAGCACTTTATTCCATTTTAACGCAAAATTTAATACATATTTTTTGATCCATTTTTTTCAAAAGTAAAAAAATCGAAGAACACACAAAAACGTGACTAACCTTTCCAGTTGTCAAAAACAAACCGCTAATCCAAAATGGCTGATAATGCTAACATATGATAAACATATGTGTACCAACATAACAACAACAAAAAATCGATAATCGAATATACACAGCCCGCGAAAATTCAAAATTCACCTTTTCTTTTGAACAGGCTTTGTATATCGAGAATTGAGACTGTAGCATCGAATCTTCCTATTAGACGAGAGAAGAATGATTGAAAAAAAAATAGCATCAAATACGAAATGTTAAAAGATTTATTTTTTAATGGCAATTCGATAAAATAAAAACATACAAAAGGTTAAAACGACGTCACCGTTCAGTAAATAAAATTATTAAAAAAAACCTACTAAAATCCTTCAACACGTTAGAATTTTATTCAACGAAAAAATACACAATAAAATACTAAATCCAACGTAAAATTTTCTAGCAAAAAATGGATTCCGCATTACAGGGAAAAAAACTATTTTTAATAAAAGGGGTTGGAAGGATGCGAATCGAACTCTTTTAACCCGAAAATCCACAAAAAACCTCCCCCTCGTGTTTTTATTTAATTTATATTTTTCATTGCAAGTGTTTGACCTATTTTTTGTCGTGTAAAATCACTTGCACCCTTTATTTTCATTGTAAATTTAGCACACTGTGTCACATTCTACCCCCAAAATCGTGTCAGAATTTTTTTTTCACATTTTTAGTATTTTTCACCCTTAATTTCGTTAAAGGGATGAAACGCCATCAAAGGAGCTAAGCCTTTTATTATTTGATTTTATTTTTACCGTTTTTCGTGTTTTTTGCGATGTTTTTTCAAAGAATTGTCAAATAAAAGATTCTATTTTTGAAAATGTAATTGCGCCACGCGAACGACAGATGTCGTTTTTTTCTTATTTTTTTACGAATTTCGAAAATCAATGATTAATCTATTTAAAAATATAAATAATTATTTAACTTGCTAAATACAAAATATAAGGGATTTCTACATGTCTGTCTCACTAGGAAATTGATACCTACCTACAAATTACCTATTGACGAGATCTGTCTACACAATTCAGAGATGACCTCCGTGGCCGAGCGGTTAAAATCCTTGGCTCTAGATGCAGACGTCGCGCAAGTCCCCGGGTGCGTTAAAAATAAAATAAAATTTAAGCTGGATTCACACCAACTTCCGGATCCGCTCAGTGACGATATTGTTCCGCATGAGAGCTTATTGATATGGTATGAATATCAATCAAGGAGTATGTGCCAAGACAAAGTTGTGTGGCAGTATATCCTTCTGCCCACCCTTGTGATATTTAAATACTTAGTTAGTTAAATAATTACTTTTGATGTGTTAAAATACTTACATCGCAGATTTGTTTTTATTAAAAACAATTTTTTTATCACTAAATAATATTCTCAATAATTATTAATTACTCCTTGATTGATATTCATACCATATCAATAAGCTCTCATGCGGAACAATATCGTCACTGAGCGGATTCGGACGTTGGTGTGAATCCAGAATAATACGCGTTATTTTACATATGCCTAGTAGGTACGTGTGTGGTGGCTACTCTCAGTATCGCCCTAGTGAAATCCCACCGTTAAGAATTTAAACGTTCCTTGAGATGGCTTTATCCGTGGTAGGTGATCAGATTTGAATAGCCAGGAATATCCTTCTCTTCAACTTAAATGTGTTATGACACATATTCATTATATAAAGTTATTGGCGCACGCCGGGTTTGAACCCGCGACCTTTCGATTCGTAGTCGAGCGTCTTACCACTCGAATATGGAGGCCGTCACATTCTCGACGAGAAACCAAGTTCAATCAATAACATTCTAGTGACCCACATTTTTAAATTGTACCCCTTTAGAATTGGGAGATAGACGCATTAGGTACATTGCGCCCGTATCTTTCGTCATTAAATTCATCTATTTCATCCCCAAAATAACAATAAAAATAAACTACGCGGGCCCCTCCCCTTTCGAAGAATTTTACACAATTTACCCCTTTATGCCATTAGAGGAAAAAATTGAATAAAAACTAGGTTTTCGACATAAAAAAGGGCATTAGAGACATTCCCATTTTTTGTAGTAATCTTTTGTGCCGCAGTCGGAGTGAAATTTTCCAGTTTTATGTGATTTTTTACTTAACGCGTGCCGCTATTGTTGTTGTGAATATACCTTCCAAGGAACAAATCGCGAAGAGAGTATTACTATCGACGGCCTCCGTGGTCGAGTGGTAAGACGCTCGACTACGAATCCAAAGGTCGCGGGTTCAAACCCGGCGTGCGCCAATATCTTTTATTTAGTTAATATGCGCATTTAACACATTTAATTCATATAAGGTAATGTAAAGTTTATTTGCGGCATGTTCCACAGTGGTAGATACGTATCGCCCTGGTGAAAGACCACCATTCAGAATCGAAACGTTGCTTGAAATGGCTTCAGCCGTGTTTGGTGACCAAATCTGAATAACCAGGTACTTTCCAATCTTTCTTTCCCCATCTTCTTCCCCTCCTCACTAACTTTAATCTCACAGATAGCCCAATTGGGGATGCCATAGTCCCACTGGCTCTAGATGGCTTGGAGCAGTTGGGACTCTTGTGCGGTATTCACTATAAATAATAAAATAAAAAAAATGAAATTCCTGTCTCTGGACCTAGAGGTTGTGGGTTTAACTCCCGGCGTGAGCAAATAAAATGCATTTCGGGTTATTTCACAGAAATAATCTAATTCAATAAAAATACGGTTTATTTTTACGCCGTTCCAGTGTTTTGAGTTTTATTTATTTTATACTAATTACTCTATACATTCAAGTTTACAAAGTATCACTCAAGAATGACAGCTAAACGTCACTTTGTAGCATTCTAATACAATCAAAACTACAAATGATTCATCTGCGAATTTTCCATGGGTAGTTAGAAAAATGTCTGAGGTTTCTAGTAAATACAATTGTTTAATTGTAATCCTTCAAATTCTATGAAAAAGTTTGAAAACCACCAAAGGTAATTTTTAACGTTTTACCTAAAATTCCAGTATGCATTTCATAACGAATTAAAAAGATAACTGTTTAAGAATTGTATTTATTGGAAACCTTAGACATTTTCCTAATTACTTGTATATAATTAACAGATTAATGATTTGTAGTTTTGTTTGTAGTATAAAGCCAAAAGTGTGTATTTTTGGGTGCTGACCCTTAATAATAATATTAACGTATATACTACTTGATATTACTAATGTATTTTAAATGGTTCTTACAGGCTATTTTAATTTTATTAATTGACATAATTTGGATGGTTTCTTTTATAACATATCCATTTAAAAGTAAGCTGTTTTGTTTATATTGGTTTAATTCTTTTTTTGAAAGTCTGATTTCTATGTATTTCTTTGTATTATGTTTGTGAATATCCACGTTGTAGATAATTTTGTCAGAATATTATTTACAGTATAGTAGGCATCCTGGAGAATTCAAACGTTGATTAAAATGGCTTTATTCGTGATTATTGACTATATCTGAATTGCGAGGTACTCCACAAACATTTTTTTCGCAATCGTTTTTGCTGTGAATATTATCAATGCATTTAGGGAACTTATTTATCTATTTCATTTTTAATGCCATTTTCTTTGCACGTGCGATACATACATTGCAAGAATTATGTAATAATACCGGTTGGTAGCTGGGTGGAAAAATGCGTCGGGTTTCCACCCAGGCGTCGTGGGTTCAATTCCTCTACAAGCAACATTCCTCGCCATTGTTTTAGAAACATTTCTTTCTTATTTTTATTATAATAGGAGTTTCTTAAAAATATTTAAAGTTATTCGAAACCCGGGAATTAAGAAACGGAAATTTTAAAAGAATTCAATTTACTTCAAATCTACGGAGAAGTTACCATAATATCACTGGTTCTAGATGGTTGAGAGCAGTTATTCGCTATAAAAATGAAAACCTACCTATCAAATATTCCGTTTATTCGATCAATAGATGTTATTGTTTGTACGCGAAAGTTAGGTAAAACACCCCCCGTCTCTATATAATACGACAAGGGTTTTATTTTAACAGTTAGAAAGGCTGTATTTTTTGTATCAATAAATAACCCAGTGGAGAACCATTCAGTTGCTGGCCATTCATTTATATTGACTAGTTTTTACTACCAAATTGTAAAATTGTCGCGTCGCCTTTCTTCGTATTAAATCAATTTACAATTTTTATAGGAAATCCTTTTATGCTATCTACACAGAGATCAATAAAATTAAATAAGGAATTATCAAAAGACGCGCGAACGGAGAGCTCTAGCGTCTTGAAATTTGCACGGCTGTTTCTGTTTGAAGTTTTAAAGTCAACGAAGCTATTTTCAGCTCGCAACGTAATCTCGTAAAAAACTAAAAAGCTTTGACATCTCCGCCATTTGTTTAATAAATATTTATTAAAAATAATGTTCTTTATTATGTATAATTATAAAGGCTGGCATATTGCCAGGTGGCAATTTATTCCGACTAACTTGAAGACATGTCATTATATATATTTTGTGTTTCATATTTTGTCGGTTGCAAAAAAAAATTTCGCCTGACGCGTTGCGCGTCGGTCAATTTTAAATAGCAGAGAATTTCTGAAAACGAAAAGAACTGGAACTGGTTGGGGGGAGGATGACTTATAAATTTTATTTTAAAACAACAAAAAACTTGAAAATGCTCTGGTGTAAATTTCCCAAAATGGCGCTTCAGCCCTTTTGCCTTTCCGGCGACGATATGTACATTTAAAAAATAAAAATGGACAGAAATATTAGGCATAAATCATTTTAATATCATGAATATATTGAAGTTTTGAAATGAATCGCCAAATATTTATTATTTCTTATGGGAAAATTTGCTTTCATATACGAATATACATGTATTATAGATTATGTACACGTTTCTGGAACGAATTATGCTCGTAAACTGTATCTACTCCCTACTAAAAGTAATTGACCATGTTTTTTAAGCAAACAAATTTTAAGAAATCCGAAAATGTAAAAATCTAAGACATTCTTAGATGTTATAAAATAATCACAACCCCTTCAAATTTAACAACAATCTAAAGTCCGATATCCAGAGCACAGCCTAACAATGACAATCCATCATTTTTATGGCAGAATTACTTCATTTCCATGGCGCCAGACACAGTATTCTAAATGCTCCATTTAACGAAGATTTTGTGGAAGAGATAGTCTTATTGATGTTGAAAGCGATATTTTTTTATAGAACCTCTAATTTGATGTTCGAAATTATTTTTTCTTACTAATGTTTTTTTTCTGTCATCTTTGGGGTGCTGTTTGGAGGATCTTTTTAAGGAAAGGAAGGAGTGAACCTGGGATTAGAGAGGCACATATTGTAAACATGAGTACGAGTCGTAAAAGCGACCCGTTCTCATGTATTCATATCCCAACTGTGCACCGGTGCCGAAGAGATCAATGACGCAAGTTCCTCGGAGCATCTTCCATTGAAAAACCGGTGGAACAAGAAGAGCGTTCCCACCCGACGTCTGTGCTCCGAAAATTGCTCGTTTGTTAAGAAATGGGAATCAAGTTTAGTGCTAATATTATTATTTTGTTTTTTTACTGGACCACTAAAAAAATGGTACAAAGAACTTTACGTCTTCTCTTCAATAGTTTAACCTCTAGTATGCCGGAGGTGCCAATAGTCACCGGTCATTGAACATTGTCTTTTCAGGAGATTTTATCCTTTAAAACCTGTTGTTTACATATTCGACCGGTAGTATGCCGGAGGTGCCAATAGTCACCGGGAATTTATCATTATCATTTAGGAGTTTTGACTTCTTTAAAACCTGTTGTATACTTAATTTAACCTCAACTTTTCCAGAGGTGCTTATAGTCGTCAGGCATTTATTATTGTCTTTTTACAGTTTTTAATCCTTTGAAACCTGTTGTCTACTAAATTTGATCTCAAGTTTGCCAGAGGTGCCAATAGTCACCGGGAATTCATCTTTATCTTTTAATAATTTTTTATCCTTTACAACCTTTTGTTTACATATTTAACGACTGAGTCGAAGGTGCCAATAGTAATCGGGTATTCAACATTGTCTTTTTAGGAGTTTTTATCCTTTAAAACCGGACGTGTTATAAATTTAACCTCTAGTGTGCCAGAGGTGCCAATAGTCATCTGACATTCAAAATTGTATTTCTGGAAGTTTTTAATCCTTGAAAATCTGTTGTCTACTAAATTTTACCTCAAGTTTGCCAGAGGTGCCAATAGTCACCGGGAATTCATCATTATCGTTTAAGGAGTTTTTATCCCTTATACCTGTTGTTCACATATGTAAACCTCTAGTGTGTCGGAGGTGCCAATAGTCACCAGGCATTCGACATTATCGTTTAAAGAGTTTTTATCTTTTGAAACCTGTTTTTCACATATTCTAACTTCTAGTGTGCTGGAGGTGCCAATAGTCATCGGGAATCCATCATTATCGTTTTTGTCCTTTAAGCCTGTTGTTCACGTATGTTATCCTCTAGTGTGCCGGAGGTGCCAATAGTCATCGGGCATTCATCGTCATATTTTCAGGACTTTTTATCCCTTAATACCTGTTGTTCACATATTTTAACCTCTTGTGTGTCGGAGGTGCCAATAGTCATTGGACATTCATCATTGTCGTTTTGGGAGTGTTTGGCCCTTAAACCTGTTGCTCACATATTTTAATATCTAGTGTGCTACGAGTTTGTATCTTTTAAAACCATCAAAAAGTGACACTACTGTTTATTTTTACTGGCAAAACTAGTGTCATTTTTTTTAAATTTGAAAACACATGTGAATTATAACGAAATTACAGTCCGCAAGGTACGACGGTAGAATTGCCTTGTGGGATTCTGTTATTCTAGAGGTTAATACACATAACGCGATTGGGAATGACGTAGCGAACTGAAAAAAAATCGTTGACATAGAAAATTTAGACAGAAAAAATTACTAAATTTCATGACGCAAGAGCTCACCGTTCTTGTATTTTGACGACCTTTATAGGCGAGTGGTTAAGATCCTTGACTGCGGATCTTCAATGTGTAGCCGTTATCATAATCAGTAATTAATTTAATCACTAATCAATCATCAAAGATAAAAGTGTTCACTGCACGATTTTTTTTCCGTGAATTTAATTTTGCAATATCAATATTATTATTTAAATAAAGGATCTGCATTGAAGAAGGGATCGATTGATGCATTTTTAAATATCCCTCGACAGTTGCATTTCACGGACAAATAAAGTTTATTTGTTGCAACTCGGGAGTCGACAACATTGCTTTAAAAAAAAAGATAATTTAATTTAGTCGAATTTAGTATTATTGAGTTCTGCAAGTTTGGGTTTTAATTTTTAGTGACAACTGTTCAAGGACATTTTCAAACTGTGGCTAGGCCACATGGAAACGACTTATTTATATAAAGAAATGAAAAAAATAACTTAGTGTAAGATCGGTAAATATACGTATATATATTTTTTTTTTATGACCGACCGGTTTCGCGTAGCATCATTAGGGTACAAAATTAAAACAAACAAAACATACGTAGTGCCGTTATATATACATACATTTTTATGACCGACCAGTTTCGCTTAGCCTAAGCATCATCAGGGCACAAAATTAAACTAAACAAAGAATACAACGCGCGTGGCTATATATACATACATAGGGAGAACACATTATAAAATAAAATAACAAAACAATGAGAAAACAAAAGAGTTACATTTTAATCATAACAAAGGAACAAAGAGAAAGAGACAGATAATATGAATTGAAAGAGATAAAACGTCAACTAAGAAGGTGATCAAAGAATAATGATACATTTTAAGAGTTTACAGGAAATATACCTACAATAATAATTATAATTAGGCAAAGCGAAACCGGTCGGTCATAAACGTTAAAATAATTTTCGTGGTCTTATAAGTTATTTTTTTAAATCTGTCAAACCACATAGTAATTGCTTTCTACTAAAATACTTTGAATATGAGTTTTGTTCACTGTTTTATTACTGATTTCGGTAAAAACCGAAATATCTTAAAGCTCTTATTCTGTGAGGTACTTTGAAACTGTTGAACAGCTGTCTCTTTAAATAAAAAAACTTAAACTAGCCGAACTTAATAATAATGTTTAATTAAATTAAATTAAAAATACTATTACTACTACACATAAATAAATATTTTTATATCTATATATATGTTTGGGTCAATGGAGTTATTTCACATTTTAGAAAAAAAACTTAGACCTTAACATAACGGTCATGCTTGACACCTGATCATAATTTGATCAAATGCCGAAACGGGCCGAGAATCGGTGGTTATCGGGGGCGATTATTTGAAGTGGTGACGGTAAAAAATCACAATGGCGCTAATCTTCGATTTGCGGCAGTGTAAAATGTGACAGTGGTTCAAACCAAAATGGTTTTGAAATTTTTGGTACTAGTCTAAATAATTTTTGTCATTCTTTACGACTCTACCAAAACTTTGACTTGACCTTGGCTTTGATTTGAATGTTCTTTCTAATGTTTATTTTGTGCTATTTTTTTCATTGCTTCAATATAATAATATTATATTATGTGTGGTGCTGTTCTTTCTCTGTTGCTCTTTTTTTCCCATTTCGTGTTATGTATTTTTTTGTAATTTGACAAAAGTCCGTTAGTTTATAAATAAACCACTAGGCCTAAGTTTCCTTGCAAATAATGCCTTTAACTTTAACACAGTCGATATATTATGTCAATAAAAATTATAATAAATTGATGTATTTAGATTTTTTATTATGCTTAATTTCGAAGCTCTCTTTTGGCCACCCCTGACAACGTCTACCCCATCTGAGGGTGTCTCAGCCGACTGGGGGAACTAGGTAAACACAGTTCCGGCAGCTGGCCAACTCACTTTATGCGTTTTTACAATAAAAAGGCATTATAATAAATTCAAAACGCATTATATTTGTATTTATTGTCCGACTTTTTTCACTTCTGCGACTTCCAGGTAAGTGATTTTGAAACTGTTACACAAATCAGAAATATTTTTTCTTAACTAGGCGATTGATCGTAAATTAGAAACTTTCGAGCTGTGAGTTCTGGCGTCATGAAATCCGTACAACTTTTCGATTGGAATTGAAAAAATCAATAATTTTTAATCAATTAAAAATTTAGAATTTCTTTCTCGAATAGATAGCCAATTAAGGAGTTGAAATATCTTGTGTAAATTGATTGCGACATCAGTTTTCTGTCTGACTTTTTTCACTTCTGCGACTTCCAGGTAAGTGATATTGAAACTGTTAGACCAACCAAAAAATGTTTTTCTTTACAAGGTGATTGATCGTAAATATAAAATAGAAACTCTCGAGCTGTGAGTTCTGGTATCATGAAATTTGTGCCCGAAGTAAGGTTAATCCTTCCTCACTTATCAAATTAATCTAATATTTCGAATTTATTTCTCGAACATAATAATCAAAATTAAAAATTCGAAAGATCTTGTATAAATTATCAAAATCAGTTATTTTTGTTTTATCTACAGTAAATTTGCTGCACGTTCGAGAGTGTTGGATACTCTCAGTATCGCCCTGGTGAAAAATCGCCATTTATAATTGTTACTTTGTTTGAAATGGCGTTATCCATGTTGAGTAACCACTCGTAAATAGCCAGGTACTTATATACCAACCTTCATCTTTCCCATTTCCTACCCCTACCGACGATCTTCAGCCTGACAACCTAACCCTATTGGGGATGCCATAGTCCTATAGGCTCCAGACGGTTGGGAGCAGTTAAAACAATATATTTTATTAGCTTTTTGCAAGGTAAATGGAAATTAATTAATTAAACGTTATGTTGGTTTTGAATCTTAAATGTAAGATATTTGTGATCTGAAGCACAAAAACTAATAACCGTTAAGCTCTGGCGTCCTGAAAGGCGGGCAGTAGGAGATCTTAAGTGGTATTTATTCACTTTTAAAAATATATCTTGATCACCGCGGTAACCGTTAGTATGTGATTGGTATTAATACTATAATTTATTTTTATTTTTAATACCGAACAAGAGTCGCTACTGCTCCCAACCGTCTAGAGCCAGTGAGACTATGGCGACCCCCGTTGGGGTATGTTGTGAGGCTGAAGGTAGTGGGGAAGGGAAGAAGACGGTTAATAGGAAGATTGGAAGGTACCTGGCTATTCAGATCTGGTCACCAAACACGGCTTAAGTCATTTCAAGCAACGTTTCGATTCTGAATGGTGGTCAAGGCTGATGTAAGGAAATGAATAGGATCATGAAAGGAACACAGGGAAAAAGGGATACAAGGTTTTGGGCATGTGGAGCGAATGAACGAAGAAAGGAGTGTGAAAAGAATATATGAGGCGAAAGTGAATGGAAAGAAGAAGTCGGGGACGCCCGAGGAAGACGTGCCACGATCAAGTGAATCAAATGCTTGAATCGGGTCATGTGAAGAGTCAGAATAACAGAAGAGTATGTATGAGACGATGTATGAATGTGAATGAAGCAAGGAGTGTGTGTCAAGACAGAGTTGTATGGCGGTCCGTCCTCTCTGCCTACCCCTGCGAGGAAACGGCGTGATGATTAGTTAGTTATATATATATATATTATATCATTATCATAATTCATCAGCAGAGGAAAATTTATGATTAGCATTATTTATTATTTTTATTATTGTATATTTATTTATTTATTTATAAATTGACGGACTAAAGTTCAATTACAAAATAGACATAAAACACGAAATGGAAAAAAAGAGCAACAGAGAAGGAATAGCACATACATAATAATAAATGAAGCGATGACAAAAATAGGACAAAATAAACATAAGAGAGAACATTCAAGCCATGGTCTAGTAAATGTTACTGTACTAATGAATGTTGATTTGCTGTTAATTTTCCTAAATAAATTAAAATAAATTTAAAAATCGACACACGAACATTTTATTATTTTTTTAATATTTGCAACATTTATTTATTTTACGACATTTTATTATTTTTTGAACATATTTTTTTTAATGGTTGGTATATTGCCCATCCCATTGACAATGCAGAAAAATTGCAAAATCTCTGGTAAGTTGTCTACGGAAAGGGAATGACGGCCATAAATTGGCTGGCGCAAGAAATTTCCCATGATCATTACAGCATCATTACGTCACTGCAGTTACTGCGAGTGAAGAGCCGCTGCAATTATATTATATTATACATAAAGCCGCTGGTTTTATGTGAATACCGCACAAGAGTCTCAACTGCTCCCAACTGTCTGTAGCCAGTGGGAATATGGCATCCCCGGTTTGGGTATGTAGTGAGGTTAAAAATAGTGGGAGGGAAAGGAGAACTGGAAACAGAAGGTTGTAAATAAGTTCCTGGCTATTCAGATCTGGTCACGAAACACGTTTAAAGGCATTTCAAAATACATTGTTGCATTTGCGAGAGACGGAAAGGCTGATAAGAAAAGGATATTGAAAGAAGGGTGAATGCAGAAAACTTCATTAATGGAGGACTGAACGCTGTTAGCGCAAATAAAACATTGTCCAAAGAAGCGAAGCCAGCAGTCCACAATGGAGTGCTTATACCAACCCTGATTTATGATAGTGAGGCATGGAACTGGCAGAGGAATGATGAAAGTAGACTGAATGCTGTGGAAATTAGACCCCTGAGGCGTATGACCGTGTTAAAAAAGGCGTAATGAAAAGTAACAAGAAAGGGACGCTTAGATGATTTGGGCATGTAGAGCGAATGGACGAAGAAAAGAGTGCGAAAATAATAAATGACTCGAAAGTAAATGAAAGAAGAAGTCGGGGACGCTCGAGAAAGACATGGCACGATCAAGTGAATCAAATATTTTACAGAAGAGAATGTATAAGGCGATGTATGAATGTGAACGAAGCAAGGAGTGTGTGCCAAGACAGAGTTGCAGCAAGGAAGTGTGCCGTTAGTTAGAGTTCTAAAAATTTCCGACAAAACAAGCTCAACATTTGTACACGGTTGACGTTCAATGCGTGAGAACGGGTCGATTTTACGACTTGTTCTTATGTTCAACAGCTCGTCTGTGGAACGATTTGCCGGCCTCTGTGTTTCCTCCCTCATTCGATGTATAACGAGCCCAACAGGCTTTCGGAACAAATTGAAAACTTACCTTTTCAGACTCTCATATCCTTAAATTCATTAAAAGAATCTCAACATAATCTGTCTCTCGACGAATCACCTTTAGATATTCAAGTTTCAACCAAATCCTGTACTGTACGACAAATTCAGAAAGTCCATATTTGAATTTCGCTCCCATGCCCTAAATCAGAAAAAATAAATAAATCACTTTTAAGTTAATATGTCTATCTGATGGGACCGCCAGGTAAGTATGTTCCTGTATATTTTCTTATTTAAACTTGGAATTAATATGTAATAATAGAAAATAAGATCTGTACAGCGCCCTTGAGGTGATTTTTCACAAAAACGGTGCTATACCAATATCCAAAAATTATTATTATTATTGAATCATACACCAGGTTCACTTTTTCTTTAAAAAATGACCCTCCACACAGCATCCTCAAGGAGATGGCCCTGAGGGAAATTATTTCCCTCGAGGCCTCCTGTGCGGAGCCAATTTAAAAAAACTGCTCAAATTAGTTCACGACAGAACTCACCGTTCACGAGTTATTTGCTGAATCATACTCGTACATTTTCTACTTAGTAGAATTTATCATATTGTACTTGAAGTAAGAATATATGAAGGGGAAGAGCTAATTATTTTTACCCAACCTACACAAACTTGCGATAAATCACTTTCTCCGGGTTTTTACGTCGTACACCATGAGAGAGAAAGAGACAACAACTTTCCTAGACCGCTTCTATATACTGTGGGGGATGATCTTAAGGTCCTGGTTCACGGCGGGACTCCGCCCACATTTTTTATTATGGCACTAAACTTGACACAACTAAACGGTTTTTTAGGTTATATGCTATATTTTTGTTGACAAAAATACTGTGAAAAAACTGGCCATACGAATAAACAAAAACATTATGTCGATATGTGATATGAATGGATGTATAAATACCGTAGGGTTAGTTTTAGCCACGCCCAGGTCCGCCGAGTCAGTTTAAAATCATCAAAAACAAGTCAAAAACTGACTTCACTGCCTTGGATAGATACTACTCTACCAACTCTATGATATTGTAAGACTTATAGATATAGCCGCATTCTTGACATAGGTATGCAACAATACGAATGTATAAGAGTGCAGCAAAAGTATTATATTATTATCATGATCACGGTTGATTACGGTAGATAAAATTCAGAATTCAATGACGGTGGCCTTACTGAGAATTATCTGCTAGTTCTTTTTTTCTTAAGCCGAGTGTGAATCATTCATTAGATTCCCAAAAATAATATTACTGTGGAATAGAGAGGTTCTCTTTATTGATACGAATCACTACATGGTGTTCCTAAAGTAACTTACACAAAAAACAAATCACCCAAGGGCGATCAGTTAGCCTTGGGAAAAATAGCAATGTTTTGTGAATGCTTCACGAAGTGCTAGTTCTTTAAAATGAACCCTTCGCAGTGAACACTTCAATTGAAGTCGAACTCGCAAAAAAGAGATTTGAATTTATCCGGTTATTTGCTCAGTTCTTTTTGGAACCGGTTCCTTGATACTATCGTACTAGTCGGTAGAGATTTGAAAGTGAAAAGAACTGGAACCGGTTCCTTGCCAGAACAAAAAGTACTGTAAACGGTTCCTCGCATAAAAAAAGCACGCTCCTTTAGTGCTTTGACGTCGAACTTCAATTGAAGTACTTGAAATGAAGACTTCTTTATTGGCTTTGAAGTTCAACTTCGCAACTGAACTGCTGCAAATTAAAGTAGTAGTTCTTTGTAATCTAACTTCCACTGAAGTATTTGTTCAATGAAATGAAATCAATGAACTGCCGCAAAATGAAATAGTTCACACGAAGCAGTCACAATGAACTACCAACTTCAATTGAAGTATTTATTTATTTAATTATATACGCCCTCATGGGTTTTTACATAACATACGATAAAAAACATAAAATAATAGTGACATAAAAAATAACAATGATTAGCACCCAAAAAAGTGATTAAGTCGATAGAAATATTATAACGCAAATTAACACAAGTATTTTTGAAAGAGGTATGCTATTATAGCCTTCTTGTAACTAGATTCAGTGCAGTTGAATATATCTACTATTTCAGCAATAGAATTGCTCACTGTATGCAATCTAGCCCTTATGCCGCCAGAATGTAAACACCGTACTGAGAGTCTCACGCCGAGATATTTTAGCGTTTTTTATTTTGTCTGTTTATTTATTATTCTTAGCACTTAGAGGGTATGATTTAATGCCAAAACAATTATACGTGTTTATGTTACACAACTAAAAACTCTAAATATCATATCTTGATGAAGTGATGCATTATTTAAACGAATCAGTTATCATTGAAATATAAACAAACTCCGGCGCGTCGCCATTGTCTATCTCACTAATACATACAAACTAACTACAGTCAATTCATTACTCACGTCAGTGATGTTAGGCCTCTGCAACGGCTCACTATTTCTCACGATACACTCACAATATTTTTGTTTATAAAGTTGATTATTTATTACACTATTTATTTACAGTTTATTAACATATTAATAGTTTTTTTTTGAATGGTAGACTTTAAAACACGGATGAATACACAATGCCACATTACATTTGGAACACATATATCGAGTCATTTGCCTGCAAACCGGCTTTAGTTTTGTATTTGAGCAAACATGGCAGGCTCTGTATGGCTTGAATATTTTGAATGTTGCAGGTATTGGCTCAGGCATATGGTTTGATATTTCTTTTTTGAAACAAGACGTAATGGTGTATCATGATGTGACGAATGAGGAGACGGGTCGGCTTGAGATTTCGTGTGATGTTTTGCAATCAACTGTCTTATCACACACAATTGATAATCGGGAAGCTCTTACCTGATCTTTTTATACTGTTGTATACAATAAATGAATTTAATAAATATAGATCAATTATTTGAAAAAAAAAAGTTTTTGTACCATTTGATGGATTTTCGCAAACAACTTACTCCAGTCAACATCATGTCGGCCTTATCCACCAAACCCATGTGTTTATTGTAATCTTGAACGCAATCAGGCTTGTATATTGTTTGCCCAGTCCTAAAGTTAGTTTTTCCGTTGGGGGAAATAGTCTCACCGTGTAAAGAGCTGAGCATGTATATTTCCCTTTTGTCGTGCCATTTTAGAGCCATCAATGGCCCGCAGTTCTTGGCCACCATTTCCCCCCTTCTTAAGCTTGTCAAATTTCGGCATGTACTTCCTATTTTTTCGCACCGTTCCACAAGCATTAGTTTTTTTTTTTCATGGAGGTATTTGAATAACGTAGGACTGGTATACCAGTTATCTACATAAAGTTTATGGCCCTTGCCCAGGTAATCTCTGAGCAGAGTTGTCACAACAGCTCCCGAAGCCCCTATGCATTGCTCGTCAGTAACATCTGTTCCATCACCGCAATAAACAATAAAATATAAAATATATCCCGTGAGTACATCGCATAAGACAAACATTTTGATCCCAAATCGGTGACGTTTAGAGGGAATGAATTGCTTAAAATTTAATCGTCCTTTAAAACAACCATACTCTCGTCGATACAAAGATTTTCAAATGGAGTAAAAGATTCTTTGAAAATCTTGCGAGTTGGTTTCACTAGCAATTGTATTTTGTGTAATTTGTCACCAGGAATTTGTGTATCGGGGTCTGAAATATGTAACATGCTCAATATTAGTTGATATCGATTCCTGGGCATCGTTTTTCCAGTAAAAAATTGCGCTCGTAAGAAGAGGATCTGTCGACCAATGTTCTTCTATAGAATGATGCTTGTTTCTCGTCATCAGCATTGTGATTGCAAAAAACAAATACATCTCACTTATTGAGGTGTCGACCCACTTACGAAGCCGTGATTGTTCAGTGATAACTTTTTTTTGTATTGTCGCGGCGTAATATTTGTTTGTCTGTGAAACAATTTCAGACATAATACTTATATTTAAAAAAATGCTCAAAAAAAAAAATTTACTTCCTCCGAATTTTCCGATAAAAGAGGTGAAGAGTTTACTCCAGAAGGGAAATCATCGAAATCGTGAATAATCGGAACAAAATGATCTGATGTCCATGTATTTTCCAAAATATCAACAACTTGTTCTTCACGGTGTACTCCTTCATTTATACTGCCAACTTCACTGGCCGAATCGCACTCATTTTCACTAAATTCCCAGTCGGAGTCAATATCGAGAAAATATTCTCTTATTTCTTCTTCACATAAGTTGCGTCGAGCCATGATAAGGGCGTATATAAAAAGTGTTGGGAAGAACGAAAAATGATCACATTATTTAGTTTTTAAGTAAAAAAAATCTAATAAAAAGTCGGATATAATTATTTTTTTTTGCATTGGAACGCGGATAAACAATGTTATTATTTTAATTAAACTAATACTAAGTTACGTTAATTCAAAGAATATATTCACCTTTGAAATATTAATAGTTATATAGCAAAAAATAAGATAATAACGTTCGAACGAAGATTCGTTGCATATTCCGTACATACGCGAGCCGAAAGATACCACGTGACACACTAACACGGCTGGACGCGCGCGGGAATTTCAAACAACTGAGCGGGGAAATATTGTCCTCTTCACTTTAAGAAGATCTTTTATAACATAAACAAAATAATTTGACTTATCTTTTGAGAGATGTCGCTAGATAAAGGTTCAACATATTTTTGAAGCTTGAGTTTTGCGCCATCTGTATGGTGTGAGGGAAAATATCGTAAGATGAATTTGAAATCACATATGCTTGCGCGTGGCAGTCGTGGCTCGGAATTCCGAATCACGTATGCTTGCGCATGGCAGTATGAGGATTAAGAATCTTCCTTCATTGTTCATTGAACAATGAAGGAAGTGGGAACTGCTTCCAAAAGAAGTAGTTCTTTCGGAGCGATCACAACGCTAGCGATCACTAAATTGAAAATCTCTAGGATTAAATCTAACTGATATCGTTAATTCACATATGGCATTTCGACTCACAAGTTCCAGACAGCCAACTAAATTGATTATCTATTACGTTTGAAAAAAAAAATTGGTGTTTGAAAATTTTTTATCAATTTCACGCGAAGTAAGGAAATTTTCAGCTTACTTCGGGCACACGGACACGCCCGCGAAACATTTTTCTCAGTTTATAATAATAATCACAATGAGCTTATATAGTGCAGTTTTTTGATATTGCACCTCAAGTGCGCTTCATACTAAATGACTTAATAGAGAATGCGTCGTTTATGAGAAAAAGGGAGAGGTTACAACGGAACTATCAACGGTATGTCTATATTTATGACTTTGATTTATTGGAGAATGCTGTTATAATAATAATAACAGTGAACTTATACAGCGCAGTTTTGTGATATTTCACCTCAAGTGCGCTTCATACGAAATGAATTAAGCCAATAAGACTAACTAACAATGAGAAAATAATATATAACATGTATACAAGTTAAAACTATCTAAAATCATGATCGTTATCATAAATCATGAGAGAAAAAGGTTCAGATATGGGTATAACAGTGCATGTGTACATTAACAGATTGAAAAATACCGATGAAAATAATGAATTCATATTAACAAATTGGTTAAAGCAAAGAAAAAGAAATTGTATCATCATGTTGGTACTTTAAACATATTAATATTAAAGTATTGCAGGTTAACAAGTCTTCTCCAAAATGGTACATTTATTTTATATGTCTGAAAGGCCACAAAAGTCTTCAGAATCAAACAAGAGTCGAAGCATTCGATGTAGAAAAAGGAACTGATCAAAACTGCATATTTAACCCATTTTTGTCCAAAGTGTAGCTTAAGCCCTTTTGCCTTTCCAGCGATGATACGACGCCCAACACTACACTTGGCCTTACATTTGGCATTACAATTGGCATAATTGGCTAGGTTGGCAAGGAAATGAGATAAAAAATAGGTTTAACTTATAGCTTAACCTAAATTTTTAATTTGATTTAATATTTTATTACGAAAATTTGCAATTAGCTTAAGGCTCAGCACCCACAATGCCGTTAAACGTAACTTTGTAGCATTCTAATACAAGCAATACTGCACATGATTTATCTATAAATTCTATACGGGCATTTAGTAAAATGTCTAAGGTATCCCGTGAATGAAAAATGTAGGCTGTAATCTTTGAAATTCTATGAAAAACATACTAAAATGTCAGTAAAAGGTGCAGTTTGAAAACTAGCGCAGCCGTTTTCGAACGTTTTACCTAGAGGTCTAGTATGGATTTCATGAATAATCAATAATTCTTTCTATACCATTCATATTCATCATATTGAATCCGTACAACATCGTTTCTTACGCGGAATTGCATGGAGATTAGGGCGAGAAAGAGGCGATTATTCATATGATGAAATTAAACAATCATTGAAAAATTCTTCATTAGAAAAGCGTACGAAAGACTTCGATTTAATTTGCATTTGCAAAATTATTACTTGTATTATTGACTCACCTTCCTTGTTGCAACTCATCCAGTTCAACATTTCTTGCCGTATACTTAGAAACAATGAATTGCTGTTACTCAATCATTACTCTACTTATCATGGGTATCATTCTCCACTGTCCAGAATGTCGAGGCTTTTTAACTCAAGCCATGGTCTTGAAATTTCTGGTAGCAGTTTAAATGATTTTTGTCATTCTTTGCGACTCAAAACTTTGCCTTGACCTTGGCTTTGATTTGAACGTTCTTTCTGGTGTATATTTGATCCTATTTTTATCATTGCTTCATTTAATATTATGTATGTGCTGTTCTTTCTCTGTTGCTCTTTTTCCCATCTCGTGTTTTGTATTTTTTTTAATCAAACTTTAGTCCGTTATTTTATAAATAAATAAAAGGTAACTGTTTAAAAATTGTATTCACTAGAAACCTTTGACATTTTCCTAAATACACATATAGAAATAACCTCAGAACAATAATATACAAGAGAGAGCGCTGTAGAAAGAGCTATAGTCAGTTTATACGAGGTTTGCCGGACTTGGCTAGATTTGGGCATGGCTAGGACTAGGGCTAGGGTATGTATACATTCATTCATAGCACATGTCGACATAATGTTTTTGTTTATTCGTAAAACCACTTTTAACAATATGGTTTAAAAAAATATATAACATGTAACCTAATAAACCGTTGAGTCAACGGAGACGCGAGACACGAAGAACATACTAACAATACTTTAAAGCGGTGTGATAATTCGGGAAAATTTGTTGTCTCTTTCTTTATCATCGTGTGTGTGACGTAAAAACCCGGAGAAAGTGATTTATTTCAAATCTGTATAGGTTGGGTAAAAAGAATTAGCTCTCTCTCTCCATATATTGTTACTTCAAGGAATTAACAGATAAATCATGTATGGTATTACTTGCATTAGAAAGCCAAAAAGTCCAAATTTTTGGGTGCTGACCTTCAGTGACATTTATAGCCTGTTGCTCATCCATTCACCTTTTAAATATCTTTTTTGATGACTCTTCAACAGGACGTAGGTGCACACGATATCATTACATAAAATCACAAAACCTCGTAACAGTCGTGACCTCTTAAAACCTTGGTACGAGTATATACCTAAAATCTAGTGAACGGATCGTAGGACGCCAGCAAAGTAATAAAATCACGAATCTTGGATCCGCTGTCAGCATTTTTTATTACATTCAATGAGAATAATTAAAAGGTCACAGTTCATCAACATCTTACCGTTTCTGGAAGACCTAGTCATCTAAGGCAGTATGCAAATGTGTGCCTCAAAGCATAACATCGGATATTACCTTAAATAAATAATGTAGATACGTTACTGAGACAACGCTCGTGAATGCACTAAGCCGATTCCGCGAGACATACCTGAGATTTACTGCGTTTAGTATCACACGAACATTCGTTCGACAGACAAGCTGTCACCAGCTGTCACAAACGCGTCGCTGTAGGCTCCTTTCTGAGAAAAATGCCTTGAGAGGTGTAAAAATCATTCGGGAGCAAAAAATATATCCCATGGAGTTTCTTTCCATTCATAATTACCCACAAATCACTTTTTATTTCGATTCAATAAATACAATTATTAACAAGGTTTTTCAACTCGATAACGGCGTGAGATAACGAATGCAGAAATACATAAGTGTGTGAAAGACAACCACGGCTAGTGGCGCGATACCCGATTATAACAGTAGCGTGGGACGTTCATATAGCTATCTCATCCGTACACACATATTCTTTGAATGGCTATCCTTTTCATAAGCGGGTGCAACGGAATACAAGACGTTACTAGTAATGCTACATTTTTCGTAAGATTTGTATAAAAATGGCGTGTTGACGAAATTCGTTGCACCTGTCAGACGTCTTTGTTTATCTATCGCTAGATGGGGCTGGTATCACATGGCCATCAACACCCTGTTGAAAATATACAAAGTAAAATGTCTACATTAGTTACGAAAAAAATAGCATACTGAAACATACAAATTTGACGGACTTCGTGGTCGAGTGGTAAGACGCTCGACTACGAATGTAGAGGTCACGGGTTCAAGACCGACGTGTGGAATTTTTATTTTATTTGATTAACATGTGTCATAACGCATTTAATTTATATAAAATGATGTTTGGTATATTTGCGGCACGTTCCACAGTGGTAGATACTCTGAGTATCGCCCTGGTGAAAACCACCATTCAGAATTGAAAAGTTGCTTAAAATGGCTTCATCCGTGTTTGGTATCATCCAGATCTGAGTAGCCAGTTACTCCCAACCTTCCTCTTCCACATCTCTTTCCCCTCTCCACTTCCCTCAGCCTCACAACTTACCCCAATCGGTGATGTCGGAGTCTCTAGACTAAGGTCTAAAGATTCAAACACCTCAACCTTAGTGTGAATTGTATTTGTGACAGCCATCTTGGACGCTTTCCCCCGAATTAAACTGAAAGATTAACAGTTTTTGAAAGCGTGTATTGACATCGTTGCGAATCGTTGAGTGGCGAAGATGTCAAATGCGGTAAAAGTTTAAAACACACTAACCCAAGACGTTTACATTGACGGTCACGATCGCTATGGACTCCTAAACTAAATCGAAGGCTAGCTCGTAGTATGAAAAGTATGTAGTATGTAGTAGTTCAAGTATGAAAGTCAAATGTAATAGAGAAATCGCTTTAAAACTGAATTGCTGTTCCTAAATCATCCCTCTACTAATTATGGGTATCATTCATCGCTGACCAGAATGTCGAGACTTTTTAATTCAAGCCATACTCTTGAAATTTTCGGTACCAGAATGATTATTGTCATTCTTTACGACTCTAACAAAACCTTGACTAGCTAGACTAGAAGGCTAGCTCGAAGTATAAGTCAAATGTAATAGAGAAATCGCTTTAAAACTAAATTGCTGTTCCTCAATCATCACTCCACTAATTATGGGTATTATTCATCGCTGTCCAGAATGTCGAGACTTGTTAATTCAAGCCATAGTCTTTTAGTTTTCGGTACCAGTATGATTTTTGTCATTCTTTACGACTCTCCCAAAACCTTGCTTAACCTTGGCTTTAACTTGATTGTTCTTTCTCATGTATATTTTTGTCGTTACTTGATTATGATATTATGTATGTGCTGTTACTGTTTTTTTTTCCATTTCGTATTATGTTTTTTTTTTTTAAATTAGACAATAGTCCGTTAGTACATAAATAGATACATTGAGTGAAGCTAGTTTTAAAACACCGTGTATTAGCATCACCTGTATCAATTGTTTGCACTATTCCATCGGCCTTCTACAAAAATATTCCCACATTAATCTTTGTTTGCACAGAGTCGCTGCTTCTGCCGTCTATTCGTGAACCTATCTCTTGCACGGGTATCCTCTGTATTTAACTGCTATACCCAATATCGCAACGAACTGAAGCCAGGTTGAGAAAGGCGTCGGGTTCCCAAGCAATATTGTGATGGCAGTAGGAGGAATTACAATATTGTCAGGTTATTCGTAACATGTGTATTTTTTGTATGAATAAGATATCGTTGCTGGAGAAGCAAAAGGACTTAAGCGACACTTTGGTAAAAAAATGAGTACAACATACAGTTTCGATCAGTTCTTTTTTCTGCATCGAAAGCTCTGCCTCTCGTTTGATTCTGAAGACTTTTGGCCCTTCAGCCATCTAAAATATATTTACTGTGTGGGAGAAAGCTTGACTCAAGCGACACAAGTTTAGGACTTTTTTTAGCTTTTTATCGCTTTAGGCGACTCAGTGAGAGCATTGAGTTAACTTTTTTTATTCAAAATCCAACCAGGTACCGAAGAATTACGAATTTTATTGTAAAACACAATAAAAAATTTAATTTACTCTGGTGTCAACTTACCAAAATTTTGCCTTTCCGAACTTTCTCAAAAGAAACTGAACTGGTTTGTGATTGAAATTACTAGCCGGTCACTAACTCTTTAGTGACGCAGCTTCTCGCACATGGGCTACTCACAAGTGAAGTATGTAGTTTTCTGTGTGGTGTGCAAGGGGGCGAAGTTACGAGTATATAAAACGGGATATTTTTCTACTTCTCCCACTAATTTAGTTAATTTTCGTGAATAAAAATGAAACATATACAATGGAAATATATAAAACTTATAAAATATTAACGATACTATTATAAAATAAAATGATGTGACAAGAAACGTTGATGTATTCAATCTGACGAGAAACTTGGCAACTCAAGTCAAAAATAAGTCGACAGGTCGAGTTTCAATTGGTTACTAAAGCATTGAGACATGTGCGGTGTCTCAGTTAATCACGAAGGTTCAAACTCATCGCCGACTGGTTAGTAATTTGCGTCCGTGATCAGTTTCTTTTGAGTATCTACATGCGCAGAGGGCGTTATACTCAACTCGATAAAATGCATTATTTTATTATTTCCTCAGAGCAATAATATACAAGAGCGAGTTTTTATGAGGTTTGCCGGACTCGGCTAGACCTGGGCGTGGCTAGGACTAGGGCTAGGGTATTTATACATCCATACGTAGCACACGTCGACATAATGTTTTTGTTTATTCGTATAACCACTTTTTCACAGTGTTGTTATAAACAAAAATATGGCATGTAACCTAGTAAACCGTTGAGTTATGTAAATTTATTTCGCGTATCAAAACGTGTGGGCGGAGTCAACGGAGACGCGGGACACGAAGAACATTTTAACAATACTTCAAAGCGGTGTGATAATTTGGGAGATTTTGTTGTCTCTTTCTTTCTCATGGTGTAATTTGTATAGGTTGGGTAGAAATAATTAGTTCTCTCTCCATATATTGTTACTTCAGGATTATTTCACTGCACAATTATCCATGGCGACAATAAATCTATTGCACATTTACGGAAAGCAAAAATCGATATTTTTAATTTGAATTCCTTCTACCAAACTGATACAAAAATACTAGAATTTAATAATATTTGTACATTTAAACTTTTGATAAAAATAAATCAACTATGCATACTTATTTAACATCAAATTATTGCAAAGAGATATTTGAATTATAAGATTCAATCAATTCAAGAGAATTGTACTAACTAACCATCACGCCGTTTCTCCGCAGGAGTAGACAGAGAGGATGGGCCGCCATACAACTCTGTCTTGGCACCCGTTTCTCGCTTCATTCACAATCATACACCGTCTCAAACATACTATAAGCGTCCCTTTTTTGATCCTATTCATTACGCTTACATCAGCCTTGCATTCTTTCCGGATATCCACATTTTTAATACGGTCATACGCCTCAGAGATTTCATTTGTACAGCATTCAGTCTACTTTCATCCTTCCTCTGCCAGTTCCATGCGTCACTTTTTTTTAATAGTGAATACCGCACAAGAGTCCCAACTGCCCCCAACCGTCTAGAGCCAGTGAGACTATGGGATTCCCAATCGGGGTATGTTGTGAGGCTGAAGGTAGTGGGGAGGGGAAGGAAATGGGGAAGGGGAAGGTTGGATAGTACCTGACTATTCGGATCTGGTCACCAAACACGTCTAAAGCCATTTCAAGCAACGTTTTTGAATGGTGGTCTTTCACCAGGGCGATACTTCGAGAATCTACCACTCTGGAACCTGCCGCAAATAGCTTTTTTTAATTATTTTATATGAATCAAATGTGTTATGACACATATTAAGTAAACAAAAGTTGGTGGCGCTCGCCGGGTTTGAACCCGCCACCTTTGGATTCGTAGTGGAGGCTGTCAATACACCAGGATTGGTATAAGCACTCCACTGTGGACCGCTAGCTTCGCTTCTTTGTACAGTGTTATATTAGCGCCAACAGCGTTCAGTCCTACATTGATGGAGTTTGCTGCATTCACCCTTCTTTCAATATCCTTCGAATCCACTCTGAAAATATAGGTAAGTGGGTTTCCCGTGTTTGGCAGACACCCACAGCAAAGCAGTTTTTTTTGTTCTCCCCATTCGATTAGACATATTTTTTCGCCAAAAATCCCACTCCGATTGTGTCAACTACATTTAGCTAAAACCGCTTCCTTTGACATTTGCGGTTTGAACCCGTGACCTTCCAGCACGCAGGCGAGCGTGTCATCACCTGCAACACAACTACTGCCTGTAACCTCCGGCCCACAGGCCTTAAAAATAATCACAACCTCGTGTGCGATACAATTAGAGTTGGGAAAAACTTCAATGTTTTGTGAATGCTTCACGAATTGTTAATTCTTTGAAATGAACCCTTCGAAGTGAACACTTCAATTGAAGTCGAACTCGCAAAAAAGAGATTCGATTTTTTTCGCTTATTTGTTCAGCTCTTTTTGGAACCGTTTCCTCGCCGAAAAAGCACGTACTAGTCGGTAGAGATTTGAAAACGAAAAGAACTGGAACCGGTTCCTCGCCACAATACTCAATCATGCAATTCACCTTCGCAACTGTACTGCTGCAAATTGAAGTAGTTCTTTCAATGATATGAATGAACGCTAAAATGAACTACCGACTACAATTGCAGTATTTTTCGATGAAATGAATGAAGGCTAAAATAAACTACCACCTTCAATTTGGACCGGTCGGTAGCTGAGTGAAGAACGCGTCGGATTCCCACCCGGGCGTCGTGCGTTCAATTCCTCTGCTGGCTAAGTCCTCCATCATTGCACAAGCAACATCTTCCGCTTTTCATGATGGCGGTAGGAGTTTTTCAAATATTGTCAGGTTATTCGTAACCCGGGAATGTTTGTCTTACTTTAAAAAATTTAAAAAATTGAAATATTTGTTCAATGAAATGAAGTTATTGAAATGAATGAACGTTAAAATGAACTGCCGACTTCAATTGAAGTATTTGTTCAATGAATGAAGTAGGAACTGTTGCCAAAAGAAGTAGCTCTTGTGGTCACAACGCTAGATTATATTATATACAACCTAAAATGCTAAATGTGTTTGTTTACCCAACCCGTACAAATTTGCGATAAATCACTTTCTCCGGGTTTTTACGTATACCATGAGAGAGAAAGAGACAAGAAAAGTCTTCACAGAGGTTATTTCCTATATTTGTGTTGATTAAAATACTTGCAGTGGTTATACAAAAAAATCAAACATGATGGTGATATGTGCTATGCGTGAATGTTCAAATACGACCAAACAATGATTATAAAACATCACTTTTCAGAGGTATTTCAACAGTTTTAAATATTTTTGACCAAACTTACGAATTTTCACATTTATCATCATATAAAGACATGAAATCAACAAAAAGCTTCCATCATTATTTAGGCAAACCTTCTGTTATTAGTGTTTGTGTGATATTTTGACTTTATAAATCATTTTAATGGTGTATTGGTATTATTTTGTTTAATGTGTTCAAATATATCTATTAAAAATGTCCGAATTCCACGTGGGCGGTAACAAATAGGCTATCCAACTTCCTTTAACATATTTTTGTCTCTTTCTATCGAGTCAGTGTAAAGTTAACAATACTGACTACACTATTTCGCAAAGGTACCTCTCCATATGTATTGTTACTCCAAGTCTGCAACCTTAAAGAGGCCTGTTAGAAGCGGAAGGCTGGCAACTGACACCGAGGTAATAATTCTATGGGCCAGAAAACAAGAAATGAGTTTTTGAGTTTAGTATGCAGTTTTTACTCTTGAAGTAACTGACTCGGTTGGTGGGCGTGGCTAAGACTGGGGCTACGATATTTGTAAATCCATTCACAGCACATGTCGACATAATGTTTTTGTTTATAAATTTAGCCACTTTTTTAAGTATTTTTATCGAATAAAACAATACAAAAATTTCAAGTTTAGTGCCATAATAAAAATGTCACTTAAGATCATTGCGTCATAAGATAATATAACTACAAACTAAGTTTGTGTAGGTTGGGTAAAAATAACCATCACGCCGTTTTCCCCGAAATACGCTTTATAGGGGTAGGCAGAGGACGAGCCGCCATATAAATAACTCAAACTGTCCGTTTTCGGCACACAGCCGCCATATCTTTGCTTCATTTACATTCATTCATACATCGTCTCATGCATACTCTTCTGTTATTATGACTCTTCACATGACCCGATTCAAGTATTTGATTTACTTGATCGTGCCATGTCTTTCTCGGGCGTCCTCGACTTCTTCTTCCAATATAATATTCAGTATATTTGCGGCACGTTTCAGAGTGGTAGATACTCTAAGTATCTGCCTGGTGAAAGACCACCATTCAGAATCGAAACATTGCTTGAAATGACTTTAGCCGTGTTTGGTGACCAGATCTGAATAGCCAGGTAATTCCTCCTAACCTTCCTCTTCCCCATATCCTTCCCCTTCGCACTACCCTCACCCTCACAGCATGCCCCAATAGGAAATGCCATAGTCACACTGGCTCCAGACGGTTGGAAGCAGTTGGGACTCTCGTGCAGTATTTACTTAAACATTTTTTTAAAGGGAAGTTCTTAGTGACTAGATCTGAATAGCCAGGTACTTCCCAACCGTAATCTCTCCCATCTTCTTCCCCTCCGAACTTGCCATCAAATAAACTCATCTGTTGTAACGATTGTCGACATGACCCAAATCAGGTACTCAATTCACTTGATCGTGCAATCTTTTCTTCGGGCGTCCCCAAAATCTTCTTCCATCCGCTTTCTTTTTTTTCCTGCGCTATGTGAAACGCCTATAATAAAGAAACAATTCATTTATAAACAACCTATATATCGTCGCCGGAAAGGCAAAAGGTCTGATCGCCATTTTGGGAAGTTTACACCAGAGCTTTTGTTTTATAATGACATTCAAATGATAAGTTTTCATTCTGGTTGGATTTTGAATAAAAAAAATTAACTCAATGCTCTCACTAAGTTACCTGAAGCGATAAAAAGCTGAAAAAAGTCCCAAACTTGAGTCGTCGCTGGAGTCAAGCCTTCTCCCAAATGATGAATATATCTTACATGCTGAAGGGCCACAAAAGTCTTCAGAATCAAACTCAGAGCAATAATATACCAGAGAGAGCGCTGCTGTAGTCAGTTTTTATGAGGTTTGCCGGACTCGGCTATACCTGGGCGTGGCTAGGACTAGGGCTAGGGTATTTATACATCCGTTCATAGCACATGTCGACATAATGTTTTTGTTTTTCGTATGACCACTTTTTCGCAGTATTGCTATCAACTAAAATATAGTATATAACCTAAAAAACCGTTTAGTTGTGTCAAGTTTAGGGGCACAATAAAAAATGTGGACGAGTCTCGCGGTGACCCAGGAGCCTAAGATCAATGTGACAGTACGTAGAAACGGAGTATTATATTTTTTGTCTCTTTCTCTCTCATGGTGTACGACGTAAAAACCCGGAGAAAGTGATTTATCGCAAGTTCGTATCGGTTGGGTAAAAATAATAAGCTCTCTCTCTATACATTGTTTCTCGAAGCATGTAACCTAATAAACCGTTGAGTTATGTTAATTTATTTCGCGTATCAAAACGTGTGGGCGGAGTCAACGGAGACGCGGGACACGAAGAACATTCTAACAATACTTTAAAGCGGTGTGATAATTTGGAAAATTTTGTTGTCTCTTTCTTTCTCATGGTGTATGACGTAAAAACCCCGAACAAAGTGATTTATCCCAAATTTGTATAGGTTGGGTAAAAATAATTAGCTCTCTCTCCATATTTTGTTACTTCAAGGAATCAAACGAGAGTCAAAGCATTTGATTCAGGAAAAAGAACTAATCAAAACTGAAAATTGAACTCACTTTCGACCAAATGATATAATATTTGGATAATTTGTATAAAGCCGTTTTTGTGAAAAATCACCTCACCCCTTTCTTAAAGGAAGCATATTTAATAACGTTTTTTTTTTTCAACTTTGTGTCAATCGTTACGGCATTTTTCCAAAATGAAACAATTGCCTAAATTACATTTGGAGCGAATTTTCATTTTCCTCTGAAACATGCGATAAATCGACATGTAACCTTTTGCTTCTGACAAGCGTTAAAACCGACACGACTGAGGGAACCATTCAATTGATGTAAATTGTATTAAGAAACTTCACACTTGGACAGATATAACAGGAAACTGCGTTTTATATAAAACAAGAAGATTGTATCACAAAAAACACAGTCTGTAGGTCAAACCTAGCGATGGTTAAGTGCCGGATAAGTGCTAGACGATTAGGAACCTAGGCATAGCTTAAAAAAAACGTAATTCAATGAAACATTTAGATATTTTGTTAGTTTTTTATCCCACGTCGCGTCACCTAGCACAATGGGTAGGTAGGTACCGAATACCTAGAATTCCTGACGAGTTTTGGGTGAGGTAAGTACCTGGGCCCTGTTCGATGACTATAGGCAGACCATCACGTGCAAAATTTGCATTCTACTTGAAGAAATAACACACTGTTATAATATAAATAATATAATAAAATGGATTACTTTTATAGCGCCGTTTTTGTGGGAAGATCACCTCAAGGGCGCTTTACAAATTAATTCATCTAACCTATAATTTATCACTTTAAGCTTATAACTAATAACTTACAGTTAAGATTTATTACTAATGGCTTACAACTAATATTTTCAACTGGTGACTTACAATAAGGACTTATGGCTTGTAACTTACTACTGAGTATAACTTATAACTAGTAACTTACATCTAAAGATTTCATTATTATTACTTCATCACCTCTTCATTATTGCTCCACATTTGCATTACTATCGTTCTGATGATGCAAATAAGGTGCTGAGATAGTGATTGAACTAGAACTTGTTGAACTAGATGTTATTTAAAGCTGTTGGGAGTCAATTTGGAAGTTTTTGCTGTCGACTAACAATGTATGGAGAGAGAGCTAATTATTTTTACCAAACCTATACAAACTTGCGATAAATCACTTTCTCCGGGTTTTTACGTCGTACACCATGAGAGAGAATGAGACAACAAATATAATATACCGCTTCTATGCACTTTCCCGATGATCTTGGGCTCCTGGGTCACCGCGGGACTCCGCCTACATTTTTTATTATGCCACTAAACTTGACACAACTAAACGGCTTTTTATATTATATGCTATATTTTTGTCGATAACAATACTGTGAAAAAGTGGTTATACGAATAAACAAAAACATTATGTCGATATGTGATATGAATGAATGTATAAATACTCCAGCCTTAGTCTTAGCCACGCCCAGGTCCACCGAGTCCGGTAAAAATCATCAAAAGCTGACTACACTGCCTTGGATAGATACGACTCGATATACTCTAAGGTGCTGAGATCTCAACTAGATGTTATTTGAAGCTGTTGGGAGTCAATTTGGAAGTTATTGCTGTCAATTTAAGCATTATTTTACAATATTTTGAAACAAGAATATAATTATATATTTATATTGTGAAACAGACGGAAAAAAAAGATTAAATTAATTGTATTTAAATTAAATTAAAAAAAGTAATTTAAAAACTTTAGTCATTTTTTTTTTTTTTTTTTGTAGAGTGCCAACTGCTACTGAACGTCTAGAGCCAGTGACACTTGGCATCCTCAATTGGGGTATGTTGTGAGGTTGAAGGCAGTGGGGAGGGGAAGGAAATGAGGAAGAGGAAGGTTGGGAAGTACCTGGTTACTCAGATCTAATCACCAAACACGGCTAAAGCCATTTATTTCAAGCACCAAAGATATATTTTTATTTACATATAACCCAATTTATAGAGATATTGTCGTATTGTCGAAAATACCTCCCATGCGTCAAAAGCGTAATTGTTCAGGAGGAAATTAAAAACTGATTTTTTGAGATTTACAGATTGGTTTTTGAGACATCAAAAATACGCTTTGTGGTCTTAGATGCAATAATGTATTTTCACCAATAAAAACATTGAAACTTGAAGCACAAATTGAAACTCTACGCAATGTCGTATTTAACTAATTTCTGTAGAGTTAGCCACATAAGAGAAATATTTTCGCGTTGACGATGATATATTAGATGACCTTGATTTTGGCGGTAGGCATAGAAAAAACAACATTTTCATTTAGTTTTATTACAACTCTTTTGTTCAATAATTAATAAAATCGGTCAATATTTAATGAGTTATAATTTATTTTTTTATATGAATACCGCACAAAAGTCTCAACTGCTCCAAACCGCCTAAAGCCAGTGAGACTATGGCATCCCCAAAATGGGGTATGGTGTGAGGCTGTAGGTAGTGGGGGGGTGAAGGAGGTTGGGAAGAGGAAGGTTGCTCAGTACCTGGCTATTCAGATCTGGTCACCAAACACGACTAAAGCTATTTCAAGCAACGTTTCGAATGGTGGTCTTTCACCAGGGCGATACTTAGAGTATCTACCACTCTGGAACGTGCCGCAAATATACTTTTTATTATATTTATATGAATTAAATGTGTTATGACACATATTGATCAGTAAAAGTTATTGGCGCACGCTGGGTTTGAACCCGTGACCTTTGGATTCGTAGTCGAGCTTCTTACCACTCGACCATGGAGGCCCTATTTTGGACCTATTTTAATATTTTTTTCTAGTACGATTCTTTTCAGTATTTTTGGCACAGTATTGAAAAAAATGTCCAGCACTAAAATGGTTAATAACATAAAATCTAATAAAACAAAACAGTTTGATTTTTGGGAAAGGACTTCTGCGCCCGATGGCCCATCAGACAGCCTTGAGAACGGGTTTATTTGGATGTAGTAAGCTAGGTCTATTGCTTGAAGTAACATTGCGGAGCGTCAGCAGTACTGATAAGTGCGTGGTATCGCCGCCAGGGCATCGGGACCCCATTGGTCGTGGCAAAAACTATGTTTGAATGTTTAAAGTTTGAATACAGAATGGAACGTCTTCGATTTTTGACACTTGCGGACGGGGAATCTTTTTTGAATCAACCAAAACCTTGAACACAATATCGTCGCTGGAAAGGCAAAAAAGCTTAAGCGACACTTTGTTCAAAAATGAGTTAAATATGCAATTTTGATCACTTTTCTTTTCTGCATCGACAGCTCTGACTCTCGTTTGATTCTGAAGACTTTTGTGGCCCTTCAGCCATCTAAAATATATTTACCATTTGGGAGAAGGCTTGACTCAAGCGACATGAGTTTGTGATTTTTTTTTAGAATGTTGACGCTTTAGGTAATGTTATGGATTCTTTTGTACTAAATCACTTTACTTGCACTTTATTTGTATTTATTTCATAGGATGAGGTTTTACAGGGTAATTATCTACACCAGAAGCGGAGTGTTACTCCAACTGATATTAACTGTGTGAGACTAACTAAATCTTCAGAATGAACCGTCTCACATAGTGGTAGAATGTCTACAAGGTATGTCAATATCAGTTGGGGTAAAGTTCAACAAAACATTTATTATTTAACATAGATTATTATCCAAATAATTACATAATACTTAGTTCATCATAACAAAAATAATTTAGGGGTAATAAAATTTCTGTGGATAATAGAAAGTCGGCCAAATGGGTCCAAAGCGTTATCTCCTGTATGGGTAGGTACATAATAGCCACTCAGTGAGAGCATTGAGTTACCTGAGTGAACTTTTTTTTCAAAATCCAACCAGGTACTGAAGACTTATGAATTTTATTGTAAAAACAAAAAATTAAAGTGTAAATTTCTCAAAATGGCGCTTCAGCCATAGACGATATACGTACTGTCGTAAAATATTTTCTTGTACTTTTATTATTTGTTACATTCACACTGTTAGAATTACGTAATGTTACCTTATAACACGTCTTTAGTATTGATATTTTTGGGTACCAACACGTTAACTGTCTTCAATATTAAAGAACTTTAAACTTTCACATCGAAAAATTATTTTTGACTTGACTTTCATTTACAAAATTGACAATGGTATTATAGACATCCCTGATTTCTTGGACCTTATTTCGTTTTACATACCAAAGAGAAATACTCGATCCAAAATGTTATTTAGTTGTAACCTTAGAGTACATAGAGCGGTACCTATCCAAGGCAGTGTAGTCTGTTTTTGATGATTTTTACCTGACTCGGCAGACCTGGGCTTGGCTAAAACTAAGGCTAGGGTATTTATACATCCATTCATAGCACATATCGACATGGTGTTTTTGTTTATTCGTATGACCACTTTTTCACAGTATTGTTATCAACAAAAATATAGCATATAACCTAAAAAACCGTTTAGTTATGTCAAGTTTAGTGGCATAACAAAAAAATGTGGGCGGAGTCCCGCGGTAATCCAGGAGATCAAGATCATCGTTACAGTACGTCGAAGCGGTGTATTATATTTGTTGTCTCTTTCTCTCTCATGGTGTACGACGTGAAAACCCGGAGAAGGTGATTTATCGCAAGTTTGTGTAGGTTGGGTAAAAATAATTAGCTCTCCCTCCATTTATTGTTACTTTAAGGCTGTAACAATAACATCAGGACTGATTCTTTCAGATATTCGCTTTTATCTAGATTGCATGTAGTTGGTGATACATACGCAGAGGTGGCTGATGTATTCAACTGCACGGAATGTAGATAGAAGAAGGCTATAACATCATATTTCTTTAATCAATAATCTTTTTTTTTATTCAAACACTATTTTCTACTACTCTACAACCATTCTTTAGTTTGTTTGTGCATATAATTCTCATTTTTTCACTGTCGATTGCAAACCTTTTTATTTAAAAGCCCTCTCGGGCGTATACAATGAAATAAATATTATGTAGACGCTCGACTAGCAGTCGGAAGAACAGGGTTCGATACTCGCAGCAACGAGCAACCGACTTAATCCCTTTTCATCACAAGTTACGCTCAGTGAAAATGTATGTAATTACTACAAGTCTGAAGGTTTTAAACTTTTAATGAAAAGGAAATAATAACTGTATATACATTTTTTCAGAATTCGACAATCATATGATTAAAAAAAGATCATATCTTCAATAAAAGCACCGGTGCTCATGTTCTTCACAAAAATGGTCATGGCAACAGATTAAATAATTTAGAAGCACTAGAAATAAAGAAAGTCATCAAAATTAATAGTCATATTCTTAAAAATCAGTTGAATTAGTAGTCCAACATTAAATATATTTACCGTAAACTCATAAAAAATGACATTATTCTTTAATCGCCTTCTAAAGAAATGAGATCCTTGAGACGTACGTGCGGTAAAAACATGTATTAAAAATGTGATCAAGAAAGGGACGCTTAGATGGTTTGGGCATGTAGAGCGAATGAACGAAGAAAGGAGTGTGAAAAGAATATATGATGCGAAAGTGAATGGAAGAAGTCGAGGACGCCCGAGAAAGACATGGCACGATGAAGTGAATCAAATACTTGAATCGGGTCATGTGAAGAGTCAGAATAACAAAAGAATATGTATGAGACGATGTATGAATATGAATGAAGCAAGGAGTGTGTGCCAAGACAGGGTTATATGGCGGTCCGTCCTCTCTGCCTACCCCTGCGGAGAAACGGCGTGATGGTTAGTTAGTTTGCCTTCTTAGTTGACGTTTTGCCTCTTTTATTTCATTTTGCCTGTCTCTTTCTCTCTGTTTCTTTGTAATAATTTTAAATGTTGTTCTTTTGTTTGTTCTCTTAATTTTATTTTTATATTGTGTTCTCCCTCTGCATGTACGAGCATATTTAACCACACACTGTGTATTTTTAGTTTAGTTTATTTTTTTTACCTGATGATGATGCTTAGGCTAAGCAAAACTGGTCGGTTATTTAAATAAAATCTCTGGTCTTGTACAAACTTGTTACTTTATTTTCTTTCAATTTGTCAAACCACAAAACTTTTCATCCTACGATTTTTTTTAGTTCAATATATTTATTTAAATTGAACATTATAAAACTTTAGATTTTTTAAGCTATTCTCTGAAGAGCAGTACATTCTGCTTCATGCCCTGTTTTCACTTATAGTTTTTCAATAATTAGAAAGAATCTCACACTTGAAGGCAAGGAAAGAGTTGTAGGGAAGGGAAAAACAGAATGCAATTTGAAACAATGCAGACTGCAACGGGCATTGTTCAAATTGCATTCAATAAATACTTCCCGTGATTGCCATTTCGTTTTTACGCCTGCGGCACTGAATAAATACGCCAATAGAAGTGTGTCGAGTGGTGAGACGCTCGGCTACGAATCCAGAGGTCGCGGGTTCAAGCCCGGCGTGCACAAATTCATTAAATTTAATCAATACGTGTCACGTTCCAGAGTGGTAGATACTCTAAGAATCGCAAGACCTTTATTCAAAATAAAACGTTGCTTGAAATGGATTTAGCCGTATTTGGTAACCAGATCTGAATAGCCATATACTTTACAATCTTCCTTTTCCCCATCTGTTTCCCCTCCCCACTACTTTCAGCCTCACAACTTACCCCAATTGGGGATGCCATAGTCTGGCTAGCTCTAGACGGTTGGGAGCAGTTGGTACGCTTGTGCGGTTTACTATAGACAAAATATTTTAAGAAGTTTCGTGGGCGTGTTTGGTGTGCCCGAAGTAAGGGAAATTATACCTTATTTCAGGTGAAAATTGGTCAAATAAAAAAAATAAAAAATGAATTTATTTTTTAAACCGATGATCGATTTCGATAGCCTGTCTGGGACATAAGATTACAAACGTCATATTGGAAACATAATTTTCTTTTCAAATCGGTTTTAGATCACGCTTCTAGGGATTATCTATTCAGTGGACTTTATCATAGGAATGGTAAAAGTTATAACTGGTTGCAACCGGTTGCACACAATAGAGTTAATTCATGGTTAGCGGGCATGCAGTGGCGTTACAAACTATCAAATTATTTTCTTACTATTTTGTTTGTTCCACCGGTATTTAAATTGAAGGTGCTCCGAATAACTAGCGGCTTTGATTGCTTCGTCATCGACGCACATGCGGGAGACACGCCATTTTTTTGTTATTCACTCTTTAAATACAAATGTTTTACGTTGTATAGAATAACAAAGGAATGCTAATTGACAGGTGGAATTTTTTTCCAATTAACCCATATTATTAGCGGGAATAGAAAATAATATTTAAAGTATTTTTAAAAATTATAAAAATATAATTAAAACTAACTTCATTCGCTCTACATGCCCAAACCATCTAAGCGTCTTTTTCTTGAACCTATTCATTACGCTCACATCATCAGCCTTGCATTCTCTCTGGATATCCACATTTTTAATACGGTTATACATGGTTTTACCGCACATACGTCTCAGGGATCTCATTTCCACAGCATTCAGTCTACTTTCATCCTTTCTCTGCCAGTTCCATGCCTCACTTCCATACATCAGGGTTAATATAAGCACTCCATTGTGGACTGCTAGCTTCGCTTCTTTGGGCAATTTCTTATTTGCGCCAACAGCGTTCAGTCCTCCATTAATGGAGTTTCCTGCATTCACCCTAATTTCAATATCCTTATCAGCCTTTTCATCTTTCGTTAATATATTTTCTAAATATTCAAACTCATCCAGTTGCTTCAAGTATTCATCATTCACAACTACATTGCACGCTGTTCTCGTACTCTCTCTTTCAAACACCATGACTTTGGACTTACTTACATTCTTCATCAACTCATTAAAATATTATTAAAATTGGAATTAATTTTTAAGTATTAATGCTTATTTATTATCAAATATTTAAAAAATATCAATAATCTTTAAGAAACAGAAAAAAACCAGAAACTGTAAAGAACAATGTTCACGACCGAGACATCATTAAAATATTAAAAAATTTAAATACAAGTATGAGATCGTTTAAAAATGCTGCTTTCTAATAAGGTTTCGATGGCTCAATTGGCAGAGTGTTACTCCCGGATAGAGTGGAAGTTACGAGTTCGAGTCTCGGTCATGACCATTGTTCTTTTTAGTTTCTGGCTTTTTTTGTTTCGTATTGGTGTATGGATTATTGATATTATTTAAATATCTAAAAATACAATTGCTGTTTTTTGACACAATCACGTCAGAAGTTATGGTGTGAGATGTCAATGTGTTGGATATCGAACCCGCAACCGTCGAAATCAAAGTCAAAAGCGTATACCACATTACAACGACCTTCACATGATGTAAAACATATAACAAGTGCATGATCAAGTTATAATCGTTTAAACTCGCTATTTATGGTTTGGCGCAGTGGTTCTCAATCTTTTTTCAAAACTGCAGAAATTTGTTGAAAATATAACATTTTGAATATCTACGAAAAACTAAAAAAGTGATCTTATTAACAAGTTGGCTCTTTTTTGCCGCAACAGCTGTCAGTTAACTATCAAAATACGTAAAAAAACATTGGTTTTATTTTTAAATAGAGATTGGAGGTGGCGGGAGCGCGCGACGACCTCTCCATCGAAAGGATTTACTGTAACTGAACAAAATGGCCGAAAAACACGCGGGACTAAACAAACTAATCGCTCCCTTTTACACGCCAGGTGCGCCAACTTCAAAAATTGCATTTTTTTTTTTTTTAAGTAAGATAAACATTCCCGGGCTACGAATAACCTGACAATATTTGAAAAACTCCTACTGCCATCATAAAAAAGCGGAAGATGTTGCTTGTGCAATGATGGAGGACTTAGCCAGCAGAGGAATTGAACGAACGACGCCCGGGTGGGAATCCGACGCGTTCTTCACTCAGCTACCGACCGGTCATTGTAAACTTACTTTCTGGATGACCCTCGAATAAAAAATAATACAAAGTGCGCAAGCTATAATCGTCAATATTAGTGTCATTTAAAAAAAAATTAAACGCTGAGTGTTGCTAGATTATAAAAAATAAACAGTTTTGTATAAATAAGTCATGAGCATAATAAATGTTATCTTTTTTTTATAGACACATATAGCGTCGTGGGTTTAATTCCTCTGCTAGATAAGTCCTCCATCATTGCACAAGCAACATCTTCCGCTTATTTTGATGGCAGTAGGGTTTTTTGGGTTTTAAAAATAATGTTCGGTTATTCGGGAAGGTTTGGCTTTATTTTTTTAAAGATTTTTTTGGCAGCTTCCCTTATTCTTAGTATTATTATTCTAATCCGATGAAAAAAAACAGACAAGTGAATTTTTGTATTGTTGAACAGTAACAGACGGCCTTCTTGGTCGAGTGTTAATATGCTTGACTACGAATCCAAAGGTCGCGGGTTCAAACCCGGCGTGCGCAAATAACAATAATTAATATGTGTCATAACACATTTAATTCAATTAAAATAAAATACTATAAAGTATATTTGCGGAACGTTCCAGAGTGGTAGATACTCTGAGTATCGCCCTGGTGAAAGACCACCATTCAGAATCGAAACATTGCTTGAAGTGGCTTCAGCCGTGTTTGGTGAGCAGATCTGAATAACCAGGTAGTTCTCAACCTTCCTCTTTCCCATCTCTTTTTCCTCCCCACTACATTCAGCCTCACAATATAGCCCCATTTTTGAACGCTACAGTCTCACTGGCTCTAGGCGGTTGGGAGCAATCGGGACTCTTGTGCGGTATTCATTATAAAAAAAATTATATCACCCAGTTTGAGAAACCTTGGTTTAGCTGTATTATCCATTGGCTCGCTTCGGCATTGATTTAGGTAACAATGCTCGACAGAAACGTGTGCGGCAGATGGAGGAAAATATGAATATTCATGCAAGTATTGTTTATCGTTATTTTACTAGCGTAAGTCGGTTATTGTTAGCGTTGAAAATCGCACGTAATGCATCGTTAGGAGTGTCACATGATTTTATTATAATATTCACAGAAACATTAAAAACTTCGTAAGAAAATGCACTGAATGATAAACTTTGAAGCGGTTTTATCATTTTTATGTACACCAGAGGCACGTAAGTAGGTACTGGGAACCGCCACTGAACATAATCCCTAGAAGAGCGATGCTGCTAATTTATATAAAACATTTCGTCTTCTTGTCCTCAAACAGTCAAAACAATTGATTGACTGTTGAAGAAATAAAATTTGATCAATTCCACCGGAAGTAAAGAAAAAATTAACCTTACTTAGGGCACACATATATGTCCACTACAGACTTCCTTGCTATCCTTGGAGTAATAATGTATAGAGAGGGAGCTAATTCTTTTTACCCAACCTATACAAACTTGCGATAAATCACTTACTCCGGGTTTTTAGGTCGTACACCATGAGAGAGAAAGAGACAACAAAAATAACACACCGCTTTTATGTTCCGTAAGGATGATCTTGGTCTCCCGCGTCTCCGGGGACTCCGCCCACATGTTTTCATATGCGACTAAACTCGACACAACTAAACGGTTTTTTAGGTTATATGCTTTATTTTTGTTGAAAATAATACTGTGAAAAAGTGCTTATACGAATAAACAAAAACATTATGTCGACATGTGCTATGAATGGATGTATAAATGTCCTAGCCCTAGTCCTAGCCACCCCCAGGTCTGCCGAGTCCGACAAAAATCATCAAAAACTGACTACACTGCCTTGGATAGGTACTACTCCATATACTCTAAGCTTGTATCGGTTTAAATCCAGTGGTAACGACCGAGTGGAAAAGATAACGACGTATTAATTGTACAGCTCGACAATGCTAACTTTGCAGTTGTCAGTGCAAAATATGAGCTTTATTTGAAAATAATTTCACAAAAATATATTTTTCTTAAACATATTTATATTTACTAGTGCAGTCTTGACTCACACTACAAAAGGGACATAGTGAGTGAATCGTGAAGTAGCGTAATCGGAATAAAAGATCAGATTTTTTTGCGTGTGACCAATAATTACCAGTGCTGTTTTTACAGAGGTTAGCGCCCCACATGGCGATCTAACGAATCATGTACAGAAGACGGCTTAGCGTATTAATACTATCAGATAGGTACATGACACGAAAGTGAATGGTGAAAGAAGTCGGGGACGCCCGAGGAAAACATTGCATTATCAAGGGAATCAGATATTTGAGTCGGGTCGTGTCAAGAGTCTGAATAACAGAAGAGTATTTGTTAAACGATGCATGAATGTGAATGAATCAAGGAGCGTGTGCCAAGATGAAGTTGTTTGGCGGTCCATCCTCCTTTATCTTCTTATAAAAACCTAAAAATGCGTAATTGTATTCATTGCACACCATCAGTATTTGTATAATTTACATATACTATATATATCGTCGACGGAAAGGCAAAAGGGATGAAGCGCCATTTCAAGAAGTTTACACCATAGCACATTGAAGTATTTTTTTTGTTTTTCCTTCAGTACCTGGTTGCATTTTCAAAAAAGGTAACTCAGGTTATTCAATGCTCTCACTGAGTTACCTGAATCGACAAAAAGGTTTTTTAAAAAGTCTCAAACTTGTGTCGTTTGAGTCAAGCATTATTCCGAATGGTAAATATATTTTAGATGGCTGAAGGGCCACAAAATTCTTCGGAATCAAACGAGAGTCAGAGCTTTCGATCCAGAAAAGAAAACTGACCAAACCTGCATATTTAACTAATTTTTTGAGCAAAGTGTCTCTTAGGCCCTTTTGCCTTTCCAGCGATTATTTGTATTTTTGAAAATGCTGAGTTGAGGCTGGTGCGGTCTTGAACAGATCCTAGAATTTATTTTCCAATGGGCAGCTCGTTTCATTCATGGCCCTGGTTCTAATAAAAAAAACAATGCTGCCAAATTGAAAAATAATAATCATTTTTCCGACATGAAGATAATGAAAAATTATTAACGCAATGTCAGATATGTCAGTGGGAAAATGGTTATTTTTGTTACCCTGTACCAAACCTATTTAGTTACTCAAAAAAACGAAGGTTAGCTACCTGTTATACTATCCCACGTAGAAGTCTCTTTACCACATACCTAAAGTTCAGTACTTTTTTTGATTATTGAATATCGCACAAGAGTCCCAACTGCTCCCAACTGTTTAGAGCCAGTGAGACTATGGCATCCCCAATCAGGGTATGTTATGAGGTTGAAGGTAGTGGGGAGGGGAAGGATATGGGAAAGAAAAACGTTTGGAAGTACCTGGATATTCAAATCTGGTCATCAAACACGGCTAAAGCCATTTCAAGCAACGTTTTAATTCTGAATGATGGCCTTTCACCAGGGCGACACTTGGAGTATCTACCACTCCGAATCGTGCAAATATACTATATTTTATTTTGTATAAATTAAATGCGTTATGAGACATATTTATCAAATAAAAGTTGTATGCCCACGCCGGGTTTGGACCCGCGACCTCTGGATTCGTAGTCGAGCTCGACCACTCGACCACGGAGGCTGTCAGATACAGTACAGATTTATATAACTATAATAATTCTTGACTACTTTGTATAGCGCCATTTTTGTGAAATATCACCGCAAAGGGCGCTTGTATAGGTGTGTCATTTTCAACAACATTTTGGTTTATCTTTGTCTTTTGTGCCCCCTCAAGTCGGAGGGTCAGAGGGTAAATAAATAAAATCATTTTAATATTATGTAATTAAATGTTATTTGACCAAGATCTTCGTATACGAGGCCTGTTCAAAAGAAAAGGTGAATTTTGAATTTTGGCGGGCTGTGTACATTCGATTATCGGTTTATTTGTTGTTGTTGTGTTGGTACACATATGTTTATCATATCTTAGCATTATCAGCCATTTTGGATTAGTGGTTTGTTTTTGACAACTGGAAAGGTTAGTCACGTTTTTGTGTGTTCTTCGATTTTTTACTTTTGAAAAAAATGGATCAAAGAATATATATAAAATTTTGCGTTAAAAATGGTATAAAGTGCTCCAACGCAATTAAAATGTTGACTGTGGCATTCGCAGCATTTGTCTCAAAAAAGTGTTTATAAGTGGTACAAGCGCTTTACAGGGCCGAGTAAGATGTTAAGATGTTACTAAGGCCGAGAAGATGTTAATGACGATGCGCGTCCTGGAGTTATGGAAAAACAAATCATGGATTTTATTCTTTGATCCATTTTTTTCAAAATTAAAAAATCGAAGAACACACAAAAACGTGACTAACCCTTCCAGTTGTCAAAAACAAACCACTAATCCAAAATGGCTGATAATGCTAACATATGATAAACATATGTGTACCAATATAACAACAACAAAAAAATCGATAATCGAATGTACAGAGCCCGTGAAAATTCAAAATTCACCTTTTCTTTTGAACAGGCTATGTATGTTATAAACCGCAAAATAAATATTTGTAAAGAGACTTCCATTCATAATTTTACCTGCGTTTCACTTGTCAGTATTACATATCACATCATGGGAATGATTTTACTACAAACATGTACCCCGGCAGTCGATGAATGGCCATTTGTACCTGTCCAGATTGACGCCAGCTAGCAGCTAGAGTTACCTGTGTTACCTCTGTGGTACAGTCGTACAATGGGGAACCACTGGACTGGAACTGTCGGTCTAATTATTGGCTCGGATTGACAATCCTTGCTTTACTGTGTTTTGTTGAAATCATTCTCAGAACAATAATATACAGAAGGGAGCGCTTCTGTGCAATCTGTAGTCACTATTGATGATTTTTGCCTGACTCGGCTAAACCTGGGCGTTGCTAGAACTAGGGCCAGGGTGCTTAAACATCAATTCATAGCACATCTCGACATAATGTTTTTGTTTATTTGTATAACCACTTTTTCACAGTATTGTCATAAACAAAAATATGGCGTATAACCTAAAAAACTAGCTTTCCAGTTTAGTCGCATATCAAAACGTGTGGGCGGAGTCCCTGGAGACGCCGGAGACGGAGAACATCCTTACAATACATAAAAAGCGGTGTGATATTTTACGATTTTTTGTTGTCTCTTTCTCTTCCATGGTGTACGACGTAAAACACCCCAGAGAAAGTGATTTATCGCAAGTTTGTATAGGTTGGGTAAAAATAATTAGCTCTCTCTCCATAAATTGTTACGAATTCTGACATAATGTACATCGTCCGAGTTGTTTTCGGACAGCAAAATTTACAACTGATTTGCTAAACAGCCATCCACTCATTAAAGTGAAATGCCAAGAATTCATTATAAAGATGTACTCTCATAAAAAAGCTGTGGTTGTTTGTATGAGGGTGCGTTATTTATTCAGTTACTAATAAAATATTTTAATGATTTACCAAAATATTTATTTTCAGTTTTTAATGTAGTTTTTAATTGTATTTTTCAATTATTAATCAATCTTATTTTTTCCGGTAAACTATTATTTAATTTTATTCCTAGATATTTATAACTTTGTTGACCTATTGTTTTTTTACATATCGGGATCGGTAATGTGCATTTTTGCCTCAGATTTTTTGTATTTTTGAATGGCGCGGTTGTATTTAAAATTTCTTCTTTATATGTGTGTAACGCTGCGTGGTACAAATTAAGAGTATTTCATTTTTTGACTTTAAATTCCAAATAAAAGTTCTGATGGATATTATTTTTTTTTTTTAAAGATTATTTTAATGATAAAGATGTTTGTACGATGTAAAGGGTTTGTGTGGAGTTTTATATGTGCCACCCCATCCTATTATACCATATTGAATTATTATATTAATGTTCGAGTATAACTTACTTGCTAGTTGGGAACGGCTCGTGCGCTGGCCTCGCGGTGTCTGGACGAGGCTATTAACTCGCTCGCATTACTATTACCTGCTAATAAATGACCTACACACACTCTCATTTTGTAGAGCATCGTTGCCCATAAATTAATGAAAAACTGTTCCGACTGGAGCAAATCGAGCAATCAATTTGAATTAATTATTGCAAAATTTTACATCTGATCTATTGACGTTTGGGAAAGGTGTCCAACACCGGACAAAGGTTTTTTTGAAAAAGTCCGTCAAAAATGTATAATTTTTTTTTGTTTTCCTTTTTTTCCGTGATAAATTTACTAAAAACGTAATGTAATACATGTTTTTTAACCCTTATGTGACTGAAGAAAACTACACCTTTTTAAAACTGAAGGTTTCTTTTACAGTATATCATTTGCTGAAGTTTCCTCGACCACTTTTATGACCTAATACATTTCGACTCAGTTCAATACTTTTTTTTTTTTTTTTACGTGAATACCGCACAAAAGTCTCAACTGCTCCCAACCGTCTAGAGCCAGTGAGACTATGGCATTACCAAATAGGATATGTTGTGAGGCTGAAGGTAGTGGGGAGGGGAAGGAGATTGGGAAGGGGAAGGTTGCGAAGTACCTGGCTATTCAGATCTGGTCACCAAACACGGCTAAAGCCATTTCAAGCAACGTTTCGATTCTGAATGGTGGTCTTTCACCAGGGCGATACTTAGAGTATCTACCACTCTGGAACGTGCCGAAAATATACTTTTTATTATTTTTACATGAATTAAATGTGTTATGACACATATTAATTAAATAAAAGTAATTGGCGCACGCCGGGTTTGAACCCGCGACCTTTGGATTCGTAGTCGAGCGTCTTACCACTCGACCATGGAGGCCGTCACTTGGGGAAGTGGATAGGAATTTCACCCAATAACATCTTTTATTAGGGTTTTTAATTCAGTAGGTGATTAAAAATACTATTAAAGATACAGGTGATGTACTTTGAACACAACAGTACATCGTATTTATCATTTAAAATAAGATAAAATGATTATTAAATATCAAGCTTCAAATTCCATATAAAACACACGAGGGTACCCGGGTACTCTTTCAGTCATCAGAAGCTGTAAATTATACTTATTCGTTTTCCGCTAACATACCACCCTCCACATATCCAACGGTTATGTTTAATTGTTCATTTTCACTATTGTGGAGAAGTCAGAAAGTTTCAGCCGGTTAGACTTACTGGAACATTAAAAAAATCCATATTGAAAACCGAAAAGGGTACCCGGGTACCCTTTCAGTCACATTAAGGTTGAAAATATGTCATTCACACGTAATCTTCCCAAAAAGCCTTCCATTGACATGCTTGGTGTAACCTAAAGTGACTAGCTGAGGCACGGGGCTCCATCGAAGCCAGAGTCAAGTTAGCCTCTCAGAAGTTGGGCGTACTGTACAGTGCCCGAAGATACTTCAATAGTACACAACTGCTGACTTTGTACAAATCGCAAGTGCGCCCCACTGTTGAATTTAGCAGCCACCTCTGGTCTGGAGCCCCTAAATACCTGAAAAAACCCCTTGACTCTGTGCAGAAACGAGCGGTCCGTTTGATAGATTCTTCTATCTTAACAAACGGATTGCAATCTTTGGAGCACAAACGTCAGGTGGGAATGTTGTCCTTGTTCTACCGGTATTTCAATGGAAGATGCTCTGCGGAACTTGCGTCATTGGCCACTTCAACACCGGTGCATAGTTGAGAAACTCGCCAAACACCCAACATTTGTACACGGTTGACATTCAATACATAAGAACGGGTCGCTTTTACGACTCGTTCTTATCTTTAACAGCTCGCCTGTGGAACAATTTTCCATCCTCTGCGTTTCCTTCTTTCCTTCAATTATTATTACAAACGTTGCTTGAAATGGCTCTAGCCGTGTTTGGTGACCAGATCTAAATAGCCAGGTACTTCCCAACCTTCCTCTTCCCCATATCCTTCCCCTCCCAACTACCTTCAGCCTCACAACATACCCCAATTGGGGATGTCATAGTCTCACTGGCTCTAGGCGGTTGGGAGCAATGGAGACTCTTATGCGGTATCCACGTAAAAAAATAAAAAAAATAAATTATAAGTTAATGTAAAAAAACACACACACACTTGTTAAAGCAATGGGAACCCACAAAGACGCTGCCTGTGTGTGGGTAAAACAGGGTAAAGGTGAATTGAGAATAGTTAACTTGCAGGTTTGAGAAACAAAAATAAAAACCTTGAAGCATGAACTACAAAATTAACAATAATTATGAATTAAACGAACATAATCAAACACAATTAACCCAGTTGTCCATAATAGAGTAATTAATTATAGAAAAAAAGGTTTTAACATTAAAACAGCCAAAGCGAATGATGTATGTATTGCGGATATCACCTTGAAGCAAATTACTATGTGTTATGTTTTATATTATTTTTTGCATTTTAATTCACTGTTATTAATTATTATATGTAAATATTTTTGATATTATTTGAGGTCATTTAATGTAGCAGATAATGCACTGACCAGCCAGTCGATAAAAACTAAAATAAATATGAAAAAACCAGGTATATTCGTTGATTATGCCACGTTTGATGACCGGATTCTAGTTTGTCCGGAGTTACCGAGTGTCCGGGGCCAAGTCACTTTCCCCTACTAATTTACAATTACGTAACAAAGAAACTCTAGTCCCAAAGGATTGGTAAAAAATAGTGTCCAAACATTTGGCAAAAAAGCTTAAGTACAAAAAAGCATGTACAAATAGTGAAACTGGCAGAGGAAGGATGAAAGTAGACTGAATGCTGTGGAAATGAGATCTTTGAGACGGATGTGCGGTAAAACCATGTATGACCGTATTACAAATGTGGATATCCGGAAAGAATGCAAGGCTGATATGAGCGTAATGGATACGATCAAGAAAGGGACACTTAGATGGTTTGGGCATGTAGAGCGAATGAACGAAGAAAGGAGTGTGAAAAGAATATATGATGCGAAAGCGAATGGAAGAAGAAGTCGAGGACGCCTGAGAAAGACATGGCACGATCAAGTAAATCAAATACTTGAATCGGGTCATGTGAAGAGTCAGAATAACAGAAGAGTATGTATGAGACGATGTATGAATGTAAATGAAGCAAGAAGTGTGTGCCAAGACAGAGTTGTATGGCGGTCCGTCCTCTCTGCCTACCCCTGCGGGGAAACGGCGTGATGGTTAGTTAGTTAGTTAGTTAAATAGTAGTAGCGTTGCACAGAAATTAGGAGAGAGAAGAGAAAAGAGATTTATCCATTAATATTCTTTGCATTTTTTTGTAATTATTTTCTTAATCCATCCCTTGTTCATTGGAGAACATAGAAATTGATTTAGCAGCGAAGATTATTTTTTTTTAAAGAAAGACAAACATTCCCGGGTTACGAATAACCTGACAATATTTGAGAAACTCCTACTGCCATTGTAAGAAGCGGAAGATGTTGTTTGTGCAAATGAAAGACTTAGCTAGCAGAGGAATTGAACCCACGACGCCCGGGTGGGATTCCGACGAGTTTTTCCACTCAGCTACCGACCGGTCAATACGATACATTCCATAATTGATAATAATACATAAAATAAAGTTGTAATCTTGAAGTAACAATGTATGGAGAGAGAGCTAATTATTTTTACCCAACCTAAACAAACTTGCGATAAATCACTTTCTCCGGGTTTTTACGTCGTACACCATGAGAAAGAAAGAGACAAAAAATATAATTCACCGCTTCTATGTACTGTCGCGATGATCTTGGGCTACTGGGTCACCGCGGGACTCCGTCCACATTTTTTATTATGCCACTAAACTTGACACAACTAAACGTTTTTTTTAAATTATATGCTATATTTATGTTGATGACAATACTGTGAAAAAGTGGTTATACGAATAAACAAAAACATTATGTCGACATGTGCTATGAATGGATCTATAAATACCCCAGACTTAGTCTTAGCCACGCTCAGGTCCGCCGAGTCAGGTAAAAATCATCAAAAACTGACTACACTGCCTTGGATAGATATGTGTATAAGAATGAACCTCTCTTATATCTTATGTTTTATGTTTTTCATTGCTAACCTTATTTGCGTTATTATATCATATATAGTGCGTCACACTACTTCAGTTTGTACTTATATAACCCCTTTGGATATATAATACCACGACTATATGTGAGATGTACATAAATGTTTAATTAATTTTTTTACACTATGCATGTATCTCCAATATTTTTATATCATTCATCTCTTAACGTATTTGGTGAACAACTGTTTTTATGAGATCTTTGTTAAATAAAATAAAATAAATAATATCTTATTCCAATATGCTAGAATTCGAGATATGTCGGAATATACGATTACCACTAAAAGGGATTCAAATGACAATTTAGTCTCCTTCAACGGAAGAAATCTTCCCAACAAGCCTTCCATCGACATGCTTGGTGTAACCTTAAGTGATCAGTTAAGGCACGGGGGGTCCATCGAAGCCTGAGTAAAGATAGCCTCTCAGAAGTTGGGCGTGTTGTACAGGGGCCGCAGATACACAATAGTACACAACTGCTGACCCTGTACAAATCGAAAGTACGCCCCACTGTTGAATTTGGCAGCCACCTCTGGTCTGTAGCCCCTAAATACCTGAAAAAAAACCCTTGACTCTGTGCAGAAACGGGCGGTCCGTTTGATAGATTCTCCTATCTTAACAAACGGTTTGCAAAATTTGGACCACAGACGTCAGGTGAGAATGCTGTCCTCGTTCTACAGGTATTTCAATGGGAGATGCTCCGAGGAATTTGCGTCATTGATCCCTTCGGCACCGGTGCTTAGTCGGGAAACTCGCTAAACGTGCGCTCAACATTTGTACACGGTTGACATTCAATACATGAGAACGGGTCGCTTTTACGACTCGTTCTTATGTTTGACAGCTCGGCTAAGGAACGATTTGCCGGCTTCTGTGTTCACTCCTTCCTTTCCTCAAAAAGACCCTCCACACAGCATCCCCAAAGATGACATAGGCCCTGAAGGAAATTATTGACCTCAAGGCCTCCTGTGTGGAGTTATTGTAAAAAAAAACCACGATGAGGTCATTTCTAGAGTTGTCCCTCATTCCTGGCACCCTGGTTCTCAAAATGGCTGCAAATCCGGGAATACATAATTTTGTAAGAATTAGTTTGAGGCAGATTATTACACGGTCCCGTGATGATTCTCAACGAGTTTGTTCTCGAATAAGATTTCAGATTCAACGGTCCATTGTCCAGTAAAACCTGCATCCGGCCTTCTAGCGCCGATACAGCTGACAAAGAACGCAAATCCGAGAATATTTCTACAACAAAACCGACGATTACCGCAGTAATATCACGCGGACTATCATAGCATGATCGTAACGAAGGCTGCGCGCATAAATTAGCCATATAATTATCAATAAATTTGTAGCATTATAAACAGGAGATAAAATAGAATTTAATATTTATTGTTTTGTAGTGAATACCGCACAAGAGACCTAACTGCTAGTCTCAGAGCAATAACATACAAGAGATAGCGCTGTAGAGAGAGCTGTAGTCAGCTTTTATGAGTTTTGCCGGACTCGGCCAGGACTAGGGCTAGGGTATCTATACATCCATTCATGGCACGTGTCGACATAATGTTTTTGTTTATTCGTATAACCACTTTTTCGCAGTATTGTTATTAATAAAAATACAGCATGTAACCTAATAAAGGCTGATTCACACCAACGTCCGGTTCCGCTCAGTGCCGATATTGTTCCGCAAGAAAACTTATTGATATGGTATGAATATCAATCAAGGAGTATGTGCCAAGACAAATTTGTGTGGCAGTATATCCTTCTGCCCACCCTTGTGATATTTAACTACTTCATTTAGTTAATTAATGATTTTGAAGTGTAAAAATACTTACAACGCAGATTTTATTTTTTTTTTAACCATTTTTTTTATCACTAAACGATTTTTTAAATTATTAATAATTAATAAAAATATCACAAGGGTGGGCAGAAGGATATACTGCCACACAAATTTGTCTTGGCACATACTCCTTGATTGATATTCATACTATATCAATAAGTTTTCTTGCGTAACAATATCGGCACTGAGCGGAACCGGACGTTGGTGTGAATCAGGATTGAACCGTTGAGTTATGTTCAGTTATTTCGCTTATCAAAACGTGTGGGCGGAGTAAACGGAGACGCGGGACACGAAGAACATTCTAACAATACTTTAAAACGGTGTGATAATTCGTGAAATGTCGCTGTCTCTTTCTCTCTCATGGTGTACGCCGTAAAAACCCGGAGAAAGTGAGTTATCGCAAGTTTGTATTTGTTGGGTAAAAATAATTAGCTCTCTCTCTCCATACATTGTTACTCCAAGTTTGAAATGGTATTAGCCGTGTTTGGTGACCAGATCTGAATAGCCAGGTATTTCCCAACCTTCCTCTTCCCCATCTCCTTGAACTTCCATCACTTTCAGCCTCACAGCATACCCCGATTGGGGATGCCATAGTCCCACTGGCTGTAGACAGTCGGGAGCAGTTAGGACTCTTGTGAATAAATATTATAAATCCTTTTGCAATGTTGAATATTGATTCTGTTTGTAATTGGTAAGTTAACGGGTTTGTGAAAAACTGACTTTATTTTGAAGTAACAATATATGGAGGGAGAGCTAATTATTTTTACCCAACCTACACAAACTTGCGATAAATCACTTTCTCCACCATGAGAGAGAAAGAGACAACACATTTCATAGACCGCTTCTATATACTGTCGCAATGATCTTAAGCTCCAGGTTCACCGCGGGACTGCGCCCACATTTTTTATTATGCCACTGAACTTGACGCAACTAAACGGTTTTTTAGGTTAGATGCTATATTTTTGGTGATAAAAATACTGTGAAAAAGTGGCTATACGAATAAACAAAAAGATTAAGTCGATATGTGATATGAATGGATGTATAATTACCGTAGCCTTAGTCTTAGCCACGCCCAGGTGCGCCGAGTCAGGTTAAAATCATCAAAAACAAGTCAAAAACTGACTACTGCCTTGGATAGATACTACTCTATGTACTCTAAGGACTTTACAAACAAATCTTTCGCTGATTCATTTACAGCAGCCGTTGTTCACTAAATAACAGTTTTTGTGCTATCCAAAATGAGGTTAAACTCACGATAGGTGCCGTAATGTTGTGTTTTTGCTCGTCCGTTCTCCGTGGTCGCCAAAATTGAGAGGGAAATCATTTGTCAGCAATCGAGCAGGATTACAAATGCGCTTCACGGTGACAGGTATGACGAATTTGCAATTAGCTAAATTCAATCTAGAAATCATTTAAATCTCCCGGGGCCCGGGGAAAATCGTTTGAAAAAATGCGTGGTATGCATAACAAAGAATGATCATGATCATCCTTTCTTTATTTCCTTATTTTTTCTTTCCTTCTTTTCTTCTTTCCTTCTTTCATTCTATCTTTCTTTCCTTCTTTCCTTCATTCCTTCTTTTCCTTTTTTTTCCTTCGATCCTTTCTTTCCTCTTTTTTTTCCTCCGTTCCTTTATTTCCTCTTATTCCATATTTTCTTCTCTCCTTTTCCCCTTTGTTTCTTATTTCTTTCTTTCCTTTTAAAATCTTACCGTCTTTTTTATTTACTTCTTTCATCTTTCATTCTTTCTTTCTTTCCTTTTTTCCTTCTTTTCCTTCTTTCCTTCTTTCCTTTTTGTCCTTCTTTCCTTCTTTTCCTTCTTTCCTTCTTTTCCTACGATACTTTCTTTTTCCATTTTTCTTCATTTCTTTCTTTCATATTTTTCCTTATTTTCTTTTTCCTTCCCCCTGTGTTTCTTATTTCTTTCTTTCCCCTTTTTTTAAATCTTGTTTCCTAGTATTTTCAATTTTTTTCCTTCTTTCTTTTCCTTTCTTTCTTTCCTATTTTTCCGTATTTTCTTCTTTCTTTCCATATTTTTTTTTTCTTACCGTCTTTTCTTCTTTCCTTTTTCATTTTTTTTCATTCTTTCTTTCTATCAATCCTTCTTTCCATCTCTCCTTCTCTCCTCCTTTACCATGGCTTTATCAATGTTCTGTGACTATCCGCAAAAAACTTGTTCCCTTTATTCTCCATCTCCGCATATTCTCAATATTGGGACGGGCAAAGTCCCACTTGCTCCGTTTATTTAAAATCCATCACATAAATAAAATATATCTAAACGCCGCTTTAAAAGACCAGCGAACAAAAATCGTTGAAGGTTTTTTTTTGTGCAAATGTTTAGTGAATTACCTTTTCACGAGGTATGCAGTTCTGCTCTTGGCTACCCGAGATTAACAAAAACGCTAATCACCGCTATTTTTAGACGTAGTTCTTTAATTATACCAATTACCTTATTATTTTACCTTACCTGCTATTTTATCTTACCTCTTTCTTGTATGTGGGACATTGCATGGTTGCAGCAATAGTTGTTTTTGCGTCTTTCGTCGGGGTGATGCAACGATTGTTCTTTGACGATTGCGATTATTCAATAAATAAAAGTCGCTATTTAACGATGGCGATTACGATTATCCAATCAAATATCCTGCATCAAAGTTTTGTTTATTCTAGCAGTAATGTCGATTGACAATTTTAAGACAGAAAAAAGTCTAATTGTAAATGATATTAGAATACGTGAATATTTTAACATCAATGTTATATTTTTTTTTAATCAGGGGAAAAATAGTAATGATTCTCTTTTTTTTCAATGTGTTGCTAAGTTATCTTTGAGATTACATTAAATATATCAAGTTTTTTAAAGGCTTAGTAACTACTACTAAGCCTTTAAAAAAGTATGCTCCATTGTTGGTTTTGCTTTATATATAGATATATATATATATATATATATATATATATATATATTTAAATATATATATATATATATATATATATATATATATATATTTATTTTTTACGTGAATACCGCACAAGAGTCTCAACTGCTCCCAACCGTCTAGAGCCAGTGAGACTATGGCATCCCTAATAGGGGTATGTTGTGTGGCTGAAGGTAGTGTGGAGGGGAAGGAGATGAGGAAGGAAAGGTTGGGATGTACCTGGCTATTCAGATGTGGTCACCAAACACGGTTAAAGCCATTTCAAGCAACGTTTCGATTCTGAATGGTGGTCTTTCACCAGGGCGATATTAAGTATCTGCCACTCTGGAACGTGCCACAAAAATACTATATTATAAAGGGTCCGCCAAATAACTTTTTTTTTTTGAAAATGCTATGCAAAACATCGAGTGTAGCTTCGGCTGTGTGGCACGTAGCGCCGTCCTGTTGAAACCAAATGTTGCCAATATCCTCCTCTTCAATTTTTGTGAACAAAAATTCGTTCAACATGGCCCGATAACGATCGCCATTGACTGTAACGGCCACTCCTTGCTCATTTTCAAAGAAAAATGGCCCAATTATGCCTCTGGACCAAAATCCGCACCAAACAGTGACTCGTTTTGGGTGTACCGGCTTTTCAATGTATGCGTGCGGGTTTTCTGTGCCCCAAATACGACAATTTTGCTTGTTTACATACCCGCCAAGATCAAAATGAGCTTCATCCGAAAAGATGATTTTTTTGGCAAAATCGGCATCTTCTGTAAGTCGATCGCAGGCCCACTCAGCGAAGCGAAAACGCATTGGATGGTCAGTTGGCTTCAACTCCTGAACCAATTGGACTTTGTATGGCGTCATACCAAGGTCTTTATGCAAAATTCGTCTCAATGATGTCTCCGAAATGTTCAATTGTTGAGAACGACGGTGAATTGATGTTGATGGCGCTTCACGCACACTTTCTGCCACAGCATCGATATTCTCGGGTGTACGCACTGTTTTTGGCTTTTCACGCTTTGGTTTATCGATGAGGATGCCAGTTTCTTTCACTTTTTTCACAAGATAACGAACATACGGAGCTGACGGTGCTTCTCTTCTTCCAAAAACCGTACGCAATTTTCGCACACATTCTGCAACATTACCATGATTTTCAAAGTAATGTCGCAATATTTCCCAGCGTTGTTCAAGCGTATACACAACCATATTCGCTCAGCGGAAGGATAAAACTAATTATCTGTCAAATCAGACATGAGCTAAGTGTTACCATTCACGAAATAAGCACTAGTTGAAAAAAAAAAAGTTATTTAGCTGACCCTATATTTGATATAAAAATGCGTCATAACATATTAATTAAATAAAATTTATTTACGCACGCCGGGTTCGAACCCGTGACCTAAGGATTCGTAGTCGAGCGTCTTACCACTCGACCACGCAGGCCGTCAATATGCGAAATTTGTTGAATTTTTTTAACAAAAGTGTTTTTTTCTGATTTTCTGATTGTTTGTATCGTCAAAATCAACGCAAAATCAAAAATAGTTTAACTTAATTAACTAACTATCCATCACACCGTTTCTCCGCAGGGGTAGGTAGAGAGGACGGACCGCCATCCATCTCTGTCTTGGCACACACTCCTTGCTTCATTCACATCCATTCATCGTCTCATGCATACTCTTCTGTTATTCTGACTCTTCACATGTCACGATTCAAATATTTGACTCACTTGATCGTACCATGTCTTCCTCGGGCGTCCCCGACTTCTTCTCACAGTTAAATTTGTTGCTGCAATTCAAATCGGCCAGTGTGGAAAAACACAAAGAAAGATGAAATAGAAGAAGACACCGAAAATAAAAAAAGATTAAGTTGCGACCGAGACTCGAACTCGGAAACTCCACTCTATCCGGAGTAATGTCTCTGCCAATTGAGGTAGCGAAACCTTTTTGAATGTTGTCATTTTTATCAAGTATTTAAAAAATGATTCGGTAGCTCAATTGGCAGAAACATTACACCCGGATAGAGTAGAGGTTCCGAGTTCGAGTCTCAGTCGCAACTTAATCTGTTTACTTTCTGGTGTCTTCTTCTGTTTAATATTGCATTGAAAAGTATTAATTATTGCTAGAATAATTAATATCAAAACTGTTGGACTTCAAAGTAATAATTTGATAGGTTCTTACCATCGTGTTTTTTTTGCAGTTCCCACCTTATCCAACCATTTCGCCATATCGAATTCCGTATGGAACAACATAGTGTTCGAAACAAGTGACAATCGAAACAGAAGAGTTTGATGCAAAAAATGTGTTTCGTGTTGTTCGTTGGTCTCTCGCTTGTTCTTCGGTTTGTTGTTCCAAGTAATATAAAATTAAGGTGTGGTGTTTTGTTGTGATTCTTTCCGCTAACAATATAACTGTGTAACAAAAATCAAAAAACTTCCACTTCAACTACATCGGTGAGTGAATGGTTTCCCATTTTCCCTTCATTCCAATAATCTTTCCACATCCATAATTAGACACTTTCATCAAGTAGTGTAGTTTATCGTTTTACAGTACACTATTTTCCAAATTCATCTGAAGCTTCGGATCCCAACAACAGCTTTCGACTAATTAAAAATATATATCAGATTTGTGGACTTGGTTTTGATGCATTTGTCAATAATATATAAAACAACGTTTTTACTTCTCTTACCTATACCTTTTGATGATAAAATATCATTCAGTTTGATTAGACATTTTAGTCTTAAATCTAAAACAAAATCTTGCTAGAAACAGGCCTCGTTACGTTTCCTTAAGAGTGTATTTCCATAAACTTTGATTCATGTTTGTATTCTTCTTCAACTGTTTTACGATATTATATCGTTTATTTTGTAAATAATAATGGTGTCGTTATGCTGTTTTGCTCTTGAATTACTGATCAACATTTCATATCATTGCATATAATACTAATCACTACAATTTCTTATCATTTCCGCAGAACGCATGACATCATTGTATTTCCTGCATACAATATGAATATAACGCACTAGTGATGGGAATATTGAACCAAAAGTTTATTTTTAAAATTGTTAATGTATAACAGTTTTTCTCCGTGCCCCACGTTGGGCGCCAATTTATAACAGTTTTTTCCCCTTCGTTGTCACACGTTTGGCGACAATTTATAATGGAACTAATTTGTAATATTAAAAGAGTGAGTGGAGTTCGGTACAGAGACGTAGTATTTATTTTATATTTAAACAAGAATAAATGAAAAGAGACTCGAAAGGGTTTTCCTTTATAACTTTAAAACTTCAAACAATATTTTACAAACAAAACAAACTGAAAGGCCGACGGCGCACAATTCAATCGAACGTTTACAGATATTTCGTACTTAGAACTCAAAGACCACACTGAGGGGGAACAACACGCAATCAGTATCAGGTCTTGAGACTAGGTTCTGGATCTCTCACTAAGTACTCAAAGACCTCACTGAAAGGGAACAACGCGCAATCAGTAATCAGGCCTTCTGGCTCTCTGCTGTTTCAAGGACGAGCAGCGCCTTTTATAGGCCGGCGGGCAGCGGCCTTTAGCACGTAGTGGGAGTAGTAGATAAAATTCTTAGAATTGCGTCGGCGATTGCCCTATTGGAGTCCGGCCCTGGATCTACACAGCTCGGCATTGCTAGAGAGGGACAGTGCTTTAGACGGGAGCGAGAAAGTATTCGGAGCCGCGCGCCTTGTCGCGTTACAAATGGTATTATAGATAGCCCTGATTTACATAGCTTAATTACCTTCCACGTACCTAACAGAACCACTCGATCCAAAATTATTTTTAAGTGTAACAATAATATCAGGACTGAGTCATTTAGATACTCGCTTGTACCTAGATTGCATACAGTGGGTAATTCTTTCGCTGAAATAGTAGATATATTCAACTGCACTGAATCTAGTTACAAGAAGGCTATAAAAGCATACCTCTTTCAAAAATATTACTGTTAATTCATTGCATTATAATATTTTTGTGTATGTTTTTGGGTGCTAATCATTTACTCCGTGTTATTTTTATATCACTATTATTTTATTCTATGTATTACACAGTTATATAAACGCCCATAATGGCGTATATAAATAAATAAAATAGTCTTAACAAGTTGATTTATAAAATAATTAATAAAAAATATAACCAACTTTATAATCACAAACCAATCCACTTCCTCTGGCAATCACATAATTATATCGTTGCCGAAAAGGCAAAAGAGCTGAAGTGCCATTTTGAGAAGTTAACACCAGAGCTTTAAAGTTTTAAAAAACAATAAAATTCATATGTATTCAGTACCTGGTTGGATTTTTGAAAAAAAAACTCAATGCTCTCACTGAGTTACCTGAAGCGACAAATAACAAAAAAAAGTCCCAAACTTGTGTCGCTTGAGTCAAGCCTTTTCCCAAATGGTAAATATATTTTAGATGGCTGAAGGGGCACAAAAGTCTTCAGAATCAAACGAGTCAGAGCATTCAACGCAGAAAAAAAACTGCATATTTGACTCATTTTCGACCCAAGTGTCGCTTGTGACCTTTTTCCTTTCCAACGACGATATGGTATATTGTCAGATACTCTAAGTATCGCCCTGGTGAAGACAACTATTCTGAAGCGAAACGTTGCTTGAATTGGCTTTAATCGTGTTTGGTGACCGGATCTGAATGGCCAGGTACTTACCAACCTTCCTCTTCCCCATTTACTTCATCTCCCCACCACCTTAATCTTTACAACATACCCCAATTGGGGATGCCATAGTCCCACTGGCTCTAGATGGTTGGTAGAAGTTGAGACTCTTGTGCGGTTATTCACTATAAAAAAACAAGACGAAATACTGTTTCTCAGTGACGTTTGGCAAGGATATCGCTTTCTGAAGAGTATACATATGCACCAATACACACAATCCCAAGTTAGTGTTGTTTGGGTCAACTCTAATAATAAATTACTACACGAGATATTTACATATATTTACCACATTTGTTCAAGATCTTCAACGCGTGGTTAATAACAGTACCTACATTCGTAAATTTTAAAATCTTAAATTAATTTAAAAATAACATAATGAGAAACAGATATTTTATTAACTGCCTGAAAAAAAAAAATAAAAAAAAAATTAAATAAAAAAAAAATTAAAAAAAAAATAAAATAAAATAAAAAATAAAAAAAAAATAAATTAATTAATTAAAAATAATAATTAAAATAATAATCATAATTTGAATTTAAAAATTGTGTCTATCTGATGGGACCTGCCAGGTAAGTATGTTCCTGTATATTTTCTTATCTAAACTAGGAATTAATATGTAATGATAGAAAGTAAGATCTGTACAGCGCCCTTGAGGTGATTTTTCACAAAAACGGCGCTATACAAATCGTCCAAATATTATTATTATTTTTATTATTATTATTCTTGGTTACTAAAACATGAAGATATTCGTTTTTTTATGTTAATTCTGTAGATTCTGTACTGCAGTGGCGTGCTGTAACTTTTGCGGTTTTCGCAAACTTCTAAAATATTTCTTTTTTAAGTCCCAACTGCTCCTATGTAGAATGTTGTAAGGCTGAAGGTAGTAGGGAGGAAAAGGAGACGCAGAAGAGAACGGTGGGGAAGTACCTGTTAATTCAGATCTGGTCACCGAACACGGCTAAAGCCATTTCAAGCAATGTTTCGATTTTGGATAGTGTTCTTCCACTAGAGCTATGAGTATCTATCTGCAAATATACTATATCGTCGCTGGAAACGCAAAAGGGCTTAAGCGACACTTTGGTCAAAAATTTGTAAAATATGCAGCTTTGATGAGTTTTTTTTCTGCATCTCGTTTGACTCTGAAGAATTTTGTCAGCCATCTAAAATATGTTTACCATTTTAGAGAAGGCTTGACTCAAGCGACACAAGTTCGGGACTTTTTTCAGCTTTTTGTCACTTCGGGTAACTCGATAAGAGCATTGAGTTAACTTTTTTTTTCAAAATCCAACCAGGTACTAAAGGCTAATGAATTTTATTGTAAAACTTTTCTGAATTGGCCCTTCAGCCCTTTTGTCTTTCCGGCGAGAAAATATTATTTTATATTTGTTTGCACACGCCGGGATTTGAACCGGCCTCTGGATTGACCGCTTGACCACGGAGGCCGTCATATGTATACACTCCGAAAGATTTTACTGAAGGAAATAACCTCCTGGAGTTTATGAAAGGAAAATATTTTTTTACGTTCAGTGAATGAAATAAAAATAAAAAAAACATTTCGACAATATCTATTGAAAATAATTTTCTCATAATTTGGGCAAAGAGTGTTCAAATGACGGGATGGAAAGCAATGATTCATGGGTGAAGTAGTAAATACATATCTGGCATGGGAATTTGATGGGGTTTCAGTAAGTATTATTGCTTAGTACCCACGTATATAGGTAATAAAAATACAATGAGAAGTCATATGGTATTTGAAATGTAGTTTATTACAAAATAATAACATGTTTTAGCACTAATGTACTACTTAATGGAATGCATTGAGATGGAGTCAATTGTTTCTATATACATTTGAAATTAAATTATTCACATATTATAAATAGCATAAATTGAAAACAAACGACACAAAATTTAATAGAAAAAAAAAAAAAAACATAAGTCGTTATAAGATATTTTAGTTTCTAAATAATAAACTGTTTTTTTTTAGCTTATCAATGTTGTGAGTCCAAAAACTCCCGGCGTATTTTTTCTAACCTCAAAAAAACATCGACAATGGTGGCCATTGATGTCAAGGCAGCTGTCGTTGGCTAGATAAAGACGCCAGAAGATTTTTACGCTCAATATGAACGAACGGAGCATTAGTCAATCTGTGTTATATCATGGTACATATCTGGTCAGGAGTTAAAACAATTTTCGTGACACATGAATTAAATATCGAATTAATTGTAATTTAGAGCATGACTTGAGCAATAGGTACAACTGCCAAAAGAAATCTCAAAATAAAGTAAAAATAATAGTTCGTAAACCTTACAACTACCACTGTATGTCTGGAAATTATGTGAAATTCAGAGAATTGCTCAAATGTGAAAAGAAAAATGATGAACACCTTACGTAAAAGTTTTTGATTATGACTGTTTACTATAGGGTAGGCTGTTTTTGTTGATAAATGCTACCAAGCAGGCTGGCCGCGGTGTTTTCAGTCAAACACTTCATCCAGACTGCTTATTTTTCTGGTATTTTTAGCTCTATTCTCAAATAAGTGTAATAATAGTAAGGTTAAAATAGAAATTTTTAAATCAAAATGTAGGAATGTATGTATTAAATTAGGGACTTCAACAAAAACTTTCAATAAAAAAACATATATTATATATATTTACAAACGAAATTAAACTGAATTCAAACATTATCTACAATTTCTTCTAAAATACAATGTCTTCTGTTTATTTATATTTAAATGATTTTAGGTACATTTTAGAAACATACAACAAACAGAACAAATAAACCTACATAAAATTATGTTTGTTAGTTAGGATATACTTAGATTTATAAGCGGGGATTGAAAGCTGTTTAGCAATATTCTTATATGATTAAATAATAACGCGTTAACACGTGCAATGAATAATAAAGATATGCGATGATTATTCTAACAAGCACTTAATTAACATAAATTATATAACAATATTTTTTCATTACAGCTAGCTACATTGTTGTTGCACTTAGCCAGCATATTTAATTAAATATTCATCTTTCCATCTCTACAAAAAAAAATGTATCTCCACAAAGGAACAATGATTTAAAAGTATGGTTTTTGTGTTTATTTTATAACTCTCTTTTTTTTATCAAAATCAGATACGATTTAAAAATAAATGTTGCAATATATATTTATTTTAACGCGTGACAGCTTTTCCAACCTCAAAAAGCATCGTCGAACTGTGATGAAGACACTAAAAAGCGATATGATTATAGAAAATCTATAAACATCCTTTAGGAAAATATGTTGTTGCTATAAAAAATAAATCGGAATAAAGTTTTTCTTCAATAAATTAGCTGCTTCGCTTTCAAACACAACGTCAAACTGTACCGCTAAAATAACATGCATTTAATTAAAACATTATCAAATTTGCTCGTAACAGCCGTGTTTTCGTTATAAGCATGCTGGTTATAACCGGGTTTGACTGTAAATCATTTGTCAGTGTTTTCACCACATTGCGACAATGCATTGAGACAGCAAAACAGCTATCGAGCGTAATAGTAAATTTACCTGGCATTAATTAATAATATAAAACAATTATTAATGACATTGGAATATTGATATGTTTTTAGCAGCTGAATAATAAAGGAATTTGCAGATGATGTAATTGTGCTGTTGTACAAAAACAACAACAGCCATAAAAATAGTTGATGTAAGGTTATATACCGGATTTAACTTTATGATTCTTATCAGGAACAAAGCACGAATCAATTGAACAAAATATAACTACATTTTGTATTTATTTCAATGATATGAATAATTCTTAGTAAGTATACATTATTTGGGTAATTTAAAATATCTATGGACTAAGCATAAACACATAACTATGGTAATACTATGCACATATAATAGTATTTTTATTTTTTAAGACTGGCACTACAATAATTATTATTTTATAAAAGAATGTACAGAACAATATACAACATGGTATCTATAAGATAGTTTATTAGGGATACTATTGACATGATCATATCCAAATACACAACATTATTTAAAACAATAAACCTTATCTTTTCTATGCAAGTAGTGGTGTCCAATTTCCAAGAAAAAAAAACTGATTTCCAACCAAAAAAAAATTTCTACAAATACTGTTCACTCAGATATGTGTGTCTGGTGTGCCAGAGCTTTATTGATTTCCCTTGCTTCGGTTTGAATATATCTTACTTTTTTAAATATCGAAATCTTTCTTGAACAGATGATCATTATCACTAGCCTGTTTACCAGATCTAAATAGCCAGGTACTTCCAAAACTTCCTCTTTCCCGTCTCCTTCCCCTCCTCACTACCCTCAACCTCACAACTTACACCATTTAGGGATGCCATAGTCTCACTGGCTCTAGACGGTTGGGAGCAGTTGGGACTCGAGGAGTCGAAATAACTAATATGAATTGACAATGTCACATCTAGGGATTTTCTATTCAGTGATTCTGTTCAAAAAACTTTTTCAATCAAACAAAAACATGAACTTTGTTAGTTGCATTCTATTATAAAAATATTAAAATATTCCTGGAAACCGGTTTTTAGGGTTGATTATCAATTGGTTTTTTATGGGGTACATTGCATCTATATTTATGGTCATAAGGGCTGTACGAGTATATAAAAGTTCTTTTGAAGCGAATAAATGAACAAATAAATATTCACTGAAATAGCTTTAGCCGAGTTTGGTGACCAGATCTGAAAAGTCAGGTACTTTCTAACTTTCCTCTTCCTCATATCCTCCCTACTATCTTCAGCCTCACAACATACCCCAATTTGGGGATGCCATAGTCTGACTGGCTCTAGAGAGTTATAACACTATTAAAAAAACCTAATGGAAACCCAAAATAAGCTTCTATTTAAATCACGTTAGTGTTTTTCAAACGCATAGCTGCCAAAATAGAAGTAATGTAAAAACAAGTTTCCGGATTTTTTTAAACACGTTTTCAGGTTTCCGAAAATCACTAAAAACACGCTGAATGACCACTGTGCGTAAGTGATGGAAAATAATACATTTTTCAAAATTTGTGTATTTTAAAACTACATTTATATACTGTTCACAACGATGTTTAAATTTTTTTTAAATTCGTGATGTTTTTCAATCAATTTTGACTGACAATTGCTTGATTTAAAATAAACTAGATTAAGACAAATACAAAATACGCCAAACAATATGCTGTGTTGAGTATATCATTAAAAAAATGCAATTACGTAATCATATCGATTGTACAGATGTTCCAAGACTGTTTCCATCTTAAGAGGAAAATCATCAATATTCATGACTAATTTTATTATGGAATTACTCATTTTTTATGAATCATGACTGGAAAAATAAAGTGTTAAAAAACCCAGTTATAAAAACAATTTATGAGTCAGTTATGAAACAATGCAATAATATAAAATAAAGTTGGTGCCCATTTTATAGCAATAAAATGTTGAAACTCGAGATAAAAATAGAAAAATGTACTTTTGTTATAGCAAGAAAGCTGCATTATATTTTTTTTGCCATTTGTAGATAAAATCCTCGATTGAATCTTATACTTAGTTATATTTTTTCAAAAAATTGGTCGCTAGGTCGTATTGTTTTCTAACATACTTTATGAGGTGATGATTGATTGATTTTTTAAATTTGTAAGTATTATAAAAATATATTAAATTTGAATTAATTTAGGTTCATTATTTTTATATTAATTATTGAAATATGATCAATAATCTTATTGAACAGAAAAAAATAACGGTCGCGACCGAGACTCGAACTCGGAACCTCTACTCTATCCGGGAGTACGCTTCTGCCAATTGAGCCACCGAGACCTTATAAGAAACCGGCATTTTTAATCGATCTCATACTTCATTTAAAAATTATTAATATCATCTTTTCAATCTTTCTTTCGATTTGGCTGCCATCTTTGTATGGTAGAAATAATTCCTTGAAAGGCCCTGCGTTTTCTCTCGGGTGTTGTGTCATCTTTGGGGATGCTGTATGGAGCGTTTTTTAACAATGAAGAAGGAGTGAACTTGTTTTTTTAAGAGAACCGTGTTGTAGAAAAGAGGAAACACAAACGAGTCGTGAAAATTTGTACCTTTAGCGTGTCCTTCCGAGCATCTTCCATTGGAATATTGGTACAACAAACATAGCATTAGAGAGGAAATTAAATAGGACGGAAGTGAATTCGACGAAGAAAACATTCAGACGGCATTCGAGGATGACGTATTAAATTAACTGAACTCTCAAATATATTCGAAGGCTTTTCCATAACAATATGGTTGAGTTGTTTCGACCTCCGCCACATCTGATCAACGATTAGCGCCATTTTGTTTTTTATACATTTGCATGGTTACCGTTAAACGCCCACTATCGGTCCATTTCAGCGTTTGATCAAATTCGAATCAACTATCAAGCGTAGCGGTCGTGCCGTTACGCTTGACGGCTGATTACAATTTAATCAAACGCTGGAATGGGCCGTGAATCGGCGGTTAGCGGAGATCGTTCAAATGAGTAAAAATCAAATCGCTGATCAATCAAATCAAACTGAGAAAAAAATGATTGAAAATATGAAGATAAAAAAAGCATTAATATGCGTAATCGGCATTTGTAAAGTGAATATCAGTGTTTTTTTTCTTTATAAGCATTATTATAAATATGTAATTTATAATCTATCGATGTTTTTTTATAAATAATGTATTTCTTATGTTATCCTACATTTTATATTGTTTTTAAATTTCAATTTAAGTCAAATATCTGCAATGTGCGTTACTAAAAATCTATTGCATTTGGAGCTTGGATGTTTTCAGCAGATATCTATTGCATTTGGAGCTTGGATGTTTTCAGCAGATATCTATTGCATTTGGAGCTTGGATGTTTTCAGCAGATATCTATTGCATTTGGAGCTTGGATGTTTTCAGCAGATATCTATTGCATTTGGAGCTTGGATGTTTTTAGCAGATATCTATTGCATTTGGTGCTTGGATGTTTTCAGCAGATATCTATTGCATTTGGAGCTTGGATGTTTTCAGCAGATATCTATTGCATTTGGAGCTTGGATGTTTTCAGCAGATATAAATAAATCTTGAATTTATCTATGGGAAAACATGTAGAACTTGATTTTGGCAAATTGTGGGTTGGACGCTTTCTGCGCATAAGTGTCGATTCACACCAACGTCCGAATCCGCTCAGTGACGATATTGTTCCGCATGAGAGCTTGTTGATATGGTATCAATATCAATCAAGGAGTATGTGCCAAGACAAAGTTGTGTGGCAGTATATGCTTCTGCCCACCCTTGTGATATTTAACAACTTAGTTAGTTAAATAATTATTTTGAAGAGTAAAAATACCTACATCGCAGATTTTTTTAATTAAAAATCATTTTTTTATCACTAAATAATATTTCTATTAATTATTAATTATTAAAAATATTATTTAGTGATAAAAAATTGCTTAAAAATAAAATCTGCCATGTAAGTATTTTTACACTTCAAAATAATTATTTAACTAACTAAGTAGTTAAATATTACAAGGGTGGGCAGAAGGATATACTGCCACACAAATTTGTCTTGGTACATACACCTCGCCTATACACGACACTAATACGCCAAAATGTGACGGAGGTTGAAACTACCCAACCTAGAAAAATGACATTTTTTGATGTTATAAAATCCATTTTAATAATTAATGAATCAAAAGATAAAATAATTTTTAATCTTTTAAAAAAATATTTGAACGTCGTAGATAAGATAGCACAAGAACGCGGATTGATAAATTTCCTTATTTTGTACGATTAAAAATTAAACACCACGTCAGTGATATTAAAAAAATAAATCTCGTTTTGGCCAATAACGTGTGACACGACGGGAATCAAACGCGACATTTTGAAAAAATAGCGATTCAAAACCATGGAGTAACAATATATGGAGAGAGAGTTAATTTTTTTTTTACCCAACCTATACACACTTGGAATAAATCACTTTTTCCTGGTTTTTACGTCGTTCAACATGAGAAAGAAAGAGACAGCAAAATTTCCCAAATTATCACACCGCTTTAAAGTATTGTGAGAGTGTTCTTCGTGTCCCGCGTCTCCGTTGACTCCGCTCACACGTTTTGATATGCGACATAAATTAATAACTCGACGGTTTTTAAGGTTATATCCTATATTTTGTTGATAATAATACTGTGAAAAAGTGGTAATACAAATAAACGCTACATTTTTTATATGAATACCGCACAAGAGTCTCAACTGCTCCCAACCGTCTAGAGCCAGTAAGACTATGGCATCCCCAAATAGGGAATGTTGTGAGGCTGAAGGTAGTGGGGAAGGGGAGGAGATACGGAAGAGGAAGATTGGAAAGTACCTGGCTATTCAGATCTGGTCACCAAACACGGCTAAAGCCATTTCAAGCAACGTTTCGATTCTGAATGGTGGTCTTTCACCAGGGAGATACTTGGAGTATCTACCACTCTGGAACGTGCCGCAAATATGCTTTATTATTTTTATATGAATTAAATGTGTTATGACACATATTAATTAAATAAAAGTTATTGGCGCACGCCGGGTTTGAACTCGCGACCTTTGGATTCGTAGTCGAGCGTCTTACCACTCGACCTTGGAGGCCGTCATTATGTCGACACGTGCTATGAATGGATGTAAAAAGGTGTGTCCATGAAAACCCTAGCCACGCCCGAGTCAGGATAAATCAACAATCCTGACTACACTGTTTCGCAAAGCTGTCCCTCCTGGTATATTCTAGAGTCTTGAACATTCAACTTTTATATCTGAACGCGATGGTGTCGCCATTGCAGTATGGTGTCAATGTCACGTAACCAATGTTGCGTTAAACGTGTTAAAAACAATGATTACAACTATTCAAGTCATTGTTTATTGCAATATCCCTTAGAATAAAGTACAACTAATAACAAAATGGACGGTGAAACAATTTTACAGCAGCAAGAAATAAATAATTGACGGTCATTATTAACTATAAATTATTTCCTTTGAGAGTACGTACGACCGGACGAGTGTGAACTTTTAAAATTTAAAACTGACGCTAATTGAAATTATCGAATTAAAAAAAATTATCTCTTGAAATCCCTACCTACCTAATAAAGTACCTAACTACAATGTATTTCAGCAGACATTATTCTATATTTGAAATGGGTGCATTAAAGCAATTAATATTTTTTCTTGGTAAGTCAAGTTAGGTACATCTCGTGATATTGATTGTCAACTATGTCAAATTATATCATGCATTTTTGTTTTTACATGACAATATGATACACTTCTAGGTGTTTGTCAGTATGTAAAAGTCTCTTACTCTGCAGCGTGACACGGTTAACTTTGCAGGCATATAACGTCAAAGGAGGAACAGACCGACGAGCCATTTATTGAATTTATCGTTTTTGGTTATTCTTAAAATCTACACTAGCGACGACACCGACTGCGAAGTTAACCGTGTTGAAGAGAAGTTGATATTTTCACGAATGATATGCAAGTTGGACTCTTAGTGATCAGTAATACGTTTGAATTTGACTCAATTAGCAAGATTTTGCTATGCAATCACTGCAGTTTGCATTTTAAAAATATGAATACTGCACAAGAGTCCCAATTGCATGGAGTCAGTGAGACTATGGCACCCCTTTGGGGGATGTTACAAGGCTGTAGATAGTTTAGGAGACGATTTAGGTACCTGGCTATTCAGATCTGGTCAAAAACACGGTTAAAGTCGTTTAAAGGAAAGTTTCAATTCTGAACACTTGTTTGAGTAATAGCCTGCGTGTTTCAGTGTATGATCGTAAAAAATATACTTGGATATTGTTAATTTCTAACTTGCTATCAATTGAAAAGCAAGTTTGAAATATTCGTGATAAAAGACGACCGTAAATAAGATAATACTATGTTTTTATAGATTGCAAAAGATAAGGCAAATAATCCATTGATCCTTAATAAATATAATTTACAATTTCCTTCTAGGAAAATATTTACAACTTCACACGGATGACTTTGTAGGAGACCAGAATAAAAACTAAATGTGCCATGTTTTTTGCTATTCGTCTGTCAATATATTTTAATTTGGCTTATGCAAGTTAATTGCTTTTTTATGATATAAAGCGATAAAACGTGTAAACATGATGCACGAATCATTATTCTCGAGGTTTTGGCATTCATACATAGACTTTGAAAACCTATAAAATGTCACAATTATTTTAATATTTTTTTACAGTTTAAGCCGTATTGTCAGCTTTGCGGTAAATAATAATTAATGAAAAGAGATTAAATATACTTATTTTTTCTTAAAATGAAAGTCAATCATTTTCACATTACGAATAACCTGACAATATTTGAAAAATTCCTACTGCCATCATAAGAAGCGGAAGATGTTGCTTGTGCAATGATGGATGACTTAGCTAGCAGAGGAGTTGAACCCACGACGTCCTGGTGGGAATCCGACGCGTTTGTCCAATCAGCTACTAACCGATCGAATTATTATAATATTTGATCAGTTACTGTGTTTTAATTGACTTTTTTATATGATTTAAACAAATTAGAATAATTAATCGCACTGTTAAGTAGACTGCAAAGTTATTCGTGTCAAGCTGTAATTTAGAGTGGAATCACTATAGTGTTCATATGTACAAACTTCACATCGATCTTATCCATTGATAACAACTATCGTGTGACTACGTCATCGATTGATTGGAATTTTCGGTCAACTTCTATTTGCAGAATGTTGCTTATGACTTGTTTAATATCCAATATCCAATATGGCTTCAAAACAAAGATAAATAAAAAGTAATGCATGCTGCACACGCAAACCGCAAAAGTACATAAATAAAATAGCAGGATTAAAAATGTAGATAAGAAAACGAAGCTGTCCGATATTATCCAATATGGTGGCAAATTCAAACGTTCAAAAGCGGGTATTGTTTTCAAAATACGTTTGTAAAGCGCACTTAAACGCGTCGAAATATTGCTAGCATGCATTCAAAAGGCGCAACAACTATCCATACATATTATAATATAATATTCACAATGTTTTATGTACAGGCGACGTCCTCGCGTGGTCGTGTTGGATATTCCGCCAGCGATGGGAGTGGCAAAAACCAACGATTGTTACACGCTGTATTCTTCGACCAAGGCCGAATACACGTCATGCTACGTAGTGATAACTCTGGCCACTGATAACACACTTAACACTACAACAAAACTTTAAAAACGCCACATTTAAGCACTACAACTTCTTCATTATCTCGAACTTGTGTTTCAAATCCATCTGAGCAAGCTTCGGATCTGTTTTCTTTCTGGCGGCCAGCTGGGCCCTCATCTCCGCAGCCGTCATCCCGAGGTTCAGCTTGTTGATCTGGGGTCCTTTGGGTGTGAACATCTCGTGTTTCATCCCCTGATCTTCCCCGTTCTCCGCCGCTGGCTTTTCTTCTTTCTTTAGATTGTTTTTAACCGCGTCGATCTCTGCCTGTTTCTCGAGCCCGGGCACCTTTTCGTTCGGAGGCAGTGTCACCACGAGTAACTTGGTCTCGTTGGAGACGGATTTGATCTTTTGCACGACTTGTTTGTGCACGTCGTTGGCGATGCTCATCCCGTTGACTTCCAGGATCCTGTCTCCCTGTTTGAGTCCGGCGGTCTCCGCTGGACTGCCTTCGTCCACCTTCCCGATGTACTGGCCGGGTTTGCCTTGCTCGGCGTGGAGATTAAAGCCATATCCGTCGAAGTTGTCCACTTTGATAACATGGCAGAGCCGGGCGGTACCATCCGCGCCGTTGGCCGACATGGTGATGATAATGACACGGCGGAAGACGGTGCACTACTGTACTCCGCAGCTAGGCTCACTTCTGAATGGTTTCGACTCATCTAGAAGCCCGGGGTGGGGGGGAGAAGGGAAAGGGAACGCGCAGAGGGAAAAGAGGTGGGGGAGGGGGGAGCGAGAAAACACCTGTGCGATCATCGGCAGTCAGGTGTGTGGCCGGTGCTGCCAGGTTCAACAGGTAAATCGTAATAGTTTCGAATATTTAATACTAAACTTGTATGATCACCTGTTTTAACTGATAACCTGATTAATTTCTCTTAGAATATTTTCAAAGCACTATTTTTTTGTTTGTTTGAACATAACAATCAACAACACAACACCCTGTCTATCAGCGCCTCTTTTATGAGCTGAAATATAGTAAGATCAATAATTTATTATTAAATATTTAAACAAGCCAGAAACTAAAAAGAACAATGGTCATGACCGAGACTCGAACTTGGAAACTCTACTCTATCCGGGAGTAACACTCTATTGAGCATTCAAGACCTCATTAGAATGCGGCATTTTTAAACGATCTCATACTTATATTAAAAATTATTAATATTTGAATTTTCTTCAAATTTTAGGCTGCCATCTTTTGGCGATATTCAAAGTATTCACCGAAAGATGGCGGCCTAAAATCGAAAGGAAATTCTAATATTAAACTAACCATCACGCCGTTTTACCGGAGGGGTGGGCACAGGGGATGGACCGACACACACCTCTCTACCGACACGCTTCTTGTTTTATTCAAATTCAGACACACTTTTCTATTATTCTGAATCTTGGCACGACCCACTCAAGTATTTTATTCACTTGATGAGGCCATGTTTTCCTCTATAAGAATTTACACTATTTTTATTTATTTATTTCAATTGTACCCTTAGAGTATATAGAGTGGTATCAATCCAAGGTAGTGAAGTCAGTTTTTGATGATTTTTACCGGACTCGGCGGACCTGGGCGTGGCTGAGATTAAGACTAGGGTATTTATACGACTACATCCATTCATAGCACATATCGACATAATGTTTTTGTTTATTCGTATGACCACTTTTTCATAGTATTGTTATCAACAAAAATACAGCATATAATCCAAAAAACCGTTTAGTTGTGTCAAGTTTAGTACCACAATAAAAAAATGTGGGCGGAGTCCCGCGGTGACCCAGCAGCCCAAGATCATCGCGACATTACATAGAAGCGGTGTATTATATTTGTTGTCTCTTTCTCTCTCATGGTGTACGACGTAAAAACCCGGAGAATGTGATTTATTGCAAGTTTGTATAGGTTGGGTAAAAATAATCAGCTCTCTCTCCATACATTGTTACTCCAAGATTGTACCATTATTATTACTGCCCGAAATTTATATTTGGTCTCAGCGCAAAAAAATGAGTGCTAATTATGTACACCAATTAAAGAGAAAAAATATGTCTTATTATTTATGGTTTTTGTGGTGAGTTGGTCAACCTCCATATCATTCCTTTTAATGATAAAGTTATGCAGTGGTATGTGTGAAAATGTGACTCGGCCATGTAACATCAGTTGACTTACTCATTTGCATTTGCCACCACTGCGCATTTGTAGTGCGTCAGGCAAATAAGTACTAATTCAGTATCAAAGGGAATGTGTTGAAAACCTGCTGTGGTATTCGCACTCGATCCAACCGACTACTAGCTGAACGTCGTACCCATCGGGTTGCCGACTACCTCTCCATCGTTTAGTTAAAAATCACTTCAAAGTCACCTTACATAATGAATCAACTACTTACCATCACGCCGTTTCCCCGCAAGAGCAGGCAGAGTGGATGAACCGCCATATAACTCTGTCTTGGCACACACTCCTTGCTTCATTCACATACATACATCGTCTCATGCATACTCTTCTGTTATTCTGAATCTTCACATGGCCCGAATCAAGTATTATTATATTTTTAAAAAGAAAGGCAAACATTCCCGGGTTACGAATAACCTGACAATATTTGAAAAATTCCTACCGCCATCATAATAAGTGGAAGATGTTGCTTGTGCAATGATGGAGGACTTAGCCAGCAGAGGAATTGAACCCACGACGCCCGGGTGGGAATCCGACGGAGAATATTTGTCTACTTTGCTACCGACCGGTCAAATTTGATTCACTTGATCGTGTCATGTATTCCTCTGGCATCTGCAACTTCTTCTTCCATTCACTTTCACGTCATATATTATTTGTACACTCCTTTTTTTGTTCGTTCGCTCTACATGCCCTAACCATCTAAGCGTCCCTCTCTTAATCCTATTCACTATGCTTATATAAGCCTGTCATTCACCGCACATACGCCTCAGGGATCTCATTTATACAGCATTCAGTGTACTAAAATTTTATAAAAGTACTTACTTTAAATTGTTTTATATCTAAATACAAATTAAAACCATAATATCTGCCTACTAGACTCCAACCTGAATTTGTATCAATTACAAAAATATTTATTTTACTCTTTCATCGATGTTTTTTTTTAAACATCTTTTAAGCTATGAAACGTTTCAATAAATATGCGGGTAGGTAATAAATGCCATTATTGAAACTGAGGCAACCTTTCCCTTTAATGAACTCCATACCGAAGAAATGCCTTACCTCTTTAAGAAAAATAACTTTGAAAGATTTGTTTTATCACATATTTGGGCTACGAAAAAGGGTTTGAAATAATGTGGATTCTGAATTTATTATCATTTCCTTGGCATTCCGATAGAGGAAATATTTCATCAAACTATCACAAATTCATTTCATATTTTATATCGTAGAAAAAAAACGTTTACGCAGTTTTATTAAATCTAACGGGTTATTAAACAAAATATTCCGATAAATTTGCCGAATAGCTAATAATGTGCATGGTAATAATCGAATTTATTCTATTGTTTTCTGATCTAAATGGTTATTTTAGGTTCCCTTTGTTTAAAAAAACAATTCCATAAACTTTTTCCTGGGTAGGTACCTTTTTGATTGCATTCTGTTATTATTACAATACACCTGACTACACCTGACGACTTCACCGCAGCTGACAAGTTGCCTTTTAAAACCTGATAAACTTTATTGCTCGCTCCTCCCACTCGCCAGAAACAGCCTTACCAGAAAGAGACAAAAGTGTACACGTATGCATGCGGCCGTGTTCATAACAAAATACTATGCCTAGCAGTGCGAGAAGCTACTTGAATTCCGATGTATTAAAGCGGGTTTCTTTTTCATTATCGCCATCTATTGTTTTGGATGATAACAACAGCAATAAATGTGTATTTTGTATCGAATTTTGATATAGTTCTATTTTACGTCGGTAAAATTGCTATTGTTTCATAGACCTACCTCCGTGTGAAATTTATTCGTATTGCTATCTATAGTATTCGCTAATCGGAACGCGCTCAGGTAAGTTTGAAAACTTCTAAGAAGTTTAGTTCGTAAAAATGGCCGCTAGTGTTAGTTGTTCGATTCGTTCGCAGACGTAATTTAATTGGAATATACACCAAGAGGCGAAAATTACGTGTTAAATAAAGGTTAGTGGCTGTTTTAGTTGTCTATCGGACAATCTTTTATGTTATTTTATCATTATTTCCGTCGTTTGCGGGTTTTGCGAGCTCGCGAGCCGTCCTGACAGATTATTGTATACGTCGTGATATGGAGATATTTTTGGGTGTGTATGGTGGACATTTTTCACATACCTCAGAAGAATTTGCATTCCTCGACTACAACTTTACTTTCTATAATATTATCTATTATACGATGGCCGGGGGCGATAGATGCCTTCGATATTCGCCCGATGCCGTACCGTACAGCATTATTGGTATATTTGAAAAAAAACTTGCAAAATAACAGACATGTTGTTTTCGTGTGACGGTCGTTTGTTTATTCAATTACGTTAAATTCTTGAAATGCCGAAAAACTCAAAACTTATTCAGAAATGAAACGTTGCTCGAAATGGCAATAGCCGCGTTTAGTGACCAGATCTGAATAGTCGTATCGTACACGACACAAAATTCCCACCAGGCCCATATTTCTATTCAACCCAAATGCTGGCTGATATGTTTCCATGTGAATACCCCGCAACAGTCCTAACTGTGGGTATGTTATGAGGCTGGCGGGGGAGGAGATAGGAAGAGGAAGGTTGGGAACTTCCTGGTCTCTTAACAGGGCTATTGCCAATTTAAGCAACGTCTCTTTTCCGAATGGTTGTATTTTACAAGGATGATTCGTTGAGTATCTCACTCTGTTTTGGTAATGTTTTTTTGCTAAAAGAAATAGGGAACAGGATTGAAAAAGTGAGAAGGGGAGGGGTGAATGCATTGTAGTACCTAGCAGTTCATATCTATTGAGTAAACCATTTCAAGCAATGTTTCAAGAGGCGGTAATTTTCCATTTCTATGCCGAATACTTAATTTTTGGGTATGTGTTTGAAAATATGCAGTTTTTATCACAGTTTCTTAGTGATACCATCTTATACTGACTCGATTCTGGTTATATCACGGCGCAAGTCCAATTTAAATGCGTCAATAGTTTCGATGTACAGTTATCTCGCCAGCGGCCGATATTATGTTTGATATGGTGCTTGAATAATTATTATAGCTCGCTTCAATAATTAATGTGAATTTATATTCCGCCGGCGTTGGTCCGCTTCTTTCTAGGGCCTCGACATCCGATGACTGATGCTAGACAATCACTGAAAAGAAATAACTGAAAAATATGTTTTCTTTGTTTAATAATAACTTTCTTTGATCAAGATGTTAATCCACATTTCTCAATTCTAAAATGACTTGCCAAGAAAAAATATAAGTTGCTTTAATCCACCCATTTCAAAAATATACATGGTCTGTTCAAAAGAAAAGGTCAATTTTGATTTTCGCGGGCTGTGTACATTCGATTATCGATTTTTTTGTTGTTGTTATGTTGGTACACATATGTTTATCATATGTTAGCATTATCAGCCATTTTGGATTAGTGGTTTGTTTTTGGCAACTGGAAAGGTTAGTCACGTTTTTGTGTGTTCTTCGATTTTTTACTTTTGAAAAAAATGGATCAAAGAATAAAATCATTCACTTTCGAATCATATAGTATTCTTTTCACACTATTTTCTTCCGTCTACGTCGTACACCATAAGAGAGAAAGAGACAACAAATATAATACACTGCTTCTATGTCTGTCACGATGATCTTGGGTCACCGCGGGACTCCGCCCACATTTTTTATTATGCCACTAAACTTGACACAACTAAACGGTTTTTAGGTTATATGCTATATTTTTGTTGATAACAATACTGTGAAAAAGTGGTTATACGAATAAACAAAAACATTATGTCAATATGTGATATGAATGGATGTATTAATACCCTAGCCTTAGTCTTAGCCATGCCCAAGTCTGCCGAGTCCGGTAAAAATCATCAAAAACTGACTACACTGCCTTGGATAGATACCACTCTATATACTCTGAGAGTTTTACTTATTTTTACGTAAACCACGTAATCAAACCGTCAGGGTTGGATATTTTTTAGACTCACCATACCAGTACTCCACGATCCGGAACAACGTTCCGGTTTGTTCTAGTTGATTTCGAATACTGTTCAACCATAAACAATCCAGACAACCAATGGTGGTTGCAATTTGAAATCTACCAGCAGAAATTAAACGACACAGCGTTTTGTATGCGAAATAAACGTTCCCTTTAATAATTGTAAAAATTATTTATTAAATTATTGTACACGTTTTGATTTTATAGCTGGAAGACGTACTAGTTGAAAGTTTCGCAATGTTTCAAATGACTTCGGAATTTGTTTGATTTCGCAATTAGCACTGGCAATCATTTTGCTGTGGGCACAAAATTTTACACTCGACATAAAAATGAAAAATTCCTGGCATATTTTATAATATATCTTGATAGGTGTGCCTACGAGATCGGCGACATAAAACATACCAAACATGTTTAATGTACGAATGTAAATCATGCAACAGGGGGCCGCTCATGGCTCTTTTGTAACCTCTCCCCTTTTTCCATAATAAAATCATAATTCCACTACGAATGTCTCGGAAAGAGAGAGAGAGGTTACAACGGAGCTTTCAGCGGCAGTACATACCGATGTTTTACGTTGGTAGAAATTACGAGAAGAATTTGTAACTGAAATTAATTTAAATGATCAAATTAATAATCTTTTAAAATCCCTACCTACGTAATTAAGTACTAACCCACAACGTATTTTAGCAAACATTATTCTATATACGGATAACTACTATTAAAAACAATAATGTAGTATTTTTTTAATGAATCCCTCTCATTCGAAAAGTAAATACCGCACGGTACCTGCTTTTCGTAATAAAAATAAATTAAATGTATGTATTCACCTACTTAAAAAATGGGATGTTTTAATTTTACAGCATTTTTTTCTCACTAGCAACACTAGAATATTCCCGGCTTTTTGTTTGGCTGGTTTGACACTTAGTCAGGAAATGAAAACATTGAAAACGGATTTCGATATTTTATAAAACTGCCCCATTCCTGTAAAAGTATTAAACAGTTTATTGAACTGTTATTATTGTAGCTTTCTTTTCAGGAAGTTGGTGTAGCAGAGAAGTGTAAACGTTTGTAAAAGTTAAAATTAGTTTATTAAATGCGATATTATTTCATAGACAATTATATAAATGAGCATTCCTATCAAGAATTCGACATTATCTCATCGATTTTCCCTCGGAATCTTATCGAAATGATTGTTTTTCTTATCTACTAAGTTTCAAATCTTATAACAAGATTCATTTGATATCTAGAATTATAATACCTACACACAAACTCAAGTGTATCGGCAAATAACCGCAAAATTTAGTAGAAGATAAATTATATTACTCACACAATTAGTTATTATTATCTTTTATCCTGCGTAGTGTATACATATTTTTACAATACACTCATGATTAGCACGATTGCTGATATATACTTGACATGTCTTTCTTTCATCTTAGGTGATTCAAATTTTTGTGAAGTCTGTCACAATCTCACAATCACTTGAATATTGCTTATGGGATGCAAAAGTTAGTGTTTCATTATTTTCGCCCTGCAACATTATTTGCGCTGTTGTCTTTATCATCATTACCAAGCACCATATCTATACATTGTAAAACAAAGTAAAATACAGACAATGGTCAGGGTCTTGGAGTAGAAAGAGACAAAGATATGTTAGAGGAAGTTGGATAGCCTATTAGTTACCGCCCTCATGGAATTCGAACATTTTTAATAAACATATTTGAACACATTAAACAAAACAATATCAATACACCATTAAAATGATTTATTAAGTCAAAATATCGCACAAACACCAATAACAGAAGGTTTGCCTCAAAAATTATGGAAGCTTTTTGTTGATTTTATCTCTTTATATCATTAAAAATGTGAAAATTCTAAAGTTCGGGCAAAAATTACTATTTAAAACCTGTTGAAATACCTCTGAAAGTGATGTTTTAAAATCTTTTTTGGTCTTGTTTGAACATTCACGCATAGCACATATCATCATCACGTTTTATTTATTTGCATAACCACTGCAAGTATTTTAATCAACACAAATATAGGAAATAACCTCAAAATCCGTCGACGTAAGTTATACGACTCGATGATGTGAATTTAGCGCAGACGGAGTACATTGTTACATACTTAGAAGTTCTGCAATATATACTAATATGCCTGAAACCCCTTCTATTTAATGCACATTCACTCGCCGGACACTCATTAACATGTCACGCATTTTATGAACATTTTCTGCAGTAATTAAAGTCAAAGGCCTGCGACCGCGAGGATTTATCTCCCGTAGATGATGCCTCTTCCAAAGCCATGTTGTCATTGACATAGATAGGTGGCAAGTTACCATTTAAAGCTTGAAATAACAATATATGGAGAGAGAGAGCTAATTCTTTTTACCCAACCTATTAGATTTGGGATAAATCACTTTCTCCGGGTTTTTACGTCGTTCACCATGAGAAAGAAAGAGACAACAAATTTTCCCAAATTATCACACCTCTTTAAAGTATTATTAGAATGTTCTTCGTGTCCCGCGTCTCCGTTGACTCCGCCCACACATTATGATACGCAAAATAAATTGATAACTCAAAGAATTATTAGGTTGCATTTTAAATATATTTTTTTAACAATACTGTGAAAAAGTGGTTATACGAATAAACAAAAACATTATGTCGACATGTGCTATGAATGGATGTATAAATACTCTAGCCCTAGTCCTAGACACGCCCAGGTCTGGCCGAGTCCGGCAAACCTTGTAAAAACTGACTACAGCTCTCTCTCTTGTATATTATTGCTCTGAGATATAAAGTAAGCATAGTTCAATCCAAAACTAAATATTCTAAAACTGCACAATGAAAAAAATGCCAAAAATATTCCATTAATACTTCCGTCAAAATAAAACTATGAAACGTTTAGCACTAGGATGTTAATAGAATGTGACAGAACTAAGGTTGGCATTACACAAATGAAATACTTTCAACTCTGTTCAACATCATGTAATTATGTCCATTCTACAAACTCTTTGAACACCTTGTGTATTATATATTATGATGTGTAGGGGAATGGATGGATGTTTAAAATATGTCCATTTGGGGGATGGGAGAGTGCTAGAAGGCTCACGGAGAAGAATAAGAAGTAAATGGAAGAAGTCAGAAACTCTTCACAAAGTCACGGCACAATCGAGTGAATCAAATTTGTTGATTCTGTTAATCCGACTCTTGACTAAATTGAACGTGCCATACCTTTATTAGGACATCTTACTTAGACTTCTTCTCCATCTACTTGCGCATTTTATTGCAACCGGTTAGTAGCAGAGTGGTCCAAAGTGTCGGGTTCGCACCCAGTCCTCCATCATCGCACAAGTAACATTTTCCGCCTTAAACGATGGCTGTAGGGGGAATTCAAATATCTGTTATACTATTCGGAACTCTTGAATGTTTACTATTCTTTAAAAAATGACACTCCTTTTTCCACCCATCTGCTCTGTGTCTAAACTGTCTAAGCATCCCTTTCTCAATCTTGTCCATTACATTTACAATGTCAATAGAATTCTGTATTTCGCTAGTCGTTCTGCTTTTTAATTTTATTTATTTGAATACCGCACAAGAGTCCCAACTGCTCGAAGCCAGTGGAATTATGGCTCTCCCAATCGGGGTATTTTGTGAGACTGAAGGAAGGGGGAGGGGGAAGAGTAAGGTTGAGTAGTACTCAGCTATTCAGATCTGGTCACTAAACGTAGGTAAAGCCATTTCATGTAACGTTTCCATTTTAATTTTGTGGCCTTTTACCAGGGCAATAGTGTTCCTGGGCCCATATCCAAGTCACCTCATCAGGAGTGTACCTGTTGTAAAGAATAATTGGGGCTCTATGCTGAGGTCGCCTCGCATAATATTATATTATTATAATTATAATATCGTGTTGTAAGTATTATATATCTGTTATTTGCACACAAAGAACCTTGTGAAAAGAAAATTTTCCTCAGGCTATCAGTAGTTAAGTGTCCATACCTATAATATTTCATATTAGTACCACCATAGGAATGTTATCAAACCTGTTTATTATATGCTCAATCTTGGATCATATAAATGTGGAGATTGAGATGTAGCCCACAATCAAACGGTGCTTTTTTAAATCAATATTAAATCTAGGTTTTTTTTTTAAATATTAAAATCCAACCTCATTACTTTAGTGGCATTTTTTAAAATTTTTACTTTCTGAGCTAATGGTTTCTGTTTTATACTGTTATCATGTATGGATTTCTTTTTTATTTCTTAAAAATATTATCTCAACAATTGTGCGCTGTGACAGTTTAGCAGGAATCTCTTGGTTTACTGTAATAGCTATGTTAATTTGAGATGTAGCTTTTTTGCTGGGTGTTATTTCAAAGGCATACTATCAAACGTAGTACCTACTCAACTCTCCCGATTGTTTACGAAACGGTTTTATCAAAAAAACATTCAGAAACATCTTATCAAGTGGTTTGGCTGATTTTACAGAGTTGAGCGTTTGCAACAGACTCTCTTTCACTCTATCTCCATGGGTTTACATGCCAATCAATATGGCTTGGAAATAATAATGGTTTTGAAATTCCGTATCATTCGATAAGCTAAGCCCTAGCATTATTGATTCATATTATGTTGCTGAATCACCTTTCTTTTGTATTTAGGAATTTGTGGACACATGAATAAAAATGATAAGGACTCAGGCGGATTTGTGTATCTTTGAAGATAACTTTAATTATTTTTAAGTTTTTTCTTAATACAAAAAACTAATAAGCAATGATTGATTATATTAAAAAGATTAGATGCCATTATACTACTATAATATTAAAAAATATGTATTCTGAATATATCGAGCAATGATATTTCGAATGTATGTAATTGTATTTTTAATTCATGAACATGTGTTTTACAAGCATGTCCCATTGTCAAACATTTATGCCTTTATCAAATATTGTCTAATAAATGGCTAATCTTTATCCTTAATGTAACTGTGTTTATCACCAATATTACGCTTTGTGTTTTATGTGCTTACTTAGTCATATATATGCGTATTTAGTTATTTTTACGACAACCCTAAATCAAAATTTTCAAGGTCCATCAAACTACAATCAGTAATGTTTGTATTGTACTCCTGTAACTACACTGCCGTAAGTCAAAATGTATCAATCAATGAAATAGGAAAATGATGACTTTTTAGACCAGCCCCTGTTTTTTTAATTCTGCTAAACTGGATTAAGAAAGGGACGCTTAGATGGTTTGGGCAAGTAGAGCGAATGAACGAAGAAAGGAGTGTGAAAAGAATATATGATGCGAAAGTGAATGGAAGAAGAAGTCGAGGACGCCCGAGAAAGACATGGCACGATCAAGTAAATCAAATACTAGAATCGGGTCGTGTGAAGAGTCAGAATAACAGAAGAGTATGTATGAGACGATGTATGAATGTAAATGAAGCAAGAAGTGTGTGCCAAGACAGAGTTGTATGGCGGTCCGTCCTCTCTACCTACCCCTGCCAAGTGCGTGAACTGTTATGCAACGGATATTTACTGTCTATTATTTTTTAAATCTTCGCAACGCCAATGTTGTGAATACCTATGTATTCAGATCTAGTCTTTAATGATAGAAGTGTCTGTATAAGAAAAATGGAAGAAACAAGGATTGATGTATGTGGAGTTTTTTCCTCTGGTTAGGTATTTAGTATCTAATTATAACTAAAGCTGCAATATAATATAGCACATAGTGTGCCCCTAGAATACATGGCACGATCAAATGAATGAAATACTGAACATATCGAAATATCAGAATACAACTAACTAACTAACCATCACGCCTTTTTCTCTGCAGGGGTAGGCAGAGAGGACGGACCGCCATACAACTCTGTCTTGGCACACAATCCTTTTCTTCATTCATACATTGTCTCATACATACTATTCTGTTATTCTGATTCTTCACATGGTCCGATTCAAGTATTTGATTCACTCGATCGTGCCATGTCGTCTTCGGGCGTCCTCGACTTCTTCTTCCATTCACTTTCGCATCATATATTCTAATATGAGAATAGCATGCACAAATGTGGATGGAAGCAAGAAGTGTGTGTTAAGGCATAGTTGTGTGCTGTTTCATTCTCTCTGCCTACTCCTGTGGAGAAATGGCGTTCTATTCTATGCTAAAAAAACAATACATTACCAAAGCTATGTTATTTCAGTGTTAGGGTGATAATAAGTGTATCTTCTGCTCCGAACCCATATTAAAACACAGTTTGTCTGGGTTCCGTGGGATTCACTTTAGACTTCAGACTGTATAAGAATGTGTTCACAGCTGTCTGTAAAAAAGAGATTCTTTTCAATGAATAAATTTGTCACAAAAACAAAACAAAAAAAGAACCATGGCCATGAAAAAGTAAGAATATTTTTTCACATCCTTTTTTAAATGTTAGAACCTTGATTGAATAGAATTATTATTATTGCTAATTTACCACACCTTCATGCTTTTTTATTGTAGGCACCATGAGCAAAGACATGTCGACATATCTGTAGATTATACCTAATTTGTTTATCATATCATATAAGATAAGTCTATGATGTCATTTGGAATTTTAAAGACCTTTGTTTTCTCACTGTGAAAAAATGTTTCAATCTTTCTAGTAAAAGTCTATTCCAGTTCGTTATAATACAAGGAAATTATTTATATTTGCGCAATACTGTTGGGTTTGGCAGCCACCTCATATCTGGAGCCCCTAGATACCTGGAAAAACCATTTACTCATTGCGCAAAGGTGAAATCTGTTTGATAAGTTCCCCAGTTTGCAATCGTAGCATAAATAAAAAGTTGGAATCATGTGTCTGTTTTACTTGTGTTTTAATGGAAAATAAGTTGTAGATACTTTAAGGGTAAATGCATGCTCAGCACTCATACGTAGTTGACGTTTGCTATATTTATGTGATTGGGTTGTTTTTATAACTAACTAAACTAACTAACCATCACGCCGTTTCCCCGCAAGGGTAGGCAGAGAGGACGGACCGCCATACAACTCTGTCTTGGCACACACTTCTTGCTTCATTTACATTCATACATCGTCTCATACATACTCTTCTGTTATTCTGACTGATATGTTTAAATTAAATTTGTTTTTATGAAAATAATAGTTTTGAATGTTGAAGAAGCGTTTACCGAGACAGACTAGTGTGGCGTTTCATCCTCTCTCCCTACCCCTGCGATGAAATAACGTGGTTTGTTAATACTATTGATACGGAAACTTTCTTCACAACTCCTGTTAGCACTTGGGCCATGTTTAACCTTATTAGTTTGACAGTAGCTCAGTCCCTTTAATATAATTCACCAGGGTTGCTGTTGGGTATTTGGCCATGGTTCTGCTGGTTCCACAACATGGTATTTAACTTCACAGGTATCTGAGCCTTCTTCCCATCAAGGGCGAAGCATTTGCACCGTAGATGCATGAGTGTTTTTCTATCCTCTCTACTATTGGTGCTTTCTACTGCCAACAGCTGTATACATCAGGTGTGTATACAGTGGCAGTGCCCATTTGAGTTCTGGATTTATTTATTCTTTCAACTTACATATACAATAAGCTCCAATACTTGGCTAGCCATTTCTATTCTTCTTTTAAATATGTTTAATATAAAAATATCGATAAATCCATTTGATTGAAGCATTACAGCCAACGCCGCGTATCACATTTAGCTTGCGTACATGATGAATATCTCTGGGGCGGCAAGTCCTGTACACTGAAGGTTAATGATCCTTCTAGATCCCTAAATTAGTTTGTATCCATACATTGTGACGGTTAGTTCATTTTTTAAATTCAATTTGCAACCTACAGGCCTGCTTTCAAGTATACAACTACTTCGACACGTAGGTTGGCCATTATTTAATATTATTTGTAGTGGTTTTTTTACGTGCATTATTCATGAGAAAATTGTGGGCTTGATTGCATACTTATTACCGATTTAAACATTATTGGGTAATTCTAGCTATCAATTTGGCATGCGGTGTGAATGTCATAATACTGTAGGCTTAGCTAATTCTTATTATGTTAATTAAACGCTGGTGGTTTAGATGGTGCGAGTCATAGGCGTTGATTCCAATGTCGGCAGAACCTGACCAAAGTATAACGGATGCGGAAAGATTTGATTTATTCAAATATTGCACACCGCGAGATTCCCACTGATTGGTACCATCTGTGGATATCCAAATAATATGTTTGTGTTTTGAACGAGATTGGAAGATTTTTTCAGTACCTATCCCCCGAGTGAGAGACCATTCAGTATCAAAACATTGCTTTTAATGACTTTAACTTTGTTTGGTGACCAGATCTGAAAAGCCAGTTACTTCCCAGTATTTTTTCTGCCTGACAACATTCTGCAATTAAAAACAGAAGTGCGCCCCATTATGCTATAGATACCGAAGTTGTTTGCGTACATAATAGATTTACTTACTCGGATAATAAAACATTTTTATTGAACATTTCATCAGAGGATTAAAGACTTTATTCATTAATGTGTCGAATTTGATAAAATTCTTATGTGGACATGTCATAAGTCGTAAAATATGAATGATTGTTGATTTTGCATCAATGATGGTCCTTAGACAGGATTTCACAACTTTTATTTTTATATTGACTCTACACGGCCTATTGGGGATGCTGTGTGGAGGGTCTTTTTGAGGAAAGAAAAGCGTAAACCTGAAAGTGAGGATGTTGTAGGAGGGAGAGGACACAATAGCTGGCAAATCTTCCGCAGCTGAGTACAAAAGTCTTAAATTCGACCCATTCTCATGTTGAAAATGTCAACCTTGTACAAATGATGGGCACGCGTTTGGCGGGTCTGCCAGCTATGCGCCTGTGCCGAAAGGATTAATGACTATAATTCTTTGCACCACCCTCTATTGAAATATGGTTGAATAAACACATCTTCCCCACCTGATATCTATGTTCTATAGACTGCAGTTCATCCATTAAGATCATTTATCTTACCTTTGACAGGGAGCTTATAATAATGTTCGTACCCCTATGTTGTCTTATCTAAATGTGCTATCTGCTGCTTCCTCTGCAAGTCAAACCTGCACAAGGTATGCGTTTTATGGGATTCACAAAATTTGTGCTGTACATATTCTATCTAATTCCTTAGTAAGGAGTTCCTCTTAACTCCTTAATTAAATAGAATTTTCTCTTCTTGGGGGAGTATGATTACTACCCGTGGCTCTATCCTACCGACTTTCTCTTGGATATGTTCAAAACGTACCATCTACGAGTCAGAAGGGATGTGTACATTCCTACATATTTCTTCAGATTGATTCGTGGATGGTCTGAAAACTCAGCTATCATGGAGAGCATTAATTTCTATGTTCCTGGTGGCTATCTTCGTCATCGACATTATAGACTATTTTATCTCCCGGCCTGCAGGACTTACTTGCCAATGGTCACGCTGGCGGGGAGGGCAATCTTGTTGAATCGGATCGCTTCGGATGTTGACATATTTTGCATCAATGAGGCTACGTTCAAACGACAAGCATTGTTGCTATTACCATTTTTATGATAATATTATTTTCAAGTTGTTTTTCTTACTGTCTTTACTTTACTTTCATTCTAATTCATATGTCTACCGGCCGTTTTCTTTTTCTTCTTTAGAACTTTGGCATTAATTTTAATACGCCCTTACTTATTTTATTCAAAAACGCCTTAAAATATTCAATTATGCAATATTTTAAAAATAACTAATAATTGAATTTTATAAATGTACTCCTTCCTTTTTGACGTAATGAAGGTCCCCCGATTCCCTTCCATTATGCTACAATCTATTGTAAAAGTTGTGTAAACAAACTCCATGTGGAACCAAATCTAATTCACTATCAATTCATTTATTTGTAAATGTATTATGTTTGTATACCATATCAAAGGTACCGTAGGAAATTTCATCCATAAACCATGTCCGAACATATTCGGGGGAAGTGATTTAAGATTCTCATGGCCAATACTATTATGTCGGTACCTTCTGTGAGTATGGAACTCTATCTCACCAACTAACAATCCAGTGTCCTACCTACCTGACTATCGACCACCTCTATATGGTTCACATAATACAACACTAATTAAATTCAAACTAAAGAGTGAATTACATTATTTATCCCATTGCTGTTGCATTGCTAACTGTTGTGTATAGAAAAGAGAAATTTCCCGTTCTGAGAGAGTATATTATGGTGGTAATTTCCAATAAAACTTAGCGACAGTTTACCTTCAAGTATAATTTACACCAACACCTAAATTAAGCCACCATTAAGTTAACCAATGAAGATGTTTGACGAACTATCATCACATTTCGCTATATGTATAAACCTTAGAGTAACGTAGAGACCTAACATTGCGAAATTTTGTCCGCACTTTTTGACCAAGGATTGACCAAGGGAGGTATGACGTATATGCTTCCAGCCAATCGGATGCGAAGAAAACCGTAAAGATAAACATTATTCCGTCTTTATCTGTTCGCGAACAATTTTGCGTTAGTATCATGAGAAAGAAAGAGACCGGGATACTTTTAGAAGCCGTACAAAAGGGGAATTCCCCGTTCTTGAAAATTTTTTTGACATTCTCGTAAATATTTTTAAGTTAAACATATTACGAATCCATTAAAACTCATTTCAAACGGAAGTTTATTAAATTGGAACGAATAGTCCAAAGATTAATTACATATTGGTGTAAGTTACTAGTTGTTTTGTAGGTTAGGATGTTAAATATTTGAGATCAAACTAAAAAAGACGATTTTTATGGTACATACGTGTGAAAACTGTTTGTTTTTGGTCCTTTTGTACTTCGATTAAAGCAAACAAGCATAGAACATGTGGCCATGATGTTTTGCTAGATATTACACAAAAAATAACTCAAGTTTTTAACTATTTACGTACTTTTGACAGTCCGTTCGCCTGACAGTGCAAACGTGTCTGAAGTTTGTGCGGATTAAATAATGAAGACATTTCATTTAGCCCGCCCCAAATCGTGTATAGGTTTCAACAATTGTTTGTCTCTTTTTCTCATATGCTTATAGAACCGAGCATAAAGAGAGAGCTATATTTTGCGAGTTTGTCAACGATTTGTCACAAATTAGTATGGTCTCTTTATATTGTTACTCTGAGGTATAAACAAATTTATTTATAAACTAACCGACTATTGTCCAATTTAAACAAAAAATACATAACACGAAATGGGAAAAAAGAGCAACAGATAAAGAACAGCACATACATCATATTAAATGAAGCAATGGCAAAAATAGGACAAGACATACATTAGAAAGAACATTTAAGTCAAAGCCAAGGTCAAGTCAAAGTTTTGGTAGAGTCGTAAAGAACGACAAAAATCATTTAGACTGGTACCAAAAATTTCAAGACCACGGCTTGAGTTAACAAGTCTCCACATTCTGGACAGTGGAGAATGATACCCATAATTAGTAGAGTGATGATTGAGGAACACCAATTCATTGTTTCTGAGTCTACGGCAAGGAATGTTGAACTGGATGAGTTGCAACGAAGAATTGATTCACAATGAATGCAACAGCATTTAGTCAACACATCTTTTTGTTGCTTATTGCCCATGAAATGATTATCCCACAAAAACGGCGCTATAGAAGTGACACATTCATTATTGACGTGGTAGCATTCTGCTAAATTAATCCCTGCTGAAAAAATGTCGAGTAAAGCCAATTGTCCGATCCTTAAATGTCATATTTGACTTAACTTAAACTAGGGAATGATTGGATTAAACAGCTGCTAGGCTAGACGGTAAACACAACAGATCATATTTATTCCCCCTTTAATTTTACCTAGTTCAATTGTTTCCAGCCTCCTTAGACAAGGATTGCGCCAAGATTGCAAATTTGCAATGATTGCAGATATGCATCATGTGGGAGTCTTGCTTCATTGCACAGACGGAAATTAAATAACTATTTGACTATGTTCAAATTATGTTCAATGAAACTTTTAGAGTGGAAATATTATTGTAGGTGGGGTAGGAAAGAAAATGATCTTACATGTGACATGATCTATAATTTTGAACAATGAATTTGAGCGGAGAAAAATTAAACGAGTGCCAAAAACCTTGATTGGTGAATTAAATACATTTATTAAAAAAAAGCTACATTTTGTATTACGCAATAAAAACCATGAAAGTAGTGCCCCTGTGGTTATTTTATTGCTAAATGTCGCTTTGTAATGTCCAATAATAATAATTCTTCGTTGAATCATCATAATTATCGGCTTGTTTTAATCAAAACCTTACTTAAAATTGAAGTTTTCCTTGTGATGTTTTCATTAAATTCTACTCTTGATAATTTGCTGCAAATTATTCACCCTGGTTTCTTATAAAAATTTGCCCTTTACAATAGTGATAAAGTTTGAAAAAAAATTGCAGCCATTTAGACAGAATTGAAATGTTCTTTAAAATGGCTTTATATTTGTTCAATGACCAGATCGGAATAGCCAGATATTTCACAACCTTTATATTTTCCCTTCTCCATCCCCTCCCACACTACCTTATGCATCACAGCATTCCCCAAACGGGTATGCCATAGTTCCACTGGCTCCAGACAGTTGTGACTCTTTCAAAACGTTCAAATAAAATAATAATAATAAAAAATTTCAGTATGGGTAATGTAATGTCAATTGTTCAGTTTGACAAACCTTACTAATTAATTTCACAATTGTCAGAAGGACATTAATAATTATACATCCCAGTTTAATTTATGGCCATTCTTGGTGTTTTACCACTCTGTGTCACCCAACGAATTCTGCATACATTTAGCAATCATCCACAGTAGATAATTTCTGTAGGAGGTATTGATGCAATTTAGCAATGGGCGCTATTTCTGTATCTGCTCAATGCAATTGCTACCCACATGATAATTCACCACGGCAGGGATTCTCAACATTACAATATCGCGACCCACTTTTTAAAACAAGTATTTGTGACCCGCCTAGCTGATCCAGAGGGAGCTGAATTTTTCTTCACAGACAATTTTATAAGTGATAAAAAAATCTTAACTATATATTTTATTACATATTCGTAAAAAGCATTTACTTTGCCATATTTATAAATAAAACACATAAACTTTGTTTATAACCACTTTATTATTTAATATTACGTCTACCGGTTTCGAAAGTACCCTTCCATCATCAGGACAATATTAAAATTGGAATTTTGAATACTGATGAATTCTCATAATATTGTGTCTTAAGATCTTGATATTTTGATATGAACTCAATTCTTTCGTTTCCTTACGAATTGTAAGAATTTTTTAAATTGTTAATTTCCATATGAAATATTTGAGTTTCGTGTAAAGATAATAATTTTCATCAAAAACTTTTTGCTTCTATTGAATTGAGAGCCTTTGCTCCAAGGATAGTAATTAACATGACTATAACGTTTTTATCAAAGAATTTAAATACATTATGCAGGTGGGGATTTTCTTTATTCTATGCAAAGTGTTGAGGTACATATTTATCAAATTTATTAGTTGTTTTACTTCCTTTGTTGTATACAGGGTGAATAGTACTCAATGTGACATATTGATGAACCTTTGAACGTAGTATAAATTTTTCAACAGTTAATGACGAGTTAGCGTATGAAAATAGTCCTGGTGAAAGACCACCATTAAGAATCAAAAGATTCCTCGAAATGTAAAACAGGTTTAACCTGTGTTTAGTGACCGAATCTGAATAGCCAGGTATTATCAACCTTACTCTTACCCATCGTCTTCCCCACCCCGCTCCTTTCAGCATCACAACATACCCAAATTAGGGATGCCATAGTCCCACTGGCTCTTCGGATAGTAGGAATTCTTGTTGGGTATTCACATTTAAAAAAAAATCTGAACAGTATAGATAGGTAACAGATTAATCAGTAAATCAAGCATTGTGGGAGGGTTAGGGAAGGAGGTAGAGGAAAGAAAAGAAATACCTGATCTGGTTACTAAACATAGACAAAGCCGTTTCAAGCAATATTATGATTCAGAATGCTTAGGTCGGATTCGGACTTTCATCAAATTGTCAGCAGCTATCAAGCATAACGGTTGTGCTGTTATGCTTGTCAGCTATTTTGATCAAAAGCTGAAACGGGCCCAGAATCGACGTTAACGGGAACCATTGAAATGTAACTAAACAAAATGGCGCTAATCGTTGAGTTGTGATAGTGTCAAATGTGACGAAAATTTGAAACACACCAACTTTAGAGTATCTCCCTGTTAAACAAATGCTATATTTAGTTTTTTGAGTTCTGCATTTTTTTCAAAATCACGCAATTTCGTTATGTTGTCGATGTAACAGCTAAGTATGGATTTTAATGAAGCAAGGAGTGTTTGTATCGATACAGTTGTGTTGCGGTCCATCCTCTCTGCCCACCCCTGTGGAGAGATGACGTGATATCAAACAATAGTTTCATAATTTATTTGCCGCACTAAACGTCAGTTGTCATTTGAAATTAATAATAAAGGAAATCGAGTTTAATAACACTTCGCTGTGGTTTATGATGCGATGTGTATGTTTATTTTCCTTTCGATTTCTATTTTTACGTGTTTTAATTGCTTAATACGATACGATAATTATCCGCTTCTCGTAATAATATTTCAATCAGAATTATTCCCTTATCTTTTATTTTTAGCACATGGCAAACCCTACGTTACACCAGGTCGTTTGACATCAGCTTTTTTTATGTGACTAACTAAATAACCAACCATCACGCCGTCTCCCCACAGGGGTAGGAAAAGAGGAGAGAACGCCATACGACTCTATCTTGGCACACAATCCTTTCTTCATTCACATTCATACATCGTCTCATACATACTCTTCTGTTATTCTGACTCTTCACATGGCCCGATTCAAGTATTTGATTCACTTGATCGTGCCATGTCTTCCTCGGGCGTCACCAACTTCTTCCATTCACTTTCGCATCATAAATTCTTTTCACACTTCTAACGCACTAGTTGATTAACTGCCCAGAGCTAGTGGGACTATGGGATCCCCGATTTGGGGTATGTTGCGAAGCTGAATGAAGCGAGGAAGGGAGGGAGACGGGAACGTTGAGAGGTACCAGGCTATTCAGATCGGCTCACTAAACACGGCTAATGCCATTTCTTCGTGCCGTTCCCATCAATGCCGTTAATGTTGATTCTGAATGGTAGTCATTCACCCGGGCGATACTGAGAATATTTACCTTCCTAGGTCCTTACCGCTTTGCCACGAAGGTCGCCGTGGAAAATGGGAGAATGATTTTGCTTCTATTCTATTCTGAGATTTTGATCTGTCTGATTTATTGTCTATCCCTTCTTTGACCTTTAATTCTTTAGAACTTTCAAACTTATTTGTGTTTTTTTTTTCCAGGCCCTCGGATAGAGACGGCTGAAACGCACAACCAAAACATATAGGTAAGAACTAAATAACTTTATCACTCTAAGATTGTCAACTTTGATTATTAATTATGGTTAATAGTTCAAATCCATATGTTTGGGTAGTAGAAGCGTAAAGAAACCAATGACCAATAAAACAAATATATCCAGTTGACTATTTGAATAATGATCGATACATTTTACAACCTTCAGTCATATGTTAAGGTACAAGTTTACACGGTAAACTTTGCATGCGTCAAAGGAGGATTTAAAGAACAAACAAAATCATTTTTGTATACACAATCACACTTCGCCTCACCCTTGAAAACTTGTTCACAAATAGTCTCCTCCAGTATAAAAAAATGTATCTGAACAAAATTTAAATAGCCAAAACAAATCCTCCGCAAGGATCAACCCCCTGCAGCCATTCGCACAATTTAGTCTTCAGAATTTCTTAAGTCAACAACCAATTCATAATTTTGAAGAGCAGAGGGCCCAAGTATTTTGTATATCAATTATTATCAGAGTGGTAGATACCCTAAATATCGCCCTGGTGAAAGACCACCATTCAGAATCGAAACGTTGCTTGAAATAGCTTTAGCCGTGTTTGGTGACCAGATCTGAATAGCCAGGTACTTCCCAACCTTCCTCTTCCCGATCTCCTTCCCCTCCCCACTACCTTCAGCCTCACAACATACAATTAGGGATGCCATAGTCTCACTGGTTCTAGACGGTTGGGAGCAGTTGGGACTCTTGTGCGGTATTCTCTCTATATATATATTTATTTTTTCTATGATTTTTTATTTTGTTTCTTCTCCAGGATACCTTCCTGATGATGGCCCTCAAAAACAACAGCGGGCCAAGTTCGGGGTATGGGCGAGATCCCTTCCCCATGGGGGGGGATCCCAGGGAGGGCTCGGTGGGCTCGGGCCAAGGGCACCGGCCCGCCTACCTCGTGGAGCACCTGGCCACTTTCACGGTGACCCGCGAGACGGGGATTCTGTACCCGGCCGACGGCATGCGGAGGCTTCTCCAGCTCGAGAAGACAAACGGTCAGTTCCATATTGGTGTTATCGTATCGAACGCAACACGGCTATGGCCGAGACGGAAGAAGCGGCTGGAATATTTACGTGTATTTGGGGTAAGATAAGGGTAATAAGAGCTTCAAAAGACTGTTGCTTAGATTTTTGCTACTTTTCGCTGCAAAAATTCGAGCGGAAAACTCAAGTTTATAAACAAATTAACAAAGGGGCATCCCGGCCAACGCTGTAAATTCTGTGCAATACTGATAACAAACGAGACAAAACTTACCATTACCACAAGCAGCATCTCCTCGATCGCTTCGCCCCGCCTGACTGCATCTTCCTGCTTGTACCACTACTACCTTAGGCTCTGCATTTCCCTGGACCATCACTCACTCTCACCTTTGGACACCCCGACTTCGCAGCACCTGGACCAGGCATAAATGCCTGCCAGCCCGCTGACTAAAAACTGGCCCCCCTTATTACAGTCAACGTAGATGACTTACGTCTGATACAGTTCTCACATACATTGCTCATAACATTTACGATAATTTAATTATAATTAATATCATTTATGAGCAAATTCTTTATAGCCATTTTAAGCAACATTCTGATGTCCCCAGGGTTTCTATTAATTATTTGATACGTGTCATTCTTTTCAGGAATATGGTCCCAAAAAATGCAGCTCTGCTTGGACGGGCAGTGGGTCCTCATCATGGATTACGAAAGTGGAGTAAGTGCCAGTGATTATAACAGTTGAAAACAATTTATTGATAAAGACATATTTATCAAATGTTATTGTGTGACAAAAGAATAAATGATAAGATAGTGGAATTGATTGAATCTACCCTAGTTTGACGTACAATGAATGAATTAAAAATAGACGATACTAAAACAAAGGATTTCCTTTTTTACAAAAGTTTTCTGGACTTGACAAAAAAAAAACAATTTCATAATTACTGTCCTACGTTCTAGGGTAGGATTTGGCATCACTCAAAAACATATTTTGAGAATGGTATCTTTTGCCCTCTTCTACCATTAGTTACAATAAATCGTCTCCAATAAACAGATTAATTTCATCAATTAAATTTTTGGAAAGTTGTTGATACCAGTTTTGCGTAAAAACCGTTCTTGGAGGATTGTATCCTCTCGATACCTGTTATTGAAATTCTGTGTAAAATCACTTCCTTATCACTTCTCTCTAATAGTCTCTATAATTATCAAACAACTTGACAATTTAAATAATTCTTCATCACTCATAATTTTTTTAAGCCATTTTAGATTACACGATTTAGTAAAAAATGCTCTCAGCTTGATATTATGTAGATAAATTATAAGCTATCCTACTCATAGTCAAGCTAACATTTGAATTCTTGAGAAAAAACTGAAACTTAGGGCCAGTTGTTTAACAGACTGTCAAATTTGACATCGTTACAAATAGACAGTGTCAAATGTGACGGTCGGTCAAACAACTGACCCTAAGTGTACTGTAGTCTTTCTTCCAGACATCAAAGATGTCTTTCAATGCAGCGTTTTTCCGATTCTACTTCTCCTGTATTAATAATTGTCATTTATTTTTCTCCAGAGCATCATGGAGAGGTTCAGCTGTTCCTCCATACAGGAACCGACGGCCTTCACCTCCTCGGATCCCATGGAAATGTATAACAATATCCTGGCCTTCATAGTCAGCGGGCGCGGAGGCACCAGGTCAGAGATGCACATCTTCCAGTGCCACGATGTCGGGGCCCAGGACTTGGTGGAGGACCTCAACCAGATCAGGTAAGCTACTGCCACTTGTTTCCAGTCAGTCGGGAATGCCTCCTTCCTGGAAATATCGAGACAATATTATATACAGAACGTTCCACATGATGTACAAGTAGTTGTGGTTCAGACTACCGGGAATATATTTGATGAATGCCCCCTTCAGGCATTCTGTTCAGAAATTGATGAGCTTCGTAGCTACACTGGCGAGGGTATCTTAGTGTCCATCTTTGACCCCTGCCACACGATTGATAGAAATGATCTTGCCCTGTGTCAACCTATTGCTTATCTATCTCTCTTTCTTCCAGGGGCAACAAGGGCGACGACAGAGACAGAAAGATCAGTCAGACAGGCAGCAGACAAGACAGTCAATATGATGAGAGAGATGATCCCAACTCCAGGGACTTTGTCATGGAGAGGGAGCGAGACAGAGAAAGAGAGATGGGAGAGAGGGGCAAGGCGAGGAATGGGGTAAGTTGCTTTGTAATTTTATTTTGATAAATCTCGTTAAAATTCTATTTTGAAACTATTTTCAATACTAGAATAGTGGAAACTCAGAGACCAATTGATTAATCCACGTTAAGTGACTAGACCTAAATAGTCAGGTAATTATTTACCAACCATCCTCTTCCCTATCTCCTTCCCCTATTCACTCTCACAACATACCCAAAACTGGGGATGTCATCGTCTTATACACTGGATGCCAAAATGAGACCAAAATTATGACATACACCTGACACTCTTAACTTAACAGTTGGCTAAAGGAGGAACTAACAAATGTATGATTTTTTGTATCCACAAAATCTACGCAATCTAGCAATGCCACCAACCGCAAAGCTAAGTATGTCAATCTGTACACGCCCGTGTCGTGGTCCAACTGTTTGCGGTTTTAGTCCGTCACGGCCCGTGTGAACAAAGTCCTAGACGACCTGTTTATTCTGACCATAAGTCTGATCTGATACAGTAAATGTTTCACGTTTGCTTCTACATACCACCATTCTGACAGCTGTGTTAAATTGCAGATCCCGATGTTTGCCCACCAATATCGCGAGCCCCTCTCCGACTCTGAGCTGACTCCGCACGGACACAACGAGGATGAGGCGTCCAGCACTTCGTCGGATAAACTCTACGAACAGGATATCGCCATACTAAACAGGTATACCACTCAATGAATGATTGACACTTAAATTTGATTTCCCTGTCATTTTTAGGGGATACTATGACGGGGGTTAGGTTATTTTAAAATAGATCAAGAAGTTAACCCAGGTCTTGAAAAAACCAATTGTAAGAGAGGGAAATCACAGAAACTAACAAGTCGTTTCGCAAACATTGTAAAAATGTCCCGCTTAACGCAATTTGAAATCAAGGAAAATGCAACTTTTTTGCTGTCAAAATTTATTGGTAACTATGCTAAAATGATCAATTTTACGGAAACAAGGCAAAAATATTAAAACTGCTTTAAAAACTTTTAAATTATCAATGATTTTTTTGTCTACTCTGGTAGTGGTAGATACTCCAAGTATCGCCCTGGTGAAAGACCACCATTCAGAATCGAAACATTGCTTGAAATGGCTTTAACCGTGTTTGGTGTCCAGATCTGAATAGCCAGGTACTTTCCAACCTTCCTTCCCCTCAACTCCTTCCCTTCCCCACTACCTTCAGCCTCACAACATACCAAGATGCCATAGTCGGGAACAGTTGGGACTCTTGTGCAATATTTATTATAAAATTAAACTATTTTCTTATCTTTCCTCATTCCTTCTGCACCACAACAATTCCCTTACATATTTGACACTTACTTTGTTGATTCCAGGTGTTTCGACGATATTGAGAAGTTCATTGCCCGCCTTCAGCACGCAGCAGCCGCCAGTCGGGAGTTAGAACGCAGGAAAAGGTATGAAATTCTAACATTATAACGTCGCCGGAAAGGCAAAAGGGCTTAAGCGACACTTTGGTAAAAAAATGAGTTGAAAATGCAGTTTTGATCAGTTTTATTTCTGCATCGAATGCTCCGACTCTCGTTTGAATCTGAAGACTTTTGTAGTCCTTCAGCCTTCTAAAACATATTTACCATTTGGGAGAAGGCTTGACACAAGTTTGGGACTTTTTAGCTTTTTGTCGCTGCAGGTAACTCAGTGAGAGCATTGAGGCAACTTTTTTTTTCAAAATAACCAGGTATTGAAGACTTATGAATATTATTGTAAAACAAAAAAAACTTTAAAATGCTCTGGTGTAACTAACTAACTAACCATCACGCCGTTTCTCCGAAGGGGTAGGCAGAGAGGACGGACCGCCATACAACTCTGTCTTGGCACACACTCCTTGCTTCACTCTCATTCATACATCGTCTCATACATACTCTTCTGTTATTCTGACTCTTCACATGACCCGATTCAAGTATTTGATTTACTTGATCGTGCCATGTCTTTCTCGGGCGTCCTCGACTTTTTCTTCCATTCACTTTCGCATCATATATTCTTTTCATACTCCTTTCTTCGTTCATTCGCTCTACATGACCAAACCATCTAAGCATGAATAGAATAGGATCAAGAAAGGGACGCTCTGGTGTAAACTTCCCGAAATGGCGCTTCAGCCCTTTTAAGGCCTGTCCAGCGAGTCTTTGACAGACTAGTGACAAAAACAGTAAAAAAAATTAGTAGATGTATCATATATGTCTGTAAAGAAACCAAATAATGTATTTATGTTTATTTCAGATCTCGAAAATCAAAGAAGCAGTCAGACCCGGGGGAGGGCATGCTGTCCATGCGAACACGCCCCCCGCCCGAGCACGAGTTCTACGACATCTTCCAGAAGTTCAAGCTGTCCTTCAACCTGCTGGCCAAGCTCAAGTCTCACATACACGACCCCAACGCCCCCGAGCTGGTGCACTTCCTCTTCACGCCGCTGGGTAACTAACACCTCCCACTATAATGTACGCTAGTCCTGGGAGAACAACCCACCCGCCAAGTTGTTGTGGAGAGCGAAATGGTTTTTAAAAACTATTTATTATGATGTACACACCGGAGTGGTAGATACTTTCAGTATCGCCCTGGTAAAATACCACCATTCAGATACGAAATATTGCTTGAAATGGCTTTAGCCGTGTTTGGTGACCAGATCTGAATAGCCAGGTAGTCCCTAACCTTCCTCTTTCTTTCCCCCCACTACCTTCAGCCTCACAACATACAAGCCACTAAGCATTTCAATTATCTGCCCAGCACCATCAGAAACATACAAACCAAAAGCTCCTTTAAAAGCAATATCATTACTCACCTTAAAAACCAAGTTTAATTTAGATCTCAATATGTAGATTCTATATCTTCAAATTTGTCATTTACTTATATTATTTTTATTATGTATGTACTATATTTTCGATATTAACATGTTACTATGTAGCTAAAAAAACCACTTTTGCAAATTGCCATCCCAACACAGGCGGGATGGGTAATTTACCAACTAATAAAAAAATGTATGTTCAAGTAAAATAATAAAAAATAATTTTTAAAAAATTGCTTGAAATGGCTTTAGCCATGTTTGGTGACCAGATCTGAATAGCCTGGTAGTCCCCAACCTTCCTCTTTCCCTCTTCCTCTTTCCTTCTCCTCACTACCTTCAGCCTCACAACATACCCCAGTTGGGGATGCTATAGTCTTAATGGCTCCAGATGCTTAAGAGCAACAGGTCTATCAGCGTAATGCCTTTACCCGAATTTCTTAACACTGATAGCTACATCTTCTACAACAGGTTATTTTACAATTCCAGCCCTAATTGTGGACGCGTCCCACGAATCCTGTTCGGAACCGCGTCTCGCCTCTCGCGTCATCCAGCCACTGCTGACCCGCGAGACTATCAACCTGCTGGGCAACTGCGTCACCTCCAAGGAGACGGAGCTCTGGCACTCGCTGGACGACCCCTGGCTGATCCCCAGGGACCAGTGGAAGACCCCGGTGCCGCCGTACCAGCCCGTCTTCATGGACGGCTGGTCGCCAGATTTCTTCGTAGTCGACGAGACACCACAGAGGTATTGTATTTGATGATTTTCATATCATTGGATATCCGGGGAAAGAATGCAAGGCTGAAGTTAGTGTAATGTATAGGATCAAGGAAGGGACGCTTAGATGGTTTGGGCATGTAGAGGGAATGAACAAAGAAAGCAGTGTAAAAAGAATACATGATGCGAAAGTGAATGGAAGAAGAAGTCGGGGACGCCCGAGGAAGACATGGCACGATCAAGTGAATCGCCCTTGAGATGATTTTTCACAAAAACGGCGCTATACAAATCATCCAAATATTATTATTATTATTAAATACTTTAATCGGGCCGTGTGAAGAGTCAGAATAACAGAAGAGTTGTATGAGACGATGTATGAATGTGAATGAAGCAAGGAGTGTGTGCCAAGACAGTTGTATGACAGTCTGTACTCTCTGCCTACCCCTGCGTAAAAACGGCCTGATGGTTAGTTAATTAGTATGATGAGCTTTTTTATCGGACAGGTTTTGAATTAATTTGTTTCATTTTGTATAATTTTTATAGATCGTTGTTGTTTTATAGACACTTAACTTTGTAGTCAGGGAGTTGCCACTGTAAGTATTTTGAATGCAAAAAATAATTTCTACACTCACGAGTTCTTCTTTTGACCCCGTGCAAAATTATTATTAAATGTATCAACGAGCTATACAAATGAAGGTTATGTAGTTTTTAGAATTCTCGAACAATGGCGAGTGATTCATCATTCAATGTGATTTTCCGAGGGAGTCATTTTAATTCTTTTTTTGCCATTGTGTGTGATTTCTTGTAATTATTTTTACAGAACTATTTATTAATAAATTATCAGAAAACGCAAACACTTTGTGGGTTGACATGATTAATTAAATAAAAAACACACGTTGTTTAAATCCACTTTATTTTTGTATAAGTCAACTAGTTTCGACTCTGCTGAGTCTTCATCGGGACTTAAAAATATACTAATGTTAGAATAGTATATTTTTAAGTCCCGATGAAGACTCAGCAGAGTCGAAACTAGTTGACTTATACAAAAATAAAGTGGATTTAAACAACGTGTGTTTTTTATTTAATTATTTATTAATAGATTATTATTTGATATTGGCAGTTATAAACTTTACTATTCGCTACCTGATAATATGAAACTAGTTTTCTTTCTGTTATTTTCAGTTCCATAGTAATAATTATAGAACAGAAAAATTCTTCCATGCAGTGGCCAAATTTTTTCTTACTCATGTAGGTACTAAATTTTCACGGGTAAAATTGAATACAATCTGATTGCCTAGCACGAAGCCCTCTCATAATAATAGAGCTGCAATCTTGTGAGAGGTTTTTACTGTAACAATGTTTTTTTTCCGAACAGACCCCAACAGCGCAGATCCGACGCCTCTTCTAACTTCCACCGTGACGAGGAGGGGCGCGGAGAGGAGCCCTATGGGGGCTCTCCGCCCTACACCCGTAGAGGGGGCCGCCTGAGCGAGGTGCCCCTCAGAGACTCCGCCAGCCCCCCGCCGGAGAGGAGAGGCAACACTCCTGACACGGGTATGTACACTGCAACTCATGATTGGTGATATTTTTTTGAGGTTTTTTTATCATGAATGACAATAGCCTAAATCCAAAACTGCCGTTATTTTTATCTACCATAGGACATTGCAGCCGCTGACATTGTTTACCTGTTTATTCTGGTCAAACTAAACTCCAAACTTATAGTTATTGATAGTGTCTTGGTTAACATTAGGTTTACGGTCATTTTTTATATACCTATTTCTACAGGCACCCGTCAAATTGACGGATAAACACAAATACTGTTTAAACAAATGTTTTATATAACTGAAATTAGACTCCACGTCTCCACACACTGACTACAACTCTATAACTGGAGATAGATTTATTTACTTACACTAATGCAGCCGTATGGTCAACTTTGCCAGACTTCCATCCTCGAAGAGACTTTTTTTATTGGCCCATAAATCATAATGCGCCGAATGTGTTACGCTACGAACGCGTATTTGTAATTTGGATTTGAAACAAAATATTCTTCACACCGATGTCATTCTTTCTTCATTGCTTCACACAAATTGTTACATTATGATTATTTTGTTTTAGAAGTAATAATTTCACAAGTGGGACAAATTCAAAAGCGTTATTTCAATTTGACGGGTGTCCGCAGAGATAGGTATAGGCATAAGTTTCCGAAAATAAAAACACAGTAAATATATTTACACTGTTCAATAATAAAAAGTTAAAACAAAAAAACTTTCTGTTAAAATATAAGTAAAATTTGCAAAGCAAATCGGAAATCCGTCAATCTGACAGGTGCCCTAAACCTAGTGTTAATCTACCCATTTTTATTCTACTATTATTCTTTTGTCTCTGTAATAACATGAATGTATTTGTTTGTATTGCAGATGACCTAGGAGAAGCCTGGGCAGAGGAGGTGGTGGCTCGCGGAGGAAGGGTGGTGAGGGTCACCTACCCTAGGACTGCCAACAATGACAAGGAGTTGACCGTGGTCAGGGGAGAGTATTTAGAGGTAGGTACACAAAATGCAGAGAAAAACCCTCTCAACTCTCTCGTACTCCATCTGTTGTGATGTTGATTGGAAGAAACGACTACTAGATATGAAAAGTGCTAATGAATAGAAGTGGTCATCTACTTCTACTTGGTTCTTGGCTGCATGTTCAAAACCCAGTGTGGGATATTAAAAATCCACATAGGTTCTTTCACATAAAGAATCAATGTATATTTCTACCTCTTACCCGGGTGGAAAGATATTCCCAGTATCTACCCAGGTTTAGAGAACACCACTCGTTGCTTGAAATGGCTATCTAGGTTTAGTCATCAGACCAGAATAGCCATCTCCTTTCTCTTCCCCACTTTCTTCAGCCTCACTATATTTCTTAAAGCTGAGATACCGTAACCCCACTGGCTCTGGGTAGCCGTATCTCTTGCGCTTGTATTGCATAAAAATAATACAGATTCCGTGTACTGTGATATTTATTAAATATTACATTGACGATATAAACAAGTAATGTATCACTGTTCAGATTCGAAGGGTATATTATTGACGGAACCAAAATAATAATGTTGCGGTTTGTTTTGCAGGTTCTGGATCCCACGCGCAAGTGGTGGAGGGCGAAGAACCTGCGCGGCCAAGTGGCCCACGTGCCTCACACCATTGTGGCCGCACACGCCCCTCAGGACACCTTCAGCAACCCCCTCTATTCCACCAACAACTACAACCAGGTAGCAATCACCACCCCGTCTTTTACCCACATGCCCCATCCGCGCCTCACCCTCGTGATGCGTGATTTCACCATGGGTGTTGGTGCGATTTTGACAACTGATCAAAATGGAAATGTATTTCATGAACCGACGCAATTTGAGCAATGTTTCCCAAACCAATGGTTTGGGGAGTGTGTTTTGAGATCCAAAGCAGTTTAGGGCATGTTTTTAACAAACTGAAGCAATTAAGGCAATAGATTTTATGCCCTGATGTAGTTGAGGCGCTTTAATTATAGCCCATGTTGTTTGAGTGATTAGTGTTATACACCCTCAGAACCCTAGCAATAATACAATTGACAGGATTTCTTCTTTCTAATGTTTGCCTATTTTTAACACTTGCGCAAATGACAAGTTTATCTGTCCTAAAAAACTAACTTGTATGTTGTTGGCAGGATGCTAGGGCGGGCAGCAGCAGCCCCCGAGACAGCCCGGCCACCTCAGGTAACAATCCCTCCCGCTCCGTCGACTGGGTGCGCAAGGAGCGCCTCGGCAAGAAGGGCGAATTCAGATACTTCTAGCTTACCACCCATCACCCATCGCTTCATCACCTGTCTCACAATGTTCGCGCTCATTCCATTCATTGTTCAGTCTGATTAAAGTATTGTCCTGTAAATGTAGTTCGCCTGTCAACACGTTCGCCGTCAACCTTGTACTGTGAAAGATTAATTGCATTTATTACTACGAGACCCGATTGACCGCCGACTCTCAGTCCGCCAGCTTTTGGTCAAATTTTGATGACCGTTGTGCTTGACGAATGATCAAAATTAGTCGGACGTAAAACTTGATCAAATGCTGACGAGCCGGAAATGCCAGTTAACGGGGATCATTATTTGTAAAGTACTGTGATCATCGGTTGCCTTGTACACCTAATGACTATTAGTGTCTAAAGAAAAATGGATACATTGAGGACTAGATTGACAATCGCGCCATCGCAGCGCATTTTCGGCCTGTGTATACAAATCTTTAATATACAACAAAAATTGACGACCTTTTCTTCAGTTTTTTTTTTTTCTTAACTAAAACTTTCTTGATTGTTTCTCAAAATATGGTTTTTAAAAAGTACTCAACTACATTCCTTGTAGAATATGTTAATATTTTTTATGATCCTGCATGATTTATCAATTCAATTGTGAATTGTTTCTACTCGCAATAACTTTCTTCGTAGAAAAGAAATCACTTAAAATTTAAGTGCGGCACAAGGCACATAGTAAATATTTGAAAATGGTGTGCGCCATACTAAAAAGTATCTCCAATTTTCAAACTTACATTACTCTATGTATTTGCAGGAAAAACTTGTATGATTTTATTTTTATTTACAAAAAAAATGCTTATTCATCATTACGAAAATATGTACAATAAAACCAGAAAAATATCTTCATATTTCTTTATTTAACTTTTTTAATAACAATGGAGAGAAAAAAACCATTTCTCCAAGTATAAGTACCTACTCTGGGAAAACCACTTGTACTATTAACAAATTATCGGCCTTCTGTAAAGCGCTTGTACCACTTATAAACACTTTTCAGAAGGCCGAGAAGATGTTAATGACGATGAGCGTCCTGGAGTTGTGGAAAAACAAATAATGGATTTTATTCTTTGATACATTTTTTTCAAAAGTAAAAAATCGAAGAACATACAAAAACGTGACTAACCTTTCCAGTTGTCAAAAATAAACCACTAATCCAAAATGGCTGATAATGCTAACATATGATAAACATATGCGTACCAACATAACAAAAAAAAAATCGATAATCGAATGTACACAGCCCGTGAAAATTCAAAATTCATCTTTTCTTTTGAACAGGCCTCGTATATTAACACAGTATCTGATAAGATGGTACAATTTACAAAAACATCATTTTGTAAAACACGAGGTTACAGTCAGGAAGCGTAGTTAATTTTTATAGCTCGGGGGAGTCTGGCGTTTCAAAGTTAATTTTTTTTATTTTGTGAGATATTTTACTGTCCCTGAAATGCACAATTTTTTATTGAAATATGTAGCTTCCTTGTCTGTGATGGTTTTCAAAAAAATTACGGTTATGTCTTTTGTTTTTTTCTTTGTGACCTTTTTGGAAACTAATTGTCTCTTTTTAAAGTTTGGTTAACGTGACATTTTGAAAAGCAGCTATCATCAATACATACAAATAAGATAATATATTCTATGTTTTATTACCTTTTTAATATATGTAGTTTTTTTTATTTTATTTCACCCCAATATCAGTGTATTATATCCATTTTTGTATTTATCAACATATTACTCCCTAAAGCGTCATTTTTTAGATTTTAATTCATTATAATACGGATCGAATGTTTATGGTTCGAAAGCATTCAAAATTTGACTGTCCAATCAATATTATACCTATTTAGAATTATCTAATTTTGAATTACTTACAAACGCTTTTCTGAAAATATTATACTATGGTCGAACCAGTCTATTCATGGTGATGAGTCATTACTAAAATGAACATTTTCATACCTTCGGTCTTTGTGAAATAATTATCACCGCATGAGGGGTGGAAGATTGAAAGATTTCTTCACCACATAAATGTTATAAATGCTCTCACAACTGTTGTAAAGGACTTTATCTGACAATATTTTTCTATGTTTTTAGAAAAAGCTAGTTATTTATTGAAATTCCGTCCCTTTTAAAACATTATTCTTTAGTATATTTGCTAGTAAAATAGAATATTATGTTTTTAAGGTAGAACGTTCTACCTTAACTCTGGTGTATAACTCTGTCGATTTTATTATGTACGTAATTAATTGAAAAAAACATGTATGCATGTCGAAGAATTGAAAGAAAGACGTTAAATGTTTTAAAAATTTAGTTTGGTAGCTAGTAAAATTTTTATTCACATAGCCAAAAATTAACTTCACAACTTTCATTTTCAAAGTCGTCCTTTAACCCAATTGACGCCGCTGTATCATATATGATACAGCGCCCGTCGCAAATATGATCCATGAGGTTTAGTTAGACCTTTGCTGGAATGTAATTTTTTTGTCATCCAACCTTTTTACACAGTGGTTGGTTTACTAAAATTTCTCATATTTTTAATACTTTTGAAGAACTAAACTGGTCGCGGACTTATGTTGCAAAGTTAATTTTTAGCTACGCGTTAAAATAAATTAATTGAATGTATGTAAATGAAGAAATGTTTTTTTTTTTAAAGTTAGTTTTGTTTACTGCCTACCTACACAGGTACTGAGGATGATTGTTCATTAGTTGTAAGAAATTTTGTTTTTAAATAGCCTTTTTTTACAATACGTAACTATATTTAATATAACCGTGAATCCAACTCCGATATTTGTCCACTTTCCAAAACCATTGACGATTTTGCACCATTGGCAATCAGTTGTTAGTAATTTATTTAAAATTCATCTAGAAAACTAACTGTTTAGTACCTAAATGCAATATTTTAATTATTCGATCACATATATGATTTTGAATAGAATTTGTTTTTTTTTTATACATTTTTCGACAGTAAGCAATCAATAAAATGATATTTGGCCAATAACGCCATGTGTATAGAAGCAGCTTGAAGTCAGCATTATATGATTTGTAGGAAGCGTGCGTTAGTCGCATCTACACGCATATGTAGTTGCTAAACTCTTTTGTAATCTCTTGTAATTACAGCAAAGACCAATATTGGGAAGATATATATTAATAGGTTTAAATCTAAATACATAACTAAGTTTTTAGTATATTCAATGATACGGTTAAAAGATGTTTATAAATATTGATAGATTTTTAATAGAGTTTAATGAATATTAGTTGGTTAATTTATTATATGTAATGTTTAAAGTCATTGTATCTTTACTAGTATTTTTATTAAGAAAAAGCACGTACAAGTGCAAAGCATTTTATTTTGTGTACATATTTGTGTTGAAATCAATGCAAATAGGAATTGAATATTGAACTGTAGAGATTTTGAAATATATATTGATTAAATGCACATGTGGCATAGCACTGTATTTATATTATGTTTTTGTAATGACCAAACTAATATGCAAATCCCTTAAAATAATAATATGCAAATTATTTTTAAATCCCCAATTTTTTTTTAAATATGCATTCTTCACTATACATACTAAAAAAAAAACAGCTGAAATATTTGTCATTTAAATGTTAGTCGTGCATTTACTATTAAAAAAATTAAGGGTATAGATTTTGCTATTATACATATGGCTCTTTGAAATTTGAAAAAAAACTGTTATACAAAAGTTTTACGGAAATTTTACATATTTTTAAAACCGGCATTCCACTGTCAATTTTTTTTTGTTGTATATTAATTGCTATGCATAAATAAGGTTCTATCATGCTATTCGAATCAGAAAAAAAAATCCCTTAAAAAATCGTTATGTACTTACCACAATACTATCCAAACATAATTTATATCACATAATTTCATATTTATATTTTGTCTGTCTTTTGTAAGTTCTGGAAAAATGTCTGTTTTTTTTAATATAATGTGCTATAAAATGTTTGGTGTTAAAATATATGTATTTTTTTTTATTAATCTTTGTTTTCATTCATAAAAGTGTGTTGTCCTTCATCGAATTGTGTTTTTTTCTGCATTTTTCAATAATGTATGTCCAATTGTAAGTACATCTTCAATTCTGCTATATTGTATCTTGTAACTCACACGCTATGTGCATACTATTCATGTATATCTTTGCTTTAAAATAAAATGGGTTAATTCTTCCAAATCCTTGAACAAATGTGATAAAATATTGAATTTTGGCCCCATTTTATGAAACGATCACTCCAAAACTACCTCAATTGAGTTTATTTATTTCATTTAAAGGTTATTTATTTTTTAAAGCTTTTAATTGCATATAAAATAATAATAGTTGAAGATAATATGAGGGATAAAGTTATTATGCAAAAAAAACTTTTTTTGGTTTTATCCAAAGCAATAGTCTGTCAAAAATTTAAAGGGTTACAATATCAGAGATTTTCGATAAAGCTACTTAAAAGATGGGTACATAACATCTGATGCAAAACCAACAGTTTTTTTTAAATTATTACATGTGTTACACCTTCATTCTCGTTTTTTATTTAACTAAATGATGATATGAAACAATTACATTGACAAAATACGAACATTGATTTCACACATAATTTCGTACATTGAAAGAATCTGACATTACTTTTACCGATGTAGGACTATTGTCGCCGTCAAATGGCATTTCAGTATGACATTAACAGGGACAAGGTAAAATGTTGGATATAACGAAAACAGAATAATTTATGTTATGCAATGCTTAATATTTTTGCTGCTGGAACACTGGTGAAGGAAATCTTGCAAAGGTAAATATATAAAACATTTTTTTTCAAATTCACTAGAAAATTACAAAATAAAACAAAGCTATGTCCGCAACTGAGATTTGAACTGTTCCATACATATTGATTGTTCCCCTATCTAGATGATGAATACACCCCGGCTCCCAAAGCGCCCCCGATGCCCCCGCCCCTCCCCCCGCCAGCCCCACCCGTGGAAACTAAGAGTGCCCCTACTTCCAAGTACAACACCCTATGTAAGTAACTTTTTTTCAACATTATAGCTCAACTGTTGATAAATTTCATTTGGAACAACAACCCTTATTTAAACAAGAAACAAATTGGGTTTCTCTCACCAATGAATATTTATTTATTTATATTTTAATGGACTATTGTCCAATTACAAAAAAAATACAAAATGAGAAAAAAGAGCAACAGAGAAAGAACAGCACACACATAATATTATAATGAAGCAATGACAAAGATAGGACTAAATATACTTAAGAAAGAACATTCAAATCAAAGTCAACGTTAAGTCAAAGTTTTGGTAGAGTCGCAAAGGATGACAAAAATCATTTAGACTGCTACCAAAAATTTCAAGACAATGTCTTGAGTTAACAAGTCTCGACATTCTGGACAGTGGTGAATGATACCCATAATTAGTAGAGTGATGATTGAGGAATAGCAATTCATTGTTTCAAGTCTGCCAAGTCTGACGCGTCAAACAGACTGGTAACCCTTTTGTACGAATATTGCGATGTTTGAGGACACAGCATTCAACGCGCTGGGTCCCACACTCTCGGAATGATCTGCCATTTAGTTTGAGGTCAGAAACTGGCCATGAAAGAGTCAAATAAAAACACACTTCTTTGGAAAAGGCTACATTATACAATAATCAATTTTAAGCGCAATTGAGATGATACTAGCGTTGGGAAAGCTTAAAGCTAGCTTCACGAATTCGCAAAAAAAGAGATTTGAATTTATCCGGTTATTTGTTCAGTTCTTTTTGGAACCAGTTCCTTGATATTTTTTCGAAAAGTACTAGCAAATCGACAAAAGTACTAGTCGGTAGAGATTTTAAAACGAAGAGAACATTAAAAAAATCTAGATCGAAATACTTTGAAGTCAAACTTCAATTGAAGTACTTCTTTATAGGCTTTGAAGTTCAACTTCACAACTGAACTGCTGCCAAATTAAAAGTAGTTAGAGATTTTTGAGAAATCTAACTTCCATTGAAATATTTGTTCAATGAAATGAAACGAATGAAGTTTGAACTGCCGCAAAATGAAATAGATCACACGGAGCAGTCAGAACGCTAAAATGAACTACCAATTTCAATTAATAATAATAAATAATAATAATATTTGGACGATTTTTATAGCGCCGTTTTTGTGAAAAAATCACCTCAAATCATACTCAATTGAAGTATTTTTTCAATGAACAATGAAGGATGTAGAACTGCTGCCAAAATAAGTATGTAATTCTTTCAGAGCGGTCACAACGCTAGATGGTACCAATTATGAGTTTTATTAATGGTTTGTCTGTGTTCCCCTTTAGCATCGAAGAGTGTGAAGAGCATGGGCTTTGGAGGAGAGGAGATGCAGGAAGAGCTGAAGATGCTTCTGGCTTTGAGAGAAAACAGGAGGACCCTCGACATACTTAAAACACCCGACTTATTCATCAACCAGGTATGTTTATGATCCTTCTGTAAAGATTTTGATTTTTCAATTTTCAATTCAATTATTTATTATTTTAGAAACATTAAATATAACGAGTAAGTGTATTAAATAGTACACAATACTCAAAAATATAAAGCAATCGAACAATTGTAAGAAAATATAAATTACAATGAATGCAAAGTATAGACAGTAAAAAATAAAACAATTTTAACATAATATTTCATCAAAATGATGTATAAAAACCAAGGAATAATTACACAAATAGCAGGAATGCTTGTCGTTTGAACAAAGCTTCATTTATGCAAAATATATCGACATCCGAAGCGATTTGATTCAACAACAAAATTGCCCTCCCCACCAGCATGACCATTGGCAAGTTAGTACTGCAGGCCGGGAGATATAGTACATATCTTTACCATAAAGGCAAAAGGGCTGAAGCGGCATTTTGGGAAGTTTACACCAGAGCACTTTAAAGTATTTTTTTTATTTTACAATAAAATTCATAAATCTTCAGTACGTGGTTGGATTTTGAAAAAAAAAGTTAACTCAGGTAACTCAATGCTCTCACCGAGTTACCTGAAGTGACAAAGAGTTTAAAAAAGCCCAAAACTTATGTCGCTTGAGTCGAGCCTTCTCCCAAATGGTAAATATATTTTAGATGGCTGAAGCGCCACAAAAGTCTTCAGAATCAAATGGGAGTCAGAGAATTGGATCCAGGAAAAAAAACTGATCAAAACTGCATATTCAACTCATTTTTGACCAGTGTCGCTTAACCCCTTTTGCCTTTCCAGCGATGATATTATGTTTTAAAAATTGTCACGCATAAACAATCTTGTGTTGACCCACGAAAATAAAACAAATAACTTATTGCAATATAAAAGATCAACGTTATATGTAACCTTTAATAATTATTTAAGAGAAATAATGAAGCTGGAATAGCCCCATAGATGCGTTTACCCCAACTGAGTTAGTTACTTTTTTCTTATCTATTTATCATTGGAAATGTTAGGTTAGGTTAAGACACCATAAACTCTAATTAAATGATTTTAATCAATGAGTTATCTTCCTTAGTAACTTCCTTATCTGTTTATTTGCAGTCTTCATCCATCTCCGAGGTGCAGAGCTGGCTGGAGGCCAAGGGTTTCCAAGAAGATGTGCGCAAGAAGCTGCGAGGAACCTCCGGAGACCAACTCTTCAAGCTGGAGAAGGCCGAGTTCCAGGCCTACGCTGGGGAGCAGGAGGGCTGGAGGCTGTACAGCCAACTCCTCGTGCAGAGGAACATCTCTGGGGTAACTCTTATAGCCTATGGACAGTCAACAATCATCTCGGCTTGGTGTAGTCGGAAGGCAGATCATTCACGATTTGTGCTATCGAGGGAATTTTTTTCTGCTTATAAAACTCATACTATGTATATACAAACACTTAGCCTTTGGAATGCCGGATTCCCGCAAGGTACAACTTCCTTCGTACCTTGCTGACTGTAATTTCGTAATAATTCACTTGTGTTTTACAAAATGAGGATTTTGTCAATATTGCTATCTTCTTAGATAATGTGTTTGTATTTTTTCAAATTGTCTGTCAGTGGCATAATTGGTTTTTCTGAAATTCCTACTTATATCTGGAGAATTATGATGTGAAGTATTTTTTTGTTGTTTCATTGTATTTTCGTGTGGCTGAATACGTTCCCTTCCAAATAAAATAAAATTAAATAAGGTTTTCCTGTAAATACAAACAGTAATGTCGCTTTGAAAATCGTATTTTTTCAGCCGTACTGACGTAAGCAAACTTCAAATATTTATTACTCGACTTGTACCCAACTTAACGCAACGCAAAATATATCAATGGATTCATTATTTTGTTGACAAACAATTACGGTTCATTTAAATATGGAAACAGAAAGTTTTAAAGGATACAAACTCCTGAAAAGATAATGATGAATGCCCGGATCTTTTAGGATACTAGAGGTAGGATAGGAATTGGCCTAAGGATGAAATAACCAGGCAAGTCCTAAAGAATGACAAAAATCATTTAAACTGGTTGGTACCAGAAATTACAAGACAATGGCTTGAGTTAATAAGTCTCGACATTCTGGACAGTGGAGAATGATACCCATAATTAGTAGAGTGATGATTGAGGAACAGCAATTCATTGCTATTAGGGATGCTGGGATTTGGGGGAAAAAAGGGATTCCATTCAATTCACGACAGTATTTTTTTATTGGTATAAAAAATATTTTTTGCATCGTAATGTTTTTGTCATTCTTTTTTTTCTGCATTATTTTACTGGTGTTTTTATATAGCTTTTTATTACCATCTGTTTGAACTTCAAAACATGGTTTGTTTTCGTGTGGTGAGTTTTGGCTTTTATGCTTGGCAATATACGTTTGTATGTATGTATATATTTCTACATTGCTTTTCATGGTTTACGTAACTTTTCTATTGTATCTCATCTTATGTGTTTCTTGTGAAAAACTTGATATAAGTTAACAGTGTAAACCTTGGAGTAACAATATATAGAGAGAGAGCTAATTCTTTTTACCCAACCTATACAAATTTAAGATAAATCACTTTCTCTGGGTTTTTACGTCGTACACCATGAGAAAGAAAGAGATAGCAAAATTTCCCATATTATCACACCACTTTAAGTATTGTAAGGATGTTCTTCGTGTCCCGCGTCTCCGTTGACTCCGCCCACACGTTTTGATATGCGACATAAATGGACATAAGTTAACGGTTTTTTAGGTTGTATGCAAAAATTTTGTTTACAACAATTCTGTGAAACAGTGGTTATACGAATAAACAAAAACATTATGTCGACATATGCTATGAATGGATGTATAAATACCTTAGCTCTAGTCCTAGCCACGCCCAGGTCTAGCCGAGTCCAGCAAAACTCGTTAAAACTGACTACAGCAGCGCTCTCTCTTGTATATTATTGCTCTGAGATGTCAACATTAATTGTAATTATTAAAGGTTCATATTATAAGAGCTTTCATTCATTTGTGTGTTATTCATTTGTTTTGGCCAAAATTTATCTATTAAACTTATATTAATAAAAACCATTTTAGTTTAAATAATATCAATAATCTAAAACACAAATATGAAACAGAAAAAGGCAAGAAACAAAAAAAAAATGTGGTCAGAACCAAGACTCGAACTCGGAACCTCTATTCTATCCGGGAGTAACACTCTGCCAATGAAGCCATCAAGACCTTATTTAGAAAGTGGCATTTTTAAACGATCTCATACTTCTATTGAAAATTAGTTTATTTTTGAATTTCTTCCGATTTTAGGCTGCCATCTATTGATGATATTCAAAGTTCTACCCGAACACATATTGAATATCTAGATGTTTAAAAAAATTCCGCTTTCTAATAAGGTCTTGATGGCTCAATTGGCAGAGTGTTACTCCCGGATAGAGTAGAGGTTCCGAGTTTGAGTCTCGGTCATGACTATTGTTTTTTTTAGTTTCTGGCTTTTTCTGTTCCACATTTGTATTTTAGATTAACGATATTATTTAATAATAAATAAGCATTAATGCTTTAAAGTTAATTCCAATTTTAACTATTTTAATGTTTTTTTATTGCATTTTTCGTGAATTTTTCTAATCAAATAAAAAATATATGCAAGAGGCAGATTGTGATAATAAAAATTCCGATGGACTTAATTTGTTCTTACATCACAAAGATTTTAATCCCCTCATTTAGAGGTGGAATTTATTAACTAATTAAAAAAATTGCACAAAGGAACGTGGCTCACAAAAGTAATTGACAGATTATTTAGTCTTATTGATAAAATAAAGGATTAAATATGCATAATAAGATAAAAAAATAATTATATTATTTAACGGTTTGAAAATATCTTTGCTGATAATACGTTATAATATCGCTGGATAGGCAAAAAGGCTTAAGCGAAATTTTGGTCAAAAATGAGTTAAATATGCAGATTTCATTAGTTGTTTGTTCTGCATCGAATGCTTTGACTCTCGTTTGATTCCGAAGATTTTTGTGGCCTTCAGCCATCGAGAAGGCTCGACTCAAGCGACTCAAGTTTGGGACTTTCTTAGCTTTTTGTGGCTTCAGGTAACTCAGTGAGAGCATTGAATTACCTGAGTTAACTTTTTTTTTCAAAATCCAAACAGTATAGAAAAAAACCTTAAAGTGCTCTGGTGTAAACTTCCCGAAATGGCACTTCAGCCTTTTTGCCTCTCCGGCAATGGTATTATATATTTTTATATTATTTCGTCTCTCTTGTGTGAGTTTAATTTTTCAAAATTTCAAAATTTGGTAAAAAGTTGCCACTTATAAAATTACGAATTTGTGTGAGGGGAATAGGATAACATGGGAGGGGTAAGGGATGTGTCACCAGGGATGATTGATAAAAACACGCATCCAAATCGAAACGCACCTTTGTATAGAATCACAACCATTCACTCTTGCTAAAAATGCTATCTCCTTATAAACAAAACATCCTTATTTACAATTATGTATGAATGAGTGGATGAACAAAGAAAGGAGTGTCAGCAGAATATTTGACACACGACAACAACAAAAATATATGAATACCGCACAAGAGTTGCAACTGTCCAGTGTCAGTGGAACTATGGCATCCCCACTTGGGGTATTTTGTGAGGATAAAGAGAGATTGAAAGAGGAAGGTTGGTAAGAATTCGGTTATTCAGATCTGGTCAATGTTTCATTTCTGAATGGTGATCTTTCACCAAGGCGATACTGAGAGTATCCACTAGAGATGTCTAGTCATTCAAATACTTTAGGTCAGGGCGTATCAAGAATCAGAGACGCGTGGTGTGATGGATAAATATTTAGGACACTATACTTACCTTTAATTCCTGATTTGCTTTTGGCCAAGTCAAAATAATGTTGGGCATTATGTTTTGACTAACTAACTGACTGTCACGCCGTTTCTCCACGGGGGTAGGCAGAGAAGACAGAGCATACAACTCTGTCTTGGCACACACTCCTTGCTTCATTTACATTCATACATACTCTTCACATGGCCCGACTCAAGTTTTTGATTCACTCGATCGTGCCGTGTCTTCCTTGGGCGTCTCCGACTTCTTCCATGTTTTATCGAGCTCCATTTGCCAGCATCCATTTGCAGTCTGACGAAGCATCTGTCTAAATCTATCCTCTCCACGGCAAGGTGTTTTATTTATTTTTAATTAATTTAATTTACTTATTTCAGTACAAGACTACGACGTCCAAGGAGCTGACGGCCATCTTACAAAAATTCAAAGAGCGAGCAGACAACTGATGCACGATTTTGAACATCCGGCAACGAGGCTTTAAAATTGCAACTCTTCTTAGGTTCTTCATATCAAAAACATTCCAAACAAAGGTCCACTGAACTGATAACTCCTAGGCCCTAGACAGGCCAATCGATGACAATGATTATCTGTTTAAGAAATTCTTTCGATATTCGAAAATGCTCGATCAATTTCAATCACCGGAAGTAAGGAAAAAAATAGCTTACTTCACAACGTACTTCTATTGGCTCATCTCTTCAGTAATTCTGTTGTTCTTCGTAAGGCCTCAGCACTTGAGCCACAGCTTACAGATTGTCTAATGAGTGTTTTATAAGAAGATTATATAATAGAAAATAACAATTTTTAAGCCAATTTTTCAGAAAAACAACACTATTACTTAATGATATTTAATCCATGACCGTAATACAGTCATGACTCAACCTAATTTGCATAAAAATACTTGGCTAAATACTTTTTGTGAAATATCACCTCTAGGGCAAATGATTCTTGATCAAGACCCAGGTTGGCTCCTTCCTTTCTCCCAAAAAGACCCTCCACACAGCATCCCCAATGATGACATAGGCCCTAAGGGAAATTCGCTTCGTGGGTGGAGTATATGTCAAAAAAAAAATATATATTACGATTATGTAGTTGTAAAAATATTATGCCTGTAATTAAAATACTTATTTGTGTCAATATTTATTTATTCATCATATTAAAAGACTTGAACAATAATATATACGTGCAATAGTAAAACTGTTAAATTATTATTAAACTACAAATAATTTCCTTTGAGTTTGAACATTTCCTAAATCCCTACCTACCTGTAATCTATTTTAGCACGCTTACATAAAATAGGTTTGACGGCCTCCGTGGTCGAGTGGTAAGATGCTCGACTACGAATTCAGAGGTCGCGGGTTCAAATCCGGCGTGCGCAAATAACTTTTACTAAATTAATATGTGTCATAACACATTTAATTCATATAAAATAATATATAGTATATTTGCGGCACGTTCCAGAGTGGTAGATACTTTAAATATCGCCCTGGTGAAAGACCACCATTCAGAATCGAAACGTTGCTTGAAATGGCTTAAGCCGTGTTTGGTGACCAGATCTGAATAGCCGGGTACTTCCCAACCTTCCTCTTCCCTATATCCTTTCCCTCCCCACTTCCTTCAGCCTCACAACATTACCCAATTGGGGATGCCATAGTCTCACTGGCTCCAGACGGTTAGGAGCAGTTGGGGCTGTGCGGTATTTGCTCTAAAAAAGGTGGGCGTATAAAAAATTATTCTAATCTGACTAATGGTCCAATCGACATACTTGTCCATGCAGTTGGAGGGGTCGCCAATATATTGTGGATACAGAAAAATCTGGATCTAAAAAATGTAGTTTGTCCGTTCGTTCATCATTTGACCACCTGAAGAGTTAATTATGTCAATCTGTACTTAAAAACTGTTTTCGAAAGAGGAAAATTGTTTTTTTCACTCTACATGAGATATATTATAATCTTCAATATAAATGTTGAACTGAATACTTTAATGCAACTCTGTATATACCGGCCAGCTAGAGACAGCCTGTGACAAAATTAGACACTACAGATCATGTCCAAAGAAGCGAAGCTAGCAGTCCACAATGGGGTGTTTATACTAACCCTGAAGTATGGCAGTGAGACATGGAACTGGCATACGAAGGATCAAAGTAGACTGAATGCTGTAGAAATGAGATCCCTGAGGCGTAGGCGCTGTAAACCCACATGTTAAAAATGTGCAATGCAAGGCTGATGTAAGCGTAATGAAAAAGATCTAGAAAGAGACGCTTATATGGTTTGGGCATGTAGAGCGAATGAATGAAGAAAGGAGTGTGAAAAGAATATATGAGGTGAAAGTGAATAGAAGAAGAAGTCGGGTACGTCCGAGAAAGACATGGCACGATCAAGTAAATTAAACACTTGTGTCGGGCCACGTGAAGAGTCAGAATAACAAAAGAGTATGTATGAATGTGAATGAAGCAAGGAGTGTGTGCCAAAACAGAGTTGTATAGCGGTTCGTCTTCTCTGCCTACCCCTGCGGTTTCATGTTCTATGGTACCTATAAGATCGATTGAATTGTGAGAAAATACAGTAATCCTTTATTTACAGGTAGGTGAAGTCAAAAAGATTTCATTAAGAATTGATGCTGGCGATAGGCGCAGATCTGACGTCTCTATCCGCCGACTATCGAGCGGTGACCAAGTCAAAAACGGCCTAAGCCAAAAAGGCGGAATGAACAAAACGAATGTTCGCCGCGAGTCTTATAGGAGGGATACAAGGTCGAGTTTGCTGCAGCACACCTTTATTTGCAGGTAGGTGAAGTCAAAATCTTTAAAAAATATATTTGAAAAATTGCGTTGACGATAGGCGCAGATCTCAAGTCTCTCGTACTATAGTGTTTCACAGACTTTCTTTACTTACGATTTGATTCGACTGAAATAAGTATTGCAATGTTAATTTTCACTTAAGTTTCATATTTAGCACGGAGATACTTAGAAGAAACTAAACTGGTTTGCGATTGAAATTAGTAGTCGGTTGCTTACTCTTTAGTGACGCAGCTCTGCACTTGCGGGCTACTCAGAAGTGATCTAAATCAGTAGTTTTCTATGTGGTGTGCAAGGTGGTAAAGTTATATAAAACAGGATATTTTTCTACTTCTCCCACTAATTTTGTATTCACTTGTTGATCGTTCATTTTCGCGAATAAAAATTAAATATTTACAATGGAATGACATATAAAAATTATAAAATAAATAAATACGATAATATTATAAATTAAAATGATGTGACAAGAAACGTTGATGTATTCAATCGGACGAGAAACTAGGCGACTCAAGACTCAAAAACGAGTCGACAGGTCGAGTTTCCTAGCAACTGTTTACTAAAACGTTAGTGAATGTTAAGTGACGGTAGCGCCGTGTGCGGTGTCTCATTTAATTACAAAGGTTCAAACGTTGAAGAACACGGAGAGGTACTTTTGCGAAACAGTGTAGTCAGGATTGTTGACTTTATACTGACTCGATAGAAAGAGACAAAGATATATTAAAGGCTGTTGGGTAGCCTATTAGTTACTGCCCACATGGAATTCGGACATTTTTAATAAACATTTTTGAAACACATTAAACAAAACAATATCAATACGCGATTAAAATCATTTATAAAGTCAAAATATCGCACAAACACCAATGACGTTATATATATAGACACGTTATAGCCTTAGAATATCAACACAAAATGTGGCAAGCAAAACACACACGTTACCAGTAAATTCATCATTCAAATATCGGCCATGTATGACAAAGATAGACATTCATAGAATATTATTTAACGAAACAGATCCGAACCGCGTCCCATACTTGCTTGTAATGTTGAAACGACCCCAAGCGACGCGTGACCGTTTAGTACTAAATCGGCTTAAACACCGATCACACCAACTAGCGTGATAATTGCTTGCCACTTTGAGAGCGCTACAACGTGTCTATATATATGTAACGTCATTGACAAACACTAATAACAGAAAGTTTGCCTAAATAATGATGGAAGCTTTTGTCTTTATATCATTGAAAATGTGAAAATTCTAAAGTTCAGTCAAAAATATTTAAAACTGTTAAAATACCTCTGAAAAGTGATGTTTTATAATCTCTGTTTGGTCTTATTTGAACATTCACGCATAGCACAAATCACCATCATGTTTGATTTATTTGTATAACCACTGCAAGTTTCTTAATCAACACAAATGCAGGAAATAACCTCAAAATCCGTTGACGTAAGTTATACGACTCGATGACGTATTATGTGATGACTTTTCTTACCTCTTTCTCTCTCATGGTATACGACGCGAAAACCCGGAGAAAGTAATTTATCGCAAATTTGTATAGGTTGGGTAAAAATATTTAGCTCTCTCTCCATATATATTATTGCTACAAGGTTCAAACCTTGAAGTAACAATATATGGACGGATAGCTAATTTGTTTTACCCAACCCATCCGAAATTGTAATAAATCACTTTTTCCGAGTTTTTACATCGTACACTATGAGAGAGAAAGAGACAACGAATTTCTTGGAACGCTTCTATATACTGTCGTAATGATCTTAAGCTATCTATTTTCGCTGGTTAACGGCGGGACTCCGCCCACATTTTTTATTTTGCCACTAAACTTGACACAACTAAACGGTTTTTTAGGTTAGATGCTATATTTTTGTTGATAAAAATACTGTGAAAAAGTGGCTATACGAATACACAAAAACATTATGTCGATATGTGATATGAATGGATGTATAAATACCGTAGCCTTAGTCTTAACCACGCCCCATTTGCGCCGAGTCATGTTAAAATCATCAAAAACAAGTCCAAAACTGACTTCACTGCCTTGGCTTGGGCTACCTCTTGTATACTCTAAAGTTCAAACTCATCGCGCAATGGTTAGTAAGTTGCGTCCATGATCAGCTGCTTTTGAGTGTCTCTGTGAGCAAAGGGCCTAAGTATCACATTTCCGAGTGAAGTGAAAACCTGGCCGTAGTCAGTCCATCTCTGGCTAACGACTCTTTAAACGGCCCGCCAACCTTCCGCTACTAACATACCTAAAAGGGCCAAAGTACCCGATACCTGCGATGCATGTATACGATTATTGTTACAAAAGATAATTACGATGGTTAAGCAGATAATCATACGAATGCGTCACGTAGCATTGACAAATAAAATAACAGATAATTGATGTCCCAGCGTACGAATGCGTCTAATCGCCATTATCTCGGTAAAATGGGCACTTAAATAATGTTTGATTGATTAATCAATGTCTTCAGGACAAATCTGCGGCTGTTTTTGGAGGATTTTCGCGGCCGGTAGATGTTCCAAGCTTCGGTTACTTATTTGGTGACATTTGAAAACATATGCGGCAATGCCGCCGTTATTTTCGAGAAGCGAAATCCACCATCCATGCTTGACCCACCCTCGCAAATGAGCGACAGCATCTGTCAAAGTAATTTCAAACTTCAATAACTCGGCTAAAAATAGACGTAGCGCCGCCGCCATCTCATTTTAAATAGGAAGGGTAACATTTTGTGACAGTTGCCAGTGCAGCTCCGACATTCGTGGCGGCAAGACGTCGCAAGCTGCTCACGCGCAAAGTTATCTCTGACGATTTTCGAATTTTCAGATTCGATACGTGTGTATTAGCGTTGGGAAAAACTTCAATGTTTTGTGAATGCTTCACGAATTGCTACTTCTTTAAAAAGAACCCTTCGCAGTGAACACTTCAATTTAAGTCGAACTAAAAACAAAAAGAACTGGAACTGGTTCCTCGCCGAAAAACACTTACTAGTCGGTAAGAGATTTAAAGTGAAAAGAACTGGAACCAGTTCCTTGCCAAAATAAAACGTACCAGTCAGTAGAGATTTGAGAAGGAAAGGAACTGGGACTGGAACTGATTCCTCGCCACATCAAAAGTGCTACTCGGTAAAAATTTTAGAACGAAAAGAACTCCCAATAAATCACGTTTCTTTAGATCGAAGTTCTTCAAATTAAGCTTCGATTGAAGTACTTGTAATGAAGTACATCTTCGCAGGCTTTGAAGTTCGACTTCACAACTGAACTGCTGCAAATTAAAGTAGTTCTTTGTAATCAAACTTTCATAGAAGTATTTGTTCAATGAAATGAATTGAATGAAGTTAATGAAATGAATGAACGCTAAAATGAACTATTAACTTTAATTGGAAGTATTTGTTCAATGAACAATGAATGAAGTAGGAACTGCTTCCAATAGAAATAGTTCTTTGAAGTAGTTCTTTCAAAGCAGTCACAACTAGACTAGAGACTAATTATCCGATCCGAGTAAACCTATTTTTTTTTAAGAGGAGTGTATATGTTACAACTCATCTTAGGTTCCAAGTGTGTATCTTAAAAACTCAAAAAAATACGAGGCTGTGAATTTTAAAAAGTTGAAATTTTCCCGATTTTCTTAAAATGTCGATATAAAGTACAAACAAAATTTCAAAAATCAGGCACGAATGCGAAGATTAGAAAATTCCAAAAATAATGACATCGGAAACGCTGGGCACGGATCCAAAACCATCGCAGTACTGCCACGAATATAGTCAACGTAAGCGCGGTCCGACAACTCAGGCGCCATCTGACGAGCCTAAGGTCAAATATGGATGTGGATTTCGTTCCACGAAAAATAACTGCGGCAGTGTCCGACACTGTAAAGTTTACATTAAAAGATTTAAATTCTGTTTAATTTTTAAACTCCTAACCGGGCTATGGTCATCAGACGACTACATACATTTAGTAAATTGACCTAAAAATCAACTTCAAATCAATACTGGGTAGATAAAAGTCATATAAAAACCATATTTGAAAATATTTCAAAAACTCCTACCGCCATCATAATAAGCGGAAGATGTTGCTTGGGGAATGATAGAGGACTTAGCCAGCAGAGGAATTGAACCCACGAAGCCCGGGTGGGAATCTGACGCGTTTGTCTTCCGACTCAGCTACTAACCAGTCTAAATAGAGTTGTTGGGTCCTAAAATCAACAATTTGATAGGTCCTTACCTGATACCTTTTGTCCAGTTCCTACCTCCCTTTTTGCCAGCTTGTTCTGTTATCACGCATTATTTGTATGGCTGGATAAAGTGTGTTGAACACCCTGTAACGAGAACCCCCACCACTGGGCAGCCATATTAAGTTCTAAACGTCGAGAGTGGCGGGTCTCAACTCGACCTCATTCGTCTACAATCGTTCGGACCACCCAGGGACGGCGCCTCGCTTCGCATCCGTCTCTGGAGGATTCGTCACTCAACTTTTCATCGCACGGGCAGATAGGTCGGCCCCTCTCGCAGACGTCTAAACAGGTGAGCAAGTTGGCATAAATCTACCTTTTCTTACTTGTCCTCAAATACACTCAAATCATTAATTGAGTATAATCGTTTTACAGTCCACTCAAATTAACTCTCACGTCTTTCCAAAACTGAATCGTAGTTTCTGGATCGAACAAGAGTGATAGATACCCTAAGTATTGCCCTGGTCAAATACCACCGCTCAAAATTGAAGCGTTGCAAAATGACTTTAGTCGTATTTGGTGATCAGATCTGAATAGCCAGGTACTTCCCAACCTTCCTCTTCCCCATTTCCTACCCCTCCTCTCTACCTTCTGCCTCACAGCATACATTGGGGGTGCCATAGTTCCACAGGCTTTAGACGGTTGGGAGTAGTTGGGACTCTTGTACAAAGATCTAGTTTCAATCATAGACATAAAATTCCATACACGTCATATTCATACAAATCTTACGAATAATGTAGCAGCGTTATTAACGTCTTGTATTTCGTTTCACCCGCGTATGAAAAGGATAGCCATTCAAAGAATATGTGTGTACGGATGAGATAGCTATATGAACATCCCACGCTACTGTTATAATCGGGTATTGCGCTGCTAGCTCTGGTTGTCTTTCACACACTTATGTATTTCTGCATTCGCTATCTCACACCGTTTTCATGAACCTTTAAACCTTGTGAATAATTGTATTTATTGAATTGCAATAATAAGTGATTTGTGGGTAATTATGAATGGAAAGAAACTCCATGAGATATATTTTTTACTCCCGAGTAATTTTAACACCTCTCAAGGCAGTTTTTTTTATCAGAAAGGAGCCTACAGCGACGCGTTTGTGGCAGCTGGTGACTTGATCCATTTTTTTTCAAAAGTGAAAAATCGAAGAACACACAAAAACGTGACTAACCTTTCCAGTTGTCAAAAACAAACCACTAATCCAAAATGGCTGATAATGCTAACATGTGATAAACATATGTGTACCAACATAACAAAAAAAAACGATAATCGAATGCACACAGCCCGCGAAAATTCAAAATTCACTTTTTCTTTTGAACAGGCCTCGTATAAAGGATGGAGATAGGGAAGAGAAAAGTTAGGAATTACCTGGCTTTCCAGATCTGGTCACCAAATACGAACTAAAAATCACTTGGAAAGTAATACCACTTTTCGCTCTGATTGTTGGCTTTAAAAATACTACGGGCCTAAGCAAGGGCCAGGGCCAGAAAGTAAGCCTCAAAAAAAATCCGACCCTGCTGGCTTCAAACGATTTCGTAAGATTCGTCACAAACAAATCAATTATCTTACATTCAGACGTCACACATATAATCCCACAAAACGACAATTGCACAGTTAAAAGAACCTACTCAAATAATTGTCTTTTTTTATTTACCTTCGAGCATGATCGAGTAGAAAAAATCTCACTTTTGACTAATTTCCCTTGGAAGGCCGTGAGTCCACGGCTTCGGCGAGGCGATAAAAAATGTCCCACTCATCAAGACGGTTTTTTATTTGTACTTATTAGTTTCGCAACTACCAACAGCTGATCAAAGTGTTCACACCAATAAGCAGGCAGCCAACCTAATGACATGTTTTTTATGAAACTAAAAACTATCCTTACTTATATAAAAGTGGTTTATTGGAATTTGAATAAATTCGCGCAAAATATTTATCGTTTTCAGATAGTAAAAAACTATACTTCACTATGACAACTGCCGGTAAATTTGTTCAGTGATTGATCTGTTAATTATACATATTAAAATTACACAAACTGTTCCAACCTTGAAGTAACAATATATGGAGGGATAGCTTATTTGTTTTACCCAACCCATCCGAAATTGTAATAAATCACTTTTTCCGAGCTTTTACATCGTACACCATGAGAGAGAAAGAGACAACAAATTTCTTAGACCGCTTCTATATACTGTCGTAATGATCTTAAGCTGGCTATTTTCGCTGGTTAACGGCGGGACTCCGCCCACATTTTTTATTTTGCCACTAAACTTGACACAACTAAACGGTTTTTTAGGTTAGATGCTATATTTTTGTGGATAAAAATACTGTGAAAAAGTGGCTATACGAATACACAAAAACATTATGTCAATATGTGAAATGAATGGATGTATAAATACCGTAGCCTTAGTCTTAGCCACGCCCATTTGTGTCGAGTCATGTTAAAATCATCAAAAACAAGTCCAAAACTGACTTCACTGCCTTGGCTTGGGCTACCTCTTGTATACTCTAAGGTTCCAACCGAACTTAATATTTGATTTCGACCGGTTAGTAGCCGAGTGGACAAACGCGTCAGAATCCCACCCGGGCGTCGTGGGTTCGATTCCTCTGCTGGCTAAGTCCTCCATCATTGCACAAGCAAGATATTCCGCTTATTATGATGGCCGTAGGAGTTTTTCAAATATTGTCGGGTTATTCGTAACCCGGGAATGTTCGTCTTTCTATAATAAGCGGAAGATGTTGCTTGTGCAATGATGGAGGACTTAGCTAGCAGAGGATTTGAACCCACGATGCCCGCGTGGGAATCCGATGCGTTTGTCCACTCAGCCACTAACCGGTCATTATTTTTACTCATTTTATTTTATATGGCGAATACCGCACAAGAGTCCCAACTGTTCCCGACCGTCTAGAACAGAGGTTCCCAAACTTTTTTGTCCCGTAGACCACTTGTCGATTTTTTCTGTTTTGTATAGACCCCCTGCTTTCCTAGTATTGATTTTTTTTAGCGTTGGGAAAAACTTCAAAGTTTTGTGAACGCTTCATGAACTGCTAGTTCTTTGAAATGAACCCTTCGTGGTGAACACTTCAATTGTAGTCGAACTCGTCAAAAAATAGTACTAGTCGGCAGAGATCCCAAATCGAAAAGTGCTAGCAAATCAACAAAAATTCCTCTCCGAAAAAAAGCACTAGTCGGTAGAGATTTGAAATCGAAAAGTACTTGCAAATCGGCAAAATATCTTCCACAAAAATTATTATTATTAATATAATTAGGGAATTAAAGTCCATTATAAGATAGTATTACGTAAGTGCCTACATAGGTACTATCTGTGAGGTGGATTATTACATTTGCGGGAAGCCAACATTTTGGTGACGGCCTGCCTAAATGGAATCCACTCCCGTGGACCCCCATTTACGTATCATGCACCCCCCAAATTTTTTCCATTGACGTGGACCCCTTGCAGGTCGGAATCGACCCCTGGGGGTCGATATAGACCACTTTGGGAATGACTGGTCTAGAACCAGTGAGACTGTGACATCTCGGATTAGGGTATTTTGTGATGCTGAAGGTTGCGGGGAGGGGTAGGAGATGGGGAAGAGGAAGGTTGGGAAGTACCTGTCTATTCAGATCTGGTCACCACACGCGGCTGAAGCCATTTCAAGCAACGTTTCGATTCTGAATGATGGTCTTTCACCATGACGCTACTTAGAGTATCTTCCACTCTGGAACGTGCAGCAAATATACTATATATTATTTTTGTATGAATTAAATGTGGTGTGTGTCGGGATTTGAACCGGTGACCTTTAGATACGTAGTTGAGCGTTTTACCCACTCGACCACGGAGGCCGTCAATATTGTTTTATTGAGATTATTCTAGCTCCAATAGCTAATTAATGATTAAAATGACTTTGCGGCCTGAGAATATTTGCATTTAAATTCAGATTCCAGGCGGAAAGAGATTTGCAAATTTGGCGAGAGCAGTTCTCACCGTTCGAGGGTGAAACAGAATCAAACAGACAATTTTTCAGTTTTTTAGTTAAGGTTTTTGCCTTTTTTATAAAAAATGCATTGTTTTAATGAAGGCATACCATTAAATGCATCAAAGCTAATTTGCCTAACCTCAAAAAGTTGCAGATTGCATACTAATTAATTGCATGTGTGCAATTATGCTGAATGCAAAAAGGTTTGATAAATTTATATTAATCTATACCCTTATGCAGCGAAGCGAGCTATTTGGGGCACGTTAGTTATTTAAGCGTTGGTAAAATGATTATCTGAATCCGCAGTAAGTCCACCATCATTGCACAAGCAAACATGTTCAGCTTATAATGTTTAAAAATAATGTAAAAACAATTATATATAAAACAAGAAATTCTTATTTTAAACCAAAAAGTTCAAATCGTCAGCGACACTTGGGTCACAAATGAGTTAAATATGCAGTTTTGATTAGAGATGGTCGATATTCCTGTTCCGGTTAAAAGGAACCGGTTCCAAGCTGGTCACTGGAACCGTCGATATAATTTCTCTGAGGAACCGGTTCCTTTTTTTTGGCAAATAAAAATCGACATCATTTGGCCGAGGAACCGATTTTTTTTGTCGATTTGATAGTACTTTTCGAATTCAGATCTCTACCGACTAGTACTTTTTTTTGTTCGGGAGGAACTTTTGTCGATTTGCTAGTACTTTTCGATTTAAATATTTACATGGCCTGTTCAAAAGAAAAGGTGAATTTTGAATTTTCGCGGGCTGTGTTCATTCGATTATCGATTTTGTTGTTGTTTTTATGTTGGTACACATATGTTTATCATATGTTAGCATTATCAGCCATTTTGGATTAGTGGTTTGTTTTTGACAACTGGAAAGGTTAGTCACGTTTTTGTGTGTTCTTCGATTTTTTACTTTTGAAAAAAATGTATCAAAGAATAAAATCCATGATTTGTTTTTCCACAACTCCAGGACGCTCATCGTCATTAACTTTTTCTCGGCCTTCTGTAAAGCATTTGTACCACTTATAAACACTTTTTTGAGACAATGTAGACTCGCCGAATGCCACAGTCAACATTTTAAGTGCGTTTTTTTTTTTTTTTTACATGTATACCGCACAAGAGTCTCAACTGCTCCCAACCGTCTAGAGCCAGTGAGACTATGGCATCCCCAAATTGGGTATGTTGTGAGGCTGAAGGTAGTGGGGAGGGGAAGGAGATCGGGAAGAGGAAGGTTGGGAAGTACCTGGCTATTCAGATCTGGTCACCAAACACGGCTTAAGCCATTTCAAGCAACGTTTCGATTCTGAATGGTGGTCTTTCACCAGGGCGATACTTAGAGTATCTACCACTCTGGATTGGTAGATTGTTGGAGCAGTTTATTCCATTTTTAACGCAAAATTTAATACATATTCTTTGATCCAATTTTTCAAAAAGTAAAAAATCGAAGAACACACAAAAACGTGACTAACCTTTCCAGTTGTCAAAAACAAACCACTATTCTAAAATGGCTGATTATGCTAACATATGATAAACATATGTGTACCAACATAACAAAAAAAAAATCGATAATTGAATGCACACAGCCCTCGAAAATTCGAAATTCACCTTTTCTTTTGAACAGGCCTCTAAATCTCCTTCGTGGAACTTTTCTGGCACCAGGAACCGATTCCAAAAAGAACTGGATACATAACCGGTTCTTCGCCGATCACCGATAACTGGAACCGCAGGTACACCCGATTCTGAAATCGACCATCTCTAGTTTTGATCAGTTCTTTTTTCTGCATCGAATGCTCTGACTCTCGTTTGATTCTGAAGACTTTTGTGGCCCTTCAGCCATCTAAAAGACATTTACCATTTCTAGGCTCGACTGAAGCGGCACAAGTTTGGGATTTTTTAGCTTTTTGTCGCTTTAGGTAACTCGACAGGTAACCGAAAGCATTGAGCTACCTGAGTTAACTTTTTTGTAAACTTCCCGAAATGGCGCTTCAGCCCTTTTGCCTTCCCGGTGGCGATATGAACATAATGTAAAATTTTAACCATTACTAAGATGTTAAAAAGTGAAGAAAATATATACCACATATTACCTACGTCCGAAATTGGCTAGATAACGGAATAATCAATCTGTATCGCTGCGGAGATAGATGTCGGGGGCGGGGTCCGTCGTAAAAGAGTAAGAGCGTCTTTCTTACTTTAGTTTTTTTTATAATTAAATAACTAACCATCACGCCGTTTTACCGCATGAGTAGGCAGAGACGACGGACCGCCATACAACTCTGTCTTGACACATACTCCTTGCTTCATTCACATTCATACATCGTCTCATACATACTATTCTATTCTTCTGGTATTCTGACTCTTGACCCGATTAAAGTAATTGATTTACTTGATCGTGCCATGTTTTTCTCGGGCGTCCTCGACTTCTTCTTCCATTCACTTTCGCATCATTATTTTAATATTATTATTATTTATTTCTTGAGTAATGAGAAAATATTGTTTGATTTATAATCTGTTTAGTTTTTAGACGTTACTTCTGATATTTTCTTTAATATTTCCCATCAACTACCGGCCACCCTTTATGAGAAATTTCATGCTCTATAATCAATGAAAATTTCCGAAGAATCCGGGTCTCGAAAGGCCTCCGCCAGGATATTAATGCATAAACATGTTATTTATATAATTACGTTTAATGATACTGGTTTGAACACAAAAAAGATAGTCCTTAAACATGTAATCTATGCCTATTGAAAGAAAACAGCTGTCAGTAATTTATACAAGACCTTTCTCCTCCTAGGCCTCAGACAGGCTGGTGAAATTGATCATATAAAATACATAATAATTATAATAATAATATTTGGATAATTTGTATAGCGCCGTTTTTGTGAAAAATCACCTCAAGGGCGCTGTACAAATCTTAATTTCTACTTAATATTAATTCTTAGTTTATATAAATCTACAGCAACATACTCACCTGGAAGGTCACTTCTGGCAGGACACAATCAACATATCATAATAAAATTTAGAATAACTTTAATTTTTTAAATTTTTTTTTTAAATTTTTAAATTTTTTATATTTTATTTTATTTTTTTTAATTTTTTTTTATAAATATATCTATTGAAAATGTTGATTAAACAGCCTCCATGGTCGAGTGGTAAAACGCTACGAATCCAAAAGTCGCGGGTTCAAACCCGGCACGCGCAAATAACTTTTATTTAATTAATGTGTATATTTGACCACCATTCAGAATCGAAACGTTGCTTGATTGAAATGGCTTTAGCTGTGTTTGGTGACCAGAACTGAATAGGCAGGTACTTTACAAACTTCCTCTTCCCCATCTCCTTCCCCTCCCCAATACCTCCAGCTTCACGACGTACCCCAATTGGGGATGCCATAGTCTCACTGGCTCTAGACGGTTGATGGTATTTGGGACTCTTGTGCGGTATTCACTATTAAATTTAAAAAAAAACACCCGAAGCAAGGAAAAAAACTAGATTACTTTGGGCACACGGACACGCCCAAATTACACAAACTCCCGTGCTTAAATTAAACTATGGTACTTACTTAGGTGCATTAAGAAAAAATGAAAAGTTTAAAATTTTTTTTAAATTAAAAATAATGACAAACATTCCCAGGTTACGAATAACCTAACATTATTTGAAAAACTCCTACTACCATCATAATAGGCGGAAAATGTTGCTTGTGCAATGGTGGAGGACTTAGCCAGCAGAGGAATTGAACCCACGACGCCCGGGTGGGAATCCGGCGCGTTTGTCCACTCGGCTACCGACCGGTCAGTATCTAATAAAAACAGGAAAAATCATTTTAAATATAAAAGTGAGGCATTAGAAATCTTTAAAAAATATATTTACTACACATAAAATAAATAATAAAAAACAGCCATTTACGGATAATTAAAAACGAAAGAAAAATTCAAGATATATGATAAGAGTCAAATGAACTTCGTATCGAACGAAGAACAAAGGTGTGTTTCGTTAAATAATATCATATTTAATTGCTTAATTGATTACTAGTAGGAGTAATGCTAAGATAATCAAAAAAAATTGACTATAAATAATTTCATTTGAGAATACGTACAACTATAAGAGTGTGAACTTTTCAAATTTGTAGCTGATGTTAATTGAAATTAACAAATTTAAAAAAATATTTTTTCATATAGTATTTTCATATAGTTTCATATACCTAGCTAATAAAGTATCTAGGTTTTTTTTTACAGTGAATACCGCACTGGGAGTCTAGTGCTGCTTCCGACCGACTAGAACTTTGATTTGCGTTTAAGATTTTTGATATTGTTTCAATTATTAATATTAAAAAAACTACAAACATTAAGCGCAACAGCGCAATGGAACAAGTTGAGGGTTTGCTACAACAATGCCTATAGGCAACTTCTGCAACTTCCAAGGTTCTGCAGTACCTCTACAATGTTCACCGAAGGGAGGGTGCACTCATTCCCCGCCTTACCTCGCCACCGCCTAGCCAGCTTCTGGGGCAGGACACGGAATTCAACCAACGTCATTGTCGCGGCTGCATCCGAGTGGCTCAGCTCTCCTCTCAACGAGCGATGGATGCAGATGATGCGGAGACCACCTTGAAGCACGCTCGATTAAAATGACATTCACTACTAAGAGGAACAACTTATTCGGCTAGCGTTTGGATGGATCGAGTTTAAATCCCACAGCGGGGTCCGTACCCTTTTTAGCGCGTGGAAAGTAAGATATTGGCCCCATCAATCTGAATGCTGCCAGGATGGACTCCCTCTTGATGGCGTTTTGCAGAAATGATACTTAATATCCTTCATTAATATTTCTTTCTTTTTTTTTTTTTTCTTATGTATTTATGTTTGTTTTTCTTTATCTGATAGTATTAATACGCTAAGCCGTCTTCTGTACACGATTCGTTAGATCGCCGTGTGGGGCGCTAATGTATACAAAAACGATTCTGGTAATTTTCGCTCATACGTAAAAAAGTTTGAAATTTTAATCTGAATACGCTACTTCACGATTTACACACTATGTCCCTTTTGACGTGCATATCAAGACTAAACTAGTTAATTTTATTGTGTGTATTACAACTTTTATGTTATTATTATTATTACTATCAATTATGGAAGGTATTGCATTGCACTACTCCTGCATACCTTCTGGAATAAAACTTTATTATTTTTATTATTTGGTAAAAGCTTTAAAGTTAATTCTAATTTGATATATTCAAAATGCATATTCGCTAGAATATTTGCAAGAATATGTACACATCGGTAGCTATATATTTCATGCGCAGATAAATACCTACATTCCCTTAATTTAATACCTTCGCGAATACGTATTTATTCACCAGTCCGAAGCATACGTTTTTGTTTGTTTGATCTGTTCCCCCCAGGTAGCAGTGAGCCCAACCGTTCGGCCATAAACACAATCATTTCATTCAGTATCTGCCCGACCGTCGAGTGCGCCGTGTTCTGTGGCACGCAGGAGATTTGCTCCGAATTCGCGACACGATTTTAGCAACCCTCCTTTGCGGGCCCAATATCTGTGGCGCGATTTGACAGCTACGCGGAATACGTCAAATACTCATTTACGCGCATTTTTATCCCGTCTGTCCACCCTTAGACGCATTAAAAACAAACCCATCACAACAGACTACATCCCAGTGAAAGTTTGTTAAATTGTCTCGTGTTATTTACCGTTTAAATTGTGCGAAAAGTGTAATGATAATAAATTCTTCTCGGAATTGTCTGTGCGTATTTTTTGACAGTTGATGAAATGCTCTTCTTTTTGTCAAGATTGAAATTTTAACCATTGTAAACTGTTGAATAACACAACTGAGCTGGTGTATAGTGTTTTCTCGTTAAACAACCATAAAACTATATACATTTAATAATCATTTAGTTATTTTCCGAGACAATAAGCTAGTGTTACAGCGTCTTTGGTGTGTTTTAATTCTGCGTGCGTTTGCGAGTGTTTTGCTCTAATCCCCGGGGAACAAATGGTGTTTGCATGTTTCTTGTGACAGTAAAATCAAATATAACGTCGTTTTGTGTATCTCAACGGCTGACAGGATAATATCCGAGTGATCCTTTCAGAGATATTCTGTAAAATGCATGCGAACTTCGACACAAAAGGCCTCCTTCGGTGACATATAGCATATTCTAAGGTAAAATTGATGACATTTAATCTTATCTGTGTGGAATGTAATCGAAGGTATTTTTAAACTCTAATTATTATCACTATTGGTTACCTCTGATTGATTATTTTAATGAAACTTGATTTTCATAAAACCTCTGTTTGTGTTTTATCTCGATGAGAAATATATCTCTTCGTAAATCTCTAAAACTTACTTGAATTTAGTATAAAGCGAATATCCAAAAATCTTACTCATTAAAATGAAGAAAAATCACAATAAATTAAATAAAAATACACTTCGTTTGGATCCACTTTATTTGGTATAAATATGTCGACTAGTTTCGATTCAACAGAATCTTCTTCGGGACTTATAATTAAATATACTAATGAAATAATAGAAATATGCATGCATATATAATGGTGAAAAATGGGGAAAAGAGAGAGATAATATTAAAAGGGAGACAACAATATAACAATAGGACAAAAGAAGCATACCATATAATGTATTTAGTAATGTGGACTATAGGAAAAACATGGAAGATCAAGAGGGTAGCAGAACATTATAATGCATTAAAGAAGACTTTGAATGCGTTTTTTATTAATTTGCTCTTCTGCCCGGAGCCAGTGAGACTATGGCATTTTCGATCAGGAATATGCTGTCAGGCTGAAAGAAGTCTGGAGGGAAGGAGAAGAGAAATTGAAAGATTTGTAAGTACTTGGTACCTGACTATTCATATCAGCTGGCTAACCATGGCCATTTATCTCAAGTCATTCAAGACATTCGGCAATGTCGGTAATTTGAAATCGTTCCCGAGCCCGACTGCAGATCGCCAACGAACAAACTAAAACTCACGTCGACTAAACATGCTTGATTTATGGTAGTCGATGTGAACTGTCGTTTGTTCGTTGGCAATCTGCAGTCAGGCTCCGGGGCGATACTGACAGACCACCATTCAGAATCGATACGTTGGATGATAAGGCTTCAACTATGTTTAGTGACTAGCTATGAATAATCAGATATTTAGTCTTTCCTTCTTTTGCCCTTCACCTCACCTCTGTCAGCTTCACACAATTCACATAAACAGTGGGAATGTTGTAGATCGACTGGTTCCAGTTGGAATCTTTTGTAATGTCACATAAATAAAAATAACATACCAATAGGGTAAAAGATATGAAATAATTAATCAGTCAGCATAGAAGTGTTTTGTGTTTTATTTTGAATGACCTTTCAGTCATTTTTTCAGTACTTTTACGCGGAAAACTTACAAAAATATGTTTTTTTCCTGTTATAGAATAGTGTTAAAAAGATTTTTCAATAATCTTGGAAAAACACATCTATTATGTAAAACAAACTTTGTTTTTTAGTAACCGGATTGAACATTACACGACGAAACATAACATTAGTAAAACAGAACATCAATAAATCAGAAGATTATTAAAACAGATCATTAATAAAATAGAATATTACTAAAACAGAACATTAATAAAATAGAATATTACTAAAACAGAACATTAATAAAAGAGAACATTACTAAAACAGAACATTAATAAAAGAGAACATTGCTAAAACAGAACATTAATAAAATAGAACACAGTTTAACAGAGCATTAATATAAGAGAACATTGCCAAAACAGCACATTAATAAATCAGATGATTATTAAAACAGTACATTAGTAAAATAAAATATTACTTAAACAGAACATTAATAAAAGAGAACATTGCTAAAACCGAACATCAATAAAAGAGAACATTGTTTAACAGAACATTGACAAACAGAACCTAATACATGAGAACATTGCTAAAAACAAAAAAATTAATAAAAGAGAACATTACTTAACAGAACATCAATAAAACAGAACATTACCAAAACAGAACATTGAGAACGTTTTGTCACCGTTCTGTTTTATCGTTATTCTGATTTGTTAATGTTCTGTTTTAGTAATGTTCTCATTTAATAATGTTCTGTTTTAGTATTCTTCTCTTTTATTAATGTTCTGTTTTATCGTTGTTCTGTTTTACCACTGTTCTGTTTTATCGTGTTCTGTTTTGTCACGGAACCTTATTTATCACAGCAATTAGTTAAACAGCGCAGATTTTATGTTTGATGCAAATTTTACAGCATTGTCAAAAGTAAGGTTTCTTTTGCCACCGAAATGAACCTTATCCAATTCGTACAAAGTAGTGGTGTGACCATTCTTACTTTAACGATAACGATTAATCGTTAAATACTCGCATTATTACAATCTTCAGCCGATGTTACGATTAGTAAATCAATCATTACACGATTGGTTGCATTAACAAAAGTACTCAAAATTTAATGAAATATGAAACATCATACAATTACCCTGGAATTGTAGATCCTTAGCTCCGCTGTCTACGGGCAGTTGAAACTCTTGTGCAGCACTGAGATCAAATTTAATATAATTTTTATTTGCTTATTTGGTTTAGTGAACCGTTTGGCCTGTTCAAAAGAAAAGGTGAATTTTGAATTTTCCCGGGCTGTGTACATTCGATTATCGTTTTTTTTGTTGTTGTTATGTTGGTACACATATGTTTATCATATGTTAGCATTATCAACCATTTTGGATTAGTGGTTTGTTTTTGACAACTGGATAGGTTAGTCACGTTTTTGTGTGTTCTTCGATTTTTTTACTTTTGAAAAAATGGATCAAAGAATAAAATCCATGATTTGTTTTCCACAACTCAGGACGCTCATCGTCATTAGCTTCTTCTCGGCCTTCTGTAAAGCGCTTGTAAAACATAAACACTTTTCAGGGATTTTATTCTTTGATCCATTATTTTCAAAAGTAAACAATCGAAGAACCCACAAAAACGTGACTAACCTTTCCAATTGTCAAAAATAAACCACTAATCCAAAATGGCTGATAATGCTAACATATGTGTACCAACATAACAGCAACAAAAAAACGATAACCGAATGTACACAGCCCGCGAAAATTCAAAATTCACCTTTTCTTTTGAACAGGCCATGTATGTTTCTACTCTCGTGGTACGAGAACTTATGGAAGCAGAAAAATCACTTTATTTTCTTAGAACCCGACTTCGGTATTTTTTTTTCTTCTTGCTTCTGTTGATTTTGAGGTTCGAGGTGGAATAGTAGTTCTTGAATGTTCCTGGGGACTGTTTTCTTGACTGCTCTTGGACTGTTCTTATTGGACTCACATTTTGGACTGACTTATTACTCGCAAGTAACCTCCTTTTATACCTTGAGACCATAGAGCGGGATATTCCTTTGGGAACCCCTACTTTCAATGTGAATTTACTTAATGAATTTACTACATTCAAAACAAGCTCAGTTATCTTATTTCTCTTATGAAATAAGCCTACGTATATTCCACCTCGACACCTCACTTATTACATAAAATTACAGTGCATAAACATGATGAAAATTAATCAAGTTTGCTCAATCCTAAAACATAAATCAAATTATAATACAATTGTAAACATGAACATATGATTTAGCAAGCGATAAGACATTCCTTCATAAAGTATCAGGCTAGTACTAGAGGTACCTTATTTAATTTCACCGGAATCTGACCTTGGTTGTACAATAGTAGATGACATATTTTTAACGTAGTAACGCCGCATTTGGGAACGAACAATATAAAAGTAATACCAAACGAAAAATAACTATTTTATTTTTTGTAAAAAAAGTTATTATTTTTACATTTATCACATTATATCGATACAACAGTTAAAGCCGAAAAACAAGTCCGAAAACCGCTTTTCAATAATTAAAATCATATTTTATCAGCATCATTTGATTTGTCCCACTGGGTTCTATAAATTTACATAAATAAATCACTTTTTTTTAATAATGTGCCCGAGATATCGCACAAGACCTATTTAGGAATTTATAACTTTTCACTTGAGATTTTTTCAAGAAGGGAACAAGTTAGTTTGTTATTCTTAAAATTATATCATCGCTGGAAAGAAAAAGGCTTAAACGACACTTAAGTAAAACATTAGTTTAACATGCAGTTTTTTTGTTTGTTGCGAATGCTCTGACTCTCGTTTGATTTCGAAGACTTTTGTGGCCCTTCAGCCATCTAAAATATATTTACCATTTGGGAGAAGGCTCGACTCAATCGACACAAGTTTGGGACTTTTTTTTTGCTTTTGTCGCTTCAGGTAACTCAGTGAGAGCGTTGAGTTAAATTTTCAAAATCTTACCAGGAACTGAAGACTCATGAATTTTATTGTAAAATAAATAAAACCAGTGCTCTGGTGCAAAATTCCCAAAATGGCGCTTCAGCCCTTTTGCCTTTCCGGCGACGATATGCTGGCCATACCAACTTTTTTTAAAGGAACTAAAAACATGAATGATTTTTGTAAATGTCGTTATGTTTTTCAATTTTAAATAGAAACTTTGAAACGCGAACTTTTGAATTTCACTTATTCGAGCTCGTTTCTCTCTTGAAACTGTGTATCGACACGTTGACATCAGACTACGACGGAGATAATCGGCGATTAGCGATTACGATTATCTCAATGATCCTTATAACCGGCGGATTCGAATATTAACTGTTGCATCACTGCAATAAATTTTTATCTACATGTTTATGTTTTCGACGAGATTTTCGCATGAAACACCATTTCGAAAGAGCCCAACCATGTCGTAAATAATATGGTCAATTTGTTGTTTTATGGAGGTTTATGATGACGCTTTTCTTTAAATGTTTCATTAGTTAACAATATGTAATCCCAAACAATTAGATAATAATGTGATTAAATAGCATTGACGCAATATAATAGAACTTAACCCACTATATGTGACATGTTTAAACAATACTATTGTTTTAGCCTATATTATTCTAAACAAGAAATGAAAACATTTAATTATATCTGGTCTTGTCAAGATTTAGAATAACAGATAAGTATGTATGAAAATATGTTTGAATATGGATAAAGTAAAGAGTAGGTGTCACCTAGCGTTGTGGCCGCTTTGAAAGAACTACTTCTGTTGGCAACAGTTCATACTTCATTCATTGTTCATTTAACAAATACTTCAATTGAAGTTAATAGTTCATTTTAGCGTTCATTCATTTCAATAACTTCGTTTCATCGAACAAATACTTCAAATGAAGTTGGTACTTCATTTCATTAACTTCAGTGTTTTTTTGGCGAGGAAACAGTTCCAGTTCTTTTCCATTTTAAATCTCTACCGAACAGTACTTTTTATTTTGGGAAGGAACCAGTTCCAGTCGATTTTAAAGAACTAGCAATTCGTGAAGTATTCACAAAACATTGAAGTTTTTCCCAACGCTAGTGTCATCTTTTCTGCTTATTGAATGAGATTATCAAAACTTAAATTATGTACTTGAGTTTACTTCGAAAATACCGTATACATATTCGAAACCGGCTTGTTTTAACCGATAACAAAGCGCTATAAAAAAGGTGTCATTTCGTTACAACTAAATTGCTTTGTTTTGACTTAATATCAATTTACTATACAAGTGTCTAGAAACATGTTGACAAATGCAATAAGTACCATTAAAGACATATTTCCTGTAGTTCGCCCAATGCAATTGGTTGTTTTTCTCCAAGCGTTATCTTGATAACATTAAAACACTGATAATGTCCATAATAAATTGATAATCCTTTATTTTTTAATGTAATTCTATAGATAGCACCAGATAAAATACACTTAAAGTCTCAAACAATATAAACATTGTACTCGTTTCAATGTTTACACCGAGTGCAACCAGCGCCGGATCCACCGAGTCATTTAAAAATTACCCACATCGTAGGATAATTATATTTTCTATTGCGCTGGCAACATCACTGTGCATTCAACGCCTATCGAGAATGTACGGAAAAAAGTTTTTTGTCACGGATTTTTTTTACGAATTGCATTACAGTTATTTGGACGTAGAGTCTGTTTTACTATGACGTGTCGTACGCTAAAATCGATGCGATCCAAAATCAACAACCAATCAGCATGGTCGTGATTTCTTCTTGGCAAACGAAATGCAAACTTAGAAATGGTACGTATTCCTGTCTCGGTGAATTTGCGCTCATTTGATTTTGGAATTCGGTTGAAGAAATATTTTACTGGGGTTGTTTTTTTTTTCATACGATACTTCGCTAAAAAAAATAAATATTGTAAATGGAATTCCATGTCTCTGCTATCGGCTTTATTCTACAGCTATCGGTAACTGGTTCCAAAAGTAGTTCCTGGTAGTGACAGCCCATTTCAGATATTAACTATATCGTTGCTGGAAAGGTAAAAGGGCTTAAGCGTCAATTTGGTAAAAAATGAGTTAAACATGCAGTTTTTTCTTCTGCGTCCAATGCTCTGACTCTCGTTTGATTCTGAAGACTTTTGTGGCCCTTCAGCCATCTAAAAATATTTACCATTTTTTTTAATTTTTAATTTTTTTTATTTACTCAACTTCATGTTTATTTACAATATTTTATATACATTGTCCTCCGCGCTAGGAGTTCACCTGTAATGTGGAGGACATTTTTCGAATTATATGATAAAACAATTTAAAATAAAAGAAAACAAAATAAAATAAAAATAAAATAAAATAAAAAAATATGTTAAAGAAAAAGAAAATATATATTAAAAACAGTATAAAGTCACATTAAAACAAAAACAACATTTTGGAGAAGGCTTGACTCAAGCGACACATGTTTGGAACTTTTGAAGCATTTTTTCGTTTCAGGTAACTCAACCCAACCAGGTGCTGAAGACTTGAATTTTGTTGTAAAAAAAAAACTTCAAAGTGCTCTGGTGTGAACTAACCAAAATAGCGCTTCAGCTCTTTTGCCTTCCCGGCGACAATATGTACATCAACACCGCTCTGCCAATTGTATCGTTATCCGAAAATGGACTTTGTGGAAAGCTGCTTTACAGTTCACTCTCGTATGAGTTCATTAAATGGAACGAACTTGAAACTTCATATGTATATTGTATATATATTTTGATTTATTGACAACTTGACAATCAAAAAAATGTATCTTTATGTGTTTTATATCTCTACTCGGCTTTAGGGAAACTAATCGCTGTTTATGTCTTGATGACAGAATATTATTCAATTGACCTTGGACTTGTTGATAAATATATATTTTTAAAGATTAAAAATTTGTAATCTAAAAATAAATAAAATGGGGGGGGGGTTGCTACGGGGTGCTACGCACTGCACAGGGCGCGAGACGTCGTAGAACCGGCCCTGAGTGCAACGCATCTACGCTGGGTACAGTTCGCCAGTACCATTGTTTATTTAGAGCCGAATTTATAATCCAGCTGGCCAGGAAAAGCTTACAGCTAGATTATAAAAGTTATCGTGTGACAGATAGCTAGTTACTACCACGGACTAACAACTCATTATGCATTATTTAATTTATTTATTTGTGAAATCGATGTTGACAGATTGTTGCATACTTTAGATAGCTTTATCAGATGTCAAATTATGTTATCCTTTTCTTTTCTTGAATTGCGGAAAAAAAACAGAAGCATTCACGAACATTAATTACAATGTGAAAGATTGTCACAAACTCGTGGATATTTGTCACGTGTTATATCCATATCGAGTATTCACAATAATAAGTACTATAAGCAGTAGTTGAGGATTGTATGTTATGTATTATAATAGACTATGTGTTGGGTGCTCTAGTCTATGCTCAATTTGTTATATTAAGGGGCTATTTCACCACCTCTCAATAAACTACTATTCATTAGTTAACTCTAATCATCGGAATATTCGTTAGCTATCTCTTTCCGCAAGTTTGGCTGGCAACGTCGCTTTTTTTCAAACCTTATCCCGTCTGCTGTCACGTCTGTCAATACAATGGCGTTATTTCTAACATAAACTAACTTTCACAACACAACATTCGCGCGCGAAGCTCATTACATCCCTCTCACCAAATCTCACCACGCGTCTCTATATTTAAATAAAACACATTTCTATTTTATAACTTTATTGTATTATTCAGGGGCTATTTCACCACTTCTCAAGAAGCTGTCAACGTAAAGTGCACCCCAGTAGTTAGTATCTTCTGATTTAAAATGGCGGCGTACTGTTTTGACAGCTGACAGTAGGCGAGTTTTCTGTTGAAGTTGATTTTTTACTGTAATTATGGAAGTGGTTGAAGATTTAAATATCTTAGACGAACAGGACATGGCGGAAAGACGTAGACCGCGTGTTTTCAAACCAAGAGTCAATTTTTTATACGTCTTAGATGACATTGAGTTTAGGTCAAGATTTCGCTTGACAAAAAATGCCGTAAAGGAGATACAAAATCAAGGATAAAATCTCTCCAAGAAGCACACGGTATGTAATTCTAATATACGCCTTCACAATGTATCACGGAATATACTATGAAATAACAACAATCTTTGGCAGTACAATATACCCACATACAACATGTTCATGCTTACAAACTATCAACCTTCACCAAGCAATAATAGACACTACCCAATGCACTTCACTAATATAATTTAATAATAAAGTTATAAAATAGAAATATGTTTTATTTAAATATAGAGACGCGTTTAACTATTTGGTGAGAGGGATGTAATGAGCTTCGCGCGCGAATGTTGTGTTGTGAAAGTTAGTTTATGTTAGAAATAACGGCATTGTATTGACAGACGTGACAGCAGACGGGATAAGGTTTGAAAAAAAGCGACGTTGCCAGCCAAACTTGCGGAAAGAGATAGCTAACGAATATTCCGATGATTAGAGTTAACTAATGAATAGTAGTTTATTGAGAGGTGGTGAAATAGCCCCTAATAATAATAGTGCATATTTGAGCCTGTTTTCGTCACGAATGCATATTTCAGCCATTTATTATTCGAATATTAGCTTTTCAATTTAGAGATGGTCGAAATTATTATCCCGGTGACTTTGCTGTCACTGGATCTCCCGATATTATTTTTCTGATGAACCTGTTATTTTTGGAATCGGCTCCTTTTGGAATTTAAAATCAAATGTGAGTTGTTAGTAGAGATGGCCGTTGATATTTGCGGTGATTTCGCGGGAACCGGTTACCCAGATATTCGCTAGCCACCTCACCCCCATAATTAAAAATTTAGTCTAAATTTATCTAAAAAAATATATTCAAACCCAAAAGGTGAAAACGCAAAACTTATGGTGGCCATAATGCCCAACGAAATTCAAAAAAAAATCCCAGAAATGCGAGAAGCTCCACAGATTTCAGTTATACACCAAATGTACCTCCCTAATTGTATCGATTTCTAGCTTTTTAAGGGGGCCATCCAAAAAGTGAGCTTACAAAGGCACAATTAGGAATAATTACAATTTTTTTCGGTCAGTTTGTTTGGTACCGCGTGTTTGTCGGCCATTTTGTTCAGTCACAGTAAATTCTTCCGATGAATAGGTCGTCGCGCGCTCCCGCCACCCTCCGTCCGGGCGAGATCCGCGCCGTCATCCGTTTTTTGACTTTGCAGAACAACACCGCCGCGAATATCCACCGGAAGCTCGTGGAAGTTTATGGTGGTGATGTGATGAGTCGACAACATGTCACGAAGTGGGTTAGGTTGTTAAGAGAAGGCCGTACAAATTTTGAACCTATTACTGTTTTTATCGCGTAACTCAAGCATATATATTTTCATAAGACTTAGAAATATTCTTAGACTAGAAAACCTTAAAAGAGTGTATTATGCAATTGTTCAATCTATATTACAATTTGGTATAATTGGCTGGGGAGGAACATATGAAAACATTTTAAACCCACTTAAAATAATTCAAAGATTGATAATTAAGGTAATCTTAAGAACCATCAACATTTTCTACTGAAACCCTTTTTACAATATGCAACGTACCTACAATAGATAACACAAAAATTAAAATCCACTCTGATTCCATTGAAAAATTGCAACATAAATTTTTAAGATACATTAACTACAAACTCGGTCTAACTATTGAAACCATAAATTATAATTATTTAATGAAATATTAAAATTACTAACACTTTCAGACAGGAGGCTTGTTTCCGACTTGACTTTTATTTTTAAAATTGTTAATGGTATTATAGACAGCCCTGATTTACTTAGCTTGATTACCTTCTATGTACCTAACAGATCCACTCGATCCAAAATTCTTTTTAAATGTAACAACAATTTCAGGACTGAGTCATTTAAATAATCGCTTGTACCTAGATTGCATGCAGTGAGTAATTCTATCGCTGAAATAGTAGATATATTCAACTGCACTGAATCTAGTTACAAGAAGGCTATAATAGCATACCTCTTTCTAAAATACTAGTGTTAATTTTCTATCAATTTCATCATGTTTTTGGGTGCATAGTTATTTTTTATGTCATTGTTATTTTTTATGTCACTGTTATTTTTTATGTCACTGTTATTTTATTTTATATCTATGTTATGTAAAAGCCCATTAGGGCGTATATAAATAAATAAATAAACACATATAAAAAATATTCAATTATACAAATTTATAAAGAAAAACAGCTAAAAAACTTAATATGTCTGCTAGATATCAGAATAACATTAAAATCCCAAAATTTAACACTAAGCATTCTCAAAATACTTACCTCTATCTAGGAATAACTTACTTTAACAATCTTCCTTTAAAACTAAAAACTATAGATAATATTCATGAATTTCAGCTTAAATTGAAAAATTACACCAAACAACTTTCAATCTTTGATAATTGTTATTACAATTTTTCTATTTGTTTTTTTTCTTCTTATTCCACAAAATTTGTGTCATCATTATGTACTAATATTTATTACTATAACTAATTTTACACACATACTTTTATTTTTACTTTTACTTCTATTTTTCTCTGCTGTATTAACTAAACACTATGTTATTATTTTAGCATAAATTCCCTCACCAAACACAAGGACCTTGTTCTTTATGGGGAGGAACAGCTAAAATGCTTATTTTTAAATACACTGTGCAAAGTTTTAACAATTACCTTAAATATTATTGTAAAAAAAAACTGATATTGAATAATATACGAGGCCTGTTCAAAAGAAAAGGTGAATTTTGAATTTTCGCGGGCTGTGTAAATTCAATTATCGTTTTTTTTTTGTTTTGTTGGTACACATATGTTTATCATATGTTAGCATTATCAGCCATCTTAGATTAGTGGTTTGTTTTTGACAACTGGAAAGGTTAGTCACGTTTTTGTGTGTTCTTCAATTTTTTACTTTTGAAGAAAATGGATCAAAGAATATGTATTAAATTTTGCGTTAAAAATGGAATAAAGTGTTCCAACGCACTTAAAATGTTGACTGTGGCATTCGGCGAGTCTACTTTGTCTCAAAAAAGTGTTTATAAGTGGTACAAGCGCTTTACAGAAGGCCGAGAAGATGTTAATGACAATGAGCGTCCTGGAGTTGTGGAAAAACAAATCATGGATTTTATTCTTTGATCCATTTTTTTCAAAAGTAAAAAATCGAAGAACACACAAAAACGTGACCAACCTTTCCAGTTGTCAAAACAAACCACTAATCCAAAATGGTTGATAATGCTAACATATGATAAACATATGTGTACCAACATAACAACAACAAAAAAAAAAATCGATAATCACAGTCCGCGAAAATTCAAAATTTACCTTTTCTTTTGAACAGGCCATGTATATATGCATATATTTTTTTGTAATAATTTATTTTTGGCACATTTTTTGGCATTTTTAGTGCCTGATTCGGCATTTTTCCAATGCAAACTCCAAGGTATGAATTACTAAGTGTCTGTCAGTGCTATCGGCTGCCCTAGTTGGTCAGATGCACCTCCCACTAACGCAATCTATTCTTCCCCATGTTACTATGGAATCGGACATATATCAACATTATATTATAATAAAGCAGGTAGCGGTATCTGCTAGTTTTTATCTACAGCCCATCATCTCGGGTCTTTTACGATACAATCTTCGTTATCTCGAATCTGTTTAATTCATTTGTCAATTTGTTCAAAGAAGCCTTATAAATTCTTGCATAAAATCCTAACATTTTTTTTATTGCCGGCTAAGTTTAAACACACAACATTTCTAGGTTAAATACGGCTTAAGTCCTTTTGTACGACGTTTGTCAGGGAATTTCACCGGGGCAAATCGGAGAGTATCTACGCCGCGAAAATACTACATATTCATTACCTATATCGAGCGTAATGAATAGGATCAATAAAGGGACGCTTAGATGGTTTGGGCATGTAGAGCGAATGAACGAAGAAAGAAGTGTGAAAAGAATATATGACGCGAAAGTGAATGGAAGAAGAAGTCGAGGACGCCCGAGAAAGACATGGCACGATCAAGTAAATCAAATACTTGAATCGGGTCATGTGAAGAGTCAGAATAACAGAAGAGTATGTATGAGACGATGTATGAATGTAAATGAAGCAAGGAGTGTGTGCCAAGACAGAGTTATATGGCGGTCCGTCCTCTCTGCCTACCCCTGCGGGGAAAAGGCGTGATGGTTAGCTAGTTTATATCGACGCCGTAAAGGCAAAAGGGCTGTAGCGCCATTTCGGGAAGTTTAAGAAGAAGTATAAATTTCATAAGTCTCCAGTACCTGGTTGGATTTTGAAAAAAAAAACCTAAATCTGGTAACTCAATGCTCTCACTGAGTTACCTGAAATGACAAAAAGCTAAAAAAGTCCCAAACTTGAGTCAAGTCTCCTCCCAAATGGTAAATATATTTTAGATGGCTGAAGGGCCACAAAAGTCTTCAGAATCAAACGAGAGTCAGAGCTTTGGATGCAGAAAAAAGCACTTTTCAAACTGCATATTTAATTCATTTCTGAACAAAGTGTCGTTTAAGCCCTTTTGCCTTTCCAGCGACGATATGTGAAATAACACATACGAATATAGTAAAATGTATGCGGGAAGTTTTGTTACATGATTTCAATTCTCAATTTCCCCGTCTATATCGACGGGTCTTAAAAATAGCTAGCATTGAGTCGAACAAAGTACTCACACAGATGCGTTGCTTGCATGCATCATGCTTTAAACTTGTTATTCTACTTCAGATAAGAAAATTCCTGTGACATTCATTGAAAAGTTCATTTTTAATATGGTGGAAAGAACACACTGCAAAACTAGTTCCTTATATAGTCTAGCAGTCCACAATTGAGTGTTGTTGACACCATTCCTGATGTATGACAGAAAAGCATGAAACTGGCAGGAAGTAAAGATGAAAGCAGACTGAATGGTGTAGATATGAGATCCCTTAGGCGTATGTGTTGTAAAACCACGTGATTATGACCGTGCTAAAATCGTAGAGATTCGGAAAAAATGAAATGCTGATGTAATAACAATAATAATTGTTATAATTTGATAGCGCCGTTTTCGTGAAAAATCACCTCAATGGGGCTGTACAAATCTTGAATTCTAGTTAATATTAATTCCTAGTTTATTCCTAGTTGATTATTGGTATTAATTCCTAATTCCTAGTTAACCAGAAGTTACTAAGTTTACTAGTACCCTTTTTGAAAGTTGAATATGGATATTTCAATGCCCCACAGACTTGCGAGCTAAAAAATAGTTGCGTTGTATTATGAATTTCAGTCAGAAAAATCTGTGCGAAATTCATAACGCCAGAGCTCACCCTTGACGAGTGTGTAAAATATGCATTTATAATGAACGATGATGTGACCTAACAGAGCTAAAATCATTTCAAACAATGTTTCTGTCTCACCAGAGCGATACTCAAAGTATACTACTCTGGAACGTGTTAAATTGTTTAAAAATATGTTACTACGTCGGGTCTCGAATACGCGATCTCTGCTTCAACGAGTCGAAGAACTTGACGTTCTGCCACGAAGAGTGTCGCGTAATGAATGGGATCAATAAAGATACGCTTAAGATAGAAAGGACGCGAAAGTAAATGGTAGAAAAATAGTCGGGTTCGCCCGAGGTAGACGTAGCACGACCAATTGAATCAAATGAAGAGTCGGCATGTCGAGAGTCAGAATGATAGAAGAGTTTGTATGAGACGAGTTTGTGTCAAGACGTTTGTGTTGCGGTCCATCCTCTCTGCCTACCCCTGCGGAGAAACGGCGTGACGTCAGTTAGTTTTTTAAAACGATAAGTCATCTACCTGACCAATCAGTCATCGTAATCGCGCGATCGGCTCTCTAGCCGTGCCTGTGGTTAATTTATCAACGGGTCGTGACGCGCTAAGTCCGCAATTACTCAGTTTAAATATAATCTTTGTTCGTAATATTGTATATACCTAAGTATAGCGTGAAACTTAAGATAAGCAATGTACACGTGTATAATTTCTCCCATTAGTAGTTAGATTACCTTTACGTGTTACTCTCAATCAATTACTTATCAATTTATTTATTTAAAATTACAAAAAAGACATATAAAACACGAAATGGAAAAAAAGAGCAACAGAGAAAGAATAGCACAAACATAATAATAAATGAAGCGATGACAAAAATAGGACAAAATAAACATAAGAGAGAACATTCAAGCCATGGTCTAGTTAAAGTTTTGGTAGAGTCGTAAAGAATGACAAAAATCATTTAGACTGCTACCAAAAATTTCAAGACCATGGCTTGAGTTAACAAGTCTTGACATTTTTTATTAAATTTCTTATACATGACAAACTTTTATTTAATGCATATAAGAAATAAAATTAATTTTTTACAAAATAATTACAGATTATAGTACCATATAGATACACAAGAAAAATAAAATTTCAGACAGTGGTCAGGTCAATCAGGTCAATGAGAAGAAACTCTTTCAAGAATCAATAGGATTTCACTTCTGAATCTCTCCTCACTGACATGAAATAAGTTGATATCGGAAGAGATTTTACCCATAATTAGTATTGTGATGATTGAGGAACAGCAATTCATTGTTTCTGAGTCTACGGCAAGGAATGTTGAACTGGATGAGTTGCAACTGAGAAGGTGAGTCAATAAAACAGTTAATAAATGCAGGAATCGTAGACGTCATGTAGGCACTTTGATCAACTAAGCGTGGATTTAAAAAAAAAAAATTATGCAATTAGGAAAATTGTAAAAATGAGGCAAAGTTTATCTTTCAAAGCGGAGTTTTTATTTGTTGTTGTTGAGATGTAAACGCCATGAAAATCGTCATCTTTAATTCTTACGAAATGATACTTGATTAAAAATGATTTTTAGATTCTTAAATATAAATAATTTAAAATTAGAATTGATAAAATATGCAAAGATGGCAGATAAATCGAAAGAAATTTAAAAAAAAGATATCAACAATTTTCAAATGAAGAATGAGATCGATGAAAAATACCGGTTTCTTATAAGGTCTCGGTGGCTCAGTTGGCAGAAGCGTTACTCCCAGATAGAGTAGAGGATCCGAGTGCGAGTCTCGGTTGTGACCATTGTCTTTTTATTTTCGAGCTTTTTTTTGTGTTTCATATTTGTATTGTTGATTATTGATATTATTTAAATATTTTAAAAAAATAAGCATTAATTCTTTGAAGCTAATTCCAATTTCAAAATTAATTTTATACCTATTTTAAAAAAGTAAAATTAAAATAAGTTCGAGTTTGTTTGGACTAACGATTTTCGTTTTTTACATTTCTCAGTGAAGCTACTTGCAGTAGCTTAGCGGCTACAAATTCCCATAGTATAAAACTACTTGCAGTAGCTTAGCGGCTACAAATTCCCATGGTATAAAACTACTTGCAGTAACTTAGCGGCTACAAATTCCCATGGTATAAAACTACTTGCAGTAGCTTAGCGGCTACAAATTCCCATGGTATAAAACTACTTGCAGTAGCTTAGCGGCTACAAATTCCCATGGTATAAAACTACTTGCAGTAGCTTAGCGGCTACAAATTCCCATGGTATAAAACTACTTGCAGTAGCTTAGCGGCTACAAATTCCCATGGTATAAAACTAAGTAGCTTAGCGGCTACAAATTCCCATGGTATGCTTGCAGTAGCTTAGCGGCTACAAATTAGCTTAGCGGCTACAAATTCCCAAACTACTTGCAGTAGCTTAGCGGCTACAAATTCCCATGGTATAAAAATAATTTCAAACGAATAAAATAAATAAATAAATTGTTGGAACCTTAAAACACAGATTCGCAAAGACAAGTTTGTAAATTTATTTATATTAAAAAAAATAGTTTTATACCAGCAGAACTGGGTGGTGGGTGCAATACTCAATCTGCCATATTACACGTGTTTAAAATAATGTTATAAAAATAGATTGATAACAATAAAATTATGTTAAGTAAAAACATAATATATAATAATAAATGTCAAAACGTGCACCGATAGCACTCTATTTTACTAGGCATAGCTTCAAATACTAACTTATTGCCGCACGAGTCAAGCTGTCTATCAATCAATACATAGCATCAACTTGACGTTCGTCAAATTTATGTACCAACGTCATCCATAGACAAATATCATTATATTTTATTTATTATATTTTATTTTATTTAATATTAGTACATTTGTATAACAGGCATGATGCCAAAAACATATATACACAAGTAGTTAATTAATTAGAATATTAAAAAACAACAGTAGGTAATTAAGAAAAAGATTATAAAAATGCAAAAGTAAATGAATAACAAACAAAAGCAAATGAATATTACAATAGAAGGTAGAACATAAATAAATTAATTATTGGCACCTGTACTGAAGAGATGCCAATTAGCCGTTTGGTACTTGGTACATCATATAACCAGTCCATAACCAAAGGGCATCATTACAATATCAGGTTGATATGATTGACAGATTTATTTATTTATTGATTTATCGTGTCAACAAAATATCTACTTCATTGTTTGTGCAGTGAATTGTGTTGTAGTTTCTTAATGTCCGCGCCAAAGGAGAGAAATATCGCGTATTTTTGTGGTAGGTTTTAATATTGAAAATATAGTTTATCCTCATTGTTGATTTTCTCAGTGGTATTTTGATGTTAATTCAGGATAAAATGTTTGGTATAGTTTAATAGCAAGTGGATGAGTTTGTGTATTTAGGAAGTATGTTTACAAGAGACGGAAAGGCTGATAAGGATATTGAAAGAAGGGTGAATGCAGGAAACTACATTAATGGAGGACTGAACGCAGTTGGGGCAAATAAGAAATTGTCCAAAGAAGCGAAGCTAGCAGTCCACAATGGAGTGCTTATACCAACCTTGATGTATGGCAGTGAGGCATGGAACTGGCAAAGGAAGGATGAAAGTAGACTGAATGCTGTGGAAATGGGATCTTTGAGACGGATGTGCGGTAAAACCATGTGTGACCGTATTACAAATGTGGATATCCGGAAATAATGCAAGGCTGATATGAGCGTAATGGATAGGATCAAGAAAGGGAAGCTTAGATGGTTTGGGCATGTAGAGCGAATGAACGAAGAAAGGAGTGTGAAAAGAATATATGATGCGAAAGTGAATGGAAGAAGAAGTCGAGGACGCCCGAGAAAGACATGGCACGATCAAATCAAATACTTGAATCGGGTCATGTGAAGAGTCAGAATAACAGAAGAGTATGTATGAGACGATGTATGAATGTAAAGTGTGCCAAGACAGAGTTGTATGGCGGTCCGTTCTCTCTGCCTACCCCTGCGGGGAAACGGCGTGATGGTTAGTTAGTTTTATTTATTTTATATTATTTACTTTGTACATTCAAGTTTAAAAGAAGCTAATTATTTCATTTTTTTTAACTTTATAATATTTTAACTTACGAGTATATACTACTTATTATTTTGATTTATATACATTTTAAATAATTTTTACAATGCTATTTTGAATTTATCGATAGGCATAATTTTGATGGTTTCCGGCAAAGCATTATAAGATTTAATCCCTTTATATAGTAAGCTATTTTGTGTGTTGGCTTTATTTTTTTCTGGTAGTCTTATTTCTTGATCAATCAATTGGTGAATGCATAATTTTGTGTAAAATTGATACATCAGAAAGTTAACTTCTGGCTGACAGTGTAGTTTATAGTGCAAAATTCGTTCGTTGTACGTTCCAAATTGATCGGATAACCCTTCGCGATATGCAATTAAACCAGTTAATTTTCTTTGAATAGATTCAATTCTATAGTTGTGAATCTCATAATTAGGAGACCAAATAGTGGACGCGTATTCTAGAATACTCCGCGCAATCGATTTATATAATGTTAAAGTTAATTTGGAACTTTGAAAACAACTTGTAGTTCTTAGAGTTAGTCCTAATATTTAAGATGCATTTTTTTTAAAATGGTCTCTATATGTTTATTGAAGCTTAATGAAGAGTCAAATGTCACACCCAAGTATTTAATTGAAGTAGTGTTCAATAAGTTAACGTTATTGATGCGATACAAATTTTAAAAATTGCTAGCGAAATTCTGAAAACGAAAAGAACTGAAACTGTGGAACCGGTTCCTCGTCAAAAGTTTCTTTCCGCCAAAAATCTATTGTGCCCAAAAGAGGAATCGATTCCTCGATCAAAGAATATCGATTTTTATTGCCAAAAAAACGAACCGGTTCCTCGGAGAAATAATATCGACGGTTCCAGTGACCGGCTTGGAACCGGTTCCTTTTAACTGGGACAGGAATATCGACCATCTCTAATCGAAGCCAGAGTCAAGTTAACCTCTCAAATGTTGGGCGTACTGTTCAGGGCCTGCAGATACTTCAATAGTACACAAATGTTGACATTGTACAAATCGCAAGTGCGCCCCACTGTTGAATTTGGCAGCCGCCTCAGGTCTGGAGCCCCTAAATACCTGAAAAAAACTCTCGATTCTATGCAGAAACGGGCGATGTGTTTGATAGATTCTCCTATCTTAACAAACGGATTGCAATATAATATTTGGAGCACAGACATCACGGGGAATGCTGCCTTATTTAATCGGTATTTCAAAGGAAGATGCTCAGGGGAACTTGCGTCATTGATCCCTCCGGCACCGGTGTATAGTCGGGAAACTAGCCAAACGCGGGCCCAACATTAGTACACGGTTGACATTCGATAGCGGGTCGCTTCTACGACTTGTTCTTGTGTTGAACAGCTCGGCTGTGGAACGATTTTCAGGCCTCTGTGTTTCCTCCCTCCTACAAGATGGGCCTCTTCAAGACCCAGGTTCACTCCTTCCTTTCCTCAAAAAGACCCTCCACACAGCATCTTCGAAGATGACATAGGCCCTGAGGGAAATTATTTCCTTAAGGCCTATGTGGAGTTAAATGTAAAAAATAAAAAATCTTTAAATTGGTTTTCAAGCTAAACAAATCACCTCTACCGTTAAATTATCAACACATTAGCATCCGGCACTCATATATTTTCCTTATACGAGTATTTTGCATAGCAAAACAGGGGCTAGTGGAAAACCTGTATATGATTCAATTTGTATTCTGAAGAAATTAAATAAACCGATCAGAGATAATGGTATGGCGCTCTGTTTGCAATGTTATCACCTTTCTGCGAATGTTGAGTCATAATTCACTTTACCTTGTAAGGGAATTCTAGCAAACAGTATACGTGACTTAGACTCGGAGTAAATTGCAACAGTTTAAATTGCATCACGATATTATATATTTTTCACGTAGCGCGGCGTTCGCTTTCATTAGAGGAATGTCGCTAATAACTCCAGTTTGCCATGTCAAGAATCAGAATAACAGATGTATAAGACGATGTATGATTTTTATGGGTATGGGTAATAATTTGATTGACAATCCATACCTCCTGGAATGCTATAAGTTGTTTGTGCCAAACAACTACTGCCAGGGGCGACACCACGATCTGCAGTGTATTCCACATGGAAGGCCAGCATGACACGGGGTATGGCACTATTAAATAACATGTCTCTTGATATCTTCAACATAAACCTTAAAGATTTCAAGAGGCATGTTAACAGTATCTCTTAATTTGCTTGTTATGTTACTGTTCATGCGTATTGTAAATGGACACAGTCTGTAATACACAAAAAATATATTATGAAGCTGAAGGGAGTGGATTGGGGAAGGATACGGGGAAGATAAAGGTTGTAAAAGTACCTGGCTATTCAGATCTGGTCATCAAACACGGCTAAAGCAACGTTTCGATTGTGAATGGTGGTTTTTCACCAGGGCGACCCTTAGAGTATCTACCACTGTGGAACGTGCCGCAAATATACTATGTATTATTTTATATGTATTAAATATTAATATTAATTATTTGTCTGCGCACGCCAAGCTTGAGCCCGCAACCTTTGGATTGATAGTCGAGCGTTTTACCACTCGAATACGCAGGCCGTCAAGATGTCACATATGATGTGAATGAAGCCAGGCGGAGTGTGTGCCAAGACAGAGTTGTGTGTCGGTTTATCCTCTTTGCCTACCCCTGCGGAGAAACGGCGTGATGGTTAACTAGTTAGATAGCTAGCTGATGACTCCGTTTTACCCTTCCTCTTTCTCATGAATGGTCTCGCGTGCAAGGGAAGAGAGGTTAGATTTCATGGTCGAGTGGTAAGACGCTCGACTACGAATCCAAAGTTCGCGGGTTCAAACCTGACGTGCGCAAATAACTTTTATTTAATTAATATGTGACGTAATACATTTAATTTATATAAAGTATATTTACGGTACGTTCCAGAGTGGTAGATACTCTAAGTATCGCCCTGGTGAAAGATCACCATTCAGAATCGAAACGTTGCTTGATTGAAATGGCTTTAGCCGTTTGTGACCAGGTCTGAATAGCCAGATACTTCCACACCTTCCTCTTCCTCATCTCCTTCCCCTCCCCACTTCCTTCAGCCTCACAACATACCCCAATTGGGAATCTCATAGTCTCACTGGCTCTAGACGGTTGGGTGCAGTTGGGACTCTTATGCGGTATTCACTATAATTTTTTAAATAAAAAAATGCATTTTGAATGGTAGAACCTTGGACAGCTCATGGATTCACTTTTAAGTTCGGCGATAATAAAATAATTTAATAAAATAGAGAGTTGGGAGAGGAAAGAGATGGAAAAGAGGAAGGTTCAAAGAAGAGTGATAAAAAAATACCAACTTGTCAAGTCGAGTATATTAATTTTTCGCTCAAACCAAATTATTGCTAATGTCTGCAAAAAACTTCTGAGCGTTGACGATTTAAAAAAAAATACACAATGCCATTTGACGTGATGTTTTCCCAGACAATTTATTGAATCACAAACAGCCAGTAAACAGTTGTTTAACCTTGCAGAGCAATAAAGCAAAAACTGTTACTATAAAATTTTTAATTTGTTTACCAGAAAGAGTTATTGTTAAAAAATGATTATTTCATGAAAACGTGTTTTTATCGTTATTTACTCGACATTAATATCATTTACGTTATCGCGATATCGATAACGGTAATAAACTCAGAACAATAATATACAACAGAGACCGCTGCTGTAGTCAGTTTTTACAAAGTTTTCCGGACTCGGCTAGACCTGGGCGTGACTAGGACTAGGGCTAGGGTGTTAATACATCTATTCATAGCACATGTCGGCATGATGTTTTTGTTTATTCGTAAAACCACTTTTTCAAAGTATTGTTATAAACAAAAACATAGCATATAACCTAAAAAACCGTTGACTTATATCCATTTACGTCCCATATAAAAACGTGTGGGCGTATTTAACAGAGACGCGAGACACGAAGAACATCCTTACAATACTTTAAAATGGTGTGATAATTTGGGAAATTTTGCTGTCTCTTTCTTTCTCATAGTGCACGACGTAAAAACCCGGAGAAAGTGATTTATACCGCACATCAATAATATACAAGAGATGACGCTGTAGACAGAGATGTAGTCAGTTTATATTAGGTTTGCTAGACTCGGCTAGACCTGGGAGTGGCTAGGACTAGGGTTAGGGTATTTATACATCCATTCATAGCACATGTCGACATAATGTTTTGGTTTATCGTAAAACCACTTTTTCAGAGTATTGATTAAAAAAAAAAAACATGTAACCTAAAAAACCGTTGAGTTATGTCAATTTATTTCGCGTATCACAACGTGTGGGCGGAGTCAACGGAGACGCGGGACACGAAGAACATTCTAACAATACTTTAAAGCGGTTTGATAATTCGGGAAAATTTGTTGTCTCTTTCTTTCTCATGGTGTACGACGTAAAAATAATTAGCTCTCTCTCCATATATTGTTACTCCAAGGTAATAACTGTGTAATTGTATTTCTTTGTAGAATTTTATTTATTTCTTTATATACCAACGGACTATTATCCAATCGCAAAAAATACCCAACACGAAACAGAGAAATAATAGCACATACATAATATTTTAATGAAGCAATGACAAAAATGTACATTAGAAAGAAAATTCAAGTAAAGCCAAGGTCAAGTCAAGGTTTTGATAGAGTCGTAAAGAATGACAAAAATTCTTTAGACTGGTACCGAAAATTTCCCATAGTTAGTAGAGTGATGATTGAGGAACAGCAATTAATTGTTTCCGAGTCTACGGCGAGGGATGTTGAACTGGATGAGTCGCAATTTTATACATTTATTAATTTTATTTAGGTTGCATAATTAGAGTTGACACAAACCGACTTCCGACAGTGATGTCCTTGAAAAGCGTCACTGAGAATCAGCTTTTGTCTTGCTTACGCATACTTATTGTTATTAGCGAGAAAAGGGACAACAGGTGTGTACGGTCATCGAATATGAATATTCGAACTGTTTTTCAGTGTCAAAGATGAACTTTTTTCATTTGACTCAAGTTTTAAATATGATGTATTCAAGCAATGCATCTTTACGAGTGCTGTGTTCGTGTCAACTCCGGCTGCGATACCTATTAAGTCCAATAAACGATTTATTTTAACGAGTCAGCGTGACTCGTTAAAATAAATCGATTTAAATTTAAAATATATACAAGTATATATTTGGTTAGCTATACGATTTTTTTTTAATTCCCAAAGGGCGTTTAAATTTTGTCGGAATATATTTTTTATACATGACAACCTCCGTGGTAGAGCGGTTAGCTCCTTGACTCCGAACTCAGAGGTCGCTGGTTCAAAAACCCAAAATATTTTTTAATAATAAAAGAATACTTTGTTTTAAAACCACAGAATTTATTATGATGAAGGCCAACCGGTTTCGCTTGGATCTTTACTTGATGGGTTATTTCAGAATTTTCAGATATTTCTTTGCACCGCTTAGAAGTGTTTAGTGACCAGATCTGAATAGCCAGGTAAATCCCAAAGTTCCCTTGCTTCAACTCATTCCCCTCCCAAAGTCCTTCATCCGCTTAATATTGCTCATTTCGGGGATGCTATAATCCCACCGGCTTCGGGCAGTTGTGCAGTAGATAATCATAACAAAAAAACATTATGATTATGTATTAAAAAAATATACAATGCCTAAATTATAATTGTAAAACTTGTGATTGAACAAAAACCTCAAATATTTCAGTGAACGAGTGTTCAAATATAGTTTATTATTGTCATTTTTTTGTCAAAGTGATTACTACATTGTTAGTTATTAGTGTTATTACACTTATTACTTTTTATATTACCGCAGTAGTTATGATTACTGTAATCAAGTAGAAACTGATTACTTCCCAAATGGATTATGTAAAAAATTGAGGAAATATGCAATTTTATTAAACAGGGCTTACATAATATTTTGTATGGCATTGTTGACTTCACTTTAAACAGGTGGTATCTGTAAATAAAATCTATAGTTTGATCATTAAAAAGGTTTTTTTAGATAAATACGTTGTTTAAACTATAAAAGCGCCCTTGAGGCGATTTTATAGTTTAAACAACGGCGCAATACAAGTTATCCAAATATTATTATTTAATATTATATTTGTTGCTATAAAGTTATAGTGAATACTGCACCAAGTACCAACTGCTCCCAACCTTCTGGAGCCAGGAAGACTATGGCATCACAAATTGGGGTATGTTGTGATTCTGAAGGTAGTGGGTAGGGGAAGTAGATGAGGAAGGTTGGGAAGTATCTGACTATTCAGATCTGGTCACCAAACACGGCAAAAGCTATTTTTCATGCAACGTTTAATCTAAACGTTGCACGAAAAATAGCTCAAAATAGCCACTCGTCTTTTACCAGGGCGATACTTAGAGTATCTACCACTCTGGAACGTGCCGCAAACATACTATATATTATCCTATATGAATTAAATGTGTTATGGCACATATTTCAGCCTGGTAAACGGACACGTATTTGGTGACCAGATCTGAATATCCAGGTACTTATCAACCTTCCTCTATCCCATCTCCTTCCCCTCCCCACTACTTTCAGCCTCACACCGTACCCCGATTAGGGATGCCATAGTCTTACTGGCTCTAGACGATTGGGAGCAAATGGGACTCTTGTGCGGTATTCACTAAATACATACGTGGCCTCTTCAAAAGAAAAGGTGAATTTTGAATTTTTGCGGGCTGTATACATTCGATTATCGATTTTTTTGTTGTTGATATGTTGGTACACATATGTTTATCATATGTTGCATTATCAGCCATTTTGGATTAGTGGTTTGTTTTTGACAACTGGAAAGGTTAGTCACGTTTTTGTGTGCTCTTCGATTTTTCACTTTTGAAAAAAAATGGATCAAAGAATAAAATCCATGATTTGTTTTTCCACATCTCCAGGACGCTCATCGTCATTAACATCTTCTCGGCCTTCTGTAAAGCGCTTGTACCACTTGTAAACACTTTTTTGAGACAAAGTAGACTCGCCGAATGCCACAGTCAAAATTTTAAGTGCGTTACGTTAATTATAGATTTTATTCTTTGATCCATTTTTTTCAAAAGTAAAAAATCGAAAAACACACAAAAACGTGACTAACCTTTCCAGTTGTAAAAAACAAACCACTAATCCACAATGGCTGATAATGCTAACATATGATAAACATATGTGTACCAACATAACAACAAAAAAAAACGATAATCGAATGTACACAGCCCGCGAAAATTCAAAATTCACATTTTCTTTTGAACAGGTCTCGTATATACACAGAGTTATGTGAAAAAACGTGTTTGTTCGTTGGTGTCTTGTTTGGTCGTTCGTTTTGTTGTTGTTATTAAAATAATATTGAACTTGGTGATGAAAAGTGTTTTTTTGCTGTGGTGTTCGTTAATAATGCAATGTGTAAGAATAATCAAGAACTTAAACATCAACTTCATCGGTGAGTGAATTGGTTTCCTTACTTCCTTTATTCCATAATCTCTCCACATCCATAATTAGACACTTCCATCAAGTAGTATAGTTTTTCGCTTACAGTCCACCATGTTTTATCGCAGCTTCGGATCCAACAATATCAGTTTTTTTTGTATTTTTTTTTTAAATGAGCAACACAGTGTTGCTACAATACATCTTTATAAGAGTTCAAGGCAACATTAATGGGATATTATTGACCGTCGTAAACTAAATGCTCTGTGCCCACCCACCTCTGTTAATAAAAATCGTCTCCCCATGTAAATATTTTAAAGAAAATGTGTATTTACTATTATATATAAAAAAACTTACATATTTTCCACTCTGAATCTGGGTTGGTTGTCACAAATTGCCAATTAGGAAAAAAGCTAAAAAAGTCCCAAACTTGTGTCGAGCCTTTTCACAAATGGTAAATATATTTAAGATGGCTGAAGGGCCACAAAAGTCTTCAGAATCAAACGAGAGTCAGAGCATTCGATGTAGAAAAACAAACTGACTAAAACTGCATGTTTAACTCGTTTTTGACCAAAGTGTCGCTTATGCCCTTTTGCATTCCAGCGACGATATATTACCCATGCCCCGGGAGAAGTTATGCCACCCTGATTCGTGAAATTGACAGCGATTTTACAAATTTAATTATATTTATGTAGGCACTGTAAAAATATTTTTAATTGACAGCTTACATATTTAAATAAAATGCATTTTGGTGAAATTTTAATGACCTTGTCGACCTAGGGAAAAAAATGCACATGTTATGAGATAATCATTGAATCGGCATGTTTAAAAATGTGTATAATTTTTTTATTATATTTAAGAGTATGTAGATCGTTATGTACCTAACGGTCACTCTTGTACGTATATCGAGAGATAATGACAGAACTCTATATATGTGCATCTAAATATATCTAAGGTAGATACAGCTTCATTGAATAGTTCCATCGCTTTATATATGGGCGTGTTTTTGTATGAGGAAGTTCTGACTTTCGGTGAGTAAAACGTCACATGATGCCTCGCACTGATGTACCTACTTGGGGCAAACAGGTTGATCTCGTTTAGTATATGTGGGTTATAAACACCTCCATATCAACTTATAAAAATGTTTACCCAAAAACACCTTCCGGCGGGCTAGCAGGGTGTGTACTCCCTTACGTACGAAGAACGCATAAACCTCTTTTGCACTCTTTCTATTTTGATGAAATGGTTCCGTTCTGAAGTGGCCCATACAATGGAACTATACTCCAAGATACTTCTCTTCACACCCCTTTCTTCGTCAATTCGCTCTTCATGCCCAAACTTCGTCCTTTTCTTGATCCTATTCATTACGCTTATATCAGCCTTTCAGCGTTCATCGTCGTTCTTTTCGGATGTCCACATTTTTAACACGGTCATACATGGTTTTACGCACATACGCCTCAGGGATATCATTTCCACAGCTTTAGTCCACTTTCATCCTTTCTCTGCCAGTTCCATACCTCACTGCCATACATCAGGGTTGGCGTAAGCACTCCACTGTGGACTGCTAGCTTCGCTTTTTTGGACAATGTTTTATTTGCGCCAACAGCGTTCAGTCTTCCATTAATGGAGTTTCCTGCATTCACCCTTCTTTCAATATCCTTATCAGCCTTTATTTATAAATTAACGGACTATTTTTCAATTACAAAAAAAGAACAACAGAGAAATAAAAGCACGTACATCATAATGAAGCAATGACAAAAAAGGACAAAATTTACATAAGAAAGAAAAATCAAATCAAAGCCAAGGTCAAGTCAAACTTTTTGGTAGCGTCGTAAAGAATGACAAAAATCATTTAGACTGGTACCAAAAAAATTCAAGACCATGGCTTGAGTTGACAAGTCTCCGCATTCCGGACAGTGGATAAAGATATCCATAGTAAGTAGACTGATGATTGAGGAACAGCAATTCATTGTTTCAGAGTCTACGGCAAGGAATGTTGAGCTAGATGAGTCGCAACAATGAAGGTGAGTCAATTAATAATTTTGAAAATGCAAATTAAATTAAAGTCTTTCCTACGCTTTTCAATGGTTGTTCAATTTCATCATATGAATACTCGCCTCTACTTAAAAAAGAATATATTAAAAAAAGCAAATATATTTTTATTTTAAACTTGCGACATTATGAAAAATGGTGAGAATTCTGTGATAGTAATGCATATATATGCTAATTATTATAATAATATATCTGATTGTTTGTGACGTATATATTGTGTGCATAGTGCAGGTAGACAGGTGAATACATACATATTTTTTGTATACACCTATTGGAGGTATTTTTCGCTAACAAGTCAGTAACCAGGTGATTCCGCAGCGAGGAGCGAGTAACAAGTTATGCAACTCGAGAGATAAGATCATTATATATTCAGGTGTAGCCTAATTGAGCACACTATGTGCAAATGTACAGGTAGTCTGCGCCAGGGGTGCATAAACTTTGAAATAATTTTATTTTTATTTTTAAAGAAAGAAATAACCTGACAATAATTGAAAAAACTCCTACTTCCATCATAATAAGTGGAAAATGTAGGTTGTGCAATTATGGAGGACTTAATTAGGGTAGGAATTGAGCTATTTGGAACCCTACACGTTTGTCCACTCGGCTACTAACCGGTCTACAACGGTTACTTTGACGGCCTCCATGGTCGAGTGGTAAGACGCTCGACTAAGAATCCAAAGGTCGCGGGTACAAACTCGGCGAGCGCATATAACTGTCATAACACATTTAAATAATATAAAATAATGAATAGTATATTTGCGGCACGCTCCAGATTGGTAGATAAGTATCGCCCTGGTGAAAGACCACCATTCAGAATTGAAACGTTGCTTGAAATGGCTTTAGCCGTGTTTGGTGACCAGATCTGAATAGCTAGGCACTTCCCAACCTTCCTCTTCCCAATCTCCTTCCCTCCTCACTACCTTCAGCCTCACAACATACCCTATTTGGGAATGCCATAGTTTCACTGGCTTTAGACGGTTGGGATCAGTTGAGTCCAGTGGCGGCTCGTGAGTTTTTAGTGTGCTAGAGTGCTAAGATTGAAAAAAACGACATTGTTAGTGTTGTTGTAGCCGAAAATGATTTTTATTTTTTTTCAACTTTTTATTTTTGTATGAAGATTTTCAGGATTTTTCAGTTTTGGTGGTGCACTGCACGGATTTCTGAAAAATATTCGTACAAAAAATTGAAATTTCGAAAAAAAAAAAAAAATGTTTTCGGCTACAACAACATCAATGATGACGTTTTTTTCAATCTTACCACTCTAGCACACTAAAAAGTCACGAGCCGCCACTGGTTGAGTCTCTTGTGCGGAATTCGCAAACAAAACAAAAAACAATTTTTACAATTAATCCTCGAAATTGGAAAAAAAACAACAGAAAAAAAATTAAACACCTAATAAAATTTTGTTATAAGAAAGACGAATCCTTCCCCGGATTACGAATATCCTGACTTTTGTGAATCTCTCCTACTTCCATCATTATTAGCGGAAAATTTTGTGCAATGATTTAGAGCTTAGCTAGAGGATTGAATCTGCGACGCTTGCGTGGCAACCCGACGCTTTAGACCACTCGACAACTAATCGGTTTAGTTAGTTAGATATTTGTTTTGCACCAGATGGTTTTCGATCACTGTTTCGCGAACTTATGATTGCAAATATGATTTGGAAAATGCGGTACTAAATGAGGTAATTAGAGTAGTGGGTGTAACTAACTAAATAACCATCACGCCGTTTCCCCGCGGGGGTAGGCAGATAGGACGGACCGCCACGTAACTCTGTCTTGGCACACACTCCTTGCTTCATTCACATTCATACATCGTCTCATACATACTGCTATTTTGACTCTTTACATGACCCGATTCAAGTATTTGATTTACTTGATCATGCCATGTCTTTCTTAGGCGTCCCCGACTTCTTCCATTCACTTTCGCATCATATTTTCTTTTCACACTCCTTCCTTCGTTCATTCGCTCTACATGCCCAAACCATCTAAGCGTCCCTTTCTTGATCCTATTCGTTACGCTCACATCAGCCTTGCATTCTTTCCGGATATCCACACTTTTAATACGGTCATATATGTTTTTACCGCACATACGTCTCAAGGAACTCATTTCCACAGCATTCAGTCTACTTTCGTCCTTCCTCTGCCAGTTCCATGCCTCACTGCCATACATCAGGGTTGGTATAAGCATTCCATTGTGAACTGCTAGCTTCGCTTCTTTGGACAATTTCTTATTTGTGCCAACAGCGTTCAGTCCTCCATTAATAGAGTTTCCTGCATTCACCCTTCTATGTGTTTTTTTAATTTTTTTTATTTGTTTGGGAGACCAACAGTTTACATACATACTAGGTAAAATATTATATAAGTAGTATTAATATGACCATTTATAGTGCTATTTATAAACTAACGGACCATAGTCCAATTACAAAAAAATACAAAACACTAATTTACTAACAGAAAGAACAGCACACACATAATATTAAATGTAGCAATGACAAAAATAGGACAAAATATACGTTAGAAAAAACATTCAAATCAAAGCCAAGGTCAAGTCAAAGTTTTGGTAGATTCGCAAAGAATGACAAATATCATTTAGACTGGTACCAAAATTTTCCAGACCATGGCTTGAGTTGACAAGTCTCGACATTCTAGACAGTGGAGAATGATACCCATAATTAGTAGAGTGATGATTGAGGAACAGCAATTCTTCGTTTCTGAATCTAGGCAAGGAATGTTGAACAGGATGAGTTGCAACAGAGAAGGTGAGTCGATAACACAATAAACTATTATTAATTGTTATTGGTTTAATATGGCTGGAAATGCGTGATTTCCGCGTACGACGGATGCGAATACCTATGGAAACCATAGACACTAAAGCGATAAAAATTGTCTTTGGAAATTAATTAAATATTTTAATAATTTTATTTATTTATTTTTGGTTAATTAAGTCGACCCCAGCAGAAGTCCGCTGTTAGTCATCATCGAAGAATTTTAATCATGCGAAATTCTTCTATAATATTATCCTCCTTCTCATAATATATAAATACGTTTTGCGTTAAAACGAAGGAGACAAAAAATAACACGATTTGCTTTCTTTTTGAATCGACCTCTTTTATTTTTAAGAGTCCCAACTGCTCTCAACCGTCTAGAGCCATTGAGACTATGGCATCTCCAATTAAGGTATGTCGAGAGGTTAATGGTAGTGGGAGGGAAATGAGATGGGGAAAAGGAAGATTGGAAAGTATCCGGCCATTCAGATCTGGTCGCCAAACACGGCTAAAGCCATTTCAAGCAACGTTTCGATTCTGAATGGTGGTCTTTCACCAGGGCGATACTTAGAGTATCTATCGCTCTGAAACGTGAGGCAAATAAGAAAATTAAAGGTATGATTTATGAATGACACTGACGGCCTCCGTGGCCGAGTGGTTGGACGCTTGATTACGAATCCAGCGATAGCGGGTTCAAATCCCAGCGCGCGCAAATAAAATGTATATAATCAAATGTGTTTTTTCACATTTTATCAATATAAAATAATATTTTGTATGTTTCCGGCACGTTCTAGAGTGGTAGATACTCTAAGTATCGCCCTGGTGAAAGATCACCATTCAGAATCGAAACGTTACATGCAATGGCTTTAGCCGAGTTAGGTGCCTAGATTTGAATAACCAGATAGTTCCCAACCTTCCTCTTTCCCATATCTTTCCCCTTCCCACAACCTTCGGTCTGGCAACATTCCTGGCTACATTAAAATTACACACCATGGGCTAACTGTATGTTTTAAGTAAACGTTTTTTTAAGTAAATTATTTTTTAAGTAAACTATTTTCAGATCGCTACGTCATTTCCACGACAAGATATTTAGATTTGAAATATCGATTTAAGACACAAGACGCTGATTCGTTCGTTCCCCGTATTTTTTTAATAAGAAAAAAAAAACAGTTATAATGCTACGCTGGACTATACTGCGCTGAGGTCACTTACGGCCACTTTCACCAATCAAATTGAGTGATGGCTAAATTGAAAGTCGGCTTCTTATTCTTTTCAATTACAGCGCTCAGTAGAGGCAAAAACTGCTAAGCGAAATTATTGCCCGGCTGCAACTCACGTGTTAATAACACAACTGTCAGATTTCGCACTAAATCAGGTCGGCACCAAGTGCATGCTCAAAAATTTTATCTTGCTGTCAACGTAGCATGCACGTACCGGTGTCATCAATGCGGTTGAGCGTAATTTCCGCTCAGCAATACAAACATTATTTTACCAGGGTAATTTCTGTGAAGCATTTTGTGTCAAACTAGCGCAGATATTATAATTAAAATTAGAAAAAAATATATTACTTTATGTTTTTTAATCGCCACCGCTGCTGTTCGAACCCCGATCAACTGCTTGGAAGGCAACTATGATGACCACTACACTACCAACTTTGCGTCAACGGTGGCATAAATTCATTATACATAGCCTGTTCAAAAGAAAAAGGTGAATTTTGAATTTTCGCGGGCTGTGTACATTAGATTATCGTTTTTTGTTGTTGTTATGTTGGTACACATGGATCAAAGAATATGTATTAAATTTTGCGTTCAAAATGGAATAAAGTGCACCAACGCACTTAAAATGTTGACTGTGGCATTCAGCGAGTCTACTTTGTCTTAAAAAAGTGTTTATAAGTGGTACAAGCGCTTTACAGAAGGCCGAGAAGATGTTAATGACGATGAGTGTCCTGGAGTTGTGGAAAAACAAATCATGGATTTTATTCTTGGATCCATTTTTTTCAAAAGTAAAAAATCAAAGAACACACAAAAACGTGACTAACCTTTCCAGTTGTCAAAAAAAAACCACTAATCCAAAATGGCTGATAATGCTAACAAATAATAAACGTATGTGTACCAACATAACAAAAAAAAATCGATAATCGAATGGAGACAGCCCGCGAAAATTCAAAATTCATCTTTTCTTTTGAACAGGCCATGTATATATATATATATATATATATATACATTTATATATGAATACCGCACAAGAGTCTCAACTGCTCCAAGCCGTCTAAAGCTAGTGAGTCTATGACATCCCCAAACAGGGTATGTTGTGAGGCTGAAGGTAGTGGGGAGGGGAAGGAGATTGGGAAAAGGAAGGTTGGGAAGTACCTGGCTATTCAGATCTGGTCACCAAACACGGCTAAAGCCATTTCAAGCAACGTTTCGATTCTGAATGGTGGTCTTTCACCAGGTCTTTCGCCCGCGAAAATTCAAAATTCACCTTTTCTTTTGAACAGGCCTCGTATGTGCTGAACATTAGAATTATGTATTTTTGAATTTTAGAATGTCACGTGCTCACATCACAACCGAAATTATATCGTTTTATGTGTATTTTAATGAATTGAAATCCGCTGAGCGTTGAACTGTCAAGGTCTTTGACAACTCTAAAAACGATTCATGGAAAAACGGATTTATCGAAATCATCTATATTACGTTAACTCAAGTCATGGTCTTGAAATTTTTGGTAGCAGTCTAAATGATTTCTGTCATTCTTTACGACTCTACCAAAACTTTGACTAGACCATGGCTTGAATGTTCTCTCTTATGTTTATTTTGCCTTATTTTTGTCATCGCTTCATTTATTTTTTATGTATATGCTATTCCTTCTCTGTCGCTCTTTTTTCCATTTCATGTTTTATATGTCTTTTTTGTAATTGGACTTTAGTCCGTTAATTTATAAATAAATTAACATGAATGATAATATTAATTATTTATTTATGTGTTCACCTCAGAGCAATAATATACAAGAAAGAGCGCTGCTGTAGTCAGTTTTGATGAGTTTTGCTGGACTCGGCTAGACCTGGACGTGGCTAGGACTAGGGCTAGGGTATTTATACATCCATTCATAGCACATGTCGACATAATGCTTTTGTTTTTTCGTATAGCCACTTTTTCACAGTATTGTTATAAACAAAAATATGGCATATAACCTAAAAAACCGTTGAGTTATCTCAATTTATGTCGAATATCAAAACTTGTGGGCGGAGTCAACGGAGACGCGAGACACGAAGAACACATCACTGTGACAGTACGTAGAAGCGGAGTATTATATTTGCTGTTTCTTTCTTTCTCATGGTGTACGACGTAAAAACCCGGAGAATGTGATTTATCCCGTTGGGTAAAAAGAATTAACTCTCTCTCTCCATATATTGTTACTCCAAGGTGCACACAAAATTATGTACTTACAGTAGAACTCACGAGAGATCTGTCGTAAGTTATCGCATAATCATCGTATTTCGCAACTTGATTCGTTCAACGATTATGCCTTTTTTTACGTCTGGAGCCAGTGGGACTATGGCATCCCCAAGTGGGGTATGTTGCGAGGCTGAAGGTAGTGGGGAGTGGAAGGAGATGAGGAAGAAGTAATTACCTGGTATCCGGTATACAAGGACTGGTACGCTTCTGTAGTCAGTATTGATGATTTTTGTCTGACTCGGCTAGACCTGGGCGTGGGTAGGACTAGAGCTAGGGTATTTATACGTCCATTAATAGCACATGTCGACAGTGTTTTTTTTTATTCGCATAACCAATTTTTCACAGTATTGTTATAAAAACATATATAACCTAATAAACAGTTATGTCAATTTATTTCGCATATCGTAACGTGTGGGCGGAGTCAACGGAGACGCGGGACACGAAGAACATTCTAACAATACTTTAAAGCGGTGTGATAATTCAGGTAAATTTGTTGTCTCTTTCTTTCTTATGGTGTACGACGTAAGAACCCGGAGAAAGTGATTTATCGTAAATTTGTACAGGTTGAGTAAAAATATTTAGCTATAATAATAATAATAACAGTGAACTTATATAGCGCAGTTTTGTGATATTTCACCTCAAGTGCGCTTCATGCTAAGCTATCTCTCCATATATATTGTTGCTCTGGGGTTAGGAGTCACATTGATATACTATATTGTTCTGCGCGCTTCCTCTCTGTCTTTCATCCTAAACATATAGAGAATTTAACATAAATATAAACATAGTCAAAACCTTGGAGTAACAATGTATGGAGAGAGAGCTAATTATTTTTACCCAACCTATACAAACGTGCGATAAATCACTTTCTCCGGGTTTTTACGTCGTACACCATGAGAGAGAGACAACAAATGTAATACACCGCTTCTATGTACTGTCACGATGATCTTGGGCTGCTGGGTCACCGCGGGACTCCGCCCACATTTTTTATTATGCCACTAAACTTGACACAACTTAACGGTTTTTTTAGGTTATATGCCATATTTTTGTTGATAACAATACCGTGAAAAAGTGGTTATACGAATAAAAAAAAACATTATGTCGATATGTGATATGAATGGATGTATTAATACCCTAGCCTTAGTCTTATCCACGCCCAGGTGCGCCGAGTCAGGTAAAAATCATCAGAAACTGACTACACTGCCTTGGATAGATAGCACCCTATAAACTCTAAAGATTTATCCATGTGTTTTACGGATAGCGGTGGCTTACATTTATCTCAATGGACCTTGGTTTGTAGCACTTCGTTTACATTTCAATAAGTAGCAATTTGCAATCTGTAACGAGTGAGAATAAAAATAGCTTTGAAAAAATGTTGTACTCCCAGCTGGCTGACCTAGCATTAAAACGTATTTATTTGTCAAACAATACACTGATGAAAGACCGCCACGGTGGCCAGATCTGCATAGCCAGGCACATCCAGACCATCCTCCTCCCCAACTCCTTCTCTTTCTCATTGTCTTTAGCCTCACAACATACCCCAGTTGGGAATGCATAGCCTCCGGACAGTTGAGACTAGTTGGGACTCATTTTTTTAATGACACCACCTTTCAGAATTGAAACGTTGCTTCGAATGGGTTTAGTCGTGTTTGGTGGTCAGATCTGAATAGCCAGGCACATCCCGACCTTCGTCTTTCCCATCTCCTTCTCTTCTACACTCTCTTCAGCTTCACAACATACCGTTGTTGGGGATGCCATAATGTCCGGACAGTTGAGATTAGTTGGGACTCATTTTTTTATAGAAACATTGCATCGAATGGCTTTAGTCGTGTTCGGTGACCAGATCTGAATAGCCAGGCAAATCCCGACCTTCCTTATTCCCATCTCCTTCCCTTTACACTCTCTTCAGCTTCACAACATACTCTAGTTAGGGATGTCATAGTCTCCGGACAGTTAAGATTAGTTGGGACTCATTTTTCAGAAAACCACCTTTCAGAATCAAATCGTTGATTCGAATGGCTTTAGTGGTTTTTGGTGGCCAGATCTGAATGGTCAGGCACCTTCTGACCTTCCGCTTGGCCATCTTGTTCCGTTCCACACTTTTTTCAGCCTCACAACATACCCCAGTTGGAGCTCTAAAAATGATAATTTTTAAAAACATTTTTCTTGACATTTTAAAGCTGACAATGAAAGTGACGATTTTAGTCAGGGTCTCTTGTTTTAGCGAAATTAAATAATGATCATAAATTTTTATTTTTTTATTTCTACGATCGAGATAAATAGTTAGTTCAATAAAAATACAGGTATTTCAAATATTACTCTCTTTTAATTGATTACGTACTTTGACAGCTGTATACCACGCGGGTTCTATTTTTAAAACTCATACGGCTGTTTAAACGTCCGTTTTAGAGCGGTTATAATCCTCGGCAGCGAATCCAGATGTCGCTGGTTCAAATCCCAGCGTGCGCGAAAAATCTTTAAAAAATATTTTCAATCATTCCACATTTAATTAAAATTATAGATGGTATAATTGCTTGATGTAACAATATATGGAGGGAGAGCTAATTATTTTTACCCAACCTATACAAACTTGCGATAAATCACTTTCTCCGGGCTTTTACATCGTACACCATGAGAGAGAAAGAGACAACAAATTTCATGGACCGCTTCTATATACTGTAAGGATGATCTTAAGGTCCTGGTTCACGGCGGAACTCCGCCCACATTTTTTATTACGCCACTAAACTTGACACAACTAAACGGTTTTTTAGGTTATATGCTATATTTTTGTTGATAAAAATACTGTGAAACAGTGGCTATACGAATAAACAAAAATAGTATGTCGATATGTGAAATGAATGGATGTATAAATACCGTAGCCTTAGTCTTAGCCACGCCCAGGTGCGCCGAGTCATGTTAAAATCACCAAAAACAAGTCCAAAACTGACTTCACTGCCTTGGATAGATACTACTCTACCAACTCTATGTATAATTGCGACACGTATCAGAAGAGCGGTAGATACTCTGAGTATCGCCCTGGCGAAAGACCAACATTCAGCATCGAAACGTTGCTTGAAATGGCTTCAGTCGTCTTTGGTGACCAGATCTGATTAGCCAGGTACTTCTCAACCTTTCCCTTCCCCATCTCCTTCCCCTCCCCACTACCTCCAGCCTCACAACGTACCGCGATCGGGGATGCTATAGTATCACTGGCTCTAAATGGTTGGGAGACGGTAAACCTCTGACGGCCTCCGCGGTCGAGTGGTAAGACGCTCGACTACGAATCCGGAGGTCGCGGGTTCAAACCTGGCGTGCTCGAATAAAATTTATTTGATTAATATGTATCATAACACATTTAATTCATATAAAGTATATTTGCGGCAGGTTCCGGTGTTATAGATACTCTAAGTATCGCCCTGGCGAAAGAACAGCATTCAGAAATAAAAGTTGCCTGAAATGGCTTTATCCGTGTTTGGTTATCAAATCTGAATATCCAGGTACTTTCCACCCTTCATATTCTACATCTCCTTCCCCTCCCCACTACCTCTATTCTTACAACACACCCCAATAAGGGATGCCATAGTCTTACTGTTTTAGACGGTTGGGACCAGTCAGACTCTTGTACGGTATTAATTTGTTATGAATTTGGTCGAAGGTGTGGAGGGTTTTCAAGTTTTTAAATGTTAATTGGAAAATTTTAACTCATTAACCGATCAGGAAACTTTTCGCGAAATTCCATGATTTATTTGAAGGAATTTATAAGTAAGACCAATTTAAAATAACAAAAGAAAAATGCGATACCACTGTATCAGTGTTAGTTATTTGTACGAACACAACGTTCTAAATATATGCAATTAACATACACCCAATAAACAATGCATTCGCCAGAAGGTGCTGTAAAGGTAAACAATATTATTTATTCGTTCTTATAACCCGTTCTTTTCATTTAAATTACGTATATATTTTATATTGAAGCGGTTCTCAAACTCTAAGTAGCTCGACCACAACCAATTGGCGCAACCTTTGAGAATATTTCTCGTGATGTTTTGATTGAGGTTTTTTTTTTGCCAAACCCAGAAAATACGTTGGTTTGTTCTATGAATTATAAATTAACATGTGCTTCTACCTAAAATGATAATGTGTAAGCGCCGCAGGCAAAAATTAATAAAAGGAACCAAATAAATTAACTTTGTTGGTCACTTTTACCCTGTTGATCACTTTTACTTTTTTGGTTACTTTTACCTTGTTGATCACTTTTACTCTGTTGATCACTTTTACTTTGTTGGTCACTTTTACCTTGTTGATCACTTTTACCTTGTTGATAACTTTTACCTTGTTGAACACTTTTACTTTGTTCGTCCCTTTTACCCTGTTGATCACTTTTACCCTGTTGATCACTTTTACTTTGTTGGTCACTTTTACCTTGTTGATAACTTTTACTTTGTTGATCACTTTTACCTTGTTGATCACTTTTACTTTGTTGGTCACTTTTAACACAACCGTGTCCTTTTCTGGGCAACATATCATCAATAAAATAAAATAAATTAAGCAAAACATAAGAATATATACCATTAAAAATGATATTATTTCAGAATTATCTCAGTATCGCCATGGTGAAATACCACCATTCTCAATCCAAACGTTGCCTAAAATGACTTAAATCGTTTTTTGTGACCAGATCTGAATTTTCGGGTATTTCCTCAACCGTCCCCTTCCCACTCCCTATTAACTTATTAAGCTGTTATTTACGTAGTATACGTTCATATTTTTCACAATGTTGTTGATATATTTAGTACGTTAATATCACAATATAAGTATTCCTTAGTACAGTTTTTTTCATCTAGTAGAGCTAAATCAATAAATTGTAGAAACTATTTAACTCTGGATTTACCTGTTATTCAATTCATATTTTTTCTTGTAGAATATTTTTTGCACTGTTAATGAGTATATTGTTTTTTTTTAAATGTAAATATTTGCGTTAAAAGCTTATATGAATTAAATAATGTAGATACGTTACTGAGATAACGCGCGTGAATGCACTAAACCGAGTCCGAGAGACATACTCGTACCTGAGATTTACTACGTTTAGTATCACACAAACATTCGTTCGACAGACAAGCTGTCACAGGAAAACGGGAGCTCTTCACGCGAAATAATGTGAGATGGCGAATGCAGATATACATAGGTGTGTGGAAGACAACCGTTTCCGTACGTCGTACTCTACTTGGCTAGTCGCTCAGTAAGTTCGTCGGGGAAGAGAGATTATAACAGTAACGCGGGACGTTCATATAGCTATCTCATCTGTACACACATATTCTGTTTAGTATTGCTATCCTTTTCATAAGCGTTATGAGCTTCGAAACTTAAATCAAGACCGTGCCACATTTATCGTTCGATTTGTATGAATATGACGTGTCTTGTATTTTATGTCTATGGTTAAAAGCCTTTAATGGGCGTTAATAAATAAATTAATAGTGCTATGATAAAGACTTTTTTAAGCCGAAACTAGTTTTGCTCATTATAATTTTTTTGTTAAAAAAAAATGCGATCCAAAGATTGAGAGCCCCTGAGGTAATCAATAGGGTTCCTTTCACTAGCTAATAATATCGACAGACTAACTAGACTTGACAAACTATTTCTAGTTTAAACAAGTCAATTTATTAAGGCCACTTGTCACTTGGTGCGATTTGCCATATTTACCTACTTCTAATAAACAATTTTGCTAGAAAATGCTTCGACAATTATCACCTAGATGGCAGGCGATTAATTACTCGAGATTATTTCAACATTACTTTATCTATTTGATAAAACACGCGCATACTTTGATAAACAATGGAAGCAGTTTAGAAATACGTACGTCTGTGTTTATATTTTTTATATGATTGCCCTACAAGAGTGGTAGATACTCTAAGTATCGCCCTGGTGAAAGACCACCATTCAGAATCGAAACGTTGCTCTAAATGGCAATAGCCGTGTTTGGTGACCAGATCCTCTTCCCTATCTCCTTCTCCTCACCACTCCCTTCAGATACACGACATACCTCAATTGAAGATTCCATAGTCCCACTCTTTGAAATATCGCCATGGTCAAAGATCACCATTAAAAATCAAAACGTTTTTTTAAATGACAATATCCGTGTTTAGTGACTAATTTTTTAATTTTTTTTTTATATGAATACCACACAAGAGTCTCAACTGCTCTCAACCGTCTAGAGCCAGTGGGACTGGCATCCCAAAATAGGGCATGTTGTGAAGCTAAAGGTAGGGGGGAGGGGAAGGAGATGGGGGAGGAGATGGGGAAGGGGAAGGTTGGGAAGTACCTGGCTATTCAGATATGGTCGCCAAACACGGATAAAGCCATTTCAAGCAACGTTTCGATTCTGAATGGTAGTGTTTCACCAGGGCGATACTTGGAGTATCTACCACTCTGGAACGTGCCGAAAAATATTCTTTTTGTTATTTTTATATGAATTAAATGTGTAATGACACATATTTATTGAATAAAAGTTATTGGCGCACGCCAATTTTAGTTATAAATAGCCAGGTACCTCCGAACCTTCTCCTTCCCTATCTTCTTCAAATTCACAACATACCCCAATTGAGGATGCAATAGTCCCACTGCTGGCCCCGAACAGTTGGTACAAAAACATCCCAAGAGCCAGTGGGTCTGTTAAATCCTCAAATTTGGGTTTGTGCGAGGCTGAAGGAAGTGCGCAAAAGAAGATGAAAAAGATGAAGGTTTTTTTTGTATTACAGACTGTATATGTCCATTTACAAAACACAAGAAAGTAACATAAAAGTAAATTAAGAGATATTTTTAACATGTCTCTTGAAATCTTCAAGGTTTACGTTGAAGATATCAAGAGACATGTTATTTAGTAGTGCCATACCCCGTGTCATGCTGTGCTGAGCCAACACGTCTGTTCTGCCATGTGGAATACACTGCAGATCGCGGTGTCGCCCCTGGCAGTAGTTGTTTGGCACAAACAACTTATAGCATTCCAGGAGGTATGGATTGTCAATCAAATTATTTAATATTTTGTACGCTGTTACTGCAAGGGCCCCACTCCTTCTCGACTGGAAACTTCGCGTATCGGAGAGCAAATCTTTATGATGCATACATTTCGGGTACTCGCCGTGGATTCTCATATACAAATATCCGAGAAACTTTGTTTGGATCTGTTCCAATAATTGTATATATTTATTTTGCTATAGGGCCCATACAGCAGAGGCGTACTCTAGTTTGGACCTTACAATGCAGTTGAACACAAAAGTCATCGCTGCAGGTTTGGTAAATTGTTTGCTAGACCTTATAACAAACCCTAACAGTCTGTAGCACGATGTGGACAACTGCAATATATGGTCTGAAAACGTAAGTTTGGGATCAAAGACTACTCCTAGGTCTTCGATCGACCTTATAGATGATTGTTGTTGATGATGGTTGTTGTAATATGCTGAATAAGTAGCGGCCGCACTCAGACAAGTGTATAAAAAGTACCGGAGATGGCAAAATAGATAGCCAGTGGCAGCCTGTGAAAGGTGTTTTTTTTTAAAGACCCCGATTGCTTTCGGCTATCTTTGTGATCAGAACAGGTTGAAGGAAGCATTGTCCAACGGCTTAGACGATCATCGCTTGAATTGAAGTTCAATGCAATCAGTTTATCAGATCAAGTTGAAGTCGAGCCGTCAGTTTGACGAGAGAGAGCTACCAGCCTCAACTTTTCGCACAAAAAATGTACCATTTAAAGTTGATTTTACCGATACATTAATCATTAATCATTACAATCACATCGCTGTAAACTAGTGCTGGGCGTTGCATAGACATACAATACAAGACGCGTCATATTCATACGAATCGAACGATAAATGTGGCACGGTCTTGGTTTAAGTTTCAAACGTCATAACGCTTATGAAAAGGATAGCAATACTAAACAGAATGTGTGTGTACGGATGAGATAGCTATATGAACGTCCCGCGTTACTGTTATAATCTCTTTTCCCCGACGAACCAACTGAGCGACCAGCCAAGTAGAGTACGACTTACGGAAACGGTTGTCTCCCACACACCTATGTATATCTGCATTCGCTATCTCACATTATTTCGGTTGAAGAGCTCCCGTTTTCCCGTGACAGCGTGTCTGTCGAACGAATGTTTGTGTGAAACTAAACGCAGTAAATTTCAGGTATGTCTCTCGGACTCGGTTTAGTACATTCACGCGCGTTGTATCAGTAACTTATCTACCTTAGTGTACATAGAGTGGTACCTATCCAAGGCAGTGTAGACAGTTTTTGATGATTTTTACCGGACTCGGCAGACCTGGGCGTGGCTAGGACTAGGGCTAGGGTATTTATACATCCATTTATAGAACATGTCGACATTATATTTTTTTTATTCGTACAACCACTTTTTCACAGTATTGTTATCAAAAAAAAAATAGCATATAACCTAAAAAAACCGTTTAGTTGTGCCAAGTTAAGTCACATATGAAAACACGTGGGTGGAGTCCCCGGAGACCCGGGAGACCAAGATCATCCTTATAGTACATAAAAGCGGTGTGTTATTTATGTTGACACTTTCTTTCTCATGGTGTACGACGTAAAAACCCGGAGAAAGTGATTTATCGTAAGTTTGTATAGGTTGGGTAAAAAGAATTAGCTCTCTCTCAATACATTGTTTCTCGAAAGTATCAAAATTATTTAATTCATCTAAGGTTGACGAGAATTCTAACACAACCGCTGGAAATAAATGCCGATGTTGACGCGACGATATTCACAAAGACGTCTAGTAGGGAGGTATACAACCCTCACAGCAATAATATATCAGGAGGGAGCGCTAGTGTGGCCAAGATTGATGATTTTTTCCTGACTGGGACGTGGCTAGAGCTAGAACCAGGTACAAGAAAGAAAAAAATAGTAAATAAAGCACCAGTGCTTATATCCTTTATAAAAATGGTCATGGCAACAGATTACATAATTTAGAAGCACTAGAAATAAAGAAAGCCATTAAAATCAATAGTCGTATTCTTAATAATCTGTTGAATTTGTAATATAGTCCAATATTAGGTTTATTTCCCGTAAACTAAATTAGGTAAATTTCATCGCCTTCTCATTTGACGTTTTGCCTCTTTCATTTCATGTTATCTGCCTCCTTTTCTCTGTTCCGTTGTTATAATTTAAATGTTATTCTATTGTTTTCTCACTGTTCTCTTATTTTATTTTATATTGTGTTCTCCCTCTGTATGTACGAGTTTATATAACCACAAACAATGTATGTTTTGTTTAGTTTAATTTTGTACCCTGGTGATGCTTAGGCTAAGCGAAACCGGTCGGTCATAAAAATTAAAATAAAATCCTTGGTTTTATACAAAGTTATTATTTAATTTTCGTTAAATATGTCAAACCACAAAGTGATTGCTTTCTACGAAGATATCCATCAAATTCGTTTAAGACAAATATTTTTTATAAACTTCTTCATTAGAAAAGCGTAGGGAAGACTTGTATAATTAACTCACCTTCTTTGTTGCAACTCATCCAGTTCAAAATTCCTTGCCATATGCTCAGAAACAATGAATTGCTGTTCCTCAGTCATCACTCTACTAACTGTGGGTAACATTCTCCACTGTCCAGAATGTCGAGACTTGTTAACTCAAGCCATAGTTTTGAAAATTTTGGTACCAGTCTAAAAGATTATTATTATTCTTTATATTCAGGCACCTAACAACGCCACTCTTTCAACTTTTAGGAATTCTCAATATCAGACAGTTATATCTTAAAATATTGTTAAAAAAATTCATTCTTCAAAATCTTCAATGTATATCACACATAATAAAAATACAAGGGCCAAACAACAAGAAAGACTTTTAGTACCTAAATACAACACAGCTTTTGCACAGACACCATATGTACATCGCGCCTCACACTTACAACAATCTCCCACCGCAGACTGTAGCCATCACCAATATGTATTACTTTAATCAAAACATTACTAAATGGCTAATGAGAAAGGACCGCAAGGAAATTGAAGACCTCCTAAAATAGCAATTCTTCACCATGAAAAACTAGAACATTGTGTAACAAATATCATCATTTTTTTTAAATTATTCTACTTGTACTCACTGTCACTTACCCCAGAACAGGTTCTTATGACCTAGTGAGGTAGGTAATGTAAAAAAAATAATTTAAGAAACAAAAAGTTAATAAATAAAAAAATAACATAGAAAAAAATTTTTTGTCATTCTTTACGACTCTACCAAAAATTTGACTTGACCTTGGCTTTGACTAGAATGTTCTTTCTTATGTATGTTTTGTCCTATTTTTGTCATTGCTACATTAAAATATTATGTATTTGCTGTTCTTTCTCTGTTGCTCTTTTTTTGTCGTAATTGGACAATAGTTCGTTAATATATAAAATTGGACTAGCTTCTGTAGCCAGTTTAGCCTGTCGTTTGTTCACAGTTATTCTTTTTAACACTAGTTTGCAATTTTTTGTTGTTGAATTATTCTATTGTCATCTGCCGACACGTAATGGTGTTTTGAATGCACCTCTCGTGACATTGCGACATGGGATTGACCATGGTTAGGTAACCCTGGACAATGTTTTTTGTTGAATTGTATCAGCGTGTGACTCGGCATTTTAGTAAAGTTTCTCTGAGCATAGCTTTCCTAAAAAACAGGCAGTATATTTTAGAGCAGGCAAACAACTGTTTAAAATATGGGTAAAAAAATCTTAGCCAGGCGAAAACAACTGTCCCATATTCGTATTATGTTCCGTTACGCACTCAGAGCAATAATGTACCAGGAGGGGTAGCTTAGAGTATATAGAGTGGTATCAATCCAAGGCAGTGTAGTCAGTTTTTGATGATTTTTACCTGACTCGGTGGACCTGGGCGTGGCTAAGCCTAAGGCTAGGGTATTTATACATCCATTCATATCACATATCGACATAATGTTTTGGTTTATTCGTATATCCACTTTTTCACAGTATTGTTATCAACAAACATATAGCATCTAATCTGAAAAACCGTTCAGTTGCGTCAAGTTTAGTGGCATAATAAAAAAATGTGGGCGGAGTCCCGCGGTGACCCAGGAGCCCAAGATCATTGTGACAGTACGTAGAAGCGGAGTATTATATTTGCTGTCTCTTTCTTTCTCATGGTGTACGACGTAAAAATCCGAATAAAGTAATTTATCGCAAGTTTGTATCGGTTGGGTTAAAATAATTAGCACTCTCTCCATACATTGTTTCTCCAAGAGGGATAGCTTTGCAAAACCTTGGAGTTGTAATATATGTGGAGAGAGAGCTAATTCTTTTTACCCAACCTATACAAACTTTGGTTAAATCACTTTCTCCGGGTTTTTACGTCATACACAATAAGAAAGAAAGAGACAACAGTATTTACCAAATTATCACACCGCTTTAAAGTATTGTAATAGTGTTCTTCGTGTCCCGCGTCTCCGTTGACTCCGCCCACACGTTTTGATACCCGACATAAATTGACATAACTCAACGGTTTTTAGGTTATATTTACAAAAACATTATGTCGAGATGTGCTATGAATGGATGTATAAATACCCAAGCCCTAGTCCTAGCCACGCCCATTTCTAACCGAGTCCGATAAAGCTCATCAAAACTGACTACAGTAGCGCTCTCTCTAGAGAGAGCTGCTGTTGTCAGTTTTGATGATCTTTGCCGGACTCCGCTAGACCTGGGCGTGGCTAGGAATAGGGCTAGGGTATTTATGCATCCTTTCATAGAACATGTCGACATAATGTTTTTGTTTATTCGTAAAATCACTTTTTCACAGTATTGTTACAAACAAAAATATGGCATATAACCTAAAAAACCGTTGGGTTATCTCAATTTATGTCGCATATCAAAACGTGTGGGCAGAGTCAACGGAGACGCCGGACGCGAAGAACACTCTGACAATACTTTAAAGCGGTGTGATAATTTGGGTAATTTTGCTGTACTTTTCCATGGTGTATGATGTAAAAACCCGGAGAAAGTGATTTATCGTAAGTCTGAACAGGTTGGGTAAAAATATTTAGCTCTTTCTCCATATGTATTCTTACTCCATGGTCTCACATGTGCCAAAATTCCAACGCTAGGAGGGAATAGCTATTTATTTACGAATACCTGCAAGGAAAGCTGCCTCTACAAGTGTCAAATTGGATAAATAATAAATTGAATCGAACATAGGAAAACCGAAACATGAACAGTGTCTGAATAAATAAGAAGCTGCCTCTCCTCGAATCCTAAATATAAACGATCTTTAACCTTTACATATCGACAGAGGACAGGGAAGAAGGGATAAGCACATTTAAGCAATTTAACTAACTAACCATCACGCCGTTTCACCGCAGGGGTAGGCAGAGAGGACGGACCGCCATATAACTCGGTCTTGGCACACACTCCTTGCTTCATTTACATTCACACATCGTCTCATACATACTCTTCTGTTATTCTGACTCTTCACATGACCCGATTCAAGTATTTGATTTACTTGATCGTGCCATGTCTTTCTCGGGCGTCCTCGACTTCTTCTTCCATTCACTTTCGCATCATATATACTTTTTACACTCCTTTCTTCGTTCATTCGCTCTACATGCCCAAACCATCTAAGCGTCCCTTTCTTGATTCTATTCATTACGCTCACATCAGCCTTGCATTATTTTCGGATATCCACATTTTTAATACGATCATACATGGTTTTACCGCACATACGTCTCAAAGATCTCATTTCCACAGCATTCAGTCTACTTTCATCCTTCCTCTGCCAGTTCCATGCCTCACTGACATACATCAGGGTTAGTATAAGTACTCCATTGTGGACTGCTAGCTTCGCTTCTTTGGACAATTTCTTATTTGCGCCAACAGCGTTCAGTCCTCCATTAATGGAGTTTCCTGCATTCACCCTTCTTTCAATATCCTTATCAGCCTTTCCGTCTCTCTAGAACATACTTCCTAAATACACAAACTCATCCACTTGCTCCAAGTATTCATCACTCACAACTATATTGCACGCTGTTCTCGTACTCTCTCTTTCAAACACCATGACTTTGAACTTACTTACATTCATCATCAACTCATTTTGCATACATACTTGGTTTATCCTAGACACGTGAAACTGTAGATTTTCCATACTGTCAGCAATCAGCACCGCATCGTCCGCATACAATAGGCAACATGCTTTCAGATTGTTCACTTTCGCGCCCAAGCCCACACCTTTCAATTCTTGTATACAGTTATCCATGTACAAATTGAACAACCACGGTGACATTTCACCTTTTGTGATGTTAAACCACTTCGTAAAATCACCGTTCACTCTAACACATGCAACGCTTCCCTCGTACAAGGACGCTATTGCTTGTATAAGCTTCGTGTTAACTCCATAGATGATTTAAGCAATTTCACAGTAGAAAATAACTCTCAGTGCCCTTTCCTAGAAATATCGGGAGTCAGTAGATCTACGTCATCCTCAATTTTGGGTACGTTGTGAGCCTGAAGGTTGTGGGAAAGGAATTGAGAAGGGGAAGAGGATGTTTGGGGAAAACCTGGACATTCACATGTAGTCACTAAACTCGGCTAAAGCCGACGTTTCAAGCGAGGTTTCGATTTTGAATGCTGCGTCTTTCCCCAGGAAGATACTATTATGATAAAGACACAAGAAAGACACCTAGGATAATATCTTCTGATCATCTAACGAAAAACAAAGGTTTTTAACTATCCAAAATAATACCGTAGAATTATTGTTTCGTCGCTGGAAAGGCAAAAGGGCTAAAGCGACACTCTGGTAAAAAATAAGTTAAAAATGCAGTTTTATTCAAGCTTTTTTGTTCTCCGTCGAATGCTCTGACTCTCGTTTGATTCTGAAGACTTTTGTGACCCTTCAGCCATCTAAAATATATTAACCATTTGGGAGAAGGTTCGACTCGAGCGACACAAGCTAGAAACTTTTTTTTAGCTTTTTGTCGTTTCAGGTAACTCAGTGAGAGCATTGAGTTAACCTTTTTTTCAAAATTCAACTATCTACTGAAGACTTATGAATTTGATTGTAAAACAAATAAAACTTTAAAGTGCTCTGGTGTAAACTTCCCAAAATGGCTCTACAGCCCTTTTCCCTTTGCGGCGACGATATATCCTGAATATTTGGTTCTGTCCTACTAACAAACCAACACGCCGTTTCTCCGCAGTGGTAGGCAGAGAAGATGGACCACCACACAACTCTGTCTTGGCATTCACATTCATGCATCGTCTCATAGATACTCTTCTATTATAATGAATCTTGACATGACTTAACTCAAGTATTTGATTCACTGGGTCATGGCATCGTCTTTCTACCATCGGTGTTGGATTTCAAAGAGGTCATTTGTTAGGTTCTTACCTTCTCGTTTTTAATCCAGTTCCTACCTTATACAACCATTTCAATATATTCGATTTTCGTATTCAACAACACCGAGTTTGAAAACAAGTCACAGTCGAAACAGAAGAGAGTTATATGGAAAAACGTGTTCGTTCATCGGTGTCTCGCTTGGTCGTTCGGTTAGTTGTTGTTCTTCAACAAAAATAAATTATATGTGTTTTTTGTTGTGGTGTCCGTTAATAATATAATGTGTAAGAATAATCAAGAACTTCTACTTCATCGGTGAGTGAATTGGTTTCTTATTTCCTTAATTCCATAATCACTCCACATCCATAATTAGACACTTCCATTAAGTAGTATAGTTTTATCGTTTTACATTCTATTTTCAAAATTCATCTGAAGTCGAAAACACATTTGGTGTTATCGCAGCTTCGGATCCAACCATCAATACAGTTGAAAAAATTTGCTTGGGCTATGATGGAGGACTTGGCTAGACAGAGGATTAAACCTGCGCCGCCTGAATTGGAACCAATTGCATAGAACCATTCGGTTACTAACCGATGTTTGGCAACAAAGAGGTAGGTACTATGAACTCACCCGCGTCCTTGGCATCCATTAAGCTGCAAACACGTAGCCAAAGCGGATAGCACGCTTTGCATTTTAAATCACCCACTAATTAGATTCTATTATTGCTTTTTTTTTTTTTGCCAAAGCAAAATTCTGGAAATCTCTTCCGCATTTAATTTCTGAAAAAAAAACAACATAATTGCATATTAAAAACTAAATTAGTAGATAAAATTATCGTTTTAGTTTAATAAATGTAACACGCGCCTGTTTATAATGTAATGCAATAATGTACACGGTGTTTGGAAGCGCGAGGTATAATCTGGAGAATCTAAATCTCACCTCGATTTAGTTTTGAGATTGTCTCGTCTAGAGTGATAATTTTTTTTATTGATTCGGTTGCTATTGAAATAGAACCCTGACACTTGCAATACTTACGTATGGTGTCACATAAATAATGGCGCCTATATTGATAAATAATTCACTATTTAGTAAAGCACTGTATAAATAAAAATCCGGAAAGAATGAAAGGCTGATGTAAGCGCAATGAATAGGATTAAGGAAGGGACTCTTAGATGAAAAGAATATATATATAGTGAATGGAAGAAGAAGTCGGGGACGCCCGGGGAAGACATGGCACGTCAAGTAAACAGTTGTACTTGGTTAGTTGGTCATACAGAGGGTTGCACTCCATTCAGGCACATAAGCACCGCTTACCATAAAAATATGAATTATATTGGATTATAAATTATTGCTCAAAATACGCGTAAAGTTCAGCAAATCGCCCCGCCGCGAGCGCCTCACTGACCTTCCTTCTACAACGTGTCAAAAGCAGTAACTACATATGCTCAAACGCCGCCAACGTAAGAGTAGATTATTCTATGTTCACTAGACTACACAAAATATGAATGCTGTTGCGCGTTCAAGTGGCTCGTTTGTGTAAGGATCTTTGTTAGTGTTGTGGTTAAGGCAGTGCTTTTCACAAAATAATACAATAGCAATCAGTGACATCTGTTGGTAACTATCTCTATTATCAATTGATCCGCTGTTTCTCCTACCGCCTATTCTCAACAAAAACTCTGCGCAACTATTTTCTGTGCAACTCTTTCAATGCACAAGATGTAATAAGGTTCATACGGGATAGAGTTCGACTCCGATACACTTAGCACCGGTGAGTTTTAAAGTAATCTTGTTAATCTTGTATGTTCCTGTATATTTTTCTTACCTAAACTAGGAATTAATATGTAATGATAGAAAGTAAGATCTGTACAGCGCCCTTGAGGTGATTTTTCACAAATATTATTATTATTGTTATTAATGTTAGCTTGTTTCGGAATGAATGCGGTTTGTGAATGACAAAGTCGATTAGTTTACATGCCCTGCTGCATAAGTCGTTTACATGTTAATGGAGTGTCAGTTTGCTGTCGAAAGTTTATCCTTGATATCTTATCCGAGTCAGACGAGCATGGAGGCATATACATGAATAGGAGTGTGACAGCAATGTTAGATATGGGTAGACTTCAATAGTACACGTTTTTTCTTAACGCTAAAGTCAACCTAATATTTTACATTGTGTGTATTCATCTGAATAACGTTCTCCGAATATTATTCGTGCTGTTATGATAATTAACACACTTATGGTTGGTGCCAAAAACCGCAAGTTTTCAAGGAAAACCGACAAATTCATATAGCCATTTTAATATACCCGGTTAACGTCTGTCGCCGCTTTACAAACGAACCTTCAGAAATATAATACCACTACGTTACCTATGAGAAGTCACAGGATGTAACTTGACTTGACCATACGTTAGAACAAGAAGGAGTGCTAATGAATTTGATCTATTTTGAAGTCTCCTATCTTATTTTTTTGGCTACGCTCCTCACTGTTTTATTTCTTGGGTGGTGTGTCCTCTTAATAATATCGTTGTTAAATCACTTTACTTCTAGCTCAGAGCAATAATATACAAGAGAGAGCGCTGCTGTAGTCAATTTTTATGAGGTTTGCCGGACTCGGCTAGACCTAGGCGCGGCTAGGACTAGGGCTATTTATACATCCATTCATAGCACATGTCGACATAATGTTTTTGTTAATTCGTATAATTACTTTTCCCAGTATTGTTATAAACAAAAATATGGCATGTAAGCTAATAAACCGTTGAATTATGTTAATTTATTTCGCGTATCAAAACGTGTGGGCGGAGTCAACGGAGACGCGGGACACGAAGAACATTCTAACAATACTTAAAAGCGGTTTGATAATTTGGGAAATTTAGCTGTCTCTTTCTTTCTCATGGTGTAAAAACCCAGAACAAGTGATTTATCCCAAATCTGTATTGGTTGGGTAAAAATAATTAGCTCTCTCTCTCTATAAATTCGTATCTCTCTCCATTATATTGTTATTTTGGTTACTATTATTTTTTATTGGTTCAATCCTTAGAGTTTATAGAGGGCTATCTATCCAAGGCAGTGTAGTCAGTTTTTGATGATTTTTACCTGACTCGGCGGACCTGGGCGTGTCTAAGACTAAGGCTACGGTATTTACCATATACTCGTACATCCATTCATATCACATATCGAAATGACGTTTTTGTTTATTCGTATAGCCACTCTTTCACAGTATTTTGATCAGCAAAAATATAGAATATAACCTAAAAAACCGTTTAGTTGTGTCAAGTTTAGTGGCATGATAAAAAATGTGGGCGGAGTCCCGCCGTGAACCAGGACCTTAAGATCATCCTTACAGTATGTAGAAGCGGTCTATGAAATTTATTGTCTCTTTCTCTCTCATGGTGTACGACGTAAAAACCCAGAGAAAGTGATTTATCGCAAGTTTGTGTAGGTTGGGTAAAAATAATCAGATCTCCCTCCATATATTGTCACTTCAAGGTCGTTATGCAAACAAATTCAGTTTCATTTTCTATTAAGGCTCAGCACCCAAAAATATACCAATTTTGGCTTTCTAGTACAAGCAAAACTACAAAATATGTATCTGTTAATTCTATACGGGTAGTTAGAAAAATGTCTAAGGTTTCTAGTGAATACAATTCTTTAACAGTAATCTTTTAAATTCTTTATGAAATGCCTATTGGAATTTAAAGTAAAACGTTCAAAAATGCCCTAGCTGGTTTAAAAACTGCACCTTTTACTGATATTTTGGTATGTTTTTCACAGATTTTAAAAGAATACAGTTAAGATATTCACTAGAAAACTCTGATATTTTTCTAACAACCTATAGAAAATTCTCAGATAAATCATTTGTAGTATTTTTTGTATTAGAATGCAACAAAGTAACGTTTAACGTCATTCTCGAGTGCTGACCCTTAGTAATATATTAATCATGAACTCTATCAAAACCTTGTTAAGGCTTTGACTTAAAATTATATAACATATGTCCTATTTGTCATTGCTTTATTCATGTATATGTATTGTTATTTTCTAAAAAAATATTGCTAAATCGAATAGACAAAAAAATTCAAATCATTATTAGAAATAATTGCACCTTTACAAAATTTTTAACAGCCAAACAAATACATTATCATTAAGAACAATCTTTTTCCAATAAACAAGATTCAATCTATTGAATATTTAAATAATACATTGACGATAATGAGCACTTACATTTTTTTTATTGACGTATTGTATTATTAAATGTACATTACATAAACAATTCATATTATTGTATACCCCCAAAGACATGAAAAAAAAAATCAATTAACTGATACCGGGAAGAACGATATTAATAATGCACTGTGAATTCAAAAAATGTATTTTTTTGTGAAAAGAAGAAATCTTTTACGTTGTTGTATGCTAGGTACACCCTGACACTAATAAATCTTCAGGCGAAAACCATAGACTAGACACTTTTTGTTATTCGGCTGTCAAGATATTTTTAGAGTGTTTTGGAAACTTTATTGTTTTTTATGAAATAAAGCGATAAAAATGGGAAAAAATGACGAGTGATGCATGAACTATTATTCTCAAGGTTTAAGCATTTAAAAAAATTCAATTCCTGTTTTAGAAGCTGCCCACGGTTTAAATTGCCACGTCAACTTTTCGGAAATTAATTGCCCATGAAAAAAGGCTGTATTATTATGTTTTAATAATTAGTTATTTTTATGGTGTGCATTGGATAAATTTACGCATTTTTATGTTTTCATAAAAAACAATTTGGAACAAACCTCGTTTTCAAATTTCCGAGTGCATTGATCAGTTCTTCGATCGCTGATGCTTTCTCGTTCTAGCATCGCGTCATCCCTTATTAAATAGGGATATGAATGCTATTGGTTGACATCTCGTGAGAGCTAATTCTTTTTACCCAACCCATACAAACTTGGGATAAATCACTTCCTCCGGGTGTTTACGCCGTACACCATGAGAAAGAAAGAGACAACAAAATTTCCCAAATTATCACACCGCTTTAAATTATTGTAAGAGCGTTATTCGTGTCCCGCGTCTCCGTTGACTCCGCCCACACGTTTTGATATGCGACATAAATTGACATGACTCAACGGTTTTTTAGGTCATATGCTATATTTCTGTTTTTAAAAATACTGTGAAAAAGTGGTTATACGAATAAACAAAAACATTATGTCGACATGTGCTATGAATGGATGTATAAATACCCTAGCCCTAGTCCTAGCCACGCCCAGGTCTATCCGAGTCCGGCGAAACTCATCAAAATTGACTACAGCAGTATACTCTTTTGTATATTATTGCTCTGAGGTTGTTTGCGTATTTTTTTAAGGAAACCATTTTACCAGAATTAAATACATCAACACAGCTATTTTCTTTTTCCACAAGGTCCTATCTCTGTATACAAGAATTGTACATACGTAAAATATTAGTGCTAAAACTACATGAAATATTATTTCCTCTTATTTGCTTTTGCAAATTTGACAATATTTATGGATACTTTTCATCTGGATTTTTACACCCTTAGCTTCTAGTGAATTGTTTTTTAATCTCTTAAGTACACGTGCACTGTTATACCCATATCTACCTTTTTTATATTTTTTTCTCTCATTATTTATTATAACGACCATGATTATAGATAATTTTAATTTGTGTATAAATAATATATATTATTTTCTCCTTGTAATATTAGGTTAGGTAATTTAGTATGAAGCGCACTTGAAGTTAACTATCACAAAACTGCGCCATACGAGTATATTTAGTGTTATTATTAAATTATATTGGTAGTGCTATTGTAAGTTTAATTATAAGTTTGGATCACACCTTGGTTGAATAATCGTACGTACAATTTCATATGCAGATAATAAAATGTCCACTTCTTTAAAAAATAATAATTAAATTAGTCAAGTCTACATCATCAGTTTAAATTAAATTAAGTCAGATTATCAGATAAAAATCCTACCACCATCCGTTTTTTTATAACACCTCGAATCTATTTGAATAACTAAGTATTGAGAGGTAATTCAACTAGAACGTTAATTTGTTTACTAGTTTTTTAAAGCGTCCTTGAGGTCTTATTGGCGCCATTAAAATATATTATTTAAATATAGTATATCCTGTGTTATGGAAAGCATGCTGCAGTGTTTTCTGAAGCATCAAAAACTCTCGAACGGGGAGCTCTGGTGTCATTAAAATTTCACACATATTTCTTTTTGAAATTTCTAGGTTAACCTAATTATTTTCAGCTCGCGATGGTATTGCCATCATGAACTATGAAGCTTAAAAATAAATAATTTAACTGTTAATAAAATAAAATTAATGTAAATGTATATGTGTATACCTTGGAGTAACAATGTATAGAGAGAGAGCTAATTCTTTTTACCCAACCTATACAAAATTGCGATAAATCACTTTCTCCGGGTTTTTACGTCTTACACCACGAGAGAGAAAGAGACAAAAAAAATAAAACACCGCTTTTATGTACTATAAGGATGATCTTGGTCTCCTGCGTCTCCGGGGACTCCGCCCACATGTTTACAACATGACTAAACTGGACACAACTAAACAATTTTTTAGGTTATATGCTAAATTTTTGTTGATATCAATACTGTGAAAAAGTGGTTATACGAATGAACAAAAACATTATGTCGATATGTGATATGAATGGATATATAAATACCCTAGCCCTAGTCCTAGCCACGCCCAGGTCTGCCAAGTCCGGGAAAATATCATCGAAAACTGACTACGTTGCCCTGGATAGGTACCACTCTATGCACTCTAAGGTGTATACACACTGTTAAAAGATCAACGTAATTTTTCTGATTTGACATCTAGGCTGAGCGGTCAAGATCCTCGGCTACGTTCAAACCCCGATGTGCACAAATATGTGTGAGTAATTTTACATTCCAGGGTGGTAGATACTCTCAGATCGCCCTGGTGAAAGACCACCATTCAGAATCGAAACGTTGCTTGAAATGGCTTTAATCGTGTTTGGTGACCAGATCTGAATAGCCAGGTACTTCCCGACCTTCCTCTTACTCCTCCCCATCTCCTTCCCCTCCCCACTACCTTCAGCTTCACAACACACCCCAATTGGGGATGCCATGGTCTCACTGGCTCTAGACAGCTGGGAGCAGTTGGGCCTCTAGTGCGGTATTCATATGATTAAAAAAAAAAGAAGCTTGGTCTCTTTCTATCGAGTCAGTATAAAGTCAACGGACCTGACTGCACTGTTTCGCAAAGGTACCTCTCCATATATTCCAACTCCGAGGTTTCAGGTATTGGTCCTATTTTCAAGTCTCTGGGCTTCGACCCTTAGAGTAACGTAGAGACCTAACATTGCGAAATTTTGAAGCCGCTTTTTGACCAAGGATTGACCAAAGGAGGTATGACGTATATGCTTCCAGCCAATCGGATGCGAAGAAAACCGTAAAGATAAACATTATTCCGTCTTTATCTGTTCGCGAACAATTTTGAGTTGCTACATGAGAAAGAAAGAGACATGGATACGTTCAGATGTTGGACTAATCAGGGAATCCCAATTCTTACAAATTTACGTCAGAATCCCGTATTTCTCTCGAAGTAAAACATATTGAGAATGCATTCAAACTCATTTTAAACGGGAGTTTATTATATCGAAACAAATAATGCAAATATTGACTAAATATTGGTGTAGGTAACTAGTTGTTTTGTAGGTTAGCATGTAAAATATTTGAGGTCAAACTAAAAAATACGAATTCTTGGATAAATACCTGTGGAAACTGATTTTTTTGGTCCTTTATTACTTCAGTTGAAACAACCAACAACTGCACATATAGCCATATCGTTTTTTTTTAATATTGCACTAAATTCACCTAAGTAATTATATATTTTAAGCTTTTTGTCTGTCAATTCGACTGACATGTAAACTACTGTGAAGTTAGTAATATATTGAAAAATGGCTACACGGCTTTTAGCACGCCCCAAATCATATGTTCTTAATAACAATTGTTTGTCTCTTTTTCTCATATGTCTATAGAAACGAGCATAAAGAGAGAGCTATATTTTGCGAGTATGAACGATTTGACTCATAATTAGGACGGTCTCTCTATATTGTTACTCTAAGCTTCGACCCAAAGATCTGACATTATCGAACCCAATACCAGACCACTGACCGGTCCTTTTTTATAGCGTGTTTTTGCATTCGCATAATAACTTCAACTTCTTTTGTCAGATTTTCTTCAGACGTGATATTAAAACGCGCGGTGATTTTTTGTAGACTCCATCCCACTGTGTGAGATCAAACAACAGCTTAAAATTCAACTGCCGTCTTAACTTTTCACGTTTATTTGATAGCGCACGAGAGTTGCTAGCTGGCAGGAGCCAGGGATCTACGCATCCGCGCTTTTGGCGATTGATTTGGGGCTGATGAAATTGGGGGAAGCAGAGAGGGGTGTGGAAGATTGGGAAGTAGGTACCCGGCTATTCAGATATGTTCATTGAATATATCTGAAGATAAAGAAATCGAAAAAATAACTTTGTGTAAGACCACGGATATTATTTTATTTTTTACGACCGACCGGTTTCGCTTAGCCTGAGCATCATCAGGATATAAAATTAAACTAAAAAAAATACAAAGTGTGCGGTTATACTCGTATATACATACAGAGGGAGAATAAAATGTAAAATAAAATAAAAGGACAATGAGAAAACAATAAAATAATTTATTTTTATTTTTTAAAGAAAGACGAACATTCCCGGGTTACGAATAACCTGACAATATTTGAAAAACTTCTACTGCCGTCATAAGAAGTGGATATCGGAACTGTGTGTCCGACAAGTCTTAAATAGTAGACAGCTTACTTTGAGGTCAGCAGATGTAGATACTGCTGTTCGATTAATTGAACCATCTCGATCAAATAAACTGTCTACTATGATCGCGCTTTTGGTGTATCTGGTCCAGTCATCAGGGATAAGCTTCCCCCAAAACTTGCCAACATACAGAACCTAGCAGAGTTTAAACGGGTCTTAAAAACCAAATTGTTTTAAAATCCTACATACAAAACGTAACTTATTAAAATTTAATTTCTTAAAAACGTCCCTAATTTGCTTTGTTTCGGTTTTCTCCTTTATTGTATCGTAACAACTCAATGTCCTTACTGTCTACTGAAAACCTTATACTCATTGTCATAAAAATATTTATCATTATTTTGTTACTTGTTATATTTACATTGTTTGCACTTTTAGAATTCTTTACTTATAATATTTGAATATTAATGTTTTTTTAAGTACCAACGTTAACTGTCCTCAATCTAATTTCCTTTTTTTTTTATTTAACACATTTGTTAACATGAATTCATACGTTTCATCTGGAGTTTTAGACCCTAAGCTTCTAGTAAATTGTTTTTTTAATCTCTCGATAAACACATGCACTGTAATACCCATATCTGAATCTTTATCTCTCATGATTCATGATAACCATCATGATGTTAGATAGTTTTAATTAATTTGTATACATATTATATATTATTTCACCTTGTTGGTTAGTCTTATTAGCTTAATTAATTTGGTAAGAAGCGCACTTGAGGTGAACTATCACAAAACTGTTATTATTTTTACTAAGGTCTGCACTATAAACTTGACGATTTATTTAACAAATTATCAAATTCGTTTCACTGACAATAATGCGCCGTAAATAAATAATTATTTTTAAAGGGTATCGTTTCGTGGGATGGAGTTTGATCCAAAACCAGACGATCAACGCCGAGGGGAAAGAGATGTGGAAATTATTAATAAAAAAACCGCATTCAAAGTCCAGATATTATAGTGAAAAAGATACAAAGGGTTCAATCAATTCAACTCAGACAGTAAAAGCCAACGTATTTCAGATAGGAGATTGCCAAAATGAGTTGAATGCAATGTGTTCGTAAGGTGAGAGGTCAATATACTTTTATTTATATCTTGAATACCGCACAAGAGTCCCAACTGAGACTGGCATCCCCGATAAGGGTATGTTGTGAGGCTGAAGGTGGTGGAGAAGGGAATCAGATGGGAAAGAGGAAGGTTACGAAGTATCTGGCTATTCAGATATGGTCACCAAACACGGATAAAGCCATTTCAAGCAACGTTTCGATTCTGAACGGTGGTCTTTCACCAGGGCGATACTTGGAGTATCTACCACTCTTGGACGACATATAAAAATTAAAATAAAATCTGTGGGATAATTAATTTTCATTTAAAATGATTTAATTATATACGCCCTTATGGACTTTTACATAACAGTGTAATATATAACATAAAATAATAGTGACATAAAAATAACATTGAGTAAATGATTAGCACCCAAAAACATAAATAAGTTAATAGAAATATTATAATGCAATAAATTAACACTAATATTTTTGAAAGAGGTATGCTATTATAGCCTTCTTGTAACTAGATTCAGTGCAGTTGAATATATCTACTATTTCGGCGAAAGAATTACCCGCTGTATGCAATCTAGGTACAAGCGAGTATATAAATGACTCAGTCCTGATATTATTGTTGTATGTCAAACCACAAAGTGATTGCTTTCTACGAAAATATAGTGATAGTTATTTAATACTTTTCCGGGCACCCTGTACGCGGTAGTCGCCTAGCAACCGTGGCACGGTTGAGATGACGTCATTCGATCTGATTAATTCGCCTCGCAAGAATTGCTAGTCGAGTCCTCGCGTCCCATTGTCAACTTAATTCAAATGCGGCCGCTATCAGTTGTGACTTTGCACAGGGTGTCCAGTCGTTGATGGGAAATATCGGAGGAAATTTTTCAATTGTGTAGAAACCCGTTAGACAAGACAGACATTAGTTATAAAACCGGAATTGCTGGTCAGCCAGGTCGTGCGCCATTGATCGGAACAAGTGACAGTCAGAGGGAGCAACGTATGGAGGATTAAGGGGGTGAATCATTTCAACGTTTCCAAGTATGCCTTGACCACTTTTGCAACATGGGGTCGAGCATTGTTTATTAAAACTCTCGCAAATTACGAAAATTCGGGTTGTAAACTGACATTTTCAATTGAGAATAACTTTATGATGCAGACACAGGTGGACTAATGTTTCTATGGAGTTATATATATTATTTTATTTATTTATAAATTAACAGACTAAAGTCCAATTACAAAAAATACATAAAAACAAGAAATGGAAAAAATAGCAACAGAGAAGCAATAGCACATACATAATAATAAATGAAGCGAGACAAAAAAAGCACAAAATAAACATAATAGAGAACATTCAAGCCATGGTCTAGTCAAAGTTTTAGTAGAGTCGTAAAGAATGACAGAAATCATTCAGACTGCTACCAAAAATTTCAAGACCATGGCTTGAGTTAACAAGTCTTGACATTCTGGACATTGAAGAATTATACCCATAATTAGTAGAGTGATGATTGAGGAACAGCAATTCGTTGTTTCTGAGTCTACGGCAAGGAATGTTGAACTGGATAAGTTGCAACAGAGAAGGTGAATCAATAATATTTTATATTACAAATGCCTAAGTTTATAGCACGACGTCTATGTATCTATAGAAAAACGGCGAAAGCAAAGTTGTGCATATATTGATATTCACGTGATTTTGTATTATTGATGTATGTCTTCATCACTTCATTAATTTTTAACAGCAAGCACCGGCCACCATGTATATCTGTCAATTTTCACTTCGTATTATTTTTGCGTACGTACCTACGTACGTATCCGAGTACATGTCGTAAGTTATGCACTGTCCGCCAATAAGTGATGACCTTTGAAAAGAATTTAATAAATGCACTATAAGATATTGTTTATTAGGATTGGCCGCCATACTATGGATTTTTATTAAATTTATTAACGGGCGTCGCCGGTCTGGTTGTTGTGATGTCGATCTTGTGTTTGGTGGACCTTACACAAATGGCTTCACAGCTGCCGCGAGGAACATTGACAAAATGAACAAACCGAAAAGCTGTTTTACAATTCGCGAATGTTGTCACCAGTGAAAAATCACGGGGTGTAACTTGACTGGCTAAGAAATGATATAACTTACTAACTAACCATCACACCGTTTCCCCGCAGGGGTATGCAGAGAAGACGGACCGCCATACAACTCTGTCTTGGCACACACTCCTTGCTACATTCACATTCATGCATCGTCTCATACTACCTCTTCTGTTATTAGGACTCTTCACATGACCGAATTTAAGTATTTGATTCACTGCCATGTCTTCCTCGGGCGACCCCGACTTCTTCCGTTCACTTTCGCGTCAAATATTATTTTTACACTTTTTTCTTCGTTCATTCGCTCAACATGCCCAAACTATCTAAGCGTCCCTTTCTTGATCCCATGCATTACGCTTACATCAGCCTTGGATTCATGCATGCAGTCACACATGGTTTTACCGCACACACGCCTCATGGATATCATTTCCACAGCATTCATTCTAATTTCATCTTTCCTCCGCTAGTTCCATGTCTCACTGCCATACATCAGGGTTGGTATAAGCACTCCATTGTGGACTGATAGCTTCGTTTCTTTGAAATGAAGTTTCCTGCATTCACCCTTCTTTCAATATCCTTATCAGCCTTTCCGTCTCTTGTAAACATACTTCCCAAATACACAAACTCATCCACTTGCTCCAAGTATTCATCATTCACAACTATATTGTACCCTGTTCTCGTACCCTCTAGGTAGGTACTGTATCAGGCAGGTAGGGATTTAAAAAGATTATTTTATCAATTTGATATTTTAATTAACATCAGTTACAAATTTGAAAAGTTCACACTCGTACGGTCGTGCGTACTTACAAAATAAATAAATTTTGTTTTTATTTTGAGTCATTTGTCCAAGTATTTTGATCATCCTAGCTTCTTTACACTTCTTGCATGAAATAGATAAAGACATAGAAATTGAAAAATAATAATATCCATTGTTTCTTCATAATCGTCGTACTTTTTATCGTGTCGATTTTAAAACGAGTTAAATTGTAAATTAAATAAATTGTATTTGACAATATTTTCTTTGTGAGTCTTCTGGCTTTCAGTTTAAAACAAAACCTTTCGTAAACTTATTCGGTTTGCTGATTCTTAACTTCTCTCACACGAAGCTATGCACTTACATTCAGGTCAATTGAATTTAACTATCAGTTATTTTAAAAACATTAAAAAAAAACATTTTAAGATGTTTTATAATAAAATAAGTAGGGTGCATGAAAATGTACACAAAAGTAAATTTGAAAAATTCAAAATTTGAATTTTTTAGCGTTTGCCACATTCAAAAAGAGTTCCTGCCTATCGCCGATACTCAGCCCAAACTTTTATCACCGTTATGCTTGAGGGCTGATCACACTACCCAGTTTAAAATTTGATTAAACGCAGACGAGCCGAGGCTCGGCGGTTAGCGGCGACCGTTATTTTAAGTGGAAAATAGAACTTTTAGAATAACTAGATTCCATCTGAATGATAGATGTTTTGAGACAAGCGGTAAACGTCAAAAGAATGGCTAAACTGCGCATATTGTCGGATTGGTGACAAGGTCGAATTTGACGGGGGTTCAAACAACTAGGCCTAAGGTAATCTTGGATAAAGCCGGTGATGTGTAACCGGGCCTAAGTGATTATGGCGTTACGTGGTGGTATCTGTGAATTGACGTTCTGGTTACTGGAATCTTGGTCAAGGTGGCTTAATACCTATTAGTCATTGCATGTCTCCTATGTACACTATAATAACGCTCGATTTGTCAGGTCGCTTATGTCATTTTTAAACAAATCTTAGTATTTATGCATATAATAGCTATTCCGTGGAAATCCACCATCGTTCTTTTTTATTAATTACAACATAACATCCTGAAAAACAGATATATTTAGAAAAACAATAATATTTTATTCACAGTCCTCCTCACTAGGGATTCCTGTTCCGAGGGGGACTGTAGGTTATTCAGTTATTCAGTTATTTATTATTTTAAAAACATTACAAAATTTTTATTTTAAGGCGTTTTTAAATAGAGCGAGTAAGTGTATTAATACACAATATTCATAAATATAAAACAATTAATTCTAAAAAAATAGAAATTGCAATGAATGCAAAGTAAAGACAGTAAAAAATAAAAATATAGACAATTTAAACATAATTTTTCATCCAAATGACGTATAAAAAAAATAAAAAAATAAAATAAAACCAAGGAATAATTATACAAATAGCAGGAATGTTTGTCGTTTGAGCGAAGCTTCATTTATGCAAAATATATCGACATCCGAAGCGATTCGATTCAACAACATGATTGCCCTCCCCACCGGCATGACCATTGGCAAGTTGGTCCTGCAGGCCGGGAGATAAAACAACCTATGCTGCCGATGGCGAAGATAACCATCAGGAACATAGAAATGAATGCTCTCCATGATAGCTGAGTTTTCAGACCATCCACGAATCAATCTGAAGAAATGTGTTGCAATGTACACATCCCTTCTGACCTCTATATGGTATGTTCCGAGCATGCCCAAGAGAAAGTCGGTAGGATAGAGCCACGGGTAGTAACCGTACTCCCTCAAGTAAAGAAATCTCAGAAATTTCTTCTGAACCTTCTCCAACATGAGGGAGTACTTGACCTCGTGTGGAGAAGGTTGCTGCGTTGGTGTCACTGGTTCTATGATTACTTCGTAATCTTTATAATTTCCTGGTCTTCGTCGTTGTTGCTCTTGAACATTTGCATCTCGGTGACACCTCTAATATAATTTGGGAGAGCATTATATAATTGTGGGACTTGTGGTTTTTCTGTCCAAAAGATGTGTTCAATCTTGGAATGTTGATTTTATTTAAGGTTTTTGTTCTTGTAGTGCGAGTGTGTTGGTCAGTAAAGTAATAATATACGAGAGATAGAGCGCTGCTGTAGTCAGTTTTTATGTGGCTTGCCGGACTCGGCTAGACCTGGGCGTGGCTAGGACTAGGGATAGGGTATTTATACATCCATTCATAGCACATGTCGACATAATGTTTTTGTTTATTCGTACAAACAATTTTTTACAGTATTGTCATAAACAAAAATATAGGGTGTAACCTAATAAACCGTTAAGTAATGACACGAATAACATTCTAACAATACTGTAAAGCGGTGTGATAATTTAGGAAATTTCGTTGTCTCTTTCTTTCTTATGGTGTACGACGTAAAAACCCGGAGGGAGTGACTTATCCAAAATCTGTATAGGTTGGGTAAAAACAATTAGCTCTCTCTCCATATATTGTTACTTTAAGGTTCTTATGGTAACCAGTTGCGGCTCGTGAGTTTTTAGGGTGCTAGAGTGCTAAGATTGAAAAATACGACATCGTTAGTGTTATTGTAGCCGAAAATAATTTTTTTTTTTTTTTCAAGATTTTTTTTTTTGTATGAAAATTTTCAGGATTTTTCAGTTTTGGTGGTGCACCGCACGGATTTCTGAAAAATCTTCATACAAAAAGTTGAAATTTCGAAAAAAAATTAAAAATGTTTTCGGTTACAAAAACATCAATGATGACGTTTTTTTCAATCTTACCACTCCAGCACACCAAAAAGTCACGAGCCGCCACTGATGGTAACTTGAATCAGGTGAACGGCCCTCTACACTAGCTATTAAATTATTGCAAAGGCTTTACAAATTCGTTTTGTACCATTCATCTTTTATATTATTTGGTGAATAACTGTTTTTTTTGCGATCTTTGTTAAATAGTCATGGTGTTTAAAAGAGAGAGTACGAGAACAGCGTGCAATATAATTGTGAATGATGAATATTTGGAGCAAGTGGATGAGTTTGTGTATTTAGGAAGTATGTTCTAGAGACGGAAAGGCTGATAAGGATATTGAAAGAAGGGCGAATTCAGGAAACTCCATTAATGGAGGACTGAACATTGTTGGCGCAAATAAAAAATTGACCAAAGAAGCGAAGCTAGTAGTCTACAATGGAGTGCTTATTACCAACCCTGATGTGTGGCAGTGAGGCATGGAACTGGCAGAGGAAGGATGACAGTAGACTGAATGCTGTGGAAATGAGATCTTTGAGACGTATGTGCGGTAAAACCATGGATGACCGTATTAAAAATGGGGATATCCGGAAAGAATGCAAGGCTGATGTGAGCGTAATGAATAGGACAAAGAAAGGGACGCTTAAATGCTTTGGGTATGTAGAGCAAATAAACGAAGAAAGGTGTGTGAAAGGAATATATGATGCGAAAGTGAATGGGAGAAGAAGTCGAGGACGCCCGAGAAAGACATGGCACGATCAAGTAAATCAAATTCTTGAATCGGGTCATGTGAAGAGTCAATGAGAATAACAAAAGAGTACGTATGAGACGATGTATGAATGTAAATGAAGCAAGGAGTGTGTGGCAAGACAGAGTTATAAGGCGGTCCGTCCTCTCTGCCTACCCCTGCGGGGAAACGGCGTGATGGTTAGTTAGTTAATTAGTTTGTTAAATAAATAATTAATTGTTGAAATCGTATTTGTTGACTGTGCCCCTCACCCTCGCTAGCCATGAACCTGAATAGACACTCGCCAGATGCAGATCAATCTCCACACCACCTACATGCATAGCGCGATGTACGTGCAACCGGTAGTGGCCACTTGGCCACCGGCCACCAGGCGCTCGCCGCTTCCTCCGGGGGCGAGAGGCGAGGAAGCTCCGTGTAATTGTTGTCTCCAGCTATTAGCCATTATTATTGCGAGATACGGGGGTGGGGAGATGTGCGATATGCCATTCGCCATACTGTACTATACTCTCGCCCTCTTACTTATAAACGAGGTGTAAATGTTACGTGCATAGAGTTGGTAGAGTAGTATCTATCCAAGGCAGTGAAGTCAGTTTTGGACTTGTTTTTTGGTGATTTTAACATGACTCGGCGCACCTGGGCGTGGCTAAGACTAAGGCTGAGGTATTTATACATCCATTCATATCACATATCGACATAATATTTTTGTTTATTCGTATAGCCACTTTCTCACAGTATTTTTATCAACATAAATATAGCATACAACCTAAAAAACCGTTTAGTTGTGTCAAGTTTAGTGGCATAATAAAAAATGTGGGCGGAGTTCCGCGGTGCATATATTTTAATGATAGATTAGAGGTTCCGAGTTCGAGTCTCGGTTATGACCACTGTTCTTTTTTGTTTCTGGCTTTTTTCCGTTTCATTTTTGTGTTTTAGATTATTAATATTGTGTAAATATTTCATAATAAATAAGCGTTGAAGCTTTCAAATTAATACGAAATTTAATTTTTAATATTTAAATAAATTCCTCCTAACGCCAACTTGACAATTTCCGTGGCTGAGCGGTTAAGATCTTTGCATATGAATCCTGGGGTCGCGAGTTCGAAACCCTGCTTGCGCAAAGAATTATCATATATTTTTTTAATAGTGAATACCGCACAAGAGTCTCAACTGCTACCAACCATTTAAAACCAGTGGGACTATGACATCCCCAATTGGGGTATGTTGTGAGGCTGAAGGTGTTGGGTAGGGGAAGGAGACGGGAGGAGGGTTGGGAAGTACCTGGCATTTCAGATCTGGTCACCAACATATTGAATGAAATAAATAAAGAAATTTGTAAAAAGACAAAAGTAAAGTAGTTGCTTTCTACGAAAATACAATGTAATATTTACGTTATCTAGTAATTTCAGTCGGAATAAGATGTGCAAATTACATGACGCCAATCTCACCGTTGTAGAGTATTTGTTGCTTCGGATATCACACAAAAGAATTGACGGCCTCCATGGTCGAGTGGTAAGACGCTCGACTACGAATCCAAAGTTCGCGGGTTCAAACCCGGCGTTCGCCAATAACTTTTATGTAATTATTATGTGTCATAACACATTTAATTCATATAAAAAAAATATAAAAAGTATATTTGCGGCACGTTCCAGAGTGGGAGATACCCCAAGTATCGCCCTGGTGAAAGACCACCAATCAGAATCAAAACGTTGCTTGAAATGGCTTTAGCCGTGTTTGGTGACCAGATCTGAATAACCTGGTACTTCCCAACCTTCCTCTTCCCAATCTTCTTCCCCTCCCACTACCTTCAGCCTCACAACATACCCTATTTGGGGATGCCATAGTCTCACTGGCTCTAGACCAGTGATTCCCAAAGTGGTCTATATCGACCCCCTAGGGTCGATTCTGACCTGCGAGGGGTCCACGTCATTGAAAAAAAAGTTGGGGGGGCATGAGGCGTAAATGTTGATTGTCAAATTGTCATCATTATTGTTGATAATGTTGATTGTCAAACTGTCAGTTGATTTACCTTTCCTCCGCAACAAAAATACAATTATTAACAGTTAAATGTGAACTATTCTTCTTCATAAGTGACCTAATCGTAACAGTGTTTTCCAGTGCATTAAATGAAATAATTTAATTGTGTATACGAGTGCACTAAAACTATTAAAACATCAAAACAAAAATCTAAATTTATAGTTTTAAAACATTTACTAGAACTGTCATAACATTGACAGCGGCGAGATAGAGAACCAATCACAAGTGCCTGCGGTGAGGTCATTGGGCTACCATTTGCCAATAGTTTAAATAGTGGACCAATCACAGCCGCTCGTGTTCCATTATGGCAATATGTTTTAAAACGTAAAACCACCTAAATAATATTAAAATAGCTTAGTCATTCCAAGGCCATAAATACCAACTTTTTTCTTAATAAACAATAACAATATATCCTTAATAATTTCAAATAAATACCCGACATAAATATGATTTGCAAACACTGTCAGATGGAAATATTTGCAGGTGACGCCATTAAGTGCTCTACATGTTTGAATAACTACCATTTCTATTGTGTGAGCATGAAGGAAACCAACTTCAGGAAGATGGGTGCCAAGCGGGATAGCTGGACTTGCGTCGACTGCAAAGATGGTCAGAAGCTGAGCCAACCTTCGAGCGGGACCAAAGGGACTGCGGTTTCCTCTGTCTGCGATACGAAGTCGCCCCAGAATCCAGATGTCGACCAGATAATGCAGATAGTTCGACGCTGTCTTGCGTCTGAGTTCGAAGCCTTCCACGCTAAACTAGACATACTACCGGAGTTAAAAGAGTCTGTTAGTTTCATTTCCGCCGAGTACGAGGACCTGAAGAAAATGTTCTCCGAGTCGTTAGCTAATATAAAATGTCTGCAAGCTGAAAATGTCAAGCTTAAGACAGAATTGCGTGATCTAAACACACGCATGTCACATATTGAACTGATAGCCAGGGAGACCAATATTGAGATCCAGTGTGTACCTGAGCACAAATAAGAAACTCGGAACCGCGATCTCTCGCCCCATTCCAGACTCCGAAGTGCTGAATGTCCATCGAGTTGCAAAGATGAACCCTGATTCCAAGCGACCGAAAGCGATCATCGTGAAGCTCCCTAGCGTGAGGGCGAGAGATGAAGTCCTGGCTGCAGTTGCTAACTACAATAAGAAGAATAAGGTCAACAAGCTAAACTCTGCACACCTCGGCATCGACGGCACTAAGTCACCGATTTACGTCAGCGAACATCTATCACCCGCAAACAAGGCCCTGCATGCAGCTGCGAGGATCAAAGCAAGAGAAGTCAATTATAAATTTGTTTGGATCCGAAATGGACGTATTCTAGTACGCAAAGACGAAAACTCTCCGCACGTGATGGTGATCCGCAACAATGAATCTTTGGCTTCTCTTGCCTGATTTCTTATTGCTTATTAACATGTGGCTCAACTTCTGTTACTACCGGCGCTGAGTTTCTTACTGTATATTACCAAAACATTCGCGGTATCAAAACAAAAACCCATGACTTATATCTTGAAATTTTAAATAACAGGTATGACGTTATCTGTTTAACCGAGACTTGGCTCAATTCATCGATTAATAGTGAAGAAATCTTTGATAACAGATATAGTGTTTTTCGACGCGATCGCGATACCCAAACATCAGCAAAGCTTGACGGTGGAGGCGTATTGATAGCCATCCATAAAAAATTCAACCCTTATTTAAATAATACCTTACCGAAAACAGCCGTTGAAGATCTTTGGGTGTCATTTGGAACTGAGTTTGATAAATCTGTCATAAATATCTGTGTAGTTTACTTGCCTACTTACATGGATCTACATTCATTCGATCTCTTCTCAGAAAGATGTCAAAAAGTATGCTTTGAAAGCAAAGCAAACGAACGTAATCTGATTGTTGGTGATTTTAATGTTTCCTCGCTGTCCTGGTCTTTTGAAAATGCTGATTATGGCCCTCTTGAAATAGTGCATGCCGAGGGTCAGAAAAGTTTGATTATTAAGGATCTAATGTCTCTCACTGGCCTACATCAATTCAACCATATTAAAAACCACAATCACAGAACTCTAGACCTGGTTTTTTAGCAATGTATCTGACGTGAAGTTAAGTTCCGCACCAGCTTTATCCCGCAAAGATGACCATCATCCCCCACTCGAAATAAATATATCGTTTTCTCACCCTACTTTCCTAAAACATAATTATACTGACGCTGTAAAATTTAACTTCTATAAATGCAACTTTGATGCCTGCAATTCTGATTTGTCCACTATGGATTGGAATTATCTTCATGGTTTGAATGTTAATACTAGTTTAACTTTATTATATAATAAATTATGGGAAATAATCATCAAATATACACCGATTAAAAAACCAAACACAAAAAGCTATCCGCCGTGGTTTAACAGTTCACTTATAAAACTCCTAAAAGAAAAGGACAAATTTAGACTGAAATTCAAAAAATTTGGCAATCCCAGAGACTACAACACCTTTGCACTACTACGTTCTCGTTCAAAAAGATTGACGAAGGAACTTTACAGATTATATTTGGCCTCTGTCGAGGAATCCATTCCCACTAACATCAAATACTTCTGGTCTTATACCAAATCGAAAAGGCTAACTAATACTTTACCCAGTACTGTTTACCACAATACGGTTAAAGCATCCGGCGGTCAAGAAGTAGCTGAACTGTTTTCAACGTATTTTGGATCCGTGTTTTCAACAAATATAAATTCTTATGACTCTTCTGTGCACAAGATTGTTGAAAACAATTCATCTTTATGTCAAATCAAAATTCAATTAAATGAAGTTGCCGCTTCTCTCACTAAGCTAGATGGTAACAAGGGCAGCGGTCCGGATAACATTGCGCCGTTATTTATTAAAAATTGTTCTTCTAACCTCGCTCACCCTTTACACATAATCTATAACCAATCTCTAAAGTCCGGGACATTTCCCGAAATATGGAAAATAGCTCATATTACTCCAATTTTCAAATCAGGTAACACAAATGACGTCTCAAACTACCGCCCTATCAGTATCTTGTCATGTTTTGGAAAAGTTTTAGAATCCTTAGTTTATAAACATATATTTCATCATTTCAAAACCATTATTTGTCCACAGCAACACGGATTTATCCCGAAAAAATCAATAACAACTAACCTTCTTGAATATACAAATATAATATATCAATCACTTGAGTGCCGGGTGCGGGTTGACGCAATTTATACAGATTTCCGTAAAGCCTTTGACACCGTTGACCACCGTATCCTTCTTACCAAACTTAAATTACTAGGTATTCATGGAGATTTACTTAGGTGGCTAGAATCCTACATCTCGTACCGGAGTCAACTGGTAGTATTAAATGGCTTTACATCAACTCCCACTTTAGTTACTTCCGGCGTTCCCCAAGGATCTAATCTTGGCCCACTCTTGTTCTTGATATTTATAAATGACCTTCCCAACTGTCTAAAATCCAGCTATCTACTATATGCAGATGATTTAAAAGTATTTCGCCCGATCGAATCCCTAAATGATTGTGTATTGCTTCAAAACGATTTAAAATCAATATCTTCCTGGTGCTCTCTAAACAAAATGTCTTTAAATATAAAAAAATGTTGCTCCATTACCTTCACTAGAAATCGTTCTCAAATAGCGTTCGAATATAAAATTGATGACATCACACTTGATTGTGTTACCAATGTTCGAGACTTCGGAGTTGAATTCGACAGCAAACTTAATTTTAATTTTCACGTTGAAAACATAGTGTCTAAGGCATATCGTCTTCTTGGATTTCTGTATCGAGTCACTAAACCATTCAAAACCCAATGTCTCTCAAATATTTATACACATCTATAATTCGCAGCATTCTTGAGTTTGGTTCCGTAGTTTGGAGTCCAATTTACGAAATTCACAAAATGAGGATCGAATCCGTTCAAATGAAACTAGTCCGAGCATTGTCTTATAGAGCTGGATTGTCCACTTTGCTTGACGACTATCAGAAGCGTTTGGAATATTTTAAAATTGAAACATTGAAAGAACGTCGAGACAAAAATGACGTCAAATTTCTTTACAAAATTATAAATAACCACGTAGAATCTTCCCTTTTATCCACAATTAAATTTAATACTAATCCCCGTCATTTAAGAAACCCCGAAACTTTTTTACATTCCTTTCAAAAAACTAATTTAACCTTCTCCCAACCTCTTATGTGAATGTGTCGACTGTATAACATCCACTGTAGTGGCAAGATTAACGAACATGGTATGATTAACGAAATTGATATATTCTGCAACTCACCTTTTAGGTTTAATCAAATCTTAAATACTATTTTTAATTAAAACATAAACAGAAAAAGGTACACACATATACAACTTATTAAGATAATTTTATGTGTTATAATATTTTTTTTTTCCTAAATTTAAGCATGTGTTGATATTTCTTTTTATAAACGGTTGTTTTCTTTATTTTTCTATTGTTTTTATTAGTGTAATTCAGTGTATTTCTAATTGCATGATGTGAACATTTTGGAAATGGATTGATGACCTACCATTTATTTTGTATCTGTCAGTATGTATGCAATGTTGTCACTCTGTCAAATGTTCCAAATAAATAAATAAATAATAAATGGGGGTCCACGAGAGTGGATTCCATTTAGGCAGGCCGTCACCAAAATGTTGTATATACATAATAATCCACCTCACAGATAGTACCTATGCAGGTACTTACGTAATACTCTCTTATAATAGACATTAAATAATTTTTTGTCGATTTGCTAGTACTTTTCGATTTGAGATCTCTACCTACTAATACTATTTTTTGGCGAGTTTGACTTCAATTGAAGTGTTCACCGCGAAGGGTTTATTTCAAAGAACTAGCAGTTCCTGAAGCGTTCACAAAACTTTGAAGTTTTTCCCAACGCTAAAAAAAAACAATATTAGGAAAGTAGGGGGTCTACACAAAACAGAAAAAATCGGCAAGTGGTCTACGGGACAAAAAAGTTCGGGAATCTCTGCTCTAGACGGTTGGGAGCAGTTGAGACTCTTGTGAGGTATTCATGTAAAAAAAATAAAAAAAGAAGTTCTGTTTTATCTGTAAACTGGAAGTATGTCCTAATAATAATAATCATAATAAATGGATAACTTTTATAGCGCCGCTTTCGTGGGAAAATCACCTCAAGGGCGCATTACAAATTAATTTATCCAACCTATATAACTAATAGCTTACAGTTAAGATTTATTACTAATGACCTACAACCTTAGAGTACATAGAGTAGTATCTATCTAAGGCAGTGAAGTCAGTTTTTGTCTTGTTTTTGATGAGATTAACCTGACTCGGCGCACCTAGGCGTGGCTAAGACTAAGGCTAAGATATTTATACATCCATTCATATCACATATCGACATAATGTTTTTGTTTATTCGTATAGCCACTTATTCACAGTATTTTTTTCAACAAAAATATAACATATAACCTAAAAAACCGTTTAGTTGTGTCAAGTTTAGTGGCACAATAAAAAATGTGGGCGGAGCCCCGCGGTGAACCGGGAGCTTAAGATCATTGCGACAGTATATAGAAGCGGTCTATGAAATTTGTTGTCTCTTTCTTTCTCATGGTGTACGACGTAAAAACCCGGAGAAAGTGATTTATTGCAAGTTTGTGTAGGTTGGGTAAAAATAATTAGCTCTCCCTCCATATATTGTTACTTCAAGCTTACAACTAATATTTTCAACTAGTGACTTATAGCTAGTAACTAACTACTGAGTATAACTTATAACTAATGACCTAATGACTTACATCTAAAATGTAATTATTATTATTTCATTTTCGCTCCATTATCATTGAGGGACTTGCTCAAGGTAAACTGTATTTATGTAATACTATACTAATATTGTTAGTCATTATCATTTTTTATGTCGTAGTTATATTCAAAGGCTGTATAATTAGTAATAATAAACCAACAATCGTGATACCGACTTTTATGACACGACATTGGACCGGTTTAGAGGATGGAATAATAAAATAATCATAATAAATTATAGTTTATTTTTCTAGATTTTTGCAACTATGAGAAATTGATTAATTATATCTAACTATCGTTAAAATTAACCTTTTGATAACCAACATATTGTTTCCGCATATAGAACACATTTAATGCTCGATAACACCCTAGAAAATTGTTAGAAATTGTTTGTGTTAATTTAAATTAACATTGGGCCTCAGAAGGCTTTTTGAAATTAGTGAGGAAAAATAAACATAGTACCTAAATATACACGGTTAAGCTTTATTTAAAAATATAATCATCTGAAATTTAGCACGAATAAATAAAATAAAATATGAAGAAAAAAAAACTAACTAACCATTACGCCGTTTCTCCGCAGGGGTATGCAGAGAGGACGGACCGCCATATAACTCTGTCTTGGCACACACTCCTCGCTTCATTTACATTCATACATCGTCTCATACAAACTCTCCTAAATTTTGGGATTTATTTTGCACTGGTAACCCTAAATATTAGCGTTGTGACAGTTTTGAAAGAACTGTTTCAAAGAAGTACTTCTTTTGACAGCAGTCCCAACTTCATTCATTTTTCATTGAACAAATACTTCAATTGAAGTTGGTTAAGTTGGTACTTCCGATTGAACAATCTATGGCATCTACTTCGAACTTCAATTTTTCATTCGTTCGAAAGACTGAAATATTGCATCATCCACAGTTCAATTGTTCATTCCCTTCTTCTTCGATTTTAGTTCGAAGAATGAATGAAGCAATGAAGTATCTTTTTAGTTATCCGTTCCCTCGCATGTACCCGTGACAGTTTCTTATGATTTCTGTGCTTGTTTTGTCTATAGGACTATATAATCTCTACCTAAAATTATGGATGGCCGTTCAACGAGAAATATGAAATATGGGCTTATTTTAAGGAAGTTGGGGTTTACCAGGCCAAATGCAACTTTTGTTCTAAAGTTATATCCATAAAGGGGGCAATGCCTGTAATATGAATCGTCATTTGCGCAATATTCACCCTATTGCTAAGCAAACTGTCAAACTGAGTACTGTACAGTAAGAAATATTCAAATCGTATCTCAAGCCCTGAAAAAAGTTCATATCGCTCTTACAGAAACTGAAAATTTCGCTAGTACTACATTTGCTTTTTGCAAATTCCTCTGTGCAACTCATTGTACATCATACTTTTAAGTCATGATACACGCCAACAACTCAAACAATTTGGGCAGCTGTCATCGAGAAAGAAACCAGAAAAGAAATTCATAATCGTTTTTTACAATTAATTTTTGCCATAGAATAATGACAGAAAGAAAGAATTTATGTTTTTCTGTGATTAATATGTTACTTCAATTGAAGGGTTCATCGTGAAGGGTTCATTTTGAAGAAGCATCAATTCTGTGATTAATATGTTACTTCAATTGAAGGGTTCCCATCGTGAAAGTAATAGACAATTCATTAACACACATAGAAGAAAAGAAAGAAGTAGTTTTTCTACACGGTATAATTTTTGTTATACAATAATGGAGGAGTGGGTTATGTGGTTGGGAGAGCTGTCCCGAATAAAACTATTAAGAAAAAACGTGACTATTATTTGGTACAATAGCAACCCCCCCCCCCCGACGAGAAATGCTGTGATTAATATGTTACTTCAATTGAAGGGTTCATCGTGAAAGGTTCATTTTGAAGAAGTATCAATTCGTGAAGCATTCACAAATCTGTGAAGCTTTTCCCATCGCTACTAAATATCTACAATAGCGATGCCCCGACTTCATAGTTTATCATTTGAAACTTTGGAGAAACAATGTATGGAGAGGGAGCTAATTATTTTTACCCAACCTATACAAACTTGCAATTTTTCCGCGGTTTCTACGATTCCGAGTTTTTACGTCGTACACCACGAGAGAGAAAGAGACAATAAATATAATACTCCGCTTCTACGCACTGTCACAATGATCTTGGGCTCCTGGGTCACCACGGGACTCTGCCCTTTTTTTTATTATGCCACTAAACTTGAGACAACTAAACGGTTTTTTAGGTTAGATGCTATATTTTTGTTGATATCAATACTGTGAAAAAGTGATTATACAAATAAACAAAAACATTATGTCTATATGTGATATGAATGGATGTATAAATATCCTAGCCTTGGTCTTAGTCACGCCCAGGTCCGCCGAGTCAGGTAAAAATCATCAAAAACTGACTACACTGCCACTGATTGATACCAATCTATATACTCTAAGGTCCCAACTGTCTGATAGGTTGCGAGGCCGAAGGGTCATGGGTAAGAGAGGGAGATAGGATAGAGGAAGGTTGGGAAGCACCTGGCTATTCAGATCTGGTTGCCAAACACGGTCTAAGCCATTTCACGCAACGTTTCGATTGCTGCTACTTTACTATAGCTTGATGGTCGCTTAGTTAGTTTGAAAACTACAGCCGTAGGTGTTACTATAACTTAATTAAATGTAAGTAAGAACCTGCATAATATATTACTGAGCAAGTTGAGTTTTTCTACCTCTAAATCCTTGATTCATTTTATCTTGACCGGTTTTATCTTGCCTCGTCAGATTATTAATTATTATCGTGACCATTGTAGCTTGAGTAATTCTCTCGAAGGAATGCCTAGATAACTAAATGAAATTGACTGTCTTTACGAAGAATGTTGGACGAGAATATATCTGATTAGAACTGTCTAAAGTTGCATTAATATATCATCGCCGGAAAGGCAAAAGGGCAGGAACGCCATTTCGGGAAGTTTACACCAGAGAAATTTAATTTTTTCTTAACCCAAAGACCACCATTCAGAATTAAAACGTTACTTGAAATGACTTGAGCTGTGTTTGGTGACCAGATCTGAATAGCTTGGTACTTCTCAACCTTCCCCTTCTCCTCCGCACTACCTTCAGCCTCACAACATACCCCAATTAGGGATTTCGTAGTCTCACTGGCTCTAGACAGTGCGGTATACACTATTAAAATTAAAAAATACTGTCTGGAGCCAGACTGCAGCATCCCCGACTGGAGTATGTTGTTAGGCTGAAGGGAGTTGGCAAAGGAAGGAGATGAGGAAGAGGAAGAGGAAGGTTGGGAAGTAGCTGGTTATTCAGATCCGATCATAAAATACGCCCATAGCCATTTCAAGCGACGTTTCGAATCTTAATGGTGGTCTTCTACCAGGGCGATACCGAATGAATCTATCACTCTTCTACTATTAAAAAGGTTGTGCTTTGACCCTGAATTATGTATATTTATTTATGTAAGATATAATCATCTAAGATTTTACGATGTTTGAAGATTACTTTGTCTCTTATCTTTTTGAATCCAAGAGTAAATAATTAATTGTAAATGTTGCAAGATAAAATCACGTTTTAATTCGATATTTGCCAAGCACATTTCTTTACAACTCTTTACGTAGGATGGTAATAATTCATGGTAAATTTAAACAGCATAATTTTTGTGAAAGGAGTTTTGTTCCTATATAACCCATATCAACTTCCATTGACTCGGAGAAAACTACAACAAAATCCTCTTCTCCATCTTCTTCCACTCCCACTGGGTCCGGACGGTTAGGACTCTAGTACAGTAGTATATAAAAGAAAATATTAACTGCATTATTTAGAAGCATTCAAAGCTTAAGAACAATTACGATTTTTGTAAATAAACTAAATATTATATAAAGGTTTCAATTGACCAAAAATTCCGATTTTATCGACTGCGCCAACTAATGGACATTATTTACGATAGACGGGTACGGTGCACGCAATTAAAATCTCATACGATGCAGCTGAATAAAGTTCTACGATAAAAAAATCACTTTTTCAAATGTAGACATTTTGTATAATATTTATTGCAGGTCGGTTGATTACCAAATTCTTTATTGTTTGTACATATCGTCGCCGGAAAGGTAATAACGCTGAAGCGCCATTTTGGGAAATTTACACCAGAGCGCTTTAACGTTTTTTTGTGTTTACAATAAAATTCATAAGTCTTCAGTACCTGGTTGGATTATGAAAAAAAAAGTTAACTCGGGTAACTAAATGCTCTCACTGAGTTATCTGAAGCGACAAATAGCTAAAAAACGTCCCGACCTTGTGTCGAGCCTTCTCCCAAATGGTAAATATCTTTTAGATGGCTGAAGGGCCACAAAAGTCTTCAGAATCAAACGAGTCAGAGCATTCGATGCAGAAAAAGAAATTGCATATTTAGTTCATTTTTAACCAAAGTGTCGTTAAGCCGTTTTGACTTTCCAGCGATGATATTATTTATTAACTACAGGAAAAGTGGAAAAAAAGAGATTAGTATCATTTTGAAGAAAACATTTTTATTAATTTTTAATCTTTTATAATAACATAATTCTGCTTAGACGTCATCACAAATCAGATTTGTTTTTTCCATAGCTGTAACGATTGCCAACGAATCATCCTACCATCGATATTAAACGCCTAGATTGTTCATGCAGTAGGTATTAAGGAACCATTTAAAACTGAAATAGCCATTTTAAAATAAACTGCTATTTTACTTTCAAAGTGGTATTTAACTAACCAATCTCTACACATTTAACATAAGTGCGTTTAGCCCACTGAAGAGATAATCCATAGAAGTGTGATCTGTACCGATTTGAAAGAAAACTGATGCTGCGAGTTTGTATAAGACCTTACGAACATCTAGGTTCTAGACAGATCAATGAAATTGATTTCTGTTCAATAAATAATTTAAATATTTGAATATTTGAAAGTTCGGTCAATTCATACAAAGTAAAAGAAAATTGACCTTATTTCAGGTACACTTCTATAGGTTAATCACTTAGTGGTTTAGCCTAATTTAAATTATACATGGAATTATTTTCATAAAATTACAATAGTTGATTTGAAGCGACTATTTCTCCAATGGTGCGTAATTGAGAAGTTTCTCAATGAGATCTACGTGACCCAGCAGCATCCTCCTGCAGCAATACCTCTTCAAGCCCAGGGCATCAAGGGCGTCACTGAAACAGAAGTTAAAACGTATTAAAGTCGAGGAGTTGATTCACTGCCACCGCAGGGGATACGGCCAGCTGTTGGGAGTAGAAAACACCAACAGCCATGGGAAATATAAAGAGGATGAAGAAACTCTCATTCGTCTATGGTGCTAATGTGCCGCCTTCATGGGAAAAAGGTCAAGATGCCTGGGGACAAGCTACGGCACCAGGAGACATGGCCAAATACTCGATGACAACCGTAGTAAACTAAATTAATGACTGGGCAACTGTCGAAAGAATAATGTGAAACATGCGAGATGACGATGGACTATGGCCTATGCGCGAGCTATGAAAAACCTGTCTGAATCAATATATTAGGTGTTCTAAAAAAATGGTTGTACATTTATGATTCAAAGCACTGTCCATCACTGGCCACTACTTTCCCCCATCTTTCGGGGAGTGTACGAATCCCGCGTTGAAAAAACTGGTCATCTTTTGAAGCGATCTACGAATCGATCCAATTTTTACTTCTTCATGAGACCGGAAGTGCTGGTCAGCCAGGACGTGTGTCATTGATCGAAACAAGTGATAGTCAGAGGGAGCAACGTCTGGAGAATACGGCGGGTGGGGTAGGACTTCCCGTTTCAACGTTTCCAATTACGTCTTGACCACTTTCGCAACATGGGGTCGAGCATTGTCATGGTGCACCTCCCACAAATGACGAGAATTTGTCTCGTAAACTGACATTTTCAATCGAATATAACTTCATGATGCAGACACAAATCGACTAATGTTTCTATGGGGTTATGTTGGTAGATTTTAGTTTATTGCATGACGTCTATGATCTATTTATTTCAACCAGTACTTACCGCTAAAGCCATCTATGGGAAAACGGCGGAAGCAAAGTTGTACACCTAATGTTGTAACGTAAACACGAAATTGGAAACACTACTTATCTTATGAACCTATAGAGCACTAAATTGTTATGGAATAATTTGTGCCTTGAAAACTCATTTAATTTTAAAATAACATTTTCAGTTCTGCTTCATTTACTAAAACCAATGTAAGTTAGTGGCTGAATGGTTCAAAGCATTGTGTTCCCACTCAGGCTTTGCGGGTTCAATCCTCTGCTAGCTAAGTCCTCCATCATTGCACAAGCAATATTATCCACGCATGATGATGGTAGGAGGAATGTGTCAGTTTTATTGTTTGTCTCTTATAAAAAATATATATTTAATACAATAAAATGGAATAAAGTAATCTAAAGAACTTTACTGGGAAGACAACACAAAGGATTAGTCAGCAGGAGCAAATTCCGAAAATTTGGTTTTGATTTGACACAAACATTAAATATATATTTAATTGAATGGCACTAAATAGTGCATATACCAACCCTTCAGTGTACTCTGCTTGCAACAAGCCGAGGTAGGCCTCCCATTTGTTTCCGATAACCTTGCCACAGGTGAAACACCTCACAGGAATGATCATGTTGTTTTGAAATTACTGAAATCATACAAAAATACACGCAAATTAGCTACCATGTCACAGCGAATACGAAATGTCTATAAACAGGCTCAAATAACACGACAAATTAAAATGTATTTGTTATTACGCCGTGAGAAAAAATGTGAGGTTAGATTATTTCAACATGGTAGAAGTGTGTGCAAATATGCCACAAATCATTTTTACTGATGATAAATTAATGTGATTTATGTTACTTTTCTTTCTGTAGTTAATTTATAGATATGTTTGGCGTAGAGACAGTTTTTTTCCAATAAATCAAAGGACTGTGCCGCAAACAAGTCGCAGAAATTTCTACTTGTCAAACGCTAGACAATATTGTGTTGCCAGATATCAAAGTCCAAGTTTTAAAGGCCCTCGCGTGCATAATTCTTACCTACAAAGCGTGTGTAATAAAAGTAGCTATAGACCGAATCAAGGAGCGAAACTACTAAATATTATATTATTTTAAATTTATTACATCTAAATTTAATAATATGTTTATGTATTAAGAATGTTGTTGGGACGTATCAACAAAAAATTGAAAGTATTTACGAAGTAATTATAAATTATTGATTATAAAGTTTTTTTAAACTAAAATTTATTTTTATCTTATAAAACTTCTTCTGAACTGTAAGTTTTTTATGCGGTTCACTTGATATGGCGGGCTGGGTATTGCACACTTTAAACAATCATTCCTGGGTTAGGAATACACCGACAATATTTGACTTCCTTCTACTACGATCATTATGAGTGGAACACGTTGATTGTGCAACGATGGAGAATTTAACTAGCAGATATTGTACCCGCGATGCCTGGGTACGAACCCAACGCTTTAGATCACTCGGTCACTAACCGGTAATCAAAACCAGTGATAAAAATATACTTCAGTTCTCTGATGTATTAATTCGTCAGGGCTCTTAAAAAGTCATATTTTCGTTTTCTAGTAAGATTGTCATTCTTTTATATTAAATACTTGACAACTGTTTCGCTGAGCATCAAGCAAACGAGTATAATAAACTGTATTTTTGTTATTTTTTCCAGGGCTAATAGCGAGCGGGCACAACAAGATGGCGGCGGCGGACTCGGCCTCCAAGAAGGGGGCGCGCAGCCCCTGGTGGAAGACAAGCGACAACAACAACACGAACCAAGAGCAGTACATGGAGACGGAGCATGATACCATGGTAAGGAAATCAATATTGTTGTTCATATTATTATTTATTTTTAGCACCTTTGTACTAAACTATTTCTTTATATACGAGTATGTTTACGGCAGCTTTGAAAACTAGTTTCGTAGCCAAATTGGTTAGGCGTCCGGCCGAAAAACGAATAGTTGGAATCCCGGTCAATGGTTTAAAAATAAATTTAATTGGGACTTGTTTTTTCTTTTTTAATAAAAAGATAGACAAACATTCCCGGGTTACGAACAACCTGGAAATATTTGAAAAACTTCTACCTATCTGAAAAACTTACTACCATCCTAAAAGCGAAAAATGTTGTTTGTGCAATGACGGAGAACTTAGCTAGCGTAGGAATTACTCCCACCACGCCCGATTGGGATTTTGACGCGTTTGTCCACTCAGCTACTAACCGGTCGAACTAACTTTAAATGCGTAATAATATATTCTGTGACGTTTATAATAATAATTGTAAAGTTTATTACTTTTTCATAATTAAATACACTACAGTCGTCCTAAAAAACATGAAATCGTCACATAGGCGTTGAATAAAAAAAATCAAGCTAACCGCACCGCTTAATCTGTGCTCTCCAATACATTTATCTCTGTCTATGGTGCGCTTTATGTTTTAATTTTAACGTCTAGTATTTTGCGTACTGGCAACCGTCAGTGCTCAACGAACCCGCTGCAATATAATTTTTCAACATTCCTGCATAATGATAATATGATTGATTACAATACGTATTGCAGCGAATGTTGAACGCAGTATCTACAAATTACTCGTGTTAGAAATCTATTTGCGTAGATGCATTTCTTGTAAACAGCATGTCCCACAACTTTTATTTGGATTCCAGAAAAGAAAATGCTAATGAAATTAAAGAAAAACTTAATTAACAAAAAAATACTGTACAACTTTTTGTATTTTCAAATGAAATGATCTTGTACTTTTTCTTTCCCTTTCTCGCTCCTTTGACTCCTTGGGAGTAATATACCTACCTAAATATGCATTTTTTAACTATATTATCGCTTTAAAAAAAATAAAAATAAAAACAAAAACATAATAAAAGTAGGCGAAAGCAAGGTAAAAAACTATTTCTCAGCGAAATTTCGCAAAAACATCACTGCCGTACATATGCACTAATACACACAAACATAAGTATGTGTATGTTATTCGCATCAACTCTAATTTTGCAATGTATAATAAATAATATTTTTTTTATAATCGTTTCTTTTGCATTAAATATTTAGAAGTATTATAAATTATTTATGGCGAATTATTTATAAACCACAGAAAATATTATCATTAGAGGAATGATAGTCAAACGTAGGGATGGTTGATATCGGAAATTGGGTGTACCTGCGGTTCCAGTTACCGGTGACCGGCGAGGAATTGGTTATTTATCCAGTTCTTTTCGGAACCGGTTCCTGGTGCCAGAAAAGTTCCACGAAGGAGATTTTTATATTCAAATGGAAAAGGACTAGCAAATCAACAAAAAATCCTCTCCAAAAAGGAACCGGTTCCTAAGAGAAATAATATCGACGGTTCCAGTGACCGTCATGGAATCGGTTCTTTTTAACCGGGACAGGAATATCGACCATCTCTAGTCAAACGTAAATAATTACAAATCTAATTATGCATATTTGACGTCGTTATGTATTGGTTTTATTGTTTGATGACAAGACGGTATGTATTCAAATTGACATTTTGTTTATTTATAACGCTATCTTGAAAACATGTTGTGATATTAGTTGAAGCGACATTTTCCTGCTTAGTTTCGAAATGTTTAAATAGTGTTGTACATTGTTATCTGAAACGTTTGTAAGTTGGTTCACAAAGGTAAGCTGTTATTATTGACATTTTGCGTGACTGGTCATTGTCATTGCATTGATAATCTTATCGTAATGCAATGGACACATTGTTTCAAGAATCGTTAATTTGTTAGACGCATAATTCTTTCAATGAGCGATTCATCATTATTACATCTTGACAATAAAAACTAGAGATTATCGATGTCCTCGGGGACTTTGCTGTCACTGGAACCGGCGATAGTATTTTGGAACCGGTTATTTTTGGAACCGGTTCCTTTTGGAAATTTTATCTATAACAAAGTGTAATAATTGTCATTCTATGCTATGTAAAAGGCCTATGTAACTATAATGAATAATATTAATAACAAGAAAGGGATGCTCAGATGGATTGCCGCGAAAGAGAATGGTAAAATAAGTCGGGGACCCCCGAGGAAGTCATGTAAAAAAACAGAAAAACAGAAAAGTACGTATGAACAATGATGTTACAAATATATGGTCACGTTGTAGCGCTCTCAAAGTGGCAAGCAAAAACCACGCTAGTTGGTGTGCTCGGTGTTTAAGCCGATTTAGTACTAAACTGTCACGCGTCGCTTGAGGGAGAAAGTGTTTCAATTACACTGCAGAGACTACTAAAAGCTAAAGAATAACATTTCGTTTATAAGTACACACAAATTACTGCAAATTACTTATTATTTTAGACAACACAACTATCTCCATTGCTGACCAACATAATGACGTCCTTGCGTAAGCAAGTAAGCGAAGTGCTATTTCATTCTTACCAGAGCATTCCGATCTTACATCTGTTTCGTTCATACACACACATTCTATGAATGTCTATCTTTGTCATACACGATGATATATGACCCATATTTGAATGATGAATTTACTGGTAACGTGTGTGTTTTTCTTGCCACATTTTGTGTTAATATTCTAAGGCTAAAACGTGTCTATATATTTGTAACGTCATGAGGCGATGTATTGACGCGAATAAAGCAAAGAGTGCTTAAATACAGCGTTGTGTGGCGGTCCATCCGCTCTGCCTACCCCTGCGGAGAAACGGCGTGATGGTTAGTAAGTTAGTTGTATTATTATTTTCTGCAAAGTTGACTTAACACTTAGAGTAACAATATAAAGAGACCGTACTAATTTGTGACAAATCGTTGACAAACTCGCAAAATATAGCTCTCTCTTTATGCTCGGTTCTATACGCATATGAGAAAAAGAGACAAACAATTGTTGAAACCAATACACGATTTGGGGCGTGCTGAATACCATGTCCGCAATATTTGATCTGTACGAGCTTCATTCTGGTTTGGAGTGTCAGGCGAACGGACTGTCAAAAGTGCGTAAATAGTTAAAAACTTGAGTTATTTTTTGTCCGATATCTAGCAAAACATCATGGCCATATGTGCTATACTTGGTTGCTTCAATCGAAGTACAAAAGGACCAAAAACAAACAGTTTTCACACGTATGTACCATAAAAATCGTCTTTTTTAGTTAGATCTCAAATATTTAACATTCTAACCTACAAAACAACTAGTAACTTACACCAATATGTAATTAATCTTTGGACTATTCGTTCCAATATAATAAACTTCCGTTTGAAATGAGTTTTAGTGGATTCGTAATATTTTTAACTTAGAGATATTTACTAGCTGTCACATAAGAAACCATTACAGTGGGGAATACCCATATTGTACGGCTTCTGAAAGTATCCCGGTCTCTTTCTTTCTCATGATACTAACGCTAAATTGTTGGCAAACAGATAAAGACAGAATAATGTTTATCTTTACGGTTTTCTTCGCATCCGATTGGCTGGAAGCATATACGTCATACCTCCCTTGGTCAATCCTTGGTCAAAAAGTGCGGACAAAATTTCGCAATGTTAGGTCTCTACGTTACTCTAAGACTTAACAGCTTTACGTGGTGATCTTGAAGTAACAACAAATTGTAATGGGTCAAAGACCCATTACTGGAATTATGTAGACATTTTAGAAACACAATTGAATACACTTCGTCAGCTGAAAAGCAGACAACTTTTCGTAATTAGTTCCTTTTCTCGCCGCCTGCAAATTTATCATTATCAAATTGGATAAGCTTTATAATCAGTGAGTCTCATTTGGTCTCAGCATATTATTGCAAGTCTAGCAAATTATACTCACGAGTAAAAAGGTCTGAAAATTGCACCACTTGAGAATTTCCTCAGCTAATTTACGATCTTATATTTCTACGAAATGTTTCGTGATAAATTATTCAGCCAGTAAACAAAATCGCCCTTGAAATGGAAACACGATTATATTTCGTAATGTACATTTTTCATTTAGTACCCGTGGGACGTGCAGTTGTTGTGACGTCCGTCGCGCTAGCGGATTCGTAATTCGTAAATCGAACGCGTTTTCTTTTGTTTACAGTTTGAATTTCGAACAAAGAACACAATACATTGAAATTACGAGGTTTTCTGTGGAGTTTTAGGTATTTTAACAGTGTCTTGATGGTTTTGTGTGAATTTTTATTTTTTCGGCCACGATTAGCAGCTTTGACTTTTAGCACACTTTCTTGTAAACCATAAAACTTGTTTTATTGGTTGTTGTGATGAATTCTGACGTCACGCTGTGGCGTACGTCGTGTGTCGATCCACACAGGAGTATGCAGTGAATATTTAACTCTATATTTACAACTAATTTAGTAAATTTATTAAATTTTATTTCAAAATTTTGTTGCTGTTGATTTTTATTATTTTTAGTGACTTAATCTTTATAGCCAGGTTACTTTTTCACAGTATTTCTTTCACAATCTATCCCTCGTCTCCCCTATTTCCTTCCGCCTCACAAATTTCAAGCGTACCCTACCATGCTCATCTCTATTTTTCTCCACTCAATAACGCTGTTGTCACGTTGGAGAAACAATGCATGGAGAGAGAGCTAATTATTTTTACCCAACCGATACAAACTTGCGATAAATCACTTTCTCCGGGTTTTTACGTCGTACACCACGAAAGAGAAAGAGACAACAAATATAATACTCCGCTTCTACGCACTGTCGCAATGATCTTGGGCTCCTGGGTCACCGCGGGACTCAGCCCACATTTTTTTTATTATTCCACTAAACTTGACACAGCTAAACGGGTTTTTAGGTTAGATGCTATATTTTTGTTGATATCAATACTGTGAAAAAGTGGTCATACGAATAAACAAAAACATTGTGTCGAATATGAATGGATGTATAAATACCCTAGCCTTAGTCCTAGCCACGCCCAGGTCCGCCGAGTCAGGTAAAAATCATCAAAAACTGACTACACTGCCTTGGATAGATACCACTCTATATACTCTAAGGTTGTCACCTTTTAAATTAGCATTAGGTATCGGATTATTTATTTTATGTGCTTATCGCCCGACTTTGTGAATTTTGTGAGGCTGATGGTGATGAGGAAGATGAAGGTTGTGAAGTGATACCTGGCTATTCAGATATGGTCACTGGTTAGAGCTATTATCACAAGGGCGATACGACGTTGATAGTGCTCCATAGTTAGCTGATTATTGCGTTACACATTCGAAACCTAGTTTGCTTGGTCATGCCAATATTTTAGTGGCCTTTCCCGCGAATTGTTTAATCTCAAAATTCACTAATAGTTGTTTTTGTTTGAATATATCTGGGATAAGTGTTCATTGGGTGGACTGTGCTTTGTAAGCGTCACTCTCTTTATCTCATCCATTATGCTATTTCGGGTAGGTACCCTGTAGCTGTAAACATAAATAAATAATATTATTGTCTACATAAACAATTATGTACGCACGTACTCGTGTTAGATCCAAACTCACCGATTCCGAGCTTGACATTGTTAACTTTGCAGGCGTCCAATAGAGGATAAACCACATTTGTCATTATTCAACTATCAAAATATAAAAAAAATGTGATAAAGCGATTTAAATGGAAAAACCTTCGAATACATTATTCTAAAGATTTTTGCATTTTGGGTTTTTTTTTAATTCGAAGTTTATGTCGTGTCTTTGTTGAAAATAATTACCAGTGAAAAGTTCTATGGTGTTCAATAAATAAATTTATGAATTTTAATCCAAAATGTACCTTCGAAATCGCAAGCATTTTTTATAACCTGTGATCTTATAAAGTCTGTATTGACGATTGAACAGCCATAAATATAGTTCTATAATAGAGCCAGCTCCACCCAGCATCCTCAAAGGTGACAGGCGTGTGTGAAGTTTCCATATATATAATATTTTCGTAGAAAGCAATCACTTTGTGGTTTGACATATTTAATGAAAATGAAATAATAACTTTCTAAAAGCACCAATGCTCGTATTCTTTACAAAAATGGTCATGGCAACAGATTAAACATTTAAAAGCAGTACAAATAAAGAAAGCCATTAAAATTAATAGTCATATTCTTAATAATCAGTTGAATTTGTCCAGTAGTCCAATATCAGGTATATTTCCCGTAAACTCATAAAATTTTTCATTATTCTTTAATCACCTTCTCAATTGACGTTTTGCCTCTTTCCCTCTGTTCCTTTGTTATAATTTTAAATGTTATTCTATTGTTTTCTCATTGTTCTCTTATTTTTGTAATGATCGCTGTGCGACCGACAGAATGCTCCTTGGGTAAGGCGCGCTTTTGTTCGGAGATGTAGAATAAAATTTAATCACTTTCTCTCGATCCTTTTTACTGGAATAATTTATATAATATTATAATTAAACTTTTAACTGAACATGGTTTACTACTGCATGAAGAGTACGATGAGAACATTTTTTTTTTGATTTTATGGATTCTTTCGTAATCCTCTGCTAACTAGCTGGGACTTATACAAATACCCCTCATAATAGTAGAGCGTAATGGTAGAGCGTGTTTTTACAGAGATTCTCTGCTTAATGGTCAAACTTGTCAAAGTGTCCAGAGTCCAACGTGTGGTCTATGGAATAATACACGTTAAAAAGAATTTTAGAAAGCGATGTTACGATATAATTTATGAGACAGAAATACATTAAAGGAAGCAATTAAGAAATACAAAAGGACATTGGTATGAATGGTTAGTGACATGGGGTAACTTGCACATGGGCGCTACTGGTTGGGCCATTATATTTTATTGTGTTCTCCCTTTGTATGTACGAGTATATTTATAACCGCACACTTTGTATTTTTTAGTTTAGTTTAATGTTTTACCCTGATGATGCTTAGGCTAAGCGAAACCGGTCGGTCATAAAAAATAAAATAAAAGCAATGGTCTTATGCAAAGTAATTATTTCATTTTATATATATATACAGTAATTATACATAAGTAATTATTTCATTTTATATATGAGGCCTGTAGAAACAAACACGGCTAAGTCCATTAACTACAGTTTTCAAGGAAGAACAAAAAACGTTTAATTTAAAAATTACTTGTGATACTGTCACTAAAATAAATTCGACAAATAGTACTTACTAAAAACATTAATTTTCTTCTTGATACATTAGTTTAACTGGTGCAAAACAAAAAATATATTCAAATTAATAGTGGACTTTGCCGTGTTTGTTGTTCACATTTGACAACTGCCGCTTTTGTTTTCAACACAACTGGACTTTGCCAGTTTTGAAATGGACACGTTTTTTCATAAGGTTGCAGTCAAAGTCAGTAACAAAATAGTTTTATATTTAAAAAAGTATTTATTTTGATAGAAATACAAAAGAATAATATCTTACAAAATATTTTGAAAAAGTTTGTAAGTTATGATGACCTAATTAATAATTAAAAAAAAAAAACGAAAAAATCAAGAAAAAATCTTTAAAAAATAATAACTATTATTCTGGTATTTTTTTTAATATATATTTGTTTTGAAGGTTTAATAAGATATGAATGCGGAATAATATTCAAGAGCAGGAAGATTTCTCCAGTTATCACCGAAATGCTTGATCAAAACATAGTTGACATCTCTCACTTTTAACGATTTCAAAACAACTTTTCCGGGTTCTATGTTGCTTGGAATTATCATTGATACATTTTTCATACAGCAATGATTTCTAAAATATTAATAACAGAACAATAACTACTAAAAAAGTAATCATATTATTCAATAAAACTCTAAATCGTAAGTAAGAACTCATTTATTTTACCACTATGCTGTTTAGTAAGTCAAAAAATAATGTCCATAAAAAAATAACAAGAAACAAAACTTCATTATGCACGTCAGCGGACATTTTCGGTAATTTGTGTCAATATCTCAACTTTACAAAAACAAAGTGGTAATAACCTCTGTTTTTTAGCAATGTTCATCTTCAATTTTGGGGCTGTTTTATGCGTTTCCTCGCCGATTCTTGTACTACTTCGTTGGGGGCACATTCCATTTTTATAAACTATACATAAAAATAAAAAAAAATTACGAAAATATAGTAAAAACACTTAGAAACTAAGCAGCTGAGGAGACAATCCGGTTGTCATGTTGTATGAAACATAAAGAGCCGCCATCTTGAAAACAGCCATTTACAACGCTCCTATTGGTCCGTTTGAAAACTGCCGTCTTTGATTTGGAAAGAAGTGGACTTTGCCGAGTTTGTTATGGACTTCAATTTTAATCCGTAAAAATAAATAGTTTAGAGCCGTATTTGTTAGGAAAGCAACATTGCATCATAAAGCATTTTTTTTACTCTTTCGAACCTCATATTTAACTCATTTTCCATTATTGGTGGACTTTGCCGTGTTTGTTTCTACAAGCCTCATATATATATACATAATTAAATAAATGTCAAATGACAAAAATGAAATTTAAACAGCTCTCCTCTCATAGAAACTCAGAAATTGAGGTTGTCGAAGATTGCTGTGTTTGCTTCTATTCCCTTCGTATGCTATTATCAATCTATTATCACAGTTTAGTTTGTAAATAACACAGACTAATAATCGTTAGATAATTTTTGTCTCAATAGAAAGTAGGTACTCTGAGTCATCCAACGCTAGTCGGTAGCGGTACACTTGAGCAGGGCCGGACTATCCGCTAGGCCGAGTAGGTGCAGGCCCGCGGGCCTTACTCTGTTGTGGGCTCCGCGAAAACGGATAAAAATATGACTCCCATTAATTAAATATTTTTTGCGGCATTGTGCTGTCAACGTTCAGAATGTTACAGTTTATGGGTGCATCATGATAGAAACCCTATACGTTACAGGCCATTTTTTTTAATTAATTGCACGTTATCAGTGTATTGTTTACCAATACACGTCAACGTGTGTGCGAGAGCTTTTATGTGAGAAGGAGATAAAGCAATGGAAGCTCGTACTCAATGTACACATCAGTTCGTCGCTTAGCGACGCTTAAATAAACACCGGCTGTAGTTGTATTCTGTCATGATTTAGGCGATGCGCTGTGAAATCGTGTTTTATTGAAAAATACTTCGAGTAGACCACATCTTTGGCCCTTGCTTTAACCGGCCATTTTTTTAGCGAGTCTTTTTATAAAATTATTTTTCACGAATCTAAACATTCTTTGAAGTGTAAAATCTTCTACTGACGAACCTTTTTCGGATTTTCTCTTTTTGTATAGTGTGGAAAATTAAGTTTTTTAGGCTTTGATTGTATTTTTTTTTTTAAAATATTTGTGGCTGAGTTTCACAAAATAAAATAAAACATCCTTTTTGGCGATGGTTTTTCTTTTGCATAAAACGAAACGGGCAACTGACGTCATGCGGCGATTTCAACCGTATCGCCACCTGCGTATGAAGTGTGTGGTTTTCTTTTGAGTCCAATTGCACCGCCTTCAGATTTACGTATTATTTTTTTTTTTAATTAACTTTATAAAGAAACATTATGCAAAAAACTTGTTATCTAGCGAAAGTATCGCCTGGGGCCGTAGCACGAAACATCGATATAAATTTTATCGACAATGTCGGTGATTTGGAATCGTTCCCGTGTCCGACTGCAGATCGCCAATGAACAAACGACAACTCATGTCGACTAAACATGATTTAGTTGATTTAGTCAATTTGAGTTAATTAAGTCAACTTGAGTGAATTCAGTCGATTTGGGTTAATTAAGTTGATTTTAGTTAATTTAGTCGATTTGAGTTAATTTAGTCGGTTTCAGTTAATTTAGTCGATTTAAATTAATTTAGTTGATTTGAATTAATTTAGTCGATTTGAGTCAATTTAGTCGATTTAAGCTGTTGTTTGTTCGTTGGAGATCTGCAGTCGGGTTCTCAAATGATTCCAAATTACTGACACTGTCGATAAAATCTATATCGATGTTCGTGCCCCTGGGCTGAAAAAAATCATTTAAAAAGTAGACGTCCAAGATATTTTGAAAGATTTCAACAAGAATAACACATTAACGAAATTGAATATTTTAAGTCATGTTAAAATTTCGTCACATAAACAATATTGTTAATGTTAAGTTTTGTGTTAAAAAAATAGTTTAATAATGTTGTTTGCCTGAGTTCAGCCCGGCCCTGCGCTCGAGGGACAGTCATAAAGTTTCTGGAATATTTTCATGCTTATCACATGTCATGTTTGCAGTTCACAAGTTAAATTAATAGCTGTACCATTCTGTTCCTGGCATACGACGCTGTGTATCTATTTATCGATAGTTTCCAGTCTATTTATTGTTCTCAATTTACACTGAAATGTGCTAAATCAAACATAATAATCATTCCGCGTGCTTCTAATGATTAATTAATAATAACATCGTCCTTGTACTGATTATGACTTATAATGTAATGCGTTGTTTATATCTTGAATAAACAAATCGTTGGCCACATTTTTCTGCGCAGATGTCGACTTAATTCGCGTTGACCTCGATTTTTCGCAAGATATCTACCTACCTATAACGAAATAAAATGCCATAATTTTTTTGTATTTATTATATAATTTGTAATCATCGAGGTTAGTCGGATTTTTAATTGGCAGTGCAAAGATTTAAAAAAAATATATAGTTTTCAAAATGGCATATCAATTTTTTTTTCCTCTCGACATCGAAAGACCTCTTCTCGTTTTTGGCGATTTATTTGTTTCCCTTTAACTTTTCACCCCTTTCATATTTGGCCTCTTTTACTACATGATCTCTTTAAAAAAACCGTTGCTTTCTTTTTCGCCTTTTCCCGTATTTTTATCGCCTTATGCTTTGTTTTACCCGTTGATCTCTTTTACTTGTTCACCTCTTTCACCTTTTGAACTTTCGGTCTCTTTTACTTTCTCTTGATCGCCTGTCTTTGTTTTTAATTCTTTTTTGTTGACACTTTTTTAACCTTTCATTCTTTTACGTCTTTCTCGTATTTTTTTTATCTATGTTTTATCCATTGATCTCTTTGACTTGTTCACTTTTTTCACATTTTGACCTTTGTCTCTTTGGTATTCTTTAACGTCTGCATTTTTAACGCCTTGTGCTTTGTTTTACCTGTTGATTTCTTTTACTTGTTCCTTGTTCACCTCTTTCATCTATTGACTTTTCTCTGATCTCTTTTACTTGTTCACCTCTTTCACCTTTTGACCTTTCGGTCTCTTTTACGTCTATCTCTCGTATTTTTATCGCCTTGTGCTTTGTTTTACCTGTTGATCTCTTTTACTTGCTCACCTCTTTCACCTATTGACCTGTCGGTCTCCTTGAACTCTTTGTAATTCTTCTCTTTTGGCTTCATCTTTAACCTTTCTTATCTCTTGTTTTTTACACCTGTTGTAGTTGTCCTCTTGGTATTCTTTTACGTCATATCCTCCTTTACCTGTTGACCTCTTTTCATTTCTCGAAATTAACCGAGAATAAGCCTCGCGGGCAGAAATTTCGTATTCATTACGCATACCTGGTATTGTTAGTTTTTGTTCATATGAACATCTTTGGTCCGGGCCCCTCCGATACAAGCCCCCCAGGTAGTTGACCAGTCTGCCTAGGCGGTCTCCACGCCACTGCTTATGACTGCATTCACACTTGCGTTGTGACCGCTTTGAAAGAACTACTTCTCTTGGCAACAGTTCCTACTTCATTCATTGTTCATTGAACAAATATTTCAATTGAAGTTGGTAGTTCAATTTAGCATTCATTCATTTCATTGAACAAATACTTCAAGGGAAGTTAGATTACAAAGTACTACTTCAACTTGCAACAGTACAGTTGTGAAGGTGAACTTCAAAGCTTATAAAAAAATACTTCAATTGAAGTCCGACTTCAAAGTACTTCGATCTAAAGGAACGTGATTTTTAGTTTGGCGAGGAACCAGTTCCAGTTCTTTTCACTTTAAAAATCCCTACCGACTAGTACGTGTTTTTCGGCGAGAAACCAGTTCCAGCTCTTTTCGATTTCAAATCCCTACCGACGGTTCCAGTTCTTTTCAATTTGAAATCTCTACCGACGGTTCCAGTTCTTTTCAATTTGAAATCTCTACCGACGGTTCCAGTTCTTTTCAATTTGAAATCTCTACCGACGGTTCCAGTTCTTTTCAATTTGAAATCTCTACCGACTAGTACGTGTCTTTTTCGGCGAGGAACCGGTTCAAAAAAAGTTGTAGAAATAACCGGATAAATTCAAATCTCTTCTTTGCGAGTTCGACTTCAATTGAAGTGTTCACTGCGAAGGGTTCATTTTAAAGAACTAGCAATTCGTGAAGCATTCACAAAACATTGAAGTTTTTCCCATCGCTAATTCACACTATACGCGTTTTCCATATTATTTCTGTGATGTTGGATACTTTGTCGCAAAGATGGCCATCTTTTAATGGGCCGGAAAAGTCACTGTTTTTTTGCCAGATCTAATTTGAATTTATGAATAGTACATTTTTGACCGGTTAGTGGCCGAGCGGTCCAAGGCTATGGGTTCCCACGCAGGCGTCACGGTTCTAATCCTCTGTTAGCAAAGTCCTCCATCATTACACAAGTAACATTTTCCGTCTAGGGTGGTAGTAGAAGGAATTCAAATATTATGAGATTTGTCAATTGGATATTTCAAAACAAAATAGTTAAAAATTATAAATAGCCGGATAGCTGTGTAAATTACATGACTCCAGAGGTCACCGCTCCAGAGTTATTAGTGAGATTAACTAACAGATTTCCCGCTTTTTTATATTGAAAAAAGTTTATGTTTTATAAACATATATTTTCTTTCATCGAACAAGGAAAATGCCTGTATTTTATTGGTCGATGTTTTTCCCTAATAGATAGATGTTTTCTTTGCGTCGACATTTAAAACCGCACACATGATAATAGGAAAAGCAAAAAGGCTTAAGCGACACTTTAGTAAAAAAATCCAAGCAGGTACTGAAGACTTATAAATTTTATTGTCCAAAAAAAATTTAAAAAATTGCAACAATAATCACAAAATGGTGCTTCAGTGTTTAAGCCGATTTTTCTAAACGGTCACGCGACGTTATGATTGTTTCAACCTTAGAGTATACTAACGCGGCCCGAACCAAGGCAGTTTGAAGTCAGTGGACTTGTTTTTGATGATTTTAACTTTGACTCGGCGCACCTGGATATTTGGCTAAGACTAAGGCTACGGAATTTATACATCCATTCATATCACATATCGACATAATGTTTTTGTGTATTCGTATAGCCATTTTTCTGATCAGTATTTTTATCAACAAAAAATATAGCATCTAACCTAAAAACCACTTAGTTGGCCCTTCAAGTTTAGTGGCATAATAAAAATGTGGGCGGAGTCCCGTCGTTAACCGGCGAAGATAGCCAGCTTAAGATCATTGCGACAGTATATAGAAGCGGTCCAAGAAATTTGTTGTCTCTTTCTCTCTCATGGTGTACGATGTAAAAACTCGGAAAAAGTGATTTATTACAATTTCGGATGGGTTGGGTAAAACAAATTAGCTATCCCTCCATATATTGTTACTTCAAGATTAGAACCTAATAATATTTGTTTAAATAATCTTATCTTGGTTTGTTTGAACTGCGTTATCCAGTTGGCAACTAGACTCGATCCAGTCCATCTTTAGTTACACGTATCCTCAAGTGTTTAATTTCCTTTGTGTGGTCTAGAACGTATGTCACCATCTGTATTATGGCCTGCGATTTTTTTTTGATACCGAGACAGTCTGCATAGCTGCCGTAGTCATCCTGGCCATATGCTTATTACTCATGATGTTATCTCCCAGGTTTTAACTCATTTCTCTGACAGTAACTTTGACAGTCCCTTTAATGAAGTTCCCCGTGGTTGTAATTGTTTTTTTTTTGCCGTGTGTTCTGGTACCGTATCATGATATTCAATTTTCCAGGCATCTGAGTCTTGTTCCCATAAAGGCTGGACATTGACACCTTAGGTGATTGGACGTTTCTTCACCACCTTCATATTTTCTACAGCTATTGGTGTTTTCCACTCCCAATAGTTGCATTCAGGTGCTCGGAGCAATAATATACAGTAGAGATAGCTATGCAAAACAGTGTAGTCAGGATTGTTGATTTTTTTCTGACTCGGGCGTGGCTAGGGTTTTCATGGACACGCCTCTTTACATCTATTAACAATGTAGCGTTTATTTGCATAACCACTTTTCCACAGTATTGTTATCAACAAAAGTATAGGATGTAACCTCAAAAACCGTTGAGTTAGGTCACATAACAAAACGTAGTGGGTGGAGTCGGCGGAGACGCTGGATACGGAAAACATGCTTACATACCTAAAAGTGGTTCAATATTATGTGACAACTTGTCTTGTATCTTTCTCTCTCACGGTTTACGACGTGAAAACCCGGAGAAAGTGATTTATCATAAATTTGTACAGGTTGTGTAAAAATATTTAGCTCTCTCTCCATATATCAGAGTGGTAGATACTCTAAGTATCGCCCTGGTGAAAGACCACCATTCAGAATCGAAACGTTGCTTGAAATGGCTTTAGCCGTGTTTGGTGACCAGATCTGAATAGCCAGGTACTTCCCAACCTTCCTCTTCCCGATCTCATTCCCCTTCCCACTACCTTCAGCCTCACAACATACCCAATTTGGGGATGCCATAGTCTCACTGGCTCTAGACGGTTGGGAGCAGTTGAGACTCTTGTGCGGTATTCATGTAAAAAAAAAAAAAATATATATATATATATATTTTTACTCTAAGGCTGAGCCTGACCAAGGCCACCTGAGTGTCTGTGAGTTGTATTTCTATCCATAATGGACTTTGATCAGGCTATAAGCTCTTTGGATTATTATTATTTTTTTTTAAAGAAAGACAAACATTCCCGGGTTACGAATAACCTGACAATATTTGCGAAGTTCGGCTAATCTCACCGCCGCGAGCGCCCCACTGATCGTCCTACTATAACGTGTCAAAAGCAGTAACTACATATGCCCAAACGCCGCCAACGTCAGAGTAGACTATTCTATGTCTCTAGACTACACTAAATATGTATGCATTGAGCTGTGCGCGTGTTTGTATTAGTATCTGTGAATCTAAGGAAGTGCTGTTACAGAACAAATCCACTAGCAATCAAGTGACATCTGTTGGCACCTATATCAATTATGTTTTTTTTCTACTGCCTACCCTGATCAAAAACTCACGCACGCCATTGGCTTGCGCAATGATGGAGTACTTAGCTAGCAGAGGAATTGAACCCACGACGCCCGGGTGAGAATCCGACGCGTTTGTCCACTCAGCTACTGACCGGTCACATGTTTGATTTGACGATTGGAAATAACTTAAAAGCATTTAATGTTTATGTTTTTAAAATAATATCAATAATCTAAAATACAAATATGAAACAGAAAAGACAGAAAATAAATAACAATTGTAATGTTGGTATTTATTCAAGACACCATCTAGGTATTCAATGCACTCGGATTGAGATTTGAATCCATTACAAAGATGGCTGTAAAAAATCAGAAGAAATTATAAATAATATTCATAATTTTCAATGAAAATATGAGATCGATTAAAATGTCACATTCTAATAAGGTCCCGATGGCCGAATTGGTTAAGGTGTTACTCCCGGATAGAGTAGAGGATCCGAGTTCGAGTCTCGGTTGTGACCATTGTCTTTTTATTTTCTGGCTTTTTTCTGTTTCATATTTGTGTTTTAGATTATTGATAATAACAAATATTTGTTGTAAAAAATGTACAACGTCTTGATTGGGTTATTTTTAGATACATATTTAATTTAATTATTATTTTTAAACATATTGTATACTGTGGTATTTGATCATTTTTTTAAATGTTATCGATGTTTAAACGACAGTGGCCAGAGACCGACAAACCAGGAAAACCCACAATTATCAGTGTTTGGTTGAACCGGGATTTTTCAGGATAATGTCGAGATTTTAAGATTTTTTAAATATCTGGTACATAAAGTTGACATTTTACGTATCTTATATCATTCAAACATTTTTATTTAAATACGTTTATCCAGCGCCGCATCTACCATACGTCCAAACTATGCAAAAAAACATAGGCGCCATCTCTGAAGGGGCGCCGTGAAAATAGAGATCTTATTTAAATTTAATTCAAATATTCTCTAAATCATTTCAAAATTTCCCCATATCATTTAAAAATTACCCGCATCATGGAGTATTAATGTTTTTTATTGCGCTGGCAGCATCGCTGTGCATTGAACGACTAGCGAAAATGTATGGGCGGTAGATTTTTGTCACGGAAGTTTTTACGTATTGCATAGTGGTTCTTTGGACGTAAAGTCTATTTTTCTATGGAGTGTTATACGTTAAAGATCTGAGAAGCAAAGTCTACAACCAATCACCTTGCCCGTTACTTTCATACAACAGTGTAAATGCATCATTTGAGATGGTACACATTTTTGTCACGGCGACGTTGTACCGGTGACTTTGCGCTTATTTGGTTTTTCAGAATTTGTTAGCAGTAATATTTTTTTGAGTTTTTTTTCAATCATGTAATTTTTGAAGAATATAAAAAAAAAATGAATGAAATCCCACACCTCCGCTATCGACTTTTTTCTATAGCTATTAGTAACTGGTTCCAAAAGTAGTGATGGCAATTTTAGTTATTACATCCCTAAGACGCAGCTGTTCTGTTACGATGAAAATCTGATGACATATGACAGCTGTCAATTTCGATACGTAATAATTTACGGTCGAGTTTTTCTTTTGTTGGAAATTATTTTCTATATCTTTAGTAAATAGTGCTTTGGCTAGTTCAGGATTGTATGATTGAAATCATTTGTTACAAAACTTAAATTCGCAAAGCAATTTGGAAATGTTTGATTATTTGTGTCAAATAAAAAAGGATTGCGGAGAGGGGTTGGTGGGAGGGAGATAGGGATGGGGGGGGACTCGTAATTAATGAACAGGGCGCAAGATGTCGTGGAACCGGCCCTGCGTTTATCTAAGTGCCGTAACTATCGCCCATTTCCATAAAGAAAACAATAATTTATTGTCGGTCGAGCTGGCACACGCCGACCGCGTAATTATTTTTTTCTTTAAAATCACATTACATGTGCCCGTGTGCTATATGTAAATAAAAAATATAGGAAAAACAAATTGCATACGCAATCAGTTCTTCGACAACTTCCAATATGTGTGTTACCAAGTGTTTTATAACTTAAAACCTAATTTGCCTAATGAGGTTCTCAAAAAGGAAGCAAGCATCTATTTTACAGTTCAATTCGTCGGGCGTGAAACGCATGATTTCGCTTTATAAATATACTAATTGTTAATGATTTTAATAAAACCAAGTTTTTAACTTTATTCCACTATTTTTTAAATTTAATACCTGACCGGTTTCACCTTATGACGGGCATCTTCAGGCTGGTAAGATTTTAAATAAATCTATGGCATATATACGAGGCCTGTTCAAAAGAAAAGGTGAATTTTGAATTTTCGTGGGCTGTGTACTTTCGATTATCGATTTTTTTTTGTTATGTTGGTACACATATGTTTATCATATGTTAGCATTATCAGCCATTTCGGATTAGTGGTTTGTTTTTGACAATTGGAAAGGTTAGTCACGTTTTTGTGTGTTCTTCGATTTTTTATTTTTGAAAAAAAATGGATCGAAGAATATGTATTAAATTTTGCGTTAAAAGTGGAATAAAATGCTCCAACGCACTTAAAATGTTGACTGTGGCATTCGGCGAGTCTACTTTGTCTCAAAAAAGTGTTTGATAAGTGGTACAAGCGCTTTACAGAAGGCCGAGAAGATGTTAATGACGATGAACGTCCTGGAGTTGTGGAAAAACAAATCATGGATTTTATTCTTTGATCCATTTTTTTCAAAAGTAAAAAATCGAAGAACACACAAAAACGTGACTAACCTTTCCAGTTGTCAAAAACAAACCACTAATCCAAAATGGCTGATAATGCTAACATATGATAAACATATGTGTACCAACATAACAAAAAAAGAATCGTTAATCGAATGTACACAGCCCGCGAAAATTCTAAATTCACCTTTTCTTTTGAACAGGCCATGTATACTATTAGTGTGTCATCTGACAGTGGCGGCTTTACAATAACATTCAAAAATACATTCGGGTAGTTTTATTACCTTCTGGGAGACGGGTTACACTACATTAAAATGGGATTCCACCACAAATTAACAGTTTCAAAATTGGAAATAATGCTGATTGTTCCTTAGATTGATATTAATTTTGGAAAAAAGCAAAACAATTCTTTATGTAATAATAATACAGGGCGATACTAAGAGTATCTTCTTCTACTCTGGAACGAGGTACGAATACACTAAATTCTAATTTAGTAAAAATCGTATTTTCGTAGAATGCAATCACCTTGTTGTCTGACATATTATAAGAAATGAAAAATTAACTTTGTAAAAGACCACGAATATTAAATTATGTTTTATGACCGACTGGTTTCGTTTAGCCCAAGCATCATCAGGGTACAAAATTAAACTAAAATAAATATATATAAAATTAAGTTTGATTTTGTACCCTGATGATGCTTAGGTTAAGCGGAACCGGTCGGTAATAAAAATAATATTTGGTCTTATACACAGATTTTAAAAAATAAATCTCTATTAATCAGTTTGTATAAAACTTAATTTTTTTTATCTGGTCGGAATTTTGACCCATGCCCTTGGCATAGAGCCAAGGATCTTACTTCTCTCTTATGTGGAGTTTGCAAGAGTGAATGCTACCTACGGAAATAATAAACGAATTTGGAAAGATCAATTTAAACATCCTAACAATGTTTAGAAGTAAAGTTGTGTTGATTATTTTTCACTCATTGTTGACGAAATTTTCACCAATTAATCAATCAATTTCAAGTAATCAACTATTGTTTAAATGCATATATTTTCATGGTCATGTTATTCTTATCATCTTATTAAGAAGTAATCTGGCTACGTAATCAACTAGAACCCGAATTCTTGTCGCCAAAATAGGGCCTCAACTTTAAAAAGAAAAAAAATATCACATCAAACGCTTTTTTTAGATTAGTACGTAAATGTTGTTTGAGAACGACTAAACCCTTGAAGTAACAATATATGGAGAGAGAGCTTATTCTCTTTACCCAACCTATACAGATTCGGGATAAATCACTTTCTCCGGGGTTTTACGTCGTACACCATGAGAAAGAAAGAGACAACAAAATTTCCCCGAATTATCACACCGCTTCAAAGTATTGTTAGAATGTTTTTCGTATCCCGCGTCTCCGTTGACTCCGCCCACACGTTGCGATACGCGAAATAAATCGACATGACTCAACGGTTTATTAGGTTACATGTTATATATTTTTTTATAACAATACTGTGAAAAAGTGGTTATACGAATAAAAAAAAACATTATGTCGACATGTGCTACGAATGGATGTATAAATACCCTAGCCCTAGTTCTAGCCACGCACAGGTCTAGCCGAGTCCGGCAAACATTGTAAAAACTGTCTACAGCGCTTTATATTGTGTATTATTGCTCTGAGACTAAAGGCTGATTCACACCAACGTCCGGATCCGCTCAGTGCCGATATTGTTCCGCATGAGAGCTTATTGATATGGTATGAATATCGATCAAGGAGTATGTGCCAAGACAAAGTGTGGCAGTATATCCTTCTGCCCACCCTTGTGATATTTAAATACTTAGTTAGTCAAATAATTATTTTGAATTGTAAAAATACTAATATCGCAGATTTTTTTTTATCAAAAACCATTTTTTTATCACTAAATAATATTTTTATTTTTAGGTTTTTACTTTTTATTTAAACAATAATTATTATTATTTTAATTTTTAAAAAACAGTTTTTAGTTAAAAGCTCTGCGATGTAATTATTTTTACGCGTGACAGCTGTTTCGCCTTCTGAGGGCATTGTCAAACAGTTTGATAATGCCCTCAGAAGGCGAAACAGCTGTCACGCGTAAAAAATAATTACATCGCAGAGCTTTTAACTAAAAACTGTTTTTTAAAAATTAAAATAATAATAATTATTGTTTAAATAAAAGCAAAAACCTAAAAAATTAAAATGGAGTTCTACAAAATAAACTTTAAAACCATAAATATTTTTATTAATTATTAATTATTAAAAATATAATTTAGTGATAAAAAAGTGGTTATAAACAAAGTGTATGTGTTCTATTTATAAATATGGCAAGCCACAAAGAAAATGCTTTTTGCGAATATATAAAAAAAATGGTTTAAAAAAAAAAAAATCTGTGTTGTAAGTATTTTTACACATCAAAATAATTATTTAACTAAATAAGTAGTTAAATATCACAAGGGTGGGCAGAAGGATATACTGCCATACAACTTTGTCTTGGCACATACTCCTTGATTGATATTCATACCATATCAATAAGCTCTCTTGCGGAACAATATCGGCACTGAGCGGATCCGGACGTTGGTGTAAATCAGCCTTAAACCTGTATTTTTTTTATTTAGGTCCGCCGTTTTTTTTTACCGAAATTCGAGGCTTTATCGTAAAAAAACTGGCTATACATTTATGATTCAAAGTATTGTTCATCGCTGGCCACCACTTTCTCCCATCTTTCGGGCAGCGTACGAATCCCGCGTTGAAAAAACTGGTCATCTTTGAAGCGATTTACGAATCAATCCAATTTTTAACTTCTTCATAAGACCGGAAATGCTGGTCAGCCGCGTCGTGTGCCATTGATCAAAACAAGTAATAATCAGAGGGAGCAACGTCTGGAGAATACGGGGGGTGGGGTAGGACTTCCCATTTCAGCGTTTCCAAGTATGTCTTGACCACTTTCGCAACATGGGGTCGAGCATTAATAATTAAAACCCTTCGCAAATGACGAGCATTTGGCTCGTTAACTGATATTGTCAACATAGACATAAAATACAAGACACGTTATATTCATACCAATCTTACGAAAAATGTAGCAGCACTAGTAACGTCTTGTATTCCGTTTCACCCGCGTATGAAAAGGATAGCCATTCAACGAATATGTGTGTACGGATGAGATAGCTATATGAACGTCCCACGCTACTGTTATAATCGGGTATTGCGCTACTAGCTTTGGTTGTCTTTCACACACTTATGTATTACTGCATTTGCTATCTCACACCGTTTTCATGAACCTTTAAACCTTGTGAATAATTTTATTTATTGAATTAATAAGTGATTTGTGGGTAATTATGAATGGAAAGAAACTCCATGAGATATGTTTTATACTCCCGAATGGTTTTTACACCTCTCAAGACATTTTTTCTCAGAAATAAGCCTACAGCGACCCGTTTGTGGAAGCCGGTAACAACTGGCCTGTCGAACGAATGTTTGTGTGATACTAAACGCAGTAAATCTCAGGTATGTCTCGCGGACTCGGTTGAGTGCATCCACGCGCGTTGTCTCAGTAACGTATCTACATTATTTAATTAATCTAAGATTGTCAATGGAGAATTAGTTTATGATTCAGACACAAATCAACTAATGTTTCTATGGGGTTATGTTGACAGATGCCTGAGTTTATTGCATTACGTATTTGATCTATTTATTTCGACCACTCTTACCGCTAAAGCCATCTATAGAAAAACGATGGAAGCAAAGTGGTACTATAATTTACAAAATAAATCAGTATAGACCTTTTAACTAAGCTTAACACAACATAGAATAATATATCACAACTTTTATATGTTTAGTATTTAGCTCAAACGTTATACACTAATCCAAAACAAGTGTTTGACACGTCTGTTAGCAAACGCGATCAAATCCACCGTAGAAAAAGTGAGATAAAATACGAAAATGTGAATTATGAAACAAACATGGCGTCAAAACGAATCAGGTGACCAATTCCTTCACTTTCATTGGTCGAAATGTATTTGACCAATCTTGAAACTAAAATCAGTTGGATTCGACTACTTTAAAAAAATTAAGCAATAGTTATCTTGTTAAAATATAGGAATTTGACCAATTTTCAAAGATACATTTATGATTTTTTTTCTAATGGTGAGGCCCTGTTTTCGCGACAAGAATCCGGGTCCTGGAAATCACAGAGCAGAGATAATACTAACTATTTCTGTCCTCAAATGACAATGGGTAATTTGTTAAGTGATGTTCCGATAACGATTTTTGTCCTGGTATCATATAATAATAATATTTGGATAATTTTTATAGCGCCATTTTTGTGAAAAATCACCTCAAGGGCGCTATGCGAACGAATGTTGACAGGTCTATCGCAACCTTCGTAATCTGGCAACACTGTATATGTTCTTTTATATATTTTTGTTTATGTGAATACTGCGCAAGAGTCCCGAATGCTCGGAGCCAGTCGGACTATGGCACCCCCATTTTGGGGTATGTTGTGAGACTGAATGGAATAGGGAGGGGAAGATGAAGATTGGGATGCAGATACCTGGCTACTTAGATCTGGTCACTAAACACGACTAAAGCCATTTCAAGATGACATCCCCAATTTGGCGTATGTTGTAAAGCTGAATATAGGAGTTTGGAGAAGAGGAATGTTGGAATATTGGCTACCTGACTATTCAGATCTGGTCACTAAACAAGGTTCGAACCATTACGCGCAACGTTTTGAATCTGAACGGTTGTATTTCACCAGGACGATACTAAGAGTTGTGAATAGATTTGAATAGCCAGGTAATTTCTGAATTTCTTTTTTTCCATTCTCAGCCTTTCCCATTTTGTTCTTTCTCTCATAATTCCACTTGCTCCGGGCTGCGAGGCTCTTGTGTTGTGTAACAAAAAATAAATGAAGCCAACCTATTTACAGATCTAAAAAAAAAACGATAAAATTCTCATTTAAAGTGGTAAAGTGCATTAATATGTGGTTGTAAAAATGATATCATCATGATGTGATATCCATCTTTTTGCCATTGTGGTCCATCGTTGAAAGTGAGAGAGAGAGTGGTAGAGTGAGCGAGGGGAAAGGAAGATCAGCCATGATGTCTTCATATGAAGATGAAGAAACTCCTCTCTTGTTTGAGAGACGGGAGAGGAGATACCAGGAGATCTTGGACACGCAGACCATAGCAGAGGATACGGTCACTTCGGACGGAGAAAAGGTTTGTTACGTACAGTCAAAACATTGCTTGAAGAAATCCAGTCATATTTTGAAGTTTTCATTTTAAGTTTAATTTTTATTTCAACACTTCTTCGTCCTGCTGGTTTATTTAATAAGCGTATCTTCGTTGGTCAGCCTTTGTTCATTGTCACGAGTCTTGCCCACCAAGACGCCCCAGTTTATAAACATTGTTGCTGATGGCTCTTCAAAAAGTTGTTATATTAGGTGTACAACTTTGCTTCCGCCGTTTTTTCCCCCGAAATTCAAATTTATTGTAAAAAACTGGTTATACATTTATGATTCAAAGTACTGTCCATCGCTGGCCACTGCTTTCTCTCGTATTTCGGTCAGCGTGCGAATCCCGCGTTTAAAAAAACAGGTTATCTATTGAAGCGGTCCACGAATCGATCCAGTTTTGTACTTCTTCATAAGACCGAAAGTGCTGGTCAGCCAGGTAGTGTGCCATTGTTTGAAACAAGTGATAGTCAGAGGGAGCAACGTCTGAAGAATACGGAGGGTGGAGTAGGACTTCCCATTTCAACGTTTCCAAGTATGCCTTGACCACTTTCGCAACATGGGGTCGAGCATTGTCACGCTGCAAAATCAGTTCATCGCGTCTCTCGTTGTATTGCGGCCGTTTTTTTTCAATGTTCGGCTCGAACGCATTAATTGCTTTTGATAACGATCGCCTGTGATTGTTTCAGTCGGTTTTAACAGCTCGTAATACACTACGGCGAGCTGGTCCACCAAATACAGAGCATGACCTTAGAGCCGTGAATATTGGATAAAGAATTCGGAAAATTAAAACCTCTTGTAAATGATGAGAATTTGGCTCGTAAATTGTCATTTTCAATGGAGAATAACTTTATGATGCAGACACAAATGGACTAATGTTTCTATGGGGTTATGTTGACAGATGCCTAAGTTTTAAGCGTAATGTCTGTGATCTATTTATTTCGACCACTACTTACTGCTAAAGCCATCTATAAGAAAACGGCGAAAGCAAAGTTGTACACCTAAAAGCTCGTCCGACAGACACAATTTTCTTGTACGGCTTCAAAGATTCCTCCCAATCAATGGTACATTCTGACGTGTGACAATTGTTGTTGTTCCCAGGTGATCTACGGCTACTGCGCGTCTCGGTGCAAGGCCGTGCTGGCGTGGGCGCTGTGCGTGCTCACGCTGGGCTTGCTGCTGCTCGTGTTCCACTGGAAGCCCACGTGGCGCCTGTTCGCCACGCACGCCAGGTGCCCGCTCGCCAGCGCCACACGACTGCTGATTGCGGTGAGTGATTAAGACTATCCATTGCGATTCGGAAAATCAAAGTATTGGAACGGCTCAACCAGTTTAGCACATGTGCAGCTTACCCATGTCACTAAACATTCCTACCAATCTCCTATTGTATCCTAATTGCATCCCTTAATGTCTTTCTGTCTAGTAAATTATATCCTAACATCACTTTCTAAAATTCCTTTTAACATGTATTATCCCATAGACCACATGCTTGGACTCTGATTCTTTTACTTTGACCATGCGCATAATGCGGGTATAAAACCAGAGCATTTCTGCAAAAGCACTCCATTCCATTCCACCTTCATTACAATTACCATTCTATTCCCATTCCTATTTCAATTCTCATCGCACTCCTGTGCAGTAAACCATGTTAAGTTAAAGGTTTAATTATAATATTACATAAATTGTCCTTGTAAAAAGGATCAAAAGAAAGTGATTATATTTTATTCAACATCCTCGAACAAAAGCGCGCCTTACCCAAGGAGCATTGTGTCGGTCGCATCAGCGATTGTGACAGCTCTGCTTTTCTTGAGGAAATCCACAGTTACAGTCAATATACAAATACATAGTGTAATGATTTTGCTATCTCCCAGGTTTTAACTCATTCCTTTGACAGTAACTTAGTCCCTTTCTATTCTTTGTAATCATTGTTGATGCGACCGACAGAATGCTCCTTGGGTAAGGCGCACCTTTGTTCGAGGATGTTGATTAAAATATAATCACTTTCTCTTTAATACTTTTTACTAGAAGAATTTATTTAATATTATAACTAAAACTTTAACTGAAAATGCTTTATTACTGCATAGGGGTGCGATGAGAATTGGAATGAATAATGATGAATAGTAAAATAATAGTGGGTGCTTTTACAGAATAGCTCTGGTCTTATATCTGACATTATAGGCATGTGTAATGTTCGCTGATGAATTCGACAGATGCTCCTTGGGTAAGGTGCGCTTTTGTTCGGGGATGTAGAATTAAATATAATCATTTTACTTAAATACTTTTTGAATAATGAAACCTTTAACTGAAGATATTTAAGTACCTGATCTGAATAGGAATGCATGAGATGAAATAGGTCGAGGGTAGAATAGAGATTCGTAATAATGGTCAACTTAAAGATCATAGTCCAACATGTGGTCTATGGGATAATGCAAGTTCAAAAGAATTTTAGAAATCAATCTTTACAATGCAATTTAAGAGATAGAAAGACATTAAAGGAAGCAATTAAGAAATACAAAAGGACATTGGTATGAATGGTAAGTGACAGCGGGGAAGTTACACATGGGCACAACTGGGTGGGCCTTTACACACGCTCAAACCAAAAGTATCAGAGTCCAAACATGTGGTCTATGGGATAATACATGTCAAAAGTAATTTCGGAAAGCGATGTTAGGATATAATTTATCAGACAGAAAGACATTAAGGGATGCAATTAGGATACAATATGAGATTGGTAGGAATGTTTAGTGTCACGGGTAAGTTGCAAATGTGCTAAACTGGTTGGCACATTACAGCTAGCTTAGTCCTCCATCACTTCACAAGCCAATGGCGTGAACAGAGTTTTTGATAAGGGTAGGCAGTAGGAAAAACATAATAGATATATTTACAAACAGATGTCACTGATTGCTATTGGATTTGTTCTGCAAAAGCACTGCCTAGACACTAACAGAGATACTAATACAAACACGCGCACAGCTCAACGCATACATATTTAGTGTAGTCTAGAGACATAGAATAGTCTACTCTGACGTCGGCGGCGTTTGAGCATATGTAGTTACTGCTTTTTTTACTGATTACAGAGCTCATACAAATTCTCAAAGCGTCTGTGAGTCATATCTCAAATGGTTCCACTCAATTGGTATGCCCAGTGTTTATAAGAAGAAACCGATAATAATTTAATATGCACGAACTGCAAAAAAGATAATAATGCCAGCACTAAGTAAAATATCAACATCCTTCCAGCATTCAAATTTATCTACTTTGTTATCAATAATACGGGAAAACCGTTGACAGACGTATTTAATTAAATTATACTGAGGCATCAAAATGTATTCACATTAAAAGGCAAAAGAGCTGAAGCGCCATTTTTGGAAATTTACACCAGAGCATTTTAAAGATTTTTGTTTTACAATAAAATTCACAAGTCTTCAGTACCTGGTTGGATTTTGACAAAAAAAAAGTTGACTCAGGTAACTCAATGCTCTCACTGAGCTACCCAAAGCGATGAAAAGCTAAAAAGTTCCAAACTTATGTCGCTTGAGTTAAGCCTTCTCCCAAATGGTAAGTTTATTTAAGATGGCTGAAGGGCCACAAGAGTCTTCAGAATCAAACGAGAGTTAGAGCAGTCGATGCAGAAAAAAAACTGATAAAAACTGAATATTTAACTCCACTATGGTATACGTTATAAAATCTATTTTGGCCCATTATAATAAAATCAGGGCCCGGACCCAGTACAGGTTGACGATGTTCTGATTTATAGCATTAAAATGATACCATGACGAATACATTATTATCCAAAAGAGCATTCTAGCACATATCAACATTAATTTACCTAATGACATTTTGACAGTTTTTGTTTTATCATTAAAGCGCTGCCTACATTTATTTATGTTTATTAAAGAGAAGATACCGTTTGACCCATATTTTTTATCCAATTTTTGGCAATGTGTTAAAAATGTGATAGTTTCCAATGTATTTATGATATATTTTTATTTTCAGGAAACATACCAAAGTAAATGCCGAACATATCATATCAAAGACGTAAAAATAGTACAAGTTAACAGGTGAGTGAACTATTTCCAGATAATAACAATGAATCTAGAAAAAAAATATTGATTTCAAACAGGAGTGCCTCAAGGATTTGGTCTCAGACCTGTTTTATTTTTAACTCTTTAAATATTGGGTTTACAACTTTGCTTGCGCCGTTTTCGAAGATGCAGAACTGGTGGCACTTGATCACGACTCGTGTCAAAGTCAAGAAGAATTGTCACGATCATTGGGAGTGGCTCAACGACCAAATTAAAAACGCCTCAAAGCCATGGGAATGATTCAGGAGCAAGGAAATTTGGTGCCATACGAGTTGAGAGATGTTGAACGGCGTTTGTTTGCTTAAAAGGCAAATACGGAAGGTATTTCTGCATCGCATTGTGACTAGGGACGAAAAATGGGTTCATTACGGTAACCCCTAAGCGCAGAAAATCATGAGGATTTACCGGCCATGCTTCCACGTCGGCGGCCAAACCGAGTATTCACGGCTCTGTATTTAGCGGGATATAGTATATTATGAGCGGTTAAAACCGACTGAAACAATCACAGGCAATCGTTGTTGAAAGACTAAAAGACCGCAATACAACGAGAGACGCGATAAAGTGATTTTAGAGCGTGACAATGCTCGACCCCACGTTGAGAAAGTGGTCAAGAAATACTTGAAAACCTTGAAACGGGAAGTCCTACCCCACCCGCCGTATTCTCCAGACGTTGCTCTTTCTGACCATCACTTGTTTCGATCAATGGCACACTACCTGGCTGACCAGCACTTGCGGTCTTATGAAGAAGTAAAAAAAATGGATCGATTCGTGGATCGCTTCAAAAGATGACCAGTTTTTTCAATACGGGATTCGTACGCTGCCCGAAATATAGGAGAAAGTAGTGGCCAGCGATGGACAATACTTTGAATCATCAATGTATAACCAAGTTTTTTTAAAATAAAACCTTGAATTTCGGGAAAAAACGGCGGAAGCAAAGTTGTACACCCAATAGAAATAATATCGATTTCATACAGGAGCGCCTCAAGGATTTGGTTTCAGACCTGTTTTAATTTTGACGCTTTAAATAATTTAAAATATCAACACTATTTATATAAATTAATAATAAACATAGTGTTAATTATCTTTATTTCAGCGATAAACAAAGATCTAGTTATCAACACATCAATCGTAATGGAGGAGAAGGAGACACCAAAAGCAAGACTAACAACTCTGTCAGGCTTTACCTCGAAGATGGATCTATCAAAGGTGATTATTATTATTGTTACAAAACATTAATGATTTGCGATTGAATGTTTGTATTTTAAAGTAGTGGTATTCTTGTTTATGATTGACTTTATTCTTGTCTGTGAGTGATTTTATTATTATTTTCATGTGGGGGTATTCTTGTTTGTGAGTGACTTTATTCTTATTTTCATGTGGGGGGTATTCTTGTTTGTGAGTGACTTTATTCTTATTTTCATGTGGGGGTATTCTTGTTTGTGAGTGACTTTATTCTTATTTTCATGTGGGGGTATTCTTGTTTGTGAGTGACTTTATTCTTATTTGCATGTGGAGATATTCTTGTTTATGAGTGACTTTATTCTTACTTGTATGTGGAGATATTCTTGTTTGTGAGTGACTTTATTCTTATTTGTATGAGGAGATAAATGCCAACGAATTTATGTTGGTGGAGATATTTTTATTTGTGGTTTGTGAGCGAAGATAAATTGAAAGGCCAACTATAGGGTGATTTATTTCATATAATAAATTAAACGTTTTTTCCAGAGGTGACGAGCTACAGGGTGTTCCGGAGCAAGAAGACCACCTTCATATGGGACGAGGGGAAGAACCGTTTCCTGCGGATGGTCGGCCTAGAGAAAGCCACGGCTTGCATCGACTTCCATAATGTACAGGGCTTTCCAAAAGAACAGCAAGACAGGATGTAAGTATCACTATCCTATTGTCTTCTTCTGTTGTCCATTCCTATCGGAGGTTGGCCATCATCGGGAAAGTCTTCACTCCGCAGACTTGGCGGAATTTACAAAGCCACAGGGTTCGGTGTCTTCCTCTGTCGTGTCTCCCATTAAACTTCCTCTGGACTTGCAACTTCCGTCGTACCTTGCTGACTGCAATTTCGTAATAACTCAGTTGTATTTTTTTATCAATTATGCTATCTTCTCGTTGTATGACAATGGCTTAAGTGTTTTTCTGCAATACCTACTTATATTCGAAGAATCGGTTTTTTCTCCCTCTTTTTTTGTTTTGTTTTTATAGTTAATACCGCACAAGAGTCCCGACTGCTCCCAACGGTCTAGAGCCAGTGAGACTATGGCATCCCCAGGGTATGTTGTGAGGCTGAAGGTAGTGGGGAAGGGAAGGAGATGGAAAAGAGGAAGGTTGGGAAGTACCTGGCTATTCAGATCTCACCAAACACGGCTAAAGCCATTTCAAGCAACGTTTTGATTCTGAATGGTGGTCTTTCACCAGGGCGATACTTAAAGTATCTACCACTCTGGAACGTACCGCAAATATACTATATATAATTTTATATTAATTAAATGTGTTATGACACATTTTAATCAAATAAAATTTATATGCGCACGCCGGGCTTGAACCCGCGACCTCTGGATTCGTAGTCGAGTGTCTTACCACTCGACTGCGGAGGCTCTCTTGTCACTAAACAAGGTTTGATCAAGAAATGTGAAGATTTTTTTGTGGTTTTATTATATTTTCGTACGGTTGAATACATTTCCTTCCAAATAAAAATAATTTTGCATGAGGTTCTCCTGTTAATACAAACAGTAATGTCACTTTGAAAATGTTTTTTTTTCTGACGCACTGACGTAAGCAAACTTTAAATATTTATTACTCAACTTGTATCGAACTGAACGCAATGCAAAATATCTCAATGTATTGATTATTTTGTTGACAGGCGATTACAGTTAATTCAAAATATCAATATAATACAGGTTTTATAGGATAAAAACGATTAAAAATAAAATGCTGAATGCCCGTGTCCTATAGGACACTGCGGCACTAGAGGTAAAAAAGATATTTCTCACCCTTGGAGCCTTAATAAAATTAAAATGAATTTATTTGTATTTTTTTAGTCGTCAAGTCTATGGCAGCAACGAGATCGATGTTCCAGTGCAAAGCATCCCCACTCTGATCATCCTAGAGTTCTTCAACCCCTTCTACATGTTCCAAGTGTTCAGTGTGGGCGTGTGGCTCTCTGAGGATTATTACTATTACTGTGTGGCCATTGTGGTCATGAGTGTGTTTGGTATCACCACGTCTGTCATACAAACCAGGAAGGTTGGTTGTTTTATTTTTATTATAATTTTTTTTTTATGTTTATTTTTTAAAAAATTTTTTTTTAATGTTTTTTATTTTTAGTTTTTATTTTTTGTGTTTTTTTAATTTTTTAAGTGAATATCCCAACTGCTCCCGTCTGGTGCCAGTGGGACTAAGGCACCCTAATCGCGGTGTTTTGTGAGGCTGAAGGTAGTGGGGAGGGACAGGAGATAGGGAAGAGGAAGGTTGGGAAGTACCTGGCTATTCAGATCTGGTCACCAAACACGGATAAAGCCATTTCAAGCAACGTTTCGATTCTGAATGCTGGTCTCTCACCAGGGCAATACTTGGAGTATCTACCAATGAATACCGCATAAGAGTTTCAACTGCCCGCAGCCAAATGGATGGTATTCCCAATTCGGGTATGTTGACAGGCTGAAGAGGTTAAGGAAAGAAAGCAGATGGGGAAGAGCATGGTTGGGATGTACCAGACTATTCAGATCTGGTCACTAAACATGCTAAAGCCATTTCAAGCAACATTTTGATTCTGAATCTACCACTCTGGAAAGTGCTGTAAATATACTGTTAATCATTTTTGTTAAATGCGGAATAATGCGTAGTTTACCCTAGACACCATAAGTTAGCGATTAAGTTTTGGTTTTTTCACGGAAGATTCAATATATATATTTTTTATATACTTTCATATCTAATTCCAGAACCAAACGAACCTAAGATCGACTGTTCAGTCGCAGGGCCGAGTTACGCTCATCCGCGGGGGGAGTCCCTCCGCGTCTCCGGACCACGGGGCCCCTTCGGACGAGGGGGAGGAAGTGGACAGCGAAGAGCTGGTGCCCGGAGACCTGATCGTGATTCCGGCGCACGGTTGCACCATGCACGTGGACGCTGTGTTGCTGCACGGCAGTTGCATTGTCAACGAGAGCATGCTTACCGGTTTGTTCATTGATTTTTCAACGCAACTTTTAACAGTGACATGACTATTTATCTGTTTAATTTTGTACCCTGATGATGCTTAGCCTAAGCGAAACCGGTCGGTCATAAAAATTTTAAAAAAATCTGTGGTCTTTTACAAAGTTATTGTTTCATTTTCATTGAATATGTCAAACCACAAAGTTGTTGCTTTCTACGAAAATGTATAATTATTTTGTTTGCAGGAGAGTCGGTTCCCGTCACCAAGACCGCCCTGCCTCGACAGAACAGACTGTACGATATCAAGGAGGACTCCAGCCATACCCTGTACTGCGGAACCAAGGTCATTCAGACCAGATACTACAATAACGAGTCCGTCAAGTAAGTCCAGCAATCGTTACTACTATCGGTTGCAAAAACTATTATTTAAATATTAATTATAATATTAATAATCTAAAACACAAATATGAAATAGAAAAAAAGTCAGAAACTAAAAAGAACAATAGTCATGACGGAGACTCGAACTCGGAACCTCTACTCTATCCGCGAGTAAGACTCCGGCAACTAAGCCATCAAGACCTCATTAGAGAGCGGCATTTTTAAACGATCTCATATTTCTATTGAAAATTATTAATACTTGAATTTCTTCCGATTTTAGGCCGCCATCTTTTTTGATGATATCCAGGTTATATATATAGACGGCCTCCATGGTCGAGTGGTAAGACGCTCGACCACGAATCCAAAGGTCGCAGGTTCAAACCCGGTGTGCGCAAATAACTTTTATTTAATTATTATGTGTCATAACACATTTTAATTAAAACATCGCTCTGGTGAAAAACCACCATTCAGAATCGAAACATTGCTTGATTGAAATGGCTTAAGCCGTTTGTGACCAAATCTGAATAGCCAGGCACTTCCCAACCTTCCTCTTTCCCATCTCCTTCTCATCTCCACTACCTTCAGCCTCATGACATACCCCAATCGAGGATGCCATAGTTCCAGTGGCTCTAGACGGTTGGGAGCGGATGGGACTCTTGGTGCGGTATTCACTATAAAAAAATTATAGTAGAGGTTCGAGTCTCGGTTATGACCACTCTTCTTTTTAGTTTTTGACTTTTTCTTTGTTTCATATTTGTGTTTTGGATTAATAATTTTATTAAGTAATAAATAAGTATTAATGCGTTAAATTTGACTTCAATTTTAATAATATTTTATGACCGTTTTCCGTATAATCAACGTAATTTCTGACGTATCTAAATTTCAGGGCGGTGGTGCTTCGATCTGGTTTCCAGACCACCAAGGGCCAGCTGATCCGGTCCATCATGTACCCGCTGCCGGCCGACTTCAAGTTTGACCGGGACTCCTACAAGTTCATCATCATCCTCACCTTCCTCTCCATGCTGGGGCTCATCTACACCGTCGCGCTCAAGGTAAGAGCGTCGTCGTGAGATTAGCGCTGCTACGAGAGATTTAGCATCCAAACCAAAACAACATATTTACTATAACTAACCATCACGCCGTTTCGTTTTTTTTGTTTTTTATTTTATGGATTCTTTCGTAATACTCTGCTAACTAGCTGGGGCTTATTCAAATACCCCTTATAATGTCTACCTAACTAGTACTGCGGCTCGTTAGGCCTTATTACTATCACCATCTGATGGTTGTATTTAATTGACTGAATTTAAGTTTACATTAGTCAGTTCTTAGGGAAAAGGTCTTAACTGGATAAAAAACCCTAAGCAAGGAGATGCCTTTTTAGATGATTTTTCACAAAAACGGTGCTATAAAAGTTATCCAAATATTTTTATATTTCGTCTCATGCATATTCTTCTGGTATTATTTGATTCACTTGATCGTGCCATTGTGTCTTCCTCGGGCTTCTTCTTTTTCCATTCACGTCATATATTCTTTTCACACTCTTTTCTTCATTCATTCACTCTACATGTCCACCATCTAAGCGTCCCTTTTTTGATCGTATTTATTACGCTTACATCAGTCTTGCATTCTTTCCGGATATCTACATTTTTAGTACGGTCATACATGGTTTTACCGCAGGGATCTCATTTCTACAGCATTCAGCATACTTTCATCCGTCTTCTGCCAGTTCCAGGCCTCACTGCCGTACATCAGGGTTGGTATAAGCCATTGCAGACTACTAGCTTCGCTTCTTTGGACAATATTTTATTAGCGTTTATAGCGTTCAGTCCTCCATTAATGGAGTTTTCTGCATTTACCCTTCTTTCAATATCCTTATCAGCCTTTCCGTCTCTCTAGAACATACTTCCCAAATACACAAACTCATCCACTTGCTCCAAGTATTCATCATTCACAACTATATTGCACGCTGTTCTCGTACTCTCTCTTTCAAACACCATGACTTTGGACATACTTACATTCATCATCAACTCATTCTGCATACGTATTTGGTTCATTCTAGACACGAGAAACTGTAGCCTTTTGCTGCTGTATTTATTTGAGTAATATGAATATTGTATAAAAATAAAATAAAATTGATTTGTTTTGCCAACAGTGGGGTCGAAGTGTGTCCGTATCGGACATCATCATCAAGTCTCTGGACATCCTCACCATCGTGGTGCCCCCGGCGCTGCCCGCCGCCATGACGGTCGGCCGCCTGTACGCCATCTCGCGACTGAGGCGAGCCAACGTCTTCTGCATCAACCCGCGCGTCATCAACGTGTGCGGCAGCATTGGATGCGTGTGTTTCGATAAGGTATTTACATTCTTACACACATCTTGGTGCTACGGTTTCTTAATTAAGCCAACAATTTATTACACGTATATTTGGATTCACGACCACCAGACTGGCACGTGCCCATATCGTCGCTGGAAAGGCATAAGGGCTGAAGCGACCCTAGAAAATAAGTTAAACATTCAGTTTTGATCAGTTTTTATTTCTGCTTCGAATGCTTTTTCACCATTTTTATCTCACCTTGTCCTTTATTGTTATAGTCCATTTGTACATCTTGTTCATCTTTTCATTCTTAACCGACTATTTTTTTTCACTGTATGTCCACTTTTACGGTTACTCCACTGTAACCTCTCTTTGTGAACATGAGAAAGAGGAAGAACGGATCTATTGGCATCTTTCTCTTTCATACTTATCCAAATTTCCATTAAAATTCATCTTTGTAAATAAATGCCTATCTAAATACAGTAAAACCCACTTTTGTTGGTTCTTCGAATACTGAATGTGAAAAATAACCTAATTTATCCCATACATCGTCGCTGGAAAAATAATAAGCGACACTTTGGTCAAAAATGAGTTAAATATGCAATTTTGATCAGTCATTTTTTCTGCATCAAATGCTCTGACTCTCGTTTGATTCTGAAGACTTTTGTGGCCCTTCAGCCATTTAAAATGTATTTCCCATTTGGGAGAAGGTTTGACTCAAGCGAGTTTGGGACTTTTTTTAAAAAACATTTTGTCACTTCAGGGAACTCGGTAAGAGCATTGAGTTACTCGAGTAAACTTTTTTTTCAAAATCCAACCAGGTACAGATAAGACTTGTTGTAAAACAAAAAATAAATTTAAGTGCTCTGGTATAAATTTCCCAAAATGGCGCTTCGGCCCTTGCTTATTATAATTATTTTTTTTAATATTTCAGACCGGAACCTTGACAGAAGATGGCCTCGACATGTGGGGTGTAATCCCAGTTGTAAACACCAAAAGAAAACTCAAGAAAACACCCAAAAAATTATCGACTAAGTCACTCAATCACAAACTTCATCAAAACAACACCTCGTCGGAAATGAACAACTCAACGGAAATGGTTAACGTCGTCGATTTCAAAAGAAACACGAAATCTGACGAAAATCTGACGATCTCCGATGAAAACTTGCATTCCGGGCACACCAATGAAAGCTTCGATATAGGCGATGAAGAATACGATGAGGCCATGGGCGATGTGGACTATGACCATGTCGATATCGCTCTAGGGGAGCCCGTCAAGGATCCTCAAACATTGGACGATGAAGATCTACTCAAAATCGGAATGAATGTTTGCCACAGTTTGACAATTTTGGACGGGCAGCTGACGGGCGATCCTTTGGATGTCAAGGTAATATTCTTATTCATCTTAAAATCTCTTCGCTCGACTAAGAATCCAGAGTTTGCGGGTTCAAACCCGACAGGCGCGAATAAATTTTATTTCATTGATTCATATAAAATAATATATAGTATATTTGCGGCACGTTCCAGAGTGGTAGATACTCTAAGTATTGCCCTGGTTAAAGACCACCATTCAGAATCGATTCGTTGCTTGAAATGGCTTTAGCCGTGTTTGGTGACCAGATTTGAATAGCCAGGTACTTCCTAACATTCCTCGTCCCCATCGCCTTCCCATCCCCACTATCTTCAGCCTCTCAACATACTCTGATCGGGGATGCCATAGTCTCACTGGCTCTAGACGGTTGGGAGCTGTTGGGACTATTGTGCAGTATTCACTATAAAAAATAAAAATATGTTTTTTTAAAAAAACGATGGAAACTTTTTGGACAGCATCCAGATTTAAATATTATTATTATTGATATTAACACATAGTTGTCGGGAGACGGCATTTGCCGTTTTTCGCAGACTGTCGGTCGACTGCGGGACACAGCAAATGCCGTTTTTTGCATACTGTCGGTCGACTGCGGGACACGGCAAATGCCTTTGTTGACTGCCGGTTTTTGGCGGGAAACGGCATTTCACGGGTTTGTTATCAGCGTAAAATAAAACACCTTAAAGGGTAATTTGCTACGTGGGTGCTAGGCATCAGTCTGTCGACGTTATTTGAGATGCCTTGTCCGGATTGGCTAGTGTGCAATGATTGTACTGTAATCCTTTGCAATACCAGTTTTTCATAAGTACTTACCAATCATCCACTGCTTTTTACATGTATTTTTATTATTTGTTTACTCAATTGTCATTGTTGTTATATACAAGCATATACTTGGAGGAATTTATGTGATACATGCACTTATAGTGTGTGATGGATTATCAACATATGAAGTGTACTGATTCCTTGAAAGAATAAATACTATGATTCATAAGTGGAATGGGCTCTTCAATTAGGCGAGGCAACCGCAAATGACCCTTTTTTGACAAGAAGCAATTAAACTCATGTGTTATTGAGTGTTCGCCTTCGGCCTTAGGCGACACTGTTTCTTAAATATTTACGCTCTCAGATTTCACACATCCAGCGATTGTAAAATTGCGGGCATGGCAAATATATATTATTATTTATTATATAACAATATGATATGTATAATCATGTTATCTTTTACATGGAATTTTCAAATATTGAATATTGAATGCTATTTACTAAATTATATTTTATTTTTGATGATCATATGTCATATATGATTTCTTTGAAAATTTCAATCGAAAATGTTATTTGGTTTTTAAATTGTGTCAATTTTAAGAAAGTGATATATTTTTGCGCTAATCGCGAAAAACGCTACAGGCTAGAGTCTATTTTTCGAGGCGCCCGATTACAATGTGTTAAGACAGTATGCATAGGTCCCATAAGCACTCAGGCCATAGATCCATGGTGCTATCACCCATTTTTATCCTCATTTCTTTTACAGTAGCCTGGTCCTCTCAATATAGTTCAGAAGGGTTGTCATTGGCAGTGACGTGCACAGAGTTTTTGATCAGGTTAGGCAATAGGAAAGACAGCGGGTTAATTGATAATAGAGATAGGCACCAACAGATGTCACTGACTGCTATTTGTTCTGTAAAAGCACTGCCTAGACACCAACAAAGATACTAACACAAACGAGCCACTTGAACGCGCACACAGCTCTCAGCATACATATTTTGTGTAGTCCAGTGAACATACAATAATGTTATAGTAGGGCGGACGGTTGGTGGGGCGCTCGCGCCGGTGTGAATAGCTGAACTTCGCGCATATTTTTGAAATTGGAGATTTATTTTTTGCAATAATTTCATATCCAATATTATTCATATTTGTATGCGAGTATGGCAGGGTAGGCAGTGCTTTTGTACCTATATCGAGTGCACGCCTCTGGTCATTAGGTATTTGGCCTTATCTCATTGTGTCACAATTTGATATTCAACTCTCCCGTTATCTTATTCCTATCAAAAGGGGGCATTGGCACCGTAGTCATTTTAAGGTTAAGGTTTGAAGTTGAATTTGATATGTAGTTTTTATTTTGACTTCCAGATGTTTGAGTCTACCGGTTGGATTTTGGAAGAACCCACTGTTCCAGATACTTCCAAATTCGATCTGCTCGTACCTACCCTGGTCAAATCCGCTCCGCACATGAACGGCCATGACTCTCCAAGTGCTCAGGTAAATAGATGAATAGATATTCCATTTTATTTATTTAAATACTAACGGACTATTGTCCAATTAAAAAAAAATACACAACACGAAATGGGAAAAAAGAGCAACTGAGAAAGAACAGCACAAAAATAATATTAAATGAAGCAATGATAAAAATAAGACAAAATATACATTTTCAAGTTGGTCAAGTCAAAATTTTGGTAGAATCGTAAAGAATGACAAAAATCATTTAGACTGCTACCAAAAATTTCAAAACCATGGCTTGAGTTAACAAGTCTCGACATTCTGGACAGTGGAGAATGATACCCATAATTAGTAGAGTGATGATTGAGGAACAGCAATTCATTGTTTCTGAGTCTACGGCAAGGAATGTTGAACTGGATGAGTTGCAACAAAGGAGGTGAGTCAATAATACAATTAATAATTTTGAAAATGAAAATCTTCTTCTTCGGGTGACCTTTATCAGAGGTTGGCTGTCATCAAGTCAATCTTCACCCTGCAGACTAGCTTAGAACAATTCCGCAGAACTTCGCTCGCAGCAGTCACATAAGTTTCAAAGCCATGTTGTCTTGTGTTTGCGGTGTTTTGCCCTGGATCATCAACTCTGTAACCTTTGATGTTACTTTTCGTGATGTCACTAATATGTTGGAATTTTCTCTCATTTCATTTAAGAGAAACTCATCAATAAACAGACTTTTCGAAAGAGTCCGCCTAATATCTTGAGAATTAACACCGGAAAGAAAGATCTTCAATGACCCAGTGAATGTTCTGTAATGTTCCAGGCTCCCCAGGAGTGGGGCATAGTCCACCAGTACCAGTTCAGCTCGGCCCTGCAGCGCTGCAGCGTGATCTGCCGCTCCGTACACTCGGACCACTACATGGTCTTCTGCAAGGGGTCCCCCGAGATGATCGCGGCGCTGTCACTGCCGGAGACAGGTTAGTAGGGTGTGTGTGGGCAAGCTAGGCGTTCTAAAGGTAGTTTAGGTTATTGAAATAATATCAATAATCTTCGACGTAAATATGACACAGAAAAATTAACGGTTGCGATCAAGACTCGAACTCAGAACCTCTACTCTATCCTGGAAGAATGAAAAATGAAGCAATGATAAAAATAAGACAAAACATACAAAAGAAAGAACATTCAAATCAAAGCCAAGGTCAAGTCAAAGTTTTGGTAGAGTCGTAAAGAATGACAAAAATCATTTAGATTGGTACCAAAAATTTCAAGACCACGGCTTGAGTTAACAAGTCTTGAAATTCTGGAAAGTGAAGAATGATACCCATAATTAGTAGAGTGATGATTGAGGAATAGCAATTCATTGTTTCTAAGTCTACGTTTTATGGACAAACAGTTCACGTAGCTCAGACAAGCTATGTTTTATCAGGTTAAATTGTCAAGTTACTAACTTCTATGTTGTTTCCAGTTCCGGAAAACCTGAAGTCATCGCTTCGCCATTACACGCGCCAAGGTTACCGAGTCCTCGCCCTGGCCTGTAGGAAGCTGGAAGAGGAAGGCATCCTGAAGATACAGAGGCTGCACCGGGAGACTGCGGAGTGTCAGCTCACCTTCCTCGGGCTGGTGGTTCTGGAGAACAGGCTGAAGCCAGAGACCCTGCCAGTAATCAAGGAGCTGATCGGAGCCAACATCAAAGTGGTGATGATCACAGGTAATGATGCTCGATTATTTTTATTTTTTTTACAGTGAATACTCACACAAGAGACTCAACTGCTCCCAACCGTCTAGAGCCAGTGAGACTATGGCATTTCCAATTGGGGTATGTTGTGAGGCTGAAAGTAGTGGGGAGGGGAAGAAGAAGGTTGGGAGTACCTGACTATTCAGATCTGGTCACCAAACACGGCTAAAGCCATTTCAATCAAAGTTTCGATTCTGAATGGTAGTCTTTCACCAGGGCGAAACTTAAATTATCTACCACTTTGGAATGTGCCATGAACATACTAATTATTATCTTATATGAATTAAATGTGTTTTGACACATATTTAAAAAATAAATAAAATAGTAATAATAAAAAAAAAATATATATATATATATTTGTATATATATTTATGTAAGAATCAGATTAATTTTAAGTTATTATGATATGGTGATTTTGTCCTGCCAGAAGTGACCTGCCAGGTAAGTATGTTGCAATATTTTTATACAAACTAATAATTAACATTAAGTAGAAATTAAGATTTGTACAGCGCCCTTGAGGTGATTTTTCACAAAAACGGAGCTATAAAAATTATCCAAATATTATTATTATTATTATTACATAATTAAATGAAATGTATTTGCGCACGCCGAACTCGAACCCGCAACCTCTGGATTCGTAGTCGAGCGTCTTACCACTTAACCACAGAGGCCGGAAAATGAGGCTTTATTATCATTGTATTCAGTTTGAATTAGGGTAGGGGAATGGGATAAATAATAACCTTTGTAGAGAATAATCTGCGTGCTGAATCATCTGTGTACGGAATAATCTGTATGTGGAATAATTAATTGTCGCAATAGTCATGGTCAAAATAATTCAGATAAGATTGAGCTAAATGAAATTAGTGAAGTAGAGTGCAACAAAATGCATACGAATGACATATTAAGAGTTTTTTATTAAGTTAAATTAATATGATTTTTTTGTTTATTTCAGGTGACAATCTCGACACGGCGGTATCGGTGGCAACAGAGTGCGGACTCCTGCGGCATGGCGAACGCCTCGTCATGTGCGAAGCCGTCGACTCGGAGGAGAAGGGGGCGCCGCCGGAACTCTACTACACGCACACCCTCATTAGCGTTCAAGGGGTTGGTTTATTTTATTATTATTATTGTGTTAAAAGGGTATTCAACAACACACTATACTCGTATAGAAAGGTCTTATTCACCGAGCTTGATATATACGAGGCCTGTTCAAAAGAAAAGGTGAATTTTTAATTTTCGCGGGCTGTGTACATTTGACTATCGATTTTTTTTTGTTATGTTGGTACACATATGTTTATCATATGTTAGCATTATCAGCCATTTTGGATTAGTGGTTTGTTTTTGACAACTGGAAAGGTTAGTCACGTTTTTGTGTGTTCTTCGATTTTTTACTTTTGAAAAAAATGGATCAAAGAATATGTATTAAATTTTGCGTTAAAAATGGAATAAAGTGCTCCAACGCACTTAAAATGTTGACTGAGGCATTCGGCGAGTCTACTTTGTCTCAAAAAAGTGTTTATAAGTGGTACAAGCACTTTACAGAAGGCCGATAAGATGTTAATGACGATGAGCGTCCTGGAGTTGTGGAAAAACAAATCATGGATTTTATTCTTTGATCCATTTTTTTCCAAAATAAAAAATCGAAGAACACACAAAAACGTGACTAACTTTTACAGTTGTCAAAAACAAGCCACTGATCCAAAATGGCTGATAATGCTAACAAATGATAAACATATGTGTACCAACATAACAAAAAAAAAATCGTTAATCGAATGTACACAGCCCGCGAAAATTCAAAATTCACCTTTTCTTTTGAACAGGCTATGTATATATTTTTTTCTTTTTTATATGAGTTAAAAATGCCCAGAACCAGTGGTACTATGGCATCACCGACTTGGAGAATGTTGTGAAGAAACGGGGAGGGGAAGGAGAAGGTTTGGAGGTATCTGTTTATTCAGATCTGGTCACTAAACAAGCCTTTTCAAACAATGTTTCAATTTTGAGTGAAGATATTTCACCTTGATGACACTGATAGTATCTAATACACGGTGTCTGGAAACTCATGGTACAAGTGAACAGAGGTGATTCACTTTTGGAGTCGTTTTTTGGTATAACTTTTTTTGATTTTGTCTTTCGTTTTCGAGTAAATCGAGTCTGAAATAAAAACAAATATTTATCGAAAATTCAATTTTTCCGTTCGCTGCATTTACCACCTATTAACTTTCTTTTGAAATGCGTCGAAGCGTAGACCTGACTTCAATAGTTTCTTAACTTATATAGTTTCTTATATATTTATTAAAGTAAAAAAAATATCTTTATTTGGGTTCTTCATGTGCTGCAGATATGTAATCACATTGTTTTACTGTACCACGAGTTTTCAGACATTGTGTATAAAAAAATTGTTTTGCCGTGGTAGAGACCACTATTCAAAATCAAAACGTTGCTTGAAATGTCTTTAGCTGTGTTTTGTAACCAGATCTGAACAGTCAGGTACTTCCCAACTCTTCCTGTTCTCATTTCCTTCATGTATAAAAATAAAAGTAATTTGTATAAAATTCCTTCCTTTCTGCCACTAGTTGAAGCAGTCTAATGCCGACCCGTCAAACGTCCCTTCTCTGACTAGGATAAACGACTCGTCCGATCTGTGGCCCCCGCCTTCTGCGAGCTCTTCGTCCTTCTCCATTCCATCCTCGGAGCTGGGGCAGAGCGGGACAGATGAGTCCGCGCTAGCTAGTGCCACAGGTATTTTATTTGTCAATTCCTATTTGTATAGGAGTTAGCCAGAAATTATTTATTTTATTTATTGTAGAAAAATATGTACAGTAAAACTCTCTTGGAAAAGTTGACTCAAGTAATTCAATGCTCTCACTGAGTTACCTGAAGCGACAAAAAGCTAAACAAGTCGCAAATTGCGTCGCTTGAGTCAAGCCTTCTCCCAAATGGTAAAAAAAATTTAGATGGCTGAAGAGTCACAAAAGTCTTCAGAATCAAACGAGAGTCAGAGCTTTTGATGCAGAAAAAATTACCTGATCATAATTGCATATTTAACTCATTGTTGACCAAAGTGTCGCTTAGGCCCTTTTGTCTTTCCAGCGACGATGTATGGGATAAATTAGGCTATTTTTTACATTCAGTCTTTGAAGAACCAACAAAAGTGGGTTTTACTGTATTTAGATAGGCATTCATTTACAATGATGAATTTTAATGGAAATTTGGATAAGTATGAAAGAGAAAGATGCCGATAGATCCATTCTTCCTCTTTCTCATGTTCAAAAATAGAGATTACAGTGGAGCTCTCAGCGGTGAAACTGCAAAAGTGGACACACAGTGAAAAAAAATAGTTAGGTAAGAATGGAAAAGATAGAGGTGAGATAAAAATGGTGAAAAAGAAAGGATAATAAATAGATTTGGGTAAAATGAAAAAGAAAAAAGAAGAATAGACAAGAAAATATTTCAATGTCAAGACATTCGATGTGTACATAATAATTATTTCATTTATCCTCAGGCTGTAGGACCCGCGTGGTAATGACGGGGACCACGTGGCGCGCCATCCGGGAGCACCACGCGCACCTGCTGCCGAAGATGGTGACGGCCGGCGCCGTGTTTGCCCCACTCTCAACCTAACCTAACGAAACCCACCTAACCTGACCCAAAATAACCTAAACTAACCCAACTCAATTCCACAAACCTAACCTAACCCAACCTAACTTAACCTAACCTAACCTTACTTAACCTAACCTAACCTAACCTAACCCAACCCACCTAACTTAACCCAAAATAACCAAACTAACTCAACTTAATCCGACAAACTTAACCCAACCCAATGTAACCTAACCTAAAATAACATAACCTTACCTAACCCAATCCATTCCGACAAACCTAACCTAACCTAATCTAACCTAACCTAACCTAAAATAACCTAACCTAGCCCAACCCAATCCGACAAACCTAACCTAACCTAACTCAACCTAACCTTACCTCCTAAACTCAATTAACCTGCTCTAGCTTAACCTCAACTCAACCTTACTTTACCTAACCTAACCTTACCAAACATAACCTAACTTTACCCAATCGAACCTTACCTAACCCTACCCATTCAGGAAAAATCACCCACCAGAAATAGGTCCTAACTTAACCTAACCTAACTTATTCCTATGATTTCTGCAACCACTTTTACGGTCCTCCATCCCATCTTCAAGTTTTACATTTCTCAACCATATTCATGCCCTTTACCAAATGTACTCGAGTACCATATGTACTCTTCTGGTATTCCGAATTTCACAAGACCCAACTCAAATAATTGATTCACTTGATCGTGCCCTGTCTTTATAAGGCGTCTCCAACTTCTTCCATAAGATTTTTAAACCTGACCTTCCTTTATCTCGTCCCCCATTTACTTCCTTCTTACAACATTCCTCAATTGGAAAGCGAGGCTAAAGTTCCACCATCTCCAGGATGAAGAAATGTTGTGACACATAAAAGATACAACAGATTTATTAACTTCAGAATGGACGTATTAAGGGAATGTATTAATTACGATTATCTTCTTTGTCACCTTAATTCATTGAGATTGTCTGAACGGCAAATAATTACCGACTTGATTTGCTTATACAAAATTATAAATTCAATGAATGACAGCCCTGAACTATTAAACTTAATTTCATTTCATGTTCCTAGCAAGACGGTTACAAGGCAGTACCTACCGTACTATTGTAGCAATTCTGCTTCAACCTCGCAATTCTACGCGCCTATGCGACGAATGCAACAGCTGGGAAACACATACTCCGAAGTCGCTGATATATTTAACACGTCAATATCAAACTATAAGTCTAATTTAGTACAGTTGTTGTCATCTGGCAGAGCGAAACTAAAAGTTGAACCTGTTATTTAATATAATTTTTTTCTTTTCTTTTACAATATTTTTGAACCTGTTTTTTATTAAATATTATTAGTTATTTTCATCTACAATATTTTGTATCTGCTATTCAAAATAAAAATGTTAACATTTGTATAAAAGACTATAACTTGCGTAAATAAATAAATAATAATTAATATATTTTAACTCTTTCAGCAATGTGCGGCGATGGCGCTAATGACTGCGGCGCCCTCAAAGCCGCGCATGCAGGAATCTCCGTCTCGGGCGAAGAGAGCTCCGTCGCGTCACCTTTCACGTCACGCGATGGTCACGTCGGCTGCGTTCCCCTCATCATCCGAGAAGGCCGTGCCGCCCTCACCACCTCTTTCGGCATGTTCAAGTTCATGGTCGCTTATTCGCTGGCCGAATTCATGAGCGTCGCATTCCTGTATTACTTTGACTCGAACTTGACTGATTTTCAATTTTTGTACGTCGACATCTTCCTTAGTATAAATTTCGCATTCTTCTTCGGTAAAACCGAGGCGTATCCCGGAAAATTGTGCAAAATTCCGCCCGGAATGTCGCTGCTCGGTTTTGTACCCCTCGTTTCACTGATTTTGCAGTTGTTGATTATAACCGTTTTTCAAGTCGCTAGTTTCATGCTGCTGACTACGTATCCTTGGTACGTGCCCCATCAGTACGAAGGAGACGAAGCGTACGCGTGTCACGAAAACTATGCGATCTTTACGCTGTCCATGTTTCAGTATATCACGCTCGCTATATCGTTTTCGCAAGGATCGCCATACCGAAAATCTATTTTTACGAATTACATATTTATGCTGAGTCTTTTCACAATGGCGGCTCTAGGCGTGTACATCGTAATTTATCCGGCAGATTGGCTGGCGAACCTTTTAGAGTTACTGCTGCCGCCGGATTACGATTTCCGCGTTATCGTCCTGGGGCTCGCCGTCGCCAACTTTGTCTGCAGCCTTTTCGCTGAGAAGTTCATCGTGCAGTATCTGATGCAGGCGAAGAAAATGGTGCCGAAGTCACTGCGGGAAAACGCGGGAAGTTCGCACAAGAGCATCGAAAAAGAGTTGGAGAACCAATCCGACTGGCCGCCGATTTCGGTCAACGGCAGCGGCGACACTCTCCACGTCGTCAGCGATAAAAAAATCGGTAACAATAATAAATTAAACAGTGGTAAAGTAGACAATACGGTTGGATGACAAACCTACCGCCTAGTGAGATTAGGTTTAAGGAAAGTAAGTATTATAGCGTATGAACATTTACTGTACGTAGACTTGTGTATTTGTTACATAAGCTTAGGTGCTGTGAAGTTAAGACCAGAGCTATTCGTGCAATGTTTTTTCAATGTCGCTTTAGTCGATAGTTGATTGTTTGAGAGAAATTTGATTTAATTATTAAGACAATAAACTCACGGAGAAGGTTTAATGCGACTGTGGAATTTAACCATTTTTTTTTGTGAAACTCCATTTACTTCTCTTTTAATTTTTACTCATGTCAACAGGAATTTAAACCAAAAACTTTTTTTTAAAAATTATATGTTTTTTTGATTTACCGTTACATTGAACTAACACTAGGTTTATGGTCATTTTTTATATACCTATTTCTACGGGAACCCGTCAAATTGACAGATAAACACAAATACTGTTTAAATAAATGTTTTATTAAACTGAAATTAGACTCTACGTCTCCATACACTGACTACAACTCTATAACTGAAGATAGATTTATTTATTTACACTAATGCAGCCGTATGGTCAACTTCGCCAGACTTCCATCCTTGAAGAGACCTTTTTATTGCCCCATAAATCATAATGCGCCGAATGTGTTACGCAACGCACGCGTGTTTGTAATTTGGGTTTGAAACAAAATATCCTTCACACCGATGACATTCTTTCTTCATTGCTTCACACAAATTGTTACACTATGATTATTTTGTTTTAGAAGTAATAATTTCACAAATTGATCCAATTCAAAAGCGTTATTTCAATTTGACGGGTGTCCGTAATCGGAAATCCGTCAATTTGACGGGTGCCGTAAATCTAGTGTTAAATACAGTGTTTGGAATTGGAGATAGTTAAAATATTTGCGGATGTAAAGAATTGTTGTGTTAATAATCTATTGTGTTTATTTAAAAGAAATTACTTTAGTTAGGTACTCTTTTCTCTGATTTATTTTTCTAACTCTCCCTTTAATTTGTATCACCCTTGCTCTTAACTGTGTACATTCTTACGTAATAATAATAATATGTATTATCTCATAATTTTTATTTTATTCACAATTTTTTTACGAAAGAAGAAATGAGTAGCGGTATTGGTTCTTCTTTGAGAATTATTACGATAGTGTTATTTATTTTGTCGACTTTCATCAGGGCAAATCTAACGGATGCTATTCCCAATCAAACATAGCGACCGTTGAGCTATAATCTGGACCAAACGCACAGCCTCGCTGTTTCCAACGCGGCCTAGCGTGACTTACACCAATGAGTACACTTAAGTTAGGGAATCCTTTTCACAGGGTCAAACTCTCACGAAAGAGCAAGAGCTTTGAAAAACTGTCAACAGAGTCCCGGGTGTCACCGAAGTTGCTTTCGTTTTTCAATGCCTAAAATATATCGACTGTGTTTAGGTGAAAGGCGTTATTCCACTTTTTTTTCATTAGCGCCATCATGTTTTTTTTACCGCCACCACTTCAAATAATCGCCCCCGTTAACCACCGCTTCTCAGCCCATTGCAGCATTTGATCAAGTTACGATCAGGTGTCAAGCATAACAGCATGACCGTTATGTTATTGCTGAGGCCTAAATTTCCTTGCGAAAAATTGTGGAATACGCCTTTCACCCAAACACAGTCGATATGACTGATAATGTAATATATGACATTGCTCTGATTTGACGCCATTTGGCGTCTATTGACATGAGAGTTTTCCGTAAGTTAATCTATGGTGAAAAAAGGTTGGGTATAGCCAAATGTTTAAAACTTCACTTTAGATGTCGTATTTTACTTATCTTAACCTTCCGCTGAGTGGTCGCAAATATGGCGTCTGCTAAAATTTGTATACAAAGCCTTTGATTTTTACAGTAATTTAGATTGTTTTTATTTTTATTGAAATGTGATTATATGTATTACCTTTACCATTTCGTATCCAACGCTACCAGAATTATTGTCGAATGGTATTCCAATGGGTATTATTCTATGTATAAGTTTTTAGTTTTAAATATGTGATATCCAAATGATATTGGAAATTCACTAAATACTATGTGCTAGTAATCTTTTTGAGAAGATTGTAGAAAATCTATTTGTCTGTTTTTACTTTTATATTTCAAGTTTAAAATATTATACAGTAAAACCCTGATAAGAAGTTCCCATTTAAGCAGTTTTCGTGCTTAAGAAGTGTTGTTTTTCGGTCCTTCGAGAACTGAAATTAAAAAATAGCCTAATTTATCCCACATACTCATATTTGGTTTTTCCCTTGGAGTGAGAACATATATGGAGAGAGAGCTAAATATTTTTACCCAACCTATACAAATTTACGATAAATCACTTTCTCCGGGTTTTTACGTCGTAAACCATGAGAGAGAAAGAGACAAAACAAGTTTTCACATAATATCGCACCACTTTTCGGTATGTAAGCATGTTTTCCGTCTCCTGCGCCTCCGGCGACTCCGCGTACTACGTTTTGGTATGCGACATAACTCAACGGTTTTTGAGGTTATATTTCCATATTTTTGTTGATACAATACTGTGAAAAAGTGTTTATACATTATGTCTACATGTGGTATGAATGGATCTAGTAAGATGTGTCCATGAAAACCCTAGCCACGCCCGAGTCAGGAAAAAATCAACAATCCTGACTACACTGTTTCGAAAAGCTATCCCTCCCGTATATTATTGCTCTGAGGTTTTCCCAAAGAAGTTTTTGTTTCCCAGTCCCTCGTAAAACTCAAGAGAGTTTTACTGTTCCTTAAGTTGAGTATAATTAGATAATTGTTGGTAAGCCTGAAGTTCTATTGATATTCCGCAATCTGCTCGTCCAACGATAACGGGTTTTTGTCATCGCGCCGGTAATATCTGTCAAATGTCTTATGAAGAATCACTTGAATTTTTAAATGATTTTTTTGTGTATTACCATATAATGTTCTTGGTGGAATAAATTGTAGGTGATTTCTGTTATGTGATAAAAGCTGCATTATTTGAACTGAAAAGCAATTTCATTTACGGTATTCCAGTATTTTTATTTTTCGAGAAAGAAACATTCTCGGGTTTAGAATAACCTGATAATATTTGAAAAATATTACTTGTGCAACGATGTGAGGACTTAGCTTGCAGGAGAATTGAACCCACGATGCCCGGGTGGGAGCCCGATGCATTTATCAATTCGGTCGCATGAACTGTATCATTTTGAGACAAATGTTTCTAGATCATGCAATGAAATTCTCTACTTGATAAATTTATATATCTTTGGACACTAGCGCCATTCCCCGCCTCTAGTGGCGATACATCAAACTATTTTTTTCTGGGCACATTTTTGATAAACAATAGTGAGTTTCAAATATGCATGACACATGATACCCCTCACTTTTTTGCTTTACAAAAACAACATTTCTTTTTTACTAAAATGTTAACGTTTATAGATACTGGATTTCATAATCAAAAACCATTTTTCAAGTACACGATAAAAATCCGTCAGTGTCTATTGTCTCATTTTATGTCATAAAATTATCCCATCAGTTTTTTCGGTCTCAGCCTTAAATCGTAGATAATTGTCAGTGTGATTTTGTTTTGAGCTTTTGCGTTTCTTCTTAGTTTTGTTTTCGATGTAGATCGATAAATAAAATAGAATGTTTCTTATTATCGCATGACCAAAGATGGACGCCATTGCTTCACATATTATATATATCACCGGGCAAACAGCGATTCGATATTTCACTATGGACGCAACATTAATAATCTTATATTTCTACTAACGTTTAAATATCGTTACTTTGTACAGTGCCAAATAATGTTCTTCGTACGCCAACCAAACAAAATACAAATACATTGAATAAAGTGTGAAATTTAGCTTTTAGGAAATAATAAATAACATAAAACTTAGCAAATGATAATTATTATTGTAATACAGGAATCGAGCTGTACGTTTCCACTATGGTGCTTTTCAAACAAACATAAAAGTAATTGGCGTTAAGCTAAGTGACGTTGGCCCCGCATTCCGTACCAGTTGATTAACTTAAGAAAAAATTGGAATGCGAAGATGTTTGCTTGGTGAAAGCGACGAGACTTGTTGAGTGTATGAAATGAAGACCATTTTATTAAAATAATTGCACTGTGTTTAAAACAAAGTATTTGTGATTTTTTTTTAATAAATAAAAAAACACGCTGCCAGATGTTGCAGATATCAATATGGAACTGTATTTTTCGTACATGCGTCATAACATTTTAACATGCAATGGCGCGGTGAAAATTGACAGAAAACATAGGAAAATTGCAAAGTTATTGGTAAAACCAGGAAAATTAGAAAATATCAAGGATTTTTGTTGGAATGAAAATTATGAGGGGATTATCAGGGTTAATGTCAGGGAATTTTTGAGGAAATCAGGAAAATCTCATTTTGAAAATATAATTTTGTCCCTTTTGATACTATAAGAGTAATTCCACCATAAAAGATTACCTAAACAATCTTAGACCGATAACAATACTTTATTAACCCCGTTCCATATTTCGTTGCTGAAATAAAGTGGAAATACTTTAATATAAAAAGGTATACTTCCCATTTAAAAAATACTACCCACACACATAACCATTAATTTCAGTTTTTACTGCCTAGCGGTCAAGCAGTTTTCAGCAGTTACCTTACTCCAGATAACGTAGGGTTGGAGGCATTAGTTCCTCCATAACTCCAAAAATTTTGAATGAATGAATAAAAAGAAAAAAACTAAAAAACTGTTTATTTTTGCGCAGGTTACCCACAATAGGTACAGTCACAATGCAGTTGACTGCCCAGATAAGTTTGTTTATTCGTTGGGGGTTTTCGTTGTTTTCCTGAAAAGTTCTACATATTTTCTATTCCCATTTTCCAGTAGTTTGAAAAATATATTTATGTTTTTACCCTCGTAATTTATAAAAAAAACAAGAGAAAATGCTACACAATTTTAGGGAAAGAAATCTTAATAAGCAATCTATATCCCACATTAATTTATAAATAATTAAAATAATTGTTGACTCTTTTCTAAAGCATAATTTTTGTGAGATATCTCCTCGAAGGCGCTTCTACATTATATGAATTTCATAAAATTGTTAAAAACTGAAATTATTAGGCAATTTTGATATTTATTCTCTATGGCCAATTTGAAGCGCCATTTTATAATAAAAATTTTTAAGATTATTAAAAAAAATACCCTCATTCAATATGTGTTCAATCTAAACTATAGTTCTTATTATACATATTCAAAGAATAAAAAAATCAACTTAAGGATCAGTACCCAAAAATAGACACTTTTTGGCTTTCTAGTACAAGCAATACTACAAATGATTTATCTGTTAATTCTATGCAGGGTAGTTAGAAAAAATGTCTGAGGTTTCCAGTGAATACAATTATTAAACAGTAATATTTTTAATTCCTAATGAAAAGCATACTATTTGTTTGTTATGTTTTTCATAGAATTTAAAGGATTACAGTTGTAAAACTGTATTCACTGGAAACCTCAGACATTTTTCTAACTACTCATAGAAAATTTTCAGATACATCATTTGTAGGATTGCTTGTATTAAAATGCTAGAAAGTAACGTTTAGTGTAATTTTTGAGTGCTGACTCCTAAACTGAAATAACTAAAATAGGAGTTAATTATGAATGCCAAGATATAATATTATATAAATCGTGACAAGGGTTGCCAGATATTAAAGAAAGAGTAATATACTCTGTGAATTTAATATTATAAAAAGGACAACTTAACCCATTACCGTCCGGATCCATTTTTACTGTACCTCTGTATTCCTGTATATTATTTCTTTAACACTCGTTCACACTTCACAAAGGGTCAAACATGAACTGACCATTGAATCAGATATCCTCAATCATCTCTGGTACGCTGATCGAACCAGTCGCAGCTTACCCCCCACCAAATGCTTTAGAACGGTGACCCTAAAAGTAACAGCACTCTTCCCGAAACCATATGCTATCCGCAGGTGATAATAGATCACCTGTTCCATATTTAATGAAACCATTTTTTACAAAAAAATAAATTAAATGCATAATTTTCTATGTTTCTGTTTTATTGCATAGTTCATGCATATTTTTGGCTTTAACCTCTAGAATGCCGGATTCCCGCAAGGTACAATGTCCGTCATACCTTGCAGACTGTCATTTCGTAATAACTCACTTGCGTTACACAAATTGATGTTTATGTCAATTATGCTATGTTCTCGAATAATGTGTTTGTGTATTTTTTAAAATTGTATGTTAATGGTACAAGTGGTTTTTCTGGAATAGCTAATTATACGAGAATCAGTTTTTTTCCCTCGTGTCACTAAAAAAAGTTTGATTATGAAATGCCAAGATTTTTGTGGTTTTATTGTATTTTCGTGTGATTAATAAATTTCCTTCCAAATAAAATAAAAATTGCACGAGGTTTTCCTGTAAACACAAACTCATTACATTACTCATTCATTAGATTGATTATTTTGTTGACAAGCGATTGCGGTTCATTCAAATATGCGAACAACGGGTTTTAAATGATAAAAATAGCAAAGATAATGATGAATGCCCGGTGCCTATAGGACCCTCCGGCACACTAGAGGTTAAATATTTGTAAACTCCTCGCATGACATCTTCTAAGTTAATTAACGTATTAGCATAAAGTTTTTTGACTACAATTTATTCAGTTCTTTTGTATTGTGAATTGCTAATACCGTTTATAAATGGGGAAATTCCTGTTTTAGTTCGGACACCTGGCAACCCTGGTGGGGATAAATATTTAAAAAAACGATTAAATACTGGTTTTACCTTAGAGTAAGAATATATATGGAGAAATAGATAAATATTTTTACCCAACCTATACAAACTAACGATAAACACCGGGTTTTACGTGACCGCGGGATAAACAATTCAAAAAACGACTTTTAAATACTGGTTTCTCCGGCGACTTCGCCCACTACGTTTTGTTATCTGACATAACTCAACGGATTTTGAGGTGACATCCTATATTTTTGTTGATAACAATACTGTAAAATAGCGGCTATACAAATTGACCTAACTTAATCCAACCTATACAAATTTACGATAAATCACTTTCTCCGGGTTTTTACGTCGTAGACCGTGAGAGTGAAAGAGACAAGACAAGTTGTCACATAATATCGCACCACTTTTAGGTATGTAAGCATGTTTTCGTCTCCCGCGTCTCCGGCGACTCCGCCCACAACGTTTTGTTATGCGACATAATTCAACAGTTTTTTGAGGTTATATCCTTTATTTTTATGTTGATAACAATACTGTAAAATAGCGGCTATACAAAATTAACCTAACCTAACCCAACTTATACAAATTTACGATAAATCACTTTCTCCGGGTTTTTAAGTCGTTAACCGTGAGAGAGAAAGAGACGAGACAATTGACAAATAATATCGCACCACTTTTAGGTATGTCAGCATGTTTTCCGTCTCCCGCGTCTCCGGCGACTCCGCCCACTACGTTTTGTTATCTGACATAACTCAACGAATTTTGAGGTTACATCCTATATTTTTGTTGATAACAAAAATACTGTGAAAAGTGGTTGTACAAATAAACAAAACATAATGCCGACATGTGCTATGAATGGATGTAAAAAGGTGTGTCCACGAAAACCCTAACCAGGAAAAAATCAACAATCCTGACTACACTGTCTCGCAAACCTATTCCTCCTGGTATATTATTGCTCTGAGGGTATTACGCTCTTCTGTGAATTTTGTAACAGGTGATACTTATTGACTAGATTTATTGAGACCTGTTCAATGTCCGTACTTATGTTAGTGAATTTAAATGAATATTTGTGGAAAATGCATTTGTCTTCCTATCGCGCATTCCAAATGAAATGATTGTTCACTGTAATGTGGCAAGGCCAATAAAGATCTTTTAAAAATATTAATCTTCATTTTTTTATAATATAATTGAGGGGCTCAGAAGCAAAGGCAGCAATCTCCTTCATTTTAAATTATTTCTTGGAAAGTTTATTTAACGTTTAATGCACTTTTCTTTTGTGAATATGTTGATAAATTTAGAGATAACTGTTTCAAATTGTTCTTAGTTTAATGTGCACTAACATTTTTGTACACTTCATTCTCCATATCTTTAAAGTAATCATTCAAAAGTTGACAATGCTACAGAACCGTTTTTGGAGATTGCTGCCTTTGCTTCTAAGCCCCATAATTATGGAACTAAGGAACTATAATGGATAAACGAAGTAGGTAATTGTCAAATGATAGTCTTTGAGGTTAGGTAGATCACGTTTATTTACGAATTTAAACACGCTGACGTAAGTAATCACAAAACAAGAAGTTTTCCGTCACGAAGGGTAAACCGAAGTGTCAGCGGGCAAATTTTCCCTTTCCCGCTAGAAATACCTTCCTCTGCTAGGCTGTTAGGTGCGCCCCGTTGCTGGCCATGTGAATAGGTATTATAATACGCCTAAATAGGCGTTGTATAATATTTTTATTTGTTAGATTTAAAATTTTATTTTATTTATTGGATTGTTTGGATTGATCCTACTCTCATCAATATAAATTGTTGCTTGTGCAATGATGGAGGACTCGGCTGGCAGAGAATTGAACCCACCTGCTGCCCTGGGTGGGAACTCCGACGCTTTGGGCCACCCGACCACTAACTGGCTATTTTTGGATGGCGTCCTTGGTTGGGCAACAAAAACAAATCACCCACAGATGAGATGGGGTGATGACCTGAAGAAATTGCTGGTTTGGGATAAGTATTTTTTTTTTTAGAGTGAATACCGCACAATAATATTTGTGTAGCGCCGTTTTTGTGAAAAATCACCTCAAGGGCACAAGAGTCCTAACTGCTCGCAACTGTCTAGTGAGACTATAGCATCCCCAATTGGGGTATGTTAGGCTGAAGGTAGTGGGGAGTGGAAGGAGATGGGGAAGAAGAAGGTTGGAAAGCACCTGGCTATTCAGATTTGGTCACCAAGCACGGCTAAAGTCATTTCAAACACGTTTCAATTCTGAATGGTGGTCTTTCACCAGGGCGATGCGAGTATCTACCATTCTGGAACGTGCCGCAAATATATTATATGTTATTTTATATAAATTAAAAATGTAATGATACATGTTAATTATTATTTGCGCACGCCGGGTTTAAGCCCGCGACCTGTGGATTCGTAGTCGAGCGTCTTACCACTCGACCACGTAGGCCGCCGTGGGTGGAAGCAGCAAAGCTGGACCCATTTGAAGGAGGCCTGTTTTTTTTATGTGATTGTAGAATAAGAATCCCAACTGCCCGAAGCCAGTGTAATTATATCATCCTTAAAAGGTACTTTGTGAGGCTGAAGGTAGTGGGGGAGGGAGAAGATGGGAAAGAGAAAGGTTGGGAGTATTGTTATCAGTACTTTTTCATTCACATCTGGTCACTTAACACGGTATTCCATCAGTATTGCCCTGGTGAAAGACCACCATTCGGAATCTGAAAGTTGCTTAAAATGGCTTTATTCATATTTGGTGACAGTATCTGAATGTACTTCCGAGCCTTTCTCTTCCTCATCTCCTTCCCCTCCCACAAAATCTAGCCAATTCGGGATGCCATAGTCTCACTGGCTCCCGACAGTTGAGAATCTTATGCGGCATTAACGTTGATACATAAAAAACGTGTGATATCAAGACGTTAAAAAAAAACAAAAATGTTATTTTTAATGTTTAATTATTTTTAATACAACAAAAACTAATTACAATATAACGTAAAATCGTTTACAATAATTTTCTGTTTACAAAATAAAAATGTTAGTGTAAAGAAAAAAATATCCTTTTTTACATTAATAAATTTATTAAGTAAATAACATTATTGTCTTAAAAAAAACCTAAACATTTCTATAGCCGATAAAGGGCACTCCTCTTACAATAGGCATATAATATAATATATATATACGTAAGGTGTTTTATTAAAAATATTTACAATATTTTATGCAGTTGTTATGATTCTATTAGAATATTATTTTGGTTCAATGAATTGATTTGTTATCATTGTGATAAATTAATTCATGCTGTTTATTTTGAGGCACCAATATTTTTTGTGATTATTTTGAATGTGCGTTTTTTATTATTTCATTTTAACTTATAAGTAAAAGTCTTGAAAAGCTGTTGATGGAACTCTTCAGTTGAGATGGCGTCTGCCTACTTCTTCTTGGTGCTGGTCTTCTGCAAAGGAAGCAAACAGAATAATTAGATTGTGTAGCTGTACAGACAGAGACAGTGGGCAGTTCATAAGAATTCTGTGCTGGAAACCTAATTCTTAGAAATAAATTAGCGGTCATGCTGTTATGCTTGACACTTGATCATAATTTTATCAAATGCTGAAACGGGTCGAGAATCGGTGGTTAACGAGGGGGATTATTTCAAGTGGTAACTGTAAAGAAATTACAATGGCGCTAATCATCGATTTGTGACAGTGTTAAATTTGACAGTGGTTCAAACCGCTAGGCCTAAGATTCCTTACAAAAAAATTGAAATAACCCCTTTCACCTAAACACAGTTGATATGCTTTAGGTGTTAAAAACGAAAGCAACTTCGCTGACACCCGGGACTCTTTTGACAGTTTTTCAAACCTCTCGCTTGTTCCTGAGAAATGGATTCCCTGACTTAAGCGTACTCACTGTCAACAATGTAGGGCGTCATATATGACGTCACTGAAGGCCATAATGTCTTCATGTTGGACATATGGCCGCTTCCACCTGTATAGGGTTTTCTATGGTTTTCCCTATTACCATGGCGAATGCGGTGGAATTCCTAAACGTAGGCCATAGCCGAGCACCTTCCGATCCCCACTCAACACAAACAGACTTATGTAAATATGGCATAGTCTTAGAGTATACAAGAGGTAGCCCAAGCCAAGGCAGTGAAGTCAGTTTTGGACTTGTTTTTGATGATTTTAACATGACTCGGCGCAAATGGGCGTGGCTAAGACTAAGGCTACGGTATTTATACATCCATTCATATCACATATCGACATAATGTTTTTGTGTATTCGTATAGCCACTTTTTAACAATATTTTTATCAACAAAAATATAGCATCTAACCTAAAAAACCGCTTAGTTGTGTCAAGTTTAGTGGCAAAATAAAAAATGTGGGCGGAGTCCCGACGTTAACCAGTGAAAATAGCCAGCTTAAGATCATTACGACAGTATATAGAAGCGGTCCAAGAAAATTGTTGTCTCTTTCTCTCTCATGGTGTACGATGTAAAAACTCGGAAAAAGTGATTTATTACAATTTCGGATGGGTTGGGTAAAACAAATTAGCTATCCCTCCATATATTGTTCCTTCAAGGGCATAGTGCTGTGTCAAGAAGGAGAAGATGCCCAGATGAGCCGGTAATATTATGCAATTTTTGTTGGGTTTTTAGAAACATATTTTCGTAAACTCGTGAATTTGAATTCAATAGTCACGTAAAAGCATTTTTCCACCCACATGAGGTGACAAAGTAAGGCGCATAGCGCTGTTCTATTGGTATAAGGAACAAGAGTTAGAGTCAGTAACTTTGAATGATTCATCACTTGATAAATAAAGAATCTAGAAAATGAAAAAAAATGCGTATCTCTGGCGTAAGTCACGCTAGGCAGCGTTGGAAATAGCGAGGTTGTGTGTTTGGCCCAGATTATACCTCAACGGTCGCTAAGTTTGATTGGGAATAACATCCGTTAGATTTAACAAGAAAAATATCGTTGCCGGAAAGGCAAATCGCCAATTTGGGAAGTTTACACCAGAGTAATTGGAAGTCTTCATACCCGATTGGATTTAGAAAAAAAGTAAGTGAGAGCATTGAATTACCCGAAGCGACCAAAAGCCAACAAAGCCCCAAACTTGTGTCGATCGAGTCAAGCCTTCTCCCAAATGGTAAAAACATTTTAGATGGCTGAAGGGTCACAAAGGTTTCAGAATCAAATGAGAGTCAGAACGTTCGATGCAGAAAAAAAACTGATCAAAGCTGCATATTCAACTCATTTTTGACCAGTGTCGCTTTAGCCTTTTTGCCTTTCGTGTAAATGAGTTATATGTGCACCTTTAAATGAAAAGAATACTTACATTGTCCTTCCTAGACTTGACGTTGCAGTGCACGCTGGACCTGATGCCCTGGGTGGTGCACGAGCACTCCTGCTCCACGGAGACTCCGGCCAGGGAGTCCACGAGGGTCTGCGAGGCCAGCGTGAGGAACTGCTTGCGCTGCCCGGCATTGCAGCTCACGAAGGAGCTTGATGAGTAGATATTGCCAAAAGACTAGAAAATAAACAATCGTTGAAAATTCCATAAATATGCTTCATGGCTGGTCACAATTTAATCGAAAGCTGAGAATCGACGTTTGATGGAGAAAGTTCCAACCTCAAAAATGCAAATGGCGCTGATATTCAAAATTACGATATAAAATGTGACAACACTCGGAGCAGTAATATACCAGGAGGGATAGCTTTGCGAAAGAGTGTAGTCAGGATTGTTGATTTTTTCCTGGCTAGGGTTTTCATGGACCCACCTTTTTACACCCTTTCACAGTACATTTCGACATCATTTTTTGTTTATTTGCATAGCAACTTTTTCACAGTATTGTTATCAACAAAAATATAGCATATAACCTCAAAAACCGCTGAGTTATGTCGCGTAACAAAACGTAGTGGGCGGAGTCGCCAGAGACGCGGGAGACTGAAAACATTCTTACATATCTAAAAGTAGTGCTATTATATGTGACAACTTGTCTCGTCTCTTTCTCTCTCACGGTTAACGACTTAAAAACCCGGAGAAAGTGATTAATCGTAAATTTGTATAGGTTGGGTAAAAATATTTAGCTCTCTCTCTCTGTATTTATTCTTACTCTAAGGTTTGAAACTTTAAACTTTAGTATTTTAACGTTCTTTTAATTTTAACATGAGTATGAAGAAATGTACGAAGATAATTTTGATACAAGGTGAACACTATTATCACGAACCATTTGTTTGTTATGTGTGCACTGAACTAACCTTTTCAGCGTAAGCCATGCACTGGTCATCATCATACTCCAATTTGCTCCTCAGCTTGGAGTTGGAAGTTCCCCTCTTCTTGTCTCCCAGGACGAAGACGTTTGCGGAGTTGAAGCCTGCAGAAAGAAAAAGTGCTGTTACGAATAATCTGAAAATGTTTGAAAAACTCCTACTGCCATCGTAATAAGAGGGAGATGTTTCTTGTACAACGATGGAGGACTTGGCAAGCAGAGGAATTGAACCCGCGACTCCCGGGTGGGAATCCGACGTGTTAGTCCACTCAGCTATTAACCAGTCACTATGTTATCTTTATTTTTCACTATTAAACTATATTTCATTTCATGTTCCTAGCAAGACGATTACAAGGCAGTACCTTCCGTATTATTGTAGCAATTCTGCTTCAATCTCACAATTTAACACGCCTATGCGACGAATGTTGCATCTGGGAAACATATACTCCGATGTCGCTGATATATTTAACACGTCAATATCAAAATATAAGTTTAATTTTGTACACTTGTTGTTATCTGGTAGAGCCAAACTAATAGTTGGACCTATTACTTAAAATTGTTTATTTCCTTTCTTTTACAATATTTTTGAATATGTTATTAGTTATTTTTGTATCTGCTATTCAATGCTCTTTTTTTTTATTTTTTCTATTTTCCACAATTCTTGCACTAATGAGCTAACTGTTTTGAAAAAAAAAAAAATTAAAATGAATGTAAAAGCCTAAAACGGTCGTAAATAAATAAATGAATATACAATCTTTAATGTCTAATCTTTAGTGTTTAATCTTTATTGTATAATATTTAATGTCTGACGCATACGACATAACGAAGAAGTATGCAGCTATTTAATTTATCCCATAGCGTATTTCACTTGCATAAACTGATTTATGTCCATGCACTGTTGATAAGTAAATTCGCAAATAATTGGACTGGGTACTTACCAATAATAGATGCGGGATTCACGGATTTCTCGTCACCAGATCCTTTGATTTCAAGTCCTTCGGTGGGAGCGATGAGGTGGGCGACAACACCATGTTGCTTCATGAGAGTGGTAGATACGAGACTGCCCAAATTTTGCAGCTGAAAAGTAGCACGGTATTTGTAAGTGTTTGCAAAGCTGGAAAGACACATTGTGGAATCAGAAGACATAGATTACCCAATCACAGCCTCTGAAGAACTTTATTAAAGAACTACCCCGTCAAGGCGACAAGGTAAAACACGGGAGATAGCATGATATGCTTACGGCAGCTACGCAGATTGCATCAATGACGTTACATATATAGACACGCTATAGCCTTAGAATATTAGCACAAAATGTGGCAAGCAAAACACACCCGTTACCAGTAAATTCATCATTCAAATATCGGTCATGTATGACAAAGATAGACATTCATAGAATTTATGTGTATGAACGAAACAGATCCGAAGTTCGGACCGCGTCCCATACTTGCTTGAAACGACCTCAAACGACGCGTGACCGTTTAGTACTAAATCGGCTTGAACACCGATCACACCAACTAGCGTGATTATTGCTTGCTACTTTGAGAGCGCTACAACGTGTCTATATAAATGTAACGTCATTGGATTGCATAATGTTTTCATGCACAAACGCGACAGTCAACCTTTAGATCGGCAATGTCATCGGCTATCGGAAGGTTGAAGGAACCAAAGCACACCAAACACCAAGTTCGGAGAGCGTGCTGCAGGAGTGTCAGATCCTAAAGCCTGGAATAGACTACCACATGATCTGAGAATGACAAAAAACTCGACAGAGTTCAGATCTGAACTCAAAACTCATCTCTTCAAAAAAACATATCCATAAATGACAGAATTGCCATAATTTAAACAGCTAGGCTAACCCGTTAGCAGTATCATATCTGTACTGCTAAACAAAAAAATTGACAATTTTTCACAGCCCGCGACAAATGTAAATAACTAATTTGTAAATATCAATAAGGCAATTTAGCCATAGATTTAGGTATTTGGATAGTTTTATGGTAAATTAAGCGATAGTATTTAATATTTTCGTAAAAAGCAATCACTTTGTGGTTTGACATATTTAAATAATTGTGAAAATAACTTTGTATTAGATCACGGACATTATTTTAATTATTATGACCGACCGGTTTTGCTTAGCCTGAGCATCATCAGGTGAAACAACCCGTAATGTCAATATTAGAATCAAAGAACATCCTAGATGTTTAAATAACCACGGTTTTTCTGAATTCGCTAGTCATATTATTTATAAAGATCATACTTTCAATAAAAGCACCGGTGCTCATATTCTTCACAAAAATGGTCATGGCAACAGATTAAACAATTTAGAAGCACTAGAAAGAAGGAAAGCCATTAAAATTAATAGTGATATTCTTAATAATTAGATAGATTTGTACAGTAGTCCAATATTAGGTACCTACATATCCTAAGAACTCATAAAATTTCTCATTATTCTTTTATCACTTTCTCTGTTAACTTTTTGTCTTTTTCAATTGATAGTATCTGTCTCTTTCTCTCTGTTCCTTTGTTATTCTATTTTCTCATTGTTCTGTTATTTTAATTTTATATTGTGTTCTCCCTCTGTATGTATATATAACCGCACACTTTGTATTTTTTGTTCAGTTTAGTTTTGTACCCTGATGTTGTTGGTCATAAAAATAAAAATAATATCCGTGATCTAATATAAAGTTTTTTTTTCGTTTCTTTAAATACGTCAAACCACAAAGTGATTGCTTTCTACGAAAACATATTATTATTATACCTTTATCATACTTAAGAGCTTTTGGGTAAGATGCAAATGGGATCGAACTAAAAAAATAAGAATAGACATTTCTGTGATGTGATATAAAACTCCAAATTACAATAAGAACAATGTGTGCATAACTGACTGAGTCGGTCTGAAGATTTGAAGAGAATTGCCAAAACCATCGGCCAAAGTGGAAAACATTAAGGGAGGCTAAAGATTCACAAAGAAGAAGAATCAACTTACGATTGGTACAAGAGAAACTTCGCAAGACTCGGAGTGCACCATGATGAGCGTCTTGACCGCCTTTGGCCTCCAGTCCAGCTTTTGTCCCAGGGTGGAGTAGCTGAGGTGGAGGTTGTCCATCGCCAGCTCTCCCATCACCTTCTGCATGGTCTTGGCCAGCCGGTCTAGAACATCGTCGACCTTCTGATGCTCGGTGGTGATGGGAGACTCCCATTTCTTGGAGCGCTGCTCGTTCTTGAAGTCGATCTTGGCGCCTCCCAGTTTGGCTGTGAATAAAGAAGATGTTGGATTTCAACGCGATAATTTGTTAGGTTATAACCTTCATGTTTTTCACCCAGTTTCTTTTTATCCAACCATTTCGCCATATCGAAACAGAAGAGTTTTGTGAAAAAACGTGTTTTTCGTTGATGTCTCGCTTGGTCGTCGATTTTTTGTTGTTCTTCATGTAATCAAGTGTGGTTTTTTGTTGTGATTCGTGTTCGTTAATAATACAATGTGTAAGAATAATCAAGAACTTTCGCTTTAATTACATCGGTGAGTGAATGGTTTCCAATTTTTCCTTCATCACAGCAGTCTTTCCACATCCATTATTAGACACTTCCATCAAGTAGTATAGTTTATCGTTTTACAGTCCACTATTTTCCAAATTCATCTGAAGCTGAAAATACATTCGGTGTTTTACCGCAGCTTCAGATCCAACAGAAGATACAAAAGTTAATTTGGCAATTAAGTGGTAGGTATTGTTTATTTAAGTCAAATATATGGTCCTCCTTGTAGCGTGCACAGAGTTTTTGATTACGGTAGTAATATAATGAGAAAATCTTCAAGTAAAGCCAGTTCCAGTTGAAGTGTTTTCAAGTGCCAAGCGAAAGCTTTAGAGCATTTAACACTAGGTTTGCGGCACCCGTCAAATTGACGGATTTCCAATAAAAAAGATAAAACAGACAGTATTTTTGTTGTTTTTTTTTTACGACTTTAAATTGAACAGTGTAAATATATTTACTGTGTTTTTATTTTCGGAAACTTTCTATTTTTGAAAATCTAATCACTTTATACTTTTATCTACGGACACCCGTCAAATTTAAATAACGCTTTTGAATTTGTCCCATTGTGAAATTATTACTTCTAAAACAAAATAATCATAGTGTAACAAATTGTGAGAAGCAATGAAGAAAGAATGTCATCGCTGTGAAAAATATTTTGTTTCAAACCCATATTACAAATAAACATTCGTTGCGTAACACATTCGGCGCATTATGAGTTATGGGACAGTAAAAAAGGTCTGGAAAAGTTGACCATACGGTTGCATTAATGTAAGTAAATAAATAAATCTTCAGTTATAGAGTTGTAGTCAGTGTGTGGTGACGTGGAGTCTAATTGTAGTTAAATAAAACATTTATAAACAGTGTTTGGACTGCATATTTGTTGTTAGGAATGCGTTGTTTTTTACTCACGGTTGTCAATGTCGTACAAGATGGGGAATCGGAGGTTGGGGCTGATGCCCACCAGAGTGACCTTGACATCGTCAATCTTCTTGGCCTTCAGCTCGTCGATGAATTGCGACACCAGTGGCACCACCATATCCTTGTAGGTCTTCTCGTTGGCCTGGAATTGAGATAACGCTGGCGTTAGATATGCTGGCCATTTTATAAAGAGGTATGTAATTGTCAACTCCGGAATTTCTTAACAGGATCTGATCTTAGGTACTTCTAAATGTTTTTTTTTCGTCAACCTCACGACACTTCACGACACTTCCTAACTTCGATAGTTGAGGAATGCTGTGAGGCTGAAAGATGTGAGAGAGCGAGGACATAGGGAAGTTGAAATTATTCGATAATTCAGATATGATCAGTTCAATGCTAAAACCAACTAAAGTAAGGTCTTGATTCTGATAAGTGTTCTTTCACCAGGTTGATACTGAAAGTATCTTCTAGTCTAGCCAGTGGGACTATGGCATCCCCAATTGGGGCATGCTGTGTGGCTGAAGGAAGTGGAGAAGAGAAGGAGACGAAGAAGTCAACACGGCTTAAGCCGTTTCAAGTAATGTTTTGATTCTGAATGACAGTCTTTCACCAGGGCGATACTAAGAGTATCTATCTACCACTTTGAAACGTGTAGAAAATATACTATATATTATTTTGAATGAATTGATTGTGAAATAACACAAATAAATTAAATTAAATATTTAATATTTAAATAATATCAATAATCAACATATGAAACAGAAAAAGCCAGAAAATAAAAAAAAGGCAATGATCACAACTGAGACACGAACTCGGATCCTCTACTCTATCCGGGATTAACGCTTTAACTAATTCGGCCATTGGGACCTTATTAGAAACCGACATTTTTAATCGATCTCATACTTTTCTTTGAAGATTATTGATATTATTTTTTCAATTTTCCTCCGATTTAGCTGCCATCTTTGTAATGATAAACAAAGCTCTGCCCGAGTACATTGAATACCTAGATGGTGTCAAGGATACATATCCATTTTTCAATTACGGAAGATCTTTTTGACTTCTTACAAAGTCGGGAATTAATATTTAAACTAGAATTAACTTCAAAGCATTAATGTTATGATTATTATTCATTTGACTATTTAAATAATATAAAAAATAAGCATTATTATTTAAAAGTTAATTCTAATTAAATTAAATTTATTTGCGCACGCCGGGATTTGAGCCCACGTTCTCTGGATTCGTAGGCTCGTCAAACTGCTGGGTCTCAGACCTAGTAGCTAGTAATATTATACCTTTCCCCAATCGGAGGGGTCATAGCCCAACCAGCTTCAAGAAACACAATCGATTACATTATTACCTTGGTAGTTTCAACTGCGATCACAATGTCGGCCTGCTTGGCCGGGGTCTTGATCTCGAAGCCCTGGTTCTTCTTGTAGACGACTCCGTCGAGGGTGCATGTGGCGCACTCCTCGGGCAGGGAGACGGGGATTCCGCTGGCCTGGCAGGCGAGGGTGTAGGCGCGGGCGATCAGGCAGGCGTCCTGCTCGGCGCGGGGCCCCCGAGTAGAAGCGGCGTGCTGGCACGCTTGTCTGAGAGAGAGGTTTTAGTTAGTTCAGGGTCGGCGTGTGACATTTTGATTGATATTACATTATATCCACTGAGGCAGTGCCGGATCTATCATACGTTCAAACTCTGCAAAAAACTCGGGCTTTATCTTATTAAAATTTGCTTCTAATATTCTCTAAATCATATCTAAATTTCCCAAAATCATTTAAAAATAAGCCACATCATGGGTTAATTGGACGTAGTTATGCAGAAATCATTCAACCCCAAAAATGTGAAACTGAGGAAAAGGAGTTTGAAACTATGACGACAAAAAAGCTTTATTATGCGTAATCCGCATTTGTTAAGTCAATATCACTGTTTTTTTCTTTAAGAGCATTATCATAAATAGGTCATTTATAATCTATCAATGTGTTAGTTAAAAAAACAAATTCTTATGTTATCCTACATTTTATAATATATTTTGTAATGTTTTTAAACTTATGAACCGTTAGAGTTGGTACATATTTTTGTCCCGGTGACATTGGTCCGGTGACTTTGTGCTTATTTAGTTTTTCAGAATTCGTTTGAAGTAATATTTTTTTGGGTTTTTCTTAAATCATGTGATTCTTCGGTAATATAATAAAAATATATGCTAATAAAATTCTACATCTCCGCTATCATTTCTACAGCTATTAGCAAACGGTACTTACTGCACAGTGTGTTAGATGTCGTAGAACTAACCCTGCATTGAGGGGATAAACTAGTATGCCAAACTTTCTCAAATATCAAAATTCTCCCTTGAACAAATACCCGACCCATACAAATTTACGATGAATCACTTTCCCCGGGTTTTTACGTCGTAAAGCGTGAGAGAGAAAGAGACAATAAATATAATACACCGCTTCTATGTACTGGCAGAATGATCTTGGGCTCCTGGGTCACCGCGGGACTCAGCCCACATTTTTTACTATGCCACTAAACTTGACACAACTATACGGTTTCTTAGGTTATATGGTATATTTTTGTTGAAAACAATACTGTGAAAAAGTGGTTATACGAATAAACGAAAATATTATGTCGATATGTGCTGTAAATGGATGTATAAATACCCTAGCCTTAGTCTTAGCCATGCCCAGGTCCACGGAGTCCGGTAAAAGTCGTCAAAAACTGACTACACTGCCTTAGATAGGTACCACTCTATATACTCTAAGGTGCATCAACTCTTTTTTTGCAAGTCGGCAACAAATGAGGAACGCGCTACTGACATCTGTGTTTCATAGTTCGTTTATCAATCCCTTTTTACAGCCCCTTAATCCGTCTCAAGGCATTGTCCCACCCGCAGCTAAAGATAGAGGAGTGTCAAAGAAATCAGATAATTTCTCACCTGTAGTTCTTGATATCAACAGAGACGTCGCACAGACTGAGGATGGACTTGCTGCCGAAGAGTGTTTTGCAGATGCCCGAGGACTTGCCCTCGTGGCCGTGGTGTCCGTGGTGTCCGGCGTGGGCGGCGATGTCTGAGTGGTCCACGGTCTTGACGGCCGCGCAGCTGGCGTCGAGCGCGTACGCGCTGCCGAATTCGGATTCGGACGAACTGATCTGTAAATAGAAAAAGGTCGTTTCATGCGTGCTGTCGAGGAGTGGAGATTTCGTTAAATGTAAAGTTTACTAACTAACTAACCATCACGCCGTTTCTCCGCAGGGGTAGGCGGTGAGGACGGACCATACAACTCTGTCTCAGCACACACTTCTCGCTTCACTCACATTCATACATCGTCTCATACACACTCTTCTGTTATTCTGACTCTTCCCATGACCCGATTCAAGTATTTTATTTACTTGATCGTGCCATGTCTTACTCAGGCGTCCTTGACTTCTTCTTCAATTTATTTTCGCAACATATATTCTTTTCACACTCCTTTCTTCGTTCATTCGCTCTACATGCCCAAATCATCTAAGCGTCCCTTTCTTCATTGTGGTTTTATTTTATTTTTATATTTAATATCGCACAAGAGTCCCAACTGCTCCCAACCGTCGACCCAGTGAGACTATGGCATCCCCAATCGGGGTACGTGGTGAGGCTGAAGGTAGTGGATAAGGGAAGGAGATGGGAAACACAAAGTTCGGTAAGAACCTGGCTATTCAGATCTGGTTACCAAACACGGCTAAAGCCGTTTCAATTCTGAATGATGGTCTTTCACCAGGGCGATACTTGAACTATCTACCACTCTGGAACGTGCCGCAAATATACTTTAGATAATTTTGGAATAATGAAATGTGTTATGACACATATTAATCGAACAAATTTTTCACGCCGGGCTTGAACCCGCAACCTCTGGATTCGTAGTCGAGCGTCTAACGATTCGACCACTTTATTAGGCCGGTAACCACTTAATAAACGATGTTAGGTTTTATAGAGTTTAGAATTAAAGCACTGGTATTACAAGAAATGTTAAGTTAGGTTAGGTTACAAAATAAGTTATGTTAAAAACATAACATAAAAAATGTTTAGTTTAAAGGAAGGCTCCCACAGAGTTTATATTACCTCTGGGGATGCTTTGTGTAATATTTTTAAGGAAAAGAGAAGGCTTGTGTTGTAGGAGGGAAGAAACACAGAAGCCGGATATAATGAAAGCATTTATATTTTAAGAGTTATTTGTTTACCTTGCCATTAGGTAGCCTGAAGTCATCGAAAGGTTCGTTGTTGCCATCTCCCAGGAGACCTCGCAGCTTTCCAAGGTAGAAGCCTGACACTTCAACGTAGCAGATCTGCAAAAATAAACGCAAATAATTTTAGCTTACGAAGCAATGATATTTACATCCATATAAGCTGGAATGCCAGAAATACAATGATTCCATTGCATCAGCAATCTAGGCAATTGTTACTGAATTTGGTGGCATCAGCAGTCTAGGACAAAATGCGAGCCTTGGGGTCGAAAATTAGATGCCGCTTTCTTAGGCTTTATACGACTGAATGAAATAAAATTTTAGGATTCTGTTAAGAATGATGGACTGAAGACAATTAAATGAAAACATCTTAAAAAAATAATATTTGTTGAAAAAACACCACTTTACGGGCAAAACGCGAGCATTGGGGTCGGAAATTATAAGCTTTTTTCTCAGATTTTAATGGAGCTGAATGAATTTAAACTATTGTTTTAAGCTAAGAATGATGAAATGCAGCAGATTCAATAAAAAAATACACCACAAGTAAAATTTGTAAAAGAATCGTCAATTTTATGGACAAAATGCAAGCCTTGGGGTCGAAAATTAGATGTTTTTTTTAAGCTCTATGGGACCGAATAAAGTGAAACTTTAGGATTTTGTTAGAAAGGATGGACTGAAGACGATTAAATAAAAAATCTTCAAAAAGTAGCATTCGTTTAAAAAACATCACTTTACGGGCAAAATGCGAGCCTTGGGGTCGGAAATTAGATGCCGCTTTCTTAGGCTCTATGCGACTGAATGAAATAAAACTTTGGGATTCTGTCAAAAATGATGGACTGAAGACAATTAAATGAAAACATCTTAAAAAAATAATGTTTGTTGAAAAAACACCACTTTACGGGCAAAACGCGAACGTTGGGGTCGGAAATTATAAGTTTTTTCTCAGATTTTGATGGAGATGAATGAATTTACACTATTGTTTTATGCTAAGAATGATGAACTGCAACAGATTCAATAATAAAATCCACCTTAAGCCAAATTTGTAAAAGAATCGTCAATTTTATGGACAAAATGCAAGCCTTGGGGTCGGAAATTAAATGCCGTTTTATCAGGCTCTATGGTACTAAATGAAGCGAAACTTTGAGATTCTGTTAAGAATAGTAAACTATAGACGATTTAATGAAAATATCTTAAAAAAAGCATTTATTGAAAAAACACCACTAGCGGACAAAATACGAGCCTTCAGAAATTATAAGCTTTTTTCTCAGACTCCAATATAACTGAATGATCTTAAACTATTGGTTTATGCTAAGAATGACAAACTGCAGCAGATTCAATGAAAACATCCACCATAAGCAAAATTTGTAAAAGAATCGTCAATTTTATGAACAAAAAAGCCATGGGGTTAAAAATTAGATGCCGTTTTTTTAAGCTCTACGGGACCGAATAAAGTGAAACTTTAGGATTTTGCTAAAAAAATCACTGAAGACAATTAAAGAAAAGTAGCATTCGTTTAAAAACACCACTTTGCGGGCAAAACGCGAGCCTTGGGGTCGGGAATTAAATGCCGTTTTATTAGGCTATATGGTACTGAGTGAAGTGAAACTTTAGGATTCTGTTAAAAAGGATAAACTGAAGACGATTAAATAAAAAAATCTTCAAATACAGCATTTGTTGAAAAAATACCACTTTGCGATACCTCCCTACTAGACGTCTTTGTGGATCTTCCTATCTGAAACGGTCGATACGTAGCACTTAGCGTCAAGCAAATCTACCGACGGCAAGTTATACTTATATATGGCTGTTATAAAAATCACCCCCAACGGCACCAACGGTTATATTCAACAGTTGACAACTGCCAACGATAGCGACCGTGGCTTAGAATTGTCGTAGTTGTCATGTAGTAATTATTGTACCAAAATATAGGAATAAAAAGTTAATGACGTGTGCAATAACAATCAATTTTCCGCATTTCACTGGATCTATACGTTAAAAGTTTGTATGTTTCTTGTGAGGTTAAATACAAACTGATTAATAAAAAAGTAGTACTCACCTCCAGGTTGTACGAGCACTTAATGAAGGCTCCGTATTTGGTTTGCAGGACGAAGGTCTGTCCATCTTTCCAGGCTACGATGTCGGATTTCTCCACTGGGAAGCCGTACTTCTGTCCATTGAGGGTTAGCTGGAATGTTAAAATAGCAAAGGTTAGTTGTTGACGTTCCCACAAAAAAGCAATGACGTTACATATATAGACACCTTATAGCCTTAGAATATTAACACAAAATGTGGCAAGCAAAACACACACGTTACCAGTAAATTCATCATTCAAATATCGGTCATCTATGACAAAGATAGACATTCATAGAATACATGTGTATGAACGAAACAGATCCGAAGTTCGAACCGGGTTCCATACTTGCTTGAAATGACCTCAAGCGACGCGTGACCGTTTAGTACTAAATCGGCTTAAACACTGATCACACCAACTAGCGTGATTATTGCTTGCCACTTTGAGAGCGCTACAACGTGTCTATATATATGTAACGTCATTGCAAAAAAGAAGCTCTACTGAATTCGAGGCTCGACCCCTGTGGGTAAATTTCAGAACTGTACAAGAAAGTATTATTTGTTCATTATGTATAATTTATTCTGTTAATATTAATTTAGAAAGAAAACCATTCTATAGTCAGTGGTAGAGGTACCTACTACTCTAGAAATTATGACAGTTGTGCTTTAAAGTTAGCACTTTTACTTGTAGCTCGCTTTCATACTGAGTTACGATCCTTTGAAGTTTCCAATGAAAACAACAATTAGGTGCGTAAAACACAATAACCACTCTCTTGTCAAATTTTCCTGAATATTTAAAATTTTGCAGCTCTGTCATTGTTAATATATAAAATATTTTTAGTTCTAAATGTCGCATTCGCTCAGAGGTATGTTCCTTTGAAGATTCCGATGATTACAGCAAATAACTAACTAATCATTACCCCGTTTCATCGCAGAGGTAGGCAGAGAGGACGGACCGCCAAAAAACTCAGTCATCGTCTCATACATACTCTTCTGTTATTCTGACTTTTCACATGGCCCTACTCAAGTATTTGATTCAATTGATCGTGCCACGTCTTCCTGGGCATCCCCGACTTCTTCTTTCAATCACTTTCGCGTCATATATTATTTTCACACTCATTTCTTAGTTCATTCGCTTTACATGCCTGAATCAACTAAGCGTACCTTTCTTGATTCTATTCATAACGATTAGATCAGTCTTGCATTTGTTCTAGATATTCACATTTTCAACAGGGTTACACATGGTTTTACCGCACATACGCCTCAGGGTTCTTATTTCTACAGCATCCAGTCTACTTCCATTCTTTCTCTGCCAGTTCTATGCCTCACTGCCATACATCAGGGTTGATGTAAGCACTCCATTGTGGACTGCTAGCTTCGCTTCTCTTAACAATGTTTTATTTGCGCCAACAGCGTTGAATCCTCCATTAATAGAGTTTCCTGCATTCACCCTTCTTTCAATATCCTTATAAGGTTAGCTAATATATTCAGCTTTACATATTGCTTCCAGCCAGAACTATGCTCAATTAAATTGTTAATAATCCAAGTGTTGGATTTCAGATAATTTGTTAGTTTTTCACCTTCTTGTTTTTCGTCCAGTTCCTACCTATACCGCCATTTCGATATTTAATTTCTCACTCAATAACATTGTGTTAAAAAACAATTGATAATCAAAAAACAGAAGATTTGGGTGAAAAATGTGTTGCTTGTTGGTGTTTTTCGCTTTTGTCGAATTGTTATTTTATATATTCGTAAAAAGCATTAACTTTGTGGCTTGCCATATTTATAAATAGAACACATACACTTTGTTTTTAACCACTTTTTTATTTAATATTTTGTCTATTTTTACAAAATATTAAATAAAAAAGTGGTTAACCTTTCCCTTACCAATCATCCAAAAAAATCACCCCATATCAAGGGGGGTGTCGAAAGACCCCCGCATATATTCGTATAAATCATAAAACATAGATCGTGGCAAGTGACGTAGCGCATACAGCTCGCCGGCCGGCTAAGCGCGGAATGCGGCCAATATCCGTCTACACTGTCTACAGGCCGATAAGCGAAAACTCACCAGTGCTTTTTAAACATTTCGAGATATATTTTTAAACGAAAAAAATGATTACAATTACAGAATATAATGTGGTTTTATATTTTTCAAAGAAACTTACAAACATTTGAATAAATTACAACGAAAGCATTTTTACCATTACAACGGATATTTCGTTACATCAATAACCCTTGCAAATATGATTTTGAAAAATAATATTACGTTGACAAATTAGATTTCTTTTTAAATTTAAAGTAAATGAAATTTAATAATGCTGTTATTAAAACGTAAAATTATTTTCGAACTGTTTTGAACGTCGAAACTCTTTTCAAACTGTCCTGGCTTTCAACGTCGAAACAGCTGTCAAAATAATTTAAAAAACTAAAATACATGCAGACTTAAATAAAAACATTATTAAATTATTATATTTGATATGAGTATTATTTATTTTTGTCACACATTAAGTTTATTAATGGACTTCTACGAATTTTAGATATCAATATTTCCTCTAAAAACGTCGGTTATTAGTGACAATACAACTAGATCAAGTCACAAGTTCGCTTAAAGTTTAGGATTATTTCAATATTTTATTCAAATTGATACTAATATTTACTAAATTATAATTGAAACACATGCTTGTAGGTTGCAGAATCCTGTTTTTTTTTTTTTTATAAAGTAAAAAAGATTTAAAAAACGTTAAGTTAGCTCCCAATAAGTGATATATTGTTATATACATAAAGTTCGATATCAAGTTATTTTTGTTAGATTTTTTTTTCATAAATTGACCTTTGCTCCGAACAAAATTATTAAAAACCCGTTTTAAATGACAAAGAAATGTTTTAACAGCGACAGTTACTGCTAAACCATACCGTACAAGTAGACCAAAAGTCAAAATTAACATTTTTGGATTTCGGTCTACTTGTATTCTGAAGTAATCTAAAGAATGGAGTTGGTCTCATTGTTTTTTACAAATACAAGAAAAGTGAATTTATTTATGACATAACATACCATACCCATATACACCTTTTGGCGTATCTAACTCACTTTTGCATCATAGTGGGCATGGTCTTTTTGTATTTTAAGGCCTCCATGTGTGAATACGTATATGTGACATAACTACTAATTAATCTCACAAAGGAAAAGTACTTTCGTGACAAAATAAAAGATATTGGTCGAGACAACAAAGAATTTGGAAAAATCATTAATACAAAAACCAACAAAAGTAAAAAAACCCACAACTTTGTGGCAATGTTTTTAATGAATATTTCGTAAATGTCGGTAAAAATCTCGCTGAAAATATTAAACTAGCTAGTAAGAAAAAAGTAATCAACAAGAGACAATTTCAATATATGAAAAAGGTTTTGACACAGTTACTGACGAATATGTTCAAAATGCTATAATTATTTTAAGAGGATCAGCAAACCCGGGTTATCCAAAAAAGTTTTGGAACCACAATTACTGGAACACGTGCACGCTTCAAGCAATGAAAGATACAACTAAATTTACGAAGGGAGTGAACGGAAGTCCGATGAACGAATTAGCGAAGTATAACTGTCTCGCTCTTTCGTATCTGTGGGACGAACCGTCCCGCGAATGTGTTGGAGTGAAACAAATAATATAACACAGTAACCTAAAGAGAAGACATTCAGAGCAGTATAGCGCGCAGTACGAATCCTAAAATGTATCAAAAACATTTTTTTTCTATAGTACGTGCATTGAATATTGAGAAACGAAAAAAATGCCAAAAATGTTCGGTAGTATTTTCTTAGAGATTACAAAAAGGAGAGTTAAATTGTTCGATTAACTATCAACTTATCGTGCTTAAGGTGGATCATGGGGAGCTCCTCCACCCCTTTTGGATCCGGCTAGGTTAAAAACAAAGTGTATGTGTTCTATTTATTGTTATTTCATCTTCAAATAATATAAAATTAAGGTTCATTGGTGTCTTGCTTGGTCATCGTTTAGTTGTTATTTCAAGTGAACTTAAGTTAAGTGTTGTGATTAGTTGTGTAAGAAAAATTCAACAGCTTAAACATCAACTTCATCGGTAAGTGAATTGGCTTGGACACTTCTCACGTTTTAGTCTAGACGTTTTACAGTCCATTATTTACAAAATTCATCTGAAGCTGAAAACATATTCAGTGTTTTATCGCAGCTTCGGATGCAACACCAAGCTTGTCTAAAATACTGAGTCTTTCTAATTCGACAGTTTTGTCTTGGATAAGTTAGGTTATGTTATGTTAGGTTATTGTAACTTACCACTCCCTTGTCGTTAACCTCTACTGCGTTTCCAGACTTGTCAGCCAGCAGGATGGCCTTGGGGCTGCCTTTGTCCAGGGTGATGGCGATGGAGAAGTTGCCATTCACGGCGTCCTGCGCCAGCACGTACCTGCAGCTTCCGGGGAAGGTCAGGTGGCGGCTGTCGAAGGTGAAGATGTGCTGACCTCCGGCAATCAGACCGCGAGCTGGTGACATAAAACCATCTCGGTGAGAAATTAACCTAACTAACTAATCAACATATGAAAGTGATTGCTTTCAATTAACATAAAATTAATGCAGAATTATACATAGCATATTTCTAGCATGTCCCGAAATGATAAGACCACATTCAAAGTAGAATTAAATAAATTTCTCTAAAATAGAAACAGTAATGTCACTTTGAAAATAGTTTTTTTTTTCTGCTGCATTGACGCAAGCTAACTTAACATTTATTACTTAACTTGTACCGAACTGAACGCAATGCAAAATATCTACGGATTGATTCTTTTGTTGACAAGCGATCACGGTTCATTAAAATATGTGAACAAAAAGTTTTATAGGATAAAAACTCCCGAAAAGATAATGGTGAATGCCCGGGTCCTATAGGACCCTTCGGCACACAAGAGGTTAAAAATAATTTGACAGTGGAATAACACATAACATGGGGTCTTTAGTTGCCTTTTTTGCCGCTGACTAGAAGACTAAAACAAGTGTGGTGTTTTTGTGATTCGTTTTGTTCATACAACTGTGTAAGATGAATCAAGAATTTCAACTTTGACTACGTCGGTGAGTGAATGGTTTCGCATTTTCCTTTAATTTTATAATCTTTTCACGAGCTACAATTAGACGCTTCCATCAAGTAGTATAGTGACGTAATATAGTTGTACTAACATTTATATGGCGGGATCAGGTCCACAGGGTTCAGGCTCTTGGGCCAGTAGGCCTTGATGACCTCCTCGATGTCAATATTGCTGTCTGCAGTCAGGAAGTTCAGGAAGCTGAACTCTGGCAGCAGGGCAGCGGGCAGGCGAGGAAGTCCGGTGAACGTAACTGGAACCTGAAAGAACAATATTAAATTTACTATAAAACTTTTCTGGAGGCACCAGAGACATCTCTGTTGTGGCCGTAAAGCAGTAAGGGGGACATTGAAACGAGGGCAATATGATGACGTTGAAAAATATTGGTGAGCTAAAATATGATTTTTACTATTTCAACATTGTTGCACGAATTATAGACATGTCACATATTTATGGTACTGCCAGCTTTAGACAGGGGAAGCTTAAAAAATGTGATAATTTTTTTTGATTACTTTAAAAAATCGAAAGCTCTGCTATTTAGTGGAATTGGCAGTGAAACTGCTAACTTTATTCATGATAAAAAATTATGAATCAGTTTTATTTCTCAAAATTGCTTTCAAATTACATGATAATTATTAGCTGACGGGCATAACGACATGACCGTTACATGTAACAGCTAATTGATCATAAGCTGAAACGAGCCGATAATTGATTGTTGATTATGGTCGTCAAATTGATGGAGTTTGAAAAACCCCAACCTAAGAAAATTAACACATCACTAGCTGTATAAGACCAAGTTGTGACAAAACTCACCGAAACGAATCCTCCAGGAACAAGGTTGGGTGCGTTCACCCCAACAGATTCTCTGATGTAGGAGACGAGGCTGTCGAAAGCGGAGACCAGCTTGGAGAAGAGCTCTCTCAGAGCTTCGGAATCATTGACTTCCGCTTCGTTGACCTTCTGCGAAAATAACACAAACATTTTAATCAAAATACTGTTACTGCAGGGATGAGGGCACTCTTTCAGAGCACTTCAATATTTTTTAAATTTCTTACCTTGATGTTTTTTTTTACCAAGTCTCTACCTATCCAACCATTTTGCCACATTAAATTCCGTGCTCGAAACAATTGAATATCAAACAGAGGACCACTGTCCACTCAGCGACTGGTCGTTCCTCTGCTGGCTAAAGCAATGATTCCGCTTCTTATGATGGCAGTAGGAGTTTTTCAAATATTGTCAGGTTATTCGTAACCCGAGAATGTTTGTTTTTCTTCTTTTTTTTTTTAAAAAAAAGGAGTTTTGTTGAGAAAAAACGTGGTAGTTCGTTCGTCGGTTTTTTGTCTTGATTTCCAAATAATATAAAATAAATGTGGTATTTTGTGAATAAGAAGACTTAAATAAGTGTAATTTTTTTATGATGTTAAAAATATATAAAAACTTTAAAGTGTAAACTTCTCAGAATGGCGCTTCAGCCCTTTTGCTTTTTCTTGTGAAAACATATGTAAATTTGGATTAAACACGAGGATTGCCAATATATACAGAACTGATTGGTGTTCCATCCGCTATGCCCACCCCTGTGAGGAGATGGTGGGATGACCAGATAGTTAACAGAAAAATGGCAAATTTTCGCAGGCCTGCCCAAAGTGGGGACGTTATTGAAACCTTTGGCCTCTGACTTTTTAAAGAGAAGATGTGCAATGAGCACTGTTTGAAGAGCTGTCAATATTAAGGTTTGACAGACATGTAGCAAAGACGGAAAGAAATCAAGCACAGAAGAGGCTTCTCTAAAATCTACAGAATCAAGTAATGCTGGGAAGCCTCAGCTGAGGTGGATGCATGGTGTGGATGATATTTTCGCAACCGTAAGCATAAGGCAGTAGAGGAAAACAGCAGAGGTGTAGACGTTCCCTGTAAGGCTCTCCAAGGATTGTGGCGCCAATGATAATAATAAAAGTAAGTGGTTTCAAGTGAAAGTGAAAATGGTCTGAAGTATTTTTTTTACACCAACTTCACACGGGAGGTCTTGAGAGAAATAATTTTCCCTAGGGCCTATGTCCTCTTTGAGGGTCTTTTTGAGGAAAGGAAGGAGTGAACCTGGGTCTTTAAGAGCCCCATGACGAAGGAGGGGGAAACACAAAGGCAGGAAAATCATTCAGCCAAGCTGTTGAACTTAAGAACGAGTCGTAAAAGCGACTTGTTCTCATAAATCGAATATCAACCGTGCACACATGTTGGGAGTGCGTTTGGCGAGTTTCCCAACTATGCGCCGTTGTCGAAGGGATCAATGACGCAAGTTTCTTGGAGCATTTTCCATTAAAATACCGGTACAAAAGGTCAGCATTCCCCCTAACGTCTGTGCTCCAAAGATTGCAGTTCGTTTGTTAAGATACTCGTGGGAGAATCTATCAAACAGACCGCCCGTTTTTGCATAGAGTCAAGGGTTTTTATCAGGTGGTGAAAGTTTGGTACCATGTAAAAGTGAAGTGGTTTAGTTGATGACTACTAACCTTGTCCAAGTACTTCTCGAGGGCTTCGAAGAACTGCCTTAGTTCGTCAGTAGGGCTGATGTGCTTGCATTGGTTCAACACCTCGTTCAATGCATCGGTGATGGCGCCGTAAACCTTGTATTCTTGGAGCTGGGAAAAAAATACATTGAGATTAAAAATATTACAATTTTTTTAAGCTGGTCAAGCGGCATATTCATGTATTCATTCATGATTGTTGAGAATATCAGATTTGATCACTAAATACGGCCGAAGCGGCGTTTCAATTCTAATTTATGAACTGAATCTTTCCCTAGAGTAAACTGTGAGTACGAAACGAGATATTATTTTACTCAATATGTATATTTTTTCATCAACGAAATTACTACAAATGCTAAAATTCTGTTTGGGCACCCTGTCCCAAAAAAAATACCTGAACATTTTTAGTAGTTACGAAAAAAATATTGTTACAAGCAGGCCGGCTCTGTGCAGGCGCAATCGGAGCAGTCCGCTCCAGGCGGCAGATTGCCAAGGCGCTAATAGTCCTCAATTACAGTGCTTTTTTACGCGTCCAGCGTCTTTATAACATTTTTTTTTAATACTATTTATGGATGGCAGTCGAACCCGTTTCCGGTGCAACGGTGCGAAATCAAAACCTGCACCTCTCGTCTAATACTTGAATCTTCTGTTCGAACAAAAAATGCACACTGGGTATTAAAAAGAGACAAAATTACGAGAACCACGCCGTGCAAATGGGAGAGAAATTGGCGCGGATTTAATTTAATGGAAGAATAAGACAGCGATATATGAATCAATAGTGCTGTCGCGTTCTTTCAACAATAAGCACACGCATTTGAAACGTATTTAAAGCAACTTAAAGATTATTTTCGCACTTACGCCAGGCGCCGTTGGGTTCAGGGCCGGGCCCGGTTACAAGTCTATAATATTAATTTTATTTGTGCAGTCACTAAAATCAACAGAAAATCAAAAACTGTTCGATGGTTCCAGAGATAAGTATGTCGATCTGTATTAAATTCAATTCTTTTTGTGAAACTTACCGCATTCTTGACCATCTGGACAACTGGGAGACTCTTGACATTCTCTGCCAAATTCTGTACAAATTCCTTGCATTCGTCTCTGGCCTTGGTGATGAACTTCTCAAGGGTGCCGGCAAACTCTGGAAGATAAAATTATCTGTTAAAAACGTCATCTTCTACCGGTGCCGTTTCTAATCTGAGGTTGGCTATCATCACTTTGCTTACTACATCCCAAAAAGCTGTTAATATTAAAAGTCCAGAAATGGGCACTGTTAAATTATTTTTAATTATGTTTCCTTCAGCACTGAAATGTGTTTAATTTATTTATTTCTCTTTATTAGTAACAAATTTGTCCAAAAGAGCGAAGCAGACCACAATAGAGTGCTTATACCAACCCTAATGGTTTGACAGTGAAGCATGAAACTGGAAGAAGAAGGATGAAAGAAGACTGAATGCTGTAGAAAAGAGTATGACCGGGCTAAAAATGTGAATATCCGGAAAAATGCAAGGACACTTAGATGGTTTGGGCATGTAGAGCGGATGAACAAAGAAAGAAGGGTGAGAAGAATATATGACGCGAAAGTGAATGAAAAAATAAGTCAGGGACGCCGATGGAAGACAAATACTTGAGTCATGACAAAGGTTAGAATAATATAAGAGTATGTATGAGAGGAATGAGTTCCCATGTGTGGTAAAACCATGTAAGACCGTGTCAAAAATGTGGATATCCGAAAAGAATGCAAGGCTGATGTAAGCTTAATGAATACCACCAAGAAAGGGACGCTTAGATGGTTTGGGCATATAGGGCGGATGAACGAAGAAAGAAGTCTGAGAAGAATAAATGACGTAAAAGTGAATGGAAAAAGAAGTCGGGGCAGACATGGCACAATCAAGTGAATCAAATACTTGAGTCGGGCCATGTCGAGAGTCAGAATAACAGACGAGTATGTATGAATGTGAATTAATCAAGTAGTGTGTTTAAGATAGAGTTGTATGGCAGTCGTGGGTTGAAACGATGGTTAACGATTGTTAATTAGTTAGTTAAAGTAAAATTTTCAAAGGGGTTAAAAATTTCAAGGTACAAGATCCAGTATTATTTGAATTGGCTCACCTTCGACTACTTTGCTGATGCTCTCGAGGAGCGGCTTCAGCTCGGCCGAGTGCTTCTCCATGAACTCGGAGACGTACACCAAGTAGTGGCTGAACACGTCCAGCACCCCTCCGAAGAGCTGCGTGGCGATCTTGCTCGAGGAGTCGGCCAGGTTGGTGATGGACGGCAGAACCTTGTCGGTCCAGATCTCGTTGACCCTGGACAGCAGCTCGGTCAGGATGGTGGAGGTCTGCTTGAACACCTCCGTCACGCGCTCGCTGATCTCGCTCGTCACCTTGGTGATGGACTTGATGATGCTTTGGCTAGAATAAAAAATAAACCGTGAGACATCCACTTTATCATTTTAAATTTTGACTCCTGAGAAACTCACGGTTACTGGCAAGTGTCATAATAACTAAAGTGTAATAAACATTGTAACTATAATATCAGGACTGAGTCATTTAGATACTCGCTTGTACCTAGATTGCATACAGTGGGTAATTCTTTCCCTGAAATAGTAGATATATTCAACTGCACTGAATCTAGTTACAAGAAGGCCTCTTTCAAAAATACTAGTGTTAATTTGCATTATAATATTTCTATCAACTTAATCATGTTTTTGGGTGCTAATCATTGCTATTTTTTATGTCACTATTATTTTATGTTTTATATCATTTGTTATGTAAAAGCTCATGAGGGCGTATATAATTAAATAAATAAAGAAATAAATAATCTCAGAGCAATAATATACCAGGAAGGAGCGCTAGTGTGTTCAGGATTATTGATTTTTTGCAGACTGGGGCGTCTCTAGGATTAGGGCTAATGTATTTAAAGCATATGTTGACATAATGTTTTTGTTTATTTATATGGCCACTTTTTCACAGTGTTGATATAAACAAAAATGTCGGATATAACCTAAAAAACTGTTGAGTTCTGTCCTGCATAACAAAAAGTAGTGGGCGGAGTCGCAGGAGACGGAAAACATGCTAACATACCTAAAAGCGGTGCTATATTGAGTGAGAACTCGTCTTATCTCTTTCTCTCTCACGGTTCACGACGTAAAAACCCAGAGAAAGTGATTCATCGTAAATTTGTATAGTAAATTTGTAATATTTAGCTCTCTCTCTCCATATATATTCTTGATCTTCAGATCATAACTCATATAATATATAATTCATATAAAATAATATTTAATTTATTTGCGGAACGTTCCAGAGTGGTAGATACTTTAAGCATCGTCTTGGTGAAAGACCACCATTTAGAATCGAAACGTTGTTTGAAATGGCTTTAGCCGTGTTTGTTGACCAGATCTGAATAGCTAGGTACTTCTAAATCTTACTCTTTCCATCTTCTTCATCCAGCCTCTTAACATATTCATGCCATAGTCTCACTGGCTCTAGACGGTTGGGAGTAGTTAAGATGCCCAACTGCTCTAAAACGTCTAGAGCCAGTGAGACTATGGCATTCCCAATTAGGGTATTTTGTGACGCTGAAGGTAGTGGAGGAGTAAGAGATGAGGAAGAGGAAGCTTGAGAGTACCTGGCTATTCAGATCTAGTCACCCAACACGGCTGAAGCCAATTCAAACAACGTTTCGGTTATAAATGGTGGTATTTCACCAGGGTGATACTTGATAGTATCTATTTATCAATCTGGTAAATTTTTTCAACTTAATATGTTTTTCTTTTCTGTGTCTTTTTAAAATTAATATTGTTTAAATTTAATTAATATTGTTGATATAATTTATATCACATAAGGTTTTAATGAGTCCATTTTAATATAAAAACAAATAAATGATAAAAATAATTGATTTTTTATCTAAGATACCATCTAGGTATTCAATATGTTTGGGTAGAGCTTTCTTTATCGTTACAAAGATGGCAGTCAAAAATCGGAGGAGAAAATTGAAAAAAAAAATATATATCAATAATCTGCAATGAAAGTATGAGATCGATTAAAAATGTCGGTTTCTAATAAGGTATCAATGACTGAATTGGTTGAAACGTTACTCCCGGATAGAGTAGAGGATCCGGGTTCGAGTGTCGGTTGTGACCATTGTCTTTTTATTATTGATATTATAAAAATAAATAAATGTGTTTACTAACATGGAGTCAGCCAGCTGCTGCAAAGCCTTGTCGGAGTGCAGCTCTCCGGAGATCTTCTCCAGCTCTGCCTTGTATGCGGCAACGACACCCTGCACATTGGGCACAGCCTCTTGGACGGAGGCCTTCAGTTTCTCGGCATCGGATGCTGTCTCCTCGGACTGCTTCTTCAGGATGGTTTCTCCCCTCTTCGCGACGGTGAATAGCTCGGTGCGGGCTTTTTCCTTTGAAAGATTTATGAAATTAGTATTATTCAATGAGATACATATTTTAAGGTTTTTTCGTGAAAGTTAGTCATAATATTATAGCAGTCAGACCGTCACTGATTAGTCACTGCGTATTGATTAACTTAATATAGCTTACGGTATTAATGAAAGTGACGCAATGATGTATTTCAAAATAAAGCAATGAGAATGATTCAATGTAAGAGATTTCATCACTTGAAAGGCAAAAGAGCTTAAGCAACACTTAGGTCAAAAAATGGATTGAGCATGCAGTTTTGATCAGATATTTTTTCGGCATCAAAAGCTGTTACTCTTATTTGATTATACGCATTGACTGAAGTCTAACTGAAGTTTTTTGTCCATTCTTCTTTTTTCTTGTTAATTTTACCCAAATCTATATTCCTCTCTTTTTCATTTCTTTTATCCCGCATTGTCCTTTATTGTCATAGTCCATTGTACATCTTGTTCTATCTTTTCCATTCTTATCCAACTATTTTTTTTTCACTGAGTGTCCACTTTTACGGTTCCACCGCTGAGAGCTTTACTGTAACCTCTCTTTGTGAACATGAGAATGAGGAAGAACGGATTTATTGGCATCTTTCTCTCTCATACTTATCCACATTTCCATTAAAATTCATCTTTGTAAATTAATGCCCATCTAAATCCAGTAAAACCCACTTTTTGGTCCTTTGAAGTCTGAATGTAAAAAATAGCCTAGTTTATCCCACATATCGTCGCTGGAAAGGCAAAAGGGCTTAAGCGACACTATTGTCAAAAATGAGTTAAATATGCAATTCTAATCAATTATTTTTTTGCATCAAATGCTTTGACTTTTGACTCTCGTTTGATTCTGAAGACTTTTGTGGCCCTTCAGCCATCTAAAATATTTTTACCCTTTGGGAGAAGGCTTGACTTATGCGACACGAGCTTAGGACTTTTTTTTAAACCTTTTTGTAGCATCAGGTAACTTAGTGAGAGCATTGAGTTACGTGAGTTATCTTTCTTTTAATACAACCTGGTACTTTAGACTTATGTACTTTTGCGTTTCCGGCGAGGATATTTTCAGAACTGTTGATTGCTTTTTCAGGAAATTAATTAAATGATTTTTTCTACTAACAATGAGGTTGACAATCAGGTCAGTTTTGAAAGTCAGCTCGGGTTTGGTCTGCTTGGGCTGTGAGCTGAGCACGAAGTGCGACAGGATCTTACTCTGCTTTCCGCTGATCTGTTCGGCTTTGGCTTCCACCAACTTCAGTGGGATTAACTTAGCGGATAGCACCACCTTCGAAGGATCATCTGGAAAAACACATGAACATTATATAGTGAGCATTGCATGGTTTTTTTTAACCCTTACGCCACTACGCGCATACATTTATGCGCGAACAAACTGTGCCCCCAGCGTTGCGCGCACACATTTATGCCTTCCGACAAATCCGTCGTCTAAATTGTAAGCACGTCGCGAATTTAGCTGATAAGTGGACCAAACAATAGTTCAATCCTTTTTCTTACTGTCATCTTCTGGTGACTACTGAAAACTTCAGATTCGTTTACATAAAGCGAATTTAAGCCGAAGACGATTCGAAGTGTCGGTCCAGTCATTAGAATTTCGCGCCGCAGTACCGTTGTCTCCAGCGTAGTGTGCGTGAGGTCATCCCATATGATTTCAGTTTGTGCGTCGATGCGTACACTCGTAATCTCAGAGCAATAATATACCAGAAGGGATACCTTGTGTAGTCAGGATTGTTGATTTTTTCTGACTCGGGCGTGGCTAGAGTGTTTATACATCCATTCATAGCGCATGTCGACAACAAGTGATTTACCGTAATTTTTTATAGGTTGGGTAAAATTTTTTAGCTCTCTTCTATATATGTATATTCTTGCTCTGAGACAAATATACTATAAACTAACTAACTAACCATCACGTCGTTTCTCCCCGCAAGGGTAGACAGAGAGGATGGACCGCCATATAACTCTGTCTTGGCACACACTCCTTGCTTCATTCACATTCATACATCGTCTCAAACATACTCTTCTGTTATTCTGACTCTTCACATGACCCGATTCAAGTATTTTATTTACTTGATCGTGCTTTGTCTTTCTCGGACATCCTCGACTTCTTCTCCCATTCATAATATATTATAATATCGTATACATTATTTTATATGAATTAAATGTGATATGACACATGCCAGTGACCGTATTTTCGTATTAATCGTAAATTTGTATAGGTTGGGTGAAAATATTTAGCTCTAATTCCATATTTATTCTTGCTCTGAGCTCGTAATCATATAAAACTGTTTTGGTATGTGTAAACAGCACTGAGAATCCACCTGATTTCTTGTTACGTCTCACTGTTTACAATTTTAGAGGCGCATCTTGAAGTCTCCCAAAAGATGGTAATGGTATTATGTGATTTCATTTATAAATGTAAAGTCTGCTTACTCAGGATTCCAGCTGCCACGGTGACGGAGTAGGGGGAAGCCAGAGAGGCATCTCCGGTGACTTTGTAGGACTTGTTTTCGAGGAGGCAGATGGTCACCTGTCCCTTAGCGTTGGGAGAAGTATATGAGTTGTCGCTCTCGATACGGATCACTTCAGTGCTGGGCGCCTTGACCTAAGAGGTAATATTCAAAATAGCATTGTTACATTTTGTTTAAAATTAGTGATTTCAGGATTGCAACTAACAAACCAGAAAGCCATTAAGAAATTTTGTGAGTATTTTTCCACAATTGATTAATATCGTAATATTTTTATTTCTGGAAGGGTTCGAAAAATTTGATTTGTCATTGAATACCGCACGAGAGTCCCGACTGTTCCCAACCGCCTGGAGCCTGGCATCCCCGATTGAGGTATATTATGAAATTAAAGTTAGCGAGTAGGGGAAAGTGATGGGGAAGCGGAAGATTGAGAAATATTTGGAGTTTCAGATCTGGTTACCAAGCACGGCTTAAGCCATTTCAAGCAACATTTAGATTTTTAATGGTGGTCTTTCGCCAGTACGAATCTCAGTCTCTTATTTGCGCGCGCTGGGATTCGAACCCGCAACCTCTGGATTCGTAGTCAAGCGTCTCAACCACTCGACCCTGGAGGCCGTCAATGGCAGTGGCAGCACCACTATATATATATAATCTATCTGATATATGATAATATCTGATAAAGGCAAAATAATGACCGGTCGGTAGCTGAGTAGACAAACGCGTCGGATTGCCACCCGGGCGTCGTGCGTTCAATTCCTCTGCTGGCTAAGTCTTCCGTCATTGCGCAAGCAATATCTTCTGCTTATTATGATGGCAGAAGGTGTTTTTAAAATATTGTCAGATTATCGTAATCCGGGAATGTTTGTCTTTCTTTTAAAAAATAAATTTTTAAAAGGTTTGCTACTTATCACAAATATTTAATGTAATTATGTAAGTATAAGTGAAAGCTGAACAATTTTGAAACTTACCACAAATATTTGCTTGCCGGTGGTGGCTTCGAGTTGTACCGAAGCTGCCCTGCGGCTTTTACCAACAGTCACAGAGGCCGCCGAGTTGTACTTCACCTGATCAGCCGACAGGAAGAATTTCTGGCCCAGTTGGGCTTCGAAGCCAATAGCCTGTAAGCACAAACATAATGAATCTCCCAGATAAATGAAATAATACAAAAAATGGGTACTAAATGAGGCAATTTGTGAAATATCACCTCAAAAGTTCTTTGAATAGGTAATTCAACCATTGGACCATTTTACAAACCCGTTGTATCACTTCACTGGATGTTACTGTTTCAACTTTATTAAATAGGCAGTTTTAATAATAACGCGTTAAAAATATTACATAACTAGCGAGTACCCGACATGTTTTGCAATGCTACTCAAATAAAGAAAGTGCTAATTCTGTTTATTGAAGCGAGTGCTTTTTAATACAATTTTTTTCCGTCTGGTGCGTATATGATTAAATCAGAAGGTTTTCCGGCACGTGGGTAGGCCACATACAGCTGTCCACGTGAGAAGCACGGATTTGCCAAATATTGTCCACACACTTTTAGCCCCTTCCGCCCTTCGTCCTTTTGCTTTCTTGATTTTCAAACATGAATTGTACTTTCGCATTTTGGCCGAGTAATGTTTCGATTGGTTTTTCGTACTAATTTTAAATCGTTATAGCAAAAGTTTTGCAAATTAGATTTCATTCAAAATACTCTCTAGACCTTTCCGTTACTAATGAGAATAAACCTGTTATTTTCACCAAAATCTGTCGAGTAATTTTCGAGAAAATCGATAACACACAACACACAGACAAACATTCATTTTTATATATAGAGATTATAAGAATAGTATTTCTATATACGTAAATATTTTAAGTTAGTATGATATACCGTGCATCGAAAGTTGTCAGTCCTACAAAAGGGCGAAGTCCTATAAATGGTCACCAATACTTAAATTGGGCGTAGTCCATCAAAAAGCAGCCTGTAAATCCTAGCAGTAATATTGTTTCAACCTCGGAGCAATCATATACCAGGAGGGATAGCTTGTGTAGTCAGGATTGATGATTTTTTTCCTGACTCGGGTGTGGTTATTGCTAAGGCTAAGGTATTTTTACATCCGTTGTACATGTCGAAATAATGTTATCAACATAAATATAGGATATAACCTCAAAAACCGTTAGTTATGTCCTCTTTTGTCGCATAACAAAACGTAGTGAGCGGAGTCACCGGAGACGCGGGAGACGGAAAAATGCTTACTACCCTAAAAGTGGTGCCGTATTATGTGACAATTTGTCTTGTCTCTTTCTCTCTCACGGTTCACGATGTAAAAACCGGGAGAAAGTGATTTATTGTAAATTTGTATAGGTTGGGTAAAAATATTTAGAATATATAGAGATCTCCATATATATTCTTGCTCTGAGGATTTAACTTTGTTTAAAATACTAAAGACAATTTAATTTGGGTTTGAAACTTGTAAATTTAAAAAAATATATTTACCTTTCCGTTGACATTGGCATCAAGGGCGTATGAAACCTGGGTCTTGAGGACGTCATTGGATCTCACGACTTCGGGAGAGAACTTGAAGGTGGCCACCACCTTCTGAGTCTTCTTCTTGAAGATGTCTAGCACCAGCTCTGAGTTGACGGCGTGGGACACCATGTTGTACGAGGACTTTCCGGAAATCGCAAGATCCTGAAAAACGGCGCGTTAAAAAATCATTTGTCTTTTTATTATAGAAATGGTATGCATTATAAATGTGTAAATATATGGAGAAATTTTTTAAATTATTAAGTAGGTAGTGCAAACAAGAAGACAGACATCGTAACGATCTTCAAAACCTTATCTGGTTACATCAATATAGTTTTTGAGAATGCTTGTAGCAAACGATTAAATGTGTATTGTCCATTGATGGCCACTATTTTTTTTCATATTTTGGGCAGCGTACAAATCTCGCGTTGAAAAAACTGGCAACTTTTGAAGCGGTCCACGAATCAATCCAATTTTTAACTTTTTCACAAGACCGAAACTGCTGGTCAGCCAGGTCGTGTGACATTGATCGAAACAAGTGTTAGTCAGAGAGAATAACGTCTGGAGAATACGGCGGGTGAGGTAGGAGTTTCTATTTCCACGTTGCCAAGTATGTCTTGGCCATCTTCGTAACACGGGGTCGAGCATTGGCAATTAAAACTTCCCGCAAATGACGAGAATTTGGGTGGTAAACTGACATTTTCAATCGAGATTAACTTTATGATGCAGACATAAATCTACTAATGTTTCTATGGGGCTATGTTAAGAGATGCCTAAGTTTATAGCATGACGTCTATAATCTATTTGTTTCGACCCCTACTTACCGCTAAAGCCGTCTATAGGAAAACGGCTTGAGCAAAGTGGTACACCTAACATATAGCGAGTTTGTGATATTTTGCATAAACCTCTATTTATTTCATTAGTAAAATTTATTATATCAACTGTAACTGCTCTAATGCATAGTTACCAATGTACATGGCCTGTTCAAAAGAAAAGGTGAATTTAGAATTTTCGCGGGCTGTGTACATTCAATTATGGATTTTTTTTCATGTTGGTACACGTATGTTTATCATATGTTAGCATTATCAGCCATTTTGGATTAGTAGTTTGTTTTTGACAACTGGAAAGGTTTATCACGTTTTCGTGTGTTCTTCGATTTTTTACTTTTGAAAAGAAATGGATCAAAGAATAAAATCCATGATTTGTTTTTCCACAACTCCAGGACGCTCATCGTCATTAACATCATCTCGGCCTTTTGTAAAGCGCTTGTACCACTTGTAAACACTTTTTTGAGACAAAGTAGACTCGCCGAATGCCACATTCAACATTTTAAGGGCGTTGGAGCACTTTATTCCATTTTTAACGCAAAATTTAATACATATTCTTTGGTAAATTTTTTTCAAAAGTAAAAAATCGAAAAACACACAAAAACGTGACTAACCTTTCCAGTTGTCAAAAACAAACCACTAATCCAAAAAGGCTGATAATGCTAACATATGATAAACATATGTGTACCAACATAACAAAAAAGACGATAATCGAATGTACACAGCCCGCGAAAATTCAAATTCACCTTTTCTTTTGAACAGGCCTCGTATACATCCAACATTGTTCATTGGGATAGCAAACAGTCGAACTAATCGAGTAGGTTGGTTGGAAGAAATTGCCACTTGGCTATAATTCCATCACTATGATATGTAGGTTCACATTATAAGATAATAAATCACTGGCAGAAGGAAGATGTAGAGAAAGAAGATGATATGAGAAGTGTGTCAATAGATGCATTACCTTTCCAAGAGATGGAGCTACGAACAGCAGTTCTCCGCTGGATGTGACCTGCTTGTGTTCAACCCTCTGGTAGTCTCCGATCACGCGTAGTAAGGTCTTGGAGCCAGGGTCGTTCTTGTTCAGGTAGAACACGGTCTCATGCTGGATTGGGAAGGGGTTCCTGGAGGTCTGAAGATCCACAACTGAGGTGGAGGACTCCAGGCTGATGACGCGACTAGGAGTGGTTAGCGTGACTGCGGTCTGGTAAACTAAAAAAAAAAATCGTTTATTTTTACAAAATAATTTTTAATCAAAATAATTAGAAACACGAACGTAAGAGAAAAATATTTGGTTTCGACTAAGACTCAAATTTCCTTTCCGAGTAAGGAAAATAAGTATGTAAGCAAGGGGTTTTAATAAGAATGCAAGTTAGAAGAAGAAGAAAAAAGAAGAAGAAGAAGAAAAATATCGTTGCTGGAAAGGCAAAAAGGCTTAAGCGACACTGGTAAAAAATGAGTTAAAAATGCAGGTTTGATCGTTTTTTTTGCATCGAATGCTCTGACTCTTGTTTGATTCTGAAGACTTTTGCGGGCTTTTAGCCATCTAAAATATATTCACCGTTCGGGAGAAGGCTTGACTCGAGCGACAGAAGTTTGTGATTTTTTTAGCTCTTTGTCGGCTTGGGTAACTCAGTGACAGCAGTAAATAACCTAAGCAACCTTCTTTTCAAAAATCCAACCAAGTTCTGAAGACTAATAACTTTTATTGTAAAACAAATCTAACCTAAAAATGCTCTGGTGTAAACTTCTTAATATGGCACTTCAGCTCTTTTGCCTTTCCGGTGACGTTGTGTTTTAACAATCTTAAAAGTCAGCTCTCAAGTTGACGCTAAACGTTACTTTGCAGATTTCTAATAGAAGCAATACTACAAATGATTTATCGGCAATTTTTTTATGGGTAGTTAGAAAAATGTCCGGGGTTTCCAGTGAATAACAATATTACAACCTTGGAGAAACAATGTGTGGAGAGAGAGCTAATTATTTTTACCCAACCGATACGAAATTGCGATAAATCACTTTCTCCGGGTTTTTACGTCGTACACCATGAGAGAGAAAGAGAAAACATATATAATACTCCACTTCTACGTACTGTCACAATGATCTTGGGCTCCTGGGTCACCACGGCACTCCGCCCACATTTTTTATTTTGCCACTAAACTTGACACAACTAAACGGTTTTTTAAATTATATGCTTTATTTTTATTGATATCAATACTGTGAAAAAGTGGTTATACGAATAAACAAAAACATTTTGTCGATATGTGATATGAATGGATGTATAAATACCCGAGCCTTAGTCTTAGCCACTAAAAGTGTCTTAGTCAGGTAAAAATCATCAAAAACTGACTTCACTGCCTTGGGTAGATACCACTCTATATACTCTAAGATTACAACTGTAATCCTTTAAGTTCTATAGAAAACATAGAAAAATGACAAAAAGTGCAGTTTTGAAACCAGAAAAGGCATTTTTGAACATTTCAAATAAAACTTTAGGATGCTTTTCATAAAGAGTTTAAAAGATAACTGTTTAATAATTGTATTCACTGGAAACCTCAGACATTTTTCTAACTACCCATATAGAATTAACAGATAAATCATTTGAAGTGTTGCTTGTACTAGAAAGCCAAAAAGTGTCTATTTTTGGGTGCTGACTTAGTTAAGACAGTAAATATTGTATGAAAAAATGGAGTGTTTTTTCTTATAATACTAACCTCCCTTGGTGGGCTTGGCAAAGACCTGCGCGTGGTATTTAGACTTCTCCTGGTTGAGGTGGATGTCCAGGCTGTGCACGGGCAGCTTGAACCTCTCCAGCTCGGATGTGGTCTGCAGGCCGAACTCGGGCGCGAAGCCCAGCTTCCTCAGGTCAAAGCCGAAGTCGGTCTTGGTGACAATTTTGTTGGGCACTGGAAATAGATAGGTCGTTCAAATTACAAATTCGGACACGAGCCTTGACGGCCTCCATGGTCAAGCGAAGGTCGCGGGTTCAAACCAATTCAAAAATCAAAGTAATTAATTTGTGTCGTAACACATTTAATTGATATAAAATAATATAAAGTATATTTGCGGCACGTTCCAGAGTGGTAGATACTCTAAGTATCGCCCTGGTGAAATACCACTACCCAAAAGGAAACTTTGCTTGATTGAAATGAATTTAGCCATTTGTGACCAGATCTGAATAGCCGGGTACTTTCAACCTTCCTCTTCCCCATCTCTTTCCCATCTCTTCCCCCTCCACTACCTTTAGCCTCACAACATACCCCAATCGGGGATGCCATTGGGGAGCGGAAGGAGATGGGGAAGAGGAAGGTTGGAAATTACCTAGCTATGTAGATCTGGTCACCAAACCCGACTAAAGCCAATTAGACCAACGTTTCAATTTTGAATGGTGGTCGCAAATATACTATTTATTATTTTATATGAATTAAATGTGAAATAGCTTATATTAATTTAATAGGAGTTTTTTGCACACGCCGGGTTTTGAGCCCGCGACCTCTGACTCGCAATCGAACCAATCGACCATGTCAATACTTGGCTGTCTGTAAGCGGTCAAATGAATTAAAACTATATTCACAAGGTTCACACCGTAGAAATGTTTTGAATAATTGTTTTCAATTTCGTTAAGGCGACGTGCGCTAGGTAAAATCGTAATTTTTCAAATGTCAACTGTAAGATAATGATCCTCTGTTTGTTGTACAAAAGAATGGGATAATTTCACTTGGAAAGCGTACCTGAGGTGTCCAGTTTGTTGTTGATCTCGATGTGGGCGCACTGCTTCTTCTCTTCGCAGTAGACGGTGGACAGCTTGTATTCCTTGTTGGTCGCCTTGTGTTCGATGACAATATTTTTCTCGCCGAGGGCGACGTTGAAGTCAACCTAATGGAAGCAAATTCAGACTGTTAATGAAAGTTACCCCGATGGTTATTGTGCTAAAGTCAATTCTTAAAGAACTGATTAGAACATTACCTAAAGAAAATCAAGGTATGTACTCCAAAAACACATACATAAGCTGCATAAGCATTAACCACATAAGCCTCTAAGAAAAAATGATGTTTGAGCGAAAAAAGACACTCAAAAGAGCTGCTTTGAGTATAGTGTCATCCAGCATGATGAAGGTATTGAGGTTATGAGATATATAAATGAGGTAATAAACGTCACAATCTCCACACTCTAGTGAAATAATACTGGGCATGTCGTTTAACTAGCCGGTGACCGTGAGAACTCAAAAACCATGGAATGGCGTCCTTATTTCGAGAAGAGAAACAGAGGTTCTCCGCAGATAGGTTAGACTGGCAGCTTCAAATGCCAGAGAACCGCGACAAAAAGAGATAGCTATTGGTCAGGAATGACAAGAGTTTGATAGAAAGAAGGTTAAAGTCACAACACAGGAGAAGAATAGAAAGAGGGTAAATGTAACAGGACAGAAATAATCAAAAGAATTTTATAGAAAGAAGGTAGAAGTTACAAAAAAGGAATTATGAGTTCGAAAAGAGGGTAGAAGTTACAAGTCAGGAATTACAAGAGTAGATAGACAGTAAAAGTTGTAAAACGAGAATACATGAGTTTTGAATAAGGAAAGAAGGTACAGTTACAATATAGGAATTACGTGATCAGAAAATGAGTACAAGCTACAAGTCAGGAATTACAAGAATAGAAAGAAAGGTAAATGTTGCAAGATAAAAATACAAGAGTTTAATAAAAAAATAAGGTAAAATTTACAAGACGGGAATTATTAGATAAGAAATAGAGTTTAAGTTACAAGTTGGAAATTAAAAAAGTAAAAAGACAGTAAAAGTTGTAGGACGCGAATATAAGAGTTTAAATAAAGAAAGATGGTAAAAGTTACAAGACAGGAATTACAAGAGTTTAATCAAAGAAAGAAGGTGAAAGTTCCAAGACAGTAATTATAAGGTCAGAAATAGGGTATAAGTTACGAGTCAGGAATTACAAGAATAGAAAGACAGTAAAAGTTGTAAGATACGAATACAATAGTTAAAAGAAAGAGGGTAGAAGTTACAAGTCAGGAATTACAAGAGTTTAATCAAAGAAAGAAGGTTAAAGTTACAAGACAGTAATTATAAGGTCAGAAATAGGGTATAAGTTACGAGTCAGGAATTAGAAGAATAGAAAGACAGTAAAAGTTGTAAGATTAGAATACAAGAATTAAAAGAAAGAGGGTAGACGAACAAAAGGTTTATATATTTTGGAAGGTACAATACCTCATATCCGCTCTCGTTGGGTTCATTCAGCTGGCCTCTGATGTATTGGAAGCTTGTTGTCTTCTGTTCTCCCTTGATCTTCACACTGCCGGAACCTTCCATGATGAACTTATTTCCTTCGTTTCTGCTCTGGTAGGTTGTTCTGGGGACAAAATAATAGACAAATTATAATCAATCAATAAATACTCCACGGGAGGAAAAAGTTATTGAAACAGTGCTGGCGTATACAGTTACTCACACAAGTAGCTTCCCTGCAATTACTTCTATAATATTTCAACTGTCCAAATGTACAATGTCGAATGTGAAAATAATTGGTGAGTACCACTGAACAGTAAAGAATGGTTGATACCGGAAATGAAGTGTCATTGTGGTTCTAGTTACCGGTGACTGACGAGGAACTGGTCATATTTGGAACCGGTTCTTAGTGCCAGAAAGGTTCCAACAAGACATTTTTTAAACCATATTATATTATCAAGAAAGGATTCCTGTGATTTTTTCATGTAGGGGAAGGGGGGAAGTTGCTAGCGATATTTGGGGAACGGAAAGAACTGGAACCGGTCCCTCATAAAAAAAAAAATTATTTTCAGCATGGGGGGGGGAATATTGCGATATTCCGGGAATGAAAAGCACTGGAGCTGTGGAACCGGTTTCTCGCCAATTACTGGTTTTCGGGAAATGTATCGCCAAAAAAGAACCACAACCACACCTTTCCGGCGAAAAGCATTAAATGGATATTCGCAATTTTTATTTGCAAAAAAGAAACAGGTTCCTCGGAAAAATAATATCGACGGTTCCAGTGACTGGGTTGGAACCGGGACAGGAATATCGACCATCTTTACTGAACAGTTAATTTATTTTGTCTATCAAAGTACGAATACTCACGTTCCACTGAGAACATTCTTGCCATTTTCCTTGGCAGAGAACTGGATCTTCTTGGCTTTGCCAGCAGGTTCGCTTTTGGCTTCGAAGTGGATCTTGTTCAGCTTGATTTTGGCTGCGTCAACGTCCACCTTGATGTCGAATTCTTCCGACCCCATCAGCTTGGCATCGATGTTGAGCACCATGTTGAAGTCGCCGATGTTTTCCAGCTTGGAGTCACCCTTGTACTGGTGTTCGCCGGTCTTCTGAGCCTGGATGTAGAATCTGAAACAATAATACAGGATCAACTACTGCGGCGTCTTCCAGGGAATCAATCACTCATCTCTCTTCCGCACATCACACCATCTATTCACTCTTTAGACTGATGATTTTTGGCAATATCAGTCATGTTGCTTATCTTGTGGCATTGAGCGGTGGATACTCTAAGTATCGCTCTGGTGAAAGACCACCTTTCAGAATCGAAACGTTGCTTGAAATGGTTTTAGCCGCGTTTGTCGACCAGATCTAAATGGCCAGGTACCAACCTTCCTCTTCCCCATCTCCTTTATTCTCCACTACTTTCAACCTCACAACATACCCCAAATGAGGATGCCATAGTCCCACTGGCGCGAGACGGTTGGAATCTTATGCGGTATTCACTATAATACTGTAGTTAACTGCTCCCAACCATCTAGAGTCAGTATGGCATCCCCGATTGGGGAATGTTGAGAGGTGAAGTGGGAAAGAGAAAGAGATGGGGAAAGAGCAAGGTTGGTAGGTACCTGACTATTCAGATCTTGTCACCAAACACGGCTAAAGCCATTTCAAGCAACGCTTCGATTCTGAATATGGGTTTTTCAGTAGGGCGATGCTTACAGTATCTACCACTCTGGGATGTGCAACAAATATACTTTATGTTATTTTATATAATTCAATTGCGTTATGACACATGTTAATTAAATAAATTTTATTTGCGCACGCCGGGTTTGAGCCGTCAAAAAAAATAGTCAAAACACAAAACGTAGTAAGAGGCATTAAAATATTATGAGGTTCTTTGTTACTTAGAAATTTTTGCCAATCTCAAAAAATATATCTGCAGGGTATTAGAATGAAGTCTTAATTTACCTGGCGGGCTTGCCTTCAGGGCACGTGGCCTTGATATCCACTAGAGTGCTGTCCACCTTGCTCCTGTCAATCTCAGAGGACAGGGCGTACTTCTTCCCGTCGATGTTGACATTCAAGTCGGTGGAGAAAGAGAGAGCCTCTGGTCTCTAAAGAAGAGAATCAAACATTTGGTTATTGCAGTCAAAATGGAAAACACCAATAGTTATAGGCTTAGAGTATATAGAGTGGTATCAATGCAAGGCAGTGTAGTCAGTTGTTGGTGATTTTTACCGGACTCGGCGGACCTGGGCGTGGCTAAGACTAAGGTTTGGGTATTTATACATCCATTCATAGCACATATCGACATAATGTTTTTGTTTATTCGTATATCCACTTTTTCACAGTATTGATATCAACAAAAATATAGCATCTAACCTAAAAAACTGTTTAGTTGTGTCAAGTTTAGTGGCGTGATAAAAAATGTAGACCAACTATTAGTTTAGCTCTACCAGATAACAACAACTATACTAAATTAAACTTATAGTTTAATATTGACGTGTTAAATATATCAGCGAAATCGGAGTATACGTTTCCCAGATGCAACATTCGTCGCATAGGCGTGTTGAATTATGAGATTGAAGCAGAATTGCTACAATAGTACGGTAGGTACTGCCTTGTAATCGTCTTGCTAGGAACATGAAATGAAATCATGTTTAATAGTTCAGGGCTGTCAATCATTGAATTTATAATTTTGTATAAGCAAATCAAGTCGGTAATTATTCTCCGTTCAGATAATCTCAATAAATTGAGATGACAAAGAAGATAATCAAGTAATTGATAAATTCCCTTAATAAGCCCATTCTGAAGTTAATAAATCTTAAGAATTTATTTTGAACTCTTTCTATTGTAAGGGAAGGTAATGAATAGCATAACTTGGTGCCCACACTGTTGAGTTGTATTCTTTCTCTCTAGTGTACGTCGTAGAAAAGTGATTTATCGCAAATTTGTAAAGGTTAAGTAAAAATAGTTAGCTCTCTCTGCATACATTGTTACTTCAAGGTCGTAGTGAATGTGGGGAGGGTGAACAAACTGCAGATCTATGGTACCAAAGTGAGGCACTGATGGGAAGAAATCTAAGATACTTGGGAAGACACACTGTGGAACCAGGGGACAACCGAATACCCAATGATAACCCCGGTGAACTTTGAAACTGGACTACTCTCGAGAGAACAAGGTGAACAAACAGGGGTTCTAATGTGACCCCAAACGCGAATTTGATGAAAATGAATTGCTGTTCCTCAATCATCACTTAACTAATTATTGGTATCATTCTCCACAGTCCAGAATGTTGAACTTGTTACCTCAAGCCATGGTCTTGAATTTTTTGGTAGCAGTCCAAATGATTTTTGTCATTCTTTACGACTCTCCGAAACCTTGATTTGAATGTTCTTTATAATGTATAAATTTTGTCCCATTTTTGTCATTGCTTCATGAAAATATTATGTATGTGCTGTTCTTTCTCTGTTACTCTTTTTTCCTATTTTGTGTTATTTAATTTTTTTTAAATTGGACAACAGTGCGATTAATGTAATATTATATATGTATATATACTTCTTAAAACAAATAACCTATGATTGTATCACGAAAACACTTTAATAACTAACCGCCATTCAACTCTGTCTTTGAACACACTCCGTGCTTCATTCACATTCATACGTCGTCTTTACCACACTCTTCTGTTATTTTGACTCTTTGCATGGCCCGACTCAATTATTCGATTCACTTGATCGTGCCATCTTCCTCGGGCGTCCGAGACTTCTTCTTCAATTTACTTCCGCGTCTCATATATTCTATTTACACTATTTTCTTCGTTTTTTTGTTCTACATACCCAAACTATCTAATCGCCCTTTCTTGATCCTATTCATTAAGTTTACACCAGCGTTACATTCTTTCCGGATATCCACATTTTTAACACGGTCATACATGGATCTCATTTCTACAGCATTCAGTCTACTTTCATCCTTCCTCTGCCAGTTTCATGCCTCACTGCCATACATCAGGGTTGGTAAAAGCACTCCGTTGTGGACTGCTAGCTTCGCTTCTTCGGACTCTTTCCATCAATGGAGTTTCCTGCAGTCGCCCTTCTTTCAATATCTTTATCAGCCTTTCCGTCTCTCGTAAACATACTTCTTAAATACACAAACTTCCTCATTAACAACTATATTGCACGCTGTTATCGCAATATTGAATGCCCCAGAATTGTTTTCTGAACTGAATAAAAACAGATACTTGTTCATTACCTTGAATGAGAAGTTGCTTATGATCTTTTTGGCCTTAAGGTTGTCGGGCAGGACTACCACGAAGGTGAATTGTCCTTCCTTGTCCTGCTGCCTGTTTCCTTCAACGGTGACCTGTAGCTGTTTGCCGGCGCCTCCATAGACCACGTTCAGGTTGCTGTTGTATTTCTTACTGTAGGAGTCTGTAAAAAATGGTTAAATGTCAGATTTGGCATTTGAGCACAAGCGTGAAACTGTTTTGACTGCAGGATAATTCCCTTACATGTCCAGTGCTGTGGGGATGAAACGGTGCGTACCATGTGGTACAAGTGGGCTAGCCTAAAGTTCTTGCCGGCCGGTATATGTGAAAGGAGTATATGTATACATCGGCTGTGTTTAGGTTAAAAGCGTTATGCCAATTTTTTTGCAAGCAAATTCAGGCCTAGTGTTTTGAACCACTGTCACATTTTACACTTTAAATGATCGCCCCCATTAACCACCGACTCTCGGCCTGTTTCAGCATTTGGTCCAATTAGTATCACGTGTTAAGCATAGCAGCATGATCTTTTCTCTTCCGAAAAAATGTGGAATGTCACCTTTCACCTAAACACAGTCGATTTAATTTCCTTACATTGAAATAATAGAGTTACAACTCTACAGGTTGACTATATGTGTAATTTTTGTTGTTGTTAGAGCTAAGTACTAATTTTATGTTAATTTGAATTAACATTAGGTCTTAAAGGAATAAACAATGTGTGATTGGAAATATAGTATAAGCCCATTCTCAAAATACCGTCGACTGATTGATTAGCTAATTTTAACTTTTTTAGTTAGAAGTTATAAAAAGGAGAAAACTCCAACATCCTTATTACGAGGAACGTAAAATACAAGACTACCCAATAGTTAATCCAGGATGTTGGATTTTAAAGTGATAATTTTTTAGGTTCCTACCTTGATGTTTTTCATCCGAGTTTCCTACTTATCCAACCATTTCGCTATTCAATTTTCGTATCCAACCACACCGTTTTTGAAGCAATTTAAATCAAACAGAGGAGTTTTGATGTGTAAAAACGTGTTGCTCGTTGGTTTTTAGCTTGTTCGTCGGTTCTTTGTTTTTATCTCCAAATAATATAAAATAAATGTGGTGTTTATAAAAAATAATAAGTTATAAAAAAGAGAAAACTTCAATATCATTATTACGAGAAACGTAAAATACAAGACTACCCAATAGTTAATCTAAGGTGTTGGATTTTAAAGTGATAATTTGTTAGGTTCCTACCTTGATGTTTTTCACCCAAGTTCCCTGCCTATCCAACCATTTCGCTATTCAATCTCCGTATTCAACAACACCGTGTTCGAAACAATTGACAATCAAACAGAAGAGTTTTGATGTGTAAAAACGTGTTGCTCGTTGGTTTTTCGCTTGTTTGTCGGTTTTTTGTTTTGATCTCCAAATAATATAAAATAAATGTGGTGTTTTATGAATAAGTAGACTAAATTAAGTCTGGTGTATTCGTTTCGTCAACGATACAATTATGTAAAAATATTTTAGAACTTTCAACTTCAAGTACATAGGTGAGTGAATGGTTTCCCATTTTTCCTTTATTCATTGAGAAGAAGATGTGTGATCACTAGAAGATGATGTTTTGATGTATTTTGTTGACTTACCTTTGGACTTTTCACTGCTGTACGAAGTCTCAAAGAGCAAGGGCTCCTGCTTTGGAAGATGAACCGAGATCTTGACTTTGCCTTGCTTCTCGCAGAAGTCTAGGTTAGCATCGTAGTTGTATGAGTCGGCGTTTACTTGGACCGAGTTTTTGGTGTCCAACTGTAAAATTAGGCGACAATGATAAGAAACATATATTTTGTGCATAGTGACAATATTTTTACAATATTTTTTTGTGATTATAACATAATGTTTAAACTACCCAGGGCTGTTCGGAGAGACTATAGCTTCGCCGAATTGAAGTATGTTGTAAAACTGTAGGAACTGGGTAGGAGAAGGAGATGGGGAAAAGTAAAGTGAAGGAGTATCTGACCAATCGGATGTAAATTATTAGATACATGGCCTGTTAAAAAGAAAAGGTTAATTTTGAATTTTCGCGGGCTGTTACATTCGATTATCGATTTTTTTTTGGTTGTGTTGGTACACATATATTTATCATATGTTAGAATTATCAGCCATTTTGGATCAGTGGTTTGTTTTTGACAACTGGAAAGGTAAGTCACGTTTTTGTGTGTTCTTCGATTTTTTACTTTTGAAAAAAATGGATCAAAGAATAAAATCCATGATTTGTTTTTCCACAAATCCAGGACGCTCATCGTCATTAACATCTTCTCGGCCTTCTGTAAAGCGCTTGTACCACTTATAAGCACCTTTTTGAGACAAAGTAGACTCGCCAAATGCCACAATCAACATTTTAAGTGCGTTGGAGCACTTTATTCCATTTTTAACGCAAAATTTAATACATATTCTTTGATCCATTTTTTTTCAAAAGTAAAAAATCGAAGAACACACAAAAACGTGACTAACCTTTCCAGTTGTCAAAAACAAACCACTGATCCAAAATGGCTGATAATGCCAACATATGAAAAACATATGTGTACCAACATAACAATAAAAAAACATCGATAGTAAAATGTGCACAGCCCGCGAAAATTCAAAATTCACCTTTTCTTTTGAACAGGCCTCGATGCACTTTGTTTCAAAGTGCAAGATACTCTCATGAAAAATATCTATTCGTATCGAACGATATGACGTTTATTTAATAATCAGATCTGAATAGCCAGATTCCCCTTCACTTTAACCTCCCTCACTTCACAGCGAAACAACATAATAATTAGTAGTAATTAATTGACACGTGGTGTAAGTGGGCTAACCTAATGTTTTTGGCAATGATGAAATGTTGAGGAAAATGTTTTTTTTTTATTGAAAAAAAAATGTCACCGGAAACCCAAATGACGTCTACATTTTTTACTCCGTATAGAAATTTGCTTTGTTTGTACTCACGGAGAAGAACTTGTCTTCATCTTTAGGGATCACGAATACGTCGGAGGATGTGATCTTGATGTCATGGGCCTTGTCAAAAGGCAAGACCAAGTGGAGTGACACCTCGTTCTCGAATCTATAAAACAAAGTCATGTATTAGATAAATGAGTGTATGAGTGTGAATGAATTAAGGAGTACGTATCAACACAGAGATGTGTAGCGTTACATCCTCTCTTCCTACTCCCATAGAGAAATGTGCTGATAACCTGAAGCGACAAAAAGTAAACAAAAACACCCAAACTTGTGTCGATTGAGTCAAGCCTTCTCCCAAATGGCGAATTTATTTTAGATGGCTGAAGGGCCGCAAAAGTCTTCAGAATCAAATGAGAGTCAGAGCATTCGATATAAAAAAAAAACTGATCAAAGCTGCGCAACTCATTTTCGACCCAACTGTCGCTTAAGCCCTTTTGATTTTCCAGCGATGATATTATTTTTTTTTTAAATACACATTGCGTGTGATATTTCAAATATGAATGCACACGAACACAAATGACTCAAAAGCTCCCAACTGCCGGTTGAAGGGAGCGAGGAAAGGGGATGGGGAAGATGAAGGTTGAGAAGTACCTGCTATTCAGCTCTGGTCACCAAGCACGAAAAAAACCCATTTCAAGCAATTTTTCGATTCTGGTTGGTGGTGTTTCACCAGGGTGATACTGAGAGTGTATACCACTCTACCACATAAATATGGTAACATAATAAATAAAATATAAAATTATAATATAGTTTTAAGTGAATAAGTGTGTCTATCTGATGGGACCTGCCAGGTAAGTATGTTCCTGTAAATTTTCTCTTTAAGGCTCGGCACCAAAAATGGCGCTAAACGTCACTTTGTAGCATTCTAATACAAACAATGATTTATCTGCAAATTTTACATGGGCAGTTAGGAAAATTTCTAAGTTTTCCAGCGATGAAAATTTTAAGCTGGAATCTTTTAAATTGCATGAAAAACATACTAAAATGTCAGAAAAAGGTGCAATTTTAAAACCAGCCCAGCCATTTTCGAACATCTTACCTAAAATTTTAGTATGCATTTATAATGCATGCATAATTGCATGAATAATTTAAAAGACAACTGTTTAAAAAATGTATTCATTGGAAACCTTAGACGTTTGCCTAACTACCCGTATAAAGTTAACAGATAAATCGTTTGTAGTATTTCTTGTTTTAGAAAGCCAAAGAGTGGTATTTTTGAGTGCTGACCCCTAAACTAGGAATTAATATCTATTGATAGAAAATAAGATCTGTACAGCGCCCTTGAGGTGATTTTTCACAAAAGCGGAGCTATACAAATCATCCAAATATTATTATTATTATATTTTCAAAACACAGAAATGTGTAAATAAAACTCTAAAATTCAAACGGTAACGATGGCGCGTCATCTTTGAAGTGGGGGTTTTTCGGAACTGGCAACACTAGATTATAATAAGTTATTATGAAGTATTAAAGGGAAACTTACTTGATGTCGCCAGCGTCAGGCGCATCTCCCTTGTAGGCCCCGGTCACATCCAAGGAGGCTTTCTGGCCATAGGTTCCCTTGATCCTGTACTTGGAATCGTATTTGTTGAAGTTATCACGGTCAATGTAGAAGTCAGAGTTGGTTGAGATGCTCAACGGCTCCTTGCAAATAGCTCCTTTTACTTCAAACTAAAAAAAAATGAAGACGAATTTCAGATAAAGCGATTTTTTTATGTTCACACTCATCTCAAACACTCCCATGTTGCAAATAAACTGACCTCCTGCCAGCACCGTTAAAAGCGGAAGGTGTTGATAAAGCAATGACAGAGGATGTGGCTAGCAGAGGGTTGAACCCGTGACGACAGGGTGCAAACACTCAGTACTCAGTACTCAGTACTGGCTGACCAGTTCAAACCGCAGCAAACTGATTAAAACCTTTTCCCTAAGAACTCACTAATATAGACTTAAATTCAGTTAATTAAATACAACCATCAGATGGTGATAGTAATAAGGCCTAATGAGCCGCAGTACTAGTTAGGTAGACATTATGAGGGGTATTTGTATAAGCCCCAGCTAGTTAGCAGAGGATTACGAAAGAACCCATAAAATAAAAAAAAAGCAAACTGACTAACTAACTAACTAACTAACCATCACGCCGTTTCCCCGCAGGGGAAGGCAGAGAAGACGGTCCGCCATATAACTCTGTCTTGGCACACAATCCTTGCTTCATTTACATTCATACATCGTCTCATACATACTCTTCTGTTATTCTGACTCTTCACACGACCCGATTCAAGTATTTGATTTACTTGATCGTGCCATGTCTTTCTCGGGCGTCCTCGACTTCTTCTTCCATTCACTTTCGCATCGTATATTCTTTTCACACTCCTTTCTTCGTTCATTCGCTCTACATGCCCAACTGACTAAGCAGAATATCAACGATTAACGCAATTCTTAATGAAATTAACTTTTGTCACATTACATCGTTTAATTCAACATTTTATTTCCAAACTTCAATGGTCCTCGTTAAACATTGATTCTAGATCCCTTTCAGCCTTTGAAGAAATTGTGATTATATTTTCATAGAAGCCAATCACTTTGTGGTTTTAGATATTTAATGAAATAGAATAATAACTTTGTATAAGACCACAGTTTTATTTTATTTTTATGACTGACCGGTTTCGCTAAGCCTAAGTATCATCAAGGTACAAAGTTAACATAAACAAAAAGACAAAGTATGCAGTATTTCTCATTATTCTTTACTCACCTTCTCAGTTGACGTTTACCACTTTCATTTCATATTGTCTGTCTCTTTCTCTCTGTTTCTTTGTTATAATTTTGAATTCTATTGTTTGTTCTCTTATTATATTCTATATTGTGTTCTCCCTCTTAATGTATATATAACCGCAAGCTTTGTATTTTTAATTTAGTTTAATTTTGTACCCTGATGTTTAGGTCAAGCGAAACCGGTCGGTCATAAAAAATTAAGTTAAATCTGTGGTCTTATGTGTGGTTTATGCAAAGTTATTTTTCATTTTCATTAAATTGTGATTAGCTGACAAGCATCAACGCATGACCGTTGTGCTTTTCAGCTGATCACAATTTGCTCAAAAGCTGAAATGGACCGACAGTCGACCTTCAACGGGCACCGTTCAAATGTAATTAAAAAACAAAATGGCGCTAATCAATGAATTGTGACGATGTCAAATCCCCCACACAGCGTTCATACACTCAACCGATCGTTTCTCAGGTAAAACAGTTGATTCGTTCTTACCTTAGAGTCGAAGTTAGTTCTCCCTTCTTTTCCTGGAGTGGCCTTGACTCCGTACTTGATGTCGATATCCTGGCCATCTTCCCGAAGGACGTTGATGTGGTGTTCGCCATCGCTCACCTCGGTGGCCTTGTTCATGAAGAAGCGGCCGTTGTAGACCAGCTTCTGAGGAGATTTGCCAGCCTCGTGCACGTACACAATGCTTGCTGACACCACTCTCTTGAGTTCCTAGAAACATTAAAATAGTCAGCAAAAAGGTTTACAACTCTGCTGGGTAGCCTAATTTAACAAAAAGCGCGTAGCAAAGCTATTAAAGTTATCCTCTTTATGAAAAGGTGCTAAAAGAATACTGTTTGAATAGCAGTCTGTGACGAGGCGTGTAAAATTGGGAGAGCTCTGCTTGCAGGGCACGTTGCAAAAAGTGGAAAAAAGCCAACCAGCCAAGATTAATTTATTTATTTAACAAAGATCTCATATAAAAGTAGTTGTTCAACAAATACATTAAAAGATAAATGATATAAAAAAAATTGTAGATACAAGCAGTGCTGGCAGTACCTACCATACTATTGTAACAATTCTGCTTCAACCTCACAATTTAACACGCCTATGCGACGAATTCAACATTTGGGCAACAAATACTCTGATGTCGTTGATATACATATTAAGCACGTAAATACCACACTATAAGTTAGTATGCGTTAGTACAGTTTTTTTCATCTGGTAGAGCTAAACTAATTGTTAAAACTATTTAACTCTGAACCTGTTATTCAACATTAATTTTTTCTTTTCTCTTCTTTTCTTTTACAATAATTTTGAACCTGTTCAATACTATTCAATATTATTTGTTTTTTTTTTTTACAATATTTTTTGCACTTCTTTTGAGTTTTTTTAAAGTTAATATTTGTGTAAAAGCCTTTAACGGGCGTAAATAAATAAATAAATGTAATAAAACTAAAACTAAACATTTATTTTCACCCCACATACAGAGAAGGTATTATATATCCGAAGGGGTTATATGAGTACAAACTGAAGTAGTGTGACGCATTGCATATGACATAATAACGTGAATAATGTGAGCATGAAAAAAAAAAAAGATAAAAGATAATATTGTTAAACATATGAGATGATCGTTGAATTGGATAGTGTAAAAATGTGTAAAAAATATTTTATATAAAAGTATGAAGATCGTTATGTACATAAAGGTCACTCGTGTATGTACATTAAGAGAATATAACTCTATATAAGTGCATCTAAATATATCTAAGGTAGATGCAGATGAGAGTATTTAAAAAATTCCAGGTTGGAGGGGAGTCGGGAGGCCTAAGTAGCGCGATGGTGTGGAGAGTACCCAGTTGGTAATCTAGAGGAAGATGGATGAAGGGTATGGGATTAAAAAAAGCTGTATTCGAAACGGTGCGAGTGCAGTTCCGCTGATTTGTTCAAAGCAACATGAAGACTGACAGAATGCAGAACTGATGTAAGCGTAGTTAATAGAATAAAGAAAAGAAAGCTTAGATGGTTTGGACACGTAGAGTGGATGAACGAAGAAAGGAGTGGAATAGACCGAATGCTGTAAAAATAAGATCTCTGAGGCGTATGTGTTAAAAATGTGGATATCCGGAAAGAATGCAAGGCTGATGAAAGCGTAATTGATAGAATCAAGAAAGGGACTTTTAGATGGTTTGGACACGTAAAGTGGATGAACGAAGAAAGGAGTTCCAGGATAATGTATAACACTTAAGTGAATGGCGGAAGTTGGGGACGCCCGAAGGAAGACATAGCGCAGTTGAGTGAATAGACCTATTGCTATAGAAATAAGATCTCTGAGGCGTTTGTGCGTAAAACCACGTGTGACAATGTTAAGAATGTAGATATCCGGAAAGAATGCAAGGCTTATGTAAGCGTAATTAATAGAATCAAGAAAAGGACACTTAGATGATTTGGACAAGTAGAGTGGACGAACAAATAAAGGAGTTCCAGGATAATATATGACACTAAAGTGAATGGCGGACGTCGGGGACGCCCCAGGAACGCATGGCCTAGTCAAGTGGATCAAATACTCGAGTGTCGGGACATGTCAAGAGAATAGCAGAAGAGAATGTGTGAACGCGATGGAGTGTGTGCCAAAACAAAGTTGCGTGAATTTCCATACTCTCTGATTGATGATAGCAAACATCTGAAAGGAGAGGGCACCAGAAGAAGAGAATTACAAAGTGAAACTACAAGGTAAACTTTCTCACCTCATTCTTGTTGGTGAAGTCCCTCTGCCAGTCCAAATTGAGGGTTTTGCCGTTGGATCTGACGATCTCCAGCGAGCTGGTGAACTTTCCGTCGTCCAGTTTGCCTTCCCTTCCGTCTTTCTTGAAGTGCAGGTCAGTCTTGTCACCGTTGATGGTCAAAGTATTCCTGGGGCGACAAAAATCAGACATCAGAAGATACATCAAAGGAATTGGTCACTTATCTTAACAGTCATCACTTAACCCAGATCCGGTAGGATTATGATATATAAATTAGGCTAAAAAAAGTGGAGAAGGGAATGAGATGGGGAAGAGGAAGGTTGATAACTACGTGTTCTTACTCATTTGATAAAATTTATTTTCGCACAATGGGATTCGAACCCGCGACCTCTGGATTCGGAGCCTCATTATCACATCTGTTGGTCAGGATCACCGAACAGATATCCTCTAGAAGTGTCGTCCATACTGATTTGATAGGGAGCCGATATCGCCAAGTAAGGGCCCCAGGCAGTCCAATGAAATTTTTTATCTGCTCACGAAATATTTTTAGATATTTGAAAATACACGATCAACTTTCGGCAGAAGTAAGGAAGGAATTAATTTACTTCTGACACACGCAGAGATGTGCATTCCGTATAGGCACACAAGCACTGCCTACCCTGCCGTACTAGCATACACAGATGAATTATATTGAATTAAATAATATGAAATTATTGGAAAAAATAAATCTACAGTTAAATCAATCTAATAGCACCGCTGCGAGCGCCACACCGACCGTCCTACTATAACGTGTCAAAAGCAGTAACTACATATGCCCAAACGTCGCCAACGTTAGAGTAAATTATTCTTTAATCACTAGGCTACACAAAATATGTATGCTGCGAGGTGTTGCGCGTTCAAGGGGCTCTCTTGTGTTATTTTCTTTGTTAGTGTCTAAGGCATTGCTTTTATAGAACAAATGCAATGGTGACATCTGTTGGTAACTATTTTTATTATCAATTAATCCGCTGTTTTTCGTACTGCATACTCTGATCACAAACTCAGTGCGTGCCACTGGACACACGAATGCGTCCGTAATACATTTCATCGGTTTACCACTTCAACCACTTCTTTTTGCCGTAATACTCACTTGGAATCCAAGGAGTCGTCCACCTTCTTGTTGACGGTGGCGAAGCTGATCTTGTTGGCATTGTCCTTGCCAAAGTTAGGGAAGAGGTCGAAGGCGACGTTGCACTGAGGGCCGGACACCAGGAAGTTGGTTTCGAACTTCACCTTTTTGCCCACCTGTACAACAAAAGAGTTGAATTAATGACCTTCCTTACAATTACATCATAAATTAGTGTTTTTTAACCTTTGCAATGCCGGATTCCCGCAAGGTACAAACTTCTGTCGTACCTTAATGACTGTAATTTCGTAAAATGTAACTCACTTGTGTTTTACAAAATGATATTTTTGTCAATGATGCCATCCCCCCAAACATTGTATTTTTAAAATTGTATAGGTGGATTAAGTGTTTTTCTGGAATAGCTACTTGGATTTTTCTCCATTATGTCACTAAAAAAAGTTTTTTTTTGTGACATAATGGATTTATTTTTATGTAGCTGAATAAATTTACTTCAAAATAAAAAAAAATTACGTGAGGTTTTTCAGTTAATACAGACAGTAACGTCCCTTCAAAAATCTTTTTTTTTTCAGCCATACTGACGTAAGCAAACTTCAAATATTTATTAATCGATTTGTATCGAACTTAACGCAATGCTAAATATCTCATTAGTTGATTGTTTTGTTGACAAGCGACAGCGGTTCATTTATATATGAGGGGTTTAGAAGCAAAGGCAGCAATCTACAAAAACGGTTCTGTAGCATTGTCAACTTTTGAATGATTGACATAAAGAAACAGAGAATTTTGTGAATCAAATATTTGAATACATCAAACTAGGAACAATTAGAAACAATTATCTCTAAATGTATCAACATATTCACGAAAGAAAAGTGTATAAAACGCATAAAATAGATCGCTGCCTTTGCTTTTATACCCCCTCATTTGCAAACAACAGGCAAACAAACAAGCCCGTGTCTTATAGGACACTTCGGCACACTAGAGGTTAAAAAGACCCTTCTCACCCTCGGAGTCAGTTCTTTCCATTTTGGACAGAATTAAAAGATTTTTCCAGGAGTCTAGGAGCTCCAGTTAACAGTGGAGCATAGATGCAATTAGTACAAAGTTAGCAGTTGATGTGCTGTGCACAAGGTTATGAGGTTGACTTAACTCTGGCTTCGATTGAGACAGCATTCCCGAGCTGGTCACTTAAAGTTTCCACGAGAATGTCAATGGAGTTCTGGTAGGGAAGATTTAGTACGTATTCCGATAGTCTCAAAATCCAACAAACCTTCTGCATGTCAACAACGATCACGCCGTTTCCCTTTTTATCCGGGTTGACTTTGAACTGGCCCTGTGCGTCCAGGACGTCCTTGATGATGACCTTCAGGGTTCCGCTGGGGTTCGGTTCTTTGACGATCTTTGCGACGGAGTCCAGGACATCCTTGGATCCAACTGACAGCTTCAGGTGGGAGTTGTAGAGGGTAGGGTTGGAAACTACTCCAACGTCAATCCTGTAAGGTAAAATATTTATTAGAATTGATCATGGTTGGATGAGCTAGGCATCCATATACCTGTCAACAGTATTATCATTTGATGTTTGCTAAAATAACCAAAAGCCAATGAAAGAAAACAGATAAATGCCCTCAAAACGTGGTGTTGGAGAAAAATGCTGAATCTATCCTGAGCTCAAAACAAGAGTATATTAGAGAGAGAGCCAAATATTTTTACCCAACTCATACAAATTTACGATAAATCACTTTCTCCAGGTTTTTACGTCGTAAACCGCGAGAGCAAAAGACACAAGACAAGTTGTTACATGATATCGCACCACTTATATATATGTAAGCATGTTTTCCGTCTCCGGTGACTCCGCTCACTACGTTTTGACACAACCGTTTTTGAGGTTATATCCTATAATTTGGTTGATAACAATACTACGAAAAGGTGGCCATACAAATAAATAAAACATTATGTTAACGTGTACTATGAATGGATGTAAAAAGGCGTGTCCACGAAAACCCTAGCCACGCCCAAGTTCAAAAAAATCAACAATCTTGATTACACTGTTTTGCAAAGCTATTCCTCCTGTATATTATTGCTCTGATGTTGTATGTATGTATTCTTTCAATCGTGTTTGAATGAGCTTCATAATTTGGAGACCAAACTGTGGAATTGTACTCGATATGACTCCTTACAACTGACATATACAATGTTTTGATAGTATAGATGTTATTGAAGTCACTAGATACTTCGAATATTTTACTGGAAATGGTTTCTATATGCTTGATAAAATTGAGTTTCTTGAAAAAATTGAAATAATGTTCCTCTATTTAAAGGGGAATATTTGGTAAACACCCACGAGGTAATTTTTCACAGGAAAGGTACTGTAAGGAATATTATTGAGAAATTTTATGCTCACTTGTAATCGTCGGGTTTTCCAGATGCCCTGTATCTTCCGTTGAGTCCGTAGTCGAGATCTCCAGCTGCGTACTTGTGGACCACGGTTCCGGACACCTCGTACTTGCCCCCGGGGTTGATCTCCAGCTTTCCAGCGAAGTTGCCCTTGGTGTCGGAGTCAGCGTCGTACTTGAAGCTGGTGTCGACTCCTTTGTCGTTCAGTTTGGCCTGGAAAGAGTCGTCGTCGATAAGATTTAAGTATCCAATCCTTTAAAGGTGTTTCCGGGTCCCGGTGAAAGTTGGCCAAATACTCTTTACAGTGAATACCCCGCTAGAGTCCCAATCGCTCCCACCGTTTAGAGCCAGTGAGACTATGGCATCTCCAGCTGAGGTATGCCGTGAGGCTGAAGGTAGTGGGTAGGGGAAGGAGATTGGAAAGAGGAAGGTTGAGTTAGGTTAGGTTAGGTCCCAACTGCTCCCAACCATCTGGAGCCAGTGAGACTATGGCATCTCCAACTGGGGTATGCCGTGAGGCTGAAAGTAGTGAGTAGGGGAAGGAGATGGGAAAGATGAAGGTTAAGAAGTACCTGGCTATTAAGAGCTGGTCACCAAACACGGCTAAAGCCATTTCAAGCAAGGTTCGATTCTGAATGGTGATCTTTCACCAGGGCGATACTTGGAGTATCTACCACTCTGGAACGTGCCGAACATATACTATATTATTTTACATGAATTAAATGTGTTATGACACATATTAATTAAATAAAATTAAGCCAATCGACCATAAAAAAAAAGATTTTTTTACTAATAATTTTATATATTCGAAAAAAGCAATTACTTTGCGGTTTGACGTATTTAATTAAAATGGAATAATAACTTTGTATAATATTATTATTAATATACGAGTATATCTGTTTCTCTCTATCCCTTTGTTATAATTTAAATGTGATTCTTTTTTTTCTTATTGTTCTCTTATTTTATTTTATATTATGTTCTCCCTCTGTATGTTCGAGTATATATAACCATACACTGTGTATTTTTTATATCGTTTAATTTTATACCCTGATGATGCTTAGGCTAAGCGAAACCGGTCGGTCATAAAAAATAAAATTAAATCTGTGGTATTTTACAAAGTTATTATTTCATTTTCATTAAAAATTTTCATTGATATAATGTTGAAATTGTGTTAAAAAAATCATATTTAAAAAAAAATATTACCTTGAGTTTTGCGCAGAAGTCTTGATCCTTCTTCATGGATTTCTCAAGATCAACTTCGAATTCTCCCTTGGTGTTATCGTATTTCCCATCCAGCTCGAGGGCGAACTTCTTTCCCGTTTCTCCTTCGCACTTACCCTCGAAGGTAATGTTCAGGGCAGGGTAGGAGACTGCAAAGAAAAAAATGTTCATTACCAAAGTAGGAGTCGCAAACAGACGTATGTACAGGCGACCCGCGGTAATCCGCCCCCTGTTATCCGACAGGCCCCAGCGCTCCCCAAATCAGTGTTTCATCGTCAAAGTCATAGAGCAAGTGCTACCGAAACGCAGATTAGTTCGAAAAATTCGGATCTGGTATAGTGAAATGGTTGAAGAAAAAAGTGTATTTCAACCATGGAGAGAGAGCCAAATATTTTTACCCAACCAATGCAAATTTGCCGGGTTCTTACGTCGAGTACCACGAGAGAGAAAGAGACAAGAAAAGTCGTCACATAATATAGCAGCACTTCTAAATATATAAGGATGTTCTCCGTCCGCGCTAACTTTACATCATCGAGTCATATAACTTACGTCAACGGATTTCGAGGTTATTTTTTATATTAAAAAATATACAAATAATTCAAACATAATGGTGATATGTGCTATGCGTGAATGTTCAAATAAGACCAAACACAGATTATAAAACATAACTTTTCAGAAGTATTTCAACAGTTTTAAATATTTTTCACCGAACTTTAGAATTTTCAGATTTTTAATGATATAAGGACATAAAATCTACAAAAAGCTTCCATCATTTTTTAGGCAAACCTTCTGTCATAAGTGTTTGTGTGATATTTTGACTTTATAAATATTTTAATGGTGTATTGATATTGTTTTGTTTAATGTGTTCAAATATGTTTATTTAAAATATCCGAATTCCGTGTGGGCGGTAACTAATAGCCTATCCGACATCCTTTGACATATCTTTGTCTCTTTCTATCGAGCCAGTGTAAAGTCAACCGTACTGGTGACACTGTTTTGCAAAGGTACCTTTCCATATATTCTTACTCCGAGATTTCAACAAATGTCTGATGATGAGATTACTAACCAAAATTCTGCTCCAATGTCAAATCAAGACGACGATGACGACGAAATCATCGTAACTACAGCAAATTGGGCTAAAGGGATGACGTTGCAAATATATAGACACGTTGTAGCGCTCTCAAAGTGGCAATCAAAAAACTCGCTAGTTGGTGTGGTCGGTGTTTAAGCTGATTTAGTACTAAACTGTCACGCGTCGCTTGAGGTCGTTTACTATATCTGATAAAATTACAAAACCAAGTGCCAAAATGCCCTCGTGTGTGATGAGGAAGTGTTTCAATTACACTGCAGAGACTACTAAAAGCCAAGAAATAACATTTCATTTCTAAGTACACGCAAATTTCTGCAAATTACTTATTATTTTAGACAACACAACTATCTCCATCGTTGACCAGCATAATGACGTCTTCGCGTGTAAACGAGTAAGCGAAGTGCTATCTCATTCTGTCCGATCGTACATCTGTTTCGTTCATACACACATATTCTATGAATGTCTATCTTTGTCATATATGATTACTATATAAGGCGCATTATAACGTGTCTATATATTTGTAAAGTCATTGAGCAGAAGAGAATTTCTTAGTTTTATTTATTTAATATTAGTTATTTGTTCATCCAAGTGTACAAAGTATCTAATTATTTCATTTTCTATTTGATTTGCACGTATATTAAATAGTTTTTATAGGCTATTTTGAATTTATTGATTGACATAATAAGGATGGTTTCCGGCAGCGTATTATAACATTTCATTCCTTTATAAAGTAAGCTATTTTGTGTGTTGGCTTTATTCTTTTCTGGCAGTCTGATTTATTTGCATGCCCTTGTATTATTTTTGTGAATATCAATATTGTGGATCTTTTTTTAAATTTTATTTTTAGGTTTTTAACTTTTATTTAAACAATAATAATAATTATTTATTTATTATTATTATTAAAAAAAAAAAAAAAAATAATAATTGTTGTTTAAATAAAAGTAAAAAACCTAAAAATTAAAATGGAGTTCTACAAAATAAACTTTAAAACCATAAATAAAAAAAAAAAAAAAATAAAAAAAAAAAAAAAAAATAAAAAATAAAATTAAATAAAATTGTGGATCTTTTTGTCAGAAAAATATTTTGGTAACAAGTCTTCATTTTATGTATAGACATCAATGTGTTTAATGTTAGAATGGTGAATCACACAATGATCTTTTACTTCTCAGGAGGCCGAAGGGAGAAGATAATCTCCTTATTAATGCATCTCTAGCCACAGTTGACACGGGAAGAGGGACAAAAAAATAATATTCCCTGGCATTGTTAAAATTTTCTACAATACGATATATATGTAATACTTTTGTGGGAAGAAAAAGTTTTAATATTAAAATATTGATGTACTTACATTTGTTTTTGTATTCAAAGTCAGTTTCTGTGAATTTGAGGTTAGAGTGGAGACTTAGCTTGTTCACCTTTGATTGCAAGTCTGAACCGTGAACGATTGAGAGATCGATTTTTTTCTGAAACAATAAAAGAGGCATTCGATTAGCTTTATAGTGTTCTTAGCCAATAATAAATCAAACAGAATCATTGTTGTAGGTCGGTCAATTAAAGCTGACCTAAAAAACACAAACTTGAGATTGAGTATATTAATTTTATTTTATTTTTATAAGAGTTCCAACTGCTGCCCACCGTCTGGAGCCAGTGAGAAATGACATCCAAAATTGAGGTATTTTGTGAGGCTAAAGGGAAAGGGCATTGAAGAAGATGGTATAGAGGAAGGTTGAAAAGTATCGGCCTAATCAGATCTGGCCATCAAACAATGCTAACGCCATTTCATGCAACGTTTCGATTATGAATGGTGGTCATTCACCGGGGCGATAAGAGAAATGACATACCCAATTGAGGTATTTTGTGAGGTTGGGGGGAGGGCATTGTAAAAGATGGGAAAACAAAAGGTTAAGAAGTACCTGGCTGTTCAGATCTGGTCACCAAACACGGCCAACGCCATTTTAATGATTCTAAATAGTGGTCGTATACCAGGGCGATACTTTGAGTATCTACCACTCTGGGAATTTTGTATACACTTCTGACAGTGATGTGCTTGCAAAACTTCACTGATAAACAATAGTTTGTCTAGCTAACATCAAATTTTGATATTTGAAAAGTTTTTACAGATATTTGAAACGTTTTGCATTATGCTTATTTTTATTATATTAAAAATGAAGGTTTTATCAATTTTACTGGAATTTTCTGTGAATGTAATGCTCCTGTGGGAGTACTCGACTAAACATTTATTTTTAAACTAACTGACTATTGTCCAATTACAAAAAAGTATATAACACGAAATGGAAAAAAAGAGCAACTGAGAAAGAACAGCACATACATAATATTAAACGAAACAATGACAAAAATATACATCAGAAACAACATTCAAATTAAAGTTTTGGTAGAGTCGTAAAGAATGACAAATTCATTTAGATAAGTACCAAAAGTTTAATTTTCACTTGCATTATAATTATAATCAACCAAACTTAGTGTGCAGGTTTTACTTAAGTTTTTCCACACAGGTTTCTCCCAGGGTATTTGTTATCCTTAGAAATGCTGTGCAGAGGTTTTAAGCCAAAAAAAGTGACAAATTTTACAGATGGAAGGAAGAGGTCTAGTTTAAGATGAGGAGGGATTTTGTAAATTTTTTTAATTGTGAGTTGAAACTTCTTAAGTGAAAGAACATGTTTACTCACCAGCTGTGCCTGATTGGTGCGTGCCAGCTTCAGTAAGAAGTCCACGTTGGGGTTCAGATCGTTGTGGAACTCAGCGAGAGCGTCCCATTCCTCCTGCTGCATGCGGACCTTGCCCGAGAGGGTGGCAAAGTTCTCTCCCACCGTCACCTTCAGGTCGGTCACGATATCCTTGTCGACGGAGACGAACCCGTTGAGGGTGGCGCGGTGGTGTTCCATCACCAGGCACAAGTCGTTGAAGGTGAACTTCTGCTGGTTTCTTGTCACGGTTCCTGACGAAATAAATTAGTTTTTGAAACAATATAACAACACACGGAAAGGCAAAAGTCTTCAGTACCTGGTTGGATTTTGAAAAAAGGAAGTTTAGGTAACTCAATCCTCTCACTGAGTTACATGAAGCGACAAAAACCTAAAAAGTCTCGAACCTGTGTCGCGTGTTACCTACCATAGACTGCCCCCGACCCTAAGATAACATGAATCCGGCTCTGCATCTTATCTAGCCGTGTCAACGACACCGAATACACTATCATCTACAATGGACCCGGAGGTGGACTGCACACGACTCCAGCAACGATATCACTTATAAAAGGGACCGCAACATCCCACAAGATGTTAATCTACGACCTTCAGTTAAAGAGACTACGTGTCTAGTTTGTTGTAGATTCTCCATTTGAAAATTGTAATTAATCTAACTTGTACTGTTTTTCTAATTTAAATAAATATTGTGTTTCCATCAACGCATTCATTTTATTAAAAACTAATAAAAGTTAACTCGCGTGAGTTAAGCTTTCTCCCAAATGGTAAATATATTTTAGATGGCTGAAGGGCCACAAAAGTCTCCAGAATCAAACGAGAGTCAGAGCATTCGATGCAGAAAAAAAACTGATAAAAACTGCATGTTAATTTTTGATTAAAGTGTCGCTTAAGCCCTTTTGCCATTCCAGTGACAGTATTTCAAATGGCTGAAGGCCCATAATTCTTCGAAATCGAACGAGATCAAAACTGCATTTTAAACTCTCTATTACCTCCCTAAGCACGAGAATTTTCTCAATTAGGGAGGTGATTATCATTAGCTAGAAACTAGACATTGTACATGTATTCAATTTATATTATTCCTATTGTTAGTATTAAGTAAAAAATATGTTCATTTTGTACAATTAATAATTAAATAAATTAAAAAAACTCATTTTTAACCGAAGTATACTTCCCATTTAAAAAATACTACCCACACACAAATAAAAAATAAAATGTCACTGTTACGTGGTTGTGAGTTAATAAATCACCAAGGAAGCAATGGTTGTACTCATTGAATGAGGACATTACTTGTGCACACCTTTATATACACGTTTTACGTTGTTGACCCTAATTGAATTGAAGAATATTTCCATACCTTCAAGGCTAACTGGGATCCGGTTATTGGGCAGCGTCACCTCGAGCACCGGCTTGTACGTGTTGGCTCCGGCCAGGATGAAGCCGACCTTGAAGGAGTGGTCTTCCTTGTCGACCTTGACTCCTGCAGACACGGATTTTTCCTTGTCGTTGAGGACCAGAGCAGCGTGGGCTTCCAGATACTTGATGGGCGAGTTCAGCACAGCCTTGATGGAGTTTAGTTCGGGTTCAGACGATCGCTCAATGAGGAATGATACCTTGCGGTTTTTCTTGGCGCCTGCAAGAAATACATTTTTTTTTAAATATCGGCAATTTTAACTGTCTAATGCAGTCATTCCCAAAGTGGTCTATATCGACCCCCAGGGGTCAATTCCGACCTGCAAGGGGTCATGAGACGTAAATGGGGGTCCACGAGAGCGGATTCCATTTAGGCAGGCCGTCACCAAAACGTTGGTTTCCCGCAAACTTCAAAGACTACTTTTTTTTGCGGCAGTTCCAACATCATTCAATTCTCATTGAACATTTTCTTCAATTGAAGTTGGTGCAAACTACTTAATTTGCCGCAGTTCATATATTTCAATTGAAGTCGGACTTCAATGAAGTACTTTATTTTAAGTACTTCAATGGAAGTTCGCCTTCAAAGACTACAAAGAACCAAAGAACTACAAAGATTTGGCGAGGAACTGGTTCTTCCTCAGTTTCATCTTTTTCTCGATTTGCTAGCCTTTTTCGCTTTGAGATCTCTACCGACTAGTAATATTTTTTGGCGAGTTCGACTTCAATTGAAGTGTTCACCGCGAAGGGTTCATTTCAAAGAACTAGCAGTTCCTGAAGCTTTCACAAAACTTTGAAGTTTTCCCAACGCTAAAGAAAATGAATATTAGGAAAGCAGGGGGTCTATACAAAACAGAAAAAATCGGCAAGTGGTCTACTGGACAAAAAAGTTTGGGAACCTCTGATCTAATGTATGTAGATAAGTGTATACCTTGGAGTAAGAATACATATGGAGAGAGACCTAAATAATTTTTCCTAACCCATACAAATTTACGATGAATCACTTTCTCCGGATTTTCACGTCGTAAACCTTGAAATAGAAAGAGACAAGAAATGTTGTCACATAAGATCGCACCACTTTTAGGTATATAAGCATGTTCTCCATCTCCGGTGACTCCACCCACTACGTTTTGATATGCGACATGTTTTTGAGGTTATATCCTATATTTTTGTTGATAACAATACTGTGAAAAAGTGGTTATGCAAATAAACGCTTCATTATGTCGACATGTGAATGAAAGAAAAAAGGTGTGTCCAAGAAAACCCTAGCCACGCCCGAGTCAGGAAAAAACCAGCAATCCTGACTTAACTGTTTCTGGAAAAACTGGAAAAACTTCAATGTTTTGTGAATGCTTCACGAATTGTTAGTTCTTTAAAATGAACCCTTCGAAGTGAACGCTTCAATTGAAGTCGAACTCGCGAAAAAGAGATTTGAATTTATCCGCTTATTTGTTCAGTTCTTCTTGGAACCGGTTCCTCGCCGAAAAAGCACGTACTAGTCGGTAGAGATTTGAAAACGAAAAGAACTGGATCTGGAATTGGTTCCTCGCCAACAAAATCACGTACTAGTCGGTAGCGCTTTGAAACTGGAACCGGTTCCTCGCCAAATTGAAGTACTTCTTTCAATGAAATGAATGAACGCTGAGATGAACTACCGATTACAATCGAAGTTTTTTTTTTCAATGAAATGAAGTTAATCAAATGAATGAAGGCTAAAATGAACTACCAACATCAATTGAAGTATTTGTTCAATGAAATGAATGAAGGCTAAAATGAACTACCAACTTCAATTGAAATATTTGTTCAATGAAATGAATACGCTAAAATGAACTACCGACTTCAATTGAAGTATTTGTTCAATGAACAATGAATAAAGTAGGAACTGTTGCCAAAAGAAGTAGTTCTTTGAAGTAGTTCTTTCAAAGTGGTCACAACGCTAATATTTAGTAAAAAGAACTAACCTTCGGCTTCAAGAGTCAACTCCCACTGCTGCTTTGAATTCTTGTTTGTCCTGGCTCCGTGGATATGGTAGCCACTCAGTTGGTCCTTCTCCAAGCTGAAGGAGATCTTGGCCTGGCCGTTGAGGGGGAAGGCTGGCTTCAGGGTGATCGGGCCCCCTTTACCGCTGTTGGTCAGGTCGTTCCAGGGCACGGACACCTCTCCGCACAAGGTCAGGCCGACGGCGGCGGACAGCTGGTCGAAGCACGCATGGTAGTCCTTTCTGGAACTGAAAAGAAAGTGCCAAGTCAGAATTAGCAAAGATGTTTTTCTTTTTGTTTCTTCTTCGTGTGATTAGAAAATTGAAATAATAATATAATAACAGTGAAATTACATGGCCTGTTCAAAAGAAAAGGTGAATTTTGAATTTTCGCGGGCTGTTACATTCGATTATCGATTTTTTTTTAGTTATGTTGGTGAATATATGTTTATTATATGTTAGCATTATCAGCCATTTTGGATTAGTGGTTTGTTTTTGACAACTGAAAAGGTTAGTCACGTTTTTTTGTGTTCTTCGATTTTTTACTTTGAAAAAAATATTTTTTATTCAAATAAATATGAGTTTATGATAATATCAAAACAATTCAATATGTCTCGCGAGAAAATGATAATGTCGAAACGAAACTTTAAACAACTCCGAGTTACCAATTTGCACATCTGACATTGTTCGTTGGGACCTCAGAGCAATAATATACTAGAGAGAGCGCTGCTGTAGACAGTTTTGCCGGACTTGGCTAGACCTGGGAGTGGCTAGGACTAGGGCTAGAGTATTTATTCATCCATTTATAAGATTATTATTATACGAATAAACAAAAACATTATGTCGACATGTGCTATGAATGGATGTATAAATACCCTAACTCTAGTCCTAGCCACGCCCAGGTCTGCCGAGTTCAGCAAAAATCATCAAAAACTGACTACACTGCCTTGGAAAGGTGCCGCTCTATGTACTCTGAGTATTGATAAATATTGCACACAGTGGTTGCTAACAACGAAATGTACGGTAAAAAAATATATTTATATATTTCAAAGAAGATGTTTTTTCTTAAAGATACTCACTTTGCTGAATCAAAAGTGACCTTGGTCTCAACATCCTGGTGTCCCTTCTCCCTCTTGTAGAAGAAGATCTCGCTGGTGGCGGTGACCAGCTCCTGCTTCTCCACTGGCAGACCCAGCTGCATGTCGAAGCCTCCCTCCAGGGTTTTCAGGACCAGGTGGGTTCCGGTGGACGTGTGAAGGGTCGCCACGACCTTCAGGCCGTGAACGACAGAGTCGGCGTCGATCGCCAGGGTTCCGGAGATCTTGATATTGGCACTAGAAGACATCGATAAAATTATGAAAAATACAAAACTTTAACCTTTTTTTTTCCAAATTCAACCAAGGACTGAAGACTTTAAAGTAAACTTTTGAAAAACTGAAAAACTGTGAAAATGTATTTTTTATTTATATTAACTCCACACAGGAAGCCTTGGTGGAAATAATTTCTAATTTCATCATTTTCTAATTTGGCTGTGTGGAGGGTTTTTTCAAAGAAAGAAAGAAGTGAACCTGGGTCTTGAAGAGGCCCGTGTCGAAAGACAGAGCAAACACAGAGGCCGGCAAATCATTCCACATCCAAACTGTTGAAAAGAACAAGTCGAAAAAGCAACCCATTCTCATGTGAGTTCTCATTAGAAGCAAATGCAGTAATCTCCAAATACGGTTCTGTGGCATCGTCAACTTTTGAATGATTTTTATAAAGAAATGGAGAATGAAGTGTACCAAAATGTTAGCGCACATTAAACTAGGAACAATTTGAAACAGTTATCTTTAAATTTATGAACATATTCACAAAAGAAAAGTGCATTAAACGTTAAATCAACTTTCTAAGAAATAATTTAAAATGAAGGAGATTGCTGCCTTTGCTTCTAAGCCCCTCATGTATTGAATGTCAAATGGTGTAGGCTTCCCAAAATTATACTTCAGCTCTTATATATATTATGAGATCTTGGATTTTTTGTTAGATTATCATGAACATCCCTTAAATTTTCGTGGTATGAACGTGGAGAAATACGGTATATTACAATTATGTATGTTTTGTTGTACCTTGGGATGACCTTGATCTCAACCCTCGCGTTCTTGGGGTCCTTTAAGATCTTCTTAATATCGAAGTTGCCTCCCAAGTCCAGCTTGGTCGTGGCAGCTCCCTCGAGGTTCAGCTTCAGAGGCAGGCCGAAGGCGGTGGGGTAGGCCAGCTCCATGTCCAGGAACATGATGTGGTGACGGAGTTCGTGCTGTCAAAACATTGGCCGGTTACAAAAATGTGTAGAATTACTTACTTACTAATTAAAAATGCCAATTTGGATGCTATGATCTTTGTAGAGTCCTAACTGTATCTAGGAAAGGTTTTTTCTCCTGTTTATCTTCTGTAGTTTTCCTCTAGTTCTTTATTTATAAAGATGGAGGTTTGGCTTCCTCATCATTCAGTCACTTTTTAATGTAGGGCTCCCAAATATTCTAAGTCTTAAAGGGTTGAAATAGAAAAGCCTCCTTGGTGGTCAGTTAAAATGAAATGATTTGATTAATTGCTTTTATATTTTCGTTGAAAGCAATCACTTTGTGGTTTGACATATTCAATGAACATGAAATAATAACTTTGTATAAGACCACAGATTTTATTCTCATTTTTATGGTCGACCGGTTTCGCTTAGACTAAGCATTATCAAGGTACAAAATTAAACTAATCGAAAAATACAAACGAGTCGGTCATAAAAATTTAAATAATAAAAGGTTTTTTACGCAAATATTAACATTAAAAAAACGATAAACTCAAAAACAGTGCATAAAATATTGTAAAAGAAAGAAAACATAGTATTTAATAACAGGCACATCCAAAGTTAAATAGTTTCTACAATTAATTAGTCTGTATTAGATGAAAAAACTGTACTTAGGTATACTTATATTGTAATATACCACAGATCAAAAAAAAAAAAACTTGTTAAAAGTGTAAATGGTTGGTTCTGTTAAATTTGCAGAGTAATATTATGATTCAGGTATTGTCAAAAAAAAAAACAGCGCCTTAAAAACTCGCCGCTTGGAGCGTACTGCTCCAATTGCGCCTGCACAGGAGCAGCCCTGCCAATACAAAGCGAGAGAGGTGAAAAAGTCGGTACACGCTGTGAGTAGTAACTAACCAACCATTTAACCAACTGATAATCGAGCATCCCACGCACCGGTATATTGACCACTGTGTGTTGAGCTGCATCATTTAAACAGGTGCAAATAAAGCTCACGTCATTAAAATCAACGCTTTTATTAAAACTCACCGAGAATTCCTTGGACTCCTTGATTCCGCTGTCGACGAACTCAAGCACTCGGTCGATGAGGGATTCGATGGACGCGGGCTGATCGTCTCCCAGAGACAGGAAGATGCTCTCGGTCCCGAACAACTTGGCGAACACGTCGATGTCCAGATTGCCTCGGTAGCCCTGGGCGTCGGTCTTCAGCTGGAATGAAAATATATATACGCATATGCATTGTGACAACATTTCGAGGAAAGCGTTTTTAAATAATAGATTTTCGGAATATTGGCACCTCTTGCGATATTCACGGCTGTGAAAAGAATTAACAGCCTTTGCCAGTGCAGCAACTGCTGGAGCCAGTGAGACTATGGCATCCCCAATTGGGATATTTTGTGAGAGTGAAGGTAGTGGTAAGGAGAATGAGATGGAGAAGAGAAAGGTTGGAAAGTACCTGGCTATTCAGATCTGATCACCAAACACGGCGAAAGCCATTTCAAGCAACGTTTAGATTCTGAATGGTGGTCTTTCACCAGGAAGATACATAAGCAGATGGAGAAGAAGAAGGTTGGGAAGTAGCTGGCTATTCAGATCTGGTCCCAAACACGGCTAAAGCCATTTCAAGTAATGCTTTGATTCTAAATAGTGGTCTTTCACCAGGGCGATACTAAGAGTATCTATCGATCCGGAAAGTACTGCAAATATATAATTTTATATAATTGAATGATTTGTAGTCAAGCGTCTTACCGCTTGACCACGAAGGCCGTTTTCTATATCATGGGTCCCAGCGTAACCTCTTTCTTTCTGAAAAAATATACTTTTCCCAGCATTCCTAAAGATGGCCTACTGTGTCAGTTTTGTTTTCTTCCCCTTATCTTAGTTGAGTCATGAACCCATCGCTTCGAGAAATTGTCTCCTGCATCCCTGTCTAATCATAATCAAGTCTAATCTTCCAACTTTTATAATGATGCTCATAAAGGATGTGTTGACATCAGTTTTTCTTAACAATATATTTTTATCATGTTCAATTAATTACCTTGGCTCCGAAAGCACTAATCTGCTTCATGACGTCTCTCTTGCTCTTGGAGGATCCCTTCAGATGCTGCTGGATCTTCTCGATGATGTTGTTGGACGTCTTCTTAATGCCGTTGAACGCCTGCTGGGGCGTCTGCGTCTTGATGACTCCATGGGGGCCGAAGTACTCCTCAATGACGCGGTCGAGGTTGCCCTGACGCACGCCAAGCTGGAAACCACCACGGAAGTTTAGTACGGAAACCAAAACATAAGTTTTGTATGAAAGCAATACAGCATTTTTTAGGCAAATGGTTTTTTTCAATACTGGCATGACCAGCCGCTAGTATCAGACCTATGTTATAATTGATATCATTAATTTACTTTGCTTAATAACTTTCATATACCTAACAGAACTACTCGATCTAAAAGACTATTTGTTAGGTGTACAATTTTGCTTTGGTCATTTTCCTATATATGGCTTTAGCGGTAAGTAGTGGTCGAAACAAATAGATCATATACATCGTGCAATAAACTTAGGCGTCTCTCAACATAACCCCATAGAAACATTAGTCCATTCGTCACTGCATCATAAAGTTATTCTCGGTTAAAAATGTCAGTTTACGAGCCAAATTCTCGTCATTTGTGGGAGATGCAGCATGTCGATGCTCGACCCCATGATGCCAAAGTGGTCAAAACATACTTAGAAACGTTGAAATGAAAAGTCCTACCCCACTCACTGTATTTTCCAGATATTGCTATCCCTCACTATCCCTTGTTTTGATCAATGACAGACGACCTGACTGACCAGCACTTCCAGTTTTATGAAGAAGTAAAAAAATGAGTCGATTCGTGGATCGCTTCAAAAGATGACCAGTTTTTCAAAGTGGGATTAGATTTAGATTCGCTGTTCGAAAGATGAGAGAAAGTAGTAGCCAGCGATGGACAATGCTTTGAATCATAAATGAATAACCAGTTTTTTTAATAAACCCTCGAATTTCTGAAAAAAAAAACGGTGGAAGCAAAGTTGTATACTTCATTTTTAGATATTGACTATATCTAAATTGCATGCATTAAACCATCATACAAATTCGTAGCTACAAGTGGTGTACCCCAAGGTTCACATTTAGGTCCGATATCTTTTTAACTTTTTTTAAATTATATCATTAATGCATTTGATGAAAATGCGTACTATGTGGTTCTGATACAAAATGATCGTAAACTCTTCAAACATATGAAAAACTACGAATGACTATTTTCACATTCAAATAAATTTAAATAAATTACGTGATTGGTGTAAACTGAACAACTTTTTTGAAACATTAGTAAATGCCACTAAGTGTAATAATTATATCAAGACTGAGTCATCTAGATACTCGATTGTACCTAGATTATATGCAAAAATAGTAGCTATATTCATAATAATAGTATACCTCTTCCAAAAATAATAATTTTCAATTATTCTATTGTAGTTTCTCTAATGTTATTATGAGGAAATATTATACATTTATTATTACGAAATATATCGACTCTTCCAATTAACAATGTTGGATGTACCAATTGGTAACATTGAACTCATTCATTAATTATACATTTTTGGAGTTATGAGGCATTCCTAGATTTGTTACTCTTTTACTATTTTTCATATTTACACACTCAATATTGAACGTTGAGACAGTTAAACAGTAATTATTGTTACAAACCTCGATAAGGTTGATCTGCCGGCCGAAGATTTCAGCGGTCAGGTTAAGGTTGGCAGACCTGGGCAAGAAAGAATCCTGGGAGAAGATGACGTTGGCTTCAACAGCTGAGCCCACTCCGAGGGTATCAACTTCATAGCTGAACTCGTAGTTCTGGGAGTATTTCCTGGGGAAAAGAACAAAGAGTCGTTAAAGTGGTACATTAATAAGTCAAATATTCAGGTGTCTGATCTAACCATTTAGCTATAGCGACAACCTCTAGATCACCGTGCATCTCCAATAAACATGGTATTTGTGAAGTTATTAACTTTGTTAAGCGTTTTATCCGCTGGAGTCGCCATTATTAAAGCAAACAATCACATGGTGGTTTTAGGAAATTCCCCCCTTCAATGGAGCAGAACTGAAGCTTGACGCGAAAGCCTGGTGCTTAAAGCAGTTTTTCGAAAAATGAAAGCTCGTAGTTCGAATCCCAGTCTCGCCAAATATAACCTTAACGTTTTTTTCTAATTTAAAACAGTATTTGAAGAAATTATTTGCTGAATATGCACCAACGACTAAAAAAAGCTTAAATATACACTATGCATATAGTTAATTGCATAAAATCTGATGTAAAGTTATCATTGTTAGAAATAATTTTTTAAATAATCTGGTTATTTTGTCCAAAATCATGTAAAAACTTTATTCAGATGACTTTTGGAAGAGAAACAACATCCTCGGGTTGCGAATAACCTGAAAATATTTGAAAAGCTCCTACTGCCATCATAATATGCGGAAAATGTTGCAATGATGAAGGACGGAGAGCAATTGAACCTACGACACCCGGGTGGAAATCCTTCGTATTTACCCACTCAGCTACAATTACTGCTAAAGCATAGAATACAAGTAGACCAAAAGATGAAAATGAAAGTTTTTGTGTTTGGTCTACTTGCATTATGAAGTAATCCAACAAATGGAGTTGGTCTCACCGTGTATTCACAAATATAAGAAAAATAACCAAACTCACTTTTGTATAAAAGTGGACATGGGCTAATTGTATTTTTAGGTCTTTAGTTGATCTAGAATTTGTCAGGAAATTCATTCTGAAGGTTTCAGGATGAAATATACATAATAAGCTATGGAACAAGTTTCAGTGGCTTAGATTTCAAGGAATTTAAGTTCACAATAATGAACTCAATGATGATTTCAATTACGACTCCAACAATGATTTCAATGCTGATTTCAATAATGACTTCAATGATGACTTCAATGATGACTTCAATGATGACTTTAATGATGACTTCAATGATGACTTCAGCAACTTAAATAACAAGAACAAGATCATACCTGGCGTCCAATGGGAACTTCTTGACGATTTTGATTTCACCAATGGTGTCCTGGGCTACCTTGCGAGAGGGGTTGGTCGTGGCCTTCAGGTTTCGGATCGAAGAGGTGATGAAAGATCCAACTGGAAGATGCAAGAGATGTTCATCAGTCATTTAATCATCAAAAAGACTTCTTCTTTCGTGGGACAAAGGGAGGCATCAAGGTGGCTGAGCCAGTTGTGGAGATTGAATGGAGTGGCATTCATGGAATGTGTTCTTGGTAGTTGCACCCCACAGTCTGTCTTAACGTATCGGCTTCACCTGTGCATCATGTGAGTACAACGGCTGCAAGAGCACCTTACGCTTTTAATAGAGGGATATAATTTAAGGGCAATGAAAATTTAGAAACCATGATGAACAATACAAAATCCTATATATTGTACCTGTATTGTATTGCACCTTCCGCAAATGACGAGAAATCGGCTCATAAACTGACATTTTCAATCGAGAATAACTTTATGATGCCGACACAAATCGACTAATGTTTCTATGGGGTTATGTTGACAGATGCCTAAGTTGATTGCATGACGTCTATGATCTATTTATTTCGACCACTACTTACCGCTAAAGCCATCTATAGGAAAACGGCGGAAGCAAAGTTGTACACCTAATATAAATAACGGCCTTTACAGTAAAACGGTAGACTTCTTGACTCTAGACCAGAAAACGTGGGGTCAAATCCCAAAACGGGCAAATCGAAATTGCACTACGTTTTGAAGAGAAAAATGCCCTGGTGAGAGACTATCGACTGAAGCCTTGTCTAGTAATTACATCTGACTAACCAAATTCATTAAAATACCTCAAAATTGGAGATGACGTAGTCCTACTGATTCCCAGAAGTAGTAACACAAATATAGCAATATAATGTAGTTATTTAATTTTACCTTGGTAGACAGGTTCAGTATCCAGAAGGGTTTTGATCTCATCAGCGATCTTTCTGTCTGGGCATTCCAGCAGGGCGAGGTAAGCCTTGATCCTGACTTCAGAGTCTTGCTGTCTGTCCTTGAGGATATCCAGAGCGGTGGACTTCAACTGCAGAAAGAAAGAAAAAATGTTAACAAATTTATTGAAACTGTCATAATTAGGGTCACCTTGTGGTACACCTCCATCAATAAATGTGAAAAATGTTAAATAACGATTTTAGAAGATCAACATTTTCACCACTTTCTTACTGCCCTCGCCGCCCCAACTGCCATACAATGCCCCCCTCCTGCTACCCCTGAGACCACCACCGCCCCTGGTAGGTTCTTTCGTGGGAAATTTATTGTATTCAAATACTTAAAATAGATTTTCATTTGACTTATTATTAGAATTAGGATCGAAGAGGTCTCGTGGTACCACACGACTAATAGATTGAGAAATCAATGCAGCTGGAAGATTAGTTATATTGCAGAAGAAGCAATACATCCCATAGTACTAAAAATGCTTTGGTCTGTAAGACTAGATGATCAGTAGATGATGTGATGCGTGTAAGAGAGATGAGTGTAAGAGAGATGAGTGTAAGAGAGATGAGTGTAAGAGAGATGAGTGTAAGAGAGATGAGTGTAAGAGAGATGAGTGTAAGAGAGATGAGTGTAAGAGAGATGAGTGTAAGAGAGATGAGTGTAAGAGAGATGAGTGTAAGAGAGATGAGTTTAAGAGAGATGAGTGACAAGTTAGTGCATGCATGGCGGGAGATTGAAAATTACGGTTAGCCGTGTGTGTTTGACTTTGAAAAGGTCTTAAGTTATTTCCATACAAGGAGGTTCATGGGTAGAGTAGATTTTGGTGAAAATTCAAGTGGTACCAACCTTGGCGATGCAGGCATCGGCAGCGAAGGTCTCGAGAGCGGCGACGCGCACCCTCTGGCGGACAGACTTGTCGGCGGCGCAGTTGGCCAGCTTGGCGACCACTGAATCTTCCAGGTGGTGGATGTTTCGAATTCCCTTCAGAACTGTGACGATCTGGAAAGATTCAAATTAAATTAGTTGATACTTCGGAAGCAGTTTGCTAGAGTGTATTTCGATTTACAAGGACAGTTGAAAGTTTGTCATACACTGATTGGTCAACAGCCTTTGGCATTTTTTGGCCATTTGGAATACTTAGTCAGAGAGGAGAAAATAATCACTAATATACTCGTATTATACATACCAAGTCTTCAGCCTTCTTGCTGGCAGCCTTGCAGTCTCCCAGCTTGGAGCTGAACTTGGCGGTCAGGGTGGCAACTCCTGGATCTTGAGAGCTGGGTCCGTGGCAAGAGTGCTCGCGGCAGTAAGTGCCGGCGAGGGCGCCCACTCCGAGGAACACGTCGTTGGAGATGTCAGGCAAGTCCAGGAGAGACTGGAAGAAGATCCATTGTTAGACAGTAAAGTGGAAACATAGAAAATTGACCGAATTCATATAATTGCATCTAGGCTTTAAGTGAAGAAAATAGTTAATGAATTCCAAGTATTTTAGATTTTTTTTATAGTTCATACCGCTATTACTGTATCAAAATATAACTAAAGATGCCGTCAACGTCCAACGCTATTGACGAAAATTTGGGCCAACCGTTGAATATAATTATTTAAAATATTATTAATTATATACTCATATTAACCAACGCAACGCAGTCTCAAAACTCACTGTTATGTAGCTATTATTTTAATTTTAGTGCCATATAAACAGGAAGGTGTAAGAGTGTATACTCCGCGAACGATATTATGCGTAATTTGTTTGTATACCTCCCTCCTAGACGTCTTTGTGGATTTTCCTATCCGGAACAGCATATACGTAGCGCCTAGCGTCAAGTGAATTTGCCGGTGGCAAGTAAGATACGGCTGTCGCGTTATAAACAACACCCACAACGGAACCAACTACCCAACTTTTTCAACTCTCCCAACAGGGGATTTTAATTATTAAAATCAATATCGTCGCGTCAACGTCGGCGTTATTTCCAACGACTATATTCAATAGTTGACAATTGCCAACGATAACTCCGATATCGTCAACGCCCAGTACTGGCCTAAGAGCTTCCAAGAGCTATGCGTACCATGTCCGCAATCAAAAATCATTTTTAAGACTTTTTAAGTGTATGGCTGTAGTTTGCCAACTAAATCCAGGCTATCAGAAACACTTACGGTGGCGGCCTTCACAGAGCTGGACGATGCGTGTCTGACTGCTGACAGCGAGAGGAGCACCAGCTTCTGTTGCAGAGGAGTCAGTTCTTTGCTCTTTATCAGCGTGATGCAGACCTCGATGGAGTCTCCGGTTCCGGTTCGGAAGAGTGCGTCCAAGAATACTTTCCTGTAAGAGCAATGTTATGTATTAGTCAAAATGAATCCTGCATGATGCAAAACTTAATTGATTTCATTCATGACAGTCAAAGGTTATCTTACTTGGCCAAGTTGTTGTCCTTGACGGCTGAGCCAGACTTGATCTGCTTGTAAACGTTCAAGATGTCGTCTTTGTTTGATACTCGCATAACCTGAAAAAATAAAAATAAAACAATTAGTTTCTTCAAAAGTTCCGTCGTAGCTATAAGAACTACCATAAAAACTAGATACATAAGAAAGAGGTATGTATCTCAAACTAAAAGTCAAAAAACTAATGCAGAAGAATAGGGAGGGTTAATTGAGTAATTGTACATACCCTGATGAGTCCAGCGAAGATGGCGGCAGACTTGTCCTGCACGTGTCCGTTGAGCGCCTGCGTGGCGGAGTTGAGCGCCAGGTTGAGGTTGGCTACGTTGCTGTGCTCCGTGTTCACGACGTGTGGGTTTTCGAAGATGATAGACTTAGCCACGATACATTTGGCTGGAAAATAAAATACAGGGCTTAAGCGACAGTTTGGTAAATATGAGTTAAATGTGCAGTTCTGATCAGCTTTTTTTCTGCGTCGAAATCTCCGACTCTCGTTTGATTGTGAAAACTTTTGTGGCCCTTCAGCTATCTAAAAAAATATATTTACCGTTTGGGAGAAGGATCGACTCAAGTTACACAAATTTGGGACTTTTTTTAGCTTTTTGTCGCTTCAGGTAACTCAGTAAAAGCATATAATCATTTTTTTCAAAAGTAAAAAATTGAAGAACACACAAAAACATGACTAACCTTTCCAGTTGTCAAAAACAAACCACTAATCCAAAATGGCTGATAATGATAACATATGATAAACATATGTGTACCAACATAACAAAAAAAAAACGATAATCGAATGTATACAGCCCGTGAAAATTCAAAATTCACCTTTTCTTTTGAACAGGCCTATTATTCAGGGTTATATTATTTTTAGCTTGTTTTGATTCAAAAACATTAATCTACTGTTAAATTTTAGAATTAAACTTGTGTTATTAAAAAGTGTGCAACAAATTACTTCCTCTGGGAAGGCTATTTTACACTTAACTTTAAAATATTCTTATTTTCAATGGAAACAGAAGATACACCAGTAAAAACCCTCTATTTTACATTGTGATAGTTCACTTCATTATTTGCATAAAATGGGAAACAAAAAATATAGTAGCTAACAAATAGAAAATAACGTCTTTAAACAAAATTACTGAAAAATTAAATAACTAATACTTTAAACATTTACTAAAACTCAAATATTATTCAGAAATAACACCTTTGGCTATTTATACCAGTTCAAAAGCGGGGCTGGATAATTTTCAGTGGATTAACCAATCCATTTCACGGATAATGCAATTCGTCTGGATTTTAGGCCATTTACAAAACTTTAAAGACTCTACCATGGACTTAGTAATTGTTCCCTTACCGTCGATGTTGACAAATTTACCAGGAGATGCTTGACCTATCAATCATATATATAGCATGAGGTGATCTACTTTCTTAAACAATGGCTATAGGTCTATTACATCATTTGTTGTCATTCTTTACGACTCTACCAAAACTTTTACTTGACCTTGGCTTTGACTTGAATGTTTTTTATAATGTATATTTTGTCATATTTTTATCATTGTTTCTTTATAATACTATGTGTGAGCTATTTTTTCTCTGCTGCTCTTTTTCCCATATCGTGTTATGTATTTTTTTGTGATTGGACAATAGTCCGGTAGTTTGTTACTAAATAAATCATTGTTTTTTGGTTGTCAACTTACAAGGCAGTGTTCCCTTGTTGGTCTCTCTCAAAGCCAGTTTTGTGGTCACAGACCCCCTGACTCCGGCTTGTCCCACGGAGAAGGGCCTGTACAGATAGTTCTCTTGGGCTTCCACCTTCTCCACGATTCCGTTTTTCAACACTGCGTCGACTCGTAAGTCCGACTGCAGGATGTGAGAGTTTTTGATCTCCTGGAAGAAATAAGAACAAAAGTCTTGTTATAATGCTGTTTTATTAAGTTGATATTTTATCCCAAGTAAGCTTCACTGTAATAAAATAAAAACTTATAACTATTGTAATTTTCATCACCTAATGTGTATAAAAAAAATATACATTTTTTTTTTTTACGTTAACCCCACATAAGAGGTCTCGAGGGAAAAAAAATCCCTCGAGGCCAAGATTATCTTTAGGGATGCTGTGTGGAGAGTCTTTTGAGAAAAGGAAAAATTGAACCTGGGTCTTAAAGAGGCCCATGTTGAAGGAAGGAGAAAACACAGAAGCCCGCAAATCGTTTCACAGCCGAGCTGTTGAACATAAGAACGAGTTGTAAAAGCGACCCGTTCTCAAATATTGAATGTCAACCGTGTACAAATGTTGGGCGCCCATTTGGCGAGTTTCTCAACTATGCACCGGTGCCAAAGGGATCAATGACGCAAGTTCCTTGGAGCATCTTCCACTGAAATACCGGTAGAACAAGGACAGCATTCCCACCTGACGTCCGTGCTCCAAAGATTGCAATCCGTTTGTTATGATTGGAGAATGTATTAGAGATGGTCGATATCTGAATTGGGTGTCCTGCGGTTCCAGTTACCGGTCACCGGCGAGGAACCAGTTATTTATCCAATTCTTTATAAAACCGGTATCTTGTGCCAGAAAAGTTCCGCGAAGGAGAAGTAATAACAAAGGATACCGATATTTTTATTTGTGAAAATTTGGAACCGGTTCCTCGGAGAAATAAATATCGACGGTTCCAGTGACCGGCTAGGAACCGTAACCGGGATAGGAATATCGAACATCTCTAGAATGTATCAAACGGATCGCCCCTTTCTGCACAGAGTCGAGGGTTTTATTAGCTATTTAGGGGCTCCAGACCGGAGGTAGCGCACATAATTACTATGAGAAATTATCATACCTATATTTATTCGTTATAAGAGCTCTATTCCGTAGGTTTGGAGTTGATAATATGCAGAAATTTTCTATTCAACAAATAATTGTAAAATATCAACATTTTGTATGCTAAATTACTTGGCAAATTTAAATTGAGAAAGGGTATTTTTGCACTTATCATTAAAAGTAAATTACTAATAAAAATGTGAAAAGGTTGATCACAGTTGATCTAAGTCATTAATAATACAGGGCACTTAGTCAACAGGGGTACTTACAGAGCTGGGGTTGTAGATGTATGTGAGCAGATCCTGCTTGGTTTGTTCCCTGTGGGCGCAGAAGTTGAGATCCCTGTTCTTGCGAACCAGGACTCCATTGCCTTCCTTGTTTACTGAGAAGGTGGTGGGGCAAATGCCGAAAATGTCGACCTTTAGGAAAAATAAAATAATTAGTTCGAGAAGAGTAATAACTGGATTTTTAGGTTGGAGTTACATAATTTGGTGTGAAAATAAGACAAGTCCCATTACAGGACCCTGTGGTATGCCTGATGTTGGTGTAAAAATAACATCATTTTATATTTACGTAAAAAGCAATCGCTTTGCGGTTTGACATATTTAAAGAAGTGAAAAAAAAACTTTGTACCAGACGTGTTATTAAACAAACAAAAAATAACCGACCGGTTTCGCTTAGCCTAAGCATCATCTGGGTACAAAATTAAACGAAACAAAAAATACAAGGTGTGCAGTTATATATATAAATACAGAGGAAGAACAAAATATAAAATAAAATAACATAACAATGAGAAAACAATAGAAAACCATTTAAATTATTACAAAGGAACAGAGAGAAAGAGACAGATAATATGAATTGAAAGAGACCGATAATATGAATTGAAAGAGACAAAACGTCAATTGAGAAGGTGATGAAAGAATAATAATAAGTTTATGAGTTTACAGGAAATATACTTAATGTGAAACCGGTCGGTCTTAAAATTTTTAATAACATTCATGGTCTTATTCGGTTGAAGAAATGGAGCTATCTTATTGGCTATCTGACCCACCAGATCCAGCTTCAGATCTGGTCATCAAACATGACTTTTTTTAGTGTGGATACTGCATAAGAGTCCCAACTGCTAAGGCCAGTGGGTATATGTCATTACGAGGTATGTTGTGAGACTAAAAGGAGAAGAGAGGGGAAGAGAAGCAGGTTTTAAAGTACCTGGCTATGCAGATCTAGTCAGCAAACACAGTTAAAGTCATTACAAGCAACGTTTTGATTCTGAATTGTGGTCATTCACTAAGAATTCATGTTTGAGTGGTAAGACGCTCGACTACAAATCCAAAGGTCACGGGCTTAAACCGGGTGAACGTTTATTTAATAAATATGTGTCATAACACATTTTGTTCATTTAAAATAATAAAAAGTATGTTTGCGGCACGTTCCAGAATGGTAGATACTCTTAGTAAGACCACCATTCAGAATTGAAACGCTGCTTAAAATGACTTTAGCCGTGTTTGGCGAGAAGATCTGAATAGCCAGGTACTTCCCAACCTTCCTCTTCCCCATCTTCTTCCCCTCCTCACTACCTTCAGCCTCACAGCATACCCCAATTGGGGATGCCATAGTCTCACTGGCTCAAGACGGTTGGGAGCAGTTGGGACTCTTGTGCGTTATTCACTATATTTATATAAATATACATATTTTTTTAAATGATTATAAATTTACGTATGAAATAATACAATAAATATATATAAATATATATATATATATATATATATATATATATATATATATATATATATATATATATATATATATATATATATATAAATTTGTTTAAAGAAAGACAAATATTTTATTAAAAACCATTTTTTTATCACTAAATAATATTTTTATTAATTATTAATTATTAAAAATATTATTTAGTAATAAAAAAATGGTTTAAGAAAAAAAAATCTGCGATGTAAGCATTTTACACTTCAAAATAATTATTTAACTAACTAAGTAGTGAAATATCACAAGGGTGGGCTGAAGGATATACTGCCACACAACTTTGTCTTGGCACATACTCCTTGATTGATATTCATACCATATCAATAAGCTCTCATGCGGAACAATATCGTCACTGAGCGGATCCGGACGTTGGTGTGAATCAGCCTTAAATGGTGCTTACCTCAGAGTTTTGTTTGGTGGCAGTTTGCAGGAGGGATAGCAAAGCCCTCTTGATGTTGAGAGACCTCTGTGAGTCTCCCTCTTCAGCGCAGATATCCGAACCCAGAACTCCGTCTTGCAGGGTGAACCTGATCAGCTTCTCCATGTCACGAGGCTTTTGGTATTTCTGGAATCGAGTAGAAAATCATTAGAAAAGTTAGCAGTATTCTAAGTAGAGAAAAAACATACGATTGATTTAAACACATTCCCAAAGCTAATGCTAGAAGTACCATGTCTGATTTTGGTCGTTTTAGTACTTTGAAATTTCTAACTAATTAACTGACCATCACGCCGTTTCTCCGGAGGGATAGGCAGAAAGGATGAATCGCCATACCTTTCTATTTTGGCAAACATTCCTTGCTTCATTTATATTCCTACGTCGTCTCATACGAGTTCACACTTTTCCGTTATGCTGACTCTTGACATGTCCCGATTCAAGTATTTAATTCACTCGAACGCGCCATCGCGTCTTCCTCGGGCGTTCCCGACTTCTTTTTCCATTTACTTTCGCGTCATATGCACTTTTCACACTCCTTTCTTCGTTCATTCACTTTACATGCTCACACTATATAAGCATCCCTTTCTTAATCCAATGCTTTGTGTTTACATTAGCATTGCATTCTTTCTGGATATGTACAATTTAACACAGTCATATTTGGTTTTACCGCATATACATCTTAAGGATCTCATTTCTAAGGGATTCAGTCTACTTTATCCTTCCTCTGCCAGTTCCATGCCTCACTGCCATAAATCAGGGTTGGTATAAGCACTTTATTGTGGATTAATAGCTTCCCTTCTTTGGACAACGTTTTATTTGCGTCAACAGCGTTCAGTCTTCCATTAATTAAGTTTCCTGCATTCACCCTTCTTTCAATATCCAACAGCCTTTCCGTCTCTCTAGAACATACTTCCCAAATACACAAACTCATTCGCTTGCTCCAAGTATTCATCATTCACAACTATATTGCACGCTGTTTTCTTACTCTCTATTTCAAACACCATGACTTTGGACTTACTTAAATTCATCATCAACACATTTTGCATACATACTTGGTTCATCCTAGACACGAGAAACTTTAGATCTTCCATACTATCAGAAATCAGTACCGCGTCATCAGCATACAATAGGCGACATACTTCCAGATTGTTCATCAAACAAATAATATTATTTTGAGTGTAGCTCTACCCAACTATGCTAATATTGAATCAAAAACATTAGTACAGGTTTTCGTAGATGATCATGAAACATAACAAAAAAAATGTATGCTTACAGTAATTCATCTACCCACTTATTTCTCACTGTGCCACAGTGTTAACCTCAGAACAAGAATATACGAGTTTATGGAGAAGGAGAGCTTAACATTTTTACCCAACCTATACAAATTTACGATAAATCACTTTCTCCAGGTTTTTATGTCATACACCGTGAGAGAGAAAGAGACGAGACAAGTTGTCACACAATATAGCGTCTCTGGCGACTCCGCCTATTACGTTTTGTTATTTATTTATTTTATTGTATACGCCCGAGAAGGCTTTTACATTAAAAGGTTTGCAATTGACAGTGAAAAAATGAGAATTATATGTACAAACAAAATAATGAATGGTTGTAGAGTAGTAAAAAAAATGTGTTTGAATACATAAAAAAGATTGTTGATTAAAGAAATATGATGATATAGCCTTCTTGTATCTACATTCCGTGCAATTATGCGACAAAACAGGACAGAACTCAACGGTTTTTTAGGTTATATCCTATATTTTTGTTTGTAACAGTACTGCGAAAAAGTAATTATACAAATAAACAAAAACATTACGTCGATATGTGCTATGAATGGACGTATAATTTATTATTTTTTTTAAAGAAAGACAAACATTCCCGGGTTACGAATAACCTGACAATATTTGAAAACCTCCTACTATCATCATAAGAAGATGTTGCTTGTACTGTGATGGAGGCTTAGCCAGCAGAGGAATTGAACGCACGACGCCCGGGTGGGAATCCGACGCGTTTGTCCACTCAGCTACCGACCGGTAGCCCTAGCCCTCGCCACGCCCCAGTCAGGCAAAAATCATCAATACTGACTACACTAGCGCTCCCTCCTGGTATATTATTGCTCTGAGGTGTTAATCGTACAAAGTCTTCAAATGCGTCCACCCTTAGAGTATACAGAGTGGTATCTACCTAAGGCAGTGTAGTTAGTTTTTGATGATTTTTACCTGACTCGGCGGACATGGGCGTGGCTAAGACTAAGGCTAGGGTATTTATACATCCATTCATATCACATATCGACATAATGTTTTTTGTTTATTCGTATAACCACTTTTTCACAGTGTTGATATCAACAAAAATATAGCAACTAACCTAAAAAACCGTTTAGTTGTGTCAAGTTTAGTGGCATAATAAAAAATTTGGGCGGAGTCCCGCGGTGACCCAGGAGCCCAAGATCATTGTGACAGTACATAGAAGCGGAGTATTATATTTTTTGTCTTTTTCTCTCTCACGGTGTACGACGTAAAAACCCGGAGAAAGTGATTTATCGCAAGTTTGCATCGGTTGGGTAAAAATAATTAGCTCTCTCTCCATACATTGTTTCTCCAAGGTTCCACCTCATTTTTAGTTTATTTAAAGTAATAAGGTCAAAGTTTACTCACTGTGCCATCGTTTCCAGTGATCTGAAGAGAAGTCACTTTCAGCAAGTTGGCGCAATTTCCTAGCGCTACGACTGTGGCCCCGGCCGTCAGTTTGACGTTGGTCTCCTGCTTGTCCGCTCCGGACAGCTGGATCTTTGCGGCCCCTTCGAGAGAGTAGACGTAAGTGTTGCCTTGGACGAAGCCATCCTTTGGAGAGGATCCTGCAAGAAAGGTTAAGTTGACAAACTAATGGAAACACCTTGTGAATCAATGAAAAAAAAATCGAGACATCGTATACACCGATACATAAACAAAATTTACTAACACTCGTCCGATGTGTCCTAAATTTTCTAGTAGAGTAATACCTAACAAAGGAGTAAGATTTAATAAAATATCATTTGGAATGGTAAAAGGAGTTAAGCGACACTCTGGTCAAAAATAAGTTAAATATGCAGTTTTGATCAGTTCTTTTTTCTGCATCGAATGCTCTGACTCTCGTTTGATTCTGAAGACTTAAGTGGCCCTTCAGCCATCCAAAATATATTTACCATTTGGGAGAAGGCTCGACTCAAGCGACACAAGTTTGGGACTTTTTTTAGCTTTTTGTCGCTTCAAGTAACTCAGTGAGAGCATTGAGTTACCTGAGTCAACTTTTTTTGTTCAAAATCTAACCAGGTACTGAAGACTTATGAATTTTATTGTTAAACAAAAAAAAAACTTCAAGGCTCTGGTATAAACTTCCCAAAATGGCTCTAGTTCGATGTAATGCGGCAGACAAACATTGTTTTATTGTAATGCTTTGATTTTGTATTTTGTTTGCTGTAGAACTTAGAAACAATGAATTGCTGTTCCTCAATCATCACTCTACTAATTATGGGTATCATTCTCCACTGTCCAAAATATCGAGACTTGTTAACTCAAGCCGTGGTCTTGAACTTTTTGGTACCTGTCTAAATGATTTTTGTCATTCTTTACGACTCTACCAAAATAACTTGACAATGTTCTTTTTATTTTATCTCATTTTTGTCATTGCTTCTTTATAATATTATGTATGGGCTGTTTGTTCTTTCTCTGTCGCTCTTTTCTCCCACTTCGTTTTATATTTTTATTGTGATTGTAAATAAACAAATAAGTTAAGCCAAATTGAAAACATTCAGTTGATAAACTCTTTTAATAATCATTGACCATACTGAATTTTACCATAGAAGAAGTTATTATCAAAAAAAGATTATTTTAAATAAAAATGGATTATTTTAAATAAAAAAAATGTCAGAAAGTTCTAACACGCAATTCTCGTAATAAATAGGTAAATTAATTATATTTTAAAGATATTTTTTCCTGTTGAACTTACCTCCTTGGCATCCAGCAGAGCATATGTCTGTAAACAAAGAAAAAACAACATTAGTAAAAATATCCAAGTACACAAATACTATTATTCCTTGTCGTAGACTCAGAAACAATGAATTGCTGTTCCTCAATCATCACTCTACTAATTATGGGTATCATTCTCCACTGTCCAGAATGTCGAGACTTGTTAACTCAAGCCATGGTCTTGAAATTTTTGATACCAGTCTAAATGATTTTTGCCATTCTATAAAAATCTTGACATTTTTTTTTTTTTTTACATGAATACCGCACAAGAGTCTCAACTGCTCCCAACCGTCTAGAGCCAGTGAGACTATGGCATCCCCAAATTGGGTATGTTGTGAGGCTGAAGGTAGTGGGGAGGGGAAGGAGATCGGGAAGAGGAAGGTTGGGAAGTACCTGGCTATTCAGATTTGGTCACCAAACACGGCTAAAGCCATTTCAAGCAACGTTTCGATTCTGAATGGTGGTCTTTCACCAGGGCGATACTTAGAGTATCTACCACTCTGGAACGTGCCGCAAATATACTTGTTATTATTTTGGGCAAATTATTTATTATTAATTATTTTAGGCAAAAAAAGTTTGTACAGAAACTGTAATTTAAAAGGTTTTTCCCCGTTAAGAAAGTTTTCTGCCATAATAATCAAAAGACACGATGATGCATTATACTGTATGCAGTGAATTCTGCGTTTAATATTATTATTATATGTTATTCATTAAAACATGTACGTATTATTTAATTATCGTCGTAATATGAGTTATAAAATATAACAACTGAAAGTTATCTGGTAGATAAGAATATCTGACCCGAAGAAACCTCTGATTTTGACCCTCAATTTTCTCAGTATAATAAAGGATATATTGAGGTCAAATATGAAGACGTTGGAGGACAGCACAGACCCGGCACGAGCCGAGAGGCCGCTGGAATAGTCAGGACTGGGCTAACTAACTAACTAACCATCACGCCGTTTCCCCGCAGGGCATATAGCATACAACTCTGTCTTGGCACACACTCCTTGCATCGTTCACATTCACACATCGTCTCATATATACTCTGCTGTTATTCTCACTCTTCATGAGTATTTGATTCACTCGATGGCGCCATCGTGTTTTTTCCTCGGGCGTCCCCGACTTCTTCTTCCATTCACTTTTGCATCAATATAATTAATTTTAATTTTTTTACGAGAAATGCAAAATTAATTACATTGCCAACAAGGAAAAAAATCGAACACACAGAAATCTCTCTTGTACCGGGCCGTCCAACTATATAATAAAATTTCATCAGAAATCACTACAATAGACGATATTCGTCAATTTAAAAAATAATTAAGAAAATTTGTTTTCCATAACCATTAATGTTGGTATATTGTATGTTCATTTTATTGTAACCCGATATATATTTACATATTTTTTTTTTTTAATTTTGAGTTTTATAAAATGTCATCAGAAAAATATGTTTGAAAAACATCATGTCTGTATATAAATTAAATCTTTTAATAGGTTAGGTTAGGTTAGGTTAGGTTAACACACAATGATGTCATCTAACTTAAGATAAATAAATCATGTATTCTTTTCGCTTAGGACTTGGCGCTTTTTGTAAAGAAAATTAATTGCGATTTTACTGAGGCTATTTTTCATGGGGACCCATACGGTATAGCTTTTAGCAGTTGTGTCATTTTACAAATTAATGACATATTTTAGTTATTATTTTAAATACTGAACAAGAGTCCCAAATGCTCACAACCGTCTGGAGCCAGTGGGACTATGGCATCCCCAATTAGGGTATGTTGTGAGGCTAAAGGTAGTGGGGTGGGGAAGGAGATGAGGAAGGTTTATAAGTACCTGGCCATTCACAAATCTGGTCGCCAAAGGGTAGGAGATGGGGAAGAGGAAGGTTGGTAAGTGCCTGGCTATTCATATCTGGTCACCAAACACGGCTGAAGCCATTTCAAGCATCATCGTTTCGATTCTGAATGGTGGTCTTTCACCAGGGCGATACTTAGAGTAACTACCACTCTGACACTTCTAAATGAAGAGCAGATGGGTAAGGGAACGTTGAGAAGTACCTAGCTATTCAGATCTGGTCACCAAACACGGCTGAAGCCATTTCAAGCATCGTTTCGATTCTGAATGGCGGTCTTTCACCAGGGCGATACTTTGAGTATCTACCACTCTGGGAAAAGAGTAAGTTGACACCCGCTGTGAGCATCAAACTCTATCCGCCCGACTGTAAATCGAGCGTCTTACTAACAGAAACTTTGCGTGAAATGGCTTTAGCCATGTTTAGTGACCAGATCTGAATAGCTAAGTACTTCTCGACCTTCCCTCACCCATCTTCTCTTAATTTAAAATTTCATGAACCCCAACAATCAACATTTACGTCTGATATGTAAATCAACGTAATATTTTTTTAATCTCCCCGAGAATCAAACCCGTAACCTCCGTATATAAGAGCCAAGTACTCCTTGACCTTCATATTCCCCTTCTCCTTTCCGTCCCCGCTTCACTCAGCCTCGCAACACACCCAGATTGGCAGTGCCATAGTCCTACTGGCTCTGGGCAGTTGGGACTTTAATGTACACATATATAAAATGAAATAATAACTTTGTATAAGACTACAGATTTTATTTTAATTTGTATAACCGACCGGTTTCGCTTAGCCTAACCATCACCAGGATACAAAGTTAAACATAGTGAAAATATAATTTATATAGAATTTAACGTAGTTTTCTAGGATTTTTAAAGCGTCTTTAGGTGATAATTCATTAAAACAGCGCTGTAAAAATAAGCCAAGCTTTAATATTTTTGTGAATAATCTATTTATAACACAGATTGATTAATAATAATTTTTTTAAATCTTAAAAAAATAATTTTACTCGTGACCACAGGTCACAGGTCGTTTTCGAGTTTATCAAATTGAGTTGTTACTTAATTTAAGATTGAGTGAAAAAAATTAAAAATATTATTTATTATTTGAATGTAATATGATGTGCCTTTCTTTATAATGTAACAGAAGAGATAATAGTTGTTTCAATCAATATTTATTTTTGTATGTATTACATGATTTTATTTGACCCAGGTCAATTTTGAAAACAACCACTATCTTTCTGGTATGCTGAGAAATAATATAACTTATTTTGTATTTACTTATTTTATTATAAATAGTGACTCGTAAACCGGATCTTTAGTTTATATAAATAAAATAAGTTATGATACGAGTATTATTTATTGATAAATATTTCCTAACTAAATAACTTACCATCACGGCGTTTCTCCGCAGGGGTAGGCAGAGAGGACAGACCGCCATATAACTCTGTCTTGGCACACACTCCTTGCTTCATTCACATTGACTCATCGTCTCATACATACTCTTCTGTTATTCTGACTCTTCACATGACCCGATTCAAGTATTTGACTCACTTGATCGTGCCATGTCTTTCTCGGGCGTCCTCGACTTCTTCTTCCATTCACTTTCGCATCCTATATTCTTTTCACACTCCTTTCTTTGTTCGTTCGCTATACATGCCCAAACTATCTAAGCGTCCTAACGATATTGTTAATATGTAAAACTGCTAACATTAAAAAACAATAATTATTATGATGCTAGTTTTACAACTGTTTTGAACTTTGTTTATTTCAAAATGTCTTCGCATTTGTTTGTGATATTTTTTTATATCTTTTTTATATTTTTTATATTATTCATCTCTTATGTAACTTCTTTGTATTTTAATATTTTATACTCAGAAGTAACGTCCGTATTTTAAAGAGTTTTTATAGCTGGACTGTTACACGGATATTAACTAGTAAATAATAAACTATAAATAATTTAACATTTTATTTTATTCTATATTTTATAGGCATGATCTTTATCAATAAGAAGATAAGCAAATTCAGAAAAAAACCTTTAATAAAAGCACCGGTGCTCATATTCTTTACAAAAATGATCATGGCAACAGATAAAATAATTTAGAAGCACTAGAAATAAAGAAAGCCATTAAAATAAAAAGTCAATTCTTAATAAAGAGGTAATTTTTTCAGTATTCCAGTATTAGTTATATTTCCTGTAAACTCAAAAAATCTATCATTATTCTTTAATCACCTTCTCACTTGACGTTTTATCTCTCTCAATTCATATTATCCGTCTCGTTCTCTCTGTTCCTTTGTTACAATTTAATTTATTTTCTCATTGTTCTGTTATTTTTTTTTATATTTTGTTCTTCCTCTGACAACAATTGATAAAATAATATTTGCGCATAACTTATGCTGTAAAATGAATGAAATACAATTTAAACGAAAAACTAAATATCTGATAAAAGTAAATATTATGATGAGCCATTGGGACTATGGCATCCACATTTTGAGCATGTTGTGAGGCTGAAGTAAGTGGGGAGGGGGGAAAGAGATAAAAAAGAAGGTGGTTAAAAAGCGTCTGGCTATTCAAATCTGGTATTTAAGCACGAAAAATTACATTTTTTAACCTACAAGTATAAGCAAGAACTAGCTATTCAGTTTTAACTATATATTGTACTGTACTTAAAACCTATTTTTATCTCTGCTATTTTTACCATTATATTTGTATAATTATGATTACCATTTTATGTGTTTTTTATAGCTTTTGCAATGTATTGGTGGAAAACTGTTTTGCAAAAAAAAAAAAAAATTTTAGATTCTGAATGGGTAGTCTCTCACCAGAGCGATACTTAGAGTAACCACTACCCTGAAACGTTCCACAAACATAAAATTATAACGTAAACATCTATAGCCAAGGATTTTAACCGCTCGCTTCACTTAAAATCTACCAAACTAGTGATTAAAAGCGTCCTTGAGGTGATATTTCACAAAAGTGGCTCCATGAAACCGAAAAAATATATCGTACGCGACCGAGACTCGAACTCGGAATCTCTATTCTATCCGGGAGTAACGCTCCTGCCAATTCAGCCACCGAAACTTTAAAGGAAACCGTCATTTTATCTTATTCTTTATTTTGAAAATTATTAATATCATTTATTTAATTTTTCTTCCGATTTGACTGCCATTTTTGTATTATACACAAAGCTTTACCCGATCACATATTATATACCATTGATATTATTTCAATTGTCAACATAAAAAATAACAAGCATAAAACCTTCAAAGTTAATTCTGATTTAATACGTCCAAGTATTATTAATAAATATGTATATGGGTTTTCTCTGCGTACATCTACGGGGAGATGGCTTGATGTTTGCATATTTGAATGTGAATAACATGGATGTTACAATACTCTGAATCAAAGGCCATAGCAGCCCATTAATATTAATGATTAATCACCAGTCCGCCAGAGGGCTCGAATAGCAACAATTGAAAAAGGCAGAAATTTGTCAACAACCCGTCGAAATGTCGGTTTATTACTATGGGTATTGGGCCATTGATTTTAATGGGTTTGTCCTTTTTACACGGCGCGGTCGAATATTGCGCAGTTGCCAGGCCCGAATTGGCGCTACAGCTTTTTGGGAAGTAGTTTGTATAAACATATTTCTGGGGTCAACTTCAAAGTGTGAAAATTAAAAAAAAAGTGTTCTATTTATGCGAATATTTTACAATATTCCCAACTGCCTGGAGCCAGAGGGACCATGGCGTCCCCGATTGGGGTATCTTGGGGTAGACTGAAGGGAGTGGGAGGGAAAAGAGACGGTGAATATGAATTGCTTTAGCCGTGTTTGGTGACGAGATCTGAAGAGCCAGGTAATTCCCGACCTTCCTCTTCCCCATCTCCTTGCCTTCTCCACTACCTTTAGCCTCACAACATACCCCAATTGGGAATGCCATAGTCTCACTGGCTCTAGACGGTTGGGAGCAGTTAGAACTCTTGTGCGATATTCACTATAATTTTTAAAAAAATAAGCTAGGCAAGTACCTAGATATTTGTTTGGTTTGATCAACCACTATATATATGTAAAACCAGTTAGTAGCTGAGTGGAGAAACGCGTCGGATTCCCGCCCGGGCGTCGTAGATGCGATTCCTCTGTTAGCTAAGTCCTTCATCATTGCACAAGCAACAGCTTCCGTTTATCATGATGGAAATAGGAGTTTTTTCCAATATTGTCGAATCTTATTCTAAGAATGTTTATATTTCTTGTTTCAAAAAAAGATACTTCAATAGCTATTGTGAAAATTAAATCAAACGAAAAGAAAACACATAACTTTATCAATCACTTGATAAAACTACATATTATCTAGGTTTTACGTATTTAAGGTGATTATGAACTATACATAATTTCCTTTGTGAGTACGTACGACCACACAAGTGTGAACTTTTAAAAATTTTAACTGATCTCAATTGAAATTTTCAAATTTAAAAAAAATCTTTACAAACCCCTACCAACCTAATAAAGTACCTTCATTTAATATACGAGTATATTACCAGATGTTATTCTATATTCAAATAGGTGGATTAAAGCAACTCATATTTGGCAAGTCAAACTGCATACAGTCATTTTTCACGGATAAAACTAGTTTACATTATAAAATTGTTGTAAATATTTTTTATTTAATTTTTCGATTGTCGTAAGTTTAATACTTATACCATAGATGTGAGACTAAATCCAATTCAGTTGTTGACAAGGGGAAGGAAATGTATTATTAATACAGCTTGTAACGCTTGTTTGTTGAAAAGAAGGTATGGCAACTAAGGTAAGAACCGTAAGAAAAATATTTGTTGAAAGTGGTGGAATCTGTCGGAATTGTGGTTTTGTTGGGTTTTAAAAAAACGTGTTTTGAAAATAGGTGATTTTACGCTATAATCGTGGGTATCACTAATGGTTACAATTCTTATATTAGAAGTTGACGTTTAAAAGACAATAAAGTCATGTTTAGTTGATTACTTTTGAGTTTGAATGCAGATAAAACTTAATGAGTTCGATTTTGATGCAACAAAGCCAAAGGTTAAGGCTATCAAGCAGGTTCATCATTAAGGTTATCAAAATCGCCAATTTTTATTATTTAAAAAAAGTTAATACCGCCCAAGAGTTTCAGCTGTTCCCAACCGCCAGTCTGGCATCCTTGATTGGGGTGTTTTGTGAGGCTGAAGGTAATGGAGAGGGGTAGGAGATGAGGAAGATGAAGGTTGGGAAGTTCCTGGCTATTCAGATCTAGTCAATAAACAGGGTAAAATCAATTTATTTCCTAAATGCTGGTCTTCCACCAGAGCAGTAAAGAAAGTATCTTCCGCTTTGGAACGTGGTGCAAAATGTTTTATTTTTATTGATAATTGTAAATTAAATAAACATTATGAATTTTTGAATTGTAAAGATGGACCCCAATATCAGAAAAAATAAAATGAAAAAATATATGTATTAATCATTTTCAAGCAGTTAGCAGTTCAGTTGGTAAAACTGGACTCCCGGTGAGAGTAGAGGTCATGAGTTTGATTCTCAGTTGCAACCTAATCTTTTGTTTTCCTTGTTTTTCAACTTCAACTTTAAAAAAAATACAAATATGAACTTTTTTTCAACTTATTTACTCTTGCCGGGTTTAACTGGCGAACTCTAGGTCCAAAGCCATATGTAGTCTACCGTTTTGCTGCGAAAATCATCAGAATTCCTCATGATTCCAACATAATAAGCGAAATTGTTGATTATGCAATGGTGAATGCCAAAAATTTAAATTTTAAAGGCCTACGTAGCAAAAAGCAGTTCGCTCACCGCTCATCGGGTAGAAAAGATTATCCTCTTACGAATGCACCTCTAGCCACAGTTGACACAGAGAGAAGAACAAATATTCCCTGGGGCTGTTTACGATTTCTACAATATGATTTATACCTTTACAACATTTTGAATGGTGTATGTGACTGTCGAGAATTGTTTGCAAAGATAAGTTTTTGAATGCCAAAATACGCAATACTAGAAACCATGATATTTCAACTAACATATCGTCGCCGGAAAGGCAAAAGGGCTGACGTTTTTTTTTATGGCTTAAGTTTTTTTTTGTTTTACAATAAAATTCAAAAGGCTTCAATACCTGGTTGGATTTTGAAAAAAAGAGTTAACTCAGGTAACTCGATGCTCGCAATGAGTCACATGAAGGGACAAAAAACTGAGAAAGTCCCAAACTTGAGTCGCTTGAGTCAAGATTTCTTCCAAATAAATATATTTTAGATGGGCTGAAGAGCCACAAAAGTCTTCAAAATCAAACAAGAGTCAGAGCGTTTGATGCAGAAAAACGAAACTGATCAAAAATGCATATTTGACTCATTTTTTACTAAAGTCGCTTAAGCCTTTTCGCCTTTCAAGCGACAATATAATGCACTAGTCGTTGCCTAGATAACTGTTGCAGGGAAATAATTATGGGACATAATTGATATGATTTTATACCTCAATGTTTTTACGTATTTTTTTTATTTAATGTGATATGTGTGATAACATTAGTTCTTTGTACACGGTAAAAGGTTCTAATATAAAGTTGAAACAAATTAATAAATTATGCATATTATGATTGAATTTGCAACGCCCGGGTGCACTGAATACGCGGCCTGCGTGTAAAAAGAAGCCTCAGTCCAGCCCTGCAGCCTGTGATACGGGAGCAAGGGGTTCGAATGACGAATCGGACGCTCACAATTCGATAATTGCGGCAATTTTTCAATAGAACTTTGGCTGCCGCCGTTGTCTTCTGATAAATACCTCAGCTGTGCTTCTGTTCGATGGAATTGAACCCGATATTGAAAGAACGTGAACGATGGATTCAGCGACGCTCATTGAATGCAATTTGCGGTAATTGACTTATGATGCAACGAAGAGGAATAATTATCGATGAAACAATTAAGGGTCAGCACCTGAAAATACACACTTTTGGTTTTCTAGTGCAAGCTAAACTACAAATTCTTTATCTTTTTTTATATATATTTTTTATATGAATACCGCACAAGTCTCAACTGCTCCCAACCGTCTAGAGCCAGTGAGACTATGGCATCCCCAAATATGGTATGTTGTGAGGCTGAAGGTAGTGGGGAGGGGAAGGAGATAGGGAAGAGGAAGGTTGGGTTGTACCTGGCTATTCAGATCTGGTCACCAAAACCGGCTAAAGCCATTTAAAGCAACGTTTCGATTATAAATGGTGGTCTTTCACCAGGGCGATACTTAGAGTATCTACCACTCTGGAACGTGCCGCAAATATACTTGTTGTTATATTTGTCAATTCTAAACGAGTAGTTAAAACCATGTCTAAGGTTTCCAGTGAATACAATTCTTAAACAGTAATCTTTTAAAGTCTTTATAAAATGCGTACTGGAAATTTAGGTAAAACGTTCAAAAATGGTTGTTTTAAAACTGTAGCTTTTACTGATATTTCAGTATTTTTTTAAAGGATTGTAGTTAAAAATTGTATTTACTGGAAACCTCTGACATTTTTCTAACTAATCATGAAATAAGAAGTCGAGGACGCCCGAGAAAGACATGGCACGATCAAGTAAATCAAATACTTGAATCGGGTCATGTGGAGAGTCAGAATAACAGTATGTATAAATGTGAATGAAGCAAGGAGTGTGTGCCAAGATAGATTTATATGACAGTCCGTCCTCTCTGCCTACCCCTGCGGGGATACGGCGTGATGGTATGTTAGTTAGTTTACCATGAAAATTTACAGATAAATAATTTGTAGTACTGCTTCTATTAGAATGCTACAAAGGTCCTCAAGGAAGCTAGCTGAAAACAACAAGTTAAATACCATTTAAAAAGGCATGTTTGAGACTATGTATGCGCGTGAATGAAGAAAAGAGTGCGTTCCAAGACAGAGTTGTATGACGGTCTATCCTTCCTTCCTACCCCTGTTGAGAAATAGCGTAATGGATATTTAGATTAAGTTCTTTAAGTGAGTTGCACCGAGTTACAACCTAGAAGGTGAAGATTGCCCTGATGATAGCCAACCTAAGATAGAAGAGGGCTCTGTTTATCGCCCTGGTGAAAGATCACCAATCGAAACGTTGCTTGAAGGCACTTCTTAACCTTTTGTTTTCCCATCTTTTACAATGCCCTTCTCCCCAACCTCACAAAATACCTCAATTGGGGATGCCATTTCTCGTATCGCCCCGGTGAATGACCACCATTCTGAATCGAAACGTTACTTGAAATGGCTTTAGCCATGTTTGGTGACCAGATGTGAAAAGCCAGGTGCTTCTCAACCTTCCTCTTCCCCATCTCGTTACCCTCCCCACTACTCTCAACCTCACAACATACCCCAATCAGGGATGCCATAGTCCCACTGGCTCCAGACGGTCTCGAGAAGTTGGAACTCTTGCGCGGTTCACACTATATATATTTTGTTAATAGTTCTTAACTGATATTTCACAAAAATGGCGCTATATAAATAAGCAGAGTATTATTGATTTAATAAAACAAACTTATAACTTTATTCCACTTTTATTTTATGACTGGACCGGTTTCAGCCTATGACGGCCATCTTCAGACTAGTACAAGTTGTTGTTAACCTGCGGCTTATATACTATTTTTGGGGATGTCAAGGGTAGTAAACAAATTAAAGTAAAATCATTGTTTACTACCCCTGACATCCCCAAAAATAGTATATAAGCCGTAGGTTAAAAACAACTTGAACTAGTCTGAAGATGGCCGTCATAGGCCGAAACCGGTCCAGTCATAATATAAAAGTGGAATAAAGTCATAAATTTGTTTTATTAAATCATTACAATGGAATTCCACCACGAATTAACAGTTTCAAAATTAGAAATAATACAGAGTATTATTATTAAAACTAAGGTCAAGGTGTTTCGAACTTTGGTCAAATTTGACACCGTCATTTAAAAAAAAAAAAAAAAACGGTTCCCCTTAAACGCTGACTGTCGGTCCGTTTCAGTTTTTGAACAAATCGTAATCAGCTGAAAAGATTAACGGTCATGTTGTTATGCTTGTCAGCTCATCACAATTTGTTCAAAAGCTGGAACGGGCCTAGATTAAACGTTTAACGGAGACCATTGAAATGTTAAAAAAAAATGGCGCTAATCGTTGAATTGTGACAGTGTGAAACGTGAGGAATGTTTAAAACACTCCAACCTAAAACGTTTGCTTTCGAGAAATACGATGAAGCGTAATATAGCTTGTAGCTCAAAATCCATCGCGAGGGACAAACACAACCGGAAGACGTACTAGAGGAATACGCCGCATCTCTGATAAAAGGGGCACTAAGAGTGGGAGATTAAAGTTTGGAAAAAACCTTTTCAAATGAGAAGCGAAAAGCGGGTAAAGATGTTTGAGTCGGCTATTGAACAAAGGTGCAAGTCAAACACATGCCATTTTAATGAAAGTTTTACAGCTTGTTTAAAGTGGTACAACCACACGATGGACAATTAAAATGCCCCAACCTAAAGTTAAGGAAAAACCCATTGTATTATGCCTTGCTGTGAAAGGACGTTGAGATATACCTATAAATAAGGCAGTCAAATAGTCGTGAAACCTTAACACCATCTGTGGGAAAAACTTAAATTCCTACTACTAATTAATCCCTACCATCTTTACGCCTTTTAGTGAAATATAATATTTCGTCAAAAGCTAAAAACATTTTTTAAATTAATTAACTAACTAACCATCACTCCGTTTCTACGCAGGGGTAGGCAGACAACTCTGCATTGGCATCGTCTCAAACACACTCCTTGAACTGGCAGAACGAAAGAAATGAGATCCCTGAGGCGTATGTGCGTAAAACCATGCACGACCGTATTAAAAATGTGCATATTCCGAAAGAATGAAAAGCTGATGTAAACACAATGAATAGAATAAAAAAAGAACGCTTGGATGGTTTGGGCATGTAGGGTGAATGGACGAAGAAAGAAGTGTGAAAATAATATACGACGCAAAGGTGAATGGAAGAAGAAGTCGGGGATGCCCGAGGAAGACATGACACGATCGAGTGGATCAAATACTTGAGTCGGGGCATGTGAAAAGTCAGAATATCAGAAGAGTATGTATGAATTTGAATGAAGCAAGGAGTATGCGCCAAGACAGAATTGTATGACAATCCGTCCTCTCTGCCTACCCCTGCGGGAAAACGGCGCGATGATCAGTTAGTTAGAATTGCGAGATATATGCCCTTGAGGTGATTTTCCCACAAAAACGGCGCTATAAAAGTAATCCATTTATTATTCTTATTATAAATCGGTTTAAATATATTACTCTAGGTAGGTGCTTTACCACAAGGGATGATAAAATCAGCCCCTTTCTAATCTATTAATGACACCCTTGGCATCTAGTAAATTGTTTTTAATATTATACCCATATCTGAACATTTATTTATTTTCATGATTTACCCGAATCGAAACGTGACTTGAAATGGCTTTAGCCGTGTTAGGTGGCCAGATTTGAATAGCCAGGTACTTCCCGACCTACCTCTTCCCCAACTCCTTCCTTCCCCACTACTTTCAGCCTCGCAACATACCCCAATTGGGGATGCCATAGTCTCACTGGCTCATGATTTTAGATAGTTTTAAATTGCATACATATCTGTTATATATCAATTTCGGTTTTTTATCCAGTTAAGACCTTTTCCCTAAGAACTCACTAATGTAAACTTAAATTCAGTCAATTAAATACAACCATCAGATGGTGATAGTAATAAGGCCTAATAAGCCGCAGTACTAGTTAGATAAACATTGTGAGGGGTATTTGTATAAGCCTCAGCTAGTTAGCAGAGGATTACGAAAGAATCCATAAAATAAAAAAAAAATAAAAACAATGTCTCGTTGTTTATATTAGGTTAGGTAATCTAGTATGAAGCGCGCTTAATAATAATAATAATAATAATAATAACAGAGAACTTATATAGCGCAGTTTTGTGATAATAAATTAATTATGCTAATAAGACTAACTAACAAGGAGAAAATAATATATTATTTGTATACAAATTAAAACTATCTAAAATCATGATCTTTATCATAAATCATGAGAGAAAAAAGTTCAAGCTCGCTTTAGGTGAACTATCAGAAAACTCCGCTATATAAATTCAATGTCATTATTCATTATCATGTTTAGTTCCCTAGGTCCGAAGTGTCCAGCTTATCATGGAAAACTATTAGTCAAATCAACAGCAAATAATATTATTTGTTTGAAATATCGGAGTAAGTAATTATTTGTTTAAGATAATGGAGACGGGCGCTGTTGACCAAAATGCTTCGTTTATTGATATGATAATTGTGATAAAAGTTACTTCAACTTTAAACAAATAAATGTATGTACCATCATTCCGACTGTCCGAAGCGTTAAGCAGAGATACTAGAGGTCAGAGGCTATTACTGGCCTAGGATAAGAATATATTTTTTTATGTTTCTGGCCATTTTTTTAACACGTTGCACTCGGCGAGGGAATGTTTTTAGCATTTAAAAAAATATCACAGGAAAACGACTTATATTCCTCTGAATATTTCGGTCATTTTACGCACAAAAAATATTGATATTGGCTTCCTTTAGAATTAAAAAAAGAAAGTTTTGGATATTAAAAAAACAGTAAAATTCTTTTTTTTTTAGCAGAGTTTTTCCGAGCTACGCCCTGCAGGGTGAAGATTACCGTAATGATAGCCAACCTTCGATAAGAAAGGACACCAGAAAAAAGAGAATGAAGATATGTTGGTCATCTTTTTAAAGAATTGGCGATTGATAAATCGAATCGAACAATAAAATTTCCAGAATGGTAGATACTCCAAGTAAAAGACCACCATTCAAAATCGAAACGTTGCTTGAAATGGCTTTTAGCCGTGTTTGGTGACCAGATCTGAATAGCCTGATTCTTCTCAACCTTCCTCTTCCCCGTATCCTTCCCTTTCCCACTATCTCCAGCCTCACAGCATACCCCTATTAGGCATGACATAGTCACACTGGCTCCAGACAGTTAGGAGCAGTTGAGACTCTTGTGCTTTTCGCAAAAAACTTTCACGCAAATCGAAAAAAAAAAAATCACAGCATTTATTGATTGTAAAAATCGCTTGAAGAATCTGAATACCATTGGTATATTTAAATTTCACAGTTCTTACGCTCTGTAAGAAGCGCTTTATTAAGTTAGTAAAATGGAAAAAAAACGTGTAGCACTTTAAGGCACTGATATTTTTTTATAAATTTCCGGCACTTTCAAAATCAGTAAAAAAAAATAGTAAATAAACTCACCATTGGCGTAGGTCTGTGTGATAAAAAAGAAAACGATGAAGAAACGAGCGGCCGCCTTAGCGCCGGAGGACGCCATCGTGATCGCCTTCTCTGGAGACTGTAACTTGACTGAGGGCAGTCAGACGGGGGCACTGGGCGCACTGTGTGGGGGTGGCGGGTTCGATTGACAGCTCCCGCGAGAAACCGGGAGGTAAATGCTCGAAATTCGCCCGACGCTCGGCTTTTATACCGCTTTTGGAGGAGGGGGTCCGGACCTGTGCGTCGATTTTTTTTGTTTATTTCTTTTAAATATTTAACTGTGTAGCAGCGAAGCATTCTCCTCGACTCCAGTGGTAGGTCTAGCAAGACTCAATATATTACGCAGTAAGGTAAAACATGACATGGCGCCGCCTTACTTGTCGAAACTGTGCATTCCAAGCGATACTAATACGAGACAAGTTCGATCTGCATCTTCAACAGCCATATGTAGACTCAGAGTACCTAAACGCAATCCCAACAGCAATTTCGGAGACCAAGCTATTGGCGTAGCAGGCCCCGCAGCTTGGAAAAACCCCCCCTTATATTTGCGAAAGATCTACAGCTCAAAACTAAAGACCCCTTTTTAAATTATCATACCCACAATAACGTCAGTTTGCTTCACTAGTCCGAGTGCTATACATAATTTATTTATAAAGTTTTCTATTACTTACCATACTTCATTTTTTTCTACCCTGGGTCCGACAACACGGGCAACTACCATTAAATATATATATTTTTTTATTTAAGTATGTTAGTTGTCACTAGTTATAAGTATTTAGGCTTATATTAACTAATTGTTAAATCTTAGTTTTAAAATTAACTAACTTACTAACTAACCATCACGCCGTTTCCCCGCAGGGGTAGGCAGAGAGGACGGACCGCCATACAACTCTGTCTTGGCACACACTTCTTGCTTCATTTACATTCATACATCGTCTCATACATACTCTTCTGTTATTCTGACTCTTCACATGACCCGATTCAAGTATTTGATTTGCTTGATCGTGCCATGTCTTTCTCGGGCGTCCTCGACTTCTCCTTCCATTCACTTTCGCATCGTATATTCTTTTCACACTCCTTTCTTCGTTCATTATTAATTAATTTAGTTTTAATATTTTGTTAATTATGCTGCAAAGCGCCCTTGAGGTGATTTTTCCGTCACAAAAACGGCGCTATATAAATCAATCAATTATTATTATTATTATTTTTAGATATTTAGTTTCCGACTTCTTCTTTCATTCATCCGCCCGTTATATGTTCACCTGAATTTTCTTTTTTTTTAATTTACCAGCAATTCATTCGTAATTCCGTTGTAGATTTTTTATACCGCACACGCCTCTCACGGATCTCATTCATACCTCATTCCGTCTAATTTCATCCATCTTTTGTTAATTAATACGTAATACCCGGAGGGTCAAAACACATTTAGCGGGGGTAAGTCTGATCAGACCCACTTAAAAAACGTATTTAAAAGCATTTCAAGCATTCATTCATAACTTTCTTTATTAGTAAGTACTTCACTACCGCAATGGAAATAAAAAAAAACTATTTATCATAAAACATCGTCACCAAAAAGGCAAAGGACCTAAATGCCATTTTGCGAAGTTTACATCAGAGCCATTTAAAGTTTTTTTTATTTTTATTTTACAATATAATACGTAAGTCTTCAGTACCTGGTTGGATTATAAAAAAGTTAACTCAGGTAATTTGATGCTTTAACTCAGTTACTTGAAGCGAGAAAAATCTAAAAAAGTCCCAAACTTGTGTCGCTTAAGTCAAGTCTTCTCGCAAATAGTAAATATATTATATTTTATAAAATATATTTTAGATGACCGGAAGGCCCTAATAAGTTTTTAGAATCAAACGAGAGTCAAAGCATTTGATGTAGAAAAAAATTGACCAAAACTGCATATTTAACTGATTTTGTGTGTCAACTTAGACTCGCTTAAGCCCTTTTGCCTTTCCAGATATGATATTAAATATATAAACTCTGTTTTTGTCCAAGGCGCCATTCCACATTTGTTTGCAAGCAAGCTTAGGTCTAGTGGTTTAAACCCCTCGTTAACCACGGATTCTCGGCTCGTTTCAGCCTTTGATCAAATTATGATGAGGTGTCAAGCATGACAGCTAGACCGTTATGTTATCACTAAGCCCTTAATTATATTATTATTAAAATATATGTTTATATATATTTTATAGTGAATTCCGCACAATAGTCCCAACTGCTCGCATCCATTTAGAGTCAGTGAGACTATGGCATCCCCAATTGGCGCATTTTGTGAGGCTGAAAGTAGTGGGGAAGAGTAGGAGATGGGGAAGAGGATGGTTAGAAAGTACCTGGCTATTCAGATCTGGTCACCAAACACGGCCAAAGCCATTTCAAGCAATTTTTCGATTCTGAATGGTGGTCTTTCACCAGGGCGACACTTGGATTATCTACCGCTCTGGAAGGTGCCGCAAATAAACTTTATAAATATTAATAAGATGTATCGGCGCACAGGTCTGTTGCAAGCCAATGGTAATGGCCAGCAGAGTGTCAACAAGGAGATACAACTTAATTCGTTGAACTGAAGAAATGACAGAGCGAGGAAGGAATAGATTGGAAATATGGAGCGCAAAGGGCAAACCTAACTACTATGGATGTGACAATACCGATACAGGTAGGTACCGATATGTCGGATTCGCCGATAAAAAGTTAATTGTTTTTATTATAATGTTTAAAATTAAAATGCAAACGTATTTACTTTCATATTCAACACTAAATTAATACTTACTACCGCCGTAGTCAAATAAATTTTATTTAACCAATTTATGTTATTTTACATTCTATTCGTATTAAGTACTATAAAGAATATTTGCGGCACGTTCCTACGCGGTAGATACTTTAAGTATCGCCCTGGGGAAAGACCACCAATCAGAATCGAAACGTTGCTTGAAATGGCTTTAGCCATTGTTTGTGTTTGGTGACCATACCTGAATAGACAGATACTTTTCAACGTTCTTCTCATCTATCTCTTTCTTCTTCCACACCATCCAGCCTCACAACATACCCCAATTAGGGATGCCATAGTTCCTATAGCTCCGGGCAGCTTCGAATATTTTAAATGTTTTTTTTTTTTTGTGTGAATATTGCAACTACTCTCAACTTTCCGGAGCCAGTGAGACTAGTTGGTTGTGAGGCTTAAGGGAGTGGGGAAGGGAAGGAGATTGGAAAGATGAAGGTTATGATAAAGCTGGCTACTCAGATCTCGTCACTAAATACGACTATTTTTATTTTGAGCAACGTTTTTGTTCTGAAAATTCAAAATTGTGTAAGACTGGTTGGTTGTAATGCTGAGGGGAGTTGGAAAGGAAAAGAGAAAGGTAAGAGGAAGGTTAGTATGAAGCTGGCTACTCAGATCTCGTCGCTAAACACGACTATTTTAGTTTAAGCAAAGTTTTCGCGATGCAAATTCAAAATTACTATCTACTGAAGATCATTACGTAAAATTATATGTTAATCATTATGATAACAACTAATCAATCATTAAAATAGTAGCATTTATGCAGTCTATGGCAATATCTGCGAAATAATAAGGAAAATCAGAGAAAGCGAGGTCAAAAGTTTAGTAAATACAAAATATTTACTGCAAACAATTTCCTTTGTACGACCTTTTTATTATAAACTTTTCAACTTTAGAACAGATGTTAATTGAAAATTACTTCTCCGATTTTTTTCAAAAGTAAAAAATCGAAGAACACACAAAAACGTGACTAACCTTTCCAGTTGTCAAAAACAAACCACTAATCCGAAATGGCTGATAATGCTAACATATGATAAACATATGTACACACCCGCGAAAATTCAAAATTCACCTTTTCTTTTGAACAGGCCATGTATATCCTTACTCTAAGCATAGCCCTATGAAAATGCTTAGGACTGTCGGATTTTAGATATTGTTTGGGTCAACTTTGAGTGTTCTTCTGGCGAAAACATTACGAGTGATTTTCTTATAATTATTATGTTATGTTGAGATTTATCTCTTGTTTACGTTTGAAGATTAGTCTTTGTTATCTAGTTAGTGTTAAATGTAAAAGAGTTATACCACCAACAAAGAAATCTGAATTGAATTATGTTTTTATCTGTATCTTTTGAACGTAGAGATACAAGCTGTAATATTGTTAAACTTTTAAATAATTCATTAATGAACGATGAACGCTGAGCGGATGAACGAAGAAAGGAGTGTGAGGAGAATACATAACGAAACTGGAAGAAGAAGTCGGGGACGCCCAAGAAAAACATAGCACGATCAAGTAAATCAAACACTCGGGCCATGTCAAGAGTCAGAATAACAGAAGAGTATGTATGAATATGAATGTAGCAAGCAGTGTGTAAAAAGACAGACTTGTATGGCGGTCCATCCTCTTGAAACGGCGTGATTGTTAGTGAGTTAGCTGATTTATCTGAAATGGTTAAAATCTTGTGGAAAAATATTTTAAACGACCAGTTCACTGGTTTATATCGTTGCCGGAAAGGCAAAAGGGCTTAAGCGACACTTTGGTCAAAAATGAGTAAAATATGCAGTTTTGATCAGTTTTTTTTTTCTGCCTCGAATGCTCTGACTCTCGTTCGATTCTGAAGACCTTTGTGGCCCTTAAGTCATCTAAAATATATTAACCATTTGGGAAAAGGCTTGAATCAAGCGACAGAATTTGGGACTTTTTTGGCTTTTTGTCGCTTCAAATTCTTCTTTTTTTTTTTTCAAAATCCAACCAGGTGCTGAAGACTTAAAAAAGACGTACAACAAAAAAAACTTCCCGAAATGGCGCTTCAGCCTTTTTGCCTTTCCGGCTACGATATGACGCATTTTGGCCCCGTGTCTCAAATAAATCGACTATTTAGAGTAATATGATAGTACTAATGTAGACATTTTTGTCCAGGTCATTTTTGTCAAAACTTGTGCAGGTTCATGAAAAATGTCCTGCTATTGCTAAAGTTAATAAGTGTGTCTATCTGATGGGACCTGCCCGGTAAGTATGTTCCTGTATTTTTTCTTATTTAAACTAAATTAATATGTAATAATTGAAAATAAAATTTGTACAGCGCCCTTGAGGTGAGTTTTCACATAAACGGCGCTATACAAATCATCCAAATATTATTATTATTATTAAGAATATATAACAATTATTGGGCTAATTATAATATGTATCACATATTTCTCTCTTTGTGTATTTTGCTTTAGTTTGTTTGTTTATCATTAATTGAGTTTTTGTATTTTCAGTTTTTATAGGGAATACCACACTAAATCCCAACTGCTCCCGACCGTCAAGAGCCAGTGAGACCATGGCATCCCCACTTGGGGAGTGTTGTGAGGTTAAATGTAGTGGGGAGCAGAAGGAGATGGGGAAGAAGAAATTTAGAAAGTACCTGGATATTCAGATCTGGTCACCAAACACGGCTAAAGCCATTTCAAGCAACGTATCGGTTCTGAATGGTGGTCTTTCACCAGGAAGTGCTTACTCAGAGTATCTATTACTCTCTGGAACATGTCGCAAATATACTATATATTATTTTTACATGAATTAAATGTATTATGACACATATTAATTATATAAAAGTTATTTGCGTACGCCGGGTTTGAACCCGCGACCTTTGGATTCGTCGTCGATCGTCTTACCACTCGACCATGCAGGTCGTCATTTTATATTTGATGTATCCTTTGTATTTGTAATTTACTTACTTTACTATTGTACACTAACTGAGTTTTTTATAACTAGATTGTTTTCACGTAAGTGAGAACAGATGTTACAACCTTAGAGTACATAGAGTGGTACCTATCCGAGGCAGTGTAGTCAGTTTTTGATGATTCCGGAATCGGCAGACCTGGGCGTGGTTAGAACTAGGGTTTGCGTATTTGTACGTGCATTCATAGTACAATGTTTTTGTTTATTCGTATAACCACTTTTTCACAGTATTGTTTTCAACAAAAATATGGCATATAACCTAAAAAACCGTTCAGTTGTGTTGAGTTTAGTCGCGTATGAAAAAATGTGGGCGGAGTCCCCGGAGACGCGGGAGACTAAGATCAATTTTTCAGTACGTAAAAGCGGTGTGTTATTTTTGCTGTCTCTTTCTCTCTCATAGTGTACGACGTAAAAACCTGAAGAAAAAGTGATTTATCGCAAATTTGTATAGGTTGGGTTAAAATAATTAGCTCTCTCTCCATACATTATTTCTCCAAGGTAAATTAATAAATAAGTAAAAAACGTTTAGAAAAATATATAAATAGTACTGCACATTGTTAAGAGCTAACAGATTGGATCAGTGGACCAATATTTGAAATTCCCATTACCATTCATTATAGCGACTACAAAATCAGAAAAAAATATTACGTCAGAAAATGCTTGCATGCCTTTGCTTGTTTCCTTGTCAAACACAAGCCGTCGAAAGGCGTGTGAAACTTGTCACATCGTGATTCGTGCGTGGGTCTAAGGTTTGTGATGGCTTCGTTAGAGCAACAATCCTATCTTGGAAAGAACTGCCCAAATTAAAAACAAAGTCGCAGTATTACCTGTCTTTTAAATCTTGGTGCCAAAATAACATATGATCATTATTATTATTACCATACATACTTACACTTTACTTACTAACTTCTTTTAAATTTATCATGCCATGTGTTATATACGCATTACACTATTGTGTGAAATATACTATGATAATATGACAAGTTGAAAAACCTAAAAAAAAACTAACTAACTAACCATCACGCCGTTTCCCCGCAGGGGTGGGCAGAGAGGACGGACTGCCATATAACTCTGTCTTGGCACACACTCCTTGCTTCATTCACATTCATACATCGTCTCATACATACTCTTCTGTTATTCTGACTCTTCACATGACCCGATTCAATTATTTGATTTACTTGACCGTGCCATGTCTTTCTCGGGCGTCCTCGACTTCTTCTTCGATTCACTTTCGCATCATATATTCTTTTTACACTCCTTTCTTCGTTCATTCGCTCTACATGCCCAAATCATCTACGCGTCTTTTTATTAATCCTATTCATTACACTCACATCAGCCTTGCATTCTTTCCGGATATCCACACTTTAAATACGATCATACATGGTTTTACCGCACATACGTCTCAAGGATCTCATTTCTACAGCATTCAGTCTACTATCATCCTTCTTCTGCTAGTTCCATGCCTCACTGCCATACATCAGGGTTGGTATAAGCACTCCATTGTGGACTGCTAGCTTCGCTTCTTTGGACAAAAATATTTATATAATTGCGTTTTACATACTAACTTTTTATTAATCTTCCCCTTACTGTGCTTAATCATTCTTCGCGTTCCGATGCTGTGTAATCAGTACACAGGTAAAAATTGAATTTATTCCCGATTTTCACAAAATATCTTTTATGAGCCCGATAAGCGCCAATTAATATAAACACTATTTTTTCATCCAATGCGTTAATGTATGTATTATGGAGGAATACCTAAGATCTGAAGCCGGTATTTATGATGGTTATAGAGATATTAAAGTTATTAGAAGCAATGTGTAGTAGTTACACATCATAGTTAAGGTATGGTTAAAACTCTTGCTTTAATGTTATATTCTACGCTTTTTATTTTACTTAAATATATTTTATGTATATTTTTTTAAGGCGTTAATAAAATAAAATAAACAAATAAATTTATTAGGTTTTTGTATATTTTCTCACTTTTCAAACTGATTTTTTGTAATTTTCATAATAAAACAAAATATATTGGCATTAAGTTGTCGGTTTGTTTTTCTGAAACCCTTCATTATACAATTAAATTTTTTTAAATATAGTCAATACCGCACTAGAGTCTCAACTGCTCCCAATTGTCTGAAGCCAGTGAGACTATTGCATCCCCAATTGGGGTATGTTGTGAGGTTGATGGTAGTGGGGAGGGGAAGGAGATGGGAAAGAGGAAGGTTGGAAGTACCAAGCTATCCAGATCTGATCAAAAATATAATTAATTATCGCTCTAGTGGCTTTCAATGAAAGTCTAATTTCGACAGCTAAGACCAGATGGTGCACTCTTTCGTTTGTCAACCAGACTTGGTGACCTAATGTAAGCATAGGGCGATACAATATCATTTTCTACCGCATTGTACCGTGTACTTCATCAGCTTTCAGTTTTTACAGTGAGTGCATTCATTTTAGGAGTGGATGTGATATACAGGGCCGGTCCTGTGCAGGCGCAATTGGAGCAGTCCGCTCCAGGCGGCGAATTGACAAGGCGCAAATTTTTGTTGATAATGCATGAACCATAATATTACTCTGCAAATTTAACAGATCAAAACATTTACACTTTAAATATGTAACTCGTTGGATCTGTTAGTTTATATTTAATTATTTTCAGAGAGGATTTGTCAAAAACGAGTGGTTAACAGTGATGAAATTTTGTAAAAATGTGATGCTTTTTGTAAGGTGTACAACCTTAGAGAACATAGAGTGGTACTTATCCAAGGCAGTGTAGTCAGTTTTTGATGATTTTTGCCGGACTCGGCAGAACTGGGCGTGGCTAGGACTAGGGCTCGGATGTTCATACATCCATTCATAGCACATGTCGACATAATTTTTTTGTTTATTCGTATAAATACTTTTTCACATGATTGTTTTCAACAAAAATATAGTATATAACTTAAAAAACCGTTTACGTGTGTCGAGTTTAGTCGCGTATAAAAACATGTGGTCGGAGTCCCCGTAGACGCGGGAGACAAAGATCATCCTTACAATACGTAAAAGCAGCGTGTTGTCTCTTTCTCACTCACGGTGTACGACGTAAAAACCCGGAGAAAGTTATTTATCGCAAGTTTGTATAGGTTGGGTAAAAAGAATTAGCTCTCTCTCCATAAATTGTATCTCCGAGTGTACAACTTTACTTCCGCCGTTATACAAAAAAACAGCTGGTTATACACTTATGATTCAAAGTATTGTCCATCGTTGGGCACCATTTCTCTCATCTTTCGGGCAGCGTAAAAATACCACGTTGAAGAAACTGGTTATCTTTTGATCGATTCACGAATCGATCCAATTTTTTACTTCTTAAATGAGACCGAAAGTGCTGGTCAGCCAGGTCGTGTGCCATTGATTGAAACAAGTGATAGTCAGAGGGAGCAACGTCTGGAGAATACGGTGGGTGGGGTATGCCTTGACCCCAAGTATGCCTTGACCACCTTCGCAACATGGGGTCGAGCATTGTCATGCTGCAAATTCAACTTTATTATTGATAGTGTCTCTCGTTGGATTGCGGCCGTTGCGTCATTCAATATTCGGATCAAACGCATTAATTGTGCTCGATAACGATCGCCTGTGATTGTTTTAATTGTTTTATCCAATTATGCATCTTCATCTTCTTATTTATTTATTTGGAACATTTGACAGAGTGACACATTACATTACATACATACTGACAGATACAAAATAAATGGTAGGTCATCAATCCATTTCCAAAATGTTCACATAATGCAATTAGAAAAACACTGTATTACACTAATAAAAACAATGGAAAAATAAATTAATAATTTATAAAAAGAAATATCAACACAAGTTTAAATTTAGGAAAAAAAATATAACACATAAAATTACCTTAATAAGTTGTAAATGTGTGTACCTTTTCCTGTTTTATGTTTTAAGTAAAAATAGTATTTAAGATTTGATTAAACTTAAAAGGTGAGTTGAAGAATATATCAATTTCGTTGATCATACCATGTTCGTTAATCTTGCCACTACAGTGGATGTTATACAGTCTCTTATACTCATAGTGGGTCCACGTAGAATATAGTAAATATACCCAGTTTTTGACAAAGGGCGCCATGAATTTAGCTCGGAGCCGGGCCTGGTGATGTATTCACGCGAGCATTACATTGGGGCAGAAGTGACTTGGCAGCTTTAGACTCATTATTGACTTGCAGATAAAATACATTATTATTCTGGAACTTTGACTCTGGGCGATACAAAGCATCACTTACTAAGATAAAATGTATCTCATTAAGCAATCGGTATAAATGTAAATACTTGAATCACTGCACCAGTTAAAATTACGCATATATTGTAATATTAAAATTAAAATAGAAAGAGTGCAGCATAAGTTTCTCAGATTTATTAATTATAAGTTATGTATCCCAATCGTTGACCTTGATTACGTATTTTTAATGAACTTGCTTAACCTCACTGATTTATCATCAAGACGCACAGTGAGCGATTTAATATTTCTCTTTAAAATAGCGAATGGCAGATTGGACGCCCCGGATCTAACGAGCCTTATTACCTTGCGAGTACCTACCCGTGATACACGGCAGGCGGCTCTATATTATGTTTCTACGTCTACAAACAATTATTTTGATAATTCTCCCATTCAAAGACTGCATAGACTTGGTAATAAATATGGTTCAATAGATGTTTACCGTTACAACACTGTTTCCAAATTAAAATCTAGCTTACTTGAATGTTTTCAATAGAACTCAAAGGTTATTGTTACTTATAGTTATAATTATAAAACCTACGCTATATTTATATACTTGCAGTTAAATACTTACTTTTCTCCTAATGTTATATTCTACCCATCTATTGTACTCCTTTATTTAAATAAATGTATTTATTTAAAAGCCTTAAAGGCGTTAATAAAATAAAATAAAATAAATAAAAATAAATAAATTATTGTATTTAAAACCTATAAATTTTTTTTTTAAACTATCGTAAAACTAAACTTTTCTGCATTCGGCATACATTTGTCAGCCTCGGCGGTCGAGTGGTAAGACTCTCGAATACGAATCCAGAGGTCGCGGGTGTAAATAAGTTTTATTTAATTAGTATGTGACGTAACACACTTAATTCATAGAAAATAAAGTACTCGTATAATATGTTGGCCGCACGTTTCAGAGTGGTAGGTACTCTAAATATCGCTCTGGTGACAGACCACCATTCAAAATCTAAACGTTGCTTGAAATGGCTTTAGCCGTGTTTGGTGACCAGATTTCAAATACCAAGTACTTCCTAACCTTCCTCATCCCCATCTTTTCCCCCTCCCCCAATACCTTCAGCCTCACAACGTATCCCGATTGGGGATGCCATAGTCTCACTGGCTCTAGGCGGTTGAAATAAATTAGCTTTCACGCAGGTGTCGCAGCGAACGCATTGCTTGCATGCAGCACGTTTCAAACTTATTATTCGACTTTAAAAAAGAAAATTCCAATGAAATATAAAATGAAAAAATATTTCTCTTTATTGTATTTATTATTTAGGGTAAAAAGTTTCAAGTAACCTTCAAAATTTTCGTAAATTAAAAATATGGATTAATATATAACACATGCTGTTTATATTTCGCTGAAAACAATAAAAAGGTGTAGGTAAGAGAAAATGATGTTTTTCAGTGACGTTCCAAACTGGTTTCATTGCATTTTTTGGCAAGATCTTCGGCTACGAATCCAAAGACCACAGATTCGAGAACTGGCGTGCGCAATTTATTTTTCATTTTTTTATGACAGGTATATTCGCGGCACGTCCCATAGTGGTAGACACTGTACTGTCGGCATCACCTTTAAAGTAACAATATATGGAGAGAGAGCTAATTCTTTTTACCCAACCTATACAGATTTGGGTTAAATCACTTTCTCCTGGTTTTTACGTCGTACACCATGAGGAAGAAAGAGACAACAAAATATCCCAAATTATCGCACCGCTTTAAAGTATTGTTAGAATTATCTTCGTGTCCCGCGTCTCCGTTGACTCCTCCCACACGTTTTGATACGCGAAATAAATTAACATAACTCAAGGGTTTATTAGGTTACATGCTATTTTTTTGTTTAAAACAATACTGCGAAAAAGTGGTTGTACGAATAAACAAAAACATAATGTCGACATGTGCAATGAATGGATGTATAAATACCCTAGCCCTAGTCCTAGCCACGGCCAGGTCTAGCCGAGTCCGGAAAAACTCATAAAAACTGACTACAGCAGCGCTCTCTCTTGTATATTATTGATCTGAGGTATCCCCCTCGGTGAAAGACCTCAATTCAGAATCTAAACGTTGTTTGGGATGACTTTATTAAGGGATCAGATCTGAATAGACAGGTACATATCGCGTTGCTTGAAATACCGTGTTTAATGACAAGATCTGAACGGTCGAGTAATTCAACCTCCCTTTTCCCCGTCTCCTTCCCATCCCACTCCCTACACACTACTAACATGCGGTATTTACAATAAAAATAAGGGAAATACCCTAACGCTTAGAAAGTGTATAATTTCTGATTACAGTTCCTACTTATTACGAGTATACAATTTAAATAAACAATTTGATTAAAGTGCTACAAAATTGATGCAAGCTCATCACACAATGTACTAACATTTATGTAATCTTTGTTGGCGTTCAAGATCAAAGGTGACCTAGTATTAATGTTGGAGGTCCCCGTAATCTGCAGATGACTGTGCTCGAATAAAAACATTCTGATCGGTTTACTCGTGTTATCACATAGAACCTTCATTACTTTCTTTGAAAAATTATGTAACATTGGCACTAAACGTCACTTTGTAGCATTATAATACCAGCAATACTACAAATTATTTATATGTTAATTCTATACGGGCAGTTTGGAAAATGTCAAAGGTTTACGGTGAATACAATTCTTAAACAGTGACCTTTTGAATTCTATGAAAACGTACTAAAATATCAGTAGAATGTGCAGTTTAAAAACCAGCGAAGGCAATTTTTAACGTTTTACTTGAAATTCTAGTAATTTAAATGAAAATGTGGAATTCTGTTAAGAATAATGGACAGATGACAACCAAATGAAATAAATCCTACAAAAGTAACATTTCACAACAAAAAATACACTTTATGGGCAAAATGCGAGCCTTGGGGTCGGAAATCAAATACAGTTTTCTCAGGCCCTATGAGACCAAATAAAGTAAACCTTTGGAATTCTGTTATGAATGATGAACTTAAGACGATTAAATGACAAAATCCTTCAAAAGTAACATTTGTTAATAAAAAACCACTTTGCGGGCAAAATGCGAGACTTGGGGTCGAAAATAAAATGCCGTTTTCTCAGGCCCTATGAGACCGAATGAAATAAACCTTTGAAATTCGGTTAAGAATGATGAACCAAAGACGGATAAATGAAAAAATCTTACAAAAGCAACACTTGTTAAAAAAAAATCCACTTTTTGGGTTAAATGCGAGACTTGGGGTCGGAAATCAAATGCAGATTTTTTCAGGCCCTAGAGACCATATAAAGTAAAACTTTCGAATTCTGTTAAAAATGATGAACTAAAGACGATTAAATGAAAAAAATCTCAAAAAGTAACATCTGTTAAAAAAACAATTTGCGGGCAAAATACGAGACTTCCGGTCAAAAATCAAATGCCGTTTTCTCAGGCTCTATTAAAGCGAATGAAGTGAATCTTTGGAATTCTGCTAAAAATGAAGAATTTAAGGCGAGTAAATGATAAAATCACCCAAAAGTAACATTTGTTAAAAAAAAAACACTTTGCGGGCAAAATGCGAGACTTGAGTTTGGAAATTTGATGCTGTTTTCTCATACTCACGTTAAACGCTCTCTGAAGTAAAAACAATTGGAGTTTTCCAAATGAATCTACAAAGGTATTTTGACGAATAATTAATGAAATCTTATGTTTTCCATCATTTTTAATTCACCCTGTAAATAAAGGATTACTGTATTTTCAAAATTTAATAGAACATGAATAAATGCGAATGAATGCGAATGAATGCGAATGAATGCGAATGAATGCGAATGAATGCGAATGAATGCGAATGAATGCGAATGAATGCGAATGAATGCGAATGAATGCGAATGAATGCGAATGAATGCGAATGAATGCGAATGAATGCGAATGAATGCGAATGAATGCGAATGAATGCGAAGGAATGCGAAGGAATGCGAATGAATGCGAATGAATGCGAATGAATGCGAATGAATGCGAATGAATGCGAAAGACTGCGAATGAATGCGAATGAATGCGAAGGAATGCGAATGAATCCGAATGAATGCGAATGAATGCGATTGAATGCGAATGAATGCGAATGAATGCGAATGAATGCGAAGGAATGCGAATGAATCCGAATGAATGCGAATGAATGCGATTGAATGCGAATGAATGCGTATTGGTATTGAATTAATTATATAATAATTAATCGGTATTACATGGAGATTGGGGCGAGAAAGAGGCGATTATTCATATGATAATAATAATAATAATATTTGGATAATTTGTATAGCGCCGTTTTTGTGAAAAATCACCTCAAGGGCGCTGTGAAATTGAACAATTATTGAAAATGTCTTCATTAGAAAAGCGCAGGAAAGACTTCGATTTAATTTTCATTTACAAAATTATTAATTGTTTTATTGACTCACCTTCTCTGTTGCAACTTATCCAGTTCAACATTCCTTGCCGTAGACTCAGAAACAATGAATTGCTGTTCCTCAATCATCACAATACTAATTACGGGTATAATTCTCCAATGTCCAGAATGTCAAGACTTGTTAACTCAAACCATGGTCTTGAAATTTTTGGTAGCAGTCTAAATGATTTTCGTCATTCTTTACGACTCTACCAAAACTTTGACTAAGACCATGGCTTGAATGTTCTCTCTTATGTTTATTTTGCCTTATTTTTGTCATCGCTTCATTTATCTCAATTTATATGCTATTTCTTCTCTGTTACTCTTTTTTATATTTCGTGTTTTATATGTATTTTTGTAATTGGACTTTAGTCCGTTAATTTATAAATAAATAAATAAATGCGAATGAATGCGAATGAATGCGATTGAATGCGAATGAATGCGAATGAATGCGAATGAATGCGAATGAACGCGAAGGAATGCAAATGAATGCGAATGAATGCGAATGAATGCGAAGGAATGCGAATGAATGCGAATGAATGCGAATGAATGCGAATGAATGTGAATGAAATAAATGCAAATAAATTCGATTTATTTTGAAGTCTCCTCCCATTTTTTTTGCAATCTATTTATTTCTAGAGTGCTGTGTGTTTTTAATTAGATTCTTCTCGGCTCAAAAAAAACATTTAAGCTTAGTAGTGAATCATCAAATACATCAACACTTACTAATACCTAGAGAATAAACTGCCTGGAGGCGCTTTATCAAAGCGATGGGTCGCTGACTCGGCTAAGAAAGAGAGAGATTGAAACTAAAAAAACGGAGACTTATTTCAAATATCACTTGAGAAATTATTTACTATAAAACGCTGTATGTTATGGAAAATATTCCATTTAATTCAACGTTTATTTGGAACTGGAAGAGGAAGGATGAAAGTAGACTTAATGCCATACGAATAAGATCGCTGAGGCGTATGTGCGGTAAAACCATGTATGACCGTATTAAAAATGTGGATATCCGTAAAGAATGCTAGACTGATGTAAGAGTAATGGATAGAATCATGAAAGGGAAGCTTAGATAGTTTGGGCATGTAGAGCGAATAAACGAAGAAAGGAGTGTGAGAAGAGTATATTACGCAAAAGTGAATGGAAGAAGCAGTCGGGGAGGCCCAAAGAAGACATGGCACGATGGGGTGAATCCAATACTTAGGCCATGTGAAGAGTCAGAGTAACTGAAGAGTATGTATGAGACGATGTGTTGAATGTGAATGAAGCAAGGAGTGTGTGCCAAGACAGAGTTGTATGGCGGTCCGTCTCTCTGCCTACCCCTGCGGGAGAAACGGCGCGATGGTTAGTTATTTAGTCCAATTATTCGCTTCCCTCAGAACAGCTGTGAAGATTTGTTTTTTATATAAAAATACTACATTTTCAGGTTAAAAATAACCTGACGGTATTCGAATTCACTGCCATCATAATAAGCGGAAAAATGTTGCTTGTGCAATGATGGAGGACTTGGCTAGCAGGGGATTAAACCCGCTACGCCTGGGTGAGAACCCGACGCTTTGTACCACTCGAACAACTAATCAATTTTCAAGAAATTGACAAAACACAGTTCAATATACCACCCCTTTGAACCCCCACGAAATGGCTTCAGCCATGTTTGGTGACCAGATCTGAATAGCCAGATACTTCCCAATCTTCCTCTTCATCTGCATCTTGCATCTCCTTCCCCTCCCCACTATCTCCAACCTAGCAACACGGGGAAAGGGCGTGATGGTTAGTTAGTTAGTTAATTAGAAACCCGGTTATATAGCTTTTTGACTATCCCACTAAGTCTTTTTAATTGTTAAAAATTATTTGGGACAAATCATTGTTAATTATTTATAAATAATACATAATCATTTTTATCTATTTGTCTAGAAAAAACAGTACATAGTTGAATGACCGACCACACTCCGCTTATAAAATGATTAATATTTTTCAAGATAAACGTAATATTTGAATTATGATATTTGAATTTACTTTTATTTTGGTAGTGAAACGGCTACAGTTCTTTTTAAACTTTGAAGTCCAAGGTTTATTTTCATCAAGGCAAGACATTAGCGCCATATGTGAATTAAAGTTACTGCATTCTCTTCACATTTTCTACTTCCTTAGTAATCTTCTATCTATACTGCTTCTTACCTTATCTTCTTCCCGTGTCGTATTCGATGACCCGTCGATTCAACCAAGTGCCTCTTGGAGTCCCTATCTTGGTCTTCTTCAGTGGCCTTCGTCCTTTGTAGTCGATTTGTCGACTTTTAAAGTGAACAAGTCTCAACTGCTCCCAACCGTCTGGAGCATTCCATGGCATCCTAAGCTGGGGTATGTTGTGAGGTATGGTTGGTAGGCTAAAGGTAGTGTAGTAGGGTAGTAAGGGGAAGGAGATGGTAAAGAAGAAGCTTGGGAGCTTGGAGAAGGAATATATATGGAGAGAGAGCTAAATATTTTTACGCAACCTGTACAAGTTTACGATAAATCACTTTCTCCGGGTTTTTACGTCATAAACCGTGAGAGAGAAAGAGACAAGACAAATTGTCACATAATATCGCACCACTTTTAGGTGTGTAAGCATGTTCTACGTCTCCCGCGTCTCCGGCGACTCCGCCCACTACGTTTTGTTTTGCGATATAACTCACCGGTTTTTGAGGTTATATCCTATATTTTTTTTTGATAACAATACTGTGAAAAAGTGGTTACACAACTTGAAGTAACAATTGATGGAGAGAGCTTTTTATCTAACCTATACAAATTTGGAATAAATCACTTTCTCCGGGTTTTTACGTCGTACACCATGAGAAAGAAAGAGAACAAAGTTTTCCAAATTATCACGCCGCTTTAAAGTATTATGAGAATGTTATTCGTGTCCCGCATCTCCGTTGACTCCGCCCACACGTTTTGATACGCGAAATAAATGAATATAACTCAACGGTTTATTAGGTTACATGCAATTTTTTTTGTTAATAACAATATTGTGAAAAAGTGGTTATACGAATAAACAATAAGATTATGTCGACATGTGCTACGAATGGATGTATAAACACCCTAGCCATAGTCCTAGTCTAGCCGAGTCCGGCAAACCTCATAAAAAAACTGACAACAGCAACGCTCTCTCTTGTATACTATTGCTCTGAGTTATACAAATAAGCGCTACATTGTGTCGACATGTGCTATGAATGGATGTAAAAAGGTGTATTCACGAAAACCGTAGCTACGCCTGAGTCAGGAAAAAATCAACAAACCCGACTACACTGTTTCGCAAAGCTATCCCTCCTGATATATTATTCCTCTGAAGTTTGTAGGCATTGGGTCAATGTTTAGGGAAATTAATGAATTACAGAAATATGTGTTTCTTATCCTAAAATTGAACGCATAAGGGTCAAGGGTTGTCAGCACTGATAAGAAATAATGGTAGAATAGGTGTCATTAACAACATCAATGTCAACAGACAAATAAATAACTCAGATATGGATGTTTACTGGAAGGTTTGATAATATTTCCAAGTAAAAACTAATTACATTCAAACTTGTCGTTACCTGTGAAAATCTCAGGATGTAACTTGACTTGCCTAGAAAAAATATTAATTGCTTTAATCCACCCATTTCTAACATAGAAGTCTTTATTAGGTAGGTAGAGATTTAAAAAGATTATTAGCTAAATTTGATAATTTCAATTAACATCAGCGTATTGACGGCCTCCATGGTCGAGTGGTAAGACGCTCGACTACGAATCCAAAGGTTACGGGTTCAAACCCGGCGTGCGCAAATAACTCGTTTTTAATAAATTTGTGTCAAAACATATTTAATTCATAAGAAAAAATGGTGAAAGAAACGCTGCTTGTTTGAAATGGCTTTGGCCGTGTTTGGTGACCAGATCTGAATAGCCAAATACCCCCAACCTTCTTCTTCCCCATCCCCTTCCTCTTCACACTACCTTCGGCCTCACAACATACCCCAATTGGGGATGCCATAGTCTCACTGGCTCTAGACGGTTGAGAGCAGTTGGAACACTTTTTTTTTGGTATTCACTATTATTAAAAAAAAAAAACAACTTCACAGAACTGACTGAGTATCTACCCCTCTGGAACGTGCCCCAAATACTCGTATACAATATATTATTTTATATGAACTAAATATAATTTAAGGAAATGAAAAAATGACTTTGTATAAAAGACCACGAAAATTATTTAAATTTTTTGACCGACCGGTTTCGCTAAGCCTAAAACTAAACTTAACAAAAAAAATACAACGTGTGCGGTTATATATACATACAGAGGGAGATGAAATTATAAAATGAAAAATATTAATAATAACAAAATAATGAGAATACAATTGAACAACATTTAAATTATAACAAAGGAACAAGAGATATATATAAATTTTTTCATTTTCTAGATTCTTATTTATCATTAAGTGATTGAATCATTTAAAGCTACTGACTCTAACTCTCGTTCCTTATACCAATAGAATAGCGCTATGCGCCTTACTTTGTCACCTCAGTGTGGGTGGAAAAATGCTTTTACATGACTATTGAATTTAAGTTCATAAGTTTACGTAGGAAAAAAATTGTTAATAAAAATCGAGAGAAAGTGACATACAATATGATATGAAAGAGGCAAATCGTCAACTGAGAAGGTGATTATAGAATAATGATAATTTTTCTGAGTTTACAGGAATTATACCTAATATTGGACTACTGGAAAAGTTTAAATAAAATTTATTTGTGACGCTGGGTTTGAACTCGCCACCTCTGGAACTGTAGTCAAGGCTCTTACCACTCGGCCTGCATGGCCGTGAATGCTGATAGGAAAGATGTATTTTATTAGAAATTATGAATTCATATGGAGTTCAGTAGAAAATTGTATTTATTTTAGGCAAGTCAAGACATATTTTCGATTTCGCTAGTGTAAGAGGCCGTTATACGACATCATAGACAGATGCTGTTGATTGATACAGATAGACACGGATGTTCAGATGAGAAATGCAAAGTTAAGCACGAGTTGAATTGCAAAAATTGTTATCTTGCTAAAAACCATAACACGGATTTGGAATTTCTCGTGCGTACTGAAATTTATTTAGTCATCAAAGAAATTGATTTTCGATCATTGAAAAACAAATCATAATTTAAAGACTATGTATTTTTTAAATATCTCCATAAATCATAAAAGTTATATTTATTATCTGTTACATATACTCGTATATGTTTAAAGTGCAAAGTTGCCTACAGCCGTAATCCAGAGGTGAGGCTTTAAAAAGAGAGTAAAATCATTGTGTTCGGATGGAACTTCGATTAAGTCGATGCCAATTATTGGAAAAATATTTGTGATAAAATAATATTGATCATTTTGAAATGGCAAAGAAAATATTTGTAATTTTGAAACTGTTAAATTGGTGGTGAAAATCCCATTTTATTGACTAAACTCCACTGTTTGTAATTAAGATAGGATCAGTTTCACCTATTATGACGAGATTATTCAGACTAGGAAAATTTAAAGTAAATCTTTGGTAAATAAACTATAAATGTCCTGAAATTTATGAGTCTATATAAAAGTGAACATCGGTGACTTAGGGTTTTGTGAAATTGCTAAATGAAGCGGTTTAACAATAACATTTAAAAATGCTTTCCATTAATAAAGGCTTTCTTGCATCAATTCCATTTTCATCAGCGTTCTCGCCGCTTCTCCATTTTGATAAACGTTCTTGCCCACATTCCAATATTATACACATCAACGTTTTTGTCCCTGTTCCGTTTTTAAAGACGTTCTTGCCTACATCCCAATAAAGTTGGTATAAAAGCATTCATTCCATTTCCGAAAACGTTCTTCTCCCCTGTTTAGTTTTTATGGACGTTATTATTGCCCACATTCCAATAATTAAGGCATTTTAGCATTTAAAGACGTTGTTGCTCACATTCCAATAAAACGAGCATTCTAGCTATGGTTTCATTTTCAGCTGCGTTCTTGCCCCTGTTGATTTTTAAAGACGTATTTGCTCACATTCCAATATAAAACGCATTTTAGCAGTTGCTCCATTATCGGCAGCGTTCTTGCCTCTGTTTCGTTTTTATTGACGTTTTTGCCCACATTCCAATAATTGAGGCTTTTAAGCATTTGTTCAAATTCCAATAGAGTTTTTTCCACTGTTCCATTTTTATAGACAATCCTGCCCTCTTATAATGTAAGCATTTTAGCATTCGTTCCATTTTCAGCAGCGTTCTTGACCCTGTTCCGTTTTTATGAACGTTCTTGCCCACATTCCAATAATATGGGCATTCTAGCATTCATAGATGTTCTTGTCCACGTTACAATAATATGGGCATTCTAGCATTCATAAACGTTCTGGCCCATATTCCAATAATATGGGCATTTTAGCATTTGTTCCATTTTCAGCAGCGTTTTTGACCCTGTTCCGTTTTTATGAACGTTCTTGCCCACATTCCAATAATATGGGCATTCTAGCATTCATAGATGTTCTTGTCCACGTTACAATAATATGGGCATTCTAGCATTCATAGACGTTCTTGTCCACTTTACAATAATATGGGCTTTCTAGCATTCATAGACGCTCTTGTCCACTTTACAATAATATGGGCATTTTAGCATTTCAGCAGCGTTCTTGCCTCTCTTCCGTTTTTTAGACTTTCTTGCCCACATGCCACTAATGTAGGCGTTTTAGCATTCCTTCCATTTTCGTTAGCGTTCTTTCCCTGTTCTAATTTCGAAGACATTTTCGCCCACGTTTATTCATCTAGTTTCATGATATTTGTTTTTTGTGGAACCTTTAAAAAAAAATCTAAATATTTAGTAAGCCTTATATTTATTAACACACCTATTGCTGCTTTTTTCATTTACCTATCTATGTTATATAATTCAATGTTATGTAATTGATAACTTTTATTTTACAGTCAATAACCCAACATATAATGTAGTATATTTCTAACACGTTATGGTAGATACATATTCAGAATAGAAACATTGCTTGAAATGCCTTTGTCCATGTTTGTTGACCAGATAGATGTCAGTAGCCAGATACTTCCTTCCCTTCCTCTCATTCATCTCCTTCCCTTTCCCACTACCTTCAGCCTAGCAACATACTCTAATTGGGGATGCCATAGTCTCACTATGATAAACAGTTCAGACTCTTGTGCGGTATTCACATTAAAAAAATGTTATGTCTGTATCGACCAGAGAGACGGGAACCATTTCTAAAAATTAAAGATAAGTTAAAAATTTGACCAAAACAACGTGCACCAGCTAAAATGAATAATTTCATTGGCAGTTTTTATGAGAAAAATGAAATTTCAAAGGCCAGCATAGAAGCACATAATCCGGTCTTTAACTTCCATACGGTCATATGACAGTAATCTAATTTTGAGTTCATTCATACTAAAACAACAGATTTTTATTGATTTAGGTCCATATTACGCGAGGCAATTAAATTCCAGGGCATTTTACTGAATTAATATTGCACCGTAAATAATAAAAAAAAACAGAATCCCTAGAGGGTTGTTGGCATATTTACATCTCAAACCAATGACGTTACATATATAGACACGTTATAGCCTTAGAATATTAACACAAAATGTGGCAAGCAAAACACACACGTTACCAGTAAATTCATTATTCAAATATCGGTCATGTATGACAAAGATAGACATTCATAGAATATGTATATGAACGAAACAGATCCGAAGTTCGGACCGCGTTCCATACTTGCTTGAAACGACCTCAAGCGACGCGTGACCGTTTAGTACTAATTCGGCTTAAACACCGATCACACCAACTAGCGTGATTATTGCTTGCCACTTTGAGAGCGCTACAACGTGTCTATATATATGTAACGACATTGTCTCAAACCCATGCATTATGCGTATAGATATTAATGAGTACATTTTTTTTTTAAATTGGTATTTCTGCGCGCAATGAGCATCTATATAGTTGGGGGCGTCACCATTTGTTTGGCAGCTACCTCTGATCTGGAGCCCCAAAAGATCTGAAAAAAAAACAGAAACAATCGGTCCATTTGACAAATTCGCCTATTTTTATAAGCCGATTGCAATCTTTGGAGCACAGACGTCAGATAGGAATGCTGACCGTGTTCTACCGGTATTTCAATGGAAGATGCTCTGAGGGACTTGCGTCATTAATCCCTTTAGCTCCGCTGCACAGCCGGGAAAAACGCTCCTAACATGTTTTTTTGTTTGCTTCTACGTTTCATTATTGTGTTCAGTTTGGCTGTGAAATGATTTTCCCGCTTCTGTGTTTCCTCCCTCCTATAACGTGAGTCTCTTTAAGACTCAGGTCAACTGCTTTCTTTCCTTAAAAATACCCTCCACACAGCATTCCCAAAGATGACCCTGAGGTAAATTATTTATTAAAAAAAAACCCTAAAAAAATAAAAATGGTTTAGACCGTGTTAAGTGACCAGATCTGAATAGCCAGATTCTTCTTAACCTTCCTCTTCACCTTCCCACTCTTTTTTAAGCATCACTACATGGCAAAATTTGGGATGCCATTACCCCACAATTAACTATCTCATTTAACATGGGCTCTAGTTAAAAACATAGCACATTCTTTCATAAAGTTTTTTTTGTATTTTCTATTTCAATAAAAATAATGTTAGGAATTGTAAGTAATAATTTAGCTGATAAAAAAATATCTGGCAAAGGTCAAATTTCGGGGTTAGAAAACAGTGTTGGCACAAAGATTGTGGCGCAATCAGTGGCGACTCGTGACTTTTTTATTGTGCTAGGGGGCTAAGATTTAAAAAAAACACACACAATATTATTGTTGTTGTGGTCGAATTTTTGTATTTTTTGTCGTATTTTTCAAACCTAGCACTGTAGTAAACTAAAAATTCACGAGCCGCCACTGGGCATAATAATTGAATTCATTTATTCACATATTATTTTCTTTTGGTAAGGACCACACAAAGACCACTATCTGGAGCTGGTGAGACTATGGCATCCCCAATTGGGGTATGTTGTGAGCCTGAATGTAGTGGGGATGGCAAGAAGGTGGGGAAGAGGAAGGTTAGAAAGTACCTGGCTATTCAGATCTGGTCACCAAACACAGCTAAAGCCATGTCAAGCAACGTTTCTATTCTGAATGAGGTCTTTCATCAGGGTGATACTTAGAGTATCTACCACTCTGGAACGTGCCACATATTATTATATATAAATTAACATATGAAATAACACATACTAATCAAGTAAAATTTACTTCCCACGCCGGGTTTGAACCCGCGATCTCTGGATTCGTAGTCGAGCGTCTTACCACTCGACTACGGAAGCCGCCAGACTCTCACACAGCATGTCCGGAGATGACGTTTTACAGTTAATACCGTACATGAGTCCCAACTGCTCCCAACCATCTAGAGCCAGTGAGACTATGGCATCCCTAAATGGGGTATGTTGTGAGGTTGAAGGTAGTGTAATACGTTGTTATATAATATGTACTTTAAGTGCAACGTATTTCGTTTTATCTTTCTAAAAATTTTTTTTTAATATCTTAGTTTGTCACTCATAAAATGATTAGCGACATCTCTGTTCATATTATGAAAATTGAACGGTGCTAGGCCCAAGTCAATTGACCCACGCTCTTCTGAAAAAAAGAGTCAAGTATGTAATTTGTCGCGTTATGAGTTTGGCTACGATCTGCAATATGCATTTAAGCCAAATACCGGAGAGGGAATATTATTCATTCAAAAAACTTAAGAGGATACGAGAGATTTTTCAGTTTTTATGTTTTTTTTGCGCATTTTAAAAGTCGCCTGTATCTACAAAAGCACTTCAAAAATTTTTTTACTATAACACACATTAGATGTATGTATGCTTTATACCACCAAGTATATAAAAAATATTTAAAAAATATATTTTCTTACTTTATAACTCTTCATAAAAGAGCTGTTTTCAATGAATCGTTAATCGACCTCCAAACATTCTTCTTCTGTGGTTAAATGCGAATATTAAAAAAACATAAAAAAATATTTTCTAATAGAACATCTTTTGATCTATACCACGAAATATTTTTTAAATTTTATAAATGACTAAAGAACGATAAATATTATTTTTCAAAAACACGTAAATCAATGAACTTTGAACAGATTTTTATGTGCCAAAAAACTATAAAGTAAGTAAATAAAAAATACAGTTAAATATAACAGTACTTTTTCTGTATAAATTGAAGAAGAAAAAAGTATTTAATTGGTAATTTGCTATTTTACTTAATATTTAAAAAGATATAAAAGCGCTCGCATGAAATAATGTATTTCATAACGCGGGAATATCTCGCTGAGAGTGGTCGTTTCCTGACGCGCTGTTGCGTAAAGTGGTGTGAATGAAGATGTATGTGTTGGTGCTTTAAATGGAATATGTATACCCCGGAAGAAACGAATTCAGACCTTTGATTTTGTTCCAACAATTTAAAGGAAATATGTCAAAAAGGACACAGTCGGACATTTATGATTGTACCTTTTAACATATTCCTTTCTATGTAGCGCGCGTGTAAAACATCAAATTTCAAAACAAAGCTGATAGGGCTGTGCAAATAGCTTGTTTATTATTACAATACCTGATGTATTTAAATGTATGTTCTTGGTCAAATTATATAATATGTAAAAAAATCAGTAGACGTTACTATTTTTTTCATATGAAGCGGTAACTTTGTGACGTAACATTGTAGTTTTAAAATTAAACCCGGTCGAAAATTAAACCGGCAACTCTGGATTTGTAGTCTTTACCCCTCGAAAACAGAGGCCGTCAACAAACTACCACACAATAAATAAATAAATCCTCACTCATTTAAAGAAGAGGGAAGATAATATTGTTGTATTATTTGTGTAATGATCGTAGCCATATAAATTTTGTAAGAATATTAAATATGATAATGTGGTTTTATTGTAAGCAATAAGTTATGTGTTTTCATAATATTATATTAAACTGTTGTTTTCTATATCCACTTATTGTTTAAAAACCTTCCATAGACATAAAAATAATTAAATTTACTATCAATGGTGTTTTTATATTGACATTTTGTGCCAGCCCTACCTACAAACATTCTGCTAAACCCCCGGGCGGTCACGCGGTCACACACGTGTTCTCGCAGTATTGCCGATTTATAAAAAAAGATCCCATATCTTGGGAAAATTCTAATTATTTCTTTTGCAAATTATTTTTTTTGGTAGTATCTTTTATACGTGAAATAAATTAAAATATTAGACGTCTTCATTTCATATTAAGTTAGCAGATTTTTTTATAGAACTTTGTTGACTATGTCTAATTTTGTAACTGTTAATTCGTGGTGGAATTCCATTTTAATGATTTAATAAAAACAATTTTCAACTTACTTCCACTTATTTAAATTTACAAATAAGTGGAAGAAAGATAAAATTGTTTTTATTAAAACTTTGTTGACTTTATTGAGATGTATATATTTTTAATTAAACATTGCCATAGATTTTAGGGTTAACTCCATAAAAAACATTATAATTTACCTCCCAATCAAACTCATTGAAGCATGTAATTTATCCACCTGTATAAAAAATATATATTTTAGACAAAATAAGGAATATCAAGGGAAATTCCCCCAAATTATGGGGAAAAAGCAAACTGTGTGGAAACACGAAGACCGTTAATATTGGTTCGGGAATGTTCGTATTTACGAGCGGGATATTGTGGGATGGTGTGTAAGTAACAATGTACAATGAACTTTTGATGGAATAGTTTACAAAATACGACGACAGTGACACACACGACAAAAATTATAACTATTTTGGCAAATCTTGATAATATCGTCTGCTCTCTTACCCTCTTAACCTACAGAATGTACGAGTATGTTTCCCAAGTTCCAAACCATTTCAGGAGAACGAAAAATTTCAAGTTAATAAACATCCGATACAATTTTTCCATTCTAAAAACAAAACATCTACAATTATGATCTTTGTGGTCGAGTGGTAAGACACTCAACTACAAATCCAGGGGTCGCAAGTTCAAATCCCGGCGTGCGCAAATCAATAAAAACATTTACAATGTGTTATTTTAAATAAAATAATATGTAGTATATTTGCGGCACGTTCCAGAGTGGTAGATTAAGACTAAGACTAAGTATCGCCCTGGTGAGAGACCGCCTTTCAGAATCAAAACGTTTCGTACAAATGGCTTTAGCCATGTTTGGTGACCAGATCTGAATGGCCCTTCTCAATCTTCATCTTCCTCATCTCCTCCCCACTATACAATCCTTTCTCTGATAACTTCATCTCAATCAGAAAACTGCTTTTTAAGACATGCTGACTGCCCTAAATACGTCTGAGCTGTGGACACAATACCCAACAGCGCAATGGAACAAGCCAAAGGTTTGCTACAACAATGCCTACAGGCAACTTCTGCAGCTATCAAGGCTCTGCAGTGCCTCTACAATGTTCACCGAAGGGAGGGTGCACTCATTCCCCGCCCTACTTCGCCACCGACTAGCCAGCTTCTGGGGGAGGACACGGAATTCAACCAAGGTCACTGTCGCGGCTGCATCCGAGTGGCTCAGCTCTCCTCTCAACGAGCGATGGATACAGAGACTGCCTTGAAGCAAGCTTATTTCTTATACTTACATTTTTTTAAACATCAATCCAACACCAACCGCGCATTTATGCTGGTATAAAAATAAAATAAACACTAATCTGTACCGAGGAAAATAAACACTCATCTAAGCTTTTCTTACTACCAGTCTGTAGAGGATAGAGCGCATTACTTACCACACCTATTCTACGGTCAATTTCTCCGTCTTGCCGGCCATCGCTTGAGAACTTAGTGCCGGAATTAATTGCTAAGTAAAAACAAACTGTTTAAAATACTCGACACTTAACAATTTGGTAGGCGGGTATGGATACCACCGACAGGGGATGTTAGATTTTAAATGGACATTTTGTTAGGTTCTTACCTTTTTGTTTGTCATCCAGTTTCTACCTATCCCGCCATTTCGCCATTCGATTTTGTATTCAACAACACTGTAATATTGAAAAAAGAAGAAGTTTTTGGTGAACAAAGTGTTGCTGGTTGGTGCTCTTGCTTCTTCGTCGTCGGTTTTGTTGTGGCTCCCAAAATAATAAGTTAAAATATAAATTTGGTTTCGTAAATTAAGAATACAATATATTAATACAAGTGTTTCAAGAAGATTTCAAGAATTCTAACCATAACTTCATCGGTGGGTGAATTGGCTTTGTGAATCCTTAATCTACCCACATACGAGGCCTGTTCAAAAGAAAAGGTGAATTTTAGAATTTTGCGGGCTGTGTAGATTCGATTTCGTTTTTTTTTGTTTTGTTATGTTGGTACACATATGTTAGCATTATCAGCCATTTTGGATTAGTGGTTTGTTTTTGACAACTGGAAAGGTTAGTCACGTTTTTGTGTGAATATAAGAATATGTATTAAATTTTGCGTTAAAAATGGAATAAAGTGCTCCAACGCACTTAAAATGTTGACTGTGGCATTCGGCGAGTCTACTTTGTCTCAAAAAGTGTTTATAAGTGGTACAAGCGCTTTACAGAAGGCCGAGAAGATGTTAATGACGATGAGCGTCCTGGAGTTTTGGAAAAACAAATCATGGATTTTATTCTTTGATCCATTTTTTCAGAAGTAGAAATCGAAGAACACAAAAAACGTGACTAACCTTTCCAGTTGTCAAAAACAAACCACTAATTCAAAATGGCTGATAATGCTAACATATGATAAACATGTGTACCAACATAACAAAAAAAAATCGATAATCGAATGTACACAGCCCGCGAAAATTCACCTTTTCTTTTGAACAGTCCATGTATATAATCACACTTCCATAAAGTAGTATTTTGGTCTATCGTTTTCACAGTTCATTATTATAAATTCATCCGAAGCTGAAAACATATTCGGTTTTATGATGCAACGGGGGAATTATATATTTTGGTGCCTTAGCAGGGGTGCCCTTGTCTGTGGGGTGGGGTTTGTCTAGGTCTTGGAGGCAGATGAATCGCCCACTTACTGCAAACGGACTGTATCGGGAGAGGTAGGTTGAAAGAAACCCTTTACAACCTGCTCCCTGCCCCATCACCTAGTCTAAAAATTCTGCCGTTGTCCAGCAGCAACCCCTTCAGCTGGACTCTCCTGGCCAATCACCTAGCACTGCAGTGGGTGGGGTGGATTCATACGCCCCTCACTCCTGGATACTCCGATCCCAGCTTCCCTCCCACCCCACGTACCTTTCTCCTTCGCTGAATATAATCATGCCGAAATATTCAATCAATAACATTCAATCAGCGGCGGTCAGGTGTCCCCAGTGTAGACAAAATTCGTAGTTTTTTTTACTCTGTCCACCACCAACACATTTTATCACAACATCAGAGCAATAATATACCAGGAGAGATAGCTTTGCGAAACAGTGTAGTCAGGATTGTTGGTTTTCCTGACTAAGGCGTGGCTAGGGTTTTCATGGACACACCTTTTTACATACATTCATAGCAAATGTTGACATAACGTTTTGTTTATTTGAATAACCACTTTTTTACAGTATTATTATCAACAAAAATATAGGATATAACCTCAGAAACCGGAACGGAAAACATGCTTATAACCTAAAAGTGGTGCAATATTATGTGACAACTTGTCTCGTCTCTTTCTCTCTCACGGTTTACGACGTAAAAACTCGGAGAAAGTGATTTATCGTAAATTTGTATAGGTTTGGTAAAAATATTTGGCTCTCTCTCTCCATATATATTCTTACTCCAAGGTCACAACCCTTCGACCTTCTTTCCCTTTCAGAAACACTCTCTTACCCTCCATACAGAATCGCAGATCACATAAAAATATATTATTTTCTTTTTTCCCTAGTGGAGTTAATATAAAAATAAACTTTCATTCTACATTTGTATTGGAGTAAGAGAGTGTAGTATTTTACTAACACAAATGCTTTAAAATCTGTGCGTTCAAAAAAAGACTCCTTCCTGATGAGGACCATCTTCAAAGCCTCGGAGTTTGCTGTGACAGAAATTTATATACATATATACTCCTGACACTCTTTTCTCCGTCCATTAGCTCAACCTTCAAAGAGTCCCTTTATTAATATTATTTGTAATGCGGTCATAGTGAGTTCTCTTACAATACTTACCAAATACTCTTTGTGATATAGAACGACCTCCGTGGTCGAGTGGTAAGATGCTCGACTACGAATCCGGAAGTCGCGGGTTCAAACCCGGCGTGCGCAAATAACTTTCATTTGATTAATATGTGTCATATCACATATAATTTATTTAAAATTATATGTGGTATATTTGCGGCACGCTCCAGAGTGATGGATACTCTCAAGTATCGCCCTGATGAAAGACCACCATTCAGAATCGAAACGTTGCTTGAAATGGCGTTAGCCGTGTTTGGTGACCAGATCTGAATAGCCAGGTACTTCCCAACCCTCCCCCTCCCCACTACCTTCGGCCTCGCAACATACCATGAATGGGGGTGCCATAGTCCCCCTAGCTCTCTAGACGGTCGAGAGCAGTTGGGACTTTGTGCGGTATCAACTATAAAAAAATAAAAGAAATTGAATTCACAGAATAAAATATTTGAAAATAAAACAATAATAATTTTTCTAAAATAATTTTAATCATATGATGTTCATGTACATAGTCTCAGAAATCATTTTGTCTCATTAAGATTACAAAAATTATAAAAATATATAAAACATAGCTACTTCTGATGAGTTTTAAAATTGATTCACTATTTTCTAGAAAATCACAGCTAATAATTTTTGAAAACATATTATACAACAAATGTTAGCTTTATTTATTAATATTATAAAAAATACATGTTCATATAATTTCAAAATGTAAAAATAAGAAATTTAAACTGGAGAAAACCACGATAATCAAAAAAGATATTTTTTTGTAAAAAAAAATAATATACATTACAATTCGGAATGTCTCATTATCCAGGTAACTGCTCTTAACTACTGAGCTATCATGGCAACCTGTAGACCTGCTGCGAATAACTAATATCTAGTTATGTTAGATAATTAATACTGTTTCATGTTTGTATCACTGTTAGATGTCGTTGGAGAAATAACTTTTTTTATTGAGGAATATTGACCATGATTAAAAAATAAATATTGCAATGAGGTACATGGTTATTCATTATGCATAGTAAAATAATAAAACATTGAATATAAAAATAAAAAAAAACTAGTTATTACCCGTGAAAATTCACAGGATGTAACTTCGACTTGCCAAGAAAAAATATTAGTTTCTTTAATCCACCCATTTCAAATAATACATCAAACACCCCCAAGAAATGAAAAAGTAGCGAGACAGTGTTCAGTGTCGCTCATTAGCCCCATGATATTCCCTTGACCTTTTCCGAAAAGTTTCGCTGGGTACATGCATATTTCAAGCATTGTCGATGTGTTTACCAAATTTCAAAATTGAAAGTTGTCACGGCCCTAGTTATATAAAGTCTAGCTAATAGAAACTCGAATGTTCCTACCCCACGCCTCGTACGATCATGTGACAGTGGAAAACAATTCATCTCCAAAGCATTTAAAGATTTTTCGCAGTTATGGGGGTTGCCGACGTGTATTATAACAGCTATTGCACTCCTATGAATAACGTGGTGGAGAGGTACAATCAGACAATTGGTACGGCTTTAGCTATATTGGTAGATAATAAATCAACGATCATGATGCATGCATCTGGCAGTTAATATTACAACTGGGTACACGCCTCTTTTCTTGGATCATGGTTATGAGCAATCAGTACACGCTTCTCAACAGGAGACTCCATTTCCCAAAACCACATTAACTATAAACGACTATGCTAACTAACCGACTTGAAGAACTTTCCGCCGTATACGGCAATGTCAATGACGCTCTATTTTCGCCGTACCGAAAGAGCTCCGAACAATAAAACCTAAGAAGAAAACGTGTGACGTACGAAGTAGGCAATATAGTTAGGAGATAAGTGTGCGGGCGGCCGTCCGCGCAGGACGTGCCAATGGCTTCGATACGCTATCGAAAGTAATGATGCAGTCCTTTTTCCTTGTTTTAAAGGACAACAGTGAATAAATGTGTCAGTGGTTTACGAATAATATAGTAGTATGTTAACCGTTATAATGCTACGCGGCGCAAAAGCGCTGCGATCGTTTGTATCGAAAATTGCGGCGCAGCGCAAAAGCGCTGCGAGTTTCAGTGTGTTTTCGGTGCTCCGCGGGAGTGCACGTACGCTAACCACTTTTATCGTTTTTTTATATTATTTTAAAAAAATAACCATGTCACGTGCTATTATTTCGAACGTTGATTCGATTCCTAGTGATTCTACGGGGAGTGAAACGACAGATACAAATAGTGATGATAGCAGTATTATAACGCATCGAAGAAAAAGATTGAGGATTGTAAGTGAGTCTTCTACCTCCTCTTCATCTACAGAAACAGAAGAAACACCAACTTTTGCCAAAATTCCTCCGACAAAAGTGTTTTCTAAATCAACAAATGATTTTTTCGAGACTCCTGGACCTAGGCGAGCGCCTCCTCCCGATGGCACACCCATAACCTATTTCAACATATTCTTTACCATATCACTGCTCGAAACCATCGTAAGGGAAACAAATCGATATGCTGCACAGTTTTTGGCCTCGCACACTGTATCGGATAATTCTCGAGCAAAAAAGTGGACGCCGACAACAATATACGAAATGAAAGCCTTTATTGCTGTCATACTCGAAATGGGAATAACGAGAAGGCCAACAATTAGTAGTTATTGGATAAAAAATTCCCGACACATACCATGGTTTGGGACAATGTTTTCAAGGGATAGGTTCCAACTGATTTTTAAGTTTTTTCACTTGGTTGATAACAGATTATTATTTGAACCAGGCCATCCGAATTATGACCCATGTGGCAGGTTTGATGTGCTTGTCAAACATGCAAATACCGTATTTCATCAGCATTATGTACCAAATCAACAACTATCCATCGACGAGTCGTTAGTTGGTACTCACTGCCATTCTTCGATAAAACAATATATTCCAAACAAAAAACACCATAAATGGGGAATCAAATTTTGGATGCTGTGCGACTCGGTTTCCAAATATTGCTTGGGTTTTTTCTGCTACAAAGGAGCTAAAAATACAGATGACAGAGATTCGGTAGAAAAATATGGTCTTGGATTTACGGTAGTGCAAAAATTGCTTTCAATTGGAAATTACCTGAACAAAGGTTATCATTTGTTTACAGATAATTTTTACACAAGCTTACGATTGGCCAAAGCCCTTTTGGAACAAAATACATATATAACTGGAACAATAAGACGTAACAGAAAAGAGATTCCTCCAGAAGCTAAGAAAGCAATCGTAGGAGAAGCCAAATACCTAGCACATGAAAATGTTTTGATGTGTTCATTCAGAGACAAAAAGTCCAAACCAAAGCCAGTCATATTGATTTCATCCAATGCAGATACTAATAGTGTGACGATCAAGAAAAAGAAAGGGAAATTTGAAAACGAAAAAAGTGAAACCAAGCATGATTGATGACTACAACAAATACATGGGAGGTGTGGACGAATCTGACAAAATGTTGTACGTGTGTATTTGGACGAGCGAAGAACCCTAAAATATTGGAAAAAAGTAGTATTCAACATTTTTGGAAGAATGGTACTCAACTCTTATATTTTGTATGTTTCCAACACTACCGAAAAAAAATGACCCGGCTCCAATTCACATCGAAAATTATTGAGGATCTCGAAAAGGAGTGGATGAATCATAAAATAGCGTGTCAACACAACCATCTTCATCAAAGAAAAAATTTGCGCTGGAAAAATTACCGGGACGTAACTTACGCCAGTGCGAGGTGTGTAGCAACAGAGGGAGTGGGATAAAGCGATCCCGCCTTATTTGCGTACGCTGTAGGAAAGGCCTACCTACACGCTATTTGTGCGGCAAAACATAATTGTTGAGCTATTTTTTTTTGATTTTTTATTTTCTAAAAGAAATAAAATGCAATAATATTGATATCACTTTATGTTTAATAAACATTAATAAACAATAAACATTTTATCTTTATAATGCAAAAATAATTAATAACATTGATTGATATTTGTCTAAGTTAGAGTGTTTTATTTGACACCATTATTTTTTCCTCTAAATTAATCAATATGTGTATGGCAATTTTCATTTATTTTTGCCAAAATTGCTTAGCACTAAAACGGTTAAACAATTTATCATATTATATAAATACGTATCTTACGTATGTAAGAATGTTATAAATTATAAAACTGTAAAGATATGCCTGTACGTTTAAAAGTATAAATGTGTGGAGATGTGTCGCAACCACGCCCCGCTGCACCCTCGCTTACCCTTAACACCCGGGAGAGAGATCATCTGATGAACCCTGCACCCCTACCGCCCCCCTCTGTACCGCTCCTGCCCTGCCCGCTGCCAACGGCCACATGGTTGACAATGCAGTCAAGTGTCAGCCATGAAATACCTACGCCTAGAAGGACGACTTCGGACTAAACCCGCACCTTTTTTTTGTTCAAGCCAGTTTGTGATTAAACCATTTGTGTGAAACAATTTATATTAAAACAATTTGAAGTTTCTAGTTATAGTTTGGACAGCGTTGGACAGTTTTGTTTGGCGTTAGGATTAATTTTATTGTATCTATTTGTGTATAGTTATTTGCATAGTGCATTTATTAAATGTAATGTTTAGCTTAGTCAAGTATTAACGTTCAAGAGGAAGGGCATGGCCAAAACAGGTGTCGATGAGGTTCGCTATCCATCACGCCGCCAACTCTTCGGCGACGCAAAGAGGAGGACGGAACGTGAACAATGTCGAATTGGCACGTGGAATGTGAGAGGAGGAATGGAAAGGAAGATGAATGTACTATGTAATACAATGATAGCTAAATTTTTGGACGTATTCTGTCTAACAGAGAGTGTGAAAAAAGAGAGCGGCACAGTGCAACATAATGACACGCTCGTCATCTGGTCCGGGCGACCAGAAACAGAGAAGGCTTGTCAAGGTGTTGCAGCGTTACTGTCTCCTAGAATGGCTGAATGTATGTTCCAGTATGAATGTGTAAGTGCGAGAATAATGTGGATCTGGTTCAAAATCGGGTTGACAAGGGTGTTTCTTGTTATTGGTTATGCTCCTGTCAATTCTGAATACGACGAAGTGAAAGATGCTTTTCGGACTAGTTTTGAACGATGTAATGAGGCTTAAAAAGACGAATGAAAGGACTGGCAGTGCTTCTAGCGCGGAGAGATCGAGCGAAAGAAGTATACAAGGAATGCAAGAAAGGAGTAAGTGTTGGAGTGAAAGAACAAAAGAAACGCCTGGAAGAAGAAGAAGGAATCAAAATGACAAATCACTTCCAAGAAAACATTAAATTGTTTTGGGAGGAGGTCGAAAAGGTTCCGAAATGGCCCAGAAAGCGGATTATAAAATCGAAAGATGGAAAAATGTTAACAAACGAGGAAGAAATATGGATGAAATATTTTGAAGAGATTTTTGAAAGCACCCCAAGCGACAGTGTTTCCAGTGTCGAATCAGGTATGAATGATGAAGTGAATGTTGCCGAAATCAGCATGGATGAAATAAAAAGATCGATTAAATGCATGAAGAATGGTAAAGCTGTTAGCTTCGACAATCTCGCTGTTGAATACTTTAAAGGAGATAGCCGTGTAGTTCTCATATGGGTGTGCAAACTTTTTAACCAGTGCTTAGAGGAGGGTTACACACCATTAGATTGGAGAAGGCCTGTGATCATGCCTCTGTACAAAGGTAAAGGATCACGAATGAAATGTGGGAACCATGAGGCTGTAAGCTTACTAAGTTCAGTTGGCAAGCTGTATGGTAGAATATTGATTGAAAGGGTAAGAATGAAAACAAAATATGGGACATACAAGGTGCTTTCACGAGTGAAAGGGGGTGCATGGATCAAATTTTCTCATTGCGGATGCTTACAGAAAAGTTTTTGGCAAAAAACCAGAAACTTTTCTGTGCTTTTGTCGATTTGCAAAAGGCGTATGATCGAGTTGATAGGAACAAACTGTGGAAGATATTATCCATTTATGGAGTTAACACGTATCTTATACAAGCAATACAACCTTCAGGTTCTCGAAGACGCTCAACATAATATATGATGGTTTAACGAGGACCGTGCGGAAGAAGAGCGCCCTCGTCTGCGGGCTGACGTGTGCAGGACTAAGGGAGTGGGGGGGGGCGTACGGCAGTTCCCCTGGATGCAACGGAGATTGTGGTCCAAGAGAAGATTAGCCTGAGTGCCCAAGGAACGACGAACCCCATGGATAGTGATGCTGGGTCATTAGGTAAGACAAAGTGTATTTTTGAAGACTTCTTAAAAATGAGCTGCACATCAGCATAATGCCGTGTGTATAGATGCTGATGTGCATTCGCATACTTTTATACATGCCAATGTTTCATCATTTATTATTAATACTTTCAGATAACCCGACTGCCGCCTGCTACTTGCCCACCGTGGAGAGGGAGATGTCGTCCACACCGTCCAGGCAGGCAGCAAATTTGATGCAGAGCGTTATCTTTTTGGAAGCGGTTTTTACGCCCCCCAGGCACTGCCCCTTGAAAGCGGGAGGCAAGATGGTGGGCGAAAGGAGAGTTAATCAGGCTTCAGAGGTGTATCAAATGTGTCTAGATTAATCTAGTTATAAGACTGTTAATCAATTCTGTACTCTCCCGGGTGCGACAGTAGTTCAATAAATGTTTTACCAACAGCTACCTGCCGACACTCGGGACAACAATATATCTATTTTAAGTTGTAAATATTTATGTATCCTTTCATAGCTTGGGTGTTGACATCCACAGAGGATCAGCAAACCCAGCCACCATGCTATAATCATGGGCAAACAGCTACATAAATTCACCGAATTAGAAGATCTCTAAAAAACGTCAACATCCTCTTTCGGCGCTACTGAATTATATTAAAAGTGTCATGAGTCTCCTCTGACCACTAACGGGACTTTTCCTCATACCCTGCCACCCTGCTTGGCCCAAAAGCGGTCAAAGCAGGCGTCTCGCTCCAATTTCCCGAAATCAGTACTGAATTACGCACCAATCCGCCACGACGCTTCATCCTTGTCTTGTAAGTCTTCTTGTTTTTTGTTTTCTTTTGGCATACAGATTCCCTCCAAGTGTCCAACTCATTTTTTATTATTTTAAATTTCATAAATCAAATCTTCTTCTCACTAAATCAAATATGGCTAGCCCTCAATCCAGTTCCCCAATCCAAATCGAAGACGAAAG